>JAUNZM010000541.1:1250000-2500000 GCA_033459285.1 Clamator glandarius
CTTAAATGTCATTTCTTATTAAAATATATGGGATGGTTTGCTAACTGTGAATGGATGACCACAGGTAGCTGAAGTATGGCTGTATTTCTACCATTGCAACCTGTCCAACTTGACTGACAAGTCAGGAGATTAATAGCATGTGTGAATTTAATCCTGTGGTAATCAAGGAATAATTATCCTGACTTAAGAATAAACTACTTTGATAAGCAAATTAAAACAGTGCTCTTCAAGACAAATGCGGCAGCTTTTTTAAAAAAGTGACATTTAGTAATTATAACAAATTAAAAACATTATTACTAAGATATTGTGCAGATTGTACCCTAGCCCAAACCCCTAGTTGCACTGTAGTTAGGTCTGCTTGTAATACTAGCACAATAATTAATTTCAATCTTTTCATTTAAGAAATCAAAGTGGCCTTTGATACATGAAGCAGACATTCAAGAGGTTAAAATTGTTCTGCTCTCCTAAATATAGAATTTGGGGATGAAATAAGGTGGGTAAAGAAAAGGTTAATGGGCAAAGGGGTCTGAATTTTTCAGGCCGTGTTTAGCTATTGTACAGCCAATGCTGGTGCCAGGCAGAATTGTTGGTGGTAAACAGTGAAGTAATGAACAGATTCAGAAAAGCCTTCCATAATTCATTGTTGCATCTAGGTTTTCTCATCTTTCTAACCATATGCTTTCTAACCACATGCTTCCCACACAGCAAAATCTGTCAAACCATTAATAATTACATTACTGTTCTTTTATATTATAACACAAATGAAGAGACAGACAATGCATTAGGAGATGTAACTATAAGAGAGCTACTCCTGGGGCAGATAGTGGATTTTTTCCTAAGGCTTAGGTGATGACACTCTTTATTCATTCGTATCCTTTGGCTTCACTGCTTGGACAGGTCAGCCATAATTGATGTTACACCACAGACAGCCTAATAGCCGCAAACATGTTGAGATTCCTTGCTGAAATGTGTTAGCAGTTCATCCATTCAGTCAGACAGGCATGTGTTCAACTTTCCTCTGGTGAGCAATGCTACGGAAGAGAATGGGATGACTCTGGTACTTATGTTTGTGCATCTGCTCAAGTGCTTTGATAGACTGAAGATAAAAGAATGGAATACTTGTACAGGATCCAGTGTGACTTAAGTAAGTAATGCAAGGACAGTGAAAGACCAATGAATGTAACAGGAAGAAACATACTGGAATAAAGATTATTTATATTGTGATACAATAAATTTGATCAAGGTGAGATTCCATTTAGACATGTGTGAAAGAAGCCACTCAAAGACAAATATTCATCACCTATGTAGACAAAAATTGAGACACCTCAATTCTATAGAGCTTTATAGAAAATCAAATCTGATCTTGGGTTAAAAAGGAAAGCCTTTGTTGCTGCTATTAGCAACCTCATTCAATTAACTGACTTGATGAAAACTTCAGTCATGCACTAAGACTTTGAGGATGGAGGTCACTACTCACCCAAGGATTATGTAGGTAGAAGCGAACATTTTTTTCTTGTACTCAAAGAATTGGCCCTGTGTTACAGGACACAAAAGTCTCTCTATCCAGTAGCCAGTTTCTGTAGGTCAGCTGAGGTTTCTGTCAGTATTTTTCAGTGTTGTTTCCTCAACTTTATATTTTTATCAAGTGGTTTTCTTATGTCATTCATTAGCATAGTCTGCCTGGTTTCCTCCTTGTGATCTTTATCCTACTGCTAAGTGTGATAGTGTATGTTTATAGTCTGTGTTTGGTAGCATTTTGGCTCCCTGCTGGGACACATATTTGTTACTTGGCAGATGAATATTGGCATGCAGAATAATTTCTCTGAACTTTTCAGGAGCTTAATTAGCATACAGCAGTGGTACAGGGGCTTCCACTCTAGTGAATCCCCTGAGCCACTCTTCACGCACGTGTAAATTTGCAGGGATCTTGGCCACATTATAGTTTTGCATAATTATAAATATTTTTTGTTTATGGAGGTTTGATTCTAGAGATGTTATTACCATATGCAAGGGGTTAATTTTCCAATGGAAAGGAGAAAATATTTATGAAGATATGTTTTATGGGTTTGGTAAATATTTGCCAGAAGATGAATATGTATAATTTTCAGTGTGCAGTGTATAGAATATTCAGAAATACTAATCAGTGCTGGGGACAGGATGGGACTAACGACATTTCACTTCTTATGAGCTGTAATGGCAATCTCTGTTGCCAAAAGGACCTGCTTTACAGACATTATGTAAAGAGAGTGAGCAAGCACCTTGTGCAAATTGGCATAATTCCACTAGATTATTGTATTTTAGTAAGCTTTCCTTTCAAACTGTATGATTTGGAGAACAATCTTCTTCTCTTGCATTTCTGTTACATAGTTTTTTTTGTAATTTTGATAAGATGGGATATGAAGGAATTCATAATAAGGAAGGCCTGATTTTTCTCTCTTACACTATTGTTAAATCACGAATTGAAATTAATGCACTATAGTCTGACTGTGTTTTTGTCTGTGCTGATGGGAGTCTTCATAAGCTGCCAATAACTTCATTCAGCCCTTGCAGTATTTCTATTGCCTTCCTAAGGAAACAGAGTTTAAGATATCACATAGAAGGAATATATCTTTGTATTTGTATGTATGACTCACTCAGACTCACACAGTTCAGTCTGGAACCCATTACTTGGTTTCACTTTGGTCAGACACATGATTGTCAATCCCCAAATACGGTTTTTCTGTACCTCTCATAAAAAAAAAGGTGCCTTTGGAGAGAGAAGAGAGCTTGTTAATTCTTGCACTAAGATAAAATGTTCAATATGACCTCAACCTTCATTGGACAACAGAGAATCAACACAAGAGCAGAAAAATGAACAAAATATAGTAAATACCTCAACTGTTGGTTGAACACTGGCCAGAGTTCACTGAATGAGCATTTTCCCCTTTTATGGATTTTTGGGTGTATAATTTATTTACTTATTTTTATATATTTTTGAGTGTAATGAAGTGAGTGATGGAACATTTTCTGCAATAAGATCATGTTTCTCTCACATACATTCTGTAATATACAGTACCAAATCAATTCATAATGCAGCTTTTGTACGGATGGCAAATGGAAAGACTGAGCCCTTAGGAAATCAAGCTTTGAGTTCCTCTGGGGCAACCAGAGGCAAAATTTAGATATCTTTCATTGAGGTTTTTCACAGAGACTTATTTAAATCCAGTCCTCTATAGTGATCTAACTGTTAATAATATTTGGATGACTGGTCACTAAGAGATGTCATACTAGAAAACAGGTGTTCTTACACACTTCTTCTGTTTTGACTCTTTAAAACTAACCTTGTATCATCATGCCTGTGTAGATATACAGACAATTAGATACAGAACACTCAAAAAGCTTATTAAAGGCATAATGATCTCTCAGATAAGAAGGAATGATTACCTATTTTCATGTATTCCAGTAGCCAAATAGAAGATTAAGATGCTTATCAAAGTCAACACTAATGCAAGATTTCTCAGTGACGTTCTAGAAATTAGAGATTAACAGAACTGAAAATCTGCACGAAATATTTGCTGCTGGACATTTTTCAGAACCAAAACATTTTGTAGAATCATTGTAGATTTTCCAATTTGCTTCTTTCAGGAAAAAAGATAACTCTTCTTTTTAATAGCATTTGCAAATTGAAACTTTTTTTTAAATTCAAACTGACTCTTTCAAAATGTGCTTCAGTTCTTTTAAAAGAAACATGAACAAGGCTGTGTATAAAAAACCCAAACTTTTCTATGGTTTGACAGAAACTTTTTGATGTTTTGACTTGTTCAGAATTTTGCAAAACAACTTGCCTTTAAATGTAATACTCTTTCTTATTTCCCAGAATTACTGATTAACTAAAAAATCAGTCCACCTGACTATGGGATTAACTTAAGAACACCTGGCAGGCAGAGGAAAAATGTGTGAGGAACCACGATTTTCTAATTTTGTTTATTTGCTTTTTTGCTGTCTGATCATAGAGAATAGATGATGCACCAAGACATGCTCAGACTTCTTTAACAGACTGTAAGGTCTTGGAATAATATAGACACCATATATACTACACTTGCCTGTTAGATTGTTTTTAGTTTCTTTTTTGACCTTTTCAAATAGTCCATGTCATATCTTAGTGATTTTGCTGGAGACTTAAACTCTGAAGAGCCTTTAATCAAGTTTGCTGATCCTAGAAAGTAGATAGAGAATAACTGAGAAAGTTGGTGAACTTATCCAAGATCTGCCCATGAAACAGTGGAGAAAAAAGATCTCATCTACCCTGATGTCCTACTGACACATTCCACTGATCCTGTCTTGATATAGGTGCACTATCAATCGATTTAATTACTCGCACGATGAATGGACTAAATAGTCTCATAGAGAGAACATTTCCTCCCTTCCTTCTCCCTGTGTGTGACTAACTCTCAACTCTTTCAAATATAATTCCATTGGACAGAAGACATCAACCCAGAGGGGATTTGAAGGTTAATTGACAGTTACAGAGCAATATTTTTAAAAGGAAGGAAAGAATAAAAATTGAAAACTTTAGCTTAGACAAAGCAATCTATCTCTCCTTTGCATCAAAGTGTTCACATTCTGAAACCTTTTTGACTGAAACAGAACAGTTTAACTTAAGTTCAGGCACATGTGAGGTCATAAAGGCACATAATGGTGCTCAGAAAAGTGTTTGATATAATAAAAGAAAATGTCACAGGTCAAGAGGAGAAGGTCTACTGTATGCTTTCTACATCCCTGCTGACTGCTGTTTATCGTGCCTATGGTGAGAATTAAAATAATACTACATACTATTTGCACTGAAGTTTGTGCCTGGCCATTTCTCTTAGCTATCAGGAAAGACTACGCTGACTAAGATAATTCAAGCCTGCAAGTTCTATGAAATGCATTAAAGCTGACCTGAGTTGTCATGTTTTACACAAAAAAATGGATTGAGGTCATACATTAGGAAACCTCTGAATGTTTCTGATCATTTGAGTCACTCAGTAAAGTTATGTAAATGTTTCCTATATAAAATCTTAAATATCCTCTAATATTTCTGAAGTATCACTTAAGAGTACAATGATTAGTGATAAAAAAAGACAAATTCAACTTCCTGAAAAAAAGTAGAAAACAGCCTCTATGGTATTTTAAATATATTAGGGTCTTTTAAGTTTGCCAACCTGTCAAAGATGTTTGCTCTTTCTGACATAAAAAGACACCAATGTTAATCATGGCAAATACTTGAATGACATCACAAATTGGAAATAGGAAAAAATGAGTTATTAGGTAAAGTATTTCATTATATTTATTTCATTCTGTTTTAATGCAAGTGTTCAATATTTCCTTTCCTTAGTTCCATGTTTCTTCTACAAAGGAAATTCCATCTGCATTTTCCTATAGAGAGTTATCCTCTACAGCTCAAGAAGGAAAAAAAGATGATCCAGTAATTCATTTTAGGTGATCTTAAGAAACCTGTCTCAATAGTAATAGGACAACTCTTAGGTTATCATACAAGAAGTTACACTTTGCCTCCCTAATTCAACCCTAGATTTGAATTACACATGATATTCTCTTAGCAGCTAGACATAGAAATATCTGTAAGGGAAGCCTTCTGCTATCTGCAGAGTTACCTGTGTGGATGCTTATAAGAGCAGCATTTAATTTTCTGCTTTGCAAGTGCTTTATCGCGTAAAATATTATACCAGAAGCAAGAGTACAGCAGATGCTGAGCATGTCAGGATTGGAAGTGAAAGGAACAGATAGGTGCAGGTCTTCTGCAGGTACACTAAAGTCTGGGTTTCAGTATGTGCAAAACAGAAAGGTGTGGAAGTGAGGCTTGTGGGTGTTTCTGAACACAGTAACCCATGCATTTGCCATTCCTGGGGAGTTATGGAGAGAAAACCAAAACACTGAATTAGATGGTTACATTTTCTTGACACTCTTTCCTCTTTGGAAGAAATATTACTTCAGAATTCCAGTGCATAATGTGACTAGGTAGTAAGACAGTTGAAAAGTCAGAGTAAAGACTAAGACTGGTGGTGCCAGCCTATGAACAAATCTACATACTCATGTATTATCCTGAATACTAGTAAGAAAGTTATAAAGTATTTCCATTGGAATGCCATACTGAGTTCTCTGACCTTTATTTTTTTTTTTATTTGTTTTTGAGAGCTTGTGCACTGTGAAACCCACTGAAAAAAGAGTGTCTTTATGGTTTTTTTTAATACAAACACTTGAATGGTAATACTAGATACACCTAATGATGCAAGTACTTCCTTAGCTAGATGTTCATGGCCATCTGGGTATGTAATGTAGCACTGATACTTCAGAAATTATTTGTATGAAAACCGGACTTCTCCGCACTTAAAGGAAACTTAGTATCTGCACCATCCATACTTAAAAGTGTAATTTAACTAGATGGCAGTAGTCATATTCAAACAACTTGTTGATATTGAGTCCTGTTATATTCTTCTGTCAGTTCCCAAATGTCCCTTTCTACTTCCTTTTTGTTCTATTTAGTAGACCTGTCTGAACTAACTCATATCACTTTTTTTCCTGTTTTTCCCACCTTTTATTTATGAATTATTCACAAATGAATCTAATTTTATGTGCATTTTTAATTCCTGAATATTCACTGAGCTATTGCATTGACGGTTATTAGTTATAAGTAAGCTGTGCAATTTGCCATTTAAATCACATGGAATGTGCTTTTACTTTCTTATAAGATTAATTTAACTTTTTAACAACTGAAAACCAAATTAGGCTAAGGAATAATTCAATGTAAGAAGGATATGGAACTGTTGGAACAGGTCCAGAGGAGGGTCAAAAGATGATCAGAGGGCTGGAGCACCTCTGCTCTCAGTAGAGGCTGAGAGAGTTGGGGTTGTTCAGTTTGGAGAAGAGATGGCTTTGGGGACATCTTATGGAGGTTTTCCAGTATCTTAAGGGGAACTACAGGAACACTGGGGAGGGATGTTTTACACAGTATGTAGTGTTAGGATGAGGGGTGGATGGCTATAAATTGGAAGGGAGAAGATTTAGACTAGAAGATTAGGAAGAAATTCTTCACAAGGAGGATGGTGGGGCACTGGAATAAGTAGCCCAGGGAAGTTGTGGATGCCCCATCCCTGGAAACGTTCAAGGCTAGATTAGATGGGGCCTTGGGCAGTCTAGTCTAGTGGGAGGTTTGCCTATCCATGACAGCAGCTTGGAACTAGATGATCTTTAAGGTCCCTTCCAACCCAAGCTATTCAATGATTCTATGATTCTTCCTAACTGAATACAATCTGAAGGACTTTATGAAACCCCAAATCCCTGTAACTAATCTCAACAAATATTAATTAATGAATATTTGAAAAAATAAATCAAACTAAAAACTTCAGTGTATCTATTCTTAAATAATAATAATAAAAAGGCATAATAATTTTTCATCTATCACTGGAATTAAGTTAAAAATATGCACAAGGAAACAAACACAGTTTGATTTCCAGAAAATGAACTAATTATTTCATTATATTTTAATGATGTGTCTTATCTCTGTAAATGATTAAAAATACATATAGTTTTTCATGCTGCTTATGGATGAGAAGGTCACTGTCCCAGAAAAGAGCTCAGCTTATTACTGAGAATGATATATCCAAGTGTGAGTAGGCACTTTCTAGTTACACCACATGCTTTCTACATAGAGAAACAAACAAAGAGGAGCTGGGAAAGATTTATTAATGAAAGCAACTCAATGCTCACATCCCCAATTTCAGCAGTGAACAAAAACATTGACAGACATAATGGTTTCTCAATAAGAATACTAGGACTACACTGCCGAACAGAGGAGTTATTCCTTAAACCAAAGTGTGCATACACACTTGTGCAGTGTTAGCTAGAAAAAAACCATCTGTTCATCTATATATTGACTTTCTGTCAAATAGGACAGTTTCTTAAAGAGTAATGTGAATTGGCTTTGCTGAAGTTTCAATAGCTAAATGTGGAAAAATATCCAATTAGAGGTTAATTTATAGTCAGATATTATTTCTTGCATTAATAATAAATATTTATGTAAAATATTCTTATTAGAATTACTATAAAAATGTTTGAAATCTTGTCATGTGCATAAATTAAGACAGAGCATAAAACATTTGTAATGAATTAGCAATCCCTGTAAAATTTATTTACCCTTTTGATTGTAAATGGCTAAACAAAAGGAGGTATCTTGTAGACTATTTATTCTGAGAAAATAAAGTATTAACAGAGGCAGGGATATATCTGATATAATCCTATTCATTTTCAACATATAAAATATAGTTTCCATAAACACAAAAGAAAAAAACAAGTAGGATTCAGTTACTTTTCCCACAGCTGTAAACTTCTTTCCTACCAGATGTCAGTGCAGACAAGTCAAATTCTTTACTTTCTTTCACCTTTGTCTTTTTGACTCTTGTCATTTTTCCTTTTAGATTACCTATCTTTCTGTCTTCTCCATGCTACTGCTTGCAGTTGTTTCTGTGAAGTAGTGCCCACTTCCTATATGAAGCATCACTTCTCATCCCTTTAAAACACTGTTGACCAATGTAGAAATCTGATTTAGACACATCTTTATTTTGGCCATTGTTTCACAAAAAACATTTAATTTCTGTTTTGTTGCTCTAAATAGTGAGCTACTATCAGCTTCTTCAATGAAATTTAAAGCATCTTTGTTCATAATAGCATTTTTCTTGAGTTTTCCTTAGAATCTCATGAGGGAATGTTCCTAGATTTGATAACACATCCTAGAATTCTCCTTGCAGTCATATTTCATTGTGGAGATGATCCAGTTATGATGAATGAAAAGTACTTCAAAATCAAACATGTCAGCTTTCTTGGTTTTGTTCCAAAAAATAGTCAAGTTGTTAAATCCCAGAACAACAAAATATTCAATAAGTCAAAATCACCTGAAAACACTGAATATATTAGTATTTCACATGAAATATTTTATTCAGTTTCTCAAATTTTTGATTAAAATGCTTTTTCATTGAGATACCAAGAACAATCTTGCATAGTGAGCATTTGAGAATTTAAATGGCATAGTATAAAATCTTAAGGTCTAAGAAAAAGTTCCGTTAGATACCAAATCTTGCTCTGATTATTCTGGCAGCTATGAACTTGTAACTCTCTGACTTAGTGACAATTTAGTGTTGAAAATTTAGCAGTGCTAAGCCATAAATGAAACAGAGCTTATTTACATGATTTATTTTAATCTTCTGCAGAAGTAACCTTTGATTATTTCAGTAAGTTTTGGAAGACAAACACAGGAATTTGGCAAAAACTCATCTGTTGGTGAATTTTCATTTTTATCTAGATCTAATATCTCTTGGCTGGATTCTACCTTAATGAAAGCTGCCTCATAAACAAGAGCAGAGACAATCCTTGATTTGTTAGAGTAACTCAGAAATATTTCTTCTTATTAAGAAATTTGTTGTTAAATTAATAGATAAATATGATTGGATATATTTCTCACTAAGAACTTGTCAACATAACTGCAAATAAGGAAATGTTTGTTCCAATTACAATTGCAGTCTGAGCCCTTATGATCTCAATTATTTCTACTGTCTTTGCTCGGTAGGGACATTACATGTCCCATGGTACTGTGGCATGTACGACGGAACCCTAGCCATCAAGTTTGAAATTTTATTTGACTTTTAATATCCCAGAAAGATTTGTTAAGTATGGTGAGACAATAGAATATATTTGCAGAGATGCATTGAGATCTGTGATGGAGCTCCTTAGTATGAAGTCTGCCAGGATTGGTTAACCTGTGTGACCTTGATCTTTAAAACTCTTTCCCAGATGAATAACAGATCGGCTTTACAAAAGATTTGATCTGCTGTTTGAGTGCACCCTTAGCAAGTTTGCAGACAATACTAAGCTGGGTGGAAGTGTGGATCTGCTGGAGGGTCGGGAGGCTCTGCAAAGGGACCTGAACAGGCTGGACTGCTGGGCAGAGTCCAGTGGCATGAGGTTTAACAAGGTCAAATGCCGGGTCCTGCACTCAACCCTAAGCAGAGGTACAGACTAGGAGAAGTCTGGCCGGAAAGCCGCCTGGAGGAGAGGGACCTGGGGGTGTTGGTTGACAGCCGACTGACCATGAGCCAGCAGTGTGCCCAGGTGGCCAAGAAGGCCAATGGCATCTTGGCTTGTATCAGAAACGGCGTGACCGGCAGGTCCAGGGAGGTTATTCTCTCTCTGTACTCAGCACTGGTGAGACCGCACCTCAAATCCTGTGTTCATTTCTGGGCCCCTCACCACAAGAAGGATGTTGAGGCTCTGGAGCGAGTCCAGAGAAGAGCAACAAAGCTGGTGAAGGGGCTGGAGAACAGGCCTTATGAGGAGCGGCTGAGAGAGCTGGGGTTGTTTAGCCTGGAGAAGAGGAGGCTGAGAGGAGACCTCATTACTCTCTAAAACGACCTGAAAAGAAGTTTTCAAGAAGAGGGAGCTGGCCTTTTCTCCCACATGACAGGGGACAGGACAAGAGGGAATGGCCTCAAGCTCTGCCAGGGGAGGTTTAGGCTGGACATTAGGAAAAAATTTTCACAGAAAGGGTCATTGGGCACTAGAACAGGCTGTCCAGGGAGGTGGTTGATTCACCTTCCCTGTAGGTGTTTAAGGCACTGGTGGACGAGGTGCTAAGGGGCATGGTTTAGCGTTTAATACGAATGGTTGGACTCGATGATCCGGTGGGTCTTTTCCAACCTGGTGATTCTGTGATTCTACGATTTTATGATTCTCTTAAAGGAGAAGTAACATCTGAGATTTTCTGGGGCACTGCAGAATTATTCTCCCTTTTTACTACACTGCACTCAGTTCTAGATCACCATATAGTAGTTCACTTTCCCAAGTGTGAAACTGCCCCATTTCCAAAGTTCTTCCCCTGAAAGCAATCATCACGTACCAGAGCCATGTGTTTATCATAATGAAGAGTCTGAGGAGTTTGATTCTGCAGTGGCATAACTGTACGTTTAATTAGAAACAGTAAGACACAGAAGATGCAACTCTCATTCTCTTCATCCACTGCGACTTTTTTTTTATATCTAAATATACAGTCTGAGACACTATAATAGTTTCCTGCTTCATAAAATATCCTGCTTTTAAGGATAAATCACAGTAACTAAAGGAATTCTGTTATGCTCAAACAGTTCAAATATACTCATCAGTGTCCTTTCAATTGTGGTCTTATTCTTACTTTTATGTAATTGTAGTCTTATTCTTACTTTTATGTAATAGAAAGGTCAGCATTTTACTTTTCAAAAGTGTGAATCTGATCCAACAGCAACCAGAAGAAACTGATTATTGAACCGTACAAATTAACATATTTAAGACTACATACACACTGAATGCATCTGCATTTGTAGTGGGTTTCTTTATACCTTTGAAGTCATAAACCTTTTAAATCACATAAGATATTTGTATTTCTTGTATTAGCCCAGCATCTTAATGCCTCGGTGTATCAATGTATTAGTGCGTTAATCTTCCTCACACTCCTGGGAAAGAAAGTAATAGCTGTGTGCTGTTCTAGGGAAATAAACCAAGAATGAAATATAAAATATTTTCCTCAAGGTTGAACAGAAAATATGTTACAGAATACTTGCTTCCTCTCCCATGATCCATATCAATAGTTTCATTATTAGTCCATCCTACTTTAATTCCTTCATTGATGTTTAAAAAAAGATTTATAATTTTGAATCACAGTGAAGCAAGGTTTTGTTCCTTTGTGTATTTAGATGGTGAGGAACACTTGAACTGTTACGGGAAGGTCCTCTTAAAGATGTTTTGTGTTATTACAAAAATAAATAAAATACTATTTTGTTCTTTTTTAGCTTAAAGAGAAATATCTAACATGTCCATTAATTAACTGACTTTTGAAACACTTAATCTGAGAGTGGAGGATTGCCTTTGACAAAATTCCTTTGGGTATAAAATTTTAAATAATTTGTACAGCTTTGTCATACTAAGTGTAAATGAAACAAAGGTACTTTGCAGGCATAAATTCAGTTAATTCTTACAATCAAGAAGCCCTTAAATAGAACTTGAGATGATAAAAAAAAGACCCACAACCCAAAACCATTCCTCAAAAACTAGATTTATAAAGAACTAAAAAACTCCAAAATGTTTCTAAGTTGCGTGTTCCCATCATAATAGCCCTTCGATAGCAATCTTTTTTTGGATGCTGGGCAGATTGTTAATTTCCTTCTGGGAGCGGATTGAAATAGCACTGAAGCTAATCAGTAATCAGACTTCTCATCCTCTATTCAGGGCTTCTTTTGGCTTTGTCAAGAGGGCTGTAGCACAGTGACCCTGAAACAGTCCTCTGCAGATTGCATGCCTTAATAAACTGCCTATATTCTGAAAGGAGTAGATTGAACCGTTGGAAGTAGTTCACGTCATCTAGTCAACTTCAGGAAGTCAATATTCTTGGTGTCCCTGGAAAATCTTGAATTGCCTATCACTCATCAGCTTTCAGCAGTAAGACTTTGAATGCAGCTCTACAACATCCTCTCTAAATAAGGCAGCTTGGTTTTCATGTTCTGCTTTATTTAGAAGAAGTAATCAAGATACTTAGTGTATGAGCTCATATACTTGAAAATATGTCAGCACTAAACTGAGAAAGGAACCTAAATGCTTCTGACAATCTGTATGTTTAGTTTTAAGCTTAAGTTGACCTAGTGGACTCTCTAGAGTCTGCTAAATGAAACTTAGGAACAAAAAGTAGCTTTGTGTGGTCATAGTAGTAAAGGTCCTCCTTTGTGCTAGGGACTGTTTGGATATCTAGATATAGTATACATTTTCATATTTAAGGACTTAAAATTAGTAGATGTAAGAACGCAAAATATTAATGACAAATTTGTCCTTTTCCAGATCCTAATACACCAAAAAATATTAGTCCAGCAAGCATTTGAATGTCATTTTGGACTAAGGCAATTCTACTGACATATGGAATAATCCAAAAAGTAACCCTTATCCAAATGCAATATTTGGTAATCTGTTTCTGAATGCATTTAGACTTTCCAGGAGTTTTATTTGGTTTTGTGTATTCATTAGAATAACAGAAATGCTGCAGAAGACTATCTAGCATGTGAAATGTGAAGCAAAATTCAAAAAGCTAAATTGTGCTTTCATTTGTGCACATTATCTGAAAGAAAAAAGAGATAAAGGTTACATGGAGAACAAAACCAAGTGAAATTTCAAAAATAATGGCTGGACTACATTACAACAGCAATTACAGTAATGGATGCTACAACAGTGGATGGGCTTAGATGGGGAAGGGTTTTGAGACCCCACAGATGACTGCGTTAAAAGAAATGCAGTAAGATGGGCTCTGCTTCATACTCCTGACAAAGATTTTCTCCCTTTCAACAACTTTTTGTTGCTTATATGGGAGAACTTAAACAGAATCAAATTCTTATAACAATATATCATGCTGGATGGATAAAAATTAGTTTAGAATTAGAGGCTAAATAGCTCCATTGCATTTTGTTCAAGCTAATGAGTTGCACTGAAAAAAAAGGTAAGAAACACTAGGGAACAGGTAGAACCTTCATTTCACTTATTCCCTAATGTAGCAGCTGGACACAATGATGAAACAGAATGTGCCAAGCTTTCTAAGGACTAAAGTGGAATTTCCTTCTGAAGAGAGCTCTGGAGGGATCATATCCTGAGGAACATCTGTGAAATATACAATTGCCTCTGTGCTCTCATGGGCAAAGCTATCTGCAATGTATTATTCAGAACAGTAGCTAGGGGAAACTCTTCAGGCAAAAGATTTTCTGAGTGAAAAATGCATCTGCCTGAAAGAATTTACAAATTCATTTTGTATTTTTCATAGTGTTTAAGCTAGAAAAATGGATGGAAAACCAGAAAAATGCTTGGAGTTTCCACTAACCATTTAAAAATTAAGTCTGAACTCAAAATGGAAGTCAGTTCAATAAGGAGAACAATGTCTTTCTTTGTAAAAAACAACAAAAAATGCTCAAACTAAGCCATTCCTTATCAGCTTTAAAAAATTAGTTCACTTAAACATTTTATTTGTAGAACTTTTCTTCACATATAAAAAAATATAAGAAAAAGTATTTCACAGGGACTTGAAATTATCTCTGTTCTGTTTTGTGCAATTTGAAATATGATTGCTTAGTCAATTGTATTTAGGCCTGCGTTTAAAGACACTGACCAGGTTTAATATAAACTCTTTCATACTTACAACATAAGGTCACTGTAAAAAAATTTTTGCGAGGTGAAAAATATTTAAAAATACTATAAAACTCTTCATTAAAAAGGTTTATTTCTGAACTTCCCCTTTAGTTTCAGAACTTAGATCGGATGATCTTTGAAAGACCACTAACTCAGGGTTGCCAGGTGTACATATGCTCTCTATTTACAATAAAATCAGTCCCATTTATTTGCTAATGAATTGATATTGACTTTACATTTTGTGAACTGGCAATGTTTCAGAAATCATCGTTGCCTCATTTCCAAAGTGAACATCAATGCATTTCCCTTACTGCAAAAATCACTTGAAAAATATAATTGGTTTAATACCACCTGGTTTCAAAGAATGGCACCAGATCAAAAACTCTGCTCGCAAGTTGGGGTTGGAATGTGGTTGATTCTCTCTACTTGCTGATATGCTGAGGATGGAATAATAGTAAATAAAAAAATCTAGAAACTAATTAGAAAAATTAATTAAGAACGTAGGATCTTAGCTGAACTGTTCCAAAGTAACAGTTCTTATGGGTATTTTGCCCTCTCTCACAAGAATACCTTTTCTGAGATAAACACAGAGGCTGCAGAACAGGAAATTAAGAACATCACTGGAAAAAAAGAAAAAGATTTCTCCACCAAATTAGTCACAAAATAAAAAGTGAAAGATCTTCTCTGGGTTAATATTTTCATGTGAAGATTTCTCAATATTCCTGTGCAGCTATTTCTTGCTATCTAGTAGGTTAAATTTACCAGGGAGAGATTTCATGACAACCATATCACATCAGAGCCTCGCAGTCTCTGAAAGCTCCCAGAATTCTGAATACTTCTTTCAACCAGCCCTTAAAAATGATCTTTCTGAATCTTGACCACTGTTGTAAGCTGAGCAGGATGTAGCTTCTGGATGTTGACTGGCAATTTTCTGTCTTAGACAATTCTGCAGAGGTTTAATCATTCTGCTTTAGAAGTTAAAGATAAAGAAACATTGCAAAGTGGAATGATTACTTTTTACCTAAACCTATGTGCCTTGAACCTGGAAAATTAGAGTGGAGCCAGGAACTTTTGCAGCATAAGTTCTTGAGAAGCCCTGATTCTTGTGGTTTCTAGGCTTTCTGGTCTGGGCGCATCCCTTCTCACTTTAGTCCCTTAGCTGGAAATCTACAGGGAAATCTATAGCTAATCCAAACATAAACTTGAGTGGCAATATCATAAGATTCTTTTTTTTTTAAAAAAAAAAAAAGCCAAATATCTATATAGTTCTATAGACACTGCCCTTTTTTTTAATGCATGAAATTACAACTTTGTTTTGTATACAGTTTTCAATGGCAATAATTTCTGAAGTAATCTAAAAATACTCCAGAATATATTGACTCATTTGCATATTCGAGTTCCACTTCTTTCCCTCCAACAAGTGTTAGACTTGTTTAAGTAACAGAGTCACAGCAAACGAGCATGCCTACCTGAAAAATCTGGGACTGAAAATGTCCTTTCCCCTTGCAGGTCATTATACAGTTGATATCTGCACTGAACACACATCATCTGAAGTGTCATCATAGATCAGATAGGTCAAACGTATATCTATATTTTTCTTTCATGAATTAAGTATAAATTGCAGTATCTATACTAATTTTCTGGTATTGATATATGAACAATGTTTAATGATTTTACGTAATTCTTTTTATCCTAGGCATTTCTATGTGTCCCTTATGAAAAAGAAAAAAAAATTGCATATATAAGTTTTACAGATTTTACTGGGGTTGAGTTTCACTGAGAAAATGCAACTGGTATAGGAGTTCATAAAAGTAATCTAAATATAGTACATTTACTCCTTTATCACTTAGGTTATGTTTTAATGAACAGCTCTGTATTCAATTACATTGGATTTAATTGGGACTAAATCCACACATGTCAATAGCCAAATAGTGAATATCTTGTTGTTCAGATTTATAGATTTCCAGGTGGAAATAGAATTTATAATATTTTCTACAATTTATCTGGTATCCAAATGATACAGAAAACCAAAGGAAAGCCATAAAAAACCCCATAAAAAATATTATGAGCCTAAAGGAACCATTGAAGGAATATTAAGAGAAATCAACACGTTTGGTGTCATTACAAGCCCACCTGCTGGAATGGATGATACTTATATGCTGAAATTTTTAGTCTTTAAATGTTTTGTAGAAGAAGGACGTAGTAAAAGTTCCAGAAAACAATTGAGTCATGACTTTTATTTGAGTAAACATAACAGTGGGAAAATGTACAAGAATTATCAGGTAGAATTTATAGATAAGTTGAATGCTTTCTAAAGAGAATTGGTGGGATTAAGCCAGTATAGACTAAAGCCTGACTGAGAAAGAAGTAGAATATAAGAACATAGTCAGCATATTAACTGTCAGTGTGTTATTATGATTGAATTTTGTTTATCTGAGTTTTGAAATACTTGCACAACTGAAAAAACTTTGGGAAACTTTCAGTAGAATGTTGTTGTTTTCTTTGCTTTTAAAGTATTACTGAGATGAATACTTTCTATTATATATGATGGTCTGTTTGATTTATGTGTGTGGTGCTTTGTCTTGCTAGCCTCACAATGTGTGTACTGTTGCTTTTGGGTGTCAAATAGATGCGAGGCAGTCTGTGTGCTAAAATTGATGGAAAACACTGAAATTCTTACTAGAAAAAATGTGGGGTTTATTGTAGACTTTGAATGATTCATCTGTATCACAAAAGAAATTATTTTAATCCCCCATACCTGAAGGCTCCTCAGCATTAACTGCTGGCCAAGTAAGGCAATAACTCCAAGATGCCAGCTTCTGGAAACCCTAAAGAGGATCCCAGTGCACTCTAGTGGGTGGGAAAGCACTGTCTTCCCAGAAGCAGATGAAACTTAGTCAGATCATATTCTGGCTGTGTTAAATAAAGTAGCAGCACAGATTTAAAAAAAACATTCTTCTTGTAAACACGTGGACTATTTCTTTGTGTGGTTTCATGATACCATTTTAATGTTTGTAGTCATCTCTTCACTAAAATCTCAAATAGATCTGTCTGCTTACAGATTTGGAAATACTGACCATAATATTGAACACCTCTGGTAGAAAACAGTCTCTAAATAGGGAACATGAAAATAAATCAGAAGAAAAGGCATGGGAATAATGGAGAATTTTAACCCATCTTCACCTTTATTTGTTCCCTGTCTGCCATTACATCTCCCACTCTACCCATCCAAGTGTCACTACCTCTTTCACTACGATTCCAGGAGTTATTACACGTTCTTCAAAGTAAATCTAAGAGAACCATCATCACTCTTCATTTAATGTTATCCTGAAAAACCCTGCTAGTGTTTTCTTTTTTTCTTAGTGTCTAGGAGAAAAAAAGAAAAAGGGGGAGAGAGAACAGATCAACTTACCTTCATGGCCATTTTTATGCATCCTTATGATTAAGAAAGAGTTGATTATGAGGAACTGTTATAAACTTACTTGGCTAACTATTTTGACATCTTCTGCTTGCAATTGAAATAAAATGACTGTGAAGTTGCTATGCATAACTTTTAAATTGTTGCTTTTTCATGTATGATAATGAGCTAAAGGCTTACAGAGCTTTTGTATTCAATTTCCAGGCTTTGTACTTTGTAGCACCATCAGTTAACAAATCTACCAAGGCAAAGTATAATCATGATGCATATAGAACTGTTTCATTTGTAAATCATCAGCTTAAATGTTATCAGTATTTTAGAGATGTGAAGGTGAGGCACTGAGATATTAACATTAAAATTATCCAGTAGCTTTCAATGTCTAGTTTGTCGGATCTGGGAATCAAGTGCTTTATGTTTATTAAATACTGATAGTTAAAGTCACAAGGGAAGCGGAACAGGAAAAGGAATTTGATTCTAACTAATTTCTTCCTGACCATGATGTAAGGACCTGAAGCAAAATTCAGATAGCACTACCAGTCACACCAATTATATCGAGCAATACCAGTGGCCAAGCTGTATTCTAAATGTGGGCTTAATTGTTAAAAATGCTGACATTCATGAAGTATGTAAATTGATACCTAATTAACTTGCTACAGTTATCTTGTTAAATGTCAATTAAATATATTAACATTTCTAACAATTTTAATGTATCAATAAGAATTAAACTGTACCTTTATTGTCATTATAATTCTGATTTAATTACATAGCTATGTGATTTATCTTCTGCATAATTTTTCATCCTTAGTCTGTGTTCTCTTAAACAATATAATTGGTATTGTATAGATTCTTTACAATATCTAGTCTTTCTCTGTACAATACTTTACCTTTATCAAGACAGCTTCTGCCAGGACACTAAAATGAAATGTAAATGGGAGGTGGGGCTTTTGCTACCTGAGCTCAAATGTACTGCTATGGAAACAACCGTTTCCCAAGGATTAAGTATAACTCTGCAATGTTAGTTATTTCACATAAACAGTCTGAAAAACTGTTGAAGGAATAATTGTAATGGACAGGCTCAAATGATTGATAGACATTCTTTTATGATGAAACATTAGTTCTGTTACAATAGCAGCGGACAATACATCACATCTTGTTCTTTTTATGCTCACATTCATATAGTTCAGAACTAAGATCACTGGAATTAAGACTATCACTTATGTGAAATAAAATCAGTTTCATACAGTGTTAACAAGACATTCTTTACAAAACTCTCATCTGAATGATTCATTCTCAAATTGAATCTTCATCCTGCTTCAGGACACTTGATGGATATATATCCACTATGGGAAAGAGCAGTAGACATAAAGAAGCTGGACGCATTGCGTTATTAATAAAGAATATCAGAGCAAGAACCGAATAAAGCATATATTACTGGTTTCTTAATAAAATCCATATTATGAACATCACTCAGCAAAGAACTTACAAACGTAAACTTTATGTAGCATAATTTTTGGCCTCAAGTAGAAATATTTACAAGGTTTATCTTAAGTAGGTGCTTAATGTTTCATTGCATCAGATGAGGAAATAAGCCCAGCAGAGGAAATGTTTTGACTGAAGTGAAATATAGTACAAATGGGATTTGAGGGAGCAAACTAATCTTTAGATTCTGCAGATAATGTATTCCTGAAAAAAAGAGGAAAATAGGAGCAGAAAACACTTGTCCTAACATAGATTCCTTAAAGCTCTAGGCAAAAAGATATAATAAACACCAGGGAATAAACCATTAAGTATATAAAATGTCTGTTTCTCTAGACTAGCTTCAACTTAGATTAATCCAGCTCTTTGACATTTACAAAGAATTTTTTTTTGGCAAACAGTACTTCACAAATCCTCCCAGTCCCAGGATAAGCATGTTCATAAGCTTAAATTTCACATATCTTTTAATATCTAAAGTGGAGAGAATTTAATCCTGCCTGAGTAATTTCATTTGGGAAACACAGAGTGAAAAAAAAAAGTGTTGACTTTTCATTTTCTTTTGCTTAAAAAGCAATCTTTTGTTTAAATTAAATAAATTAATTAACTCTGAAAATGAAACAGAATGTTTTGTAATAAGCTCAAATTAATTCTCCTCCATTTCATCAAAACCCCTTCCCCCAGTCTCTCAACCCATAGTCCTTTTTTTTTGCATCACTTGCCTCAATTTACTGGTGGGGGTTGAGTAGTGGGACATTGCTAGCTGCAGAGCAAGACTGCTACCCTCATGAGGTCACGGCTGTCAAAGCCATCTTCTGAGCTGTGAAGAACCTGAGGAAAAGCTTCACCTGCCAGAAATTATGCTTCACAGTAGTGTCTCCTGCAAGCAGACCCTCACTCAATGCCAGACCTGCAGGCACAAAATGCACTAAGGCTACGGGAAGTCCTAAAGTAACTAATTATGCTGCTTTCTGAGGATATGAAATTCAGCTTTTTCTTGAAAAAAAAAGATAAGAAAAATGTCCTGGTTTCAGCTGGGATAGAGTTAATTTTCCTCCTAGTAGCTGACATAGTGCTATGTTTTGGATTCAGTATGTGAATAATGTTGATAACACACCGATGTTTTTAGTTGTTACCAAGCAGTGTTTATCTTAAGTCAAAGGCTTTTCAGCTTCTCTTTCTCGACCAATAGTTACCTACACAAAATCTTGGAGGAAGTACAGCTAGGACAGCTGACCCAACATCATGTTCACTACATCAACTGGGGAGCTGTCTGGGGCACAGGGATTGCTGCTTGTGGATGTGCTCAGCATCAGTCATTGGATGGTAAGCAATTACATTGTGCATCTGTTGGTTTGTGTTGTCATCTTCTATTGTTGTTTTTATTATTATTATTAACCTTAATTTGCTGTCCTCTTAAACTGTCAGCCTATGAGTTTTACCTTTTTTTTTAAAAAAAAAAAAAATTCTTCTCCCTCATCTCACCAGAGTGAATGGCAAGGGGGGAGTGATCAGCTGAGTTGTACTCGGTTGCCAGCTGGACTTAAACCACAACCGAAAATACCTATATCTGTGCCTTCAGTTCCGTGGAGCTTGGAAAGTATTAATGGCTATTGGATTCAGAATATATAAACTGGGTAGAAAAATCATTATGTGAAGTCCATTTTTTGAATATCAGTTTGGTTACTAAATGCTTCAATAACTTATCCTTAATTTTCATCTTGGAGTGTCTATGAAAATAATAGAAAATTGAGACATCTTTGCCTCTTCTCTTTGTATTCTAATAGGATGTGAGCTTATTGAATTTGACATTAGAAGTTGATTCATCTTTTTAAAAGCATTATTACATACTGAATTTTGGCCTTTGAGGAGTAGGAAGCAATCAAAAATGCATTGGGAAAAAATGAAAAAAAAAAAGAATTAACTGAAATAGACACATAAAGAGTCCCCTTTATTTACACAGAACCTTCTAAAAGAAAAGTGTGTGCATAAGATAATAAATACATTTTAAGGTATGGCTGGTACAACCCATTTGCCAAAGCTGTGAACTGAGGACAATGAGTCCTTCAGAAGCTTGTGAAAATGCCTGTTCTTTATCTGCGTGTGGAATATCCACGTCTCCCCAGGATGCTAGTCATTTGTGTTCTATGTGGATGCATGCTCTGCGGGGTTGCTCTGCATGCTGTTTGACTAAGACATTTTATTGTGTGTTCTGTCATATGGGTAAAGCAGTTTTGTTTTCTCTGGAGGAACAATATTTGGATGGGTAAATGTTAAATACATTCATGCAGAATGGCAACCATCTGATTGCAAGCACTGCTACATCATACAACGAAGAGCCTACTGCCACAGTAAGCAGTGGTCATGATCTATGGCTACAACTCTAGTCCCAGCAACACTCTGCATTATTTATATGTGTGATTTGGCATTTATTACCTTTTTATTGTCAATGGTATAAGCGTCTGGGACATATGTCTAGGAATGGAGATAGCTGGGTGTCCATTTGTCATGTTTGTTGGTTCTGGTTATTTACACACATATATGTATCTTTCATATTGCTTCTGAACTCATGTTGACAATGAGGCCATTAGGGCAATGGAAATGTAGAACAGTTCTATTACTTGAAGCAATGGAGACTGCAGTCAAATGGATGCTAGGCACAAGTACAACGTTGTGAAATACAGGTCTCTTTACTGTTACTCTTGGAGGGTGATTGAGGTGAATTATGATGTGAAACATCACAAGGTACAGTCCTTGAAGAAGATGATGATTTTGATTGGAGAAGACAAGTTTCCAAAGTATGAAAACACAAGCATACATATAAATGCTCAAACTATCTACCAAATTCTTGAACGTTCATTCACATGCACTCATGATTTTAGACATAAATAAGCATATAAAATGTAAATAGTGTCTTAAGCAGATCTAGTGAAAGTTACTAAGGTATACCCATATGCCTAACAGAAGAATCCTGTCTGTACCCCTCACTTTCAGAGATTTTAAAGAACAGGGTCTCACCAGGGAAGAACATCCATAAGCAGAGTGAATTTACAGGTGTAGTTAGAACAAATTCATCTGCAAGTACGCTCTATTCATCCCAGAACCATTTGTGCAGACTGTCTTACCAGCAGACAAAAAAACCATTTAATTTGGCTCCTGTAATGTAACTGAGGGCTCTGTCCCTCCTGATGTTGCAGTCTGTCCTTCCACACCTTTCTAAGGGGAGTCATTCTCACAAAATGAAACATCTTCTTGCTTAATCTGGGGATGAATGAAAAACATTTGGTGATGCAACTTCCATAGCTTTGTTTTGTTCTATCACCAGTTTATATTCATCAAATGAATGAACAAGGAACATTTGTAAAGTAAACAAGTTTAAAAAATAATATAAATTAAGAAATAAAAACTTAAATAATGAAAAGCATGAACAGATTAGTGCAGAGCTGTGGTCAAAGTGTTACTTGAATCCTCAACAGATGAATTTTATTAAATAATTTAACGTCACACTTTATAGTTAGCAAAGGCGTATATCTTGCTTTTACATTAAGTAAATAATTCTATGGCATATCAAGAATGAAGAGGAAATTCTGGATAAATTTGTCCCAGAGAAAAGCACAGGTTATTTACAGAATGGTAATGACTACCGAGTAAGAACATTAGAATGAATGATTACACTGCATCATGAGCCTTTGGCATCAGAAAAGCCAGTAGAGCTCTTTTGAGAAACAGTGGAAATAACCTGGAGAATGTATACCACAAAATCCCCAGATCTCTGGAGGGCAATCTTGCCTCTAGAAGGCAGTGTCTGGTCCTCAGCGTGATCTCAATATTTAAGTATGGAGCTGCATTTTTCCTGCTTCTTCTTTGCTTTGACCATAGTAATACGTGTATGAAAATTTTTGTCTGCGGCACATTCATTAAATTGTCTTTGCTATATCCTTGTGCTAATATCCAATCTAATTCCACAGTATTACAGCACCCTCAATGAATCAGTCACACACTTACTTTTTAGGAAACAATATTTTAATATACCAATGACTTGCAGGTAATTTCTCAGTATTCTGGAAAGACAAAGAATGTCACATAAATAAGAAAAAAAACCCAAACAAACAACAAACCAGCAAGCTTAAAGTAACACAACAGGCAGGGTGATTTAGAAAACAGAACACTGCATGGGTTTCATTATTACCTACCTCCACTCAGATTAATGCAGTTACACTGTTGTACATTTTTTTTTGGCACAGACTGAGTTCAGACTTCTGTTTTCATTTTTGTTTCTCATGTTAGGTTTTTATCTGGACAAAAAGGATTTTTGAAAAAAAAAAATCAAAATAAGACTAGTAGCAAAAAAAAGATAGGGAAGAACTCTAAGGCACAGTAGACTGTTGATGAGAAGGTAGAATGAGATTACACAATGAGAAAAAAAAGAGAAGTCCTGAGAGAAAGCACTGCTCAGCAATAGACAAAACATTGATGTGTGTTATCAACACAGTTTCAGTCACAAATCCAAAAATAAACATCATACAAGCTGCTATAAATAACCTCTCTGGTTACTGTTGTGTCTCCAGTAAAAAAAACAGCCTTAAAAAGACAACACCCTAAATTTCTATATCATTGAAGATCCTTACAGGGTTCCCGAACACTGAATGGGCTGAAGATGTGTATGCAGTACCTGCTCATTCTACCCATATCTATATCCTCAGATTTCCTAGAAAGTGTATTTTTAACTGCTGTTAATAAATTCTGTGCTAGGATCTGAACAGGCTTTCCTAGGAACTTTATAGCTGCACCTGCAATTTAAAGAGATAAGCACAATCAACATAAACAACAACAACAACAGAAGCAGAAAGTAGTCAGTGTAATAGCACTGAATACCTGAAAACAAGGTGTTTGGCTTCAAACTATTGAGCAGATTGCATTGTATACCTGAGGTACAATTGATATTTTCACACTAAAACAATGTAAGCACATTATCTCCTCAGGAACACACAGTTTTTAACAGCCATAGTCATGTGACTGGAGGAAAGGGATTTTTACTGCTAGAAGGACGGACATAAGTCATAACAAAGATTGGGAGTGAAGATGAGAGTGGAATCTGGGTTAGAATAGACCCCGAGCATGACAGAGCTGTAGAAGGCATAATTGGAGAAGTCTGAAAAGAAATATTTTTCTTTGTGTGAATTTCTTAGCTATTTCTAACCAATATGAGCTTTGGTGTCTGTAGCATAACATTGCCAGCCTTGAAATGTTTCAAATTTTTTAATCTATATGTTACAAACTAAAGATGCTCCCTCTTCCTCCAGACATTGGTTCCTCAGGCCATATAGGTTGCATATACATACTAGAGTTCTTCCTAAGTGAATTTTGCTTTTTTATTTTTAAGGCTGTTTTGGGGGGTTTTGTCTGAGAAGTGAGAATTGCATAGACATTTTCTGGGAAGTCAGAGGGATGAAGATAGAAATCCGTTTCACTAAAATGTAGATAACGAGAGCTTTCAGACTCTAAATAGCATGAGATGTTCAGTTAAATAATGATAATTGGTGATATTATAAATGTCTTTATCTTTGGGGAAAACTAGATCAATTACTAGAATATAGTTTGACATTTGTATCAGTAGGAATCAGTTCTCGTGCTTGGACTCTTTAAAATGGATTTGAGCCAGCTTAAGCAAGTTTTATAAAACTGGATTCACCAAAAAGTTTTAGGCCATAGTTCAGTATGACAAAGTATTCCTCCACATCAATATACAATAGCATTCAGCAACAAGAACTTGGGGGGTATTGTTCAAAACGGCAATGCTCATGTTATCACATCCAACTGGGAAATAAAACAGGCCAATCAGGGAAGTGGAAAATGTCCCTTGTCTACTTCCCACAACAAGAACCAGAATGCAAAACACCTCAAGGGCCTGTATGACTACAGTGGATCCTCCTCCATTTCTCTAGGGAAAGCTGTGTGCTCAAGTACTCTATCAAATATTTCTACAGTAATGTACGTAGCTTGGGGAATAAACAGGAAAAACTAGAGATCAGCGCACAGTCACAGGACTACGACCTCATTGCAATTGCAGACACATGGTGGAATATCTCGCCTAACTGGAACACTGTCATGGATGGCTACATGCTTTTTAGAAAGACAGGCCAGCAAGGCGAAGTGGTGGTACCGCTCTTTATTTGAGAGAGCAACAGGAATGTATTGAGCTTGACCTACCTGAGGGTGAATCAAGAGCTTATGGATAATAATCAAGGGGCAGATTTATGTGGGGGGGGACAGTTGTGGGTGTCTACTACAGGCTGCCTGATCAGGAAGAGAAATGTCAACAAGGCCCTCTATATGCAGCTGGAAGAAGTATCACAATCACAAGCTCTTCATTCTAATGAGGGAAACATAGAACAGCTAGGCACGCACAGCCTGAGAGATTCCTACAAAGTATTGATGATTGTCTCTTGACATAAGTGGTGGATGAACCAGTGAGAAGAGGTGTGCTGCTATCATGTCAGATTGGATCAGAGTGACCTGGGTTGTGTTCAGGGATCAGTTTGTGATCTGAGCAGGTTGGAATTCCTTTCTGTAACTTTGGGTAGTTGTACCCTCATGTCTCAGATGTGCACTCAAGTACCGTGGTCTGTTTATGTTTGCCAGAGCCAGAATAAATATTGCATTTTATTCTCACCCTGGGAGTAACCTCACTGGCCTCCAGATCACCGCACCAATAAGTCAGACCTGGACACAAGTATGTGGTTCGTGGGTCCGAGGTGTGACAGTCACAAACCACTTTGCATTATGAGATCATGACTTTGCCTAACTAACTAAAGTTTTTAGAACCCTTCTCAATTTGTTCTTTATTTCATCTCATCAATGAACTAAAATTCTTGACAAGAACTCAACAGTTTACCATATAAGCACTCAAAATATTAATGAATTGTGCATTTCTAATCTAGGAGATATTTTCTGTTGACGGGTGCATCACGGAATCAAATGCAGAGATCAATATGATCAGCAAGTGTTCAATTTATTGAGCTTAGCTGTTTCTTTATAAACCCTTTTTGGTTACATAACTGGGTGCCCACAAGGGTATCTACAGTGTATTATCGGTTAAAGGTAGCTGTCCATAAAGCTATTACTAACATATTATTGGTTAAACTACTGCACATGCTAAGAAACCAAGTTACACTAAAATTAACAATGTTGGTAGCTCTCTTTAATTGTTTTTCCTTCAGCTGGCACTTGTTCCCACTGAATAAGCTCCTGCATTCCCATCAGCTGGCCTTTGTTTATCTTTCAGCTCTCTTTTTCAAGGCCTTGTTAGAATTGTTCAGTATCAATCAATCTCACAGCATCCAGGCTTTCTTCTCTGTAAAATGTTCCCACAATTTTCTAAGCACATACAGAGCAAAAAAGCAAAATGATAAAAAAGTGCCTCTGAACCTGCATTTATTCAGAATTTTGACTACTTTGTTCGTAAAAGACTTCTGGATATTCAGTCCTATTTATTCCACAGAAGTGCAGGATAGTTCTAAAACAGGCTTAATCAGTATTCCCTGATGAAGCTGCTGCTGCTACTTATTAAGGAGTAGTTACACATATATTTCCCTGGATAACACAGAAAGTTGGAATGATTAAAAAGTAAAGTGGGGTCATCTTGTAGCAAGAAGGGGTCCAATATATCCATCAAAAGGATTTTACAAAAAATAATGTATCAATCATCTGGTTTTGTGTGCTTGCTGATGCTAAGGAGGGAGGAACTGGAGATTCTGTGTGACAAAGTATTATATGATTTAAGCTCCTAATGCCAGGAAAACAATAGCAGAAAATCTAAGACCCAAGCTGACATCTCCCTGAAGTTCAAAGTAGACTCTGCAGAGTGATTTAAGGATTACCTAGGAAATACAAAAGATTAAAAACTACCTCAGCAGCAGCATTCAAAATATTTCAGCATACTGTCCAAAACACTCAAACACTCCTGGTGAGACTGGCTCAATTATGATTGTAATAGCATCAGGTGACAGACTTTGGGAAGCAAAGTGTTGCACAGTGAGAAAATTCTATTAGCAAACACCAATTTACACCTCTGAACTGCTGTAAATATTTGTTAACGTCTTCTTTGTGGCCATTAACTAATGAACTCCTAAAGAGAAGCAAATACACGGTATGTGGTGAGCAGGTGTTACCACTCCTGTTTTGCAGGTGATGGGAAAACTGAGGAGAGACTTAATGATGACTTACCTGAGACTAGGCTGCTGGCAAGATGGAAGTGTTCCTACAGGAGGCTATATGCTGTGACAACTGACACCTGGAACTCCTGCAATAGCTTGAGAGGTGCTAGTCCTACCCCAAGATGCTGGTCATTGCTCCTTAGCTCTGCTTGCCCAATGTAAGTATGTATGGGGCCTCCATAAAGTAGTCAAAAAGTTCTTGACTATGTTGGACATTTTAGGAGGAAGGGGATTTTCTAGCTCTAAAACTTTTCTAACTGTAATTCAGTTTGATAGCAGCTTTCCACAAATGATTTAAGTTGCCTTGGGGCTGTAGTACCAAAAGAAGCCATCTAATTTCCCTATTAGTTTCTTGCTTCTTTCCAAAGACATAGTTTGTTTTAGTAGGACGTTGTTCAAAGAGTCATTACTACGTACAAATTAATATGATTTTACTCAGACAAAAGACAAAGTGAGAATTACTTGTATTCATATACAGCAGGTAGATGACACCACATTTGAAAAGGCACATAAAATACCAGAGAAATAGTACATTTTGACACTAAGAACTGATAAACATCTACATTTTTCCATTTTACTGCACAGCTAAGGTTTTTCAATTGCTCTTTTCCTCCCCTTTTCCTCTTTTAAAAAATTCGAATATGCTGTTTCTGTGGAGCAGTCTTGCAAATCAGACAGCCTCTCTTGCAGAAATTCCCTTAAGTCCCTTACTACCTTACACTCATGCTGAGATCCTCACCAAAAGACTTGTGGGTGCTAGGCTGACCCCATTAGTTTGCATGAGTTGCCCTTAACTAAAGGGAGTAATGAGATGGATTGCATGTGCCTTCGCTGATATTGCAGACATTGCAAGCTGCCCTTTCCCAAATGCTTTGTATATAGTAAAAACTAACATGTTGAAATTAATACAGATTTCTGCATAGCAATCAGCTCTGTGCACTATCACAGGGTTTGCTCTCATGTGTTTACTGCCATGAAATTAACAAAAGATAGATGATCAAATCAAAATTTTGCAAAAAGACAAATGAACAATCCTTTCCAAAGACAGTTGTTCTGGGATTAGATATTACCCAGCATAGCTCATGTATCCATGCTGTTTTTTTTTCTCTTATTTACAGTTGTTTTGTTACATTTTTTCCGAAGATTTTTGCTCAGTGTCTGTTTTGGATCTTTATCTCATATCCAATCCTACTTTGAACAGACATTCTGATCACTCTGACCACAACTTTGTGGGCCATATTCACCACCATCAAAAATGAGCTCCTGCTAATAGCCATGAAAGAATCCTCAACGTCTTTTAAAAATTGTGATTTACATCTTTGGCAATTAAAGTAGATCTGTGCTCTCAAATCCATTTTATTAAGTGGTAAAATTCCATAGTGTATTGGTGACATTATTAAGACTTAATAAGTTGTTGATACTGAAGCTCAAGCTTAGAAACTGGATTACAGATTCTTCTCATCCCTTGGATCGACTTTCTGTGTTTGGCAAGACACTGTAGTACTTTACGTTCTGCTTCTCCAGCTGAATAATGAAAATAAATATATACATCTCAGAAACTGGAAGAGGCTCGTGAGGCTCTTTTTTGATAACCTATCAAATGTCCTTTTCTAGAAAGTATGAGAGTTATCATCTTGGGATCCAATACTCCTGAAAAGCTTTCAGGAAAATGTTACTGGAAGTACAATTGCTTTATGTACCTCTGTCAGCTGAATAACTAAGAGTCATACTTTCAAGCATAGGTGGCAGATGGGTAAAAAATGGGAATTTTGTCTTGAATAACAGTGATGTCTCTCAATTGAGGGATGATTCAGTTACCCTAAGCTCAGAATCACAAGTATTTTGACATTTATTTAGTCAAGATTCAGCCTTCTAGAAGAAAAATCCAAAATAAAAGAGAGGACAAAAATCTATATACTATTACACCATTATTATGCCAATAATAAGACTATCTAGAAAACTTGCAATAGACAGTTTGCTGGATGCCAGTGCTATTTTAGTATGTAGGAGAGCAACAGCAGATCTGCCACACTAAATGTTTCCTATTTCAAAAGCCTAGGTTGTATATACTAAGATAGAAAGCTTCTACGATTTGTATCAGTTTGTATTGAGTTTTCTTGGACATTAAAAATCAATACATGTTGTAATCTAGACGAGCTTTTACTCTATATAATTGCATCTGTATTTGCTTGTTTTTCCTGGAAAATCAGCTTGGAATTTCTATTATCATCTACTGTATAATGGATAAAATTAGCCAATAGTGACATTTTTCCTCTTCTAAACCCTGTATGTTTCTTTCTAGATATAGATATAGCCTGTATCACTACTCCAATGTTTGAGTGTACAGATAGTGCCCAGATCAGAAATGTTGTGACCAGGCAGCTCTATGCAGGCAGAGGACTCCTGTTATGTCTGTATCCACCTCTGCAAACTGTCTTTTTCTTCTAGTAAATACTGTTTCTTTAGGGTTTACTAGATGGATTTGTGAAAATGTGAGTAGTGCTGACAACTCATGGGATCCAATGTCATACAATGCTAAATGATCATACCTTGTTCTATCTTTGTTGAGGAGTGGAAAGGATTTTGGCAGCTGAAGCAGTGCTCTGGCAAACCTATGACACTGAAATAATAGATGGGCATGTACTGTGCACACAAGATTGCAATTCTCTCCTCAGGCCTTGTTCAATGACAGTTCTCAGTTCAGAAATGTCTGTGATCAGCCCTGAGAGTGAATTACAATTACGTACAGGCTCTGTGGACAACAACAAAGGCAGGCGGCTATTTTTCTTCTGTAAGATGCACCAACAGAATGCTTTTGTGCTTTAAGGGATTTTGTATTGACATCATGCCCTTCTAACTCATGCCAACAGACTTAGCTAGGCTGAATTAAACGTTTACTGACTTTGCTGTCTGCCTCAAACTTCAACCACAACTTTGAAGAGATAAATCAATGTGATTTATAGATGCTTCTAAACAACACAGGTCTGGGTAATTTCAGATAATGGCATAATAAAATGTTACCTGAACTGCCCAGTTGACCCTCCTTCAGTCCTAGTAAATATTAGTAAAAGTTCTGGGACAGACAATGGAGGACAGTAACCATCTCAGCTGCTCCAGTACAGTCTTCCTGCAAATGAGAGCCACTTCTCATTGTAGAACAAGGGGGAAGGAAGCAGAAGGCAATAGCTTATATCTTGTTTGGAGCACAGAAATTAGATCTTTTAAAATTACTTGTTTCATTGCATATAAAGACATTTAAAAATGTACTGAATCCAAAAGGACAGATACCTAAAAATGTCTCAGCCTTCTGATGCAACTCAGGCAAGATACTATTCTCAATTGAAAGAGCACTTTCACACCATTTCTTTTACATGTACAACTACTTTATGCCACTATAATTCCACTCTAGCCACTTTTTTCTACCTCCATTTCATTCATTAGTGGTAGGTAGGTATGCTTGGACTCAGCGATCTCTGAGGTCTTTTCCAACCTAGTGATTCTGTAATTCTATGATTCCTTTCATTATGCCTTGAAGCTGCATAGGTAATTCGACGACTGAACAAAAGGGGATCTAAATAACTACCTGTCACTAGAAGAAACATCCTCAGTGACAATGGTTTGTGATAGAAGAGGAAGGCCAAGCAATATCTCTTCTATCTCCTCAAAAGTCGTTTTACAGACTTCAAGAGTGACAAAATACTTTAAGGAAGAGTGAAAACTCAGGTCTTCATTAGAATTTGCCAAACAATAAATAGTTTACAAATACAGCAAGCAAACAACAAAAAATGAATAGAAATCAACCAACCAATACCAGAATGGGGGATATATATCCGTGCCTTCTTACTGGGTGTGATAGAGTACTCTTCACAGAGTATGTGGTTGTTAAGTGCTCAAAGAGTCCTATGAAGTATACCTATAAATATCTAAATAGATAGAATTATTTACAGGGATGTACACACACCATTGCAATGTTCTTATGGCAAGATTTGTTATGAAAATGGAAGCCCTGCTATCTCAAATGTGCTGATGCGTGTAGCTGGCTGTTAAATAATAGCAACAGTAATAAAAATGTAATTAATAATAATAGAATATTCTTAACAATTGCTAATGAAGGAGATTACTAATCTCTTGCAGACAGCAGGAGACTTCTTCGTCTCTGCTGCCAGAAACATGTTACAACTTATAATTAACCAAGAAGCATGCTGCGTCGGCTGGCAACACACTTTATAAGTAAGATAATAATAAGAAATAAAGGCTTTGTCTGTAGAAAGGTGACAGAAGATACTGTAAAATACTGCCAAAAAAAAACCTGTTAGATAATGATTACCTCTAGATAAACAGGACGGGATTTCTAATCAATGTAGAGTAGTGTGAGTAAAGAATTTTACCTGATTTCACCAATATTGACTAGAAAATATGTACATCTCCTCTCCTTATGTGCTCAAATCTTTTCTCCCAGAGGAAGTTGTCTGATGGAGGAAACTGAGACCAGTGATTACAGTAGAGGATTTGGAATTTGCTATTTTGAGATATGCCACTAAATCATTTCCTGACATTGGCAAAGTCAATGCATCTTTTTCCAGCTGTAATATGGGAACAATCACAATTACCTTCTAAAACTGTGGTGGTACTTCAAGAGTAAAGGTTTATAAAACATGTATTATTCACAAAAGGAAAACATCTTGGTGGTGATGTATTTTTATGACTGAACCTCTGGAAACAGATCTGGATGGAAATTCAGAGGTTACACTTGTCCTAAGTGTTTTCTGAAAGCATTTGTATTTATTCTTTGCCAGTGCTTGTAAGTCAGAGGGAACTGCAAAATTTAGATCCACAAAACTGACTTGCATTTCTGCTGGCTTGGAATTGTGTTCCATCCCAGACTGTGGGTCTGGGAGCTCTGTGGTGTTCACTGTTCCTATTCCCACACAAAATGATTGCTTCTGAGCTCATAGAGAGAGCAATAGCAATTGGGGAGAGTTATGAAACATGCCGGTAAGCTTAGTCCAGTGCTTGGTGAGGAAACAGATTCATCACTGTATTTTACTCAACTTTGGTTCCAGCTGCCACCTGTGCTTGCAGTATCAGTATAATTGAACAGACAGGAAGACAGGTTTCCTTCCTAGCTGGAATAATCATTCCAGGAATGGTAGAGACTTATTTAGAGCACCACAGGTTTTTGGTGTTTTTTACTCTGCATGTTGCACTTTCTGGAAGACTGGTCTGCTCTGTGATTAAGAACAAGATTGTTCTTACTATAAACGGTGCAATACTAGCTGCCTCGCTGCTTTTTTCTCATACATTTTGAGTTTTGTCTCCAAAGTCACTTTATAAAATTCTGTGTTTCATATGCCTTTAGATAAGTTCCAAACTTGTCACTCTCAACCAATAGCAACCTCTCATTGGCAGCACAAGGCAGATTAGCATCACAGTCCTCCTGTATGTGAGAGATTTCATCTGCTTTCATCGAGACCTTGAGGAAGTGATGGGTCCAACTGCTGAAGAGTAATGCTAATTTCTATTATTAGTGCCATACAGCACAATGATGACAGATGCTGAAAGTCACTTACATACTTTTGTTAAAAATTTGGAGAAGCCAGAGAAATTTGCACCTGGTTATGGTTTGAGAAAGCATCAATAATTAAATTTGTGCTAGTATACAAAAATTACCATCATTATTATTGTATTTGCTACAGTTATTGTTATTTTCTTATTTATCCATATTTAGAGATGAGGGGTTTTTTCTCCTCCTGGCGTACCAATGGAAATTTCTAAATGCTTTTTGAGTAAACCTGTACTTGCATAATCACAAGGACTGCTTTTGGAAGAGTCAAAACCCGATTGTTTATTAGCAAATAGAGGCACTCTCTTTCTCCCTAAATACCAGAAGTTTCTTTAGGTAGATTATATCCACAATAACATTGAAGTACACGTGTATTTTAACAAAACAGTCAAAATGTACATGCATTGGAACAATGCAGCTATTAAACATTAGTTTCATCCAGGATTAGTCAATGATGAGAAAGTAAGACTTTTTTTTTTTTAGCCAGAGAGAAACTACAGCCTTGATCTATAGCTCCGTCAATAGGCTGAAATTGTGAACAATGGTGGACATATTGAGAGTTAACCTTCTGATCTCAGCTTGAATGCAATAATTGTAAGGAAAAAAACAAGATCTAATATTATTATAGATACCACCCCTTGTAGATAGTGATTAGGTTTGATTGGATTTCTTTTATAAAGAACAAAAAAGACAATGTGCTGTATTCCAATTACAAATGATCCATTCAGAAAAATTAAATTATATAGAACATTATAATGTGCTTCATAGAGAGGTATTAAAAATGTGGCTGAATCACTCCGTAACTGTTTATTGCAAATTTTATAAAGCACTGAGTAATCACACTCTTATTTTGAAATTGCAGTGTCTCCAAACCAGCTAGTGCTATCAGCAAACTGTTTTCCCTCTGTGTTTAAGAACTGCTCTGGTCAGCTATCTAGTGAAGCCTGAACCTCGTTGTGTGTGTAAATATCTGAGCATTTATTGTGAACTAAAATGTTTTAGAATCAGAAGAGTGTTTTTTTCTTTTACCTCTGGTTAGAGGAAGCAACTTTCATTGACAGTTATTGGAATGATAAGTGTGTATCAAGGGACTTGCATAATGGTATCTCTTCATTTAGAAATTAACGTAATACATATATATATCATTATCATAGAAATTACAGATGAGGAAGTAATTTTGTTATTTTTTAGTCTCCTTCTAACTGTTGTGGAATGCCTATAAAATATATTGCATTTATTCAGGCTAAGAATAAAGCTTTTTGAAATGTGTAAAGGACTTAGAGAATGTTAAACCATTTTTTAGAAAGGATACAAATGCCTAAGATTTTCATTGGTTTGGAGTTGAGCTATAGTTTCATCACTGAGAGTGAGCAAATCAATTATTTTTTTATTTATGAAACTAATGCTTTGTTTATTTCCACCCCATTAACTGTGTTAAATGCAATATTGAATTCTTGGAGATATAGCTTGTTCTGTGGATTGTTCAGATATAAGGATGCCAGTAAAGAGAACTAAGAAAATACACTGCAAAAGATACATAATGGAACATAATGAAAGTTTCTTTACTTCAAAGAAGGTATTGAGGAATGGAATGAATGTAAACATTAGAAACGCTAATATGTAAAGTTTCATATGGATGTGAAGTGGATAGATCTTATTTAAGTCTGGAATGCAAATGCAAGCTCATATTAACTATGATATTCACCTGCTATTAGCTACGTTACCTCCTTCATTCCAAGGACTAAGTGTACTTACACTTAAGCCACTGGATTATTATTATACATCCCTATTTGGTGTTTTATATGTATGACAGCTGTGACAAAGCTAATTTTTGATAAGATTTGTAAGTGTTTGCTGTATCCATGCAAAGTACGAGCAGAGCAGCTGGCTGATGGCTAGGAAAAGGAGGTAGTTTCAAAGCAAAACTATCCTGCAGCAGACATAGAGCATATTTCTCATAAAATGAAATCACTGAGCTCCTCTGCCCTTTTAAATAAATATTTCTTGAGCTAGGGAGACAATTAACATTTCTCTGGGCAAAATCTATGAAATTCCACTGCATAGTTCATCATAATCATAGAATCATGGAAATATCTAGGTTGGAAAAGACCTTTAAGAACATTGAGTCCAATCATAAATCTAACACAGTCAAGTCCTACTAAGCCACATCCCTAAGCAACATATTTACAGGTCTTTTAGATGCCTCCAGGGATGGTGACTCCACCACTTTCCTGGGCAGACTGTTCCAATGCTTGAAAACATTTTCTGTGGAGAAATGTTTCCTAGTATCTAATGTAAACCTTCCCTGGCAAAACTTTAGGCCATTCCCTCTTGTCCTATCACTTGTTATTTGGGAGAAGATATCTACACTCACCTCACTACAACTTCCTTTTCTCCAGGCTAAACAAACCAAGTTCCCAAAGTTTCTTCTCAGAAGGCTTGTGCTCCAGAGCTTTCACTGGCTTAACTGTTCTTCTCTGGACATGCTCCAGCAGCTCAAAGTCTTTGTTGTAGTTAGAGACCTGAAAATGAGCATAGTATCCAAGGTGTGGCTCACCAGCACCAAGCACAAGGGGATGATTTCTTCCATAGTCCTGGTGGACACACTATTTCTGGATAAGCTGACAGGGCCAAATCACCTAGATGTCCTGTATGTGCCTTGTGATGGCACTGAAGATGATCTGCTCCATAGCCTTCCCCAGAACTGAGGTCAGACTGATAGTCCTGTAGTTCCCTGGATGCTCTTTCTAACCCTTCCTGTAGATGGGTGTCACATTTGCTAAACTCAATCAACTGGGACCTCACTGGTTAGCCAAGATTGTTGATAAAGTATGTAGATAAGACTCTGATGGAAGGCGGCTTGGTGAGCACTTTCTGCACCTCTCTCAGTACCCCTGGGTGGATCTCATCCAGGCCCATATATAGAGAGAGAGGGTGAGGAAAATCAGAAATTCAAGGGAAACAATAGCTTCTCATTTGAGTTTGGGTCAGTAAAGATACATAACTCTAAAAACTTCTTGAATGTTAAAGTCAGAAGCAAGATGAGATTCAAGTTGGAGCTAGGATTTATATAGTAAACTTTTTCATGTAAACATTTCAAGTGTTCCTAAGGCTTCCTTAGACCCTTTAATTTCTTTATTGAGTATATTGATTCACTTCTATGCATGAAACATTTGACCAAAACGGAAAACAAAAAATGATTAGAAACAAACACTCTGGGTGAGGGGTTGGGGGAGGAGAAGTGGTTTGAATAGCTTTGTGAAAGCTACCACACACAAAAAAATTTTATTTGCTCTCAAGGCTTGTCCATGTTAAGGTGGTTTTGAGGAACTGAAGGATGAAGCACGTCAACTTAGCCATTTACATTATGGGTGTGTCTCTAACCAACAGTTAACTAGGAAAGGTTCCCCTTGAGTTATAAAGACAGTGTAGGGCTCAATGAAGGACACTTGAGTCTGATGGGTCTACTAGTAGCTGAAATGCATTACCTCATGAGACTGTGAATGATGGGTACTCTAGGATAAGTTCATTTTATTGAACAAAACCTTGAAGTTTCTGTACCTGTTATAATTTTAAATGCCTCTATAAGAAGAGAAAACAAAAATGTTATACTAGAGAGAGATGAATGCTTTAAATTACTTTATTTTGATCTACAGTAATTCATAATTAGGGTGTGGTTTTTTTGTTTTTTTGTTTTTTTAAATAAGACAGATAATAAAGGAGGAAAACAAGCACCTGACTTGTAGCCTTGGTAGTTCACAGGGCATCTCACAGTCTGGTGGGCTGGGATGGATAGTTTCACTTCCTTATGAGCTGAAACTTTCCCAGTCTGGAAAACTGGGCAGGTACTGTCAGCAGAGACAGCAGCTTTGTTTGTTCTTCTGTAGCCTTACTGTTGGATCGCTCTTGCAGATAATCAATACTTAGATTCATTTTGCTTTTTTGCCTGATTCCAAACTCATGTCATCTGGATAGACTTATGCTCGATAGAAACAGAATTCCTGCTGTTCTTTCAGATTGCTTTTCAAGGAAGCTTGTTGTATTATGTTTGGAGAAGGGGAAAGTATAGGTTGTAGCTGCTCAACTGTGGCAGAACTGATGTGTTGTGTTGCCAGGCTTGTCCAGAGGGAGGGACTGAGGTATCTTTGGGAATGTTAATGTTACAATGAGCCTTGGCTGAGGCCTTTGAGAATATTTGTTTTGGATTTAAACAGCTAAGTAATTTGTGGCTTTGCCTTAAGGGACTTGCCAAAGGTCAGATGGAGCTCAAATGGCAAAACAGGGAGCAAAAGCCAAATTTCAGCAGAGCACACTCTCTCCCAGAGATATTTGGTTCCATAACTCTTTTGTACTCTGACAATATATCTTCTCATCTGCTGTAATATATAAAACTCAACATAACCTGTAATGAAGTAAATTACAGTCAATGCTCCTTGAATACTGAGATCCCCTTGAAACTAAAGTCTTCAAACATTAGCTCTATAGTGTATAAATATGATAGCATTAGAAAAAAAATGTTTATTGTATACTGACAATCCTTTAAAGGGCAAAACTATGCAGCACAGTTACCTGCTATTTTGTCATTGATGAACAATTCTGAGATCTTTCTAATGCTGCTTCTTATGTCCTGATGGGAAACATGTTGGCAAAGAACCAGTCAAGCCATTTCACAATGTCATTTTCATAGCTCTGAACAAATTTTCCCAATGAATGCAGATACATCCTCATCCAGGTTATTGGATCAGTCTCCCAGAAAGGATCAATAAAAAGAAATTCAAGTCCATAATCAGAATTTATGAAATTTATAATCCTTTTAGCTACAATAACAATCCTTTAGAAACCACATCTCTTCAAGATTGCAGGGAGAGTAAGGCAGTTATGAGCATATGTGTGTATATGATGGCTTCAGTTTGTTTTCTGGGAGACTGTTTCTAGTAGACTGAAAACAAAGTACCAGCAGTTTTAGGGAACTGGACTATCTGTGGAGGTAAAAATAGCAAAAGCTACTTATTCTTTAATCTTATCTAACATATTTTCAGTCTTCTAGATAGTTGCCATTGAAACATCCCTTAGAATTAAAATTATATCCATCTCAAAGAGGTGAAGAAAGACATTGCTGAAAGCAGGCAGGGTTAACCTACCTAGCTGCCTAAATCCAATGTTTAGATCCTTCAAACATTTGCTTGTCCAGCTTGTGGTTATCTAATAACTGAAGACATTTGTTTCTGAAAATACAGCTTTTATGATACCTAATGTTATTTTTCTGGTAAGAACCTCAGTCTTGGGTGCTGCTACTGAGGCTAAAGCCTTATCAGCCTTATGGAGACACATATCTAAGGTATTTTTCAGAAAAATGTTTTCTTTCTTGCTGATTTTCCCACTACCTTATCTCAGCAGAATAGGGACAAGTGGGTGACTTCTGATCTGACTTTGCCTGAAATGAAGAACTTACATGGGGTTATTCCTTGTAGGAGGAAATATCCAACACCCCTTCCATTCATTATCTTCTACTTCATATTTAGGAGCTATTTGACTGAAGGATTCCAATACTTCCATTAAAACAGAAGGAAATTTCTAAAATAATAAATCCAAATAAAACTGTGGAAGACTGTTTTCCTTGATGTACTGGATAAAATTTGTTAAATAAAATCTTGCTAAGAAATAGAAATTCACAAGGGTCAGACACTGAACAATTTCTGAGACTGGACTTGGAGACAATACTGATCTTTCACAGTTCACATCATAGAACACTTTCAATGCATGAACTACTTCATTAGCTTGTTATTTTCCATGTAAATTTATCTGCCCAGACTACTTGTTTTATTCCCATCACGTGTGATTTCACTTGAAAACTTACCTGCATAATTTTAAAATTACCTTAGATAAAAATTAGATTTCTTGATAATATAAGGAATGCCCCCCTAGATTGTAGCAATTTTAGAAATCATTTGATATAATGATTTTGTACTCTGCCACACTGTTTATCTAAAAGATAGCTTACTTTTTAATATAGTAAATAGGTCCTGCAGCTAGAAAGATAAAAGAATAGAAAGAGACAACCAGAACAAGGGGTTGATTAGTTATGTGTAAAACATCAAACCAAACTTGATGAGCAACAAAACCATCTCTAGATCTTGTGAATTCAGATCAGTGAGCTGATAATCCACAGGACCCACACCTACCCACCTCCTAGCTCTTTCAGTGAGCCCAAGAAGCTTGAGTAGCCTTCACAAAGACAAGCAGCATAAATAAAGTGATTGGAAAAGTTTTTGACACTACTTATATCTCTAATTTGCTCCTGTCATTAAGAACATGTTTGATAGGTACTGGGCCCTTTCTAAGAAGCAACATTGGGTCAGATGACAGCTAGAACCAAATACTTCCTTGACATATATTATTCTCATAAAAGAAACAGCCACATAATCAATGAAAAAGTAATATTCACCATATAAGGATATACACTTTCAGGTAAATTGATTATGTTTACTCACAATAATGTCATCTGATAATACACTTTTTCAAACATGTGTATTCACACAGGAAAAAAGACACTTTTCTTAAAGATTCTTGTTAAAACTATCACTGCTCAATAGGCATGAATTCTAGATAATACTCCTTTCCCAAACATCTAGAATGTATTGCCAAGTATTAGAAACGAATGCTTTTAGGCTGAATCTCTTTGTAGCTTATGTCAGTAATGTAATAATGGGTAAAATGTTTTTCTTTCTTTGTGCACACTTGACAATTTTAGGTGTACTTACATTAAAGTTCTATGCAAGTTCTTGTAATCTAGAGCACTGCATTTCGATGTGTAATTAGAACAAATCAGTGTAATTCCCTGTTAACTGAAGAGATTTCACTTACACTGATGCCTTAGTGTATTTTCTTCTGTCCCAAATGTCATCTCTTGACATTTACTATGCTGTTAAAAAATACCTCAATATTCTTTTATTAGTGTATAACTAGTGTCCTGTTCTGTTTTAAGTTTCTCTGTTGCTACAGATGAGCTGTTGATTTTTGACTTTAATTGTTAATCTGCTCAGAGTGAAGAACAAATGATGAGTCATTGGTTTCCACTCAGATAACTTTACGCCAATTCCCTAAAGTTTATATAAAGAGGCCTTGATGTTAAATTTAACACTACTAGCACTAAAATATTCTTTTGTCTTATCTGGCAGCAGCAATACACTGAACTGATGCATTTGAAAAGCAGGAATAAACAATACAGTGTCCACATCTTTTTCACGAGTTATATTTCAAGTGTCTTTCACTTTACCATAACAAAAGAAAGGAGAAAAAAAAAAGATATATTTGATTTGAATATTTTTCCTGCATTTCATCACTGTAGAGGTAATAGATAATAGAACAGTTGTTGTAGGAATGAATCACAGAATCACAGAATAACCAGGCTGGAAGAGACCCACTGGATCGTCGACTCCAACCATTCCCATCAATCCCTAAATCATGCTCCTAAGTACCTCATCCACCCTAACCTTAAACACCTCCAGGGACGGCGACTCAACCACCTCCCTTGGCAGACTGTTCCAATGCCTAACCACCCTCTCCGTGAAGAATTTTTTCCTAATCTCAAGCCTAAATCTCCCCTGATGGAGCTTGAGGCCATTCCCTCTTGTCCTGTCCCCTGTCACTTGGGAGAAGAGGCCAGCACCCTCCTCTCCACAACCTCCCTTCAGGTAGTTGTAGAGAGTAATAAGGTCTCCCCTCAGCCTCCTCTTCTCCAGGCTAAACAACCCCAGCTCTCCCAGTCGCTCCTCATAAGATTTGTTCTCCAGCCCTTTCACCAGCTTTGTTGCTCTTCTCTGGACTCGCTCCAGAGCCACAACATCCTTCTTGTGGTGAGGGGCCCAGAACTGAACACAGTACTTGAGGTGCGGTCTCACCAGTGCCAAGTACAGAGGGAGAATAACCTCCCTGGACCTGCTGGTTTCTGATACAAGCCAAGATGCCATTGGCCTTCTTGGCCACCTGGGCACACTGCTGGCTCATGTTCAGTCGGCTGTCAACCAACAACCCCAGGTGCCTCTCCTCCTGGCAGCTTTCCAGCCAGGCTTCTCCTAGTCTGTATCTCTGCTTAGGGTTGTTGTGCCCCAAGTGCAGGACTCGGCATTTGGCCTTGTTAAACCTCATGCCGTTGGTCTCAGCCCAGCAGTCCAGCCTGTTCAGATCCCTTTGCAGAGCCTCCCGACCCTCCAGCAGATCGACACTTCCACCCAGCTTGGTGTCATCTGCAAACTTGCTAAGGGAGCACTCAATGCCTTCATCCAGGTTGTTGATAAAGACATTAAACAGGACTGGACCCAGGACTGAGCCCAAGGAACCCCACTTGTAACTGGCCTCCAGCTGGATTTAACTCCATTTACCATCACCCTCTGGGCCCGGCCATTCAACCAGTTTTTCACACAGGAGAGTGTGCGCCCGTCCAGGCCAGAGGCCGACAGTTTCCGAAGCAGAATGCTGTGAGAAACTGTATCAAAGGCTTTACTAAAGTCCAGGAAGACCACATTCACAGCCTTTCCCTCGTCCAAGAGTTTAGTTACTCGGTCATAGAAGGTGATCAGATTACTCTGGCAAGACCTGCCTTTCATGAACCTGTGTTGACTGGGCCTGATCACCTGGTTCTCTTGCATGTGCTTCTTGATAGCACTCAAGATCACCCACTCCATGACTTTCCCCGGTACCGAGGTCAGACTGACAGGTCTGTAGTTCCCTGGATCCTCCCTGCGCCCCTTCTTATAGATAGGCACGACATCAGCCAGCCTCCAGCCCAGCGGAACTTCCCCAGGCTTCCAGGACTGTTGGAAGATGATGGAAAGGGGTTTGGCCAGCACATCCACCAGTTCCCTCAAAACTCTTGAGTGGACTCCATCTGGCCCCATAGACTTGTGGGCGTCTAGCTGGGCAAGCAAGTCTCTAACCACCTCCTCTTGGACCTTGGGAATCTCATACCCCTCTTCCAACCCCTGGGGTTGTGCGCAGAGGGAACAATTTTCCTTACTATCAAAGACTGAGGCAAAGTAGGCATTGAGCACTTCAGCCTTTTCTTCGTCCCCTGTTACTCTTGTTCCCTCTGCATCTACTAGGGACTGGAGATTCTCCCTAGCCCTCCTTTTGCTGTTGATGTATTTATAGAAAGACTTTTTGTTGTCTTTCACAGTCTTGGCCAATTGCATTTCTAGTTGGGCTTTAGCCCTCCTGACTTTTTCCCTGCACATTCTCACTTCCTCCCTATAGTCCACCCAGGATGCCTGCCCCTTCCTCCAGAGGTCGTAGACCCTCCTCTTCCTATTGATGTCTCTTAGGGCCTCCCTACTCAACCATGCTGGTTTCTTACTCCGCTGGCTACTTTTCCGGAACTTGGGGACAGCTTTCTCCTGAGCTGCTAGGAGTTCCTTCTTGAAGAGTGCCCAGCCCTCATGGACACCTTTGCACAACTACTGATTTGTTTTTGTTATGAACATTTGTATTTGTAAAGTCTTTTCTGTGAAGTTCTTTCAAAAGCAACCAAGTTAGCACTACCCAATACCAAAATAAACCAAACTCATAATTCCTGTATTTGATTCAGAGAGGACGTATCTATCTTCACAGCTTCTTCACAGCCTTTCCTATGTTGCAACCCATCTACCTTGGATGAAATCCTCCAGAACTGGACTGTAAAATATTTAATTATTTTGCACTGACAAATTTTGTATTTGTAGCTCACTGCTTGTCTCAAGGGAGGAAGCAGTGGAAGTAACTCACTGATCTGATGATTAAAATCAAATTTGCCTACCACAATCTTCTGTGTTTTGAAGAACATACAACTTAACCATAATTCAGACCACTAGTGACAAGACTTCCCTGAAGTGATGATCTGCAGTTCTCTATCAAAACACTACTTCATTTTCATGCAGTGACAATCTTCACAATCTCAACCTAGGATACTATCAGCCCAGAAGCAGCCTCTGGATATTTTAAAATAATTTAAATTATTTAAATATAACAACTAATAATGTATAACATTTTGATTTAAGATCTGGGATACTACTCTTTTCCAAGAAGAGAAACTTAGATTATTAGTGAGAGTTGATCTAGTTAACTATTACTATTTAGAATTTACTCTCAGCTACATTTCTTCACACTCTTATCAGTAATCTGTGACAAAATGTAATTTTCTTTTCTATACAAAAGAGTTTACTTAATAAAAATGAGACATGGTTCATAAAGACAATACATGGATTTATTTTGATCCCATGGAAAACGGTACACACACCATCTGTTTTGATGCAGCAAATGTAAGGTAAGGATGCAGGAATAAGGAGCAGAAGCTTCATTCTTTGAAGGAATAGGTCTGAAAAATGATTAAATGAGATAAAAGCTTTTTATATCTGAAAATCTCACAAGACAAAAAAGTAATTTGAAGGTGATAGACTACATAATATGCATGCAAAATCTGATGAATTTCCTCTTCTGTCCTCCACCACAGCTAAGTGTTTTGACTAGCTGTGCTAACTTCCCTTCCAGACTATATGGAAAAATCAGAGAGCCAGGAGGGAAAATAAAAGTAATGTAACATCAAAGACAATGTCAGAGATTTCATTTTTTAAAAGAAAGGTTAATATTTCAGTTAACATGTAGGAAATAAATGTTGAAAAGAGTGGGTTTTTTCAGCCTAATGGAGAAAAGTAAAAAGATCCAATGAAGTAGAAGTTATAGCCAGACAAATGCAGATGAGACAGTAAAGTCACATGCAGGAAGAAGTAAAGTGATTCACCAACACAATCTGACAGGTTTATAGTGAATATTGTTGAACTAAATACTTTTTATAACAAATATTTTTTCTAAAAAATAAAATATTTGTAGCACAACTCCAGATATTAGACTTGCAGCAAATATCAGCCTGCTCATTAGATGCTTGGGTCAACTTTCAAGCAAATAAAACTATAATGAGTCTACTCATCTCATTCAATATTTTAATTCTGACAAAGTATTGTATATCTTCCTTGGCTTTTCAATTTCTCCAGATTTTCCAGCTTTTTATTAAAGTTAATATCCATTATATGGTTACATTCCTAAGAAATATATTATTTTTAATGAGGTGTAACTATTTTAAAATATATGATCTCATACAATTACTAATTTTATGACTGGTTTTGTACTACTTTTAGCAAAGAATTAATAATAACTGTCAATGGACAGGAATACTACTGTGTCTCAATTCTCTTTGTAATCAAGATGGAGAGTTGCTATAAATTTTTTGACTATTATATACACTCCTTGTGTTTCTGGTATATTCAAAATAGTATTTAGTACTATTATATAGGGTACATACTTTTATCAATTAGTAGCTTTCCTCAAGTTCGAGTTATGCAACTTGGAGTTAAATCCAGCTGGAGGCCAGTTACAAGTGGGGTTCCTTGGGCTCAGTGCTGGGTCCAGTCCTGTTTAATGTCTTTATCAACAACCAGAGTAATCTGATCACCTTCTATGACCGAGTAACTAAACTCTTGGACGAGGGAAAGGCTGTGGATGTGGTCTTCCTGGACTTTAGTAAAGCCTTTGATACAGTTTCTCACAGCATTCTGCTTCGGAAACTGTCGGCCTCTGGCCTGGACGGGCGCACACTCTCCTGTGTGAAAAACTGGTTGAATGGCCGGGCCCAGAGGGTGGTGGTGAATGGAGTTAAATCCAGCTGGAGGCCAGTTACAAGTGGGGTTCCTTGGGCTCAGTCCTGGGTCCAGTCCTGTTTAATGTCTTTATCAACAACCTGGATGAAGGCATTGAGTCCTCCCTTAGCAAGTTTGCAGATGACACCAAGCTGGGAGGAAGTGTCTATCTGCTGGAGGGTCGGGAGGCTCTGCAAAGGGACCTGAACAGGCTGGACTGCTGGGCAGGGTCCAATGGCATGAGGTTTAACAAGGCCAAATGCCGAGTCCTGCACTTGGGGCACAACAACCCTAAGCAGAGGTACAGACTAGGAGAAGCCTGGCTGGAAAGCTGCCTGGAGGAGAAGGACCTGGGGGTGCAGGTTGACAGCCGACTGAACATGAGCCAGCAGTGTGCCCAGGTGGCCAAGAAGGCCAATGGCATCTTGGCTTGTATCAGAAACGGCGTGACCAGCAGGTCCAGGGAGGTTATTCTCTCTCTGTACTCAGCACTGGTGAGACCGCACCTCAAGTACTGTGTTCAGTTCTGGGCCCCTCACCACAAGAAGGATGTTGAGGCTCTGGAGCGAGTCCAGAGAAGAGCAATGAAGCTGGTGAAAGGGCTGGAGAACAAATCTTATGAGGAGCGACTGGGAGAGCTGGGGCTGTTTAGCCTGGAGAAGAGGAGGCTGAGGGGAGACCTTATTACTCTCTACAACTACCTGAAGGGAGGTTGTGGAGAGGAGGGTGCTGGCCTCTTCTCCCAAGTGACAGGGGACAGGACAAGAGGGAATGGCCTCAAGCTCCATCAGGGGAGATTTAGGCTTGAGATTAGGAAAAAATTCTTCACGGAGAGGGTGGTTAGGCATTGGAACAGTCTGCCAAGGGAGGTGGTTGAGTCGCCGTCCCTGGAGGTGTTTAAGGTTAGGGTGGATGAGGTACTTAGGAGCATGATTTAGTTATTGATGGGAATGGTTGGAGTCGACTATCCAGTGGGTCTCTTCCAGCCTGGTTATTCTGTGATTCTGTGATTCTGCGATACTTATATGCAAAGTGAATTTATGTGAAATTGCTGAATAATTCATGATCAATCTTTGCACTTAGTTTAATGGCCACAAATACAGTGATATAAGTAGGTGTGCACCAAAATAGTATTTTTTTTAAAAATCCATCAGAGCACCTTGTTTATCATCCACATAACTGTGCTCTGTGCTTCACCATTACAATTTAAATGGAGAAAGAGAAGAGCTATTGACAGATGTTTACTCCTCCAGAGGGAAAACTGGAAAGCATTCTGAACGAACAGCACTAGGAGAATCCAAATCTTATTAAAAATAATATAATTTTGGTCAGATAAAGCTAAGTAATACCCATGCAATTGCCTGTAACTCAGCATTCATTCATCAGTTTAATGGAAAAAATACAGTATGTGACCTCATGAACTACTCATCCATCCTCACTCACACAGCAGCTGAAGATGAGTTTTCTGCCAGCTGGTAAGATGGAGTTATCATATGTCCCTGCACCACACTGTCTTTCAGACCCCAAGCAGAAGACTGGCTAGCATCATTCATAAAAATGTCTCTGTGCAAATACAAGTACAATAACATTTCCGTTTATTTACGTGACTGACAGCAAACTGATGTTGTCAGGCTGAGTACTCATGCTGGTACTGTGTAACTGATGCTTGTTCATTGCAACGGTTCATGTCAGCCAGTTAATTTCTTCCACGCATTTCCATTTTATACTTCTCAAAATATTTCTGTATAACATAGAGAGCTTTGTTATGATATGTCACTGAAATAAGAGAAAATAAACCAACATGCTTGTGTTGAGTGGTCTTCTCAGTCACGTTATATGTTATATATATATGTACACACACCACACACACACACACACACACACAAAATTATTCACTTATAATCTTTTTTAAAAAGTAAACTAAATTTCAAAAGAATTCTCACTCCTTGAAAATGATCTGTAATGACAACTGATGATGTATATACACAGAAAATTTTATAGCCAAAGAACTTTATATGACAAACCAAACCCATTGTGGTGACTGATCTTATCTCTCATCTCCCCAGTAGAAATATATCCCTCGTGGGTAGAAAATAACAATGCTTTAGTGGAACACAGTTAAATGCCACAATTCAGTGCAAAATTAATTTAAGTATTGCATACAATGATATTGCAGGGGGAACTTTAATTAACTAAACTAAAATCCAACCAGAAAAGTGGAAATTAGCAACTTTATTTTAAAAATAACCCAACACCATAAAAAAAATTCTCAGTCATTTTAATATTTGAGGAGAAAATAATGATTGCAATGCCAGTTTGTTATCATCAGGTCCAAAATAATTTGAATGAGTGGTTCTGTTATGCTCATTGTATTTGAAATCAGGCATGTGCCCAAATGTACCATTAGGACTACAGAATGTTGAGTCTTAACTGAGGCAGGACAGCACTTCCACTGCTGATGTGTGTGTCATGTAGGAACCTCATTTGCTGTTGGACTCCAGTAGACAGACAGATGATAGAGTGCCTGTTCCTCTGTTGCAAAAATATGGAGTTTTCCTTCCTAATAGCTATTGACTCTGGGATTTGTAGATTTTGCATATTTGCTTTTTTCTGATAATGGTGGCTACTGTCAAAACACTGGTTCAGTTAAAATGGAGGAATTGTTGGCAATTCTCCACAACACTTTCAGCAATTTTATGTATTAGTCATGCCCATCACCCTTTCTCACAAGCCCTGCAGGCTAGTTTCTCACCTTTCTAAAAATTCTTGGCATAATACTTTCTGGAGGTTCTTGTTGTATGCACTGCTCCTTTTATAAAAGTGAATCCTCTAGGTGTACAGTCACAACACTTTGTGCAGAAGTAAACTATAATCAATACTAAATACATGTTTCTCAAATCTTTCAGATGCCAAATACAAAAGTTCAGTCACTGTCTCTAGTTTTCAATGTCTATCTGATTTTTAATTTAGCTAAAAGCTTTTATTTTAAAATAAATTTTCATTTTATTTTCCATCCCATCACAGTAACATATTTTGAAAACAACATTGTGGAAATTAATGACATTTTTAAGTTCTTAACAAAGGGAAAACAATTCCTATCCTTTCTATAAGTTCTATGCTCAGCAAAATGAAATTAACTGTGTTAATTTTGCTGTAAGGAAATGAGAAATAACCTGAAATTGCATGGCTTAAATAACAGAGGACCTTCCAAATTGTACTAAAGACCAACATATTTCTTTACACACTATTATGCTGTTATTAAATTATAGATGTTATAAAACTACATATTTTTAATTGTCATAATTAAAGACTGCTCCTGTTCTTCTGCTGCACATTTGGATCCCAAATGCACATATAAAGACATTAAATAATAATGAATGAAAAAGACAGTTTTGAAACATACAGTGAAATATTGGTTCTTGCATTGCAGCTAGCAGATCCTCCAAGCAAAATAATGAAAGTATTATGAGTAAGTTACAGAAGATAAAATAATAAAAAATCAGCTCTTCAGAAATTTTCATTATGAATAGAAAAATATGTATTTCTCCTGAAAGAGAAAAATGTGTGAAGCATTCATAACTTTGAAGACTGAAAATAACACATGGAAAGCATTCTTTTATGAAAATTTTGGGGCTTTTCTGATCACTGCTCCCATTTCATGGCTGGAAAGATTTATACTCCCTATACGATCCCTTATCAGAGAGAAAATAACTTGATATTTTAATTTTTATGAAACCAGAACATTTCTGTATAGTTTTTTGCCTCTGGCTCAAGCCAGAGCATGCCTGAAGTTGCTGTGTTTTAACACTGACAAACAACTTAGCTGCTGGCAAAGGAGGAAATTATTTGCTCCTTCTTGGGTTGCAAAAGCACTGCTAAAACCAAATGCAGCCTATGGGCACCAGGAAAATAGTCCTGCCTCTTTAGTATAACCACTTTGGTCTCCTTGAATTCCAGAGGTTTAGTTTTCAGAACCAGAGCTGATTCTGTTGTCCAAGGATTCCAACTGGGTCAGACAACCATTGTCCTGTAGCACGACTTGCTTCAGTGTGACTTTGACTCAGAAACAGTACAGAGCCATTACTCAGGTCCTTCATTTGACTCACACGTGTCTGTGTGTCAGAGAACATGACTGTAGGGGAGATAATGTTTCATTTACCCCAAAAGAGTTTCTTAGCTGTGTGCAGTTCCTGTTCACAGTAATGTCTATTTGATGTAGGATCTTCCGGCAAAGTGAATTCACCTGGAGAAATTTAATAGAGTTTTGATGACCACTCTCTGTGAAATCGACATTGGAAAGATTAACAGGATAATTCTTAGACATCATTACTGACAGGAACATGGTATTAGGTAAATTGAAGTGAAGCCCCTGGTGTTTAAGATTTCAGGAAGCACAGATGTACAGAGAGGATTTTTTTTTTTTTTTGCACTGGGGCAGCTTAAATATCTCAATTATGCTTGTGTTTCTATTACACCAATTCTCTGCCAAGTGTAATTCCCAGACATTTGCCCACACTTATGAGGACATCTTTATCTCAGCAGCCAGAAAACATCTGCAATGTCCATTTTGACATACTGGCTAGAGATACGTTTCTAATGGGATGTAATACTCATTCCACATAATGAAAAAAAACACCTCTTGAGAAGTTTGATGTGAACTTTTTGTAATTAGTATTAACAAGAAGAAAAAGGGAAATATAAATAGCTTCTTATTTTACACATTTGTAGATCCTTTGCAAGAATTTTACTTGATTTGAAAGGTTTTTACTTGATTTGAAAGGTTTTTACTTGATTTAGGAACATTTTTGGAATGTTACACAAAACTCCTGTGAATAGCAAGGGCACGGTTAATCACATAAGTAAATAACATGCTTTTCCTCACTTCCTTTTAACATGCATTTAATTCTCAACTGCTTTTCTTTTTTTTTTTTGCTCTTCAGATTTGCCAAAACACCTTCTAACTTCTACTCCTCCTTTTTCTGTCTGCTGAGTTTTCTTCTCACATTGTTTTCTCAATTTCATTTTTAAACTGAAGTTAAAATACACAAAATCCTCAAGTTACAGATTTGCACTTGCTTACCTCAGGTTTTAATATTACACCAGTGGTGGCCCCATATTGGCTTATGTCATAGTTCAGGTGAAATGAGATGAAATGGAGACCTGCAGTGGGAAGAGTAGGGATATGGTGGGATGTCAGGGTAGGGTGGCTGTGGCCTGATATGCACTCTAAGAACCCCACCACATGAAGGACATATCTGAATATGACTCTTCTTGTGGCTTCCTTTGCCCTCACATTTAACTTAACACCTCTAATGCCAATATAGACTGTGGAACTCCCATTACATGCAAAAAGAATTGTCTCATTTTTTAAATTTTGCTTAATATTTTATTATGTGCAACTTTTCAGCTAGAGTGTCTCTCTGATAACATTACCTTTTGGAAAGCTAGGTATTAGTTTAGCTTAGTTTTGAAATCTAGTTTAAGCCTTTAAGACTGACACTGATTTTGGCATAGGACAAATTGTCCACTGAGCCTGCAGGCACCTGGCTTCTCAGGGGCAGTAACCTAGAGAGTTGTCCAAGGCAAACACCTAATTTTTAGATACTTCCTTCTAGCTGTTCTTCAGTGAGAAGAAGAAAGAACTATTTCCTCCAAGACTAAGTGTCCTTCTTCAGGAAGTGTTTGATCTTAAGTCAGTGGAATTAAGCGGGATCTTAAGTCACGTGATGTAAAGACAATTGTTCATCAACTCCCACAAGAAGACCAATGCCCAGCCAGTCTCCAAGAAATGTCTACCTCCCTTAAACCCATTCCCCTTAATTTTTATTGCTAAGCATGAGGTTATGTAGCATGTAATCTCCCTTTGACCAGTTTGGGTCAGCTGTCAAGAATATAACCTCTACTAGTAAAAAGATTTTTCACTGAAAGGGTCATTGGACACCGGAACAGGCTACACAGGGAGGTGGTTGAGTCACCATCCCTGGAGGTGTTTAAAAGATGAGTGGATGAGGTGATGACGGGCATGGTTTAATGGTTGATAGGAATGGTTGGACTCGATGATCCTGGGTGTCTTTTCCAAACTAGTGATTCTGTGATTCTGTGAACTTCTTACTCCTCCCCTAGTCTACTCACTGGATTAAGTGGAGTGGCAAAAAGAGAACGCTGTGATACTGTGTGAGCACTACTCAGTGACACTAAAAATGCTGGTATGTGGTCAGTACTGTTTCAGTCACAAATTGAAAACTCAGAATATGGGAAGCGATGAGTAAGTTTTACTCCATCTCAGCCAGATCCAGGAGACCTATGAAACCCCTTTGCTAATTTTCCCAGGTGACTATAGGAAGAAATGTTAGGGAAGTCCAAAAGAATGAATGAATAATATGCCAAGTAAAGTGAAAACATGCACAGTTTGAAATTTCTCATGCTTCAGTTCCAAACTGAGTTTAACTGTGAAAAATATTCAATTTTTCAAAGAAAAAAAAAGAATATTTTCATATCTATATATTTATATCTACATTTATTTTTTAACAGAGTCTCTTTCAGTATCTCATTTGCATGTATTCTCATTTTGCCTTTCTGGCTCTAAGCTGATATTTCAAGTCCACTATTAGAAGCTCCCCACCCTATGAGAAGATGATATTAAAATACTATATAATACAAACCAGTGGCTTGATTCTGCACCATGTGAATTCAGTAGAAACTGTTCTTTTGTATACAACCTTCAGTGAAGTGAATTTCCTTGCTAGATCACGAATATATTGCTCTGGGATTTATAATGTAAACATAATCTACTATTATTCGTAAGAACATAATTTAAAATGAATACTATACTCTAAATAAATACATTTTACATTAAAAAGTATGATTGGTCCTTTTTCTAGACAAAATTACTACTAAAAAAAGGAAAATATGTATACTTTTTTTTTCTGGAATCTCTTTTATTACCTAATCTTTCTCCTGCAAACAATGAACAAAAACTGCATTTTACTACACTTTCCTTTAAGGTATAAGTTGTTTCCGTGAAATTTGAATTGTAATGTAGACTCATATTCTGACACTTGACACAAAGCCTAGACTCCCAGAATATATTTTGGCAAACTCAATACTTCCATATCAAAGAAAACACTGTCCCTCTATGCAAAGGGTGGAGGACATTACACTTACTGAAGTCTTCTTGTCCCTCTAATTTTTCTGATCATCCTTAAGTGTCTACAACTGTGAAAACAGAGTCACTTGGAAGAATAAAAGTCATCAGTTGTGAGAGTACTTTAAACAAAACAAGGGTTAGTATTGTTAGAACATTCTTCAGAGGATTATCAGTGTCTAGGTCAAAAATTATCTATACAGACAACTCTTCATTTTGCTAGTGTCAAAAATACATATATGAATCTTTGGACTGGGCTAAATCATAACTCTCAGTATGAAATCCCTCGACAGTTTCAGTGCGTTCAGAAGTTCTTCTAATTTTAGATGTCTTCCTCAAGACAGAAGATTGTAACGAAATTTTATTATCTCCATTTCTTGATGACAAGGCTTCTATTGCGTTCAGTGGTCACTATGATGAGAACATTCTCAAAGAGCTGAATTTTTGAGTGAGTGAATTCTTTGCAATCATGTATAAGTCAGCTGGAGAACTCAGGCAGAACCCAGATATTCAGTGTATTTGAATTATCAGCTGTAAAGGTACAATTATTTGTTTTCTACCAACTAACTTTTTTCACTTATACATGTCTTTTGAAGTTAGAACAAAAGAGGCAACAGACCAAAAGAAAGCAGCCTCATTAAGCAGTCAAGAATAATTAGATATTAGTCAAGATATTTAGAATAGGATCCTTATGGGCCTGCAGAGAAGTGGGGCTATTATCAAGACATACAATAATAAATTCTAAATAACATTGAACATCATACTACTGGGTCATGAAGTGTTGAAGTAGGTGATACAATTTGAGAGACAGAGGTTAAAATAATGCAACTGAAACAGTCATTCTCGTCACTAATTCCAGTTATAAGATCTGTTGTCTGGCATATAGTGTCAGTTTTTTAGAGTAATATCTAACCATCTTTAAATTAACTAAAGTATGTACTTTAATTGATTTAATCTTAAAAAAAAGAATTAATTTTATGTATGCATTTTGACACATCCATCTATGATTCCAGTTGAGATTTGAATTGAGTTTTGGAGCTGATGTTAAGTTCTTGATTAGATAAGACATTTGGATGTATATTTTTGAGTAATTCCACCCAGGTAAGCACAACTTATAGGTGTTCTTAACTCCTACCTTTGAAAAGAGCAGGGTTACACTACTACTGCTTTCAAAAGATGTGTTCCAAAACTGAAAGAGATAGAGATAGAGATAGAGATAGAGATAGAGATAGAGATAGAGATAGAGATAGAGATAGAGATAGAGATAGAGATAGAGATAGAGATAGAGATAGAGATAGAGATAGATGATAGAGATAGAGATAGAGATAGAGATAGAGATAGAGATAGAGATAGAGATAGAGATAGAGATAGAGATAGATAGAGACAGAGACAGAGAAACTAGTCCTGTGAGCTGCCTTCATTTCAGTTTTCTTAGTTCTGAATGACACTTCTACTATATAAATGATTTAACATGGTTAATTATACAAGATGTTTTCAACTTAGTAAATAATTTATGATAAGACATCTATGTTAATGAGAGTTAATGACAGATCACACATGAGAAGATAAACAAGCATATTGAGATTGTACCTTCTTTGCAAAAAAATCCTTATATATTTTAGCAAAATACTTTCAAAACAAGTTTTGTAGCCCTTCTACACTGTACTTGCTTATATACATTCATTCATTTTTATTTTAAAATTTGTATGGTTTGTAACAGATCTGGGAGAGAACAAGGTTTCCTCTCTGTGGAAATGTACTTACCTTATTTGTGGTTTTCTTTCTGTGAAGGGAAGGCAAGACAAGGGAAGATAAAGGAAAGGAAGGGAAGGAATAGAGAAGGAAAGGAACATTAATATTACCTTTGAAACAAAGGTATTATAAGATTTAGATAATTCAGATATTTTCTTTCAGCAGAGCAGAAGTAATGAAGTTTTATACTGATGTGTAAATTTTTTTAATATAAAGTGGAAAAGAGCTATATCAGTATGGCTACTGGAAAATTGTCTTCCTAAAACCTTCCACATGGAATATTTCAACATAATTTTTAGTATGATATATTTGCAACATGCTGTGTACCTTCCTACCCCTCACACCTCCCAGGAACTATTAAAAATTGGCACGATTTTATTAACTTATTTTGTAAGTGAAATTTGTCAAAAGCTTTTGAAGTATTTCTACCTCAAAGATATTTTTTCTGTGGTATTTTAGAAAAATTAAAACAACCCCCCCAGCCTCAATAAAGGCCAAAACATTTCTACTATGCAGCATTTTATTTTTAGGGATCCATATGAATAGCTTAATTTGCACAAGTGCTGCACACTCAGCGTTATCCATCTGTGGGAATTGGGTACTTGATGTTTTTGGAAATCACAAGAGGATTCATTGAAAAGTAATATTTAAGAGGAAGAAACACAGGATATCTCTATGTGAACATCACGCCCTTGTGAAAAGCTTATCCACAAATTTGCTAGCTCTGCTGTGCTACATAACACTCCATTTGCCATGCAGAAAAGTTTCAAGTGCATGAATTAATTTAAATACTGTTGATTTGAACATCTGAATCTAAAAGAAGGAACATTCTTTCCTTTAGAAACTGTTAGCTGAAATAGTGATGTATTATGCTATTCTGTTGAAATTGAAGACTATGCCATAGCTGCATAAATTTGACATATATCCTAAAACCTCCAAAGTTTTTATATTCTAAAGAATCAAGCAGTTTTCTCTGTGTTCAAAGAAATTAAATCTCTCCAATGTTGGATGAAAAGATTGCTATACTTTTCAGTCATTCCTTTCCTAGTGTCTTTTACAGGCAGGTCGAATAAATGCCTTGAATCTGCCCTGTTTACTCTTAATGTCAAATTACTAAGCTGCTTAAAAATTTTTTAGCTCAGCATTTTACCTATGACCCTCTTCCAATGCTTGGATTGAAATGTTTCACACCTAGAGGCATCTAAGTAGAAAGCCTTTTTAAAGAAAGTTGTAAAGAGCCAATCACAATGCTGTTTAGAGAATTGCATGGTGTGACTGAGGGTAGAGAGAGACTCCAAATATCATTTCTCAATGTTGGGTCCTTTTGGTATAGGTATGTGAAGAGCATTAAGAGTCTGTTATATGGATCCTGGTGTAGCTGTTCAAATTGTCTGTCATATAGCCAGAAAATCTAAGATCAGGAACTAGATGCTGACCCAATGTTCACAACATGAATTCATAGCAAGTCCAGGGTAGTCATGAGGGTTTCATCAGATTTATAGCAAAATAAAAGAAAAAACTATGGTTCAAGGTTTTTTGGTGCACTGTGATAGAATGCAAAGTTCAGCTGCTTTCCTTGAGGATTCATTTTCTTTCTGACTGTCTCTTCATCCTATAGCATTTGCATTGCTAATTCCTACCTTGCCTCTCAGAGGACATGAAAATATAGAATCATAGGATCATAGAATTACCAGGTTGGAAGAGACCCGCCACATCATTGAGTCCAACCATACTCATCTCCTTTTTCAGTTTTTATAGATTACTTTGATGTTCAAAATATTTCTCATTATGCTGCAGATCAAAGAGGGCAATTCCTTTAACCAAAGCTGTACAATAAGCCAATTAGCACTTTTGGGTTTTTTTTTTTTAATTTAATGAAGGAAACATCACCCTAGTATATCTGTTTTGACTGGGTTAGGCCTTTTGCAGTGACGCTTTGAAGCAGAGTCAGAATTTGGTTTGACAGTTTCAACAGGAGTTCAACTGACCAAAAGACTTAAATACAGGCAAAACAATGGCTTAATAAAAAAATGAAGGGAATGGGAAAACCTGAAATAAAATGTTTTTGGCTTATTTTTTCACTTGATAGAACAATATTTATGTTCAAAAAGCTCTCACACTTTGGTTCATATATTAAATGTATTCTTTATTTTTATCCTTATAAATTAAGCCAATCTAAACCAAGTCTAAAATACAATTAAACTGATCTAAATCAAGTTTAAAATACAATTTCATAATTTATAATTGAATATTTTGAAATACCGGGATTTGTAATTTTACTTTAAGTATAGGTTGCAAAATTTTAACAACCCACATTCAATAGTCATTCTTTAGATTTTGATCAGACTACCTTTTGGTTATGATTATTATCTGATGAATGAAGTTTTTATCTTAAAATATATTCACAGGTGTTAAAAGATATTGTCCCACTATAAAAAGTTAAGGTATAGAATATATCATGGATTATCCTAATCTATCTGAAAAGAAAACATGTGCCTCATTCATTGATTATATTACCTCTTTTTAAAGCTCCTCTATGTTTATATTTTTTTCAGGTTTTAATCTTGCTTAATTCACACTGAAATACGGATATAAATTTCAGACTAACGCCTCACTTCCCACAAGAAACCATATGCATCCCACTTTATATTGAAATGATATGAAAAGAAAAGCATCACTTTAATTAAACTGATAGGAAAGGATATAAATTAGGAAAACATTTTTCTCACTTTCTTAGCATGTTAAAACTTAACTTTTGTTTTAAATCAAGGGCACTAAGAAACATAGGCAGTAAGGAGACATTCTTTAATATTTATTTAACTTTTACCTTTTGAGTGATTCTTGGTGTTTTTCTATCCTTGCCAGACCAAATTATGTTGGTTCATATATTAAACTCTTATTTCAGGAATAAAATGTTTTTTCTGGGTTTTGTTTTCAAATAATACTTCTTTTTCTAAATGGTCCTCAAAACAAAGATAAGTGTAAATATACAGCTCCACAAAGTGACAGAAAATATATCAGACTTAATAAAATTCATGCCTGAGTCACTATTACAGCTGTATATCTAAAGCAAAACTAACAGGTTGACTATTTCGCCCTAGAATGAAAACTATTGCTTACTGATTTAAAGAAGCCTAGTGCTTGAAAGGTGGTGGATGAAATAATTGTTGCTATTACCAGCAAAGCATGGCTTGATGTGTCTGGCCTTTCAAAACCCAAATGTCATAGCTTCATCTCAGTTACAGCTGAGTAATAATCCGACAACTCTTCTGAGTTAATTTGTATTGTTAAATAAATTTTCTTTTAGATGCATTCTAATGACTTTAGTATGAGATTATTGATAATCCTTATTAGTGATCTGATTTGAGATAAAGCAGGACCAATTTTCTAACTGAAAACCTTGTCAAGTAATTTTATTCTCTGAAAGTTAAATATGCATTTTTCAGAGAGAATCAGTCTGCAGAAGCAAAACCACCTCATTTTTATAGCTATCACCAAAGTAATGGGGCAATGGTATGCAGAAAGATCATTGTACTTATTCCTATGGAAACCAAAATCATCCTTAAGTTGGTGGAATGCCATAACTCAAAAGGGTGAAAATGTCTTGCACCTGCAGGGAGGGGCAGATAGGACAGGTGACCCAAAACTGACCAACAGAATATTCCATTCCATATACGTCATACTCAGTATAAGAGGGATCACAAGGGTCAAGTCCTCTTCTTCAATGGCCAGCATCTAGTAAGGAATTTGTCTGTCCTTCTGCCCCCTGATCCCAATCTGTGCATTCCTGAACCCAGTTCTTGAATCCAGCTCCCATCTGTCACTGAATCCAATCCAGGACCTTTTCCCAAGCTTGCCCTGCAGCATCTGTGGTAATGTATATTCATTCTCAGGGACTTCAGTTTCATATATTTGTACCTATTTTATTATGTTTTATTACTATTATTTCCTATTTTATTATTAACTTTTAATTAAAGTGGTCTTAGTTTTAGTTTCCAAACTAGTTGTTTGGGACAACTGAGATATAACTGTCCACATTTAGCTCTCAACTAGTCCAGGAGTGGGGCTAAATTGTGATGATAATTATTTTTTATTTTTAGTCCACCAATGATCATTTCAGTGGATAAATTTACCAGCAGGAACTCTCACAGTTTCCAAAACAGTTAAGTTGTTGCTAGATAATGTCAAAGAAAGAGACAAATTAAAATTGCATGTAAAACTGTAATTTTCTGATTCTAAAGCCTGAAAGCTACACTCAGATGATTCCTCCTCTCAGCTCCAGGATCAAATATATCAGTGAAAACTGTGGTTCAAAGCACTCCTGTTTGCAGGTCAAAATTTGACTATCAATCAGCTGCTTGCAGTGAATTGCATGTGGACAATCTATGTACCAATAATTACTGACAGAAGTGATCTGATGCTTCATCTCTCTATAAAAATTCCATTTCAGACAACAGTGACTTGTTTACAGTCAATTTTTCAACAGAATGAGAAGCAATATGCAATAGATTTATTATTAGTAAGTTCTCCATGTTAATCTAAAACCTCAATGGAATTATAGCTCCTGTCCAATAAAGTTGTGTCCAGAATGCAAAAAAAGGTTTAAGAACTTTTCCAGATACTAGAATTTGCAAAATAAAATTCTGAAAAATAATTTTTTTTAAATACATGGTTTCAGATTAATTACACGGAAACTAAAAAAAGTTCTTCTGCAAATTTTGAAGAAATACAATTTATTTTATATTAAGTTATTTATTTCATTCTGGCATATAGTATTGATGTATTAATATTTTGCTGCACAGGTAGACTCTGATGTTTGTTTTTTTGCCTTATAAGGGCTGTTTGTCTATTTTTTCCTAGCAATACTAAGTAAAGACATCTGCCAGTGTTACAAAGAGTTTGAAACATGGAAGAGCTAATGTATTTTATTTAAAAATAGATATTTATGGGAAATAGCATTTACATATTAAATGAATATAAAATAGGTAAGCCATCCATTGCAGTAACGACAGTTCTGGTCATAAGTAGGTATCTCCTTTGACTTCACAGAAAATATATATTAACTGATCAAAACAACCAGTAGAGGTTTTCAAAACATCAATATGTATTTACATTTACAGTGCTGTAATGTGTTTCCTACCACCAAGGAGTTTCAGTTTCCTATTATGTTTTGTGTTAGAGTCCTTGGATACATTAAGCCCACAACAGGGTCTTCCAAACCAAGTGTATGGACCCTTTTGCATTAAGTGCTAATCCTTACTAGCTCTCAGCAATTTTTATTCTGATTCTAAATAGACAAACAACTTCTGTCAGCTCAGGGGAGAGCTATGAGGTACAGCTATAAGAGCCATTTCTCCAACCATGACCACTGGGTCAGCATTCTCCCCATCTGTATGTCCCTGAAAGAATGAGTGGTCCTCTGACAGTTGTGTAAGAAGAGATTCTGTCTGTAGTTCTACCACTTTCTGAACTATGATTCATGATTATTGATTGGTGAATTAGTAGCAATGACAAGGCACGTAAACTCTGCAAAATCTCTTCTAGAGCATGGAGATTTTTCTGGAGAAAGATTATGTGAACTTTGGAAGAAATAATAAAGAAAGTGTTAAAGAGAGAAGTAAGTAGAAGTCCCCAATTTTGGCTGACTTTCTTCAGATGGTTCAGTTGATGTGAGTGAATTTACAGAGCATGATCAAGCTGCCGTTGCAGTAGTGAAGATGTGCACAGGTGTACCCTGATTGCACTGTGATCTGCTAAAGAATTAGCAGCAGTGAAAAGCTGACTTGACGTTGCTATAGAGCTAACATGAATTCGTGATGTCAGCAGAAGCAGAGCAGAGTTTAAGAGAAGTTGTGACAAATTGAAATGACTCATGTAAAACATTTTTTTTTACTAACAGGGAATAAACTCAGCATATTGTCTGCATAGTGCTTTCTTTCAAGATCCTTTCTTTTGAAATAATCAGTCACCTCTTGTTTTTATTCAGCTCTGGTTCTCTGCTCCAGCCACAAGGCCAGTTTGAGTCTCATGGGACAGAAATAGTTGAAAAGGAGTGAAAATACAGAACTATAGTCAGAAATATAGCAACCGTATCTAATATTGTTAGGTTTCGAGTAAGCAAGATTCCAGGGGAACTCTGGAAGCCATTCACCTTGTTAAAGACAGTGGAAAAACTTGTACTGAAATTACATCTTGGTTTAATCCCAGCCAGCAACTAAGAACCACCCAACCACTCATTTACTCCCCCTTGATTGAATGGGGGTAGAGAATCAGAAGAGTAAAAATGAGAAAAACATGTGGGCTGAGATAAAGACATTTTTAATAGGGAAAGCAAAAGCTGCACAAGCAAGCAAAGCAAAACAGGGAATTGATTCACTATTTCCAGATAGGCAGACAGGCATTCAACCATCTCCAGGAAATCAGAGCTCCACCACACATACTGGTTACTTGGGAAAGAAAAAATTCCATGACTCCAAATGTTTCTTCCACCCTTCCTTCCTTCTATCCTCTTCCACCAGCTTTATGTGCTGAGCATGATGTCACGTGGTACGGAATATCCCTCATTCTGGTACATCCCCAGCCTGCTCACTGGCAGGGCAGTGTGAGAAGCAGCAAAACCCTTGTCTCTGTGTAAGTACCGCTCAACAATAACTACAACATTCCTGTGTTACTAGTACTGCTTTCAACACAAATCCAAAACATAGCCCCATCCTAGCTACTATGAAGAAAATTATCTCAGCCAAAACCAGTACACTATGTCAAGACAGAATTTTGAAAAGCTAGTTAGTAAATGTAGAGCCTTCAGCTAGAAATCATTGCAGTTATTAAAACAATTTAAAATTGGTAGATTTTAATACCTACTGACATGAACACATTGCTGTGTATAGATATGTATCTATACACATTTGCTCCTGGTGAAGCCGTGCTGGCTGCCAGTAATCACCTTCATGTCCTCCATATGCTTCAGCAGAGCTTCTAGGAGGATCTGTTCCATGATCTTCCCAGGCGCAGAGCTGAGGCTGAGAGATTGGGAGTTCCCAGGGTCGTCTTTTCTACCCTTTCTAAAAATAAGCAGAACATTACCCTTCTTCCAGTCACCAGGGACTTTTCCTGATTGCCAGGACTTTTCAAATATCATGGAGATTGGCTTGGAAACCACATCTGCCAATTCCTTCAGGACTCTGGGATGCATCTCATCAGACCCCACAGACTTATAAATATTCAGGTTCCTCAGGTGGTCACGAAGCTGATCCTCCTCTACTGTGGGAGGGGGTTTACCCTCCTGGTCACCATCTTGCTGACCCATGACTCATGAAGGGTGAGGAGAGCAGTTATCAGTGAAGACTGAGGCAAAAAAGTTAAGTATCTCAGCTTTCTCCTTGTCTGTTGATATGAGGTCACCATTTCCAATCATCAATGGGAGGACATTCTCTTTGACCTTCCTTTTTGATTGACATCTTGTTAGTCTTTACCTCCCTTGCCAAGTTTATCTCCAGCTGTGCCTTGGTCTTTCTTACCTCATCCCTACACAACTGGGCAGTGTCCCTATACACATTCCAGGTTACCCATTCCAGCTTGCACTGCTTGTGCAGTTCCCTCTTGTTCTTGAGTTTAACCTGCAGGTCTTAAAGTAGTATTTTTACAATCTACTTCTTTTTAGCAAAGAAGAAGTAGTATTTTGCAAAGACTGAAAGATCATGTGCTAACAAAGCTGACAAGGGTTAAGGGGAAAAGCCAGACTTCTTGAGGCTCAACAATTCCCTGTTGAGGAATGCCAGTGCATTAAAAACTATTAATTTGCTAAACTCAAGAAGAGAGAAATTTTGATCGTAGGTTAATTTCTATGTGTCTGGATATTCACATATCTCTATGCGTGTGTCTGTACATGTGTGATTTGATTTAGGAAATCCTGCAGCAAGTCTTGTGTGAACTTTGCTGTTCCTGAGTCTAATCAAGTTGCCATTTCAATTGTAGTAAATTCCTTTGAATCACTTTGCTAAACTGACACTTTTACAACATCATATTAAAATCACTTTTTCTGATAACTTTGACAGTGGTTCTTTAAGTGATTTAGATCTCCCATTAGCAACAAATTAGCATAGTCAGCAAGGTACAAAATCAAGATTTATGACAAAGTGTTTCCTTAAGTGATGTAAATCTCCTATCATGACTATATATCAATGGCAAATACTTGGTCTTTCTTGTCAAAAGGGAATAAATCTACTCCTTCAGGTAAAGTAAAAACTAATACCTAAAATATCTCTATTTTCACTTAGAATTCAATCAGTCATGTTGTTATAAAAAATTCTCATCAGAAAAAAACACATTTTCGTAATTATACCTAGTAAAAACATTTAATGCTATTTTTTCCCCATTATTTTTCCAAAAAATGCCTCTTTTTATTTCTTAGAAGCATACTATTTGTTAAGTAGTACTCTACCTAGCTGAAGTATCCATTCAATCTATGTTGCATACTCACATTTTAGACATTGTAAATATTCTGTTGTGGAATAATAATTATCAAAGGCTCACATTTATTAATCACATTGCACTTTCTAATTTTCCATGTCTCTAATGGAGCACTACGCTCCTTAGTCTTTTCTAATCCAGTTGAACCCTGACATCAAAGACCAAGAGGCACATTTCAATTTGAGATATACTAGGATATATCCACTAAATCATTATTAGAAGAATTTTCTCCAGTTTACTGGCAGTCTGTAGTTACAGGATGAGCCTTGGCCACAGGAATAGTACTCTGTCTTAACAGCACCAGTTACAAAATACAGAGTCATTTCCTCAAAGTCAATGCACAAAGGTGGGGCAGTAGTGAACGTGCCACAGGCTTGCATAGTGACAGGCTTGCAGCAGGATCTGGTGATGCAGCTGCTCATACAACACTTAACCAGTCGCTACTGCGGTCAATAAAAAATAAAATTGAGTGTTTTGAATTATACTTTGAAAGTTTGGGTTAAATCTTATATAGAGTTTCTTTATATTACCTTTCCAGATGGTCCTATGCAAGAGTGTAGCTGACAGCAGAATTTAGCTGTTGAATTTGGTAGTTCCTATTGGTCTTTTATTTTCAAAGACTGACATGATACCTTTTGAAAGGAGACTTCTGGAGGACCAGAGTATTTTCCAATTTATGGTGATATAAAATTATCAAAGGCTTGATAACAAGAAATAAATTCACACTGACCATGTACAAATATTCTTCACAATAATATAAATTTTGCCGCATGGCTTACAATGAGACTTTTTCCCTGTGTGGTAGAAAGGAGAATTTACAAGCAGATCTAGAATAAGGATGGGGCCCTGAGATAAACGGAAACCTTTTTTTCATCTTATTTTAACTAAAGAAATTGATGCTATTTCATGTTCTGAATTATTATAGTACAGAACATTTTGTAGAAGAAGGATTGGGAGATTGACAGAATAATTTGTTGTTCCCATGTTCTTGCCTGCCTCGTGCTGAGTAGTCACAGGACTCAAAAGAAGCCAAGGCTAGACATCATTTATAAGACATATCTTTTATCTTCTTCTCAGCTATTCATAGGGGGATTCTCTTTTTTCCTCTCTATCTCCCTGAACAGCTCTTACAAGAGAAGTAAGTGCATCTGATTATATGCCAAATAAATAAGTAGCAACTGTGGAGTTAAGGTTACATTTATATATATGCAAAGATTATTTCTTTTCTCCTTGCATTTGAACTTAGCGATCAGAGCAGCACAATATTATCCAATTAATCTTATGCAAGATACTCAGACCACAGAAGGTTTAGTTTTAATTTAGTAGGTTATAAGTAGCTGTAGTGTCTCTGCTATTTGTAGCTTTTTGCAATGATAAATTATTTGGTAGCAATTATCTTAATGAATGCTGGTTTTCTGTATCCTGAATTAAAAACAATTGTGAAACTGAGAACAAATATGCTTGAACAGTTCAGTCCTCTGGGGGTCTTTTCTCATATGAAATGACATTTGTGCATTTTGATTAAATAACAACAACAATAACTATATATTTCATTTATGAAAGTAGTCTTATTAAAGGGCATAAAAGATGCATATTTTTCCCCCCTAACCTACCCATAGGCCCATGTCAGGCTCATTTAAACAGTTTGGAAGATTAGTATTCCTTGCTATTAGTGTTATTAGTATTCCTTGCTATTAGTGTTATTATTATTATTTGTAGACTCAGAGGGTGATTTTCCAGCTGATATGTAAATTAAGATACTAGTTGTGAAAACTGAACCTGCCAAAGCCTTCTGTATTGGAAATAGGACCAGTGGTATCAAAACACATGAAGATTTTTTAGAGGAAAAAAAGTATTCGTATTTCGGATATAATTTGATTTTTATATTCTTCACCACCTTTTGATATATCTTGGAGACGTACTCCAAAAATTCTGGGATATCTGGCTTGGGAAAGGAATTTTAAAGAAGAGGAAAATAACAAATGCATCTTGGGATATCTCTCGTTATATTCTGTATAATTTTGGGCTGAGTGGTCATATTTTAGCTTTAAAATATGTCTCTATAATACAGACTAGGTCTGGTAAGAAGGTGTAATATCTTTTTCCTTAACCATATGTCTAATGTCTATCATGCAACAGACAGAGCATAGTATATATTGGGGTGTCATTTTATAGGGAATTAGGACGCTTCGAAGGAATATACATGATTCTTGGAGATGGAAGAGCTCTCAGATCCTGCTGCATAGGTACAGTCAGAAGCAACTTCTTGAAGCATTAAGTAAACTAATCAAACGTACATAACTACAAACCAATAATATCTCAATACTTCAGGTATTTTTAATTCTATAGAATCCAGATAAATACTATCCAAGACTCAGTTTGGACACAAATCTGAACTAGTCTTTTTCAGATGTGTTCACAACAATCCATATTATAGTCTGCCTCTCAAGAACTAATTATGAATAATTAACTTCAGTAAGGAAAAATTAGTTGGCACTGTGCATAAATGGCATCACCTACACAATTGGCTTTGGGGAGCTGGAAAGCATTCTTTTTTCTATCTCTGCTTGGAGTACATGCCTCATCCCCTCTGAAACTAATTGTAGTTTTGCAGTTTTATTCAAAGGGACAAAGTTTTAATGCCCGACTTCTTATGTTTGCATTTCCAGGTGTTTATGTTGCCTGGCAGGTATGTGTACACTTGTTCCATAATTTTTCAACCCGTATTTTGCATATTATGCTTTACTTGTACTGCGATAACTCACATCAGTCATAGCAACATCTTTAGGATATGTTATGAAGCCCATTTGGCAGCAGTGTTGGCAATATATTATTATTAGTAAATATTTACATAACAAAATTTCCAAGCATTAGATACTCATTGCACCTTTACCAGCAAACGCAAAGTCACTGACCTTTCTCATAGAGAAAACCTTACAGATAATTAAAAGACATTAAGAATGAAAACTGTGGATAAAGGTATAAATACAAAGAAGGTCTTCTGCCTACAAAACTCTTGGCTGACAGAGGAGAATAAAGGTAATTATCCACTTATGCTTCTTGTTTATATTTTTGTTTATTTATTTTTAAAGCTTCCAAAACGATGAATGTAGTAATTTTTAATTAAAACTGATTTAAGTTTAGACTGGCTGCAAATTGTTTTCCAGAGAATGTGTTGTAACTCAGACAATACAAAGGAAAAAAACATTATTATGTCCCATGAAATGTCAATATGTAACAAACTCAGTATTGCAGAACTTATAACTTGCTTTGTGCCTATCAGCAGGACTAACTCTTTGGCCTTTTAAGAGGTAAATTCTGTAACTAATCAAAGTAGGTAGAAAAGTCAGAGCAATAAATGTTAGAGAAGAATTGAATCTGAAATGAGATAAGTGGACATTTGGGCACTTGTTCCAATTAGGAATAGAAAATCATGTACTGAAAGAGGAAGATTCTACATGCTATACTGAGTTAAAGAATTGGAGTCAAGACTGTAGGTCATGCCACTGGTTCATATCATATGAAAGTTTTGCTTCCTTATTTTTAATATAGAATGTTATATGTTTACAAAGACTTTTAGTCTTCAATAGCATAACCTGGATGTTGCTCTCTGGCAAGGATGCATAGTATTATTCATTATTTCAGGTTTGATGGTGCTTGAGATCTGTAGTCATGAGTGAGGGGATGCTCTGTGAATTTGTGAATCAAAAAAATTTGGAAAGGTTAATGGGAAAAGAATGGGAATCTACAGGTAAATATTCTCCAGAGATTCTGGGACTATGAGTAGCAAAAGGTCCTCTAAAATACTTGTTGATGAATGTCTATGATGACACTCAACTACCAGATGTTCAGGCATAGTCATTCTTTCTGTGCTATAGGATATCCCTGTGCCACCATCTTCTGTCACATGTCTAGGACTCACTGTGCATATTCAGTACAACTAGAGTGGTTGTATGGAAACTGAGTATGGGCAGCTGGTTGAACAGTACATGGAAGTCTTACATTTGTTCCATATACTCAAATGATCATACAGTATTTTTCCATATTGGAACTCACAGCTGCCTGTGGAGTACAAAGAAGAGAGGACACCCAGGTCTGGATTGTAGGTAACCCGGTGCTTTGTAAAGACCACTTGCCACAGGTCATAAAACCTGAGCAGTAAATAACTAGAAGGCTTCCTCTCATCTTTTCTAAGACTTCTACTTAGCCCTTTTATGTGAAGATGCCCATAAGATGAAAAAGAAGCTCTGAATTTTCAGTAGGAAGGAAGCTGAGGGTAAGATGGGCTCATAAAAATTTTCCTGTTAAGAGGCAATCTCTGAGTGTTGTGGTAGGACAAACTGGAGTCATATATCTCACAAAGCAGATTGTAATGAGACTAACATCTGAGGGATCATTACTCCAACATTTTTTTGATGTTCAAGATATAATAATGACAAGGCTTCCCAGGAGCTTGCACAGCACACGGAAGTGTGAATAACAAAGATGACCTTTCTATGAAAGAAATTGTGACAAATGTGGCTTATAATTTTCTTTAAGTGTTATAAAACAAAAGAGAGAATGTGCAGGAATAAACCAACACAAAAAAGATTAAAAGATTCACTATCAACTGCACAATGGGGGCTTGAAGACAGCCCTCACCATTTTTTTTTCTTTTAATTAGTGCTTATTCACGTACCACTGATGACTGCTAGGAAATATAACTGGTGTGATTTGAAGTAGGTCAAGTAGTCTTAAACAACAGCCTTTCTGTATTTTGGAAATTTATGCCTTTTTTCTTTTCCTACATTCAGGATATAATTTGCCAGAAAGTGAGCTGTTCTTGATGTGCTTATGACTATTAGCAGAAAAAAAAAAAAAAAGGCTTGCTAGTAATAATACTAATACCAATTTTATTTATATAACACTCCCTATTCCCCTTCTAATGTGTTTAGAATGTGGCTAAGGAATTGTAAGCACATTCAGAATAAAATAGAAATAAAAGCACTATTACCTTGACCACTGAAGATGAGTAAACTTCAAAAACTGGACCTGAGCAGTTCAATCATGTTTATCTAGAGCTTATGAAAATCTACTGAGACCAAAAATATTAATGGAAAAATGAAAGATGGGCTTATTATTAAGCTTTCTAACACCTTACATTCTTGTCAAGTTGGTTATTATATGAAAGTCACTTGCAAATACAGAGAAACCTACTTTTCCTCGAGTTAATTACTACTTATGATTCTACTCCAAGCTAAACTTTCCAGTGCAGAAGCAGAAACTAAAAATAACAAGTGGAAAATCTATGGTAAGGGAAAAAAAAACCACCCTTATTTTTGAGGTTTAGCCAAAGGAATTTGATGGAGAAATCAGAATCCATATCCAGTTCCAAAGTTCACAATCAAAGTTCAGGTCTAGATTTGGAGAATAACACCACTTTAGCTATATTTAAGCCATCCTAGGCATCCATTTCTTATCAAAAGCCTTCAACAATGTAAATTTTTTAGATTTTTTTTGTAAATGTGTGTATTTGGCTCTCTGTTCTGTTAGCTGTCCCAGGATTCTTTCAGAGAAGAAATAGTACCTATCTTCCTTGATACTTCTTACCCATAAAAAAGGGTGAATTCTAATATCCAGATTGAAGGGATTAAATAAGAACACTACTTGATCTTGAATGTTAATAAGTCACCAGCAGCCTTCTCTAAAATAAACATAAGGCAACAGAAAAAACAACACTATTGAAGGCCACTGAGAGCACAAAATACAAAGCACTCTAAGTCTCAGGCTATTACTTTTCAAGGATAATGATTCTCTGATAATGCAAACAAATCCTTGTTGACAAATAATTCCCTTTCATGATAATGATGTATCAAGAAATCAAATAATGTAACCACAAAACAGTCAGTAGCATTAATCTGTATGAATTTTAGGAAAAGTTGCAGGATGCATAATACAAGTGGGTTTGGGGAAGAGTATTAAGCTGTAAAGATTTCAAGTTTTTAAAAAATGTATCTGTGGTCTACTGCTGTTTACATCTTACTCAGATTGGGAATTAGATCCTGATGATGTATGGTAGCTATTAAATTGTGGATAGTAGGTTTATGCTCTAATCCCTACAGAACCACTAATTGAGTTGTTCCTGTATTAACGGATAAATGTGGAATATACCAATGGAGACAAAAAAGATCTGAAGTTCTTTTTGTGATGTGATAAGCACCGACTGAGATGGTCCTCTTCCTCTGGTAACATTTCAGCTGCATTACTAAATGATGACAAATGTTTGAGGCCAAGATATGTGGAGAATTATATTATTTTTTCAAAGTTAATTTCTCCAAAGCATCCTCATCTTAAAGGCTGCTGTCAAAAGCAACTGGATGGAATTATGCTGCTGAGGGAGAAGAAGAGAACATATGTGTGAGAGAAATATGTGATAGATTTTAAATGTGACTTTTCTTGGTTTGGTTTCATTGAATCTGACAGTTCGCAGCAGGCAGTTTTATATTTTGCTAAGTAGGACTGTGAATTTAGTAATTATTTTGATTACCTTAGCTGCCATTGTCACATTGCTTTTGCATATACATTTATTTTATCTATACTTTTTTAAAGATTAGAATTTGAATTTGGATTATGAAATATATTGGGTAGGAAGAAAATTCAAGGGGTCATTTAATTCAACCTCCTGCACAAAGCAAGACTTTCTTGAAGTTATAAAGTGTTCCTCAAGGTCTTCTCCGTTCCAGTCTGCTACAAAGACTGAGATTTCACAATTTCCTTGGGACGCTGGATTGCGCCTGACCAGCCTCATGGGGAAAATCACTTTTACAGATGTCCAGTTGGAGTTTTCCATGTTGCTTTGTGTAACTGTGTCCTCCTGTCCTTTCTCTGTGTGCCAGTGAAAAAGCTCCTTGAAATTTATCCTTATTCACTCTAAGGCATGTCATTGACTCATGCTCAACCTGTTGTCTACCAGGACCCTCTGTCCTTTTCAAGAGAGCTTCTGCCTAGCTCTGTCTGTACTACTTTGCCTTCTATTCTGCTCTAACATTTTGATGGAATGAAATAGAATGGAAAATGCCAAAGTGGCAGTAGGAGGACACCTAGGACTAATCGATCGTGAGATGATAGGGTTTTCTGTTCTAGGTGAAGTGAAGAGGGTGGTTAGCAGGACAGTAGCATCAAATTTCCAGACGGCAGACTTTGAAATCTTCAGAAGGCTGGTTGGAAAAGTCTCATGGGAGACAGTGCTTAAGGGCAAGGGAGCCCATGAGGGCTGGGAGCTCTTCAGAAAGGAGATCCTAGCGGCTCAGGAGAAAGCCATCCCCATGTTCCGGGAAAAAAACAGCTTGGTTGAACAGGGAGATCTTGAGTGATATCAAGAAGAAGAGGAATGTTTATGGGCTCTGGAAGAGGGGAGAGGCCTCTTGGGTGGATCACAGGAGGGATGAGAGATTGTGTAGAGAAAAAATCAGAAGGGCTAAGGCTCAGCTAGAAATCAGATTGGCAAAGTCGGTGAAAGATAACAAAAAATCTTTCTATAAATATATAAATAATAAAAGGAGGACTAGGGAGACCATACAGTCCCTACTGGATGCAGAAGGAACAACAGTGACAGGAGATGAGGAAAAGGCTGAGGTACTTAACGCCTTCTTTGCCTCAGTCTTTAATTGTAAAGGAAGTTGTTCCCTTTCTGTACAAACCCCGGAGCAAAATGGGGCTCCCATGGTCCAAGGGGAGGCGGTCAGAGCCTTGCTAGCCCAACTAGACACTCACAAGTCTATGGTGCCGAATGGGATTCATCCAAGGGTATTGAAGGAGCTGGCAGATGTGCTGGCCAAACCCCTTTCCATCATCTTCCAACAGTCCTGGAAGACTGGGGAAGTTCCACTGGACTGGAGGGTGATGTTGTGCCCATCTACAAGAAGGGTTGCAGGGAGGATCCAAGGAACTACAGACCTGTCAGTCTGACCTCAGTGCCAGGGAAAGTCATGGAACAGGTGATCTTGAGTGCTATCATGAAGCACATGCAAGAGAACCTGGTGATCAGGCCCAGTCAACACTGGTTCACAAAAGGCAGGTCTCACCAAACTAACCTGATCGCCTCCTATGACAAAGTGACTTGGCTGCTGGACGAGGGAAAGGCTGTGGATGTATCTTCCTGGACTTCAGTAAAGCCTTTGACACAGTTTCTCACAGCATTCTGCTTCAGAAACTGTCAGCCTCTGGCCTGGACAGGCACACACTCTCCTGGGTGGAAAACTGGTTGGATGGCCTGGCCCAGAGAGTGGTGGGAAATGGTGTTAAATCCAGCTGGAGGCCAGTTACAAGTGGGGTTCCCCAGGGCTCAGAGCTCGGTCCAGCCCTGTTCAATTTCTTCATCAATGACCTGGATGAAGGCATCGAGTGCACTCTTAGCAAGTTTGCAGATGACACTAAGCTGGGTGGAAGTGTGGATCTGCTGGAGGGTAGGGAGGCTCTGCAAAGGGATCTGAACAGGCTGGACCACTGGGAAGAGTCCAACGGCATGAGGTTTAACACGGCCAAATGCCGGGTCCTGCACTTGGGGCAAAACAACCCTAAGCAGTGCTACAGACTAGGAGAAGTCTGTCTAGAAAGCTGCTTGAAGGAGAAGGACCTGGGGATGTTGGTTGACAGCTGATTGAACATGAGCCAGCAGTGTGCCCAGGTGGCCAAGAAGGCCAGTGGCATCCTGGCTTGTATCAGAAACGGTGTGACCAGCAGGTCCAGGAAGGTTATTCTCTATCTCTACTCGGCACTGGTGAGACCACACTTCGAATACTGTGTTCAGCTCTGGGCCCCTCACCACAAGAAGGATGCTGAGGCTCTGGAGCGAGTCCAGAGAAGAGCAACAAAGCTGGTGAAGGGGCTGGAGAACAGGCCTGATGAGGAACGGCTGAGAGAGCTGGGGGTGTTTAGCCTGGAGAAGAGGAGGCTGAGAAGAGACCTCATTGCTCTCTATAACTACCTGAGGGGAGGTTGTAGAGAGGAGGGTGCTGGCCTTTTCTCCCAAGTGACAGGGAACAGGACAAGAAGGAATGGCCACAAGCTCCGCCCGGGGAAATTCAGGCTGGATATTAGGAAAAAATTTTCACAGATGGGGTCATTGGGCACTGGAACAGGCTGCCCAGTGGGGTGGTTGATTCACCTTCCCTGGAGGTGTTGAAGGCATGGGTGGACGAGGTGTTAAGGGGCATGGTTTAGTGTTTGATAGTAGTGGTTGGACTCAATGATCCGGTGGGTCTCTTCCAACCTGGGTATTCTATGATTCTTTGATTCTATAAATAAAACTTTCAGTTCTTCAAAACATGATGAGAAAAGTTATGGATTCTCACTGCTTCACAGTAAAACAGTACAAAATATGCAATATTTATTTTCCTTATTTACAGAAAAACAACAAAAGAAGAATGAGAAGAATATGCTCTTAAGTTATTTTTAAGAGGAATGTAGTCTTTATGTCAGCCTCTTGCAAATGCAATATCACAGAATCATACAGAATCACAGAATAGTAGAGGTTGAAAGGGAGCTCTGAAGATCATCTAGTCCAACACACTGCTAAAGCAGGTTAACCCGTACAATAGGTCACCAAGGAACATAGAATCACCAGGCTGAAAAAGACCTCTTGGATCATTGAGTCCAATCATTTCTATCTGCCACTAAACCATGTCCCCGAGAACCTCATCTACCCATCTTTTAAATACCCCCAGGGATGGTGACTCAACCACCTCCCTGGGCAGCTTGTTCCAGTGCTCTATCACCCTCACAGTAAAGAAGTTTTTCCTCATGTTTAGATGGACCTTTCTGTGTTCCAGTTTGTATTCCTTGTCCTTTGGCCTGCTGCTAGGCACTGTTGAAAAGTGTTTAGATCCATCTTCTTGACACTCATTCTTTGATATTTATAAGCACTGATAAAGCCCCCTATCAGCCTTCTCTTCTCCAGGTTAAACAGACCAAGGTGTCTCAGCGTTCCCTCATAAGAAAGATGCTCCAGTGCCCTAATTATCTTTTCAGTCCTCTGCTGGCCTCTCTCCAGTAGTTCCTTGTCCTTTTTTGAGCTGAGGAGCCCAGAAATGGCTGCATACTCCAGATGTGGCCTCTGGAGGGCAAAGTAGAAGGGGAAGATAATCTCCCTTGACCTGCTACCCACACTGTTTTTAGTTCATCCCAGGATACCATTGACTTTCTTGACTGTGAGGGCACATTGCTGTCTCATCATTAAATTGTTCTGTACCAGGACTCCCAGGTCCTTCTGCAGAGAGCTGTTTCCCAGCAGGTCAACCCTCAACTTCTACAAGTGCAGTAGGTTATTCTTCTCAAGGTGCAGAACCCAACACCTGCCTTCGTTGAACTTCATTAGGTTCCTCTCTGCCTAACTCTCCCGCTTGTCCAGGTCTTGCTGGCAGCATAGCCTTCTAGTGTATCAGTAGCTCCTCTCAATTTTGAGTCATCAGCAAACTTCCTGAAGGTACAATCTATCCACTCATCCAGGTCATGGATGAATATGTTGAACAAGACTGGGCCCAGTTCTGACTCCCGGGGAACGCCACTGGCCCCACATTTTCAACTAAGCTCTGCGCTACCAGTGACAATCCTCTGAACTCTGCTATCCAGCCAGGCTTATCTGTACTTTAAAATATTTTCTTAACTATATAGGTGTAACTGACTGGTTTTCTTACTTTACTGATATAATTTCATACATGTACAAATATTATTTTTAGTAGAATTGGACTGGAAAATTAAATTGGGCCCAATGTGATACCTCCATAGTATTCATCTGACTAAATATTGATAAGCACAACTTCCATATGTCTATCTCTGTTACAGACATTACTGCTGAGTTAATCCTAGTACAAGCTTTATTCACATCGCACAGCTGTTCTTTCTTCTATAGTGTATTGTCCTTGTCAAGACTTCTTTTCTTGGCCAATCATTTTTAGGCATTTCAAGTTTAAATGAACTGTGTAGTTTATCTGACAGAATGTAGATGTTTGATTTTGAGCAAGATGCCTAGAATTACTTTATATACAATGAAGACTAAAGTGTACTTTCTGACTAAGGATTATTCCATACTAAATTAGATAGGTAAAATCGATAATTTTGCATTATATTTTATCTACTGTGTGTACAGAGAATTTAAATGGCTAGTTTACATGGAGATGTAGAATTCCACAAAGATGTACCTCTAAATCTTCATGGATGACCCTCATTTATGCATATGTAAACAAACTTTAAATGCAAACAAACCAATTTCCCATCTGTTCAGGTCATTTATGTCGAACTAATGAGGATGTAGTTCACTATAGTATACTGAGATATTTTGTCTCACAGACAGATTTGATGCTTTTGCTGCTACACAAGTTTACATGAAGATAAACTTGAGAACTCTCATTTCTTATTCTTACTTGGTAACTGTAGTTCAGTAATGAATCCACTTATTAGGCTCAAACCTCCCAAAGCAAAACAAAACAAAAAAAAAATCAATCTAGAACAGCAACATTGATGAGTAAAAAAAAATGAAAAAACAAAACCATTTCTACAAAAAGTTTTTAAACAAAATTAAGGAAGCTTTCCGTCCCTGCCAACAGCTAATATGAAGACCTTGTGTAGGCAGATTTGTTGTGCTTCAAGCACAAAAGTAAATTGGGAAAACCAAATTTAAGCATAAAATGTCATCAAATTATCCCAGGGCTGACAAAATGCAATACATTTCTGAATGTCTTCATATTATTCTCTTTCCCAGCATGATTATGAGTCTAGAGATTGTTAAGACTTACTTCTAGATGTTCTGTGATTCATTCTTGTGATTCGTTTTTGTGATTCAGCTGAATTTAACATTTTTTATGTTCTTGGTATTTAGGCTTTGCTCAGGTTACAGACTTCTTCATTCTTTCTCTTCTGTGTCCTCATCTTCATTGCCTTCTGTCTGTCTGCCATTTTATGTTGTTACCTACAGAAAAACAGACTTTATTTTAACTAGTCTGTAACAAGTTCTCACATCAGTTGTTCTGTCCAGAATTCCCTGGTGGAAACAAAGTCTTCCTGTGTGAAAGAATTTACTTTGGATCAAAGGCACAACGCTTAAGCTCTAAATCTATCCCTTTGTGTGCACAATTTTGTGAAAGGCAATACACTTAGAAGAAACAGCTTGATGTTTTAGTAACTAATGAGGGCACTAATAGAATTTACTCCCTCCTCTCTTTCATATTTCTTCTGAAGAAAGCAAATTAATGTTATATATTGCTGTCTTCTCATAAAAACTATTCATATTTCGCTTTCCTAGACAATTTTAAGTCACAGCCACAGCCCAACCATTTTTTAACGCCGGAGTGATTCCATGGGGCTAAAAAGTTAACATTAAATAAATCCAATAGTGCACATTAGACATAAAGGATTCTGAGAGTAAAACATGACTGACTCTAGAACATCTGCACCTTAGGTTCTTTGAAATGAAGAAAATATTGATACAAATACAAAACTTCTGGTTTTAGCCACTGAAAAAATATTCAGGTTTCACACTCCAAACTTTAGGAAAATCTGGAAATGTGGGTACTTCCAAGGCTGGATAGAAAATACCACATTTACATAGATGACATATATCAGTTTTGTCTCAGTGAAAAGCATTGAAAAAGCTAGACCAAATCCATTACAAAAAACTGCTTCTGGAGACATAAGCAGTAAATGCTTTATTCTTCAATCTAATTGCATACTTTCCAGTACTACCATTTTCGGTTGCATGACTTTCGGCAATGACACGGTGTTACACATCCATGTGCACAGCAAGTTTATAAAGCAGACAAGTCAAGTAAAGCAAGAGAAAAGGGTTGCACAAAGCAATTCTGCCTCTACACTTTTCCCATTTGCAAACCAGTTCTTTCAGTGTAATTGTCCTCCTGCTGTGCTCAGTCCTTCTGAGGTTGTGTGATTCAGAACTCGACTCTGTATGGAAATGGCAGGGTGACAGTCTTAGAAGAGAGGAGATGAGTTGCTTATTCCACACAACAAAAGCCCAGTCACAGAAAAGAATAAGCAGCTATAGTAGCCAAAGCAAACAGGTCTCTAGTCTTCCTTTTTTTTACTTTTACTACTACATACAGTCGCTATTAAAGGCCCGTTTCCATTAAAGATATAGATATGCTTTGAGAGAATTTATTTATGCTCAAATTAAGTGATTTTACTTATTCCTTCCTGAGAGCAAACACTTTTGTCAAATACACTAAAATGTTTTTTTCAGAATGAGGCAGTGTCTGTGTACCCACCCAGCCCCTTGATGCCACTATACTACCTGAATCTCAATATACAGACAAGAAAACTCAAATACTGTCTTTATGCAGAAAACAAATAGAGGTACATTTTATCAAAATGGAACTAACTGACATTCCTATTCAATTCTTCTCCTCCCACAGAAACTGTCCAAAGACTGTTGGAACTGTGGGGTAGAAAAGGGTCTTCTTGAGACATGGCAAGGGAGGCTAATGGTATCCTGGGCTTCACTGGCAGGAGCATTGCCAGCAAGTTGAGGGAGGTGATCGTCTCTGCTCAGCACTTGTAATTTCATACCTGGAATACTGTATCCAGTTCTGGTCTCCCCAGTACAAGGGATATCTAGAGCTAGTGGAGAGAGTCCAGCAAAGAGTCACTAAGTTAATGAAAGAACTTGAGCACCTCTCCCATCAGAAAAGGCTGAGACAGCTAGAACTGTTCAGCCTGGAGAAGAGAAGGCTCAAGGTGGAGATCTAAACAATGTGTACAAATATCTGAAGGGATGCTGTAAAGAAGAAGAAGCCAGTCTCTTTTCAGTGGTGCCAAGTGACAGGAGAAGAGGCAGTGAAGCCAAACTCATACAGTGGGAGTTCCCTCTGAACATCAAGAAACAGGTGACAAAGTACAGGCATAGGGTACCCAGGGAGATTATGGAGTTTCCATCCTTGGCAGAATTCAAAAGCCATCTGGATATGGTCCTGGGTAACTTACTCCAGGTAACACTGCTTGAGTGGCAAATGTTGGGTCAAATGACCTCCAGAGGTCTTTCCAACCTCAACCATTCTGTAATTCCGTGGCAAGAAGCTGTAAGGAAGATGCCAGTTTAGATCCATCTTATATCAAATTTCCAGTAGAATTACAGAATAATTAGGGTTGGAACAGACTTTAAAGATCATCTAGTTCCAACCCCCCTGCCATGGGCAGGGACATCCCAACTAGATCAGGCTGCCCAAGGCCCCATCCAACCTGACCTTGAACACCTTAAGGGATGGGGCATTCACAGCTTCCCTGGGCAACCTGTTCCAGTGTCTCACTACTCTTATGGTGAAGAAATACTTCCTAATCTCTAGTCTAAATCTGCCCCTCTCCAGATTACACCCATTCCCCTTCATACTATCACCACAAGCCTTTATGAATAGTCCCTCTCCAGCTTTCTTTTAGGCCCCTTTCAGGCACTGGAAGGTCACTATAAGATCTCCTTGGAGCCTCCTCTGCTCCAGGTCAAACAAGACCAATCTGTGACCCCATCTGTGAAAATTTTTTCCTAATATCCAGACTGAATCTCCCCGGGCGGAGCTTGTGGCCATTCCTTCTTGTCCTGTTCCCTGTCACTTGGGAGAAAAGGCCAGCACCCTCTCCTCTACAACCTCCCCTCAGGTAGTTATAGAGAGCAATGAGGTCTCCTCTCAGCCTCCTCTTCTCCAGGCTAAACAACCCCAGCTCTCTCAGTTGCTCCTCATAAGGCCTGTTCTCCAGCCCCTTCACCAGCTTTGTTGCTCTTCTCTGGACTCGCTCCAGAGCCACAACATCCTTCTTGTGGTGAGGGGCCCAGAACTGAACACGGTATTCGAGGTGAGCTCTCACCAGTGCCGAGTACAGAGGGAGAATAACCTCCATGGACCTGCTGATCACGCTGTTTCTGATACAAGCCAAGATGCCATTGGCCTTCTTGGCCACCTGGGCACACTACTGGCTCATGTTCAGCCACTCTCAACCAACAACCCCAGGTCCTACTCCTCCTGGCAGCTTTCTAGACAGACTTCTCCTGATCTGTAGCACTGCATAGGGTTGTTGTGCCCCAAATGCAGGACCCGGAATTTGGCCTTGTTAAACCTCATGCCATTGGACTCTGCCCAGTGGTCCAGCCGGTTCAGATCCCTTTGCAGAGACTCCCTACCCTCCAGCAGATCCACACTTCCACCCAGCTTAGTGTCATCTGCAAACTTGCTAAGGGTGCACTCGATGCCTTCATCCAGGTCATTGATGAAGACACTGAACAGGGCTGGACCGAGCACTGAGCGCTGGGGAACCCCACTTGTAACTGGCTTCCAGCTGGATTTAACATCATTTCCCACCACTCTCTGGGCCCGGCCATCCAACCAGTTTTTCACCCAGGAGAGTGTACGCCCGTCCAGGCCAGAGGCTGACAGTTTCCTAAGCAGAATGCTGTGAGAAACTGTGTCAAAGGCTTTACTGAAGTCCAGGAAGATAAATGCACAGCCTTTCCCTCATCCAAGGGTCTAGTCACTCAGTCATAGAAGGCGATCAGACTACTCTGGCAAGACCTGCCTTTTGTGAACCCGTGTTGACTGGGCCTGATCACCCGATTCTCTTGCATGTGCTTCATGATAGCACTCAAGATCACCTGTTCCATGACTTTCCCTGACACTGAGGTCAGACTGACAGGTCTGTAGTTCCTTGGATCCTCCCTGCCACTCTTCTTGTAGATGGGCACAACATCATCCTCCAGTCCAGTGGAACTTCCCCAGTCTTCCAGGACTGTTGGAAGATGATGGAAAGGGGTTTGGCCAGCACATCTGCCAGCTCCTTCAATACCCTTGGATGAATCACATTCGGCACCATAGACTTGTGAGTGTCTAGTTGGGCTAGCAAGGCTCTGACCACCTCCTCTTGGACCATGGGAGCCTCATTTTGCTCCTCTAGCTCCGGGGTTTGTACAGAAAGGGAACAACTTCCTTTACAATTAAAGACTGAGGCAAAGAAGGCGTTAAGTACCTCAGCCTTTTCCTCATCTCCTGTCACTGTTGTTCCTTCTGCATCCAGTAGGGACTGTATGGTCTCCCTAGTCCTCCTTTTATTATTTATATATTTATAGAAAGATTTTTTGTTATCTTTCACCGACTTTGCCAATCTGATTTTTAGTTGAGCCTTAGCCCTTCTGATTTTTTCTCTACACAATCTCTCATCCCTCCTGTGATTCACCCAAGAGGCCTGTCCCCTCTTCCAGAGCCCATAAACATTCCTCTTCTTCTTGATATCACTCAAGTTCTCTCTGTTCAACCAAGCTGGTTTTTTCCCTGCCTTTTTCTTTTTCCGGAACATGGGGATGGCTTTTTCCTGAGCTGCTAGGATCTCCTTTTTGAAGAGCTCCCAGCCCTCATGGGCTCCCTGTCCCTTAAGTACTGTCTCCCATGAGACTTTTCCAACCAGCCTTCTGAAGATTTCAAAGTCTGCCGTCTGGAAATTTGATGCTACTGTCCTGCTAACCACCCTCTTCACTTCGCCTAGAACAGAAAACCCTATCCTCTCATGATCGCTTTGTCCTAGGCGTCCTCCTACTGCCACATCCCCCACAAGGCCTTCTCTGTTCACAAGCAGCAGGTCCAGGAGGGCTCCTTCCCTGGTCAGTTCATTCACCAGCTGTGCATGGAAGATGTCTTCCATATTCCATATATTCTGATGTGTTTATTTTTTACTATGCTAGATCAATACAAAATTTTTGCATTCATTTAAACTGAAAAAAAATCCAGGCAGAGCAAAAATTTCAGGATAATTTCTGATATACTGAGATAGGATCTAAAGGACAGAATGCCACTAATAAGCTCATTGTCAAGGGCACACTCATTAACTGCCAATAGTCAGTCTAGCTTTATCAAATGTTCATAAAACAGATAATGGAGCTTTCAAATCCAGACAGTAAGTGCTTTTCCCAGCACTCATTTTATTTGCAACAGGTGTTTTTATATTTTGGAGAGAAAGCATCTAAGCTAAGGCAATTATAACTTCATCTAGATGGTGAAAAACTCAAGAGGTCTTTGCTGCGACGCTTTTGATCCACTTTCCTAGTCATCCTCCTCCTATATCATGTTTCTTTGCTAATCCATGTGGAGGATCAGAGTTTCTCCTGTAGGTTAAGCATTGAGAACAACCAGTATTATTCCAGCTTCTTTATCTTCTGCAAGTGTCTCTGTTTTAACTGCTCTGCTTTCACCCCTAAGTTAGCTGGACATCAAAGATACATAACACAGAATAAAGGAGGGCTAGTTTAAGCTGCCAATTTATAAGTCATTATAGATAAGCAGTCTTGAGATCTCATCAAAACTAATACAGCCAATGACATACTTAAAAAAGGGCCCTGAAAGTGCTTCTATATTCAGCTAGATAAGAGTGAAATAGTAATTGCAGAAATTTCACAGTGAATCTATTACTTCACCAAGTACTAGCTACAGGGACAAAACAATGTGCTTATGTGGGTCATGGCAATTTAAAAAAGAAATGCTTTATAAAGAGCAGAAAGGCATCATGGGTAACAATGCAAATTACCATGTCAGTAACCCTAATTATATTTAGCTGAACTTATAGTGTGGGATAGCATCTGAAGGAAAAAAATGTACATTTATTATACCCATCTCTTACAAAACATCCCACATTCATACTCTTCTCCCTTTCCTTGGATGCATTATTAAAGAACTTGAGATGCCTTCCACACTAATGGGAATTCAAAACTGATTAAAACCATGGAATTAGAGATTTTCAAACAAAAGACCAAAACCAGCAAGGAGTGTTTTTAGTTATGTAATCTTCAGAGCTCACTGTGATCCTGAAAACTACTATGACCAACTCAACATCCTCTCCTTTTATACACAAGTTCAACAATCTAGAACCAGAATTACTAGTCTGTCCTAAGCTTTATAAGGGGAACAGTGAAAAGAAAGAAAAAATGCAACAAGATTTGACCTTGTGTTTAAAAAAAACCCAAACCCCAAACAAATTAGTCCTAATGGATTAGATGTTTTCCTTTAAATTTCAGTTCTTGGATGTACCAGATTAGGAACTCAATGCAGTATCCTTATGCATCTGCAAAGTATGGAACAAGTGTATTAATAGGTCAGACAAATAGGCTATTGCTTTACACAAATATTCTGAACTCCCACGAAACAAATAATGTTTTGCCTAAAGAGTCTTTTAAGATCAGTGAGTAATCTGACTTTTTAGCTATGGAAAATTATTTGGTTAATGATTTCTTTATGAAAATGAACTTATGAGATAAATCCACATTCTGATCTGAAAATAACAGGGTCAATGCCAATCAAGCTACATATATTTTCCCAAATCTACAATTTTTTAGCAGGCTCAAACTTGCCTGAGTTAGACGTGTTAGATTTAATATCAGCACAGGAATTTCATCTTGGTGGCTATCACTAATGCTTGTGAGTGTGTTATTGTTCTTCATGTTTCCTGTCAAAAAAAGCAAGACAGCTGAAAAGATGTCATAAGTATTAAAAATGCAACAACAGGTAGAGGTTACTTAGATGCAGAATCAAGAATAATCACTAGAAAAAGCTTCCTTTCACATAAGGGAAATTTTTTTTTAATTCTACTCACAAGAAGAGTGATGAAGTTTTTAATCTCTTCTAGTTAAAGGTTAAACCAAAAGAAGATCTTCTGAATACCCAGCCTGCTCAAAACCAAACAAAATGAGAAGTCCAGAATAACAAATGACTAAGATGAATGAAAGAATACAAAGTTTTCTAGGCTGCTCCAGAGAAAGATAAATATATAAATTCCTGTTCTTCAACATTTGAGGAAGGGATTTAGTCTAGATTTTCTCCAGCAGTATCCTTAAACTGGGTTGAAGAAAGATATGCTATGGAAAGAGTTTCACTTCATGAAGAGTTTAAGCATTCACCAGGCCATGCTTTCTTTCAGTCTAATTCATTAAGTCTGTCACTTCAAATGTTAGGTAAGTAATTGTTAGTAACTAGTTGAAATTAGGTTACAGAGACACTTAACCTTGTGGTCATATGAAAGAGTTGATCTCAAGGGAGTTTGTTCTTTCAATCAGCCACTGAAAGAATCATTCCATATCTGAACTCCCTTTCTGACTATTTTTAAACTAGATTTCTGCTTGTAAATTGTTTCAGCTTCAATGAACAGGCATCTTTATGGAGAAGAAGGATGTCCCATCAAACATTTTGCAGTCATCTGTATTTGTATGTATTTCAAGATGCTGGAAAGCAAAGCAAAGCAAAACAAATTATATCTCTGATGAGTAGCTTAAATGGAAGAAAGCAATCTAGTGAATCTTTTTATAAAGAATAGATATTACTTCCTGCTTACAGACCAGTACTCACTCCTCAAGGATATAAATTCTAGTATCAACACAGTGGTGAAGATATTGCTCAGCACATTTGTATTTATTACTGACCAGATAATATCCAAGTCATTGTTTCTTAGTGTTTGGATATGTTAAATCTAAATTAGCAGGGAGTCTATTGTAAACGAAAGATGACTTGATGACTTAGAAAGCTTGTTGCATTTTGCAAAAAAATGTCTCAAATCTCTGCACTGGAAATTAATCATATAAGGTGACAATGAACTGAAAAATACAGAGTATAAAGAAGACCTGATCAGCTGGGATACTGAATGGATTCAATAGCAGACCTTCCACAGTCTGTAGTCATTCAAATGTGCCTCTATTACTATATCAGTATTTTACGAGGTATGTTTCTTTGAATCCATTTCCCAAATGGATCCCCGTGTTCACGCTTATCTGCCTAATTAGCCTTTTTCTATTTAGACTAATACAACTGTACTGATTCAGATATGGATGACTCTTCACTGCCCTTAACAACTCACATAAGCACAAAGTAGTTGAATCCATATGGCTGAGTTGTGCATAGAATCAAAACATTACTTTGTTTGCTTTGCAAAGGTAGAGTTTGACTGTATAGGTTTGCTGTTGAAAAGCACTACTACTTTGTTAAATCTGGACTCTGTTTTGAAGTCCCTTCTCTAGGAAAATGTTAACTTGCTCCTTATCCTGCCTTCCAATAATGGCATCAAACACCTAACTTGAACAACTTCTGCTTTTATTAATGAGACCTTGAAAAATACGAGGAAGAAATAAAGGTCAGTGATAAAAGAAAAATGTGAAATATAATTATGAAGGAAAAAATCCTCCTAACCAAATGTGACCATTAATCATCAACTCTTACTTTTATGCATTCAAGCCTGCTGGTCTCTGTGCTTTTTGATGCTATTTTACATATGTAAAGTTTCTTCCAGACACTGTATGACAGCAAAAAGAGGTGGTTTTAATTTCTAAGAGTGTATAATGGAAAATTTATATTGACTCAGGATCTTGCAGAAAACAGAATAATCAGATTATTTATTGGATGTGCTCTTGGTGAGCAATGTTTCAGCAGTCATAAGCTATGAGTTAAAAGGTTTAAAAATAGACAGAACGTTATTGAGAAAATACAATAAAGTATCAACTTGGGATAACTGAATTAAATATCAACAAGAGGTGAGATTACAGCAGCAGATGTAGTTTTTCAACATTCCCAAACCCAGTCATTTCACTGAGTCTGATGGTGTACTCTCTCCTGCCTTTCTTCTATCTGTTTTTTTTTTCCACTTCATCTTCATTGTGCAGTCAAAATTTACCAATAACTTACAGGTGTGTTTGTATGTTTGGACATGACATATTCTACACTGTTAGCTAGGTGCAGTGATCTGTTTCCAGAGGAAGGTCATATAGTAATCTAATATATAGGCTTCAGTTTTTAGTATCTTCTCCCCAAGGAAGTATTGGTCCCCAGACTCAAGTATACACACATCTCTCTTTGTAATTCCCACCAAGTCCTGTTGGTTTTCTTGAGGGAGTCTTTTCCACATATTGTTTCCACATGGAAGAATCAGCATCATTCACAAATTCAAATTATTCCATATTACAGAAGAACTCTACTGAATACCTCCACAGTCCCCTTCTACATTGCTCTAATCAGTGCTTCTTAACTCTATAGGGCTTCTTAACTCCAGAATGCAGTAACTAGGGTGTAATACTAGGCACACTAGACACTGATCTCTCATCATATCTACCCCAGACATGAAAAACTGTGGTCCTCAGATCATTGAACTTCTTTGATCTGAGGAACCTCAGATTTGACAGCTTCTCCACTGTATGACCCCTGATGACATATCTCAGCATGTCTTGAGCTAATGGCTCAAGAGTGTGAGCTCTCTGTAGAGAATCTGACTATGTTTATGTCACACCTGTTTGAGTCCTTTTCAGAGGACACACACTAGCCACATCATCAAACACCTGCTTCAGCATTAAAACTTAAAAGTATCTTAAGTTCACATATTTATCATGTTTTGATAAAGTATGAGACTTGGCCCTCATAGATATTGTCTTCATTAGTTCACGGATGTTTGAGATACTTTCTCTCTAATAGGAACCCTCTTAGGCAATTAAGTTACTCATTAAACAGTAGGGAGCTCTAAAGTGATCTCCCTGCTCTTTCAGCTCTCCAGGTTGTTTTTTTACAATTTTTTTGAATATTTAATATTTTAAGGGATCTATTCAGCTTTTTCTTCCTCAATACTGAGGAATGATTATGAGTTTATACACAGCCTGGTGTTACCTCCTTTGAAAAAAATAACGTGTACCTTTTTGTAAACCACTGTAGTCTGCAGGTTAAAAGGAAACAAAAATTAAAATGAATTAAAAACAAAAAAAAGGAAGTGGAAAAGGAATCTCCATCTCACGTTAGTCTTAGGAAATTAGACTGAATCACAGTTTGGGAAATCGCATCCTCTCTTTTGGGCTTTGTTGGTGTATCAGTGGAAGCAGACATAAGCACTAGACTACTTGCAGTGGCTGGAGAAGGAGGAATCCTTTAGTTTCAACTTTTCATCTCCAAAATTTAGGGTGGCAGTTCACTCCATAACAAGGCAAGCTATGACAGGAAGAGGCACAGAAAGAGGGAGGCAATTATTATTACATGTTACCTGAACAACTATTGTCTTATTCAGGTTTTACAGTGGCCTCCTCTAGACTGGTTCTGCCCTGAGATTGCCAGCTGCAGCATGCTGAGCTACATTATGAAAGGAAAAAGAGTTGCCTGACTGAATAATATAGTACTCATCCTGGCTTTTGGAGTTGGGATCTATCCTTCAGCTCCTCAATGATCCCACAGAACTTCCATCCTCCGATTTTCTCCATTAAGAAGTCCACCTATCTCTAGCATTACATAGGGTCGAGGAGACCTAACTCACTGAACTTCCCATTTTTGTGGGTTTAGTCATTGAGACTGAAAAGCCTTCCCCACCTCACAGCTGTAAATTCTACAACTATTGGCCTTGAGGCAGTGCTCAAACATGCTTCCTGATGACATCATTGCCCCATTAAGAAGAAGTTAAGCACTCCAAATCATTTAGGAACTCAAAAAGTCTGGATGGTACTGATTTATCACTGAAATGGTTTCTACACTGTGCTATTTCAAGTGAAAGGTGCTGGTTGGTTGCAGAATTTCTTTCTCCTCCATACCAATAAAGTTCTTTCTGGCTATGTGTAAGAGTGTGGCATATACCAATAATGTATCCTACTTTCACAGGGTGCAAACAAATCTAGAATTGACGTTGTTGCTCAAGCTTCTGCAGATGCCTTTTCATATCTTGCTTGTGTCCCAGATATCACTGGGCAGGTCATGCTCCCTCTGTGTTTCAGCTCCCACTTGTAAATTAAAGCCCATAATAACACTCATTTCATACTTTTTGTCCATCTTAATTATGAAGACTGAATGCAGATGATGTGTTACTATAGCTGTGCAATCTTGTAGAACTTCGCTCAGTCAGGGCCCAAAAAGGCTACTGTAGTAAAGAAACTCTCCCTTGCAGCATTTTCTGTAGCTCTCAGCACCCTAGTAACAGGTTTTATTTCTTATTTTCTTTCCAGGATTCCTATTCAAGATATCCTATTTCTCTTGTAACAATTCATGACACCATGAATACTCCTATCACAAGTAGATTCATGTATTCCCTCTGGTAACAGGAAAGATGTCACAAGCTACTGACATGGGATTGATCTTTGAATCCAAGTCTTATGGTAAGAGCAAAACAGAGTCTTCTTTTCCACAATATTTTTGATGTTTGTTATGACATTATTATTCTTAACAGTATTTCATGGAAAGCAGTCAAAAATTGACCTATTTATTTGGAAATAACCATTTGCTATACCCACTTTTTAACCTGAACAATTTGCTGCCTTCTGCTTTCACCTAGAAATTGTTTCTTTGCCCTACTGCTCAAAGCTTTTCATTTTTTTTTCCTCATAGTTCATGAAATGCTAAGGGGAGAGGCTGACTTTTACACATATCAGAAAACACAAACCAGAATCATTTCAAAAGTTTTGTCTTTGAAGCTACAATAAATCTGGAATTTCTGGGATGTCATTGCTCTGTGTGCTCTAGAAAAGCTATTTCAGCTTTTCACAGCTGAAACAATGTGAAAGTTATGAACTTAAACACTCCTGATCAGTGTCTTAAGCTGATAGTTCTATGAGCTTCTGTGTGTATGAATACAGAATGAAAAAGAAAAAAGAGAGAGATTAATAGATTTCTCCTTACTGACCAATAAACACTGATTGAAAAGTACCCTCTTAAACAATGGTCATGTACCTTTTGTTAAACAAAATGCGATTGCAGAGATAAAGTTGAACTTTAGAACAAAATTAATGATGCTAATTTTAAGTCTTGCTTTTCTTTAATTATTGATGTCACTATATTTCTGGCTTTAAAGATTTAAGCATTTACAAACCCATCCCTGTAGGCATGGCTGCAAATCTCTAGGCTTTAGCTCTCTAGTTGACATTTCTAATTTAACAAAAATACAAGCAAACAAAAAATATCATCTGTTTACACAGTTGTCTGAAAAAGTCATGTTTAGAAATCTGAAATAAAATATATCCCTTCATAAACCAGGATGAATTTAAAGCAGTCCCAGTGAAATTCCTCTTTATTGCCACACAACTCAAAAAAACTATCCTTTTTTTCCAGTAAGCAGGTACAGCTTAAGCCGAGGCAAGCATCTAACAAGACTGAGAGGACAAGTCATGTTCCATCATTCAGTTGGACTTATGAAATTGATTAGATGGCTTTGAAAAATTTCTCCAGACCATGATATCATATTTTCATACAGCACTAACAATGATTTTCAGTTGCATCAAACCGTTCGAGTTAAGCTGGATAAAACCCTGAAGAGACAAATATTTCTGTGATTATTTCCAGAACTGACTGTTCTTTAGCAGAACATCTAACGCTTTGATATTGTGTTGATGATTTTGATATTGACTTGACAAGCAGAGAATGTTAATATTCTGTCCTCATCTATCTTTGTTTGTATATTTTATTATTCTGTGGATTAAGCATAACCATGGGTCAGTGGAGATTCTGGAGACTTTTTTTTAATTCTTATTAATCTTCTATACAATTCTTCATCCATATATTTTAAATCACATCACTGTTGAGACAATCATCCCTCCATTTTTCAGAGAGAGGTATTAGTGTACAGAGAGGAGCAATTAATCTCATGCTCTGACAAGGCATCAATATGGCAGACCTTCTAGGTTACAGCCATATTGCTATGTGATACTTGTAGACCAACTCATCATTAAAGTTAATTTTTTTTTGATACTTGAACTGCACACAAAATACAGAAACTAAACTTAGTAAACAGACTTGTATGTCCAAAATGGCCACCACCATCTGCTAGCCTCAGATAAAATACAAAATTCCACATGTGATAGTATGAAGAAATGATTTGGAATGCAGTTGTTAAATTATTTGTGTCATGTGTCAGCACAAAAATGTTATTAACCCTTTTCTTCAAGCCTCTCTGAGAGGCAGGACAAAGATTAGTTATAAGTGTGTACATATTACAATAGTAAATAAGTACTGCTCTGGCATCTGTTTCGAATATGTGATATTCTTCCAATCTATTGTTGACATGTATTACTTTTGGTATCAGTAACAGATACATGCAAAATTCACTTTATGCCTATGTCATCTATCAAAATATATCCCCCATTCCATATATAACTGCCTCTTGAAATTGCTATTATGTTTCATACTTGAGCTAGATTAATAGTCTTTAAGTTCTTTATATGGTTCAGGGCACTATTAATTTATACAGTTGTTGTGTTTCTAGTAATTACAGAATTTTACTTTCATAAGGTCCTTGAAATTGGTTGTTTAATGGAAAATATATTTCCTGGAATAAGAGCTTGCATAAATTCATTCATTCTGTAAAGGGAGATGGCCAACCTTTTATTATTTTTTTTCCCAATTACTTGAGCATTTGAGCTATATCTATGGCCCAAGGTCTTCATAATAACTAATAAATTAAAAAAAATATGTAAAATATTATTATATCTGCTGACTGCCCCCAAAATTGCATTTAGTCCATATAAAAAAAGGTAAAAATTGAGTGTGTTAAGGTAGCCTTCTTGCTTTTATTAATTTCAGGTATTTGAATTCCTTAAGGTTCCATACCTTTTTGGAATGCTGTAGTAATTCTAATTGAGGAACAACACGTGGAGTTTAAACATAGAAAAATGTCTATATGCTTTTCTGCTAGTTCAAACACTTTACAGTGCCAAATATCTGAATCCCTTAATTGAAAGTTCCAGGAAGGAAAAGAAGAAAGAAAACAACCACTAAACCAGCTATAACATTGAGAGATTTTTGTAACAGAGCAAAACAGAATATGATCAAAAGATGGAAAGGCAAACCAAACTGGGGTCCCTGTGATATACTTAGGTGATTTACTTTGAAGTATTGTGTAGATTTGAATTTCCTTTGTCCTGCACTGAGTGTCATCATATATTCTGTGCAAGGTGAGTGTTAAATATAACCAAAAAGCAACTTTACACTAACTCTGAGAGGCTGATAATGATTGCTGATAGGGAAGGGCAAAGAAACAATTAGACATTTCTATTTAAATAATTCATTTACATTCTGAAAAAAATGATCTGTCATTGATTTTACAAGCTGCATCTCAATTGCTTGTTCTGACTTTGGTGAACTATATTTTCATTTTGCTTTCTAGCTCAAGATGAAAATCAAGAGATAACTGTGATTTTGTTCTGTGCATTACAAAATATTTCAGGGTAGTTGACATCCGTGTTAAGACATCTGTGTCAAGAGGGAGGAAGGAAAAGGAAGAGATAGGGGAAAGGAGAAGTTTTGTAGGAAGAAGGACTATAGAAGTAATAACTCTTTTCTAGGAGAGAAAATATTTTTTATGATTAAGGACAGAATAAACGATTCATTCAAACCCAAAAGGCTGTGCTGGTTCATTACTTTAGAAACATCTAGCTATCCTGAAATTAAAATATTAATAGATGGGTTTGAAAGGATTTTTAATGCTGTTACAAATAGCAATAACTAAGGAGATATATAAAGCAAGGAGATACCAAAGCCATCAAGAAAGACTTCAGGGCCATTGGGAAAATGATGGAGGGCTCTGGGGTTCAGATAGTATTCTGCTCCATCCCAAGGCTAAACAGAGAGGAGCTGGAAGTCAGGAAGAAGAATTTGATTAATGCCTGGCTCCGAGCCTGGTGTGAGGAGAGGGGCTTTGGCTTCTTTGATCATGGGGTGGCTCACGCACCCCCAAACTCTGCTGCTAAGGATGGGACACGTGAGTCTCCTAGGGGGGCTAAAGCCCTTGCTAAAAACCTAGCTAGGCTCATAAACCGAGCTTTAAACTAGATGCGAAGAGGGAGGGGGTTGAGACCAGGCTAAACAGGAACGAGCCTGGATGTGGGGCACTAGTGATTCAGAGAGGGTGTGCTGGTGAGAACCACCAGTACATCACCACACAGAAAGTGGGGGAGAACACACCTGGGAGTGGTAAGGGAGATACGGGCGCTCTGGTAGAAGCTACTCCAGTTACCAGGCAATTAGGAAAGAACTCCGTTCATTCTAAGAGGGCTGAAGTCTCAGCAGATAAACTGAAGTGCATTTACCCAATGCATGCAGCATGAGGAATAAGAAGGAAGAGCTGGAAACTGTCGTAGGGCAAGGAGCCTATGATGTTGTTGCCATCACGGAAATGTGGTGGGATGGCTCATATAACTGGAGTACAGATATGGTGGGGTACAAACTCTTCAGGAGGGATAGGAAGGGAAGGAGAGGAGGCGGGGTAGCCCTCTTTGTAAGGGAGGACTTGGACACGGTTGAAATGGATTGTGGCAATGAGGAGATTGAGTGCCTGTGGGTTAGAATCAGAGGAGCCCATAAGAAGATAGATTTCGTGATGGGAGCCTGTTACAGGCCACCCAGCCAAGGAGAAGCAGCTGATGAGCTCTTCTATAAACAGCTGGGGTTAATCTCTAAATCAGTGCCTGTCCTTCTTGTGGGAGACATCAATCTTCCTGATATCTGCTGGAAGTACAATAGAGCAGAAAGGAAGCAGTCTAGGAGGCTCCTGGAGCACGTGGAAGACACTTCCTTGCACAGCTGGTGAATGAACCAACAAGGGAAGGTGCCCTCCTGGACCTGCTGCTTGTGAACAGAGAAGGCCTTGTGGGGGATGTGGCAGTAGGAAGACACCTGGGACTAAGCGATCATGAGAGGAAAGGTTTTTCTGTTCACGGTGAAGTAAAGAGGGTGGTTAGCAGGACAGTAGCATCAAATTTCCAGAGGGCAGACTCTAAACTCTTCAGAAGTCTGGTTGGCAAAGTCTCATGAGAGACAGTGCTTAAGGGCAAGGGAGCCCATGAGGGCTGGGAGCTCTTCAGAAAGGAGATCCTAGCAGCTCAGGAGAAAGCCATCCCCATGTTCTGAAAAAGAAAAAGGCAGGGAAAAAACCAGCTTGGTTGAACAGAGAGATCTTGAGTGATATCAAGAAGAAGAGGAATGTTTATGGGCTCTGGAAGAGGGGACAGGCCTCTTGGGTGGACTACAGGAGGGATGAGAGATTGTGTAGAGAAAAAATCAGAAGGGCTAAGGCTCAACTAGAAATCAGATTGGCAAAGTCGGTGAAAGATAACAAAAAATCTTTCTATAAATATATAAATAATAAAAGGAGGACTAGGGAGACCATACAGTCCCTACTGGATGCAGAAGGAACAACAGTGACAGGAGATGAGGAAAAGGCTGAGGTACTTAATGCCTTCTTTTTTCCTCAGTCTTTAATTGTAAAGGAAGTTGTTCCCTTTCTGTACAAACCCCAGAGCTAGAGGAGCAACATGAGTCTCCCATGGTCCAAGAGGAGGTGGTCAGAGCCTTGCTAGCCTGACTAGACACCCACAAGTCTATGGTGCCGGATGGGATTCAGCCAAGGGTATCGTAGGAGCTGGCAGATGTGCTGGCCAAACCCCTTTCCATCATCTTCCAACAGTCCTGGAAGACTGGGGAAGTTCCACTGGACTGGAGGCTTGCTGATGTTGTGCCCATCTACAAGAAGGGTCACAGGGACGATCCAGGGAACTAGAGGCCTGTCAGTCTGACCTCAGTGCCAGGGAAGGTCATGGAACAGGTGATCTTGAGTGCTATCATGAAGCACATGCAAGAGAACCTGGTGATCAGGCCCAGTCAACAGGGGTTCACAAAAGGCAGATTCCCTTCTACAACAAAGTGACTCGGCTGCTGGACGAGGGAAAGGCTGTGGATGTATCTTCCTGGACTTCAGTAAAGCCTTTGACACAGTTTCTCACAGCATTCTGCTAAGGAAACTGTCAGCCTCTGGCCTGGACAGGCGCACACTCTCCTGGGTGGAAAACTGACAACAAACTGGACAACAAGAAGTGTGGAGACATTTTCTAGGGAAGAAGGACTTGATGCTGTCAGCCTTGTTTACGTTGAGCAACTCTGAGAAGACCTTGAAACAGAGAGCTAGCTCAGTGGGAAGAAGAAGCAATGGAGAGAAAAAGAAGAACTAATTTGGTGGGAACAAGTAGCAACTGAGAGAAAAACAAAAGAAGAAAAATATCAACATGGTTAATTCTAGTGTAACTTGGTTTTTTAGCATGTGCAGTTGTTTAACCAATAATATGTTAGTAATAGCCTTACAGACCTTTAACCAATAATACACAGTAGATAGCCTCATGGACAGCCTGTTATGTAACCCAGAAGGATATATAAAGAAACAGCTAACTCAATAAAGAGTCTTCAATCCATCAGATTGAAGTCAGTGTCTCAATCCCCTTGTCAAACATGGACACATTTGCATATTTTGTTTCCAATATTCTGTCACATTTAATCATATATTTCTCTTGTTAGTGCTTTCTGAATTAGAAGTGAACTTGAATCATAAGTGCTAACACTGCAATATTAAGAAGTTAGGGATTTGGCCAAATTTATGCCCATCTTTTAATGCCAAGAGTGGGGCTGTTTGTAATATGCTTTGTTGAAATTTCTTGTGATAAAACTTTCCCTTTCTTCTGTCTAGAATGTGCCCAGCATCATTTGAACTACAGGAGTCAAGTAAAAGAAACAAACACAAGCCATCCAGGACCAAAGACATTTTTCATCACACTTTAAAATTAAGCAACTCAAATTGAGCTTTAATTTACATGTTAGATTTAATATTGCACTCATTGCATGTTAATTAAACAGCAATGGGTCATTACCAGCCCATCTAATGAGGTGTAACAACGTCTGCATATAAAATATACTGTCCTTAAACCTCAGTAAATCTGCTTGAAGAATTACAAGTGCTTCAGCAACATGCAGTAGCTACCAGTCCTCTGCATCAATTCATTGGTGTAATTGAAACAACCAGGTACTAAGTAACTTCTAAGAGCCTATGTTCCCATACTTCTATATAAGCACTGGGAGCATCATGTGATTGCTTCTTATTATTTTAAAATCTCTTTTAATTACATCAGCACCAAATAAGGAATGAAAAATGGCACTCATAAAAATCTAAGGGTAGTTATATTTAATTTGTTTGGAGTTCATCCCACAAGGCTGAATAACTGGTGTAATTTTACTGTGCATTTATTTCTTCTCTACTTACAATTATGGACAAATTATTGGCAATAGAAAGTACTGTATTGTCAGCTTTATAAATTATGTCAGTCTGGAGGTGTCATGTTTTCAGAACAATGCTACGAATTCTATATGAAACTAGTTTGCATTATTGCTTGACCAGAGGTCCCAGTAAAATGACTTCTTTCTTCCTTTGATTTCCTCTGACTAAGGTCTGAGCAGATAGATGACATAGTGAAAGCAACATCTTGATTGATGGCTACTTCTCACTTCATTAGGACAAGTCACAGTCTCATGACCATACTGTAAATATCATATCTGTGAAGACTGGATTTTAAAACTCAATCTCTTACAGTTGCCTATGGCATGAGTTTGAGGCTCTCACCTACATAACATTTAAGAGTAAATATTGTTGTGGTTAAAATCCAATAGGCTTTCTGGTGACCATAGATTTTCTGGTGACACAGGAGTATTTTAGACTTAGCTGAGTCTCTCTTAGCCAAGAAACCATCTGATGTCTTAAGAGTTCATCCTCAGTCAGGTCACAGAGCAATCAGGCATGATTAATTAAGACCCACTAAACTATTTACTCTTGAAACTTTAAAAGAAGTATGAGCAGAAGGAAATACTCTTCTTCATATAGAGGCTGGAGTTCTGCAGAGAAAAATAGGGTGGAATGGATTTAAGGTGTTATCCTGTTGTTTCAGAGTCATGGTTAGACAGACCAACACCAACAAAGACATATAATTATTTGAGTATTTCAAATAGTTGGTTTAATCTATTGCTTAATTAAGAAGCTGGGAAATGTTATCATCTCGATTGATGAAAATAAATCAAGCTTTCTTTTGTGATTTTAATTACTGATTTTTTTCCCCCATTACTTTTGAATTAAACTTCCTTCCTTCTAGTTAATGGACAACTTCAGCTGCTTTACATTATGTGCTCCAGTTTGTAACCTTTTTAAATATTCAATATTTCTAACTCTTGTGACCTTAATTTTCCCACATCATTAATTAGCAATGGGAGGAGGAAGTAATGTTCTTACCTTTGTCCTGACTTTGTGAGAGATTCTAAAAGAAAAAACAAAGCCCCATTTAGTTGGAGTGAAGATACAACTTGCAACTACATCAGAGGCTTTGAAGTGCTATAACATTATTAATATTTTTCTTTAACTCTTCTTAGTAGAAAAAGATGTCTTATTTTTTCCATTTTACAGATAAGAAACTGAGAAAGGTGAGAGCAAAATGGTTGAGGAGATTCAAAGTGTTATGAGAGATCGATCAGTCAGTTATGGCCAAGCTTCTAAATATTTATTTATATCTTAATTTTTCTTCATGCTCACAGTTGTATAACAAAATATAGGTTTGTGCAATGCTGTTAATAACGACATGCTTGACAAAACTTCAAGGCAAAATCATACAGTCATAGAATGGTTTGGGTTGGAAGGGACCTTAAAAGCCATCCAATTCCAAACCCTCTACCATGGGCAGGGACATCTCCCACTAGATCAGGCTGCTCAAGGCCCCATCCAATCTGGCCTTGAACACCTCCAGGGAGGGGGCAGCCACAGCTTCCCTAGGCAACCTGTGCCAGAGCCTCACCACCCTCACTGTAAAGAATTTCTTCCTAATGTCTAGTCTAAATATTCACTTATCAGATTTAGAGCCATTTAAATAAAACAGGGTATTTCCTGCCATTGGCAAATCCAGGGACAACATGGCTAAGAGGCCAAATTTTTGTCTAATTTATATCCTACCCAACATCACAGAGTATTGCTGTTTGATTAATGGTTTCTATACTTAATTGTGATGTACTTTAGTAGCAAAGACAGAAAACATAGTCCATTGACTGTCATGGGGTTACAATGCTCATATATCAGTGCAGGTCTAGTGCTTTATCCTGTGCAAGTTGAACAAGATTTTCAAGACTGTTGTTTCTTTATATTTCAGTATAAAACACATCAATAAAAGGCTGCATAAAGAAATATCTTACCTTCAAGGGTAGCTAATGCCAAATATTCAGAAAAAGAAGCAAACCTCAGAAAAACTAGATAGATGTTCCAAACTGTTAACACAGGTTAGAATGGCATCTCCCTTCATTCTCGGTTTTCATGCCTGCATCGATGTATTGTATCTCACACTTTTTTATCCAATCTAATATAATAATTGATATTCGTATCATAAATATTTCATGTCTTTTTCACAAAGTTGAAACGAACTCCGATGATTTGATTGAAGCGCATAAATCCCAAATAATTTGGAGTCAACAAGATATTGTAGTTACGAGTGGCTGACATTTGCTCAATTCTTGTGCCCCACCAGCTATGACCTTCCAATTTACAACTTCTGGTAGGCCTTTTCAGTTTGAAAAGCTATTATAAATGACCTGCTCTCTCTCAGTTTCACAGGTGAACACTACTTATATAAGCTGTCTGACAGAAGCTGGTATTTTGTCACTACCTGACATGCTTGGATTTCCTAATCATGACTTGCTTGGCACAGAAAATGCTAGCCGACACAAACCAGTCCAAAAGCCATGTCTTAGTATGATAACATTAGATGTCTCCTCACTGATCAGCCAAAAAATCTGATAGCTAAACTTAAACATCTGCTGATGAGGCTAATCAGTCTTGACTCATCTTTGAACTCTGTTGCCTGCATTCATCTATTGCTTGTTTGATACATCAGTGGTAAAGACTTGGAAGCAGGGGCATAACACAATAGGTCTTCAGCTTATGAGGCACATTCCCTGGCTCTGTAACAGTTAGAATATATAATTTAATTACACTATTGGAGTTGATGTTTTGAAAATAAATAAAGAAACAAACGAGTCCAGAAATATCAACCAACCAAACCAGCCTGGAAGGAAATGGATTATTTGAAATTTTGCATTTTGAATTTTAGCTTGGGTCAAGTGATTGTGGAAAACTTCCATTCATAACAGCCAACAATCCAAACTCAAACAAACTTAAATTCGTCACAGAGTTTTACCTCCAGCTGTTGCTTTTGCCTGTTCTGGGATGCTTTTGAACAATACAGCCAGTTCACATGTATAGGATAACTGAAAGATGTATGAGGGAGACTTCATGATTTTTCATTTCTAATAATAATTTTTTATATTTTTACAGTAAAGTTTGTGTTTTGCAAACAGTTTCTATAGTGTAGCTTTTAATATTGCTAAAATTCATTTTCTTTGTACAGTAAAGGAATAAATTTTGGTAGTTCGGTATTGTTGGCTGGTATATATTGACATTTATATAAAAATGATCTAACTATATGCATTTGTACATCTCTTCAATAGTATATGAATCAGAACTTTATCCTGCATTTTGATCAAAGACTTTCAATACTGTATTATCAGAACTGTCACCTCCTAAGGGACATGACTGGAGCTTGAGTCATTAAAATTAAAAATACAACAGGTTCTTATATATTTCTGTGTCGGTTAACTCATCTTTTCAAAATACCTGTGTATGATTAGTTAGATTAGAAAGATTTTTTTTTCCCTAAGTCAAGTGTGATTTACATCTGAGGTTACTTTGTGAATGAACCCTTCCTTTCTTTAACTTAACTCACAACTTTTGCCTTTTTTTCTTTTGATTTTCCTTGGAAAGATGAGGAGTGAGTGAGCGATTTTGTGGTTTGTTGTTGCCCACTGGGTTTAGTGGCCATGTGGCTCTTTTTGGGGCCCAAATCCACAACAATGGTAGTCATTTGGAAGGGGATTCTTTTTATTTTATTAGTTATAACATTTTTTCTTATACACTTTGGATATTCTTTTTGAAGTGACTTTGACATCTGTGTTCAACAAATAATTTATTGATAGGTGTATCAGTAGTTAAAGTACACAGTAAATTGATCATGACAGCTTTGACTTTTCAATGTCTGTAGGTACGTATTTAATAGTGGGAGAAAGCAAAAGTGTAAGAGTTGTCATCTAAGTATAAGACTTTTTTTTTTTTTTTTTTCAACCCACAGATGTTGATTTGTAAGGATATGTTTTCGAGTACAAGTAGATAAATAAATGCAGCTTGGTGTACATTCATGTGAAAGCTAGGGGAAAACTGAAAAAAAAAATCACTTGCTGCCTTTAAGCTGTAACAATGCTTTTGCAGCTAGTGATTTCTGTTCAGATACTGAGTGAAATAAAACAAGATCAAAAAAAAAAAAACCCAAAACTGAGAGGGAGAATGCATTGGAGAAAGATTTCATAGCATAAATTCAGAAAATGAATGAAATGTTAGTGAGGCAAGGAAACAGAGGAACATAATTCCAAATGTCAGAACCAGGAACAGAGATGATTCTTTCAAATGATGGCAACAAGATCATGTGAGAGAAAATGATGGAAGTCAGAAACGTACATGAATACTACAGATCGTTACTACAGTTTTCACAATCACCATCCCTCATGTCAATGCTTCTTTCTATTCAGTATCTGTATTACCCAGGAGGCACTCCCGGGTGCACTTATCTATCTGAGACGTTTAGCTTGGAAAACGGTTGTGTCTCATGTATCTCTTTTTTTCCTGTTAAATTAGTGATGGACTATATCACAGCTTAAAAAGGTGGTAGTCTGTAACCTAGCTTTCCTGTGTGATCTTGAGACACTCCTTAAGTCTAAGTCTAGGTTTAAACTCTTGTAAGCTTTGGGACCTAACTACAAAACTAAAATCTTTAAAACACCTACCCAGATATTGTCTAACTGCCTAGTCATACAATATTTGCAGACTCCACACTTGTTCCTCAGAATATACAGGGTAGTTCTTCCTGTGATTTACTTCAGTGGAGTGCTAAACATGCCTGAGTGGGATTTCAGGTTCTGAGGACTAGATTTTGTTTGCTCAGCATCCGTTGGACTGTTGTCTCCTCATGTTTCGTTTTCTGTTTTGAATCCCAGAGTGAGCTTTTGAAGTCTAATTTTTTCTGCAGTATTTACTAATACACTGTACATAACAAGTAGATATGATTCTACAGCAGCCATTAAGCATTTCTCTCTAGGCATTTCTGTGGATCTGGATATTAGACTCGCTGTGTTCTCAGTTCCACCCTGTAAAATGATGAGAATTTTTTTGCACTCAAAGTAAATCTATTCCTGAAATAAAACACATATATTCTTGGTAATATATTCATTCTTTCCTTAAACAATTCAGAAAATTATGAAAAAACTTCTATGTTGTTTTTTCGATGCTGTGAAATAATAAAAAGTCAAGTAAATCAGACCTTGAAGAGAAAGAATCTCTGGAGTGTTACAGGATATCTTATTACCATCAATACACTACTTATCCTGTAGTCTAAAACCTTCTGCTTGTAGAGTATTTTCCTTATTTACAATGGGCTAAATTTCCACAGACTAATAGGAATAGTTAGAGATGTTTCAGAAGGCCATTAGGGAATACCTGGATTAACAAAGTAATCCTTCCAGTTAGGCTCTGAGATACTAATTGGAGAGGCATACCTGAATTGCCATGATATACGCTGCATTCATTCTCTATTTAAGTGGAGTTCAATTCCTAGTCCTTGAAACTGGCAGCCTTTGCAAAAGTAAATGAGCTGATTAAGATCAAGGACATATAGATATATAATTTAAATAAACTTTGTACTTTCTTTTTCCTCTCTCTTAGGATTCAGGGCATTACAGTATGATTTATTGTGGAAAGAAAACTGGATAAATGAATGTTAACATCTGACAATGTTTTTTTCTTTGTTGTAAATGAAATTTGCAGCATTAACACTGGTGACACTTAGCATGGCAAAAATTAATAGTAGTGCTAATTAATATCAATAAATTAATTTTATAGTCTTTCAAACAGTCTTTTAGTAAGCCAGATAAGCATAAGTCCCAATACATGTTGGACAAGATAATTATAAATCAAAAAAGCAAAATTCCACATTGGAAGAAAGCTGGGGACGTTTCTGTAAAAGACCTTTTCTCACAGTGTATCACAATACTAACGCAACCTGCTTCAGGTAGCCTTCTGGATCAGTAACAAGCAGCAGAACTAGTAATAAATCAGACATAGATTCAGACTGTCCATGGATAATTAAAATTACCTGCTTCTTTTGGAACTGTGCTTAACGTACATCAGAAACTTACTGCTGGAACAAAGAAGGAATGATTTAAATACATTGGGTTTTGACAAAAATTTGCTTTGAAAATCTCTTGATGAAAAGATAAATATGAAAGGATAATGGGTGTAAAACATTTGGGATGCATCTGGTGTGAACATGAACCATTAATTTTTAAGTCAGTTTGTATGCATTTTACGCCACCTTTCGTGAATCTTGATCAATGGGATGTCTCTCAGGCCTAAAGACCTCTGTCATTTATTTCACAAAATTTAGGAAAATTATCAGGAAGCCTGAATCTGATCTGAGCTTACTAGCAGCAGTGTGACTTTTTACAACTGGAGTGTGGTTTTATTTAATTCATTTAATTTACTTATACCTTACTTATTCAGTCCAAAAGTTACACAGTGGCTGAAGCTTGTAAATCACAGGCACAATGGACTTTATAAGCTAAAGAGGCTTAAGTGGTGGAAGTCCAATGAAGTCAGAAAAATTATATTTGCTCTCAGTGACTCGTGCTTTAGCTCTGTGATTCTTATTCGTGGGTAGCAGCAGCAGAGGACAATTGATATGTCTCCACAAGCACCTTCACAAAGAAACCAAGGAGTGAGCAAGTGAAGATGTGTCCAGTAAATGCATGCATATGTTTACTCCACTGTGATTCCATATTCATTGCTAATTAGCTGCAAACCACTAAATTATGTGATACAAAGTCGTATTCTTACCCTTGTTGTTTCAAAATACCTTTCAACATCTGTATTCTCACTGAATTGAGCTCTAAGATCCTTGTAAATAACAGGAAATAAAAGAACTTTTCACTTCCCTTTTATCATATCACTTATATTTTGAGTTAAGGACATTTGCAACCCTGTTTATAGCTGTTTCTTTAAGTCCTTAGAATTATTTTTCCTCTCTCACTTATCAAAAGCTGTTGGCTGCTTCAGAAGCTTCTCTCTCACACACATAACGAGGGCCAGATGTGCCAACAGAAAATATTCATGCAGATATCTTGGAAAATAGGGAAGACATTTTTATGAACACTGAAATATCAATAAGATATGAGGCCATGATCATTTTCTCTTATATCTAGAATTCTAACACCACAACGTTGCACAGATGTGAGCGACTCGCTACCTCTTCTATTTGCAGTATCCAGCCTAAGAAAATGCTTTCTACACTGTTAAATGGATTTGCTGAAGCTAGAAGATCTGGTCAGAAAAAAGCATACTCTCTTTCTGATTGCACGTGATGAGAGGCTGCAGGAGGAGCAATAAACACAATGTGTCCACCAACTTGCTTTCCAGTTACCTATGCTCTCTCAGTCACTGTGCCTTTTTGTTCAATGACTCTTCCTTTAGCCTCTCAGCATAGATATGGCTTGATAAATGCCATATGCAGTAAGGAGTGAATTTATAGAGGACAAAGTTACCCTACTTGTCCTCCTGGAATACTCTCAAGAGTTTACTCTGTAGTAAACTTAGCAATGTTGTAGATTTCATGATCTTGATGAGCTTAAAATGCAGCTTGATTTTGCATCTGTTAATAATCACCCATCAGTAATTTTAAGTCAAAAAAACATTCCATAGTGGTTGGTGCAAGTGACAGGACAGTACTATAAATTTAAAGGGACACTGGCTAAAGGAACTCTAATATATAAACTATATAAAAATTATATTAATTGAAAACTCAACTTTATTACAGTATTTCTGTAATTGTTTTTCTGAGTTGTCAAGGTGATTTTTAGTTCACAAATTTCTCTTGGCTGTCCACAGTAAAAATAGTGCTTATGCAAAAAACATTTTGGGAACCAGAGACTGAAAAAGACTATAAATATGACTATATTAATTAATTTAAGAAAAAGTAAATTCAACAAGCTGCATAAGTAGAAAGAATTACATTATGATTCTAAAAAGGAGCATTCATGTATGTATACAGTTACTGTTACCTTTTCTTTTACATGATAAAATAGCATCAAATTAAAACAGAAGTAAGCTGGAGAGGTAAGATCCTAAACTCTCGGAGAGAAGTGGACAAGGAGAAGGGGAAAATTCCTCACTTTATTAATCTGAATTCTTCATTCCTAGCTCTGTATTTCCTTTTTATTCAAATCCAAAACTTCCTTAACATAGTTCATTTTGGTGTCTCATTTTTGATGACCTATTGATCTCTGGTGGATGAAATCACTTTTTGTCTGTCAACCTTTTTCACCCATTTAATTGGAGAAATTGTCAGCCTCACCAAGGTCAAGGGCCTGCTGCTAGCTAAAATCAGCATTTATATAGAATTTTTGGGAGGTCAGCCATCTTCACCTCCCAGCAAAAGGGAAATATGTCACAGAGATTAATTTCTTTTTTTTATTAAACATTAAATGGGACAGATTCTTAGAAGGATTCAGTAACAAAAAAAGAACAGATGTCCAAAAACATGGCGTTTTAAGAGACTGCAGATCTGTTATCCTGTTTGAGATTGTTATAAAGATAGGAACTGCTCATAGAACAAGATTAATCCAGTCATTTCTGTTCGATTCTGAGGTTTTAGGAGTTTTGACAGTTTTTAGTATCTTGGATCTGCTGTTGGTGTATAAGGCATAAATTAGCTCATCTGGACCTGGACATAAGTCCTTGCTATCAATTTATCCTAGGATTAACACAGTCATTTTAAGGTTCTTAAGTGAAAAGTGCTGTGTAACCATTATGTAACCAACAAATTGTTGTTTAATTTTAAATGAGAAACACTTCTGTCTTAACTAACACATCTGTTCACCCTTACTACACAGAGGCAAGAACAATTTAACTACATCATCCTTGCTACATGACCATCTAGTCTTAGCCTTAGGCATGTTCAATAGCATTGTATTAAGACAGACAAAACTAAAACTGAAAAGTTGTGGAAAGCTGCCAGTACAGTGCTGGCTGTTGTGGTCAAGGGAAGGTTCTTAAACCTCTGAGCAAATTGCTAGGCAGGCAGGCATTTATTTCTCTTGGCATACCTCCTGTGATCTTAAGCATTGAACCTCTCTCCATTTAAGGATCAACTTGTCGTATTCCTTCTAAAGTAGGGTACACATTACAAAGGGAGAAGATACTTTTCTCTCAGAGAATTATCATTGTTTCACTATTCAGAGACCTGCCGATGAAGTTGGTATCAGTTTGTGTTACACAAATAGTTCTTCAATAATTTTCCAGACAGACAGTAAAATAATCAAAGACAAAGTACACAAATAAATACAAAGTTTCTTAGGTTCTGAAGGAGAAAAGAGCAGAATTTGTACATTAAAGAGGGAAAATACAGCATATTTTTTTATTTCCACTTAATATGGTCTTATTAGTTTTGCATGTGTGTCTACAGACATGTGGAATACTTAACTTATCTTTGTTTCCCAAGATAGATCTCTCCCTCTTACAGGGGATTGTAACCTACTTTCTCTTCTCTCTTAAAAAATGAGTTTGCCTATATTAAGATAAATATTGTTAAATTTGGTTGTATAAACAATATTTTCATAAACATAAAATTATCTAAAAGCCTTGAAGAAAAATATTTACTTTCACTTTGAAGTCACGTTTACTATGTTGATTAGGAAAAAATAACTTAAACCATGTTTTTTCAAATGCAGATATAGCATTGAGGTGCATATCATTTATGTCAGTGTTACTACCCTTTAGATTTTTTAGGTCACATTTACGATACACTGTATCATTCAAGATAGAGCATATTTATCGTATGATTTATCAGTTGTGTCTTAACGTAAGACACTAAAGCAGTAACTGTCACTTGTTAGAAGCTTACCAACAAGTGTCATTTAGACTGTTATAAAATGTTTGCTGATTATGCTAATGTAGAGTTTTTAAGGTTTCAAATTTTCCCATTATCCACATTAAAAAGTAAATTTGGTCATGAATTTTGTATATAAAATATAGTTGTACAGGTAGAACAATGAAGAACTTTAGCTTGTACTAGCTGGCAAGGGAAATCTTTCAGTCACTAGAGATTCTGGAGCAGTGGATGAAGGTACATTTGTAATGCAAAATATCAAACTGAAAATGGCTTTGAAATACCCATTGGTGACTTCTCAGATGCTACTATTTATTTACTTATTTCTCAGAATCTCTGCCCAATAAATTTCATTTACTACCTCTCTCATTTTCACATCTCCCTAATGATAACTGCTATTGATAATTAATCCAGATAATGACACTCCTGGATATGATGCCACATCTCTGGACACTGAAGTGTGTCCAACATGCCATCAAAATCCCATTAAAGCTATATTCACCAGTCCCAAATTTAAAATAAACGTTGATGATAAATTTGAGAGAATACTGATTGCAGTGACTTTGTAATGCACCTTCCAAAAGACTCTAGCAGAAAGGACTTTCCTGTGCCAAACTGAGACAGTATTTTTTTTCTGTTCCAGGGTGTTATGCCACAGTCACACCCTAGTCCATGATCTACACACTCGTGTCCAGGCCTTCTTTTGACCTGCATGGTTGAAGAAGGTAGTTAATTTATCTGTGCAATGATCCAGAGGCCAACAAGATCACTCCCAGAGTGAAATACAAAAGCAAAATTTATTTCAGCCACAACCGAAACAAACAGACCAAAAAACTCAGATGCACAGTCTGGGGAGGGAGGACAAACAACTTCCCAAAGCTGCAAAACCAGATTTTAATCTGATACCTTAAACATAGTCAAGGTTGCTAGAATTTGATCTGACACACACACCAATGCCAGTAAAAAAGCACAGTAAGATAAGTCAGAGAGGGAGGAGGGGGAAAGAGAGAGACAACAACAACAAAAAAAAAAGGATGGGGTCACCACTCCAATGGGCAGCAGCAGTTTCTCAGAAAGACATGGTCTCTCCAGTAACAGCTCCAGCAACAGCTTCTTCCAGATTGAGTGGTCCAGGCTTCTTGTGACTCCTTGCAAATTCTTTTATAAGGCAACTGCATGCCTCATCAGCATGTGAGGAGTGGTCTTGCCATGTGTGTGCTGAAGCTCCTTCAGGAGGGACTGGCAGATCCAGGGAAGTCAGTTCTCTGCTCTTATAAAAAAGCTTGTCCTTTTTTGAGGACTGACTTCTGCTCTTTTTTCCATCTATTCCTGTCCCACTCCCTTCAGCTTTTCCCATTCTTTAATTCTTTCTGGAATCATGTGACTACCTCATGATCTAGTAATCTGATTTCTGATCTTTAACAATTTTTGTCTCTTAAATGCTGGAAAAGCCATTTAGTGGTGTTGTAAATTGGTGTTGAGTGGAGTTTTCTTAGATTTTTTTTCTGTTACTTTGCTAAGCAGTTAACTGGCATGGAATGTTTACAGGAACAATATAAGTAGAAGTGCCTATTGAGTACAAGGAATACAAACTTCTAGAAGTTATGACTGTATCTATGTACTAATCAAAACTATCCAGTGGTGAAAGATTTGCTGTCCAAGAATCACATGGAAATTAAATTCAAATAAACAGCTTGTGAAAAAATCAGAAGATGCTAATATACATTTAAGAAAATCAAATTCTTAGGGGCACATTTCAAACACTAAGAAGCAATTTGTGATATAAATAGACTGTTGTGAAACATGCAAATGGAACTTGAGAACACTTTTGTGCCGAAGACGATAAAACTATGAGCACTTTCTTTTTTGCCAAGGTGTGAGGTTTCATAGCAATTCAGTGAAGAGTCAACGATACAGACAAGCCTAATTCAGAAGAAGAATAAGAAAAAAGACAGAAAGCAATATGTAGCTGGTGTTCAGAAATTTAAAAGACGGGAAGATGGTTCTAGGCAAAACATGAAACAATAGAGTATCTGTGATGTTTATGTACAGTTACGTACTTCAGGTGGAAAGCAAACGTGACCATAATAAGAAAATTAAACCAAATATTAGTCACTTAAAGCATAAGTTTCTCCACCTGGGGAGAAAAACAAATAGAAAGAATACAAAGACAATAGTATTTAGAATTAATTCGATGCAATGAAGAACTGTCAGCAGAAGAGAACCAGTGGTTGAAAAAGAAGGAAAAAAAAAAAAGAAGATAATGGTACTTCACATAGAAAGTTGGAAAACGTTGGTAAAAAAGACAGAAATATTATTCTGAAAAGTCCTCTGGACATTCTCTAACTGCCGAATGCAGAGAAAACAATATAGCACATTAAGGAGGTTAACCTATATCTGGCTTAGCTACAAAGACAGAACAAGGCCTATACTACTAGGTTGACTACAAGTCTGCCTGTCTTGATGTGCAGCTGGAATTCTTGCTGCTGGACAAATGCAATAACAGTCTAGCTGCCTACATAGCTGTGAAAATGGTGCTCTTGTAGTATCCCAAAGCCTGTGCCCACAAACTTTCCTGAAAGTCTGTGGAAGAGATGCTGTTTTGTGCCCATTCCTGCATCTTTAATTTGCCCCATGTGAAGTAGGCAAGATCAACCATCTGGTTCTGTCTTGCTGGATTACATATGTTTGAATTCTCTCTCACAGATTCTCCCAAAACTGAGTGGGCTAACCATGAAATGCTGAGGGATGCTCAATATGAACCATTTGAGGGATATGTCAGGCATGAATGGGTGGACGGGATGAATGGGTGCAAGGTTATGCTCCAGGTGTTGAGGCTGAGGCTGTGGTGTCAGAAAGAGCATGCAACTGAGTTGCCAAGTATAAGACCAAGGAAGCAACAGAACTGACAATTTACAAAGGGGATATTTTATGGTATGAAAGAAGTTTGAATCTGTGAGCTATACTGACTAGGAAAGGATTTCTGGGTTGGGATTTTTTAAAACTGCCAAGGACAATGGTGTCATTTTTTAAAATGGTGCCATGTCTGAGAAGCTACTGTAGTGAGGAGCCTCCTTTCTTAAGGCTAGTGAAATTGTCTCAAATTTCCTCATTTTCTTTTGATGGGATGAGTGTGCCTTGCAGTGACAAATTGCTGGGCCTTCTCTTGAGAAATGGCCAAACCACCTAGTTCCTGCCCTTGATGCCATCTCCCAAAAATGCCTCATGGTCAAACCTTCTTAGGATAAGGTTGTCACTGATGTGACTTAGCCATGAGCTTAGAGTTCTTCATGTGAACAAGTACTCTACTTTGGCTCAGAATAATTGGAAATCTCCAGAACCTCCAGCTCATATAGTATGACACTAAAGGAGCAGCCCAGGATGTGACATGCCACATGTGCAGAGCTGAAATTGAGGATTATTCTCTAGCAGATGGGGTTTGCCTGACCATCTGTGCAAAAATGGGTTCTGTGGACAGAATATGCACTGTTGAAACTTGGAAAGCAACTGTTTACCTGTCATTATACACTGTGGATTGTTAGGATTAACACTCTGCTAAGCTGGACATTATTCTTCTTGCCAGCCCTCAATGCAAACACCTGTTGATTGCCTGCCATACAGGCAGCAGTCCTTCAGGGAGGGGAATGTTGGTCTACACTGCTCCTGGAATAGATTGGTCCTTAATCTTTCTCACTTGTTGTCTCCTGATTCTCCTCTTTCTTACCTAGGCTTTATTTTTTTCATGTCAATATTTCTTAAGTTCCTAACCCTATTTTTTTTAATTTTGAGAAGTCATGGAGTTCAGGGGATACCAATTATGATTAGAAGAGTACAGATGCCAGATACACTTAAAAGAGGACCTAAAACAGGACTCAGGAAACCACAGGTCCATTACTCCACTTACTCAAGTTTTCCAAGATGCTGTTGGACTGGCAGCTAAGTAAGCTTATCTAGGTTTCCTTTACCATGTAAACTTGGACCAGATGGTCTTTAGAGGTCTACCAAAAGCAGAGATCCATAAAACTAATGCTTCCTCCCTCTGCAGCACCATACTGCTCACATTGTTATACTCTTCTGCAAGGACGAGCTCTCTGTGCAGGACTAAGCCTGTTCCCAGAGCAAGGAGTGGGAGAGGTTTCTTCCCAAGACAATGCACATGGTGATACTCTTACCTGACATGTAAGTTGCTTTTTTCCTCCCACCACTCATGAAGGAGAGGGTAATGGCCCAAGAGCTGTGTCAGGCTGGGCTACAGTCCCTCCAGCCTGGCTGTTCCCTGAGCTCCTATTGTCAGGGCTCCGAGGGTGCCACCAGGTCTGACTGACCATGACCAGCCCAGGAGCCTCCCAGTGTAAGTAGCCGTAATGGCAGCCTGATTAGAATAAAAAGAAAACAGTCTGCTGAGGAATACACAAACAGAGACGCTGGCCAGCGTGGAGCTGCCAGCCTGGGCACCAGGCCTGGAAACCAGTAACAGCCTTCAAATGCACCACTGGTCCCCTTGAAGTGCCTCCAGGGTACCTAGGATCCAAAGACATCCTGAAAGACCACTGATAAGCACAAAACCAAGGGACTAAAAGAGCAATTTATCATCTGAAAGGATAGAAAAGAGTCTGGAGAAATAACATTGCTGTAACTAACAGAAAACATCATAATTTTTGAAATAGAGACTTCATCAAGTCTCTGGACTATTCTTCATCCTGCCCAGGTCCAAGATGCTATTTCAGGTCCCTGGGCCTAATTCTGCAGCAGGGCTGATCCACAGCTCCCCACAGCCCTGACCTGCCTAGCCATGGTCCCACATCAACCCATCTCTGTCTCAGTTCATCCTTGTCCCCAGCATGGTGCCTGGTGCCTGGAGCTCGAGCTGCCCCTGGCTTCGTTCTCCTGGCCAGGGCACTGAGATGGGCCCTGGCTGCTTTCTCTAGAAAACCCCAAGTTGTTAAACTTTGAGTGGTCCTTTAACATTAAAGACAACATCATATACATATTTGCTAAATTTCTTCAATGAACTTCCATTGATTCAATGAATAATTGAAAAAGCAAAGTTTTTTGAATAGGTCAAGAGAAAACAACACAAATTCACAGTACAAACTTGAAGACTTTGGATGAAAATGGTATCTTTATTCTGGCAAGCCAAATCTACAAAAGAGACTGTGCCTGTAACTTTTTATTTAACAGATTAACAAAATCAGCTACAATCACCTTCAAAATAATTCCCTTCTGAATTGACACACAGCCACAAATGAAGCTGCCAATGTCCAAAGCAATTCCACAGATCATTTTCTGAAAGGTTATTGAGTATGTCTGTCATTTTTGCTTTCACATCTTCAGTTGACATAAAATAAATCCTTTGTGCACTGACTTGATTTTTGGGAAATTGCAATGAGTCAGGTCTGGCCAATAGGGTGGGTGCTCAAATCCAGCATCACAGACTGAGTGTTGAGGGCTGGCACATTATCTTGATGCTAACTCATTGCTCACTCTTGCACATCAGCATTTTCCAGCCAAGGGTAAGAAAATGTCCATATTTGAACATGAATCCACTGAGTGAAGTGGTGGAGTTGAGCCTTGTCTCACTGCGACAGGTTAGAACATGTTCTATAACCATTTATTTATTTCTCCCCTTCCCCTCTTGCTTCCTGTGCTGTAGGGTTAATCTTGGGGTTTTTTGTGTCAGTCCTTGTTTATGCTGGGCTACACTGCTAGTCTCTCCTCAGGATGCATTTGGAGAGCAGAACACTACACTGTGCAACAGCAGAGAATCATAAGCAAAACCAGGAAGAATTAAAAGGTTAGAAACCATGCCCTACACAGAAAATGGAGGTTCTGGTCTATTATGAGCTAATAACAGAAGATTCATGGGGAGATAGAAAAATATATGGATTAGGGATGAATGCAAAATAGAAATAAATTAGAGCTTTTCATAATTACAATAGATAAGAAAATAGATTTCAGATAATAAACTTGAAGTTCAGAGAGAAATTATATGAACTTTAAAACACTGAGACATATTGTATGTTGAGGACATAGATCCTCCCTTGGAGATTACTTTAAAGAGCTTGGACAAATGTCTTTGAGAAACAACTGAGGTATAGCTGGTCTTGACTTTTTAATAGAAATATCACAAAACCTTCTGGGTTAAAAAAAATTATGAGCAAACACCCCATGGCCTTCTAAAAATCCACATAATATTTTATTTACTGGGGATGCAAATCATGACAAACTTTGCAAGGCTTGTCTTGAAATTTAGGGGAATTTGCATAGTATGTTGTATTCAGATTGACTCCTGTAACTTCATGATAACTTATACTGAGTTTCAAATGTAGTGCTGTATGAGAATTGACTGTGTATTGTATGTCAGCAGAGCAAGCAGATGCTACCTTTTTATCCAGTGTCAAATCTCTTTACCTCTGTTCTTGGTAATGAGTTTCTATATGAGAACATTTCCTTTGACATACTGTAATCGGATTAATATCTTAGTATCACCCTTTCTTGCTCCATTTTTCATTTTGCAGTTCATTGAATGACCATTCAAAGATATAGTAACAATAATAATACCACAGCTTAAAAGTCTCACCCAGCCAAACCTGACATGGAAGAATGTTTTAGAGTATCTTTTTTTGTTGGAACTGCTATGTAAACAATGGCAGAGAGTTATTGAAACCCAAGTGTATATCAACTATTTTTTCCTCTGTATTTACTGTAGGGCAATAGGTTAGGTAAAGACTTCTGATTGGTTTGTCATGTTGTATTCAGTATTCTGAGAATCCATCTGGTTTGTATGACTTAAGAACATAATTTTCAATTATTTTTTTTTTAAATGTAGGAGCTATGGCTAGGAATCATACTAAATATCTTTTGATCTCATATGGGAATGCAGTTGCCATAAGTTAGAATAATGCTGCCTCTATTCCAGCCTGTATTTCTAACTATTTGTCCCTACTTTCAGTTAACAGTTCCATTGCTTTTGACACTCACAGTGAAGACTGAAGCTAAAAGAAAATTAGACACCTGAGTTTTCCATTGTTGTTTGGAAAACAAACTTCCACAGAACTTTATTCCTGCTGAAGAAAAGCCCTTTTCTCTCTTTTGAGTGGAGGAAATATTTAGGGTTAATTTTAATATTAATGTGCTCAAAAATGCATTTATACTTCTTTTTATGCTACTTAGATGCAGTTTTAGAAATTATGTGGAAGAAAGCCTAAGATAAGGAAATAGATATGGGTGCTCAATATTTTGCCAGGATCTGTTTATTCCTTGTGCTATCAAAGGTAGGAAGTCTTCAGGTTTCTCCATGACATTTCTATGGGCCATCTTCAGTTGAGTCCCTGTAGAGCTGAATGGTAACCTTGAGGTAATTTTTAATTTTCTAGGAAACCTGAGGAACTTAGCCTCTTTAGGCAAATGGACCAGAGTATTCTCCCCATGATATAATGTTTGAAATACTTTCTGCTTTGCTTGTGTGTGAAAAAAATCTCAGGGAGAGAAAAACAAGAAGTAAACTAACAAACAAAAGAAACAAAAAAAAAAAAGAGAAAAAAAACCTGAAAAAAGTGCTGGATATTTTCAGGGTCAAATAAATAATACAATGTTTGACTCTAACATTTTGACCTGGTGGGACTGCCTGATAACTTTATGATACCTCTGTATACTAAGTGTGTAATTGTCAGGTTCTTAGAACAACAGAAAATAGAATGAAAAGATCTCAAACTCAGTGAAATACTTTCCTGAATGTCCCATGCTTTCTTTTGTTTTGCCATGATCCTTGCAAGACTGGAATAATTAGATGTCACTGGCAGTGTGTAGGAGTTAGATGAATATCTTACTTGAGAAGGTGAATTTGTCCAAGACTAGGAGAAAAATTGTGACTGGAGTCTTACACAGAAGAAAAAGAGTGCATAGCAATTAAAGACTAGGTGGTAATTCCCTGTTTTCCAGGCAAATTGTGAGCAACTTCATAGACATGGACTGACTGATATTTGTTGGGGTTTTAATTTTGTCTTCTTATACCCACAGAGCCTGATGGATTAGGATTAGATTAGGATCAGATTTTCAGCTAGTACAATGTCTGTGGCTCTTCCTGGTGTTTGTGAGGACCAAACTCTCACTATAAACACAGCAAGCAGCCCTTGTTTCTGAGCATTAATTAATTTGTGGTGAGCCTTTCTCCTTACTGTTTCAAAATCAGATGTTAACAGCTAGAAAATATAAGCAAAATCTGTGTCTGTACCATGTAGCTTTTTTTATAATGACCTATTGTGCACTGTATCTACATTTCTCACCATTTTTGTCTTTTCATTAGCTTTTGTCAAGCATGAGCTCACCAGGAACCTATTCTGCAACATGAGTTTATTTGAGCATTTTGGGAATCTTTGATGCATTTCAGGATAGGTATTCATTCAACAGGACAAAAAGGGAAATCCTATCTTAAGGTCAACCTCATGCCAAGCCCTTTTTAATTTTGCTTAGCAAAGCTAGAATCAAACATTGCAACAAAAAATCCTGTTTAAATTTTTCGCTTTCTGCTGTTTAATTTACTACTGACTGGACCACACATTTGTTACAGAGAAGCATTTAATAAAGAAGAGGCAGAGCATTAAATCACGACCAATGTATATCAGATTTCTTCTGCTTCTTCTTTTCCTTTTTTTGTTTTTTTTTTTAGTTTTTCTGTTACTTACTTACATTGCATTAGGGAGGTAAACCTTTGATTCTTTCTTACATATATATTAGTACACAGTGATATTTACCATCTAATTTCTGAATAGAACCAGTTAGGCAGATTTTAGGGTGGAATTTATCAAGCTGGGGATTGTTGGCACAACTCTGCATTTACTAGGAGGACTAACAAAATTCCCCAGCAGCATTACATGTAATAGTACATTGACCAGTGCCATATTAAACATATGTTCAAGTATTAACATTTTTCTTATAGTGTTTAGTCCTGCTTTGGATCAAAATCATCTCAAATGGGCTTCTGGTCTAGGAATGGGCAAATAAATGTAATTGCTGCATCATAGCATCCCTTTGTGATTGTACACACTGCTGAGGAGATCAGTGAAAAGCATCCTGCCTTTGGTTTATTTTGGTGTTGGGTTTTTTTTATGTATTTCTGAAAAATTTTGTGACCTTACGGTGATCCATGAATCACGACTGCTAATCTGAATCAGCAATGATATTTAATCTGAGAGTTTCCCTGGAGCTGGAAGAAATTCTTTGCTGTTGAGTCTTTGTAGGAAAGAGACAGATGTATGACAAGCACTTACAGCTGACTGTTGGTTATATAGTCTAAACTGATGAAGGCAACAAAGTTCTTATTTCATGTCCCTATCTTAAGATCAGCATGGTTATTTCTGATGAAGGAGTGGTGAGACTGTCTGAATATCTTTAGTCCTTTAGCCACCAATCTTTTCTATAGACTTATCTCTTTACAAACTACAAACTTAGGCTGGTCACTTAAAAGAAAAGAATAGAGAAAAAAAAATAAGCTACTTTCCCTGCATGTGTTATAGAAAAGTACATTTTGGCACTGATGAGAGGGTCATTATCAAAATCAGAGTTTGCCAACAATATATTTTTGGGATAGAAATTGCATCAGTAGAATACCGATGGAATAAAATTGAATACTTAGAGGGGAGCACAGTGATTAAAAAAATCCTTTATTATTTTTAGTATCATTATTATGTCAACATTTTACTTTCATGGGAGGGCAAGGGTTTGAGGAAAAAATATGTCAGATCATAAAATTATGGCCTTTGAACTTGTCACAGAAGTTTGGAATGTGGGTTTGTGTCCATGAATATCCCAAGCTGAAGTTAAACAGGGAAAGAAAACATTAATAGAGAAGGAAATAAGGGAGCAGCAAAGGGAACTTGATGCTCCCCTTAAAATCACTACAGTATATGGAAGGTCTGGCTTACCCACTGAAAGTGCTTGTCTTTCTAGATGGAATGGCCAGTAGCATAATTTAGGAGGTAGTTAAAGTTAAGTGCTTGAATTAGACACAAAATTTTCCCTTAATTTGGCTGAAAGTTTATTTTTGCCTTTTGAGCCACAGAAAAAAAAAACAAAACAGTATTTCAACTCTTTGTATCAATTTGGGGTTGAAGGGGAAAAAAGCTTGATATTTGGAAGAGTAGTAGAAAAAAAATAACAGAGAGAGAAATATACAGAAGTATACAAAAACGAGTAACCAAAATCTGTAAGCCTTTTATCGCACCTTAGTTCTCAATGCATTCATAGTGAGTCACATAAGGCCTCAAAACATTCAGGATGTTCTGTAAATAAAATTTCATTATTTCCGATTATTAAACTATGACATCTTGTTTCTTAAGCAGATTCTTAGACAACTTTTCATTAGGTTTCCTAGCTGCTTTGTTTCCACTTAACAACATAAGCTCTCTCCACTTTAAAAGAATTCAGTAGAGCTACAAGCTATACATGGTCTGAATTTGGAAGACTGAAGTTCTTTAGCTATTCAGAAAAAATATCAAGACCAGATTCTTACCAGTGATGGTGCAATGTACTGGCCTTGCAAGCAGAGAGGAAGAATTTCTGCAGAAGATAATGAGAACAGTAGCTAGATCGTGAATCAGTTACATGTTTTCTGCTACTGGTATGTTACAGAAAACAGGAGCAGAAACCACAAGAGTAGGATATTTAACTAAGCATCCCCTTCAGACAATGAGCACCTCTATGGCTATGCTCGTTTTCCATCCACTTTGCTTCTCCATTTTTACCCTGCTTTCCTGAGATGAGAGAGGCAGGCTTCAGAACGACACTGACACTTAAGTGGGGCATATGTTTGATGGTAATCTAAAGTGATTAGAGTCACATTTTGTGATCATGAGATTGCAAGTCCAATGAATGTGAGATTTTAAAAAAAGAAGTTATTTATCTGTCTATCTGAAGAAGTCATTCTGTGATAACCAAGTAGAAAGATTGTTCACAGGCCAGTCCTTTGCATTTTTATATAAAAAGAAAAAGCCTTGTCCATCCTATGTTTGCTTGATGACAGTTTTGTACCTTTCACAAGGCTAGGCAGCAAAGTTTCAATGCTGTGCCTGATAGGTAGGACAATGTCAAGACACTTTTTTTGTCCTGGCTTTTTACTGAGGTTTTTCCAGAGCTGTAAACAGGAAAACTGATGAAAATCTCCATTACTTTCTGTGATCTGTAACATCTATATGCCAGCATATTTTCAAGCATGAAGTTAAAAATGAACAATTACTATCCTATGATACTTATGAACTATTACTATGTTTCTTTGCTATGATTATTTTAGAATTATTTGGATATGGAGTCCAGAAAAGGCTCTTGAAGCAATAGGAAGACGTGTCTCAGAATATTGACAGATGAAACCTAGGAGATAGGAACTTTTATTACTCCAGGGGCAGTTTCATATGAAAGAGTGAATTAAACCCAGGAAGATCTGGATCACTAGATTATATGGAGATGTAAGAAGAAAATCACTCATCAAAAGTTGTCCGGAAGTTGTTTTTAATAAGGCTTATCATGCAAATATAGAATTAAAATTGCTAGCATTGCACAGTGCCACACAGTACTCCAATAATAATTCAGGATCATGAAAACAGGATTCAATTTTTTTACTTGACTTTGGTGATGGACATCATCTACAAGTATGTAAATGCTTTCTCACTTTTACAATGTAGCTACAGTCACCTATGTTTATAGTAAACCTTTTCTTTCCCTCTGTTATTCAAATCTTGATTCTATCCAGGCCTTTCATGTCCTGTAAGTGTTCTTGCTTGTACAGATACAACTACATCTCCTATATATACTCATATACCTTCTAGAGCTGTATGGGAGAATATTATAGCTGGCTGTCTTGCTTATCGAAGAGTGTGAACTGCAGTTCCTCACCTGAAAAATGATGACAGATCTTATAGTGTTTCTTGTGTGGCTTTGGCTTTGAAAGCAAAAGCCATGAAATCCTGACAAGGGATTAGCTGCTGTAATTTCTCTCCGTGTACTTTATGGAGGGCTGAGAAGTTACCTAATAGTATCTTGCAGACCAGAGCAAAAAACCTACAATGGCTATGTTTATAAGGAACATATGAAAAGAAGTGGTGATATAGGATCATGAAACATCTCAAATGCATTTCAGGTACAAAGGTACAAATTTCAATACTATTCCTCACTGTAACCTGGTGATCTTATTTTTCTTAAATATTTTACAAAATTTTGTCTTTTACTAGGACTCTTACTAGAAATAGAAGTGGGGTTTTCTGTGTTAATTTATGTGACAGCAAAGGAAACTGCTACTTAATTTTGTTCTTCTGCTAAGTATAATGAGTATGTTCCTAGGTTTACTTAAAATGTCACAAATCTTTGTCCAGAAACTTATGGATTCTTACAGATAAGCATTAAAGCAGCTAAGGCTTTGTTTGAAACCGTAGACTCTTGAATGTTTATCTCTGCAATGTTCTACAATAGCTTTCACCTTGGTATATAAATTTTATCCTCACTTTAACTATTCTTCATGTTCCTGTGTTTGTCTCTATTCTAAGCTTTATCTACATGGGGAAGACAGCTGACTTACAAGCAAGTGTATGCAGATTAATGACATGCTCCTGAAGAATTCTTTTTTTTCCCTCATATAGTAAATAATTTAGGTAACCTCTAATTTGCATGGGTGATTTTGAAGGAATGATAGATTTGGGTCTGGATTATTCTGAATTATACTTATTTTGTTTTGAAAATATATGGCCTGCATTTTTGCCACACACAAAGCAAAGTAATGTTTATCAGATTTGCCAGAAGGCATTGGAGAAAGCAAGAATTTAATTATGTATTTCAAATAATCTATCTATAATATTTCTGTCAAAGTTAAGTGCAGCAAACCATCAAATGACATTAAAGGTTTCATTTTAGTAATTTATGGCATGAAGAGTTAAAAAAAAAAAAGTGTCATATTACCATGTATGCACTAGAGGGCGATGCAAGAATTACAGTTTTGACAGACTATTCCAGTATTTCTTTCCCTCTGTCCTTCCCTGCATCGTTTTTATAAACTTTTATAAGATATGGAAAACACGTATTAATTTAGAATATACTTGAGCAGGATTGTTTTAAAAGCACCTCAAACGTGACTGTTTGTTAATAGATAGGAAATGCTGGCAGCTCTGATCCTACTTCATGGAGTGGCTTGGTAATGAATTTTGTAGCTAAAAAAGAACATGTACTAAACTCTTTCATTTGCTTGGATATCTTGGGGATGAAATAGAAATAATTGAGAATCATTGTGAATAAGCTGGTCGGTATATTAGTTTACATTTAAATTAAAATATCTAGTGTCAGAGAAAAAAAATACTTTCAAACTGTCTTAGGCATCCAGCCTAAAATGTCAAGCAGAGGTTAGTGTTTATGTTAATTAACTTAAAGAGGCTGCCTGGCCAATTTGTTGATGCTGTTCGCTTATATAGTATTCTCAGAACTTAAATGCCCGTAGTTCTCAGAGCAACGACCAATACCTAAGCTAGTTACTGTTTGCACATGAGCTCTTGAGGATGTGTGTGACTGAAGGGCAACCGGATCCCTTCTGACCTTGAGGAATTTACTAGGGAGATCCAGACTACCTGGAGAAGCATCTGAACTTGACTTTTCTCTACCCCACCCATCAGCATCCTGCCCCTGAAATCTGCTTGTGAAGCTTGTAAGAATAAATTTATAAACATAAGGCACCAGAAAAAAAAAAACAAAACAGGTTTTTTTGTTCTGTTTCCTGCAGCGACAAAATGTATAAATTCTAGATCATAGACAGAGCTGCCTTGGAGATAAATAGTCTGATTTCAGCAACTCAGCAGTAGGTAACAGATTCCCCATAGAACCACATAATGTCATTAAAAAATGACATTTGTGCTACAGTGTGCCAGCTTGGCACTGCCATTGCCCCAGGATTCTGGGGACACAGAAGCCCTGCAGTGCAGAGCAAAATAAATCTTATGTTATTCAGAGGGATAACATAAGGTCATGTTAACAAATATGAAGATCTTCGGGGGGGAACAAAGGATCATCTTTTCTTCTTTTCTTCTCTCTTTAAAAAGAGATAAGAGTGAGGAAATCTGTTTATTAAAAAGCACACCAGATAAGAGAAAGCATATGCAGAGTGACAGTAGATATTAACATCTTAATTTCCATTACAGTTTCAGAGGGCAAGGATCTGGCATGAATTGGAAACGCATTCAATAATGGACTAGTGGGGAGGGGTTTTTACCAGTATGACAGTCTTTTTTTTTCATGGGCAGTGTCTACTTTTGCTTTCCTTTGACTCTCAGCAAAGCAATAGTTTTGTTGTAGCTAAGCTTAGTTGGTTTTAATACTAATGATGAGAAAAATATGAATGTGATTCATTGTTTTTATATTAGTGCTGCCTGAATAAAATTCATCTAGCAGTTTCTTCTTATAAAAGCAAGGGGGAAGTTCCGTATTTTCAGTCTGTCTGGCATCTGGCTTCCTCAAATTCACACCGTTCACATGGGTTTCTGGGGTTAAAAATCTAGGATCTATTCTAACTTAGATAGGATGCTTAATCAGGAGATCTCTATGAATGATAAAGGGCTTGCTATAGAGCAAGGTACACTCACTGAGAGCTCTCAGAGTGAATGTTCTGTGTATGCAATGTGCTGGGGAACTAATCAGGCTTGGGACCCTGAAGTGTCAAAATGCAGTCATAAGGCAAAACTGTCTTTGACTGCAGTGTTTTGCTTGATTAAGTTTAGAGCTGACAAACAAAAATCCTAGGAGGATCACAGCTCTTTGTATTTGCCTTGTACACTTCAAAGATTTTCTCCTCTAACAAAGCTCTTCCTGCTTCTCTTGAATAGTATTTAAAATTAAAAGAAGCAGAGAGCAAGTAAACCTTTGTGATTTTGTCATTAATTTAAATGCTGGTAATAACTGGCACTCATTGCCTGAGCATATCGTTAGCAGGAGCAACTAGATTGTCATCAGTGTTACTATTTTTACGACTGAAATCTGTCCACAACTTCTCATCTTTGGAAGTTGTCCTGGGTACATCTACTCTGCTCCCTAATGAAAGGTCTGACTCCTCTCCCTTCTGAGTCTGAGGAACACTTCCTTTGTGTTTAGAGTCCTATTGGTACTTTTTCTTGAATAAAAGCGTCAGGCAGGAGGCAATTACAATGCAACTGGTTTATAGTGTGCAGATTGTGAGCAACAGTTCATTTCCCTATGAATTATAGTCTCTGATGAGTCTGAAATCAGCCATTACTGACACAAATACAGAAGCAATAAGATGTTCCAGATTTTCAGCAGTGTTCTAAGTGAGTAGCTATTCTAAATAAACTGATTGCTAAGCCTTGCTCTTCAGAACAAGGCACGGGGATTTGCTTTATCGACTAGGAATCCAAATGAGTGATTTTAAGTAGGCAAAAAAAAATTATTCTAATGTAAGTAGGGTCCAGGTCCTCTATCATTATATTAGAAACTGGCATTTTACTGGCTAAACACAGTAATGTCCTCCTAACAATGAAATGAAAACTACAAGTCTAACTTTTTGATGATATCTTGGGTGACTGAAATATTACCAAACCATTGCCCTGAAACAAGGCAAACTCACAAACACTGGAATTGGAGAATGCAAACAGAGCTAGTGAAAAGAGGACTGTGACAAGGTGATGACAGATACTAGACCTGTGCTTATCAATTGTAGTTTAAATAATATAACCGTATTGGGGTCATAAGGTACAGACTGCTGAAAAAAGGAGATAGAAAGTCAGGCATATAAAGCTAGCTTTTTAAAAAGCCAGGATCTTTAGGTGGTAATAGAAAATCTTGAGAGTTCATCAAGGTAACTTTTTACTCCCACACCTGCCACTTGTGATTTCTAACAGCGATAAGGGAAATAAAGTATTTGCATGAGAGAACGAAAGATGTGCTGGTGCCAATGAGGAACATGTCAGAAGAAGAAAGTTAATCAATTACAGTTAATGACAGGGAGATGTAAAAGCTTTAAAAACCACCTGGGAGCTCTCTCAGGGCTGAAAGCATCAGAAATGGAAAACCTCTATCCAGATAGCAACAAAAGAAAATTTGCTGCAGTCCTATGGCCTGGACTAGGCTAAATCATAAATACTGCCAACTGGGGAGAATATGGAAAAGCCTACTGCAGATCGATTGTCCTGTAGATAAACATATCTTAAAAATATAACATAACATTGTTAAATGACCATTCATGTGCCCTGTGCCATTGGTAGGCTCAAAGAGGGATGGCAAAACATAATTAAAAAAGTGTAATATCCTTTCAGTGCAATTCTGTGATCCCTCCATTGGCTCTTTCCTAACAGTGTATTTCCTGTTACACAGATGAAGGCTCTCTAATAAATCAACCTTGTTACTAGTTTTAGAGGATGTTAGCCAGGATGAAACCTATGGTTGTTGTGACAAATGCAGCAGCTATTAATTGAGAAATTAACCAATCTAAATGAATTGTGGTGTGGCAGAGGATGGGGAAGCTGTTTAAGCAATATTTTAAATGACAGCTAATGAAAAGGAAAACAATGCTTTTTCCAAAAAGTATTCCCAGTTACCACTGTCTTAAGATTCTTTTCAGTTCTTAAAGCAAATTTTCAGAGAGTTAAAACTATATGATGTGCATGGGCTTCACTGTCAAATAAACATAAGAATTTCATCATCATGCATACTTACTTGATTTAGTCAAAGGAGTCATTCATGTATTTTAGGTATATACTTATATATACAATTAAACAAGAACTATTCTTTCTTGCATGCACTGAAACTCATAACAGCAGCACTGTTTTCCTTAAATTCACCTGTGTTATTGATCAACAGCACCTCAAACCTCTTAGCATTTTTGGATCCATTTTGGTTTGCTCGTCTCTTTCAGCTGTACCAAGGCTGACTTGCTAAAATACTTCTAATTAATAAACACCTTCTCTGAATTTGGGATTGATCTTTGCATAGCTGCTATATATCTTTAGTGTGTGTATAACAACATAGTATTTACAGCTCTCAGTTAAGAGGCTTTTACCAATTACTGAATCCCACTGCCCACTCTCTAGAAAAGTAAAACAGTAAGATCATGGTCTGCTAATAAATAGTAGTCCCATTTATAAATATAAGTGGCCATTGCTACTGACTTCCAATGTGAGGAGAGAAAAGTATCTTTATATTGCCATAACAACAATTTTACTGGGAATTGAGCAATATTCCTTGAAGTGAGTCACTGGCATCTGAAAAGAATACACCTAAACTAACAGTCGTTTCTCTATTCACCTTTCTAGCACAACAAAATACCAGCCCTGGTGCCCTGTAAAACTCCTCTCATTCTCATTTATATGGACATCTTCTCCTTTGATCATAACAAAATTGAAAGGCTCTAGTATATTACGCCTGGTCTACACTTCGCTGAGCCTTGCTAAGAAATTTTCACTTTTCTTTTCAGAAAATCGTACAGGGTCACGTTTCCTATTTTTGTTATAGTTTTTGTCACACAGAAAAGACCTAATTACAGTCCATAGCCATAGCTCAGTTCAATTATATCAGTGTTGGTAACACTCTGCATTCTCAGATGAGAAACTATCCAGTAATTACAGATGTTCTGCCAAGACCATATGCTGTACTTTACGACAGAGAAACAGATGATCAGGAACTAGCAGTAGCAACAGTACTTGTGAAGGTGATAAAAGCTGCATCACAAAGGATATGAACTGAGCTGGAAAAAGAAACAGAGAAGAACAAAGTACTACAAGATGTAACCAAAAGAGAGATAAGAGAATTATTCCTATCTGCATAGTCCCAGGGGGAAAAAAATGAGAAAGAAAAGTTGGGCAAGGGAAAAGGAGAAGGCCAACAGTAGATTGGTAAGCTGGATAATAAAAAGTATGAAATAAATTCTGTTAGAAAGGAAGAGAATGGAGGGGAAAAAAAGTCACAAATTAAAATGCTGAGAAAGAAGCCAGTGAAATTATCTAAATTTTGCACAGAGCATGCTATACTAAGTAGACAAGTAACTCATCTGTGATTCCTTCTGCATCCTACGGTTTGAGGTCAAACTGTTTAACTGTATGACATGACATAGCTAAAAAAAATATTTTTCACATACTCCTAGGTGTATGCCACATAGCCACAATGCAGAAATCCTGTTATTTATTGAGATTAGAGGGTAATTTAGATATCAAAATGCACCTTGTGCATCTTTGTCTTATGCTCTGCTGTGTTTATCAAAGCTATGTGAACCTCAGTGGGTAGAAGGAGATAACAGTTTTGTGGAGAAGGCACTGAATCTGTCTGATATTTAGTCTTGGCTGTATCATAATTTCCCAGATTGCCCCATCATTGAGTCAATAGAAAATCCTATACAGTGTCACCATATAAAAAGATGCTATAAACCAGTGGACAGAATTTGAAAACAAACCAGCAGTGTCAGGCTCTGAACTTTGGGCAATGCCTGTATATTCCTTTAAAAAAAAAAAAAAAAAAAAAAAAGACAAGTTCATTTGTAGTGAGAGAAGAAAAATACCTGAAGCCCTAAGGCTAATTGCTAGCTGTAAAGTGCAGCCTGCTTCCCTCACCATACTGAGAGGTGCTTCAAATTTATTACTTACTGTGTTGCTTTAGGGGCAGATTTGTGAAAGGGACAAGAGCTTGAAATAATTCACTTAATGGACCCTCAGTCATTTAACCAGCTAGTTCAGATGGAAGTAATGCTCTGATTAAAGGGGAGCTGCTGATACAATGAATGACTTCTGTGAAAGCCAAATGGAAGTGGCTTGGAAAGGGGGGTAGGAGGTGGAAGAGGAATGATGAAGGAGGCAAGATCACTGCAATGTGGACTAGAAAAGGTGACAAATCAATTTATCATGGCCTGTAAAGGCAGAAGGACTTTCTGGAGAAGACTGTGAAGCAGCACAACATGACTAACAAGACTGTAACCATTCATGTGTTTATTGATTGAACTATATCCACAAATGACATTACAGATAACTCCTCCAAAAGATGACAGGACTGCATCAATAACAACAGACACTGTATTTCTTTTCATAAACTTCAAAGCTCCTTTTTTTATTCATTTGAAATATTCATACAAATGTGGAAAAAAACCTGAGACATAGAATATTACTAACTTTTTCTGTTTTCCAGTCACATTTTTTCCCCTTTTTCTTTTATGATCTGCAGTGCTCTACAAGAAGTTGGGGTAAAGACACCTGAGTGAAATTCCAGTGACTGGTTCAGAGTCTCTGTTTGCTCCTGCCCAGAATCCCAAATCTCTTCAGAACCACTTTCAGAAAAAATATGACCCACATCTTTCTGCTGCAGGAGCATGCATGAATAGTGAGAGCATTTCTGCTGTCAGTACTGAGTTTGCAACTCACAGCCTAACATTTAGGGTTTCATATATCAAGGGAAAACAACATAGAATTGCAAATGTCCTTCCCTTTCTCTTGTTCCTTCTTGCTTTATGAATACATAAATCTACATATTTACTAGTCCATGTTGACATGTTTCTTTCTATATAAGGAAATGTATATATGTTTCATGTATGTGTTTGTTTAATTAAAGAATTTGAACCACATTTTCAATGTGACTGTTTTTAAAGTAATTGAGATAGAGTATAGAGATACTTTATCTCTCTTGGCTTTTATGGTTTTGGTTCTCTGTCATATCTTTCTTTGAGTTTATACAATTAAATTAGGCACCTTTATTTCTGTTAATATTGATTCAGTAACACAGAAGTTCTACATTTAATATTGTGGTCTGCTACAGAGGTAAACTTACTACTTCTTGTTTCATTCCATTTTAAGAAAATACCTGTTCTTCCTCCTGACTTTCGATATCCTACAAGAGTAAAAAAGAATGCAGCAGAATATGGACTTATGGAAGCTGTTGCCACCTAAAATAAGACATTTTTATGTGTCAATAAGGGTGATCTTTTTTAAAAAAATCTTTTTGGTAAAGGTGAGATTTCTATGTCCTATGAATTTGCTTTGTTTATATATTTAGTAAGTACAAAATAACACAGCTTTGATATTTTATGTAAAATTAATCTATCTGCAGAGTCTGACCTAGAACTTGAGCAGTCCTGTATTCACTGCTACTAACTGCAAACTGAGGAAAGCAGAAAACAACTCATTTGTGAATGAAAACAACTATTTATTTTATGTATGCAACAAAACCTGTATGTACTTTTCACAACATTCTATATTTGAACTTGCAAATTCAACATTAATCAATAAGATTGTGTATTGACCTCTCTCAGATCAAGGTTCTCCTGCATTCAGGTTATTTATACATACAGCAGAGGCAGAACATGCATATGCCTCAGTATTTGCATCTTGAAGAAAAGTGAGGGACAGAAAGGTGTGAAGCTGTCTGTTTTTGTCCAGCTTAGAGTAAAACTCCCACACTAAGTAAAATAACCTTGAAATTTCAACATCATCTTAGTAATTGTTTCTACATGTAATTAAGTGCAGCATGGAGATCAATCTACTTAAAGAACAAAAAAAACCGTGATGCAGAATCCAGACAGAAGGGATTGTTTCAGGTTGTGTCACGCTGCAGGCAAGCTAAATCCATCTGTGGCTTTTCAGGTTTTGTGCTGTAGCCCTCTGTGAATTGCATTTTCAATGGGACATGACAGAATTTCTTCCATTCTCTTACACATTTCTGTTGTTCATCCACATCCTAGCTGCATTTAGACTAAGATAAATTTAGTAAGCAACTTTATTAAGTTTTCTTCTTTATCTATTTTTACCACAGTAAGTGATCTGGCAGTTTCAGGCCTTCCTTTCTACTAGCACCTGGATGCTACTTCAAATGCAGAGTCTATGCTTTAATGGATCAGATAGGGTTTTAAAGAACTGGATAAGGTTATCATTCTTCATGCAAATGAGCATTTCTCTATCACTGATTTGCTGGTTTTCCTCTATATTTGGAGAGAAAATGGTAGGGTGTTGAGGAGATTACTGAGTTGTGAAAGAGAAATCCACACTTCCCCCAGAAAAAAAAAAAATAAAAGGAAAAAAAGAGACACAGAGACAAATAACTTGGCAGAAGAGAACCTTTATTTTTCCTACCCACAAGGATATCTCTGTTAGCTACGGCTCATATGTTATTTTAGTTATCTTAAATACTTCACCCTAAAGGCAAGATGGGGATCTCGGTTACATGAATGATAATTAGAAACAAGTTCATTGAACTTGGTAGCTGCACACACCAATATAAAACTTGTCAAAATGAGAATAGAAGGAAGAGCTAGGAAGCCATTCTGGTTCTGCTATAGACTTACAGATTTCACTGGTGACTTGTGGCTGACATTAATGAATAGGAGAGCACTCTTGATTTCTTTAACAGATTTGGAGGGATGCATTTTGTGAGGAGACATGGACATCGACAGCACCGATCCTTTTCTTTACACAATGAGTAATGGAATCAGTATCATTAAGGCTGGAAAAGACCTTTGAGATTATCAAGTCCAACCATCAACACAATACCAACATACCATGTCCTAAAGCACCACATCCACATGGTTTTTGAACACCTCCAAAGATGGTGACTCTATCACTTCCCTGGCAACCCATTCCAATGCTCTTTCAGCAAAGAAATTGTCCTAATATCAAATCTAAACTTCACATGGTGCAACTTGAGACAACTTCCTTTCATTGTATCATGTATTGGTTGGTTGAAGAGACCAGCACCCACCCTGCTACAACTTTCCTTTTAGGAAGTTGTAGAGAGCAATAAGGTTGCCCCTCAGCCTCCTATTCTCCAGGCTAAACAGTCCCAGTTCCCTCATCTGCTCCTCATAAGACTTGTGCTCCAGACTCATTGCCTTCGTATAGACATGCTCCAGCAGCTCAATGTCTTTCTTGTACTGAGAGGCCCAAAACTGAACACAGTATTCAACGCGTGGCCTCATCAGTGCCGATTATAGGGACATGATCACTTCCCTGCTCCTGTTGGCCACGTCATTTCTGATATAAGCCAGGATGCTATTGGCTTTCTTGGCCACCTGCTGGCTCACATTCAGCTGACTGCCAACCACCATCCCAGGTCCTTTTCTGCTGGGCAATTTTCCAACCATGGTTCCCAAAGCCTGTAGTGTTAAATGGGCTTATTTTGACCAAAGTGCAAAACCTCGCACTTGACTTTGTTGAATTGCTTACAATTGTTCCCAGCCTGTTGATCCGGTCTATCCAGGTACCCCTGTAGACCTTTCCTACCTTCAAGCAGATTGACACTTCTGCTCAGCTTTGGTTCTTCTGCAGATTTACTGAGGGAGTATTCAATCTCCTCATCCAGATCACTGATAAAGATATTAAACAAGACTGGCCCCAATACTGAGCCCTAGGGAACAGTACTAGTGACTGGCCTTCAATTGGGTTTAGATCTTTTCATCAAAAAATGCTCCTGTTTGTCTCTCAGACTTTGCTGGTTAAGTGTGGGGAAGTACTGACGTTGCCTTCAATGTAGAAGTAAGTGTAACCAGGTAGTCCGTGTGTTCACATGGGAGGGAGACTGGCAGGAGCTAAGTTGTGAAGTTGGTTAAAGCAGTCAGTTTTTTGCAAGTAAATCTATTTCACATTATAAGTAAAACATAAAATAGGTCTAATACCATTGTAACTGTAAGGGACCCAGTGGTGAATCCAAGCTGGAAGATAAGAAAGCTACACTAATTGCAGACTTTGAAGATAAGAAAAGAGTTGGCATGCCAAACAAATAAGGGAGATCCTAGCCCCAAAATATCATTGAACCGGCTGCTGTGTGAACAGGCTGTGAAAAGTACATAAAAAGCACAGAGGGGGTAGATGGATCTTAGATTGTAAGGGTGTAATTGCCGAGGGGTTACATCAAGGTGTGCTCATTCACAAGCACCCAGCTCAAGCTGTAATAAACCAACTCTGTGGCAGAACCTAGGGTCTGAACTTTTTTTTTGACAGCCACTGATGGTATCTGAATAAATTCATGTTATATAGTCATCAACTACAAAATATATTGATACCAATGAGAATGGGAAAAAAACCAAAAAAACCCAAACAAAAAACCAAATCAACCCCAAAACAGTTAATTCACCTGCTATCTCAAAATACGGTATTTTCTGAAGATATGATAAGGCAGCTACAGAAAATAAAACAAGTTGACATCTTTTAGATTTTCTAGGTCATTTCGCAGAGCACACAATTGTAACATATTGCCTAAGAAGAGTGGTATGCCCAGGAGAGGTCCTTCTTTGCAAGGTATTGAGAACCCTCTGTTATTGATAAGGGATAAGATTGGTACTGCATCAAAAGGCCAGTGTACAACACCTACAGATGAATCATTTTTCTGAGGAAGTTTTCAGGTATTGAAGTTAATTAAGATAATTTTATGTTGTTGATGTTCTTGTTATTTTGAAATAATGATTGCATTATAGGAGTAAGAGAACTCCACTAAATTCCCAGTGTGCCCAATGATGTTCAGACTCACAATACAGCTACAGTTCCTCTCCTTGGATCTTGCAGCTTAAATGGTGAACATTAACACACAAAATAATGCAAAACTTTATAACCAATCAAACAGAAGAGGATGCTTTAGAAACAGAGGCAGAAAAATAAAGGATATCAACAATCTCTTCTTGAAAGGCTGTAGGATAATTTTCATCTGAACTTCTTTCTGTGCTGCTTCGTGGGAGATAATATTTCCTGACCCCTGCTGATAGTCATTGAACTCATGGAGTACAAAAAGAGACACTGTAACTTCTGTCTTCCCTAATATAAATGGAGAGAACCTTCTTTTGGCTGAAGATATCTCTTCCACTTCGAAATGGAGTTAGTTCTCTTCTCTGGCAAAGGGCCGACTGATTGATTGAAAATACAGAATTCTGACATGACAATGTTCCCTTCTGAGCAGATTTCATAGCAGGCTATCAAGATAATAGAGAAGAGGAAAGGACAAACTGTTCTCTAAGACAACAAAATCATTTTGGTTGACGCTTTAATTTCAAGTAATTCATAACCATACAGAATGCTGTGATTTCTCAAATTCTTTTCATCTAGTTCACTGATTAGATTTTGTCTGCTATGAAGAGTATCTCACATGAAATTCCTTACTGTTCAGTCACTACAATACATCTCACCTCTCTTCTCTCTGTTGAGACTAGTTCACACAAACAAAAACAATAACAACAAAAAAGATCAACACACACTTGAAAGAGCAAAACTATATCAAGGGAGGTAAATTGAAGCACTAAATCAGGAGAGAACAGTAGACAAAAAGAGAATTTCAAAACATTCTATAAAATACTGGAAGATGAGGGGAAGGGAACATTTGTGGAATTAGACTACCATACAATGGATGATTCCAAGCTCTACAACTTTCTCACATGCTGGCGTAACCACTAATTAGAGTGAGAAGGAGAAAGATTGGTCTTTATGAACAATTAAAATAAAAACAATTATTCAATTGTGCACATTTTTTCTCCATTAGCATTAAATGAGCAAACACCATTTTATCTTCTGCTCACCTTTTTCTCTCTCTTCTCTTGTTAAAAAACGTTAAAAATCTTTTATAATACAAAGAGAGATGGGAAGCTTAATTACAGTGCTTCTAAAATGCTTTGAGATCCTGAAGTGAAAGATGCTATTGTACCATGAAAAAAAAGAAAAAAAATACGTTTTTTTTCTTCCTTTTCTTCTCACTGTTTTAAAAAGCTTTATTTTTTTTTGTATTTGTGACTTCATCTCACCACCTGCTTGAAATGCAGATAAGCTTCCTATAGTCCTTACCCATAAAATAGATTATAATCTGCAGCAAAAATTTTGCACTAGAGATAGCTTTGTAACATACAGTCAGTATATAAGCTCTTTGATCTATATTCTTTGATCTTAAATAATTTCACACTGTACAAAATTTTCTCAGTGTGAACTTCTGGAGCTTCTGAAATCCAAATAATCTGGTGAAGTATCTTGTAGGTATGATATATTGACTTTGATCAAAATGTTTCTGTGTGATTGGAGCTAATAGGCTTCAACACCTGTCCTAGATTAAAAAGCTATGAGACATAAAGCCAGGCCTTCAGATCTTAATGTGATCCTTCACTTCTGAAATGACTACTCAGATATTTGAATGTGGACAAGTGCGAGGGAGGTGTCAAGGTTTAGCCCTGGCCTGGACAATTTTGGCATCTAAAACTGAGCAGTTAGGCTCCCAGTTCCCTTCACCCCACCCCCAGGAGAAAGGAAAATTAGAGGAAAAAGATTTACAGGTTGGGAAACTAAACCTGTAGTTTTAATGAAATAATAATCATAATCATAATAATTAAAATAATTAGAAAGTAATAAAATAAATACAAATATATGAGGTTGTGTGCCCACCCCGTGCCCACCCCTTGATACATCAACACAAATGCTGCAGAGCACACAGAAGGGAAAGGATCTGAGATAGGAGTGAGTTGGACTCAAGAACTAGATTCAGGAACACATGGATCTGGGATCAGGGACAAAAATACAGACAAGGTCCTCCCTGGACAATAGCCATTGAAGAAGAGAGAGAGACTTTTGTGATCTCTCAATTTTATGGTGAGCATGACATATATGGGATGGAATATTCTGTTGGTCATTTTGGGATCATCTTTCCTGTCCATCCATCCCTGTAGGTATCGTCTTTTTTTCACCAGCTTGAGGATGTCCTTGGTTACTATAAGTATGAGCATTGGCCTTTTTGCTGACCAATGCCCTGTGTTATCACTTCTAGAGAGGCTTCCTGAAAAACATGAAGCTAACTTTCAGAAAATGAAGTTACTTAGACGAGACTTAGCTAAAGTCAGAAACTGATCCAACTTTAACTGAAGCCACAACATTCTACCTTATTCCATACCATTTACGTCATGCTCAGGTAATTGTTACTTATATATTCAAATCTTCATATATATATATATATATATACACACCTATATATATATATACACATACACACACATATATATATGTGTTGCTAATTAATGATTTATCCACACAAAAACCTGTCAAATTCATGGTTGTGAGTGTCCCTCCATTATAGCAGCATTTCAGGGCAAGAAGAATGGTGTGAGGATTCATTGGGGTTCATGCCCACAGGCTGCAGGTTAGAGATGGCAATCTCAAGAATTTTGCCAGATGCCACATGATGAAGCTAGCCCTTAATACTGAAAACCACTTAGTAACACTGTTAGTGACACAGCTTAGAACTAAGCATTCTCACCCAGAGTCAGTTAATGTTGAGGTATACATTGAACTTCACCATCTTTTAGCATTACCTACCAAGTATGTCCAGGCCCTTGAGTGAAAGCAACCCCATGAATGGGTTTGCCTTTGCCTGAAGCAGGTGAAACCCAAGCAGTTTTCTTCAGCAAGTTCCTTTCATGCACCATAGGGACTTCACCCCCTTCTACTGTATATAGAAGGCCTGACTGAGCAGGACGAGCCATCTGCTAAGTGGAAAGTTTATAATCTCTTCACAAAACCCACAAGTACTTAGCTTTGTTTCTCTGTTGGCTTTTAAAAGATTTTTGCTGTTGATAAGGCTGATTGTTCAGAGCTCAGATGCAAAATTATTGAATTGTTGAAATATTTTTTCACTTAAAAGGGGTGCAATTGGCCCTTATGCTTACACTCCTACTTGTGCCTCCTCAAAAACTGGTAGGTCATTTTTTGTAAAATACATCAGATGTGTATCCAAACATCCCCACATCATATACATATATAGTGCTTCAAATGGTTTTAGAAGAGTCCTTAATTTCCTCTTAAAAATGAAGGATGATTCAATAGACATGGGAGGTGGAGAGTTTTTGTGACAACCTTCCGTTTATGGAAGAGTGATATCTTCCATGTTGGATGACATATCAGTTACCAAGGATGCTTACAGATAAGCCTTTCTGGCTTAAAGAAAACTATACAGTGCTAAAAGACTTCTCACATACCATGAGCAAGGGTCCTATAACAGGGCATTGAAACACCACCCTCCAAAATTGATAGAGTATAAAATAACAGCCATATAGTCTAACATCAGTCCATGACCATTGGAAAATCTGCATTCATCACTTGCAATTTGCAACCACTTGCAACAAGCCCAGCTGCTTCCAAACTTGAGCTCATGCAGTCAGCTCCTGCAGTGTTTTCCTTTCTTTACAGGGCTCCCTTATATCTTGCTAAATCATCATTGACTTCTTGGCAGTCCCTCAGCACGTGAGAGGTTGACAGCAGCAGTCACTTAGTTCAGCTGTGATTAGAATTGTTGCTTTGATCCTTCACCCTTAGTCATTCTTGTAGTTTTCAGCGGCCTGTAAGCCAACCACACAGGTGAACCCTGCAGATGGCCAGAATAAGAGTAATAGGTTGGGATGCGTCTAAAAACAGAAATTACCATGGCAAAGCACATCCAGGTGTATGACGGAACTGAAGGAGCCCAGCAAAGTGGGACAACTTGTTTCATACATATGTGCATACACACAGACGTAGCCAGCAGCACAGTCCTGTGTGCTGAACAAATAAACCAAAGATGAGATTTTGGTCACAGAAAAGAGTCAGAGTAAGAATGTGTTCTCTTATTCTTCAACACTTCTGTTTTATTTTCTTCTCCATTCTTCAAAGAGAAGGTGAACTTTATCATAATACTAGACTGATTTAAGGTTTGTTGAGAAAAAAAGAACCATTGTGTGGTCCTGTAGACCTTACTCCAGACTTCTTGCAATGTAAAATCAGAGCAAAACACACTCAGTGACACATCCTTGAGACAGGGAATAATATTATTCTGCACAGCATGTAAGTAGCACACTGACAGCATTGGGGACACGTAAAGTGTGACTTGGCTTGACCAGAGCTTACCCAACGTATAGAATGATTCACAGACAATATTACAGTTCCTACAAAACTATACTAAATGAGAACCCTTTGAAAGAGTGTTTAAATCAACATAAAGAAATCACATTCTTCCATGGGCTAGTTCAAAATGTTTTCTAATTCTCTAACATTCTCCTACAGCCTTCAGGCCCTTTTCACATATGATATTTTAATGGGGAAGACATATCCTTTTATTTTTTAAGAAATACACAATAAAGATCTCATGTGAATAGATTCATATCATAACAAAAACAATCAAAATCCTTTTTTTCTTGCTAAGAAATTAATTTGACCTTATTGTTTCACAGCATCCTTCTCTGATTTCTTCTTTCAGATAGGAGTTGCGTTTCTGACCTCCATAAGCAGAACCAGAACCAGTTCTGTGTCTGTTCTTAAGCTAACTGTTCCAGTGAGTAGCCTTGAAACTGGGATGCTTCTGAGCCCTGGGTCCCGTGTCTCATAGTCCTGATAAACAAATCAACATACTGCAAATAAGTTGCCTATATGACTTATATGTACAATTGGCATGTAATGTAACGAAACAGCCCATTCTGTATATTACCAGAGGATAAATTGCCTCATGGAAAATGAGTCCAGCACAGCAGACTTCCTGCTACAATACCATAGGAAGTTACCATTTGATATCAGAGTAAATATTCTCTAGGGTGTCCTTTTTGAATCATTATACTAATCCCAGCGGCACTCCTAGGGACTAGTGATCCAGGGTCATTCTCAAGACCTATATTTAAATGACAAAGAAGATAAAACACAGTGGTGTCCCAATGCATATAACCTATGAATTATATTTCTTTATTTCTGTTTTGAAGTTCATGGATATGTTTGATGTCTAGCTGCCGGTGAGCCATCCCACAATCACTTCTTCTTCTGCACTTTGAAAGAAAAGAGTAAATATTAACTTATTAAATAATATAAAACTGTTTAGGATGTACAACTGAGGGAACAGTGAGCCACAGTCTAAGAAATTATCTGTATAGACTCTGAGTAACTGCAAAATGACTTGAAAAGAGTAGGATTTATTTATTTTGCAAACAGAGAAGCCTTTGATGTCTAGTTCACAAAATAGACATCCTTTTAGCTAGGAACCTGTACTAATTTATGCTGTCAAAATCCTAGGCAATGGTTTGATCTAGTTTAAATGAGACACAGATGGTTGCAGAACTGAGTTTGAATTTAGTAAATGTTAGATGCTCTTTCACCATTTAATTCACTGATACATTTGTTTGGCTTCAGTTAATACCCAACAGTCCTTGATCCGTCTGCTGTAAGTTTTGTCAGTGTGAAGAAAGTCATGGCAAAACAGTAAGTGACATGTGTAATAGGAGGTTATTTTATTGTGTTTTAACCTAAAAGCTGATTGAGAAATAACTTTTTTTAAAAGTAATTTCTTATTGTGGATTTTTTTGACTGAGTATTTTTATGTATCAGCTGTCATGGGAGACATTCTCTCAGGTTTAATATCAGGTTTTTTGTATATATTTGCTTGTGAAACATTTCAAAGTAGTTCAGAAATATTTTTTGTCAATAGTGAAGGTCTTCAGCAAGTAATAATTTGAGTGGTAGAAAAACCACTTTGTAACAACAGTGGAAAGTTAAGGGACGTATAATCTCTCATGCTACAGTTTGATTAGGACAACCCACAGATTCTTACATATAGACAGAAAAAGAGTCTATATTTAATGTCAGTAGCATCTCATAAGCCTTCATCATTACTGGAAAAATATATTGAAATATTTTAATGTTCTTGGAAATAAACCAAATGTCTTTCAAAACTGAAAACACTTTTCCTTTGAAACTGATACATGTCTTGGTGTGTTTGTATCTTCTGGAAAGTCACTAATATTCAAACTTATTAAAATAATACATATTTGCATACATAATCAGAGACAGATGTGCACAGCTGACCAAATTCAAAGTGTAAGTGTCCTTGTTTTTATAATTTTTTAATACTTGCAAGGCAAACATAAATTAAATCTTTATAAAAATAATAATTATCTACAGAAATTATAGGAGAATCTTGTTCAAATAAATACATTTAGGCAAATCATAACCCTTCCATACATATTTCAGGAAAACATGAATGAAATAGAGATGAAAACATAATTTATCAGAACTTATTTGCACAATGCCTTCTAGATAATTTGTATAGTCTTGATTTACATAGTATTACCAAATGTCACTTCTTTTTGACAGCACAATGTTAGAACTGCCTTGTTAATTCTCTGTTGACTATTGGTTTTCTCACAGAGAATTATCCCTTATTCTATCCCAAAACATCAAATGTGGATATGTTCAAGTCGATTTTTATTTCAAATTAAGGAAAGTAATAAATACTTTATAAAAAATAACAAGCAGAATGTCTTCATGGGCAAAAGAAAATAGCCTGCCATTCTCTCAGTAGAATTTGACATGTGAAATGAGTCCCAGCATGTCAGGTGGACATTTTATAATATAACTAACTAGTGAACTTTTCTGGCCATGGAGAGTTTTGGGTTTTTTTTTTTTCAAGTATGGATGCAATTACAGGGATCATCACAACACATCAGGTAAACCACAAGAAGCTCTGACGCTCTGAAGTCTAATGAGGATAGTCCAGAATGACATTCTTTTCAAGACACGGCAAGAACTAGCACACGGCCAAAGTAGTTTCCTTGTACTCCAGAAAGCAGCATTTTCCTTCCATGAAGTAAACAGGACCAGCATCTTCAATCAGTAGTACATCTGGCAGTGGTTTTTTCTGAAAAATAGGAGAGGTGACCTGTTTTAATGTCTAATGTGGTATTTTAGTATTATTTAGAGATGTCTAAATGTTTCTAGCAGTCTCCAGTAAATATTTTAGCTCCGATGGAACGGGCCATCACAAGGAGGCCAGACAATGCTAACTCACACAGAACCAACACATTAATCATGCCAAACTCCATGCTGGTTCTGAAGTCTCCACATCACGGACTAGATTTTCTTCACTGAAACATTAAATTTTTCTGATTGAAACCTGTATAACTTCAGTGCTTAACTCTTTCTTCCCCCACTCTGAGCAGATGTGAGAGTGTTTGGTAGTTTCACAGTAACAACACTGTTAAAAAATGTATGGAAAGGGCAGGGACAAGAACTGTGTATTTACACCTTTTTTTTTTCCTGTAACTATATGATTAAATAAGGACTTAAAAGAGCCAGAGATTCATTAGATATCTGTTAGATTGTTAACAGCATGGTATGATAATTATGCCTCATCCTAGACTGACATCACCTGAAATGCAGTCTGAGATGTATGCTCAGAAGCTTGTATGTTAGCAGTTCAGTTATCCCCAATGTAGGATCTAGCAGTCCCAGGTAATATATCAAAATAGGAAGAGACCAATAACTAAGAACATATGGCTCATAGTCTTCTGCCTAGTCCCGACTGGGCTTACTTGGGATAGAGCCAGTGATAACTTCTGATTTACAGTGCAGTATACTCATGTGAAATTAGGTTCTATTGATATAGTTTATGGAATTTGGTTAGTTGGGAAATATTTCATAACCAAGTATAGGAAAAATTACTTTACTTGACCTTGTTATAGGAAAGATGAAATTAAATTTGAACATGGATCCTTTAGTACTGTAAGTTAGAGAGAGATTCTTGTGCACAGTTCTCCATACAGCTCTGAAGGAGTTTTGTTTAGCGAATGTTAAGAATGCGTGGGGTCTTGGTTTTGTGCTAATGGTCACGTATGGCAAAATCCGAGGGGACTACTCAAAAATTTGCCAGGGGACTTCATAAACAAGAGTCCCATAGACAGGCTTCCACCTCAGCAGTTAGGAGTCTCAGATATACATATTTGCAGGTGCAATAATTAAGCTGATTCTCCAAGAAAATCTGCTCTAACAGCAAAACAAAATGGATGCAGGCTGATCTATAAATGGTATTACATTTCTTGATGTTCTTACAATGATGATATCTCTAAATAAAAAGGTATTTAAATAAAATGATTCTTGAGATTATTTGAGTTGGTTTTGCCTTTAATTGATCTTTATTTTTCAGCAGTATAAATGCACTTTCATCATTGTGTGACCATAGAGAGTCACATTCAAGACCTGAATAGTTAAGAATGAAGACAATTTATATAAACATGAAATATACGGGTAAGCTCTTTTAGAAATTTTTCACATATATCTGTCACTCTTTAGGAAGGCAACAAAACCTACACATTAATGGATTAAGTAATTCCAGTGGCATTTCACTGCACCCAAGTGTAAGAAAGTCCTTCTTGTTATTTAGCCAAGACTTTCCTTTATTTTCATCTCCCAACAGTGTACCCATTTGGGTTTTTGTTAGGTTGTCTGAGAGAGACAAAAATGCTGAAACTATATGCCTGAAAATTACAAATCTTTAGAGAACTTCTCTAGTTCAATTTTCTTCTGTATCCAATGCAGCTGGAATGCAGCAGTGACTGTATTCTCTGAAGTACTCATCTCCATCAAAAGTAGATTGGAACAGAAATTAAGTTGATGGTAGCAACTGGAGTTCAGTTCTGGTTTCTATCCTTTTGAACTTTGTTATAAAAATACAGTGCAACCAGCTCTATAGTCTAAGAAGTAAAAGCTACAAGAGACAAGGAAGAATCTATAGAAATATATATTTGAATTGGCGTGGAGAAACCCAACTTTGTGACTATGTCTAACCATTGGAAGGAACTTCTAAAAATAGCAGAGAAGTAAAATTTAAGCATTCGAATGTTAAAACACGCAATAAGTGCAGGTGTAAGTAGTTGTATTCCATGAATGGAAAAGGATATAAAATAAATGGAACTAAAAGGCTATCATGAACCCACTTAAATAAATCTGTAGAAGGATCAGTGGCAAGTTTGTTTTCTGAAAGCAACTGTTAGGCTGTAGTACACAATTCTATGCTCATTGTGCATACTATGTTGGCTGTGTTCAGGCATGAAAGTAGTAGCACTGCCTCTGTCACACTGATATTTCACTCCTTTCCACAATATTTTATTTTGACTATGATTTCTTTCTCCAATTCCCTGTAAAGACCCAATGGTGATTACTGCACTTATATACAGAAGGACTGGGCATTTAGTTTGTTTCCTTGTTTGTATTGGTCACAAGATCATTGAACAAACCAACAAATCCAAAGGAAAAGGCATGTACATCTCTGAGGACAGTAATTCAATTACCATCTTCAGAACAATGACACCACTGTTTAGGGTCTATCAACTACACCAAGTAGGTATCCTTTGACATTAATGTGACATAAGACACTCACATCACATGGAGAAACTTGCATCCAGACAAGTAAATTTACATATTTTAGTCTCTAAGTGCATCCTAAGACAGGAGACTAAATCACAGCAGATGCAAACTGAGACTATCCAGTTCAGTTTGTGGAAGTGTTGAAGCAGACTAACCTTTCTATTGACATGGCAGAAGGAAGATGACTTTATCTGACAACGCCCTCTCGACAAATTAATCCTCGGTTATTTTATCAGATCTCTGCAGTATATTAAGGTCAAGGAATAAGAAGCCTTCAGCCAGCTCCTAGGGGCTGATGAGGTAATTGATTTTACAGGTAGAATTCAAGACCAGGATGAAGATGTGCCTTGAGCAGATCTTTTGCACAGAGAAGTCTAATGTATAGTTTATTAATTAAAGATATAACTAAAAGATCTGACCTATCAATTTTCTCACCTCCTTCTTTAAGTTTAATGACAGTCCTTGTAATCACTGATTTGGATTACTGTTGGATTTTATAAGCGAGGTAACATCCCTCCTGTAAACTTTTGAGCAGGGCTGCATGTAGATGAATTTAATTTATGACAGCTACTACTGCGCAAAAGCAGAATGTTGGTCTTGGTTAAACTGTGAGCCAAAGCATATCCCACGTATTCATCAAAGGAAATACAGTTATAGTTGGCATGACCTTTTCCATCATTGTTTAGCAGCAGAAAGACCTGGATGGATTTCAGATGTTAAGTAAAAATTGTAACTAATCCATTGTAGACCAAATTAAAATTTGACATGGCTGTTTAACATCTGAGCAAACGCCCCCTGAGAGAAACTTTATTGAAGACATCCAATACAAATTTTGCCCTGAGAATCCAACTGACTGATTTAAATGAAACTTTGGAATTTGTAAATCCTGCTGTTGTTAAATGTTGTTATCAACGTTAAATGTTGATTTAATCAACAACATTGCCACTGCATAGGGAATAACATGGTCTCAGGGTCATCAGGAGATAGAGTAAACCGAAAATGTTTGGGTGACTTTAAAAGCTCTTTTGAATAAATACATATAAATCTTATATATCCTTTGCTTGATTTATTTCTTTCTTCTGAAATACCCTAACAGAAAGGCACAGGATCTTTTGGTGTTTATTGACCACAAGAATCAATCTTGGGAAGGAACGAAGACCTCAATTAGGAATGAGTCTGTGTCTTACTGTTATTCAGAGTGCAAATTTCCTCACCTTTCTTAGTTACACAGAGAATGACATTTTGGCTGGTTCTTTTTACTGAGCTTTTGTTTATTCTTGGCAGAGGAAACATAAAGAAAACAAAGATGTTCTCTTAGCTTTCACTTCTCCTGGGGCTCAAGCCTGAGAGCAAACCTTACCATACACCAAGTTCAACGGATATGTTTAAAGCATTTCCTCCTCTATTTTATAAAATGTGTTAATCTGATGTTTCTGAAGTAAGTAATTGAGGATAGCAAGCAACTGGCTTTGCTCAAATTCACCTCACTTTCCTGTTACCATACAGTCTGCTTTTCCTGTGTTTGAGACCCCACACATTATCCGTCAGTGCTGGATATAATACCTCTGCCTATTCCACTTATCCTTCCAGAGCATTGCCAGCACAGCAAGGCTGCAGCAACAGTTCCAGCAAATCCCTCTCCTTCCAGACTCTCCATCTGAATTCCCATCCAAGTCTCCTCTGACGAATTAGTTATCTCCTGTTCTTTCTGTAGATGGTGAGATGTAGGTAACTGTCTGTTGGAGGGTAGAATGAGAAGTTGTGTTTATCTGTCAGGTAAGGAGAGAGAAATCCAGTGTAGTGGGACCAGTAACCAGTAACTATAGAAATCCCATGATTTTTCTTTAAAGAGAAGAGAATTAGGACTTTATATGTCCTACAGTAAAACTGAAGTTTAGCTTTTGTATACTTATGACCTTCAACAATCTTATGTTTTGTACAAGGACTACGTGACTTTATTTTTTGATGACTGAATTTATGGACCTGAAGTTACATCCACACATGTATGTTCATATATATGTCTTCCTACTTTCCTGGAAATTTTATTTCTTGTTCTATAATTTTTTTTTTCCTAAAAATAAAATATTTCAAGAGGGAAAAATACTTACTATAATAGTGCTATAATTTATTCTGGAAGGAAAAACAAATTTCTTTAAGGGAATTATTAAGTGTTATTTCATTGGGTTTCCACACTGGACTTGATAAAACACACAGCTTTCCTTCCATTTGCCAATATGGCTACAATGAAATTCTCACATTTGGACTGTACTTCTCACTCTGGTATTTAAAATGCAATCTCTTTAGAAACTTCTGAAGGTGTGTTTTCCTCATGTACAGCCATTAGGAAACTCTTGGTCATATAGATCCTTGTTATTAAGGAGAACGAGATAGAGAAAGGGGGAAGGAGTGGGACAATCAAAAGAAGTGTAATAACTATGTGTGTCTTTAAAATAACATAGATAAAAGAAATAGTATCAGAGCTTGAGGGTGTTGGTTGTCTCTGAAGACCAATCACAAAGTATTTGGCTTGCTGAGATATTGTTAGTCACAAAGAATAATGCTTGAATGGTCAGGGAAATTGGACCATGTCTGTGCCAGTCTGCATAAATCGAAAACACCAGTCACTGTTTCAATAAGAAGTTGCCTTTTCTGCAATTGAGAGAGGCATCAGTTTGTCCACCACCAAGCTACCTGAATCTAAATGTGAAATTAGGTTTGTATTTCTGTGGACATGTGTCCAGTTAGACCTGTCATACTGGGAGTGACTTTGCAGCTAAACCTGAAACCATCTCAGTGTTGATGTGAGCAACTCATTTTTCTTCAATATGAATTCCTTTTTCTTGAGATCAGCCTGTGCCAAGTTCTGATTCTCCATGGACAAAGGCAGAGCAAAACATGCTATTAGCCAACATCCCTGCTCCTGAGGTCAGAGCAGTTTCTTTTAGGTGCAGAGCTGTTCAACCTGTCTCAACAAATTTAGGTTCAACAGTCAAACAAGAATTCACATCTGGTCAGAGAGATACATTTCCTCCACAGCACATGCTTCAAGGATTTCCTGATTATATGATCAGTAACCATCTATCATTCACAAACAGAGGACATGCAAAAACCTCTACCAAAGTGGATTGCAGCATGTGGAATTATAGGCATAATAGGTCTTACAAACAAGAACAGATAGAGTGGGCATATCTGTCCTTAAAACAAGAAGAGAAATTAATGTCCTTTAATCCTTTTAACACTAGGGCATTAATAGACCTAATTAAATTTCATATTTTCTATTACTAATTTGTGTTGAAATATGCTTCTTGTTTGGGGAACTGTCACTGGAATGTCAACATCCTTTTTTAAGCCCAAATAAAAATTCATTGAAATTCATTCAACAAAAAATAAAATTTCACAAGTATTCTTAAAATTCCAGATTTTATCCAAGATCTACGGAAAAAAAAAAGACATGTTCTTTGAATCAAAATATCTCGAAGGGTTATTGCAAGCACTACATTTCTTTTAAAAAAACATCTACCTTAAGCAGGTAACACTAATCATTGGAATAAAGCTAGGAGGGAAACAAATGGATTCAGTGTTTGGGGTTTTTTCTGTAATTAGTGATGAATATCTTGCAGAATTAAAACATATTTAAGTAAAACAAGACACTTATGTATTTTGGCTTCCCTCCCCCCTTTCAGTTTTCTCAGTTGTGAGTGTAGAATTGAGTCACATATTCAATCTTTATTCTTCTTGTGTCAAGTGAAAACCTAAAATATCTTTTATTTAAAACATTAAAAAAACATTGTATAGCACAATTTTCTGGTGTAGAAGATCCACCAGAAGCTAGTGATTGATACTGAAGATGTCTGTGTCTAATAGGTGAAACCATTATGATTTGTGGGCTGTTCTGAAAATTGGTTTCTATGTGACCTAAACCCTAAAGCAGAGTCCTTAGCAGTTCTCTTCTTCCTTTGGATTAGTATTTCAGACATCATTGTACAGTTTTAGCAATCTTAAATCTTAGACAATTTCAGGATTATATTTACTTCCAAATTACATTGCCATATATAAGCTGATGACGCAGTACCTATCACATTAAAGACTGCATGCATTTAATGAGTTTGTAATGATATAGACATCATAAATGATATTGATGTGTTATGTAAAGAAATAATGTAATGAAAACTTCAAAATTTCTGCTTTGTAAAGTGGAAGCCAGGATAATGAAGCTTAGTTTGGTGATCAGAACTTCCTAATCAATAACTTTATCTCGATTCAGTTTTTCATCCTGCTCAATGCCCAGCCCTTATGCAGATTGAATTTGTAGAGAAAACTTGCCTTGACTAAACAACATTCTCTCTGCATATGAAATATGTAATGAATGGGTATCCTGGTGACAGTTGTAACCATTGCATTGAGTCTCCACTAAATATAATTTGAGAGATGAATTAAATAGTGAGCATTCTTAGTGGCTTATGTAGAAATCATGCTGCACATAAATAATTTTGGTGAATTCAAACTGGGGATCAGGAGAATGAAAGTAAGAATGAACTACTTTGGAAATATTTGAGTTTCTAAGAGCATGGGAAGAGTATATGACTCATCATAGTGCAAAGAATATACAGATATACAATTAATAATTTTTAGGATAACTACACAAAGAACTCCTCTATCAGTGTGTTTTTAATGGATTTATTCCTATGCCACATGAGTCTATACCAAAAGCTGAAAAAACCCCATAATTAGCTTAAGAATATACAGTAGATCTACCATTTGATGGATATAGATTTTATTTCTTAAGAGAAAGAAAGATCTTTTTATTTAGTTTTCTTCCTCCTCCTTTTCTCTTTCCTTCCCAAAGATATTCCTGTTTCTTGGTTTTCATTGTGCTGACATGACTGTTGTGTTTCAACTCCAGTAATATCCAAGTAGACTATTATGTAGGGTGGAACTTTGTGCAGGTGTGCTAGTGACAGAGAGTTGGGAGGTGTTCAGTGTTTGCTTGGTCGTACAACATAAATTGTGAATTCTATCATGTTTCATTTTGAGCTTTTACAGTCCTCCTTCCCTCCAAAAAACACTCCAAGAGACTGGTGTCCTCCAGACTCATATAAACATATAGACAGCATGCAAAATACTCACCTGATTATAGCCATGTCTTCTTTTCTATTGCACTTTAATATTTTAATATTGAAAAAAAATTCAGAGCATGCCGATATTTTGTTTAAAATCTTACCCAAATAAGACATTCACCCTGAATTTTATCACATCTTCAGTAATCACAAGAGAGTCAAACCAAGACGAAAAGATAAACTGGATCAGGTGAACTAGAAGGTTGATTATTCCTATGTCTGTGTGAGGAACTGGGACAGAATTTAGAAGATTAAGGAAGCCTAAGTGAGAATGGCATAAAGGTGTTGGAAGGAAAATCAGGAGTGTCTGTCAAGGCAAAAAAGGAAGACATTTACAAGGCAGACAGCAGATTTATCAAAAAAGAGGAGTATATGTCTGAAAGTGAATTCAGAAAAAGAATTGTAAATGAGTTAATGCATAATCTACATAATGTCTATGAGGATACTGTGTAATTTACATCATCATGTCCCCAGAGTCACCAACACAGAGGGCATGAAGTGCTAAAATGTGGTCCAATGGACCTTAAGACTTTATTACAAACATTTTCAAAAGATCTGATTAAAGATAATTAAAGTTGTTTTTTTGATTACAGATAATCAAAGTAATCATGTTAGAATGACAATTCTCAGAACTGCCATTGCCTGTTCTGGTTTTCTGTGCTGTTTTTTTTTTTGTAAGCAGCAGAAAGACATTTATTCTTCCATAATAAAACCCTCCATTTAAAAAATATTACTGGCCTGACCACTTATGAATAAAAATAATCTCAGATTGCAAGGCTACGTTTGTAGCACTAAAGAGCACAATTAAAGACTTTTTCATTCATATGGCATAAAATATCTTCTGATACATGGTTTTCATTGTGCTCAGTATAATGGGACCTGATTTTAATTGAGTTCTGGGCAATATCAAAACATGCATAAAGAATGAAAATAATAATATGACTTCTATGCTAATTATCTTTATGTACAACAAAAGAAAGAAAGTCTCATAAAGTACCTCTTAGGTCAGACTCCTGCAAAAGTCATTGTATTATCATGGTCAAAAGCATTTCTTTCTGGTATTTACTTTCCTATGTTTAAAATTTGGGAAAGGTCATTTCTGTACTTCTTAATACATAAAGGATTAATGGACAGGTATTCATAAAATACATAGACAATCTTGGTTTGTCTATGTGATTTTTGGGCAGCTGTGGCTGAGGTCATTGTCAACACTAGATTCAGTTCAGCTGGACTCTACTTGGAACAAACCCATATACTTGCAGATCTTTGTGCACAAGACTATACAGAAGATATAATGTTACTGGTCTCTTCCCTAAACATTTTGTTTAAATACCCCATGTGTAGAAAAGACCTTGGAATTGGTAATGCTATTATTCTCATAAAGAAGCTGTTCGGATTTCATGGAAACATGTAGTAATCAAGATAAAATTTTGAGAGATGGTTGCTCAGAAAGCTAGGGTTACCATCTTGGGGAGGAAAAGACAACAGTATACATTATAATACAAGACATTACATTTTGAAGTGGTAAAAAGAATGCTGGAAATATTTTCATTAGTTCTTCAAATAACTGCCACCTCTTCCTGCTTTGTTCTAGTTAAAACATTCTGAAACTAACTTACTCTGTTAATTTGATTTATTTAGAGGCACTGCAAACTTCAAATGAAGAACATTACTATGCTGAAGAATTCCTTATCTGAGATCTTCAGCATGTATACCACTTAGGGCACATTATTTCTCAGAAGATTACATGTATTGCAGGATTGTATTGATGCATAAGCATTCAGTTGCATGTGGATTTAAAGCTTTCAAGGGTCATAGTATATATGCATCCGATGTTACACTCAGAATATTAATATAATAAAAATGCAAAAAACCCTATATGTAGAGCCAATAATTTATCAACTTAATTAAAATCCTAATGATCTAATTGAAACACAAAAACAAGCTACTACTAATTTAGTTGCAATAATAGTCCAAATTAATATGGCAAAACACCCTCAATAATAAAATCACAGGATCATACAATCTCACGGTTGGAAAAGACCTCTTGGATCCAACCATTCCTATCTGCAGCTAAACCATGTCCCTAAGCACCTGTCTACTTGTTTCTTTGAGTCCAACCATTCCTATAAAACACTAAACCATGCCCCTCAGCACCTCGTCAACCCGTGCCTTAAACACCTCCAGGGAAGGTGAACCAACCACCTCCCTGGGTAGCCTATTCCAGAGCCCAGTGACCCTTTCTGTGAAAAATTTCTTTCTGATATCTAGCCTGAACTGCCCCTGGCACAGCTTGAGGCCATTCCCCCTTGTCCCATCACCTATCACTTGGGAGAAGAGGCCAGCTCCCTCCTTTTTACAACTTCCTTTCAGGTAGTTGTAGAGAGCAATGAGGTCTCCCCTCAGCCTCCTCTTCTCAGGGCTAAACAACCCCAGCTCCCTCAGCTGCTCCTTGTAAGACTTGTTCTCCAGCCCCTTCACCAGCTTCATTGCTCTTCTCTGGACTCGCTCCAGAGCCTCAACATCCTTCTTGTGGTGAGGAGCCCAGAACTGAACACAGTATTTGAGGTGAGCTCTCACCAGTGCCGAGTACAGAGGGAGAATAACCTCCCTGGACCTGCTGGTCACGCCGTTTCTGATACAAGCCAAGATGCCATTGGCCTTCTTTGCCACCTGGGCACACTGCTGGCTCATGTTCAGTCAGCTGTCAACCAACACCCCCAGGTCCTTCTCCTCCAGGGAACTTTCTGGCCACTCTTCCCCTAGTCTGTAGCACTGCACAGGGTTGTTGTGCTCCTAGTGCAGGACCTGGAATTTGACCTCGTTAAACCTCATGTCATTGGTCTCAGCCCAGCAGTCCAGCCTGTTCAGATCCCTTTGCAAAGCCTCTCTGCCCTCCAACAGATCAACACTGCCACCCAACTTAGTATCATCTGCAAACTTGCTAAGGGTGCACTCGATGCCTTCATCCAGGTCATTGATAAAGACATTGAACAGGGCTGGACTCAGCACTGAGCCCTGGGGGACATCATTTGTAACTGGCTTCCAGTTGGAGTTAACTCCATTTACCACCACTCTCTGGGCTTGGCCGTCCAACCAGTTTTCCACCCAGGAGAGTGTGCGCCTGTCCAGGCCAGAGGCCGACAGTTTCTGTAGCAAAATGCTGTGAGAAACTGTGTCAAAGGCTTTACCGAAATCCAGGAGGACTACATCCACAGCATTTCCAAATGTTACAAACTGTTATGAAAGAAAACTTATCAATTCCTGTACCTTTTCTAAAATCAGCCTAATGTCTCAGGTTTCTGGAACGCAGACTTTGTGGGATGCCACATTGAGCTGTCAGCTTCCTATGTTAATTTCAAGGGCTCTTGTTAATTATGCGGAATCTATGCATATTTGCAAAAGCTTAAAAGCTAACCATCTCAGGACAAGGCAAGCTCAGGCAAATCCTAAGACCTTACACTGTCAGATGAATCAAAAGCCTTTGGCCTTTATTAGTGTTGGCAAAATATTATTTGATGTGCCATACTATTACACAACAAACATTACTTCTGTCTCTCTACATCCAATAAATCTTTTGGTTTAAGGACATTTATAAATTTTTCATCAAGTGATTGCTCTGGAGAGTAACAAGGATATTTACTAATGGACAACAGGCTGGAGCTTCTTGGGAACATGCTTAAATAGGATAGTTAAAGGCTTTCAGCTCCCTCAGCTGTATCTCAAGAAATAACTGAAACTGTGAGGTGAATGTCTTTTTAACCTGGAAATTATGCAGGGCTCTAAACTCATGGCTTCCTGATATTCTCAGAGACAGAGATTCAAAAAATATGCATCTGCTAGACTCAGCTCATATTTATTGAAATATGTTAAAGGCTGGTGGAGAGAAAACCCCATTAAACAGATTTTCCTATTTGGCACCAGTACAGGTGAGGTAAGTGTTGCTTCATGCACCTTTGTACATTGTTGCTTTCAATGAGTAGATGTACGTATTACTACACAGAAAAATAATCTAGTTCGTGCCTCCTTGCATAAAGTGTTAAACCAAGAAGTAGCTATAAAAGCAAGTTTTTATTTAATGTAGTACATACTGCAATTTAGAGGTTTCTATCTGTGACATAATCAATCTATTTTTTTAGAAAACAGTATACCAGACATTCTGTACCAGGTGCTCTACTGAATTTGACTGTGATGACCTAACACCCTTTACAAGATTTCCAACTGAGGACCAGAGATAAGTTAGCTGAAGCCCCAAAGATAAATGGAGAAATCTGGCATTGCATCTGCTTGGAGGAGGTATAGTTCTGCTTTTAACATCAGTGGCTTCTTTTAATCATTTTTAATACTGAAAACACTAAAAACATAGCAGATATTCTCCAAGATTAATACAAATTAGTTCAGTATTGATGGAAACGAGCAATGACCTATTTTATACCTTTTGAAAAAGAAGTTTGTCACTTTATATTCACCCATTTATTTTGTTTAGCAGTTCTTTTCTCTCTCATACTGTCTGGGCACTCAGAGATGCATCTTTTTTTGTTAATCCTTAATTTTATAGTCTTGTGGTCATCTCAGTTAATAAGAAAACCCAGCTTATAAATGTCCGATGAAACTATTTTTCAATTTAGTCATTTCCATTATTAGAGTATTTTGGCTGATGAGCAGGATAAGAACAACCCCATGCTGATTACTTCATGAAGTTTCTCTCGAGATATCACAGTGCACTGAAGCATTGTTTATGTTTAAAGTTATTAACACTTGATTATTTTCTTGAGTAAGTCCTTTAAAGTTTTTATTTGGTCTTATTCAGTTAAAAATTCCTGTAATCACTGTGGGTTGAAAAAATGCTGCATAAATAGATACTAGAAGCTGATGCTGATATGCTTAGAAGAAAGTTTGGATGCACTAAACCTCCCTTTTTGTGAATGCCAACTGGGGATCTGAAGAATTTTGTTAGGGTTTAGAAAACTATTCCTTTATGATCAATTATGTCCTATAATCAAAGGTGAGATATACATAATATTATTATCTTCTCTGTCAGTGTGATCTTGTGATATGCTGGCTAGCTTTGAGTTCCTACAGAATTTGAAAGCTGAGTGTCTGGTAAAATCCAGAATTCATCAAAATTAGTAAGAATTTAGTTTTCTTCTACTAACTTCACAAAGACCACGTTTCTACCACTAGTTATTAGTTCTTACCCTCTGTTATTTGCATTGCCAGAATTTCTAAGACTTTTGAGAAATCGTTGTAAAGGTCCATTAGGAAAGACACATTTTATTTGCCTCCTGCTTGCATTGTCTCAGAAAAATCCATTATTTGCTTTGATGTTGTAATTTATATTAATTCTTTCTAATGTGATAGCATTTATGCAGAACTTGGCATGCCTCTTTGGAATGCCTTGCTAGAATCTGTTAAGAATCTATTCCTTCTTTAGTATAATCAGGACTAAAACCAATAAATATGTAACATACCACAAACAACATACAATGCAAAAATGAACACACACAGCAACAGCAATTAAAAGCATGGCATTTTAAACTTTTGTGCATAACTACAGATGCTTTTATGTAGAGTTTTTATAACAATCACATAAGAAAGTAAGGCCAGCAAGGAACAGAAACTAGATTCTAAATGTGGGTAGTCACAGTCACAGCTGAACTGACACATTATTAGAATTTGAATTGAAGTAGGGCAAGTACAATTCTTAGAATGCCATAAATAATTTAAAGGTGAGGAATCACTGTATAATGAAAGTAATTTCGTTAGCAAGTCTTACTAGAAAAAAGGAAGGAACATCACCTAAAATTCATGGTGTTTTAGCTATAATTAGATAATAGATGCAACAAAAGAGACAAGTAAAAAAGCAAATGCATGGTGGAAATCAAACGTCTACTAATGAAATTTACATACAAAAGAAATGAATAAGCTAATAAATTTCTATAATCTGCTTCTAAGATTAATAAGAATAAAACAAAAATGGACTAGTTTTAAGATGTTTCTAATGATACAATTTCTACATATAGAGGCAGTATGAGATAGACTAATTTTTAATAAATTAATCCTGCTAATTTCATGTAATGCAGCCTTTGTGCCTTATAGGAGATGATTTAGCATAAGTTTAAATACTTCCTGTGTATATATATGCATATGTATATGTCCACTTCAAGTGGATGTTGACCCTGCGAGGAACTGTTGTAAGCAGACAATGAAGGTTTCCAGTCTGTTTGAATGGAAAATGTAAGTAGAACAACATACTGAAACAGGAAACTGTAAGGTAAAGTGTTCAGTATTTTAATGAGTTCATACTTGTTATTAAATATCTAATTTGTTCCAAGATTAAAGCAAATATAAAGTTCTGGAGAGATTTGCAGAACAGATTATTACCTTGCCCTAGATATTTGTTTTTCTTTTGACTTTGCTCAAGAGAAAGATCTGGCACTGTCCTACTGCACACAATCATAAAATTTCACTAAATACTTGTAATAATGTCCAGTATCCAGTCACACTCTGGATCATCTTTTGTTTGTAAGTATGAACACATTTTCAGACTATCTCTCCTAGAAAGTGTTTGTTTTTTATTTGTGAGGACAAAAATGCATTCTAAAATTTTTACTAGTGACATTCACCAGAAAAAAAAAAATGGAAACCCTTCTCATATTCCTTTTACGAGAAGGGAAAAAACAAGAAGCAGAATATAGTATCCAGATAGATACAAGCAATGTTCTAGGCAATACTGAGCAATCTCGGTCACAATATTCATAGCCAGCAAGTGTGAGACAGTGTGAGGTCCCATTACTGAAGAACAAGTTGATGAGTAGAACAGAACAATGGGATATACTCCTGAGCCTGTTTTCTCATACTGTTTAACTGTTTAATTATATTCTCTAACCCCAGTCAAAGTATCCAACCTTTTTGTCTTAGGGATTTTTTTGGTAGCTTACAGTGAAGAAAGTACTATTTATTTGATAAATTGGACAAATCAACAAACAGGTACATTAATCACTGATATGAACTATCAAATATGCTCTGGATTATGATTTGCTATACATATATACAGCATGGGTTTACTAAGAGAGATTTCTAGTGTCCTCGTCTTTGATCTCCACAGTCATCTTCATTCCCTAAAAGCCGGACTTCAACAGTATGACTCTGTAATTAGGTTTCCTGATCTTACTTCTTCCAAAGAAGCATGAGCTGTATTTCAGATTTTCTGTTACCAACAATGCAGCTGTAAAATGTCAGAATAAAGGAATTATAGCTGACTTTGAAGCCTGTTCTTCATCTCACAGCTAGTCTTGGCCTTGAAAGAATCGAATCTTTCCCCTCTTCTTACCTTTTCAATGCTGAATACTTTCACTCAACAGTGGGAATATCAATGACAGAATCAAATTTCCATGCAGGGAAAAAAATTACTAGTTTGAATACTTTTGCATAGATAGGAGTTTTTAAAGTAAATAAAAACAACTTTCTTCTTTTCAATAATTTCAATGCAACTTCCAGGAAATAGATTCATTGTTTTTTTTCTGAAGTAAATCCATGTTATCAACAGATCTTATTTTTGCACTTTTCCTTCTCCTCTCTGATGCCATACTTCCAGCTTCTATCTTAAATAAGATTGTGACTTTCTTGGGATAAGGCCTGCCCACCTTGTACATTTGTTAGAATTAGTAACACACACAACAGGTTGCTTAACAAAACTGTTTCTGATTAGTGCTTTTGTAACATAGGTATTCATTGAGTAGCTAGTAGGCTCCATAATAGCATTTGCCTCCTAGGAAGCACATAAAGGTTTTGACACCCTCAAATTGCACTTCATTGTTATAAAAATGAATACCAGAATGTAGTTCAAAATAGATGGGGATATTGAGGGGGTTAAAAAGGATGCACTCCAGTTTAGCTGTTGTCAGGTGTTAGAAAGAAAGAGTGAACCATCTTTGTAAATGCAGCTAGTAGAGTAGATAAATAATGGATGCAGCTAGTGGCCTGAATGCATTTAAATAATCCCAGATGCTCCACTCAGTGTTTAATAGGCTGGAGGTGCAATTTCTTGCTACATAAATATTCAATATATTCCTACAGCCTTGCCACATAGGTGTAAACAACAATCAGCATAAAGAGGAACATAAACGTTTATTATCAGTCTCATTTTAGCAAACAGATGCTCAGTGAAAAGCTGGAAGTTAAGGTAAAAAAAGATGACTGACTTATCAATCACAAAAAATGCTATGAAAGCAGCTTCATGAATACAAGGATTTTATCAGCAGATTTGTTCCGGTTATTGCAAGAAAGAGCCAGTTAGTAGTATACTTACATCAATGCAAATGTCTTGTGGTGGACAGAGAAATTTTAATTTGGAGATTATATGTCTTTGATTCTCTATACTTATAGTCAGGCTTTTTTTTCTGGTGTTTTCCAAACCCTTCCTTAGTATGCAAGTTCACAGGAAACTTTACTTACTCTTAGCTACGTAGGAAATAATAAGGATATCTTCACAAAGTATAAATTTAATGCACAGTGTAAAATTTGCTTAAGAAGTGCATGTTCAAGAAATGGTGAAATGAACATTCACTTACACTCCTGATCAGCAGTTCCCAGCCCAGTACAAGCAGGGGGAGAATGAACCACAACTTACGTGCACATTCTCTTCTTTGATACCTAAAAACTAAGGATAACCTTTATTACTTTTACTAGAAACAGAACTAGGTAAGTGTAGCTTATGCTACCTAAGCTGTTATATCTGTCTTTCTTTGTATTCATCTATTAAAATGTCTCCTAAACTGCACAGAAGCACAGGCATGTTGCTTGCTTTCTTTTGTAAGGAAATACTCTATAACTTTGCTACTCAAACTGACATTGCCGAGTGTGACTGTTGGTGTATGAGATCAGCACCTTATCCTGATTATTCAGCAGAGTTGGTGTCAGAAGAACATTCTCCTTACTAGGAAGAACTCTTTATTTAGAAAAATATGTTAAAATTTGATATTAATATTTTAAGAATAATTAAATAAAATCACCATAATGGACTTCAGTAAAGCCTTTGACACAGTTTCTCAGAATATTCTCTCTGCCTCTGGCCTCAATGGGTACACCCACTCCTGGGTGGGAAATTGGTTGGATGACCAAGCCCAGAGAGTGGAGGTAAAGGGAGTTAACTCCAACTGGGGGCCAGTTACAAATGATGTCCCCCAGGACTCAGTGCTGGGTCCAGCCCTGTTCAATGTCTTTATCAATTACCTGGATGAAGGCATCGAGTGCACTCTTAGCAAGTTTGCAGATGACATCAAGCTGGGTGGAAGTGTCAATATGCTGGAGGACTGGGGGGCTCTCCAAGGGGATCTGAACAGGCTGGACCACTGGGCTGAGACCAATGGCATGAGTTTCAACACGGCCAAATGCCGGGTCCTGCACTTGGGGCACAACAACCCTGTGCAGTGCTACAGACTAGGGGAAGAGTAGATAGAAAGATTCCTGGAGGAGAAGGACCTGGGGGTGTTGGTTGACAGCCGACTGCACATGAGCCAGCAGTGTGCCCAGGTGGCAAAGAAGGCCAATGGCATCTTGGCTTGTATCAGAAACGGTGTGACCGGCAGGTCCAGGGAGGTTATTCTCCCTCTGTACTCGGCACTGGTGAGACCGCACCTCGAATCCTGTATTCAGTTCTGGGTCCCTCACCACAAGAGGGATGTTGAGGCTCTGGAGCGAGTCCAGAGAAGAGTGACAAAGCTGCTGAAGGGGCTGGAGAACAAATCTTATGAGGAGCAGCTGAGGGAGCTGAGGTTGTTTAGCCTGGAGAAGAGGAGGCTGAGGGGAGACCTTATTGCTCTCTACAACTACCTGAAAGGAAGTTGTAAAAAGGAGGGAGCTAGACTCTTTTCCCAAGTAATAGGTGATAGGACAAGCGGGAATGGCCTCAAGCTGTGCCAGGGGCGGTTCAGGCTAGATATCAGATAGAAATTTTTCACAGAAAGGGTCATTGGGCTCTGGAACAGGCTGCCCAGGGAGGTGGTTGAGTCATCATCCCTTGAGGTGTTTAAACAATAAGTAGAGGAAGTACTCAGGGACATGGTTTAGAGGCAGATTGGAGCAATTTGACTCGATGATCCAAGAGGTTTTTTCCAACCTGGTGATTACATGATTCTATGATTCTATAATAATACCAGTATCTGTTAACCAACCCTTGGCTCAGTTTGAACTTGATCAGCGGGAGCTTAAGAGCCTTTTCTTATGAAGTTTTATCAACCTGTCATCTGATTACTGCTCAGTCTTTTTGTACAAATAAACTGGTCAATCCATCAGTAATTCCTCACTTCCACATGGAGAACCACAAGAATAGTAAGGAAAAGATGTGATGAATAAGAGTGAAGAGATTGATTTTATTTCTGAGCTGTGTAAAATTATTATTTATTTGATTATTTTTGTTGTCACTTACATTAGTTTCATTTCATCATTAGAAATGTTGAAATCATTTCAATTGCACTTTTTCTGGACTTCTGGGTTTTTTTTGCGTGCAGTGTGAGCCTGTATTTGTGTCCTTTTTTTTACCTATGGATGTTATTTAATAAAATGTGTATATGTAAAGAAAAAAACAAATCCTAATACCTACCTAACATACCGAATGCCTTTAATAAGGATATTGTCGATAAACAATATAGAACCTGTTGATTTCTCTTGACTGCAAACTCTGCATTTTTTGGAATGTACTTTTAAGATCAGGTCCTAAAAATAAAACACTTACAGGGGTTTTGTTTCTGATTTTAATAAAGTAAACTACAGAAATAAACAAACAAACAAATCTCATCATCCTTTTTGCTCATTTCTTTCTTGTTCTTCCATAGCAGTTTTAGTCCAGTTCAAATTTTTCCCACATAAGGTATTGATATTTTGCTACTCCAGTGTGTAGGAGTGATGTGTATAAATCATCGTGTTTGCTAAGATAAGTTCCTTTTTCCTAGTCTGAGAGAGAACATATGTAAGTAAATACTTCTAAATTTAACTGATGAGCAAAAATACGGTACTATATCTGCACAACTTCATGAGGTTTGTTACACAGCAGGGGCAGCAGTAAGGTCAGACTTTTCTCCTGCTAGCAGAAGGAATGGGGACAGCGTTGGAGTTTTATGTATGCATGTTACCCCTATCCAGTCTATGATCCAGACTTCATGATAGTGATCTGCATTGCTGTGCCACTAAACAATCCTACTTTCACAATTTCACACTCGTATTCTCTCCTGTCTTACTCTTCTATGATGTAAACCTCTACCAGGACACCAAGCCATTCCTCCTGCATCTTTTCAATAACAAATGTGGCTATGCCTCAACCAAGACTTCAGTCCTGTTTACCAAATCTCTATCATTTTCTTGCTATACCATACTTTTTTTTTTTTTTTAAGGAAACTTCAGTCTTTTACAAGGGATGGTATAAAAATATCCATACATATATTACTTAAAGGGGTGAAATTTTGGATCAAGAGCAATAAGCTAATTTTACAATCAATTTATACTGAAAGATATTCTGAAGTCTTAAAAGTTATTGTCAAGAAACAAGGTTGCAATATGGCAGCCATTGAATGTCACAGCAACAGTAGACTGTGAGCTTAGGTCCTTCAACAGAGAAAAAAGCTTTTCTAACATCATGTCATGATGATAATACCTTAAATGAAGTTTGTCTTAGAACATATGGTTCTGATAATTTTTCTTAGTATAAATCCTAAAAATCAGTCCAAGATAATAAAGCTATGATTCAAATATGAACTTCCCCGAGGGTTTAAAACTTTGGAAAAGTTAAGAATATAGATTTGATTAAACTTGTTACAGAGTTTCTGATAAGCCAAGGAGCCTGTCTTGGTTTGGGTGTTCATGATGTCAGCCTTTACAGCACTGAGGTTTTATTTTGGAGACAGTTCTATTAAAAATACAAATGATTTAAAAGCATGTCTTTAGGTTATATTTAAAGATTTTTTTCATAGCATCTTTAAAATTCTATAGAACATAAAATATTTCAGAGAAGGAATAGTCACTTATTGTTTTGAAGTCAAAATGCATTTATACTTTAAGATATGAGAAAATTCTCTGTCCTTCTCCCAAACTAAATAGTCTAATATTGTAGGGGTTATTTACAAACCTCTTTTCTACTATGATGTAACTGCTAATGAAACATGCACCTCTCATTTAAAGTTTATGGAATAGATTAGTTTGCTTGGTTGAGATTTTGTGAGATAGTAGAGCCATGGAAGCATAGAATCATTTAGGTTGGAAAAGGTCTTTAGGCTCATTGAGTCCAACCATTAACATAGCACTGCCGTGGGAACATTTTACAGAGAAGGTGGCCTTGAAAAAGAGAACTGAAAGATAAACAAAGGCCAGTTCAGTGAGGAGAAAAGACAGCCTTCTGGTAAGCAGCTGGAAGGAATACAAGAGCTAGTTCAGTGGGAACAAGTACCAGATGAAAGAAAAACGGTTAAAGAGAGTTATCAACATAGTTAATTTTAGTGTAACTTCGTTTCTTAGCATGTGCAGTAGTTTAGCCAATAATATGTTAGTAATAGCTTTATGGACAGTTACCTTTAACCAATAATACACTGTAGATACCCTCGTGGGCACCCAGTTATGTAACCGAAAAGAGTTTATAAAGAAACAGCTATGCTCAATAAACCAAACACTCTCTGATCACATTGGTCTCTGCCTTTGTTTCCTGATCTCCCATCAACACACTGCCAAGACTATCACTAATCCATGTTCCTATGTGCCACATCTACACAACTTTCAAGTACTTCCGGGGAGACCTTATAGTAGCCTTCTAGTACCTAAAGTGGGTCTACAGGAAAGCTAGGAAGGGGCTTTTTATCACGGAGTGCAGTGATAGGACAGGGGTAATGGTTTTAAGCTGAAAGAGGATAAATTTAAATTAGATACTAGGAAGAAATTTTTTACTGTGAGGGTGGTGAGGCACTAGAATAGGTTGCCTGTTGCAGATGCCCCAAACCATTCTATGATCCTTTGAATCCATGATTTTCATACACAGTAAAAAAATATTCTCCCTTTATCCAGAGACATACAAAACAAGGAATAACTGGCTAATCTGCCTCTTGGTTCATATAGACAGGGATGACTAAGGCTTTGAACATGGTCTGGAGAGCCTGCCCTGTGACAGCTAATACCAAAGTCACCAGTACAATACTGCTTTGCAGTCCTGTGTTCAGCTAACTGGCCTGTCCTCCTCTGTGGTCTCCTTACTATTGTTTTTTGAGCTTAGCACAGGGCTGAGGATAAAGGGCTGCAGTCAAAAGCTGCCACCTCACAACTTCCCCTTGGTTCCTCAGCTGTGCAGACGGTTCCTCCTCCTCCATGTCATAAATGAGGGGTTTTTTGACAACACTTGTATTTAAATGAAACTGCAACTTAATATGAGTTTGATGATAAGGTCACACTGGTACCGCATAGAGGAAATATATGAGGGAAAAACAGGTTTTATGTGCATATAGCCAAAGGAATATACGTGCACACCAAGTTCCCTTTGCCACTTAGCTAAGATTTCAAAGTTTCATAGGGCTTATCCCCAATTCACTTACATTCCCATCCAGCCACCTGGTCTTCTGGTGTGCATTCACTCCAGAGTTCAAATCTGAAGATAAGCTAAGACATTGGGACTGAATCCTTTCATCTGGATGTTCATTTGCGCTGAAGTTAGAATTCAAGGTTTCACAAAGCAGACTCTCAGGTATCAGATTAATGAAGTAAATCATTTAGTAGAGGGATATAGCAACAGAGTCAACTCCAGGGAGGGAGACTGACTCTGCAGAGACACTGACTCTACAATGAGGCCAGGTCTGCAGAGAGGGGCTGATATAAACAAAGAATTCCCTGGGTTATTATACTTTTACAGACTATTTACTCATTCCCTCACATTATGCTCTGTCCTGTAGTAAATTTTGTGTCTGCGGATTTTAAGTTCCTCCTTGGATTCTCAGTTGTCTTTTAGACAGGTCATTATCTTGTCTTGACGTAGCTGGTGTTGATGATCTATATCCTTGAAGCCTCTGTATTCTCCTGGGTTTTGTTGATTCTGGAGGCCATGTTTTGACTGAATAGATTGTAAGTGCTAGGAAAGTTTTAAACTGGCAATTCCCACCTTGTGGCCTAGTACTTCAGAGCATCTTGCTTCTAATGCTAAGAAAGCTAAGCAAACAACATCATAAATCACAGGATATTATCGGTCTAAATGATTTAATCTGTTTAAAATTTTACTTATTTAAGTTAAACTACCAATCCTTGTTATACAGGACAGTTGTTTCTTATGCAGTCCTCTTGTTGTCCAGGGGCAATTCAAATGGGGCTCACCAGTGATCTGTTATTGATAAAAGATCTCATTACTTCAAGGAACAGACTCAAGAGGTGTTCAGTGAAAGGGTAGATCATCACCCTGTAGCCACAGTACTTCTCAGGGACAGCTCAGAGAAAGCTCATTTAGGCTGTTATGTTTATGGGATGAAAATCATTGACTCATAGTCAAATTGCATATGAGGCTCATTATCATTGCTCACTGTGCTGCTTGGCCATGTGTAGGTCTTTATCTCCTCTGGAATCTGAAATGAACTGTTGCTGGTATGGTTAAGGTTGGGGGGATGGAGAGTTGGAATCCATCTGTCGCACTCCATCACCTTTCCCTGTCTTCTTAGACTTAATCCCTAGAGATTCCAGAAGGAGAGACTGTCTATGAGGCTATAGGAGGAACTAATGGATGTTCTATGGTTCCTCATCACAAACTTACTGTAAAATCTCGTTAATTTATCTATTGTGTGATGTGTTCAAAGAAACATGGTAAGAATATTTATAGCCAGTCTTGGTATTTGTATCAAGAACTGAAAAAAGAGTTACTATCAATAGCTTGCGAATTGATTTTCTCCCACTTTTGTCACTGCTGTTCTTGTTTTTCACTTCATTTTGTTTTCACAAGTGGAAAAAAAGCAAGTTCATGGAATGCAAGGTGACAGGAAGCTTCATCTAAACTCAGACATGGCTTCTCATGAAAATAGAAACACTGTGAGTACTGTCCTCATATATGCAATCCTACAAGTGAAATTGTAACTGTTCCTGGACAGATTGTTCCTGGCTGTGTAATGGTCTTAACTAAGCCACGTGAATTTTTCAAATTACTCTGAAAATCCTCATATAAAAATTTTAAATAACAATAAAGAATATAATCATAAGAAATATTTGTAATACAGAGTATTAGTCTCCATGAAACAATACTAATTCATTCATATTCAGATTGTCTGTTCATCTAATTTTGATAGTGAGATCTGTCAGAGGCATTCAGCATAGCACCCTTTGCTTCACAATGAAATTAAGTATCCACTCAATACTAAACACCAATTTTGGCTGATATTCAACCATGATCACTCCTAATGCTTTTAAAATCCATTAGCGTTCATGCATTTTATCTCATATTGATGATGTTGTTGTACAGAGTGAACAGTTACCATTAAGTAAACTGGAAAATAAAACAAACCAAAACAAAAAGTTAGCTTTTAAAACCTGAGAGTTTATATGTATCGATCAGGAAATGTCTGCTAAAAACACTAAATGTAAAACCACATAAAAATGTAGGAACATCAATGCATTTCCTGGGCTCAAACAATGAACATTTGTATCAGGGTGCTCTCGGTTCCTCAGAATAACTTTTCCTGTTTTCACAGAGAACTGAAGGAAGAGACTGATTTCTGGTATAACAGATCATGTATTAACATTAGCTGAAGATGATGCAAGGTCATAATGATAATTATCATTACTTATTATAACTGTATACACTGCATAAAGCTACACCATCTATACAATTATTTTGGACTGTATTAGCTCTATGCATTGAAGCTGATCTTGTGCTTGGTACACTCATTTATTCATCTTGTTTTCAAAACAACTCCAAGTCATAGTTTTCCTTTGTATCAGTGGAACATCTCCTCCATATAATAATGAAAACTTAGTTCAAGAACAGTTGGCTTAAAACCTGTGACATGATTGACTGCTTGTAGTTCTGTTTCTCTTTATGGCTTGGTTATCATTATCCTCATTTGGGTCCAATTTCCTGAGCAACAGCCAAGAAAACAGTGATGTTCAGGAATGCAAGAGCTGAGTGAAAAGTACTTTTGTCTTTTGACTTTAAAAATGAATAGAGTGTCCAGTAATGAGAGGAGATTAAGATCATATGCTTCTTAATTGTTTATGTTGGAATCTCAAAGAAACTAACTCTAGAAATACAGAAATATCAGGCCAAATCTAAACTCTAACTCCATCTCTGCTATTACGCTTTTCTCAATATATAATCCTGTCTATTATCTAATCTAAATAATAAAAATCAGTGGTACCTTTCTCTAGACTTTTAGACCATAAGCTGGATCCAGATCTCATATTCAATCTATCTCCATTAAAAATTTCAACAACAGAGTTATAGGAATATTTTTGCTATGATCCTCTCTTTCTGCAGTATCAGGAAACTGTTAAAGAGTGGGGTTTAATGGGTTTATTTTTTAATCCTAATGGCACATCAGTAAAACTGAGTGCATAAGTATATATTTATCATGGCACAGTTCATTCCATATTTCAAGCCAAGTAGAATTTACTACATTATAAATTTCCTCTTATTGCTTGAAAAGACTAAATAACCTCTTTAATATTCCTCAGGTATCCCTGGACCCAGAAGTGAGTATGGCAGTGAACTACTGCTAAAGCACCTGCCCTGTTTTGATTTACCCATATTTTCCTGTGCTGCCTTGGTAGATGCACTCTGCAATATAAGTTGACAGCAATGCCCAAAGTAGCCTCACTACGCATTAGAGTAACTTCTAAAACATGCCACAATCAGGTACAGATAGTATGTTCTGTGGCACTCAATAGATTCGCTAAGGCTTAAGTGCTTCTGCTGCTAAGTGTAGCCTTTCTAAAGTGGAAAAAAAAATCACTTTTGCAACTGAAAACCACTGTAAACACCGTGTTGCTTAGAGTTGGTATATAGTTTTCTCTCTACACATTCAGCTGCAATTAAATGCTTCTTTGAAACTCTTCAAATCCATATAAAGGATGTGTCGTATATTTTGGAGTCAGTGATGTTAATAAAATGGCAAAGACGTAGCTTTAATAGAATTCCCAATTAAATGTTATCTTAATACATAAAGGAAACTAGATGCTAGGTCAACAAGCTGGTTTGAGCTTTACCAATGTATCGATTGAAGAATCATTCTGCCACCCTGATGTGGTGGTGATAGGAATGGAACCCTTTTTGGTCAAAAGTTTTGCTGGCCATTGCTGGTTTTATCAATGTCCTTGTTATTCAGAAAGATGTGAGGCCTAACATCTTTCTAACAAACAGATTGATTCTGAAAAACACATAGGTGGACATACAGAAAATATAAGGAATTTTGAATTGAGAAGAAAGTAATCCGATATAGCGCTCAACAAATATTTGTTGACCTCAATGAATATACGTAAAATAAGCCCACAGTGATTATTCTTTTTGCTAAATCATTTTGATGTCATGTAAAATCTGAATGCATTTGATATCTAGTCATTAGCAATTAACTTAGGACCAGAATGTTTCATAATTCACAACTATTAACATTATATTTACTCATTTACAAGCTAGCTCCCTCTGACATACATAAATAAATGTCTAGATAATCAATTACCAATAGATTTTTTTTTTTTTAAAAAGTGCATTTGACTGCATCCTTTAATGTTAATGAACCATGGCTGACTGCAAGCAGAGATATCTCTGACATTTTTGTATATATTTTAATCAGTGGCAAGCTACCTTTAAAGTTAAAAGGAAAGGCATGGATTCAACATTTTTATCACAGACATAAATATGTGTGAAATAAATGCATAATCAAAACATTTATTCATTAACAATTTAAAAAAATTATCATACAGAACTTTCTTGATCAAATGAAAACTATGCACAAAGCAGTACATTGTGTACATAACCTTGAAAAAAAATTCTATAAGGTTTAGCTGAAGCGCTGTGAGAAAAAGTGGTTTGTGTCCATTTAAATACTTTTAGGAAAAGAAGTAGCTGCTATCATTCATTTTATCAATGACAGCTTATCATATCATTGAGATTTTACCTTCTTGGATAAGATACTATGCTGATGTTTACAAATTAAACAGTACCTATCACATGGCTTAACTGCTAATGTCACTTCACAACATGTGAAAGACAATTCTAAAATTTTATGTTTTCTTCCATGAAAATGGATTTTAGCATTTTTCTCAAAAATATTCCTTTAGTGCCATTATAGCAATGCTAGTATTTATAAATTTGTTCAAATGCTTAGTAGGGAAGTTAGGGGAAAAAATCATGCAGGAATCTAAACTCCAGACAAGAAAAGTTTAACACTTCAGTTTCATTGATTTCATTTGATGTTTGAAACCTCTTTGTTTTCATGGATCTAAATGTCTGTATTTTCTTCTACTTGTGATCAAACAATTCAAGATTCAGCAACTTACACCCCCAAAAGAACAAAATAAGAACCTGTGAAAGTCACCATCAATATTTCTCAGAAAACATCATCTAGTTTGGTCGTAGCTTACTAATTTGGCTGAAAGACTTTTGTTCGGCTTCTTGTAATTGGTAACATCAACTGGCAGGTCAAGAAAAGATATTAAAAGATATTAAATTATTTAGACTTGTTTCTTTTGTGTTAAGGCTTACTAGGTTTGTTACGCAAAACTCTTTACAGAGGGAATTTCAGAGATCAGAGGATTAGCTATGTTACTGATAATTATCTTGTTATTGTAAGGAGGTATTTAAGACTGGTTAACATCTTATACTTATTAGTAATGTTCCTAAAAACTCCTGGACATGTCAGTTTAATGTTATTTCTTGTTGTAGATTTGGTTGTGGATTTCCCCCTATTTTTTATCCAAACACTGTAATTAATGTGGGACTTAGACTTTTTTTATTCTTCTAACACAGATACACTTCAGATATGGTAGCAATTCCAGACAAAAGTTAAAACCACGTTATTGTAACCAATAAGGCAGAAGTCATTTGCAGTCAAGGTTGTGGGCAATTCTAGTTGCACACCTTCTGCATAAAAGCTGACTAGATATTTTTTCAATAAAATAAATTGTCTGCTAACTTAGTTCTACAACAGAAGTGGCTCATAAGAACAAATGGCCTTTTATGAAAACAGTCATTACTACTCCCAATCAGGTACTTTTAAATTGTCAGTCAACTAGGCGAGACTCTAATGGAAGTTGTCTGAAAAACTTTCTCCCAGTAGGAAATTTCAACCAGTTTTCAAAATGTCACACTAAGTAATGGAAGAAGCTGAGTATGTATTGCTCTGTCTGATTGTCATCTGTACTGAGACATGTAACTAGAATAGCAATTTACAGGTATGTGCTAGTGTGAGAAAAAAAAAAAAACAACTCTGAAACCATCCACATGCGCAAGGAAGTTACATTTTTGACATGCTGCCTGATGTGTCTCATTTATCAAGCAATATCTCTGCGGCATCAATAATTTCTCTTTATTAAATCTTCTGTAACAAAGTTAGGAAATAAAAAATACTTTTGTTCATATGAAGTGCATTTAGCATGAAGTACAGGGACGCTCAGAGAAAATGTGGGTTTAAATTTTTTCATTTGGTTTCCAACTTATTGTTTCTTTTACTCTTCTATAAAATATGCAGTGGAATCTATATTGTTAGTACTGTAGATATTATTTCTTAGTATTAAAAAGACTTACTGGGGAGACTAGTTGTAGAAAGTTAATACATGATTTTCATGTCTGAGACTTTATTTTTCCACTTTTTTATGTCTAAAATACACGCAATCTAGTTGATTACATCTGATGGGAGGAATCTGAAAGAGAAAAGAACATGATGGGTTAAGGTATGTGTTCCAGGTTTAAGAGGAAGAATGGCAGAAAGTTTAGATATAAGAATAAGAGAAAGAGGTGATGATGACTTTAGCAAACAAGCATTCCACCAGCCAGACACAATTCCTGTTATATGTCAAACACACTCTGATCAAAAAAACCCACTCAATTGTGTGTTTACTTTTCCCTTGACCTGAAATACAATTGCATCAATGAGCCTAAATGGATATTTGCAACCCCTTTGTCTTAGATCTGCTTTAACCCTTTTAGATTCACTTCAGTTTTTTAAGTCCTGTATTGTCAGACGCAGTAGTGTAGCATAATATTTTCAACCCAACATGACATTACTAATATAAGCCCCCTCAAACTGTAAAACTTCGGGACTGGGTACCATGTCTAGATTGAATGCAAATTTGCTGAGTTAACGGTCTTAATTCTAGGATAGCTTTGGACAAATTTCTACCTGAACATGTTATGTAAGATGCTACTTTGCACTGTTCCCCCTGCCACTAACTCCTGGGATTCATAAATGGGAAATGTGTGAAACCTGTCTTTACCTCAGATAAGGAGTTTTGACATACCTCAATTCAGTTTCTCAGCGTGAAAGAGAAAACCTTGTTCATAAGCCTATATTCAAGGCTGTTGAAATTGCACTGGATAATTTCTCCAACTTTGCATCTGATCTTCCCATTTTTTCAGAGCAATGTAATTGCCTTATCAATTCCTGACTTTAGTTCCCTGGTTTTAATCTACTACACTTCATTCAAACTGCCACTCTGTCAGTTCTGATCTAGCCAAACTTGGTTTGAGTGACTCCCTTTGTAATAGTTTAGGAAGCTCTAAAAATAACACCAGAACAGATCTAATGGTTTTGCTCTGATCTGTACTTCAGTACAGGTTACGAATATGTAAGAGTCTTTTACATCTGCAATATTCAACTCTTGTAAAAATCATTTAGGGTAATCAAGACAAAGACTTGATTGTACCCATTTAGCAGAAACTGTGTCCTTGGATCAGAATGCCAGCTGTGTTATTATTCCCAGGTTAAAGCCCTAAGGGCAAAACATAGAGAAAAAATGTTTGCTATATTTATTGCAAAAGATCTAATTGATTTCTGTAGGCATTGTTACAATGTATGTTCCAGTTGAAACACAACATAGGAGATGACAGCAAATAATTTTAGATTCAATAGTTTTAAATGACAACTACAAAATCCTTTGATTTTTTAAAAGGTATTGTGATATTTTTAAGTATAGGCCAGTTTCTACTATACAATGGTCAGCTTAAAAAAAGAGATCCCTCAGACTTGTGTGTTTAAAGACATTTTAATACTTTTAAAAACAAACCAAGAGTGTTGGCTGTTTATTTCTCCAAACATTTGTTTCCCAGTAATTCATAGAAAACTCTAGAAAAAGTTTTTTTTGAAGTCTGTAAATTGATATAAAACCATCCTTTAAAATTAGAGTAGAACGAAGTAAATCATCAATATTATTTAAAATTTTATTTATTTACATTTGGAAACAAATACTTATCTACATTTTTTCTTTTCTATAAATATTGAATACTTGATTGTTTTGACATCTGAAAGTACTCAAGTATAAAGTTTACATCCAACAGTTCCTTGCACTACATTTCCTGTTATACATTTGACTGAAAGCTATCCTTTTAGTAGTAATAATCCAGGTAAACTATGCAACTCACTCAGAAGACTGCTAGGGGAAATTCAGTGAATCAAAATTTACTTGATAATTATGCAATCAACTTCCTAAATAAATTTTTTGTTAAATATTTAGGGAAGTACAAAGAGCCCACCTGAAGAAATTTGTACCAAAAAAATCCAACAAAAGAAACCCTTCAAAAGTTAACTCTTACTTGATAAGATATTGCTGCTTCAGACACACCTAAGGTGATTGAATAAGGTAGGGAAAAGGAAGTTAACCTATTTTTACTACATTTTGCAACTTTTGCAACTATATTGTCAGAGTTTGCCTCCTCCCCAATCTTTCACAAAAACAGCAGTCATTTTGTTACCAAATGATTCTCATGTCACATGACCCAGGTGTCTGCCTTTCCGTCCTTCAAAATGATAATTAGTATCTGTCCAAATAAATCTTGCTGCTAGATGTGTTTCTTGATGCCTGTGCTAAAATTCAATATGTTCATTTTCACGTTCTGCTCATTGGCAGTCACACCATAAATTAGACATCATTTATGAACAGGTAATAATCCACTTAGCTTTTTTTTGGTGTTACTTGATATTGCATATTTCCACAGCAATTACTCTTTACTTAATTTAATCATATCAAGGAGCTTCTGAAGATGTTTTTTTCTAAAGTGAGTTGGAAAAAAGATGGAGTGTTTTTTTTTAATTTACTTTTGTCACAAATTTGAATAAAATCTATCTTGGAAAGCCATATTTCTTGATTCCTAGTAGGGGTAGCTCCATTTTTAAATTTGATGTACTGTGGTGAATTAAGGCAGTAGAAGTATGTTGTACAACATTATCTAAACCTGCGTTAAGAGGTTCATCAAAAGATTTATTTTGAAAATCAACTACACTGTGATTAATATGCTCATGGGAATCACTTTTAATGCACCCATTTGTAGCACTGAAGTACATTTAAAGTGCCATTGCATCTTTGTTCAAGTTTTTACCTGAGGCATGTAATGGTTCTTAAGGTACATGTTCATGTAGTAAGATTTGCATGCTGCGTTATGCATATCATGGGGTCTGAGTTACTTAGAAGTGTAGATTACATCCTTTGATGTAAACAGAAGTTACACGGGCAGCTGGAGATAATCTTCCTCTGTTCTTAAATTGTTATAGTTTAAGGGGGGAGGAGAAAGCCAGGTGGCTGAATTTCTCAGAGCACTTAATCAATAGCAAACTATTTAGTGGGCACATTTTATTTAGCTAACAGTCATTTTTCAGCAAACACTATGCAGAAAAATCATACCTGATTTCAATGTTCAAGTTTGTAGATCTACCTAGAAATCTTTTTCTTGTCAAAGCCATGAATTGGTCCATCGGTTTCTTGCAGAACAGCTGCTACATGGTATTTTACCTTCCTCTAAACTGTCATTAGAAAGTTTTCCTTTTTGGCTGCAAGTCTTACCCATACAAATACTCCTTTGTGTATGCACATGTGTGTACTGCCTTTCAGCACAGGGCAAGCCATGTCATTTTCTGCTGTAATGCTGTTAGTTTATTATTTTTATATTGGAAGTCCAACATGGATCAGGATTTTTTTTCCTGGTGCTGCTGTGATCTTTATTGTCTTGGTTGAGAGAGTCTGGGACTAGTCTGTAGTAATACTCTACTCAGGTCAATTTGCTTCTAATGTTTTGGATTCTTCGATGTACCCAGAAATACAGACAAGGGCCAGCCTTCTATGAGCTAGAATTCAGAAATAAAATGATTGGCTCATCAGTGATTCCTTTGGGAAAACAGATTTGGGGTCTCCAGGAGTCCCCGTATCTCCTTTTCTTATGTACCAGAACAGACTCTTTGGCTTCCTACTTAGAAACTGAATATTTCATTCCTCTTTTATCTCCCAATAAGAGACTTATTGGGAGATTGCCTTAGATTTGCAATCAAAGTTTATGATTCTCCAGCTTCTCTTTATGTATGTCCAGAAAAGTACCTTTAATATTTTTAAATTTTTCTAAGTATTTCTTCTATCTGTCATGACCCTGAATTCTTCAGATTCAGATGTTCTTGAAACAAAGACTAAGTCCATGCTGTCTTCATTCTTATTTGCACTCCAAGGAAAATTCAGAAAAGCCAAGAGAATGTACTAGGTTATAAGGCTGCTGATTCTGTGGGTTTTTTTTCATTAAACAAACAAACAAGACAATATTTGACCAAATCAGTTCAGTCTGCTTGTACTACAGCAAAAAGTAAAGGTTACCTTAAATTATAAATTCCTTGATTTTATTTTCTATTTGTTTGGGGCATGTTTTGGTTGGTTTTGGTGGTTTTTTTTAGTTTTGGTTTATTTTACCAACCTCAATTACAAGTTTGTTGTTTGGTTATATAAGATCATGATATTGTTAAATAGTATTTTTTTATGTTGTAAATATATTTGATAAGCTATAAGCTTGTTAAATTTAGATTGCGTGTACATTGTATATACTTATGTTTCTCAATAAATACTTGTAGCTTTTGTGTGTGTGTGTGTGTTTATATGTATATATAGATATATAATAGTTTGTATGAAAGCCCAACCAGGCCTTGGAAGATAGGATTGACATGGAAGAATACGTTTTGCAGCAAAAAGCTATTCTGTCTGGCTTTCTGTGAGATAAATCTTCCTCTCCTTTCTCTTAAATTTAACCTGGTGCTGCCTGTCTTAAATTACAATAAATGGAAACATGCCAGTAAATATTCTCGTGGTTTGCAAACTGTCTCATTTCTAGATTTATCATCTGACAAAAGAGGTAATTAGAGTTAGTAACCTGAAAAGGGAAGTCATTGATGTAAATTCTAATGTTCAAAAATGCAGTTGTTGTAGAGGGAGACGTTCCCTCAAAAATAAGTGATATATTTCGTTATTTTTATTCCAATCTAAAAGGAACCCTTTCGGTGAATAACTCAATAATTCTTTTTTAAAAAAGTAGTAGAGTTCAGACGATAATAGGACAGGAAATAGATAGAATTTTAATTTTAATTTTATATTTTTTCTTTTAAGATTCAAGATGCTGCATGATAAGAATGTTCTTAGCTGGCATATATTTGTAGCTCCCAAGATGGAAACCAGCCTTTCTTTTTACTTTTGTAGAAAAGTTAAACTTGACATGAAATTACATCACCTATATTACAGAGAGACACTGGTTATGAACCACTGTGGTGGGGCAGTCAACACACCCTTGGCAAATTCCATAATGAAGCCAGATGGTTTAGCAATGATTGACTCCACAGTTTCCCAGTTCTCTTTCTCCGAGGATGCTCTCTTTGGGGAGAGTCACAAGGCATGACTACTTATTTGTGTTTTAGTCTCTTTAATCAAGTTTCCATGGCAGCAGGAAAATAATTTCTTAAAGTAATCAGCCTGGTCAGAATCAGCAAGAATCATAGAATCATTAATGCTGGAAAAGACTTCTAAAATCATCAAGTTCAACTCTCAGCCCAACACCACTATGCCTACTAAATCATGTCTTGAAGTACGGCTTCTACAGGTTTTTTGAACACCTGCAAGCATGGTTACTTAATCGCTTCCCTGGGTAGCCTATTCCAATGCTTCAGCACTTTCAGTAGAGGAATTTTTCATAATATCCAACCTCATGACTCAACTTGAGGCCATTTTCTCTAGTCCTATCACTTGTCACTTGGTTGAAGAGACCAACACACACCTAGCTACAACCTCCTTTCAGGTAGTTGTAGAGAACAATGAGGTATCCCCTCACCCTCCTCTTTTCCAGCCTAAACAGTCCTAGTTCCCTCAGCTGCTCCTCATAAGACTTTTGCTCCAGACCCTTCAACAGTTTTGTTGCCCTTCTTTGGACACACTTCAGCATTTCAATGTCTTTCTTGTAGTGAAGGGCCCAAACTTCAACACCGGATTCAAGGTGTGGGCTCACCAGTGCCTAGTACAGTGGGATGGTTACTTATCATAGCATTATAGAATCATAGAATGATAGAATCATGAAATGGTTTGGGTTGGATAGGAACCTAATGATCATCTAGTTCTTCCACCTCTGCCATATGCAGGGACACTTCCCACGAGATTAGGCTGCTCAAGGCCCCATCTAGCCTGGCCTTGAACACTTTCAAGGATGGGGCATCCACAACTTCCCTGGGCAACAAGTTCCAGTGCCTCACCATCCCCATTGTGAAGAATTTCCTCCTAGATGTCTAGTATAAATCTTCCCCCTTCCAATTTAAAGCCATTCCCCCTCATCCTATCACTAAAGTCCCTCCCCAGCTTTCTTCTAAACCCCCTTTGGGTACTGAAAGGATGCTATGAGATCTCCCTGAAGCCTTCTCTTCCACAGACTGAACAACCTCAACTCTCTCAGCTTGTCTTCATAGTGGAGTTGCTCCATTCCTCTGATCATCTTTGTGGCCCTTCTCTGGACCCATTCCAACAGTTCTATATCATTCTTATGCTAGGGATTGCAGAACTGGACACAATACTCCAGGTGAGGTCTTACGGGAGCAGAGTAGAGGGGCAGAATCACCTCCTTTGACCTTTTGGTCATGTTTCTTTTGATGCAGCCTAAGATATATTTGGCTTTCTGGGCTGTGAGTGTGCATTGCTTGTTCATGTTGAGCTTCTCATCAATCAACACCCAAAGTCCTTCTCTGCAGAGCTGCTCTCAAACACATCATCCCCCATTCTGTATTAAAACTGTGCATTGCTCTGACCCAGGATGCAGGACCTTGCACTCATGAGGTTCACAGAAGCCCACATATTAGGCTTTTCCAGGTATCTTTGGATAAGATCCTATGCTTGCGGTGTGACTTCCCTAATTCTGCTGGTCATGTCGTTTCTAATACAAGCCAAGAAGAATGGATAGTTTCCACTTTATACTGGAGCAGCTAGCTAATTATCTTTCTCCATCCTATCATTTGTACAACTTTGATTTTCCTCTGCCATTTCTCCAGATGTGTGATTATTTTCCATGTGTCTAAACTTTCACTTCAGGCTTATCTTGCACAGATAAGCCCTAAAATCTTGTTATATAAAGAAAGCTGCAGGTATAGATAATGCTGGTGTTTGACTCTCCTTCTTTTAATCCTTCTGCTAGGAAAATATAAAAAGTTAGCTTATTTAGAATTGTAGCTTAAGAATGTATGTAGATATTGGACCAAAATTTTGATGTCTGCATGGTGCAGTTGTGAGTTTTGTTTGCCTAATCAATATCAGATATCTTCAATTCTAGTGAAAACACAGTATGCCATTACAAAGTGAGTCACTTAATCAACTTGGACTGATGACTCCTGCAAACAATACTGAGATTTCAGGGAAATGAGAGAGGTTTTTGTATTGGAAATTAGTTGTCATCAACAGAGTTATGAGATGGAATTTTTTTCATTTGTCATTAGGATATTTCAGAATTATTGGGTTTGTGGAATTATTGGTTTTATGAGTGACACATGATTGTTTCCAGTCTTCTATGAGATGAAAATTTCACTAGTGTTTAATTTTACTTTTCTAATGGAGTTCATATTTCATTTAATCTAATTGTCTTTTTTTAAAGCCAAACAACATTATTCTTAGGTAAAGAATTGTCCTTGAGCCAGTCAAAAATAAAATGAATGATAAAAATTGCTTCTCACATTGATGGAAGTGGCCAAAAAACTACATTTATGCTTGATTACTGATCATACTAATGATTTTTTTCTTCAGTGGTCCTTATTATTTCTGATCCTTTTCAGGAACTGTGAAAAGCAAAAGAGTTTTTAGCTCATGTGATCTGGAGATGTCTGACTTCTCCCTAGGTCTTGCTGTGCTCACGTGGATTAGTAAAATGAGCTTACAGACCCCTATTTCACCTCATGTGCTCTCTTCTCTCTTCAATCGCTGACCTTTTTGTCCTCTTCACAGCAGCAGTTCACATAAAAGCATTTTTTGTCCCATATGTTTAAGATATTCTTTGAGACAAATGTTCTACCTTATCTCTTCATGTTCAACTCTGTATTTGGATAACCGCACCCCCGCACCCCCAGACATTTAAATTCACATTTTGTGTTAAATTCACATTTTGTGTTGCAACTCAACCTGGAAGGTATCCAGAGTAGTTGTATTTTTGTTATGACTGGGGAAAAAGTCTTTCAGATTAAGCTGAGGAATTTGTATTTTTTTTTTAAATACGATACATAAGCTTAGTCATCAGAGTGTTGTGACACTTTCATCACTTTCATATCTTGAGTTCATGAAATTCACTAGGAAGTCAATATAAAAAATAAAGAAAGTTAGAATTAACAAAGGAGTTTGTAAACTAGAGATTTATGGAACGATGCATCTTCTTAGATGTTTCATTTTGGTTGAAACTATCATTGAGGGTAACAATTCTATCTGATCTGAATGTGAGCTTTTTTAATAGATGAACAATTATTTTTTACTTCTAGTATTTACATGTATCACATTTTACTTTCAACATGCATCTGTTCCAGATGGAGGCTTCTGAACTTTTGTTTCTTCCCATTCCATCTTTCTTTTTATTGCATAGTTACATAGCAATCATTTTTACCCAAACGTGAAACATATTATATGTGACAAATCTGGTTGTTACAATGAGATATTGTCTTATGATACATGGAATAGTAACAGTGGTATTCCTTTGATTTATTTTTATAAAACTAAAAACCAGATTATATTTCTTGTAGAATCCATTTTATAATCAATAAGAGAGAAAGGGACATTCACTAAGTGATTTATCTTATTCTCATGTGGTTGGGATGAACAGCTATTTAAAAGCACAGAACGGTCTCCATCAGTTGTTTGGATTGTTTTTTTGTTTATGTAAACCAATTAAACCACTCCTGAAAAATCACCTACTGATAAACACAGGAAACACAATTACCCATGTTCAATATTTTCAAAAAGCAAAACTGAAAGCATGGAAGAACACTTCATATTTCAATTAATTTCTGTGCTTGAAAATTTTTTTAAACTGAGTTGTTTATAATAAGGTTTGAAGACTCTTTCCTTACTTGTTTTATAGAATCAGCAGAAGATTCAAATGGATATATTTTTCTCTTTTTTCTACAACAACAAAGTATTCATACTAGGTTTCTTTTTTTTTCCAGAGTTTCTTGTCCTTACACAAGTAAAAAACAAAACCAAAACAACTGTGCTATGGATAATATGCCCATAGTTTGAGATAGGAAGAGCTTAGGAAACATGCACTGCACATGTGTTATTTATTAATATGTAAAATATTTAACTTCTAAATGTGTGTTTTTACTTAGAATCCTCTATTCCAGTTACTAAATTATAGAGCAGTACTTCTAGGAATTAAGTTTACTCAAGATTTTTTTTTTTTTAAGTAGTAAAAATTACATACTTACCTAAATAAAACTTTTGACGACTCAATTAAAGACAGTGAGGACATCATTATTTGCCCAAAGGATTTAGAGAGAAATATTTTATGAAATACATCAGTTCATATGCAAGAAGTCTGTACGCTGTTGGTGGGATTCTGATTTGAGTTGTGTTTATATCTTTATGTTTTGTTGCAAGTAGAAAGAAGATCTGTTTCAGCCTTTGGCTTTACTGCCATAGAAATAAATATCAATGATAATAAAATATTACCCAAAATGGTTTTTTGATTGTAAGACTAAAGCTGAATTTCCACAGATAAGGACCTCTTGACTCAATCTAGTACAGTATTAAGGAAATAAAAGTTCCCCAAAAATAAACATTGCTCTTTGAAAGAAAGTAGTTCTCTTCCCAGGCTCCCTATGGGGAAAACATTATAGAATTTCAGCAATGCTCCTCATCAGACAAGAAGATTGTAGCCAGAGCAGAATAACTATGTTAAAGAAGATCCCCAAAACTCATGAAAATGAAAGCAGGTTTTAAACATCATTTTACTCTGAGATGAGCCTGAAAAATAACTCCATATTTGTACAGCTGTGTTCAGTGTGATGACTAGAAGGAAGTCTGGCCATGTCTGAGTCTGAATTTTGCAGCTGCTTTTAATATATAGAGAGAGTCAATCTTAACTTTCCTCCATTTCAGACTTTTGGAGAGTTTAAATATGGTCCAAAAACATACTTATTTGTACCTGTGTAGATCAATCCTACTCAGTGAACTAATAGTAGAAATTGGAGCCATCAGTGTGGCTGCGTGATACTTCTGAAAATGTTTGTCTCTAGTCTAGTCACTTAAACAACAAAAACAGTTACTGTGAAAAAGATGTGCTTAGTTCTATCCCCCCTGGCTCATACCAGTCACAGTTTCCTGAAGATAGATATCTTCCCCTTAGCCAGTCACCATGATCACTAATTAGGAAAAGAAAGAAAAATAAAAAAGGCAGAAAACGATCATACAGGCTAAAAACCCGTGGAAATACTGAAATCATTTTGAATGGGTATAAAATAGATTTCCATGACAAGGCCCTTCTGGATAAGAAATAAGTAAGGTATGTTTACTTCAGGCAAGTATTTTTTCAGTGTATTCAGACAGGCAGTCAAATATAATCAGGTTTAACAAAAGATTAAAGGGTATTCTGGTGATGCTGTTTTGCTCTGCAACTAGGCCACCAGAAAAATGAGGAATGGCAAAATATCATGTAAGAAACCCTGCTGATAACATTAACAGGAGCTGCTGTGTTTCCCCAGTTCCCCTAATCCCAAATCCTCAAGAACTTGTGATCCATACTCCTGAACAAACAAGACACTGAAATCCTGTCCAACATTTCTGTTTCAGCAGGGGACTGTTTGATCAGCCTTGCCCACAAATGGCTCTGTCTTAGCAACTACATTCTCTCTGGGCCAGAGGCTGTTCTGCTTTTATCAAATTCATCAATCGTAAGATGAGTCTTAACGCAAAAATAACAGTGTTGGTGAACAGAGAATGCTCTGAGGCCCATTAATGCCTTACTGTTCAAAGATGACAGGGTATCCTAAAATAAACAAACACTTAGTCCAAAAGGAAATCGTTTCTGTAGGATGATGTTATTACTTAGAAGACATATGAAGGATGAAAGCTTCCAAAAGTCTCCTTTTGTCCAATCTGGTCTTGCCCATTGACCTTATTATACTTATAAAAGTTGACAAGAGACATTCCTCTGCATCTTATTTTGTGATGATTTCTTTCAAGATGTGATGCACTTAGGATAGACCTGTTCCATTATATTAGCAAAGAATGAAGGCAATCTCCTGCAACTCTGTGAAAAATCTGATGATTCCAAATCAGTGAATTAGTCACATCAGCAAAAAAAAATTCTCTTTAATTTAGAAAGGAACGACTGAAACATAGTGGTTGATAAAGAACAAATACATTAGTTAATCCTATTCCTTTTTTTTTTTTTGCTGGAGAAGATGTCTGATGAAATTAAGAAGTAAAAAGCTTAAAAGACATAGACAGGATATTATTAACTCCTAACACTGAATTTTAATGTTGCTGAAATAGGTATGTTTTCAGCGTTGAGCTTAAAATGGACTCAGAAATCATACAGGACTCATTACTTGTGTGGATTCATAGTTTTATTAATTATTCTTTCTGTTTTAAATGAAACATATACATGATAGAACAAGCACACACTCAAGGCTTAGTTACTAGGGGATTTAGAGTAGTCACAAATTTCAAATGATTGCCTAGAGGTTTTGGGTGAGCCTGTGATACTTAGAGTGTTTATATAATTCCCTGATGGTACACAGAACAGTATTTAACAGCCTAAATTTCCCCTTGGGGAGCTTGAGGCCATTTCCTCTTGTCCCGTCCCCTGTCACTTGGGAGAAGAGGCCAGCTCCCTCCTCTCCACAACCTCCTTTCAGGCAGTTGTAGAGAGTGATAAGGTCTCCCCTCAGCCTTCTCTTCTCCAGGTTAAACACCCCCAGCTCTCTCAGCTGTTCCTCATAAGGCCTGTTCTCCATCCCCTTCACCAGCTTCGTTGCTCTTCTCTGGACTCGCTCCAGAGCCTCAACATCCTTCTTGTGGTGAGGGGTCCAGAAATGAACACAGTACTCGAGGTGCGGTCTCACCAGTGCCGAGTACAGAGGGAGAATAACTTCCTGCCGGTCACGCCGTTTCTGATAAAAGCCAAGATGCCACTGGCCTTCTTGGCCACCTGGGCACACTGCTGGCTCCTGTTCAGTCGGCTGTCAACCAACACCCCCAGGTCCTTCTCCTCTAGGCAGCTTTCTAGACAGACTTCTCCTAGTCTGTAGCACTGAACAGGGTTGTTTTGCCCCAAGCGCAGGACTCGGCATTTTGTGATTCTGTAACTGTGTCTCTGTGAGTCTGTGACACTGTTTTTCTAGTACAATACTGTACATTCATTAGAGTTCATTTTCCTGGGTGGAATAATAAGATCTTCACACTTCCAGGTGCATTAGTGGGTATAAATTTATATCATTATGCAGTTAAACTAGATCTTTTCTTGTCTGACCTGTCAGATATGATACTAGGCTTTTACTTTGTAAAGAGATGAGCAGATGATGAAGTGGTAAAACAGACTGTATGTTGGCAAGAGGAGGCAGCTCAAGCTTCATATGTGCCCTGTCACCTGTGAAGCTTTCTCAAATTAGTTATTTTTTTAAACAAAACCCTTCTTAAACACTTTTTAAACAAAAATCTTTTCTCACTTTGCTATTAAATTGGGTTCTTTGCACTACTTAAGTAAATGACATAAAACAAATTGAAAAATCCAACTCAAAGAATTTATCTTGGATTTGGGATAGATTAGAAAGAGGAGATTATAGTGCTTGGACGAAAATGGCTGTGCTGGTTTAAAAGTCTGTGGATCTGGAGGCTTTTTCTCCTGTCTTTAATTTCCTGGCTTGGACTTGGCACACATGCATGTATGCTCGTGCACACACACACATGCACACAGACACAGAGTTGACTACTTAGAAAAAAAAAAAAAATTGCCTCTCCTTTTCCACCAAACTCTTTCATAGACAGAGGTCAAGGAATATTTATTGTTTTCATTATGAGAAAATTCAAAGCCATTTTAAATTATTTCCCAGTAACACAAAGGATGTTTCAACATTGTTTAACCTCTAAAATGTATATTGTTTAATATTGACTAGATGAGACTGGAATATCTTCTTCTTAGTTCATAATATCCTTCATTTATTCACAGGGAATAATCTGTTTCCACACACTTTATTCCTTCAGTGGAATTCTATCTCCCTTGAATGGTGAAAATTTCATAGTTGTGAGAATTTCCCCAATCTCTCCATCTTTGCAAGAATAATGAGAGCACCTTCTGTATTTTACAATTGCAAAACAAACTGAAGCAATCAAAAGTTGTCAAAACATATTGCGGTGACTTTAAAAATGAAGTATATTAATTAATTCAACCTTACATTTCCTCCAAAATACCAGGTAATAGAACAAAAAATTAAATCATAGTAAGACGTTTACATTAACATGAATCAATTAGTCTAAATTTCAGTTCATGAATGTTTTAAGTTTTTGAACCTTTTCACCAGAGCAAGTTTAGTTCCAGGAAATTCTCATCTGGACTAAAATGATTTAATTACCTCAAAAAGAGTGAGATTTACTTTTTGTGAGCTTTTTTGAGAACATCCAGATATTAAGAACTATGTAAACAAGGTAGAAACAAGTTACATTTAAATTATTCATTGTTTAACTTGCAGGATAGTACTTAGTAAAATATCTAATTTGTCTTTCTGTAAACAAAGGAAACATTTTACTAGAAAAATACAACTCATCAACTTCAGTAGTAGGTTTAAAATGTATGCCATAAAGCACATTGAGTATAGAGCCTTGAACCTTGTATATTCAGCACAGTTCCTTCAGTCTGGTTTCCCAATTGTAACGTAAAAACACTGTCCATTGTAAAACTTAGTTAGGCTTTCACCATTGAAAAAGAATAATTAATTTAGATTGACAATGAGGAGGTCTACAAAGTCACTGTATCTGTAACAACTTGAAAATGCCTTTTGAGTTGTAAATGGTGGCTTTATGAACATAATTTTAGTTACAGAACACTGCCAATATTTATGACACTTCAGCACTTGATATAAAGTGTACAAAATAAAAAGTTGTCTCTTACAGAAGGGGAATGCAGTCTACATTTAGACACTGATAAACGGCTGCAGCAATTTTATTCAAAGAAAAAAAATCAATTTACTTTTACATTGCATCCACTAATGTTCTTTTCTCCCTTTCTGCCTAAATGTTATGACTAACTGAGGAATTAACATTAAAAATTGCCACAAATCCAACTATGCAATTTCATCACTAAGAGGAATATAATAACCCGTAATCTTGACGCTTTCTGTTCAACTGCATCACTTAATTCCTTTTTCTTCTGAAAACCTTTTTATTTATTTTTAGCTTAGCATATTTATAACCATCACATAGAACCAGATTCCCAAACCACTTTACATGTATGAAACAGTTAATAGCAATTTTTCTTATCATTGTTTCTCTCTACAGCATAGAGTTTTTATCTGCCCAACTATCATATCATTCTTGACCAGACTGTCAAAGTCATATTGATAATTGTTGTTCATTCTCCATCACAATATCCAGAATATCCCTCAGAGCTAATTTTTAACTTATATTCACTTTTCTTCAAGAAACTAAAGGGATGTTGCAGTCAGATAAGTGAATGAGAGAATCAAAGAATCATAGAATTGTAGAATAAGAATCACAGAATCATAGAATGGTTTGGGTTGGAAGGGGCCTTAAAGATTATCTAGTTCTAACTCCCCTGCCATGGGCAGGGACACCTCCCATTAGCCAGGCTGCCCAAGGCCCCATCTATCCTGGCCTTGAATACTTCCAGGGAGAGCGCATCCACAGCTTCCCTGAGCAACCCCCAGGATGAAGATTTTCTTCCTAAACTCTAATGTAAATCCTCCTTCCAGTTTAAAACCACACCACCCACCCCCGCCATGCTATCACCACAAGCCTTTGTAAAAAGTAAAGATGTTATGCTTTGTTTACCATCTACTTATGGAAAGATCTCTATGATCCACCTCTATTTTATATTCCTGAGACCACTCATTAATTTTCATTTTCTTTAAAAAGTTGAAGTCCTTCTAAAGGACTACATCTCCACAGATTATAGAGTCAAAGCTATGACTAAGCATGATGTGAATAGGCACAATAGTAAAAATAGAAAAGAGTACAGTCATCTTTTGCAACAACTGCTCTTGTGTATCTAGAGAATAAGGACCTATATTTTTGAAGAACTGACACATTTGGTTTCCAACGGTGGACTGTGTTCTTTGCTGACAAATTTTGCAAAATACAATATACTTTCTAGAGAGGAGATAAAAGATATGCAAAATGTGTCTAAGTCAGTTGAAACTACTGTGGGTTTATAGTGTTTTGCTATGTTTTGATGGGCTCCACATCCATCTATAGGAATACTTACTTTGGTTAAGTGGCAGAGTTTCCTTGGTACAGATTTTTAAGTCTTAACCAGACATCAGTGGTTTTAGGATTTTCCTGCTGTCTATCCTAGTATATTTTTAACAGTGGTTATCCTGTTGCTTGGAAAAAAAGAAATAATTGTTTCTACAAATTCATGAAAAATATATTTGTGAGATTGATACAAAATTTTAAAGATTAAAAAAAATAAAATGAAGAGACTTTTTCTTTATTTCCAGGGAAAAATATTCATTACCCAGTGTGAGAGTTTGGGGTTTGGTAGAGTAAAGAAAAGAAAAAGGGAGAAATTGGTAAAGAAAGTATAAAATATAGGGAAATGAAAAGTTCATGTTCAGAAACAGATGACAGAAACAGCTGGTCTTTCTAATGAAACAAGTTATATAATATCTTCTTGTTTTTACATCAAACTAATGACACAAGTTCGCTAATTTTGTTATCTTATGCCAGCATCTTGGTCTACCAGCAAATGAAAATGTTCTAATGCTACTGGAAACTTTTGTCACTGTAACCACCTTGCTTGGCAGCCTGTGTAATGTAAAGTCTATTCATGTGAAGTCTTTTAAGTTCTGAAGATTTTGCACGTGTCTGGACTTTTACATACTTGTGTGAAATAAATTCTGAATCAGTTCGTGCTTACCACTAACACTTAATATTTCCTTATGTCACCAGGTTTGCTTGAAATGGAGTTAAAAAAGATCATGCAGCTTTTTTTTTCTGTCTTTGTAGAGAAGAAGTGTAAAATTTTGTTTCTGAATATCTCCTTACGGGATTAATAATAATATTTGATAATGTAAAATATATTAAACAGAAGTTATGTGTCAAGCTGTAAAGAATAAGCCAGAACAACTAAGTCTGGAATTTAAGACACTGAGCTTTTCGACATATTTTTCAACATCTCATAACTTATAAGTTACAGAATAATTTACCTCACTCTGTTCCTGTCATAAAGAGTGTTATAAAATGAAAATATATAAATTGTATACCTTTCAAGATTTTCATATGCAAACCTTGAAACATCTGTGCATTTATGGCTTGATTTTCAGTTTCAAAGCATATATGTTCATGAAACTTGCACTGCATTGCCTTTATTTTATTCATATATGCACATGTGTATGTGTATTTACACAAGGATATTTTTGCAGTAAGCTATTTTTCTTTGAGCAAACCTGCAAAAGGTGCTTTCTACTGAATCTTTAAAGCACAAATCAAGAGAAGAAAGGGATCTCTAAATAAGGAAAATAATCCTACCCACTACTCAGCAAACACATTAACTCATTTTCTTAGTCTTTTTAGAGCATATGTCCATCCTGTTTTCATAATTGTCAATATTTTTGTCAATGAAATTATACACCAAAAAATAGAGAAAATGCCCAGCAATTGTAGCTCCTGGAGAAAAACATCTGGAAGCAATTTCTGAAGAAATGTGAAGTATCTTAAAGGAAAAATGGAGTCAAGATAATTTGCATTCTATTAGGAAAAAAAAAGAGTATTCTGTATAATTGTGAACATCGCAACTTGGATTTTAATCACTCTCATGAGATACCTGAGAAAACCTTTAAAATTGTGATTGCCTGTAGGAATTATATTGTACATCCTTTTAAGAAATAAAAGTTGGATAGCAGAACTTTTATATTATGGTTGGTCTTGTCTCATCGATCCAGCCTATTCAGTTTCCTCTGTAAAGTCTTACTTTCCTCAAGATGATCCCAATTTGGTATCATCTGCAAACTTAGGGTTTATTTGATCCCCGCATGTAGATAATTGTTAAAGATATAAAACAGCATGAGCCTCAACACTGAGCTCTGCAGTACATCACTTTCGACAAGCTGTGTGATAGCATTCAAGATGGTTCTCCAGCATCAACATCATGCTAAGAGCCTATAGTTCCCCAAATCTTCCTTCTGACCTGTCTTGTAAATGATCATTACACTTGCTAGCCTCCAGTCAACTGGGACCTGCCTAGTTAGCCAGAACTGCCAATAAATTATTGAAATTGGCTTGGTGAATACTTCTTCCAGTTCCTTCAGTACTCTTGGGTTGATCTCATTTGGACACATAGACTTCTGTCTGTGTAAGTGGAGTAGCAGGCTGCTGCCCATTTCCTTTTGGATTATGGATGGGGGCTCCATTCTCCTCCCCATCCCTCTCACTCAGCTCTCAGGGCAGGGTGGACAGAGAACAGCTCCATGAAAGACTACAGCAAAGAAGGCATAAAGTACCTCAGACATTTAGTCATCCTTTGTTACTAAGTTTCCCTCCTGCATCAAATAAAGGCCAGAGATTCTCCTTAGCCTTCTTTTTTTCTGCTGATCTATTTATCAAAACATTTTTTATTGTCTTTTATGTCAGTAGCCAGATTAAGTTCCAGCTGGACTTTGACCCTTCTAATTTCCTCCTTTTACAATCTCAGAACAGCACTGCAGTCCTCCTGAGTTGCCTGTCCCTTCTTCCAAAGGCCATAAGCTCTCCTTTTTCCTGAGTTCCAGTCTAAGCTCTGCCTTTCAAGAGAGGTAGAATTTGTGCTTATAGCCTTGAAAAACTCTTATTATGACTTAGCAAGTGACCTGCACCTGGCTTGCTAATGTTCTTGTTTGATGTATGCCTCTCATATTGTCTTGTCTGCGATCACGCTGTTTGTCTTTGACGCATCCTTGGCATACAGGTAACTTGATGTTATGTTCCTTGAGCTACTTTTTTCTGACAATGTTTCCTCTTTTTTAATCTCAGGTTCACTGCATAGGACCTGTGTAAGATCTTGTATATTAACCCAGGACGTATTACCTCTGCAGAAGTGTAGTCAGCAAACCTGAGTAACATATCACTTACAATGGGGGATTTCTCTCTAAAGTTGTCAAGTTGAAGGGTACCTCTGCTGCACATAAGTCAATTCTCATATCCTATAAAGGGTATTATAAGCACATATATTTTATGCATTTAAAAAGGTATATAAATATATATCTTTACCCTGGTGAGATTCCACATTGGCTTTGTTCTTGCTTCATAAACTGGAAAAATGACATCCTTACTTGCACCTTTAATATTCTTTACTGTAAAACACCAGTGCCCACACCACCTAGCTTGTTATTTCCCTGATTTATGTGGCAGCAGTTGAATACACAGCAGATAACTGGTTGAAATACTCCACCTTCTCAGGTTGTACGCTAATCTCTTCATTCAGATGGTATGTTATCATTTTTGGGGTGGATTAAAACTGACACAGTTGTAAAGACAATATATTATCATTATTACACAGTCTGGGATAAGGAAAGAAATCTATACCCTCTGCCAATTGAATAAGTGTCCTTGCTTTGTGCAAGTGAGTGACTCTTACCTTTGTAGCCAGAATTCAATTTTGTCTTTGACAGAACACCCTGGTACATACTGCACAGTTATATGAGAAGATCATTACCTTAATGTGCACCAAATTCTTGCTGGCAGGTATTGATTTTAAAGGCATATCATAGCAGCATATTCCAGCAGAAGATCATTTCAGGCTGATAATAATCTGAGAGAGCTGAACTTCCATTGCATACTAAAGTTTCACATCAGTGATGATTGGGAAAGTAAGGCAAAAACGAAAGTGAGATGTTTTGACAAAAAATATTCACAGTTTCTATCACTTATGTTTCTTTTATTTTAAGTGATAAATTAGAATTATTTGCATTTATGGTTAATATCTGTGCATTCTTTCTTAATAAAACTGTCAAAAAATGAAACAAGTATTTGCTTAAAATGATGGCCATATGCACCAGGCTCTTCTGCATGGCATTCAATTATCTAGGAGTTTTGCATGTATAAATAAAAATATAAATGTGTTAACATCATATTCTCAATTTGATATTATGATTTTGATATATTTCACCAACTCCAGTCCTGACTATTACACATGTACAACACGATGAAGCCATGGGTGCATCTAAAATGTGTATGCTTTAGTGTCTGTCTGAGATTTGTGTGTTGTTAATACTGTGATATTCATGTAGTTATGTTCCTTCTAAACATCTCACTCCCTTGAAACATCACATATAAAAGCACGAGCTTATTTTTTCCTCCAGTCAGTGGTTTGTCTTATTGCACAGGGATTTTTCAAAGTATTTTTCAAAGTATATACTAATTGAACAGTAGTCATTCAGAGACCACATAGCCAGATTCTGGCACATAAAACCAAATTCTAATATTATAACATCACAAATCAGGATGCACGGCAAACAACATGCATTGCTATTAATACACACAGGATTCATTTACAGAATGCAAGAACAGTTTTGTACTAGTTTGCCCATCTTTTGGAAATATTTGTAGAATTTTCTGTACAGTCTCAGATTTTCCCTTCCCTTCAGTCACTCTGAATGTCTGCTGCTTTAAGTCAGAGCACTGATGAAGTATCGCAGATGTTCTAGTAAACTACTATTATTATGACTGAAAAATCAAGTCATGCCTGTTAATATGGAGAAGAAAATTAACTAAAGGCCAATGAATCTGGATAATGTGTTCTTTCCTCTTTCAAATAAAGTGGAATATGTCAACCAGTGCTGGAGATACATATGCAATTTAAAAGCAAGATAGGAAATGAAGATAGGAATGTGTTCTCTTGACTAATAAGGAGGATTTAGGTACATAGTTAAAAAGCTTGATCCTTTGTATTTTGTAGTAATACCTGAACCTCATGACTGGGCTCTTCCTCTAGGCTTAATGTTGGTGGTAGCACTATCTTTTCCTTTTACTTATTCCCATAAGAAATATAGAATAATCTTCAGAGAAGATCATAGATCTTCACAGAATAAATCTGTCAGTTTCACTGCTTTGGTCACATATTTGATGGGATAGAAAGACAAAAACTCAGAAATAAGATCCATAATAATTTAAAATTTCTTATTTGGACATATTGCAGGGGAGCTACTCCTAAAATATATGTTTGGATACTTTTAGTCCAATGAAGTTTTTCTAGCCAAAATGATATGGATTTTTTAATTATTATTTGTTTGTTTTGGAGAGGTTTTTTTTATTTTATTTCTGGCAAAATTATGTGATGTTTTAATATTGTATAGCTATGAAATGGTTTGACCAAGCCCTCCTTTTTCCGTATAGCATAGAGTGTATTGTTCCAAAGATCTTAATGTATAGAGATTATTCTGGTTTTAAATCATGTAAGCAAGAGGAAGTTGCAGCAATTTTAAAGTAATCTATAGTCTCTAATTAAAAAATACTTCTTGACTTTCCTATGCATCAAACCATGTTAAAGTGTATTTCTCTCTCTCCACTGGGTTCATAGGCTTATTAAGCTTATCTTCCTTCTGTTCAGGCAAAACTCTATTTATTTTTTTCCTTAAGAAGTCACTCTGTATCAAGACTGATATTAATGCATCAGAAAGTTTCTGACAGTGGATAGATATTCAACCTTTGCGAACATCATTCGAATTTAAAGACTTGGTTTGTTGTAACTGACTTTCATAGCTTGTCAGCTTGAAAATCGCCAAAACCAAAGTCAATTACATTGTCAAAATGGATGAAGTCCACTCCTGTTACTGCAAGGTAGAGCTTTCAGGACTACATACACTTGAATTACACTGTCTGCTGAAGGATAAATGTTTAATCCTAGTAATTGTGTCAGAGAGTACTTCATATAGAGGCTTTGAGCTCAAATGAAGATATTTATGACTCAAAATAATATAGGGATCTTGAATTTCAGAAAATGTATTCTTTACTTCAGTCATGTAACTCAGTCTCAAGTAGAACACATAAGAAGTTAACAGTTTCAAAATATTTACTTGTACCTTTGTCATTTGAAATTTTGCCAGTCATTGAAATGAAGAAATATAAGGAATTCTGTTTGTTCCTACTAACCACTCATATAGTCATACAGTTGAAATTTTGAAACTTTAGAGATCAAAGACATAAATCGGATCATGTAATAAACGTTGACAAGTCATCAGAGATTTAATAATGAAGCTGTCTTGTTACTAGTAGGGCCCATTTTGCCCCATCTTTTGTTAACAGTTGCATTTTTGGAAGAGAAGGGAATGTCTGAATATTTAGGACAAGCAAATTGCAAAGGGAAATATGGTAGTAAGTTACCAATGGACTCCTTATATAAAAAATGTCATTTCTAATGTGGTCTTAAGGCTGTTCAGCTTTCCATTAGCACAGACCTCTGTAGACCCATAACCAAGCATTAAATATACAGTAGTTTATAATGGTAATTCATATAGTGGTAACTCAAAGACACAAGTATGCAATGAAAAAGACACAAACTGAGATTTCTCTCTAGAGGAAACCCTGTTTTTTATAAACAAATTAACATGCAGACTTTGCTTAGTTAATATAGGGAGAATTTACTTACATATTTCTTTTCATCTTTCCTTGCCTCTTTTTTATGATTTAGACTCAGTTACTAGGTTATCTGTGTGTATAGTCAGGAATTTAAGCAATGGACCTTAGTGTATGCTGAAGTAGTAATGACATTCACAGCGCAAAACAATATTTCTTATTTCCCGAAGAAGAAAGAATTGATGTGGCTGTACCAAGTATACCAGTGGGGCAAATTTTCTGCCTTATTCACAGTAATTGTGGATGTAAGAATTCTGCTAATAACAGACTATTTAAGCTATATAACATTTAAATAAATTTGCCAACATTTAAAAAAGCTAGTTAAATGGATGCTTTTGGTTTGGTTTTTGGGTTTTTTTTGTTTGTTTTGTTATTTTGAGTAGTTATTTGATAATTTCTAAACAAAGGCATCCAAATCTTATCCTGGACTTCCCAATCCACTTTCTGTATTGCCACTATTTGGCAGAGGCTTTAAAAACATAAGTCGTTCAGTGCCATGTAGATGACCCTCATCTATTAACAGATAGTTCAAAAGAGAAGAATGATCAGCCTGCTGCCAATTAAATTTCAGACTCAGTCACTGAATTTAAAAACTGTTATGTCATTGTGAGATGGAAATAAACTACATTTGCTTGAATCAAGAAATCCTAAGCCAGTGAATCACCAAATAGCTACGTTACAGCAGCTACCACACTGTGGAAGCTTGAGCTTGACAATCATAGTCTGAAAGCTTCAACAGTTCAATATCCTTTCAAGATACTCAGTTACAAAGCATGAGGTTTTAAAGCCCTTAGAACCTGTATGAAGAATTCTGTATTTATACTTAACCTATCTATATTCTTACTCACATTTAATGCATTGTGAAATTTAATTACTTTTAATCTAGAAATATACTTGGTTTAACACATACTCGGTTTTAAAAGAATAAGTATTGCTCTTTCTTATTAAATCTTAAGTATTTTCCATCCCTTGCATTAAGGACCCACTGTCTACCAGGCTTATGAATGAATAGTTCACATTAATTTATAGTATGTTTTGTTAGTCAAGATTTTTAAGTTTAAAGTGATGGGACACACTTTCATTATGAGGGCTGAGCATGTTTGTTTTCTGAAGACATCCTCCATGCACAAACTACATATAAAAATACAAATACCCAAGTCAATTTATTCAGTCATAAGAAAGCAATGGAAAATACGCAGTTGGTCATCTTCTGGAGGATTTAGGTTATTACAATGAAACGGGAGTTAGAGATGTGTATACGAGGCAAATAAGTAAAAGGAATTAAAGCCCCAAAGAACTCCAAAATTAGTAAAATATGTTCTCAATAAGCAAAGAATGACACTTTCCAACTGGCTTCACTTGCCAAAGTTTTGAATTGATGAGCAAATACACATGGGCTTGAACTGTTAATTGGCTTGGTGTAAGTGATCTTTCTATTAATTATCTGAAGGTTTATGGCTGGATTTTCTAGCAAGCTGTTGAAGTGAACTTGGTTATATGTTTAACAAAATTAGATCTTCCATGGCTAGAAATCAAAGAAATGGAAGTTTCAACTAACGGGAAGAAAGGATGCACTGGTCAATGCATTTAAACCGACTGCTCAGAGATGAATATGAATGCATGATGAGTGCTTTTTGCTATAGTTGTAGCTATAGTAGTCAATTACATTTACACTCATATCCTGTTCTGTAACACTACCTAAACTCAGATTTCTAGTGTGCACAATCTCTGTTTCATTGTATGCTTCTCTTGGGACAGTAGTAGAGCTTGTTATATGAAAACTTACAAGAATACCAAGAAGACATGAATATAATTTCATGTCTAATTCCCTGTCCACAGCTGCAGTGATCTAATTCTCGTGACTAGAAAATACATAGCATGGATGTTCATGAGATGCTTAAATGGTAAAAAATATTTCTGAAAATATGACTTGAAATAATTGTTTGGGGATGAAATATACTTGGCAGAAGGTATTGGTACCTTAGCGATAGCGGATACTGAATATCGGGGTCAGAAAACATGCTACAGGAAAATATATTTTCAAGATTTTTGTGTTCATCGAGTGGGAGTTATTGAAAAAGTAAGCACATTCTTATTTGGAATTGCCTTATGGATCACAGTCGGGTTGTTCAGCTCAGTTTAATAGCACAAAGGATCTGCACCTTAGAAATAAAACTTACATTTCCAGAGAGCTGTTTTGACAATCACACTAGAAGTAATTGAAGAACATAATAAGGAAAATTGTGCTAATACAGGAACTTTGAAAAAATAAATTCATTCAACAACTTATTATCAAAATGTGCTTTATTGGGCCATTTGTATGAACAGTGAGTGATTATTAATTTTAAAGGCACTAAGAGTGAATTGCTTGTAATATTGGCTCCTTCTCCTGTAAAGCCATCTCTTCTTGCTTTCCGAGCAGTTTCTGGATAGTGCTTATCTGAGAACAGCATTTCAGTCATTTGATGTATTGTCTTCTACTTCCCTCGGTACAATCTAAATCAGCAACATTCACTGATTATTCTCTAGTTACCTTTTCAATACATATGAGTAATTGTTCATGTGTAAGCACCCACCTGGATTTAAATGTATTAAGTACAGTTAGTGAAAATGAGATGTATTTCTACCTGCATGGCATCTAGGACTTTCTGTTCCTCAGAAATACTGTTTATGGCTCCATCATAAATTGTTATACTTCCAAGTATGAATTTTCAGATATTGTGTACCAAAGAAATGAGGATTTTTTTTTTTAAAATCTCTGCCTATCATGGAATTTTGGCAGTATCAAACTCTGCCAAGAAAATTAGGATCCAAAACAATTAATGAGGATATGTTCATAAGTATTATTGTGTATTGCTGGTTTTTTTAAAATAAGATACAAAGGAGGGGCATGGAGTTTCATATTCTTCTATTGATGAGATCTGAATTTGAATCTACATGTGGAATTCATCAAACAGGCTTTAGTGGCACTTGTACATTTCCCCGTTTTGTTAGAGGGAGCTGAGGATAATTTTGCCTTTAATTTATGACATTTATGTCTGTTTGTAATAGTTATAAAAATACTGTATAAACAGAAGAATCATAAAACACTCATTAAAGAAGTCTTCTAAAGCCAGCGAAAGAACAGAATTTTCATGGCAGCTAATAGTACAAAGGTGAATTATCCCCTGTATGTGATAGCATTAAAATTTGCTGTCTTTGTAATACTGCTTTACTACCTTTTTATGCTATCAAAAAAAAAAGTAAAAGCTATATGAAGAAAATTGATGTCATGTATTTCCTGATTATGGGGAAGAAAGACTTAATTTTAGGGCAGCCGATCTGTGGTGGAGGCTGTGCAAACCGATTTAGGGATGATTTTACCAGCCAAGCTCCTTCTTATAACTAAAGAGTTCTTTTGTTAGAAGTTGTTTATGACCTTCCCAAGATGGCAAATACTGTTTCAAAGGAATTTCTGAAAAATATTCTACTTATCAATCATTCATTTTCCTAAGTCTAAGGTTTATGTTGTTTATTTTCTCTTCACTTCTGAGAAATTATATGCAAGGCAGGACACCAAATCTTACATTTTATTAATTTTTTCTCTTTCTTCCACTGTCATAGCAAAAGGTTTCCATTTATAACTCCACAACAGGCTATTTGAGTCTGGTATTAATTTTTATTAATTTCTTCTCTTTTTTAAGGATGACCTCTTCATATTTTACCAGGAGGACAAGAACACAGAGCTTAATTCAACAAGCACTAATAATGTTACAGAATTCTCTGACTAGAAATATTTAAATAGAGGGATAAGAAAGAGAAATTGATTCCTTGATCAAAACACATGAAAAATAATTGCAACTGGAAAACCGAGGAGTGGGGACTTTGTTAAAACATAGTATCGGATTTCTCTAGTTACTCTGAACACTTTGTATTATATTTACATCCATTAATTTATTATGTTTACATAAGCATTCTTGGGACTTTTCTTGAATGATCTCCTTCTCTTTGTATGTGGAACTGCATAGCAGCCAATTATGTCAAGTCTCTAGATTGACCTGGTGATTCTCAGTGAAGGGGCCCAAACGTGACTCCAAATGAACTCCAATGAGAAAAAGACTAGAGTTGACAGCAGGAATCACTGTTTTCTTAACCAGTTTGCAAATGGGTTTTATTCCTGGATGACGTGGATAGTTCAGTTTTGGCAGAAGAATTGTAGTTATGTCGACAGTTTTCAGATTTTTATACTCAAGTAGGCTTCTATTTTCTTAAATATGAAGTCACTGCTGAATTATTTGAACCCTGTACTAATGTACTGGTTGGACTTTCATCATATAAATATATGGGTTTTTTCTGTGCATTTGAGTTATTCTCATTGTAATGCTGATTGTATCCTGATGTTACAATTCTCTTTTTCTATTAGTGCAAATGTAATGTTGTTATTGAATGACCTTTTCCTAATCTATTCCTACATCTCCAGTGGAATTTAATACAATCTGTGAAGATTTTGTATGTTCAAAAGATAGACTGGAATTTCATGCTAAAAATAATAGATGTGCCTCCATTTTTTATAACTTTTTCCTGAACAAGTTTACAAATAAAGCTGTTGTGTATGTAGAGGACATAATAAAATATTTGAAGTAGCACCATAGTTCGTTTTTCCTACAACAAGATATTTAATTTAAGAGATGTATATTTAAAAAACGAATTCCAATAAGTCAAAAAAAATGTCAGTGTTCCTATGAAACTGGCAATTCCTGTACCCAAGGCTATCTTTTGGTTTTGTGACGGTTATAATCTTTATTTTTTAACATACATTTGAGTTACTGAAATGATCTATATTGCTTACAATCAATATTTTATGGTCTTGCTAAGTGTAAAAGAATTCATAGTTCCAGGGCTAGTATCAATGTTTGAAAGACCTGGAAGGAATTTACATATTTCTGGAGGCAGATTGTATTAAGAGATTACAACATTGGATAATTCGTATGGGGTAAATTTATATGCATTTTGTCGCAGCATAATAATTCAACATAGCTGCTAAAGAATTAATTCATCAGCCACAGCACCATAACTGGACATTTTCCCTAACTGCGCATTGGTTGCCATTGTAGATTGGTACCATATCTATAAGTTGGCAAGACTGTTCTTCTTGTACACTGTCACCGCACAAAACTCCTATTATTTAAAAGATTAAATCTGAAGAGGAATGTAAGAACAGTATTTTACACGAAGAGTATATCTATCCTGAATGGAGTCTGTAATAATACTCTACTCTTATTCATCTGAAAAAAAACCCCACTCTGGAAACCTCCTGACACCTATTAAATGATATTTGAATTTTCAACAGAACTGTGAAAATGCATATTTTTTTCAGTTTTTTAATATGTACTATTTACGCTATTTTCCTGTGAATGTTCTCATTATCACTTGCAATATCTAAAACTTACTAAAAATCCTTGGTCTCGGTCTAGTCAGTAGCTTAATCATGCAGTATTTAAAGAATTTTTTTTGACCTTTTGACATCATTCAATGGTACCTATGAACATAAGTTAACAGAATACATTTACATATCCTAGATTTTTCTTTTATAATTATTCAAATTATAAAGATAAACTAGGTAGAATTTAATCAAAATTGATTTTAAAAGCTTAGAAAATGGTAAAAATAGTTATAAATTTTATTTTTCTGCAGAAAAGGAAAGGAACATTTCAGGCAAAGTGAGAGACTTACATTAGGAAAAAAGAAATATATATATAATAAATATATGCATTATATTATATACACATATATATGCAAATATTATTTTCAGTCTTACACATCAAATCAAAACAAGTAATTGGAAAACACATTGGATTTGGTCCATATACTCAAATACAGTCTTGATTTCTTTGTTCAGACATCAGATCTGCTGAGTGTTAACTAATTTATGGCACTTACATCATTACCTAACACATTGTTAATCATCTTCCACATTATGAAATACTTCAACATGCTATAAACAACAGTCTTTCTCTGTTTTCGGATATTCTTGATTCATTGCTTACATTTTTCCTTTAAGGAACTGAAACGGATGTTTTCAAGGTGCTGTTTGTATATCTAATGGGACTCTAAGATGAAGAATAACACAAACATACTGTACACATTTCACACTCTTTCTGTGTTGACTTCCCCTTAGGGTGTTTTTATTTTCTGTAGCAAGATAACTGCTATAGCAAGTGGAGGAGAAAATATTTTATTTATACCTGTTGCAAATGCAGTGAAGATAATGACAAAGACAATATGGAATTAGCTGGTAGTGCAGTACATTTTAAAAAGCATGGTACACCACATTTTGTCAGAGAATATAGTGGAAATCACAGAGTGAAAATCTTCTCTGCTTTCTTTAATGATATAGATATTGATTAGCAAAAAATAGTTTTCCTGTGATATTTTATTAGCATGAAGGTTGTTTATACTGACTTTCTCCTAAAGTCTATGCCTACTTTATCGTTCCTTCTGAAACTCCGTATTTGGAGTAACTAGCTTATTTAACCTGTTTCCAACACAAATTTATCTCTTGTAAGAGATGATTAACTAACAACTTCAGTTTAACCACAGGACACGCATGGAGTGGTCAGCAGAAGTGCAGCTTTTCCACCTTGGGTTAGAAAGCTTTATTTGAGAAATGTAGTGTCTGGAACTATTAAGTAGATAGATCGAGTGGCTTAGTCAATGACAACTGTAGTCTTTTTTTGTTACAACTACAATTGTCTGCATATTTTGGTCCTGAATTTTTATAGTTCTATACAGATTTCAAACTTCTGTATCTGAGGAACTGAATAGATATTAGTGCAAGCTCATTCCACAAAAATATGTGAATAAAGATTTTTAATATTATTTGTATTTATGTTATTTATTGCAATTAGTATTATAGTATTATTAATTTATAAAAATACATATCTGTATATGTTTATGTATTCAACTGATCCACTTTGCACTGCTGATACAGAATCCAGCTTCCACTATATTCATTCATAACCTCACCAATTATTGAACACCTCAGTTCTAAATATAAAAAAGTGTGATTATATTAAAATTGCAGTTAGTGATAAACCTATTTCTGGAAAGCTGCAAATTTGAGATCTCAACATGAAAAAAAGCTAATATTTGGCCACAGGGAAGAGATGAAGGAAAGCATAAAGAAACTATATAGAAAGATATAAAACAAAAGAAAGATATCCCTCTTTAGTCTGTGCTGAGTTGTAGAATCCCCAACAGAAGAAGGATATGGAAGCATTGAAATGGGACTACAGGAGAGCTACAAAGATGATCAGAGGACTGGAGCACTGCTGTAAAGACAGGCTGAGAGAGTTTTGGTTGTTCAGCCTGGAGAAGAGAAGGCTCTGGGGAGACCTGATAGCAGCTTTCCAGTACCAGAAGGAAACTACAAGAAAGCCGGGGAGGGACTTTTTTGCAAGGACACATAGTGATAAGATGAGGAGGATGGCTTTAAATTGGAAGGGGAAAGATTTAGATAAGAGATTAGGAAGAAATTCATGCTAAAGGTGGGGAGGCATTGGCACAGGTTGCCAGGGAAGTTGTGGATACCCCATCTCTGGAGGTGTTCAAGGCCAGGTTGGATGGGGCCTCGGGCAGCCTGGCTAGTGGGAGGCATCCCTGCCCATGGCAGGGGGGTTGGAACTAGATGATCTTTAAGGACCCTTCCAACTCAAACCAGTCTATGATTCTATAATTCTAAGATGCATTAAGCTTTGCTATTACAGTCAAAATTGCAGGGAGTGCCAGGTGATGTTTTTTGTTTTAATTGTAGTTCACATTAATCGATATGAAAGAGTATGGAATGCACGTAGGACTTTTCCATCATTTACAACTTGCAATAAGTTGCTCTGCTTAAGTTAATTTTCCTATTTTTTATCTAGAAACTATATTTTAGAAGTAGATCTGCCATAAGCTACCACAATCTATACTAAAATTGGATGCCTTACATTAATAAATCAAATAATTATCATTTACATGCTTCCCAGCTCCCTAAAAATCTCATTTTGGATTTTTAGTCCATGGACAATGAATTAACTTCTCACATAGCATGTCTTATACAGTTGCATTGATAGAAATTAAGTACTCATGATAAAAAAAAACCCAAAACAGTACTTTAATTCTTAATGATTAGCTCAATTTAATAATCTCTTTGTAAAGTTCTAAAAGACACAGAAGACAATTTTATCTGGATACAGTTAGCTCTTATGAATATAAGCAGTTGACAGGTGTTTTGTTGACTAGGATTACTGCTGAGTTTGTTAAGCTCTATATATCAGAATGGAGAAAGTAAAGAACACTTTTTTTTTCTTTGAGAAATTATAACCAACATCTGACACTATTATTTTCTCCCCTGAGAATAGTATATTATCTTACTGTCATTAATTGCAGGTACTAAGAAGTGGATGGCAAATATCAAAATATTTTGTTATCCAGCTACCATTATCTCCAGTAGAGAAGTCGTCCTAGTCCTTGAAATTTAACAGCTATTAAAAAGTGTCTTTCTAAAAGTGGACGACAGCTACCAAACTTGATTCAACAACTATAGACACCCTGACTTATTAGCCAATCTGCTTGCTACCTGTTAAGGGAAACATAGGAACTAATTTATTCTGGGAGCTAAAGGGCCATTGAAAAAATGTCATATAGTATAAAATATATTCAGTATCAATTATGACCTCATTTTGTCTTTTTATTTTCTTTTCTAAATACTAAATGCAATTAGACCATCAGTCTCTCAGTAACTGAAGGTGTCATTCTTAAAAGTAAGAAGGCTAAAATAAAAAAAAAAAAAACAAACAAAAACCTAGAGCATGCAATATCTTCCCCAAAATACATTCCATGTTTGAGAATTTCAAATTTTGCTTCTGTCCAAAAAGAAAAATCCATTTGTATCTAATGTAAGAGCCTACAGTTGATCTGGGATGTGCCACCCACAATAGAACATCTCTTGTTTTGTGTTCTTGCCCCAAAAGATGGGTTTAGTTTAATTAATTGGTCAAGTCCATTCTGTTGTCTGGTCATGGCCTGGAAGACAAAAGTGGAACTGTGCATCTCTGTGCTAAATTTCAGTCTGAAGTGAATTTATTTAGTTGAGTTTTAAAATCTGTTTATAAAAGAAATGCTCTCAGACATTTAGACTATAACCATTGTTTTTAATGCTTTTAATAACTGATATATTCGTGCACCTTGAGATGAATGAACTATAAATAAGTGTCCATCACCAAGTGACAAGGGACAGGACAAGAGGGAATGACCTCAAGATCCACCAGGGGAGGTTTAGGCTGGACATCAGGAAAAAATTTTCACAGAAAGCGTCACTGGACACTGGAACAGGCTGCCCAGGGAGGTGGTTGAGTCATCTTCCCTGGAGGTGTATAAGGCACAGGTGGATGAGGTGTTAAGGGGCATGGTTTAGTGTTTGATAGGAATGGTTGGACTCGATGATCCAATGGGTCTTTTCCAACCTAGTGATTCTATGATTCTATGATTCTATGCTTTCTACCAGTTCACATGGTATAAAACTCCAGCTGAATTGCAGAATGAAATGAGGTTTCTGCAGACAGAAAAATCCTCTGTTTTGGAGTCTTGCACAGAATTTCCTGCTCCAGTCCTCTTTCTATAAGTTTTGTGCTCTGCCCTCCCCTGGCTTTGTATACTTTTTGCTTCAGAAAATTTTACACTTAATTTAGATATGACTATGTTAGCTTTTGCTGCAAAACAACAAAATAAAATAGCAATTCTGCATGTAAAAAGATAAATTAGCACTTTCTGAGGCAGTTTTATAAAGCTATAGATTAACCCACAGAAACAATAATTGCGGCCCAATAACGTCAAGAATAAATAGAGTAATTCTGTGTCCATTACATGTGTGGGGCACTATAAGAAGAAATGGAAGTGGGAAAAAAAAAACACTACAAAGATTCCCCGCAATTTTGTTATTTTACTTTTATTTTCTGGTAAATCCATTGTATTATTTCTTTTGCCATAACAATTGAATTATTTTTTTTAACATATTGAATGAAAAAAAACTGCCTTTACAATTTACAACTCATTGTAGACAAACAGCTAGAGACCCTCAAACTTTGAATAAAGCATAAACTCTGCATGGAATTAGTTTAACAGTATGCAACTTGCAGTAGCCTCTTGATTGTCATTACGTTTTGGTCAAAGGTTTTATTGCAGCAAGCATGGAAGGTCTATTTTTTCCCCCCATTACTGTATAGCTTGTATTATCATTCCAGAGTATTACAATATATATTTGTGTGTATATATTAGAACTTTCATAAAACATATACATTATTTTGTTATTCCTTTGGACTTGCTATTGAGTTTTTATACTTACTTTCTAATTATTACATCAACTTTGTAAGGGCTTGTATAATATACACAGACTTTAACAGTGTTAAAATTGTGTTACCTTTCTGTTGAATTCCTAAACAACTTGCCTACCCTTGATTTTCTTTTAATTTTATTTTCTTTGCTCTTCTAGGCACCACTCAAGGCAAAAATCACTAAGAGTTCCACTTGAGAGCCTCACTTATAATTTCAATTTTTGAGGCTAAAGAGTAGTTCTGTCTGTAATTATCTAAAATAAACCCTGGGCAATTCTGAAGCTGTAGTCATGTAAATGCATTAAAATTGTGGTAATCCTTGAAATATTTGAATCTCTTACTCTTCTGTATTAGTAACTGACTCATGAATTTATAAAAAAAGAAAGAAAAAGAAACAGAATACTATGAAGAATCTCAAAAGATCATCTAGTCTACCTCCTGTTCAAAGGTGGCATAGGATTGCCTAAACTAGATACTTTTCAATATGTTATTGAAATCATAAAGGAAATTCTTCAACCTCCCTTGTCAGTCCATATCAATACTTCTTTTCCCTTTAAGCTGAAGTTCTTTAGTATCCCAAATTTTATTTTTTTGGAAAAAAATCCTCACGATTATTTTCATACCTCATTGGGCAGAGTGCAGTAAATGATTCTTTACATTTTTTAAACTAGCTTCTTAAATAGTTAAGAAATATCATGAAGTTTTTCTTCAGTTTTTTATTCTGGAGATTACACAAATATTTTAGATTTTCATATTTGTTTTCCAAGTCTTCTTAACGGCAAAAATTAACATGAAAATATAATCATAGAATCATAGAATAGTTTATGTTGGAAGAAACCTTAAAGATCATCCAGTTCCAACCCCCCTGCCATGGGCAGAGACACCTCCCACTAGATCTGGCTGCCCAGGGCCCCAGCCAACCTGGCCTTGAACATTTCCAGGGATGAGGCATCCACAACTTCCCTGGGCAACATGTTCTAGTGTCTCATCACTCACATGGTGAAGAAATCCTTCCTAATTTCTAGTCTAAATCTGCCCCTCTCCAGTTTATACCCATTCACCCTTGTCCTATCACCACCTACCTACCACTACCTCTATGAATAGTCCTGTTACAGCTTTTCTGTAGGCCCCTTTCACATTCTGGCAGGTCACTATAAGGCCTCCTCCCAGTCTTCTCCTCTCCTGGTTGAATAGGCCTAACTCTCTCAGCTTGTCCTCAAATGGGAGGTGCTCCAGCCCTCTGACCATCCTTGTAGCCCTCCTCTGGACCCATTCCAAAAGCTGCAAATACTTCTTAAGCTGGGGGTTCCAGAACAGGACACAATACCCCAGATGACGTCTCACAAGAGAGTAATAGCGGGGTAGATTCACTTCCCTCGACCTGCTGCCCACACTACTTTTGATGCAGCTCAGGATCCAGTTAACCTTCTGGGCTGCAAGCACACATTGCTGACTCATGTCAAGCTTCTCATCTACCAAGTCCTTCCCTGCAGGGCAGCTCTAAAGGATGTCATGCCCCATCCTGTACTGAAATTGCGGATTACCCCGACACAGGTGTAGGACCTTGCACCTGGCCTTGTTGAATCTCATTATATTCTCAGTGGTCAACTTCTCCAGCCTGTCCAGGTCCCTCTGGATGACATCTTGTCCTTCCAGTGTGGCAACTACACCACAACGCTTGGTGACATCTGCAAACTTGCTGAAGCTGCACTCAGTCTCACTGTCAATATCATTGAAAAAGGTTTAAACAGCACCAGGCCCAGTATGAACCCCTGAAGTGCATCACTTGTCATCGATCTCCATCTGGACTTTGAGGTATTGACCACTACAATAAATAAGGGTGTTATTACAAAAAATAAGGGTGTTAGCTTGCCTGTTCAGTGGAACAACCTCTCCTAAAAGGCAACTGAGAGAGTTTATTTTACAAACCTTGCATGCCTTTCTGTATGACCAAGATGAAATATTTCAGAATAGCCTCTGTCATTCAAGACTACGATGCTCTTGCTAAGCTGTCCACACTACTGAGCAAAGCAACATGACTTCTTTCCATGTCCTTTATCCACTTAATGCATTCCAGAAAGATGCTTGTCCCACCTACATTGATGTTCTGTCTTTGGCCTTTCTTCATTCTAATATCCACATCTTTGCCTGGAACACTCTGGCTTCCTAGTTAATCTCCATTTTGTATATATGTATCTGTTTTTCCTGGGTGTAGCACTTTGTACTTCTTTCTATTAAAGTTCATCTGGTTGATTTTGGGTCATTTCTCCATTTATTAGAATCAGTTTGAATTCTAATCCCATTACTCAGAGCACTTGCAGATGTTTTTGCTGTCATCTGGAAATTATGTAGATTAATATTCAGTTTCACATTTCGAATTAATGGAATATCTCAATTAATATTAATTCATTCATTCCAGTTAATCAAGCCTTAGTGTTTCTAGCTTAGGTTGTCCATTTTTATCTCTTAAAAAAATAGATAGCACATAATTTTCTAAATAAATAATATGAATTGTTAAGAATGTTGCATATATAATGAAAAGAAGAAAATAACAGAATTCCTTTTCTTACAAAAAGAATGCCTATTTTTTTAGCAGTAAGATTTTTTTTTCATAATTTTTAGCCATGTGTAGAGTATTTGAGCATATTTTTACATTTGCTGTCATTGCAGTTCTCCATTTTTCCTAAGAGCAGATAAACAACGTTTTTCACAGAACTGTAGCAAATGACATACAGACACAGTGCATATTCATGCATATTCATGCACACATTCATTTGCATACTACCTGCATCAATAATGTCTGAAATGTATATGATTATTTACAGAAATTTTCAATCATGTAGAAAATTCTCCTTTATTTCCAGGTTATTCTTAAACTGAAAAGTGACACAATTCATTTAGTACTATGCTAAGGTATTTTTTTTCTTAAAGTCATCAGCTGTTTTTCTTTATACACTATATTTATCTACCTCACTCTTAAAGCCTTTTCTGTTTCATTGCATCTCAGAATGACATGACCGTAGAAAGTCAAGCATGAAGGGACCCTTAAGGTCTCACATGAACAAGTTTCATTTGCCCATCAAAACTGACGAGTACCGTGAGGCACCACCTCACAGTCTAAGGCCACTGATTTCCTTCAAGTCACACAGCATTTTCAGCTTAAATAGTGAACTGTTGCTGCCTTATTTTGACTGCAGTCGGGTAAAGCAGAAAAAGAGCAGCAGAGCCCGGGCAGATCTGAGGACATGATAACCTCTAGCAGGAGGCAGTAACAGTCAGCTGGCAGTGGATGAGCTGACACAGCTGGCTCTGAGAAATATGTATGAACAAGCCATAAATCATTCTTGTTGCAGAGGAATGTTTAGTAAATATCTTTCAAAGCCTTTATTGCTTCCTCTTTCTAAGAACTACAGAACTACTACTATAAAACTGCAGAAACAGGACTTAAGGGTGAGAAAAGTACTGTTGCAATATTTAGAAATATGTAAACAATGTTTCACCCAACTGACCCTTTTCGCTAGAGGGATTGACTTTTAAAGAAATATCCACAGCTCTTTCACAACCTGTATCCTACACATATTTGACATTTTCTGCTACATTTTCCTTGCAGATATGAAACTATAAAGAATTACTGGCCTAATTTATCATCTACAATGTTTAAATGATTAACGATATTATGTGAATCCTTTGAACACGCTATGGGCTTTGGCTTGAAAACTGTTGAACAAGAATAGAGAGAAATGTTTGGCTGCTAAAAGGTCATACTAAACAAGAAATAATGAGCTTTATCCACTTGCTTTCTACCCCCAAAGCATTCTTGAGAGGCTCCAGCAAGCCCCCAAACCCTTCATATTTTGCCCAATGAACATATAATACACATTAAGTTACTGCAACTAATAAAACTTTAGCATGCTTTGCAGAGCCATTGGGCCTTTAAAGGTCATCCAAACTATTCTATGTTTCTAAGAAAATATGTTCAAACAGGAATAACTTTATTGGAATTAATATTCTTCAATGAATCAGTACATACTTGTTGTCCATATTAATACTAGCGTGAAATGAACCAGTACATACAGTACATACAGTACATACAGTACATACAGTACATACTTCAATGAATCAGTACATCCTAGTTACTAGACTTGCAACTACTCTAAAAATAACAGAGAACTTAATTATGCCTGGATTTTCAGTGTTAGGCTAGACATTGCCACTATTGATTAGTAAGTATCTTTTATTACTTATTCCTTTAAGAGATAAAGCTACACAAAGACAAAAATATCATGCCAGCACTTAGACCAAATATTTTTGGGACTTTGAGCAGGTGAATGGGTGAGGCAAGGGGAAAAGCGTATTTTCTTTCAAATCAGGACACGAGGCAATTGCAGAGTTCCCACTGGAATATTCTTCTTTTGCAGCACTTCTGTAAGTTGACAGAGACATTTGATTGAAGAATCATGGGACTGCGTTGTAAGGCACCTCTAAAGATCATCTGCTCCAACCTCTGTTCCATAGACAGGGACATCTTTCAATATATCAGGTTGCTCAAGATTCTGTCCAACCTGACCTTAAGCACTCTCAGTAACAGGATTTCCACAACTTCTCTGGGCAATCTGTTCCAGGATCTGATCATATTCATTGTGAAAAAAATTCTTCTTATTATCCAATATAAATCCACACTTTTTCAGTTAAAAATCATTATCCCTTGTTCTGTCACTACTTTTCTTTTCCTTGACTACACATTGTTATGTATTTTCTTTATAGACAGAGGCTTATGTATTCTTCCTCCCTGTCCTGAAAATTTTCACCCTAGATTTAATGTTAGGAGATCACGATAAATCTCTGAGGTAGTTACATACTGTATCTATGAAATTAGTCTAAATTCAAGAACTTTGAATTCAGGACAAGAAAAATAAACCCATTTCTTAAAAAACAGCAACAAGATCTCCACAAGTGTGTCTCACTGTAATAATTTTTCTGTGCTGTCATAGAAACTGGGGATAAAAGAGTGAACTAGTAGTTTCCATTTATACTAATGTATATCAAATCATACACAGAGATATAAACGTATTTGTGCTACTAGGTAGATTTCTCTGGGGACCAAACTGAAAGGAATTTTGGTGTAGAAGACAGGAATAAAAAGGCACATGAAAGGAGGGAAGAGAAAAGCCAAACACAGACCAGAACAGGTGCAAGAGACCCAGGAAACCTGTTAGAAATCACAAAAAAATCCCTTCTTTCACAGTACCTCCTGTTTTTATCAACTGATACAATCCACAAAGTTTAAGGGATCAAAGAGTTTGCATTGGGTGCCCTTAATGGTCAATCATTAAGCTTGCCTTTGATGATTTACAAGACTTACTTTGAAAATACAGAAAGCTTAGTATGGGTACAAACTAAAAGTAAGTTTTTGATGAAGGGGCAAGTTAGACATCTGGGGAGTGGGAGTAACTTCATTATGAGATCTAGATGTATTTTAGGAGCCTGAATTGTCAGGATTATGTGCAAGTGCCACACTTTTTCTGCAATTGTTAGCTAAATGTAGACACCTACTGTTTGAAGACATGAGTGGGTAGTGACAGTATAACAGATGTATGTATGATGAATGTTATGGAGATGTTTAACTCTAAAAGAGCTTTACTTACCTAAGTCATGACAGGAATACTCCTGCTCTTTTCTTCATTTCACTGCAATGACCTACTCTACTTGCATTTCCACTTCTACTGCATTTCCATTTCCATTCCAACACTTTCATTTTCTGTGGGATGTTTCTGTAAAATCTGAGATAGTTAGACAGCTTGTGCTCACAATTTGAAGAAATGAAGAAAAAGGTGCTGGTTTCAATTGTGTAAATACTATGTAAGATGTATGATCTTCCTACTAACTGGCACAGTCTCCTTAAGATGTAGATGTCTTACCAGAGACTTGATTCTGTGTTTCAGCTACACTCTTATGGTCAATGATGACTATAGTTTAGCAACGAGCCCAATGCTCTTGCATTTGCTAAATATCTTTGCAGTACTGAAGAAACACAAAATCATAGCAAAGATTTCTGGAAAAGATCAATAACATGTAAAGTGCTTCAAACTACTTACAGGGAGTGAATAGCGAGTAATATAGTAAAACTTTAGCAAAAAGTGTTATTTTGTAATATATATATCCTAGAGGTCTCTGCCAAATCCTGAATTCATCATCTCCTGTATAGACAATGGTTATATAAAAATTGAAAATGTAAAGTGAAGTTTTGATTGTCCAGTCAGGAACTCATAAGATCTGAGATCTGTAATACATGCTAACTCTGAACAATGGTTACATGTTTGTAAAGAGTATTATTTCAGGTTTTATTTTTTTCTTAGAAAAGCAAATTCTTTTTCTTTTCCACCCCAAAATTCAATCTATATATATAATTTCATTAAAACTTTTGTTTGCCACACAAGCTTTTGTCAAAAATTAAATGATTTCACAGTAAGTTTTCTAGCAGTTTCTAGTACTTTGGTAAAGAGGTTATTTTTTGGACTATGATTGTACAGTACGAAGGAGATCTGTCGAAATCGAATGTAACTGCAACACCAGAAGTTAACATGATACTGCTCTCATTTTGTTTTTCTTTATATTGGCATAGGGAGGGTTCCTTATATAGGGGTAACAGTGGATATCTTGCCAAAAAGACCATGAGAGAAGACGGAGGTAACTGATACTACAGATTGAACCATCTACAGTAAAGACCATAGCAAGATTCCTCCAGCTAGATTTATTCTACAGCTTAGCATCCATAAAACTACTACAAGTATATCAATTTGACAGAATTTTATTAGTTAATTCGGTGAATTACAAAAATGAGTGTCTACTTAATCATTGAACATAACTAGATTTAGGATTTAAAAAACCTGCAGATCTGGAATTAAATTTTATCAGGCAGTTTAAAAAGTTTGACCAAAATGTAAAGCTCCAAGATATAAAAGGGGGTTAGCTACTGGTCATATTGCCATATGCAGTTCTTTTAAACAAAGACAGGCAGAAATAAGGAAAGAAAGTAATTTAAATAATGAAAAACTGTCATTTCTCTATAAATTAAAAAGACAATATCTGAGTCAAAACCTGTCTTGATGAATATTTATAGGATGGTTTAAGGATATTTCCACATAATATCCGCAAAATACAACATCATAACAATTTAGGATGATCACTGATGAAAAATGTGCTGATTTTTACACAATTTTATCTAATTTCCTAATGCTACTCCATTTGTTCCTGCACCTCTTCTGTTACTGCCTGTTCCCACTGTCCCTTTCTTGTGTTGTGGGCTGTGATGTTCTGGTCTCCTGTCATTTACTGTAAAAGAGATTTGTGACCTACATACTGCAATCACCTCTTTGGTTTTTTACATCTTCTCTGAAGTTTTATATTTTCAGGCTGCCTTGCCAGATCATTAACTCCCAGCTAACTATTTTCTCTAGCACTGTTGTCTAGTCTCTAGAGTTTGGACTAGGGTTTTCAATTAATGCATTGTAAAAGCACAGATCGTACTTTGTGGGATCACTAGATGTTAACGACTTCATGAGTATTTGAATGTTCATGTCTGTGAATCACACTACAGCATTCATGAAGTACCTATATGAAATTCTAAGAAGTGCTTAAAGAAGAAATTTGTTCTGATAGAGTGACAATATTTTGTCTTCTCATGCTATGTGCATGTTTTCATATCCCTAACAATAATCTGCCATTGCAATTTATAATCCAAATTAAAATCTAATATAAATTGTAAACTGCAGATCCCAGTCAGGTTTTTCAGTTGTTAAATATTGTCTCTTATCAATAAATCACAGTCTTGATTAAAAGATAGAATAATCTCATACCTATCCAGCAGAAAGAGATATTTCATTTATTCAGTGTTTGAAGACATTCACAAACACCTACATTGCTGATAAGATATTTGCAGTAAATAAATATATTTATTTTTTAAGAGTTCTTTCTTGCCTTTTGTTTGCTTTTTTTTTTTCTTAACAGGGATAAATTCTTTTTTCTATCTCCATGCTTTTTAACTGATGTAAAACTAACTATTACAATATAAAACTCTTTTTTTTTCAAATGACAAGGATAAATGCACAGCATCTATTTATTTTAGTCTGTGACATTTTCAAAGCACAATGGCAGTATTCATGGAAGGGTATGGAATGGAGTTTCCAGAATTTGCTGCTCATCCTACTTCCAGTTTATACAGTTACAGACTATAGATACTTGGAGAAACATTCTCAGAGTCCAAGGTGAGGACAAGATGTAGATATTAAAGAAAGACACAAAGCCCTGTCAGACTCCTAGCGAGCAGGATCATGGTGACACACTGACACCACAGTGAGAGTGATGAAATAACTACTGACCCAAAACACGCTGTGCTCATAAATGGCTAAGGGTGAGGAACTGTAAAAGCACTAATATTTACAGAGAAAGAAATAATGTTGGATTCTTTTGGAAAACAAAGAATTTAAAGAAAAATTATGCCAGGAAAACAACGTATAGTAAGAATAGGCCCAAATATGGAAGCAGACACTGGATTTCAGATTTCATGCTTGAAAATGGCAGTGTGCTTTTATACATAATACTTTATGGGTAGATTTTGAGTAAAACATTTGATGGAAGATTCTCTCCATTCTGATAGGTCCTTTAGTCAACTAGGTTTGTAGGATTTTAAATATGAAGAACTTGAGTAGTATTAAAAATCAAGAAATACCCAATACCTTACATATGACAAGGTTTTTATGTCAGGCTAAAAGTTGTCATGATGTAGAATTTCTCTGCACAGGTGCAGTAAGTCCAATAATTCAAACAAATCAAGTGTTCATCTCAAGTTCATCTGTGGGTGTCTAGTAACTGCTTACTAGACACCTAGGAGCCTGAGCATCTGTGCATCTATAAGAGTATCTGTTAACTATTAAAACTAGCAAGGAAATCTGTTTTGAAGAGGACATGTGATTGATCTAACCACATAATCTAGGTTATCCTAAAAACTTTAGTTCTGAAACTATACTGAAGCAGTCTAAATCACAGTATTGTGTTTGAGAGCTGCAGTGATTTGGACTCCCAGTCCTTATTTTGTGATTTGCATGAGTAGATTGCTGGATCTGTAAATTCAGTAGTTGTCTTTTCAACATTCTAATTAAGAAATCTACCGTTACAGAGAAAAACTGAAATTAAGCAGCTTCTCTGCGGTGCAACAATATATTCTCACTGAGAATTATAGTGCAGGATTCTAAATATATTGTGAGTGGGACAGTTTTTTCACCACATGTAACAGTAAATTGGAAAAAAGTGCTTTCATAGTACTTTTCATTTAAACTATTTAGGAATAAAAAAAATAATTGAAACAGAAGAAAAATACTTCTGAAAAAAATTGTGACAATATGGAAAGTTTGGTTCCTAATGCTGTAGACTTCAAGGGAAACAATGATAGTAATAGGTTTAAGGATTTTGTGCTTTTAATACTGACATAGTTGATTCTTAACTTTACAAAAGTATGCAGTCCTCTACACTTACTGTGCAAGTAGCATGCCACCATTGTCACACAAAATCAGTTAACTATTACACAGTCAGAAATATTATTATTATTTTTATCCAGTGGATGTTGTCTCTTATCTCTTCACTGATATTTGGATAGATGTATAAACTCTCTGTTTTAACAGGTAAAATCTTTGAAGTAGAGAATTCAGAAAAGAAATCTTACCTTAGTTATTGCTCTGTTTCTAAAAGTACTTTTACTTCAAAGGCCTTGTAATGCAAGGAGTCCAATATCACAGAGCTGTCTACAGAAGAATCATTCTTTTTTAAAACTACCTCACCTTTTAAAATGTGATTAATATTAATACAAAACCCCTAAACAACAGGGTAACAATATTCTATAAAATATGTGTATGTCCTGTTTTCTTGTCCAATTGTCATAACAAAAAAAAATTGTTATTGTTATTCCTCAAAGCCAAATTTGCTTTGAAAATTGCCCTTTCATAGAAAAAGATTACCTTAAAGGAATAAATTATCCCTAGAAACAAATGAAACTTAATCTTTATTTCAGATTACATATAAATTTTTTAAATTTATTTTCATAGTATTTGTCATCCTTGTAATTGTAATAGATTTTTGGAAACAAAATAAAATTTGGAGAGGAGGAAAATGTCTTTTCTGTTTGTTTCTCAAACACAATAAATATGTTGTTGTAAAAATCTATTCATGCAATTATACAATTATTACAATGAAATTCTAATTTTAGAAATATGTGTATGACTCAAAAAAACCTGAGACTAACCTTATAGCTCAGGAACAAAGAGTGGGAGGGGAAAGACAAGAGATTGTTACGGAACATGTTTTAACCTGTCACAGGGAGACAAGGCTCAACTCAGTAGAAGTGAACGTAAGTTCAAATAGAGATGTTTTCTTACCTTCAGTCAGAAAGTGTGGATGTGCAGCGACTGAACAATGAATTAACATCAAGACAAAGCCCCCCAAGCTTTGTCTATGAAACTGGTTGTAGCTAATAACAACATCGCTGTGCTTGAGCACCCACCCTTTTTGCTAGACCCGACTACATGCAACTTCTATGTCTTCTCAAACACCAAGTCCATGCTCAAAGGAACCCATTTTTTATCTACTAAAGATGTGAAAGCAAAAATGAAGGATTTCCTCAATAGCCTTTCAGAATATTATCTGCAGAATTGCTATGAATGTTAGCAGCATCATATGCAGCTCTGTGTCAACTCAGAAGAGAACTATTTTGAAGGTGATTGTAGTTGATTTCCTTAATTTGTTAAACAGAAGTAACGCACACAGTCTCATCTTTTTGTGTGTCATGTCTTTTACCTCAATTTTCAAAGGAGTCAGAGACATAGTAGCTAGTAAAGTGTGAGTATGAAAATGAAAACCCACCAGTAATTTTCTTCTGTGATAGAATATTTACTTTGGAAAACTCAACTATCTGCAAGTGGGGAATGAGTATAAGTATGATATTTTGCTGCAACAGATCTTCAGACATACTACAATGTGTCTAATGTCACCCTGAACTTTATCTAGTCTTTGGTGAATATATATGTAAGACCTGATATTATCTACCTGTGTTAAAAATTTATATCCTCACTTTACTATCTCATATTATAGCCACTAATAAAGATGTTTCTTTAATAAGCATAGAAAAAGGTAATGAGTTCATTCCTATTGAGGATCATGATGTCTGTAAGGAAAAGAAGTCATTACATATGTTACAAACTTGCTTGGCTTTCCTTATACCCACAGATTTCTTCTTCAGGTGTTGATGTGGAGGAATGAGGGGTAGGAAAGGGAGAGAAAGAGGTGTGCTGAATTATGCATGAAGTGCTTTACAGTGGGATTCAATATAGCATAATTAGAACAAGAAAAAGTTGCTGTAACCATTATTTGGGTGATTGCTGGAAAGTCACTGGCAGATTAGTAAGTGAAAATTGATATAATTTTACATAAAGAAAAATTTCTATTGTTAGTAATGTGGCAGAAAACATGCAAAATCCCCACTTGTTGAAATGGCACTACACAGCACTTAGTTTTCAGCTTCACCAGGACTACTGCAGGAATCTCCTATCCCATTACACTTCATGCCAATCCATGCACATACATACAAGTCATAAATCAGCGACAAAATGTCTAGCTCATAAACAAATGAACTTATAGGTGTTCAAAGTAAGGATCCATGATCTTTGCAGCCTGCTCCGTCTACTCCTTGGCTCTATCACTGGGTTAAGAAGAGAAGAAAATGAGGGCAGTGGTTGAGTAGAGTGTGCTGCAGGATGTTGTTTTAGAGACATCATAGGAAACCATTCAAGGTATCTGCTATCAACATCCACCATATGTCTGGACAAGGAAGTTTGATTCATGATATGAGTGCAATTTATGGTTATGAATTAGGGATGCTTAGACTTTTATTAGTATTTAGATCTCAAGATCTTTATATGCTTTGCCATTTGAATTTCTAATTTCTAAGACAGCATCTGCACAGGGACAACAATATTGTTGGAAATTAATTCAGAAGCCAAGGGAGCCCCAGTGACATGGGTTGCCCCACCAGGCAGCAAAAATATCAGTCTGTCAGAGAATCGTATGGTGCCGTAGCTCAGATATGTTTAGGAAAGACTGATAGGCACTGGGACAGGATGTATGTGGGGTCGCACAAAGCGGAAAACAGAAAGACATGTGAGAAAAGACATGGGAAAACACACAAAAAAGGGGACATGTGAGGAGAAATGTGAAGAGACATGTTAGGGGAAATGAAATCAAGAGGCATGTGGGAGGGCACATTAAGGGACATGTACTGGAAATGCACTCTTGGAAGGAGATGCTCAGTGCCAGAGGAGGTACCTGAGCAGGGATACTCCGAGGGTCTGAGGCCCATGGAGGAACAAATGCTGGGGCAGGGACAGCTTTAATGGGAATGTAGCCGGTGGAGGAACTGGGGGAAAGGCAGACCCAGAGGGACAGGGACCCATAAAGGGAACCATGTCAAGGCAGGGACAACCTGCAGGGGACAGCAGCCCATGAATAACTCACCCTGGAGTGATGGAAATAATTAAGAAGTGAGGACCAGTGGAGGAAAAGAGTAAGAAGCAAAGTGCAGCAGAAAGAAATGGGCTGTGCACCGACCTCAGCCTCTTGCACTGCTTGTCCTTCTCCGGAGGGTTGGGAGACCATAATGTGCTGAGAAAGCAAGTGCATTTGAGACTAAGAAGAGGGGAAGGAGAAGTGCTGGTCTGGAGTAAAACCAGGGAACAAGAAGAAATGTTGTTTGTTTTTTTTTTCTAGCTGATTGTCATCTTTGCTTTTTCTTTTTTCATACCAGCAACCATAATTAAAATGGTGTGTTAGTTGGTAATCTGGAATCAAGACAGTTTTGCCCAAAACAACAGAAAAAAATAATTCATTTCATTATTTGAATCAAAATAATTATAATCTGGGGGTTGGCTGAAGTTCATATTGTAACTAAACTAATTTACCTATGCTTGGACATTGGCAGATTTCACATCTTCTGTTCATTTACTAGTTAGTCCCTCACATAATGCCACTTGTAATGCTTGGCTTATTTCCACTAGGTGTCACAAATAATTGAATATACTGTTGTGTATCTTGTTCATCTGTCATATGTGAATAAATACAGGACATATAGAGGTCTTTCAGTATGATGTGCTTCTTAACAAATATATAGGGAGGAGGTCAATATCTGAGATAGAAAGAGACTATAAGGCAGTAAAATCAACGAACTTTTTATTTAATTTAGTTTACAGGATGACCACCAGCTGTTACTGCATCAAATCAAAAAGCTAAACCAAATACACACAGAAATGCAACAGTTTCCATGGAAACTACAGTGAAGTACATGATCACAGGACTTTCTGTAAGTATGAAATATGGCAAATTGACATAAGAAAACTCAGACAATCTCTTCTAGTCTCTTCTGTTCTCCCACTCATTCTTCAGCTTCCACTGGTGAAACACTGACGTATTGAAAGTCTGATGCTTAACCTTGTCTCTAACTTGCAGGCGAAAGCTATGAAAGAAGCACAAACCAAGGTTTATTCTTGTTATTGACATAAGAAAACTCAGACAATCTCTTCTAGTCAGGAACTAAATTCTTCACTTAAATATACCTTCAGTAAATCAGTTTTACATAGCAAGTGAATTCCAGAATTCCTAATATTGGATATTTGGCTAGAGAAAGATGTGTATCTATATGTACAAAACAGAGGCAATGCATTAGAAAAGTAATAAGGATTAAAATCTATATCAATCTTTACAGTAAACCTTATGCATTAGTGATGTAAATGTCTCTTGCCATATGGCAAAACTAGCTAGTTTGGAGCAAAAGTTTACTTAAAAGACACCTGAACACTTTAAAGAGTGGTACCCAGGAACAGAGAGAAGTCTTAAGGAAACTGATCATCTGTTATGATTCCCTTAAATAATTGCAGGTTATCAGAAGTAGGGAACAGTGCTTTTGGTCTCAGAGCTATTATACTTTTGATGACATACACTTTATCTTTTTCCTTTTATTTGTTTCAAGTAGGTAAAATGACATGATTAAGGATCTGCGAAGCGCAAGTTTATCAAAGTTCATAAGAAGGTTTACGATAGTCTTTGTGCTATTATTTATGATAAAAATGGCAGTTTAAAACAACATTTTTAAAAAAATAAATAAAGAATAGCAACAAATAAAAATCTCCCTTGTGGCTTTACTCATTTTTCTTCCCCTGTTGCTGATAAGAGAGGAACATTGCTGCTACAGCAGACGTTAAAGGCAATCTGCTGTTCAGTAAAGGTACAAGAAAACACCAAATGGTAATCCTCACTGGTGGTGGCATATGTGCCTTATTCTTTTCTCTAGGGGGGATCCAGAGTAGATTGTGCCCTGTTCCTCTATCCCACTGAGCAACTTCCCTACTACTTGATTACCTACTACAGTGCAGTTAAATACCACCCTGAAATCTTGGATATAATGCTAGGCTTAGAATTTATTTTATCTCAGCATGGCAACTTTTGGGAATGTTTACAGAACATGTATTGCCTTCCTGACATATTATCTCCACTTTGACAGCTGAAACTTGAAGGAGATTAGTACTCTCTCTCCTCATGCACAGTTGAAGGAGGCGGAAATCCATGAAACTTGCTGAGCTCCTGAGCTCAGACATTTGTATTTGTTCTCTTGGATGTTCATTTTGCAGTGTTGCACTTTAATCCATTTAAAAAAAAAAAAAGACTAATATAGTTTATTTAAACATAGAACATGTCTGTTGGATTTATAAATCCAAGAGAACATTATACAGCAGAGAAGATATGTCACACTTGATTACAGAAAATAGTTGAAAAATACTGAGAGTGGCCACATTTTTCATATCTGTAATGATTTTACAAATGCAGATCCTCTATGTGGTGCAGAAAAATCTTACTAATTCTTTCTGTCCTTTTAAACAGGAGTTGCTTCATGTTTTAACTTTAAGTATCTCTGATATTACTATTCTGTTTTAAATAGCTGGGGTTTTTCTAAACTGGAGAAGACCCATTCTATGATGAGGGAACTAATCCCAGTTTCTGAAGCACTTTGACGAGAAAAGAATTATTACAGAAACAGATGAAGGACAACTTCATTTAGCTTTGCAACACTTCTAATCATGAAAGGTTCATGGGATTCTTTGAGAAGTGGTAGCATCTCAGTCACTTACTCCACACTTTAAAAATTTTGAAAGGAGAATCATCAGATTAGAAAATTACCTATTCTTTAATATTGTGCTTCAGTTTTCTAAGAACCCATTTATACTGCCAAACACCTTAGGTTGCTTAATTCTTAGAAAACATTGTCAACATACCAAACCAAGTAAATAGTCACAAACATTTAATTTTAATTTAGATTTTAAATCGTCCTAGTGACAACAGATGCAAAGGCAGATATTTACCTACAGAAACGTAAGACTACTGAGGGTTCTTGGGAGGCATGTTGAATTTTAAAACCTTTTGTAAGGTCTGAGAAAAAATCTCCTCTGTCCCTTTGTTAAATGTCGGGAATGGCTATTCTGTTTATCTGGTAAGGAAACTACATAAAATCATAGCTTTCATCAACACAATATGTGGAACTGATAGACTTGAAGTATGGTGTCCCACTCATTCTTCAGCTTCCACTGGTGAAACACTGAAGTACTGAAAGTCTGATGCTTAACCTTGTCTCTAACTTGCAGCTGAAAGCTATTAAAGAAGCACAAACCAAGGTTTATTCTTGTTATTTTTGTCCCCAGAATTGTTAGGAAAATATATATAAAGTAAATATATTCTAAAAGGTTTTTTAGGGCTGTATGTTTAAATGCACAACATTGGAACATAAAAGTTTAACAGAAACTTGGAAATAGTCTTTCAGCTTCTGGAATGTCTGTGTCATATTGCAATTGTAGGCTACATAGCCATTTATATTTTTTTGTTCTTGCGTGGTGTTTCTATATACCCAAGCTGTTCTTCATGGTTACATATAGGGCACGTTGATGGCCACAAAATCATAAGAAAAAGCTTTGCAAAAGGTTCCTTAAGAGCATGCTTTTGAACATCATCCAAATATTAATTCCGTGCTTCTCACCATTCCATGAACAGAATTACTGAAGTGTAATACCAGTATAGACTGGAGAGAATGAGGCTATGAAACTTCAGGAGTAAGATGAACCTGAAGAATAGTCCAAAATCTCTAAGATTACTCTTTGTTATGAACAAGAAAATACTGGGAAAGTAAGCATTCTTTACTAGTATTACAGAAAAAAATTCCAGATACATAAACAGGATTATTTTAGAATCTTTCTTCCTACACACCCTGTCCCTCCTGCCTTATTATTTCCTATGAGATAACAACAGTTCTTAAGGCAAGAGCTAATACTTTCAAAGAAAGCCATTGATATTCAGGAAAATGTTTCAGGAAATGCACTTGCATACATTGCAGACATTTTTCTTAGCTCAATGACTTTATGTTTCTTTGTTTTTCTTGTGATTAAGAAAATTCCACATTAAGTCTTGGTGCTGCTTAGTTTAAAAACTTTCTTTTTTCATTCTTTTTATATCATAATTAAAACTACTTTTAGAATGGGAACATAAAAACTTTTTTTTTTATTTTGCTGTCATTTTTGCAGTTCATGTTCAACCCTTAGAGGGTAATTTTTGAGGGCATTTTTAAAGTAAATGTATATTGCTAATGTCATTTTATTGTAGTAGTAGTAGAAAAATCTTCTTGACATTTTTACTGCAAATGAGTTACCTAAAGGCAAATATCATAGTCTTAATTTCCTGGTGTCAGGGCCCACCCCATCACTTCACTACCCTTCCCACCCTTCTCTGCCTCAGCCACAGCCCATCGCAGGTGAGGGCAGGAGAGGGTTGGGGGAATGTTGCCTACTCCTACACCTCCTCCTCGCAGACAAACCCCTCGGGCATAAGCAGACAGCCTGGCACTCAAACAATGTTTAAAACACCTGGGTACAGCTGCAAGAACCCTTCACTATTTTCTAGTTGACGTTACTTCATAGTATTCCATACGTGTAGTGCTTTCCTTCTACATGTTTCCACAGCAGTGGATGGAATTCTTACCATACTACCTGATGGGCACCTCCTAGGACAATGTAAAATTTACAAGCAGATAGTCTGTGATTATGAAGTAAAGTTAAACAAATGTGTTAGGCAAAACATGATTGACAAACCGGCTTTGCTACTAGAAGGAATCAGTAAATGGCTTACAGAGATAGGTTCCTGTTTACAAAAAAAAAATATACATGGTGAGTTTGACAAAGAATAGGGCATTGTAACTGGTGAAAATACGATGTCATTGAGAAGTTAACAATATTAAGAATAGTTTTATGATGATGGTACATTAAAGCAAAAGCAGAAAGTCATGTCTCTAAGTTACCCCTTCCTTTAGATACCTCAGAGTTCAAGAAAGAAAATACAGTTACTCTCAAAACCTTTTGGAACTAAAAAAATCCTGCAAAAATTCACTAGATATTTGAATGAGGGAAAATCTGTCTGGGGAAAGAAATGTTTTACCAGAGTTTTCAGGGTGGTGATTGTAGAAAGAAATGGTCACTATATTGAGAAATTTGAAATCACTAGAAAAGAACTTATAAATATTATCAACACCTCGATGTGATAAACACACAAGGAAGAAGTGTTAGCCAGTCTCCTGGGAATGAAGTAGGACTGACAAGAAGGTAATTCAGGAGTTCACAATGTATGTACTAGTTTCTTGCTATTTATTTCTTCTTTTGATCAATTCAATGCAACTCAATGGCTTCTTACTACTCTTTCTCTTCACTACAGTCTCACAAATCAAGACTTACCAGTCATACTTATTAATTTGCTTCTCATAATCTTTGCTTATTTCATATCTAGTTGTGTTATAGGTGTTTGCAAGAATAACCTGTACATTAAAAAAATAGGATACAAGATTTAAAGGGACTATTTTTTATTTTATATACCAAACATTAATTATTCTGTAATAATCTAATAGTAATACGTCATACATATTACTGTGAATGTCATACATATCACTGAATGACCTGTTACAAAACTACCTGACGTTCAGAGAAGAAAATTCTTTATGCTGCAGACCTGAAAATGAGTACCATTAGAGCTAGACTTTACTAGGATTATTAAAAGGTAATTGAGGTTCCACACAATTTATCACATAGATAAGCCAAGAACTGAAAGATAAAGACCAACTGGGAGTCTTCATCTTGTGATGTTTCAGGCCAGTGGCATACAGCAGCTCATTTTTAATATCATTCATTCAGTTCCTGAGAAAACTTGATAGATTTATTTCAGAGGAGATTTTAGGTTTGATTTCTGTCTGTATTGGTTATTGTTTTCCATAAAAAACAATTTTCTTTAAACTCTTCAAAAGTTTCTCCCTGTGTATGTATATATGTATATTAGAACACAAAAGTTGACTCTGAATTTTAACGATAGTCCATTTGCTTTCATATACCCTCTGTCTCAAAATAAATACTTCAGATTGTGGAATGTCCCAAATTCATTTAAGGTTTGTCTTTTCTGAAGGATTGTTCTAAGTAAAATACAGGTTTAAGACCTGAGACATGTAATTAAAAGCAACTTTCCAATCTCATCTGTAAGTATTTTCTTCTTTAACACCCATCTTCAAATTCTGAAAGAGCTTAAATCCTGCTTGAGGTGATGCCTGCTGATTAATTACATATTGAAAATAAAAATACTTGCTTATTGTTAATTCTCAATTTTCACTTTCACTTAGTGACACTTTCATCTTGTGTAACGAAACAGGGAGAACAGAAACTCTTCATTACCTTATCCCACATTTCAATGATATGCTCATGTACTATCCTTCTCTTTCTAAGATAAGAAATTGTAATCTTCTTACACAGATTGATGAATTTTCCTGATATCCTACTCAGTCTCATTTTCTTCTCTAAACTTCAGCAATTTATATGGTAGATCAATCAGTAATACATATGACATTATAGAATAATACAATCTAGAGAAGATTTACTACTGATTTACTTAGTCTTTTATGCTGCTTGATTTATTGCCTTCAAATATATTTGAAGAAATCTTCATTAAGTTGTGCACTGTGATACTAAGGTCAGTTTGTGAGTTTCTATAGCTAATTTAGATCCTGAGATGACAGGACTATCCATAGCTTAGAAATTAATTTTAATAATAATGATTAATTCATCAGTCTATTCCTCCTAAATTTTTTTCTCTGGAATTATGGCATCTATTTTATGTAATATTATTGCTTACAGACATAGATATCACAGAATCACAGAATCACAGAATAACCAGGTTGGAAGAGACCCACTGGATCGTCGAGTCCAAACATTCCCACCAATCCTTAAATCATGCCCCTAAGTACCTCATCCACCCTAACCTTAAACACCTCCAGGGACGGTGACTCAACCACCTCCCTGGGCAGACTGTTCCAATGCCTAACCACCCTTTCTGTGAAGAATTTTTTCCTAATCTCAAGCCTAAATCTCCCCTGGTGGAGCTTGAGGCCATTCCCTCTCATCCTGTCCCCTGTCACTTGGGAGAAGAGGCCAGCACCCTCCTCTCCACAACCTCCCTTCAGGTAGTTGTAGAGAGCAATGAGGTCTCCCCTCAGCCTCCTCTTCTCCAGACTGAACAACCCCAGCTCTCTCAGTCACACCTCATAAGGCCTGTTCTTCAGCCCCTTCACCAGCTTCGTTGCTCTTCTCTGGACTCGCTCCAGAGCCTCAACATCCTTCTTGTGGTGAGGGGCCCAGAACTGAACACAGTACTCGAGGTGCGGTCTCACCAGTGCCGAGTACAGAGGGAGAATAACCTCCCTGGACCTGCTGGTCACGCCATTTTTGATACAAGCCAAGGTGCCATTGGCCTTCTTGGCCACCTGGGCACACTGCTGGCTCATGTTCAGTTGGCTGTCAACCAACACTCCCAGGTCCTTCTCCTCCTGGCAGCTTTCCAGCCAGGCTTCTCCAGGCTTTCTAATAAGAAAGAAACATTGATATGTCAAGCAGCTCTAGCCTTTACTTCACATTGGAGCAGAGTGCCTTTTTTGACTTATCACTTTATTTAAATGTCTTGTTCTTAATTTTGGTGCTGCTACACTACTGTTTTATTACACTTTCTTTTCATATTTCCAGTCATTTTATTGCAACTGCACACTTAGTAGAATATTCATCCAGGGAAAGATATTCAGATTTTGATCACAGAATCACAGAATCACCAGGTTGGAAATGAACTCTTGAATCATCAAGTCCAACCATTCCTAACTGCCACTAAACCATGTCCCTGAGCACCATGTTGACTTCAATTTTAAATACTTCCAGGGATGGGGACTCAACCACCTCCCTGGGCAGGCTGTCCACGCCTTTTCTGATACAAACCAAGATGCCATTGGCCTTCTTAGCCACCTGGGCACACTGCTGGCTCGTGTTCAGTCGGCTGTCAACCAACACCCCCAGGTCCTTCTCCTCCAGGCAGCTTTCTAGACAGACTTCTCCCAGTCTGTAGCACTGCAGAGGGTTGTTGTGCCCCAAGTACAGGACCCAGCATTTGGCCTTGTTAAACCTCATGCCGTTGGTCTCAGCCCAGCAGTCCAGCCTGTTCAGGTCCCTTTGCAGAGCCTCCCGACCCTCCAGCAGATCCACACTTCCACCCAGCTTAGTGTCATGTGCAAACTTGCTAAGGGTGCACTCGATGCCTTCATCCAGGTCATTGATAAAGACATTGAACAGGGCTGGACCCAGCACTGAGCCCTGGGGAACCCCACTTGTAACTGCCCTCCAGCTGAATTTAACACCATTCAGCACCATCAGTTTTCCACCAAGGAGAGTGTGCACCTATCCAGGCAGGAGGCTGACATTTTCCATAGCAGAATGCTGTTTTCGTTTTGGAAAGAACCCTCATTCCCTCTATTCTTACTTTTATCACTAACATACCTATAGAATCTTCTCTTGATATCCCCAGTCAGATTTAATTATGGGTTTTAACTTCCCTAACCTGATCTTGGCTGCGCAAACAGTTTCTTTGTATTCCTCCCAATGTACCTATCCTTGCTTCAACCCTGCGCAGATTTTCTTTTTTAATTTGAATTTGTCCAGGAGTTCCTTGTTCATCGATGCAGGTCTCCTGGTATTTTTACCTGGCTTCCACTTTGTTGGGATCCATCGCTCCTAAGCTTGGAGGAGGTGATCCTTGCAGATTATCCAGATTTTTGGGCCTCCCTGCCCTCCAGGCATTTATCTCATGGCAACCTACTGAGCAGATCCTTTAAGAGGCTAAAGTGTGTTCTCCTGAATTACAGGGAAGTGAGCTTGCTGCATGCCCTCCTCACTGTCCTAAGGATCTTGAATTCCAACCATTTCATGGTGAAGGCAGCTAAAGCTTAAGCTTTGCATACCCCACCATCCCTTCCTTAATGAGAACACAGTCCAGCATAGCAATGTTCAGCAATAAAAGCTCAGGAAAAGGAGAAGGAAGAAAGGCCATTCATGGCTATGGCATTTGTCTTCCCAAGCAACTATTATGCATGCTGAGGTCCTGCTTCCCAGGACATGGCTGGATGTCTGCCCACCAAGTAGTGAAGCAGTGAATTAATTTGTCTTTTGACTTTTCCACAAGCAGCTTTTATTTTCCCTATTAAGCTGTCATTATCTTAGTTTATGAGTCTCCTGTCCTTCCTTCTGTTTTCTCCCCATCCCATGGGAGACGTGAATGAGTGGGAAGCTGAGTGTTTGACCATTGGCTGGAACCAAGCCACAGTTATCTATTCCTACTGACAGATGGGCATTACTATGTAACTGCAGCAAAGGTGAAAGATGAATACCAATTTATACTAATGTATGACTTCTTATCTCCTCTATTTTTATATCTCTCAAGTCCACAATAAGTATGCAAGTATTTTGCCTCCTGGGTACCTGTCTCCCTTAGCCACCTAAAAGAAACTGAGTAAGAGTATTTATAATCTGACTCCTCTCAGTTTGGGGAGTGGATTAGGAAGCTGTAATTAGACCTGTGTAGGAAGTGGAAAAAAAAAAGAAATCACAGATGCATATGAAACAGCTGTGTATGGTATTTTAACCACCACATACTGATAGTTAGAACACTCTGTGAAAGACATAAAACTCTGATAATCTTTAGGAAGTGAATCAGATTTTCCAGTTCTTTAGTAAATTCTAAGCATTAGTTATTTATATAATAATAACCCCAGACATCATTTAATGGTAAGTAATCTCCATCCATGAAAAATCTGATGACACAAGGCTGTCTGTGGATGAAGAATGCTTAATGTACAGAGTCCTAAAAAGATTAAGGCAGAGAAATACCTTATTTTCAGATTGCCTTTGAGCAGACCTTCCTGTTTAGAAACTAAGGTAGATTTAAAATAGCTTGAAATGACAGTGTTACACACTTAAACCTTTTAAAATTAAAATCACCCCCTCCTCAAGAGTTACCTGCCAACTAGACAAAGATTTTCAGTCTGTTGCTTGGTATCAGTTACCCAAATTCATCACTCTTCATTTCAGCATTAGCATCTTTTATTAGATGTATTACTTTCTCTGTAAACCATTAGCATTAAATCTTCCTGTAAATTAGGTCTTTCATTAACTCTAGTGCTGATGTTTTAACAGCACCTTTTTGGTGAGTATTTTTAGTGAGGTTTTGATCCAGAATCTAATTTATCCTTCATGGATTTTTATTTTTTTTTTTTTAATTTCCTTGGTTCCTATTGATGCTAGCCTGCTAGTCATACTTGTACAGGTAAAAAAGTAGGGAGAAAGGCCTATTCAGTCACTTTCAAAAAACCTGAGATCCAAATGAATTTTATTGAGTAAAATGCCTGACAATCTGTTAACTGAAACAACAGCAATTATCAGCACAACTTAAAGCATTTTATGTGAGGTAGAATAAATGAATAATTATTGCTTATCTTTTTCCTTCGTATAGATTTGAAGAGCTCCTCTAGTTCACATGGAAACTGTTCTATTCATGTAAAAAACCTCTACCTCTGTAGATACCCAGAAGGAATTCAGAAACATTCTACTGCATCCTCTCACATCTTGTTTGAGGACTCTACATACTGTAAATAACTGTTTATTAATTCAGAATTTGACATTAAGAAAATCTACCTTAGCTGTATTGTATAGGTAGATGGCATATGTGGGCAGCAAGAATGGAGCCCTGGAAAACACTGATTTCTGAAAATCTCATTCTTATTGTTATTTCTTGATCACAAATGTTAACAGATTCCAAGATACTAACTCTGGCTTGATAGTTTGTCCTCCAGCCCTCTTAACAAGCAGCAGTGGCAGGTCAGCTAAACTGCCCATATTCTGCATTTCTGAACATTCTTATGCATTCTTCTGCAAATGATCTCACTGACACCTGGATGATCTTTTCCAGCCCTAACATCTTCCCTGGAGTCCCACTGGAGTTTTATTTACTGTACAATAATCCTCACAAACACTGTCTATCTGTCTGCTTTTCATAGTATACTCACAGGGGACACTTGAGAACCCAGTTGTGAAAGAATCTGACAAACTGAATGGATTTGTGAAACAAAGAGAGAACTGTGGAGAGAATTGACACATGCGAAGAATCAAATTAGGATCCATCAGCTGCCATCTATGAAAACAATCTTGAACTACAGGTTGTAAAATCAATAAAGAAAAGCAGAGCAAAAAACAGCCATTGTGAGAGCAAAAGCTACTTACTTTTGAATGAAGAAGTAAAGCAACTTTTCTGTCATTTGTGAAAAAAAAAATCTATTCAACAAAGTATACTTCATACCAGATTGGCTTTACACACAGAAAAATCAAGGTCACTTTTCAATTATTGGAAATGCGTTATGTTAGCATAACCTGGAGGAATCCTGTAATGAGGAACTTTCCCCATCTTTTTTCTGCAAAGTAAATACTTCTGTATTCATATCTGGTGAGTTTTCGCTTGGAATATTATATCAAAATCTTGCACCTTTTTACTGGGTAGATACTATCAAATCGAAAGGAACTCAAAGAAATGTAGTAAAAAATAAAAGAGAGCAGGATGAAGTGCTTTATACTTAAGGGGATACTATCTTTAACTTAAATAAGGAAATTTGGAGCATTATACATTTAGTGCATAAGGTTTGAAGGTTAGTAGATCCAGTATATCTGATCTGCACCTGAGCTTCTAGGAGCAGCCTTAGCCTGGCTCAGATTAAGTCAATTTTCCCCATAACAACCCTCATAGCGCTGTGCAGTATTGTTAGCTGGAAAGGTGCTGATAATACACCAGCGTTTTGGTTACCGTTGGGCAGTGCTCGCACAGCACCAAGGCTAACTCTCCAACATTTTGGCCACACCAACAGGCTGGGAGTAGGCAAGATCATGGAAGAGCTCCTAACCGGGACAGCTGACCCAAGTTTACCAGAGGGATACTCCACACCATATGACATCTGCTCAGCAATAAAAGCTAAAAGAAAGGAGAATGGGGTGGGGCATTTGTTATTATGACATTTGTCATCTAGAACAACTGCTATGTGCACTGAAAGTCTCCTGCCCAGGAAGTGGCTGGACATAGCCGGCTCATGTAAAGTAGAGAATAAATCTTTTGTTTTCCTTTCCTTCCACATATGGCCTCTGCTTTTACTTTATTAAACTTCCTTTATCTTGCCTAATGAGTTTTTTTTCCATCTTATTTCTCCCCTCATGTCCTGCTGAGGAGAAAAGTGATAGAGTGGCCTGGTGGGTGCCTGGAATCCAGCCAAGGACAAGCCAACACAGTCTTTTTGGAGCCCAATGTGGAGCATGAGACAATGGTGGTTTTGTATTGTGTGTTATAGCTATAGTGGTTATTAAGCAGCAACCTCCAGGGTAAAGTCACAAAGTTTGTTGGCTGCACAGCTTATCTCTTTATTTTGTTGGCCTTGGGAGCATGTTTATGCAAACAATGTCTATGTGATTTGACCTGCCTCTGAAGGCTGTGTTGTACCGTGGAGGGGATGAGGGAATACATCTCACTTTTCCTTCCAGGCATTGATGAAAGATTTGGAGAGGTCTGGAGTGGAAGTTTCAGGTACAATTGGGATCTCTTTGGTCATTGAACGTAAACTTATTAGACAGTCAGGAATACCTATTCATATCCATACTTAGGGAATTGTTTAGGGTTACTTTTGATCTATAACAAAGCACATTTTGACATCTCAGATATTATTGCAAAACATAAACATCACAAAGCTGGTCAAATGAGGAAAACTGTACTCAAATAAAAATAGCAATATTTAAAAATAGAGGATACTTTGAAATAAATGTAATTTCTAAAACATTATTTACACTTTTTTCCTGTTGGCCAGTTAATTTTGTATTATGGATGATTTTCAACAGAAAATGAGCACTGTTTTATAAAGAAATTTTTAATCAGTAGCATGTACAATCTAATGGAGTTTGTGAATGTCCTATGTGGCCCTTTTGATTCTAAAGCACTAGAATAGAAACAGCCTGGTTCAGAGATTTGGAATGAGATTCAGGCAAAACACGTTTTCTTTTTCTGTCACTGAATAGATTAGCCTTAGTCAAATCAATTCTCTTCCCAGTGCTGCTATTTCTGTGTTAAATGCGGAAAAGGCAATAAGCTCATTGGTGTGATTTGAGCCACTAATGAAAGGCTGTAGCTATTATTCGGTGTTGTCATAAGGAAGGTTTGCTGGAAGTGTGAGATCTGTCCCTTTGGAATAACTTGTTTTGAATGTGGCCTAAAATACATGTTCTGAAAACAGATCATAAGAATTCACATTTTATGAAAATCAGTTTCCAGAAGAGAGGAACAAAATCATTATATTATATATGATTATTTCTATATATGTTCTTTTGAAGTACATGAATTGTAATGTGCATTTTACTGCGAGTAAAGAGAGAATAGCATATTGGGAAATTATTATTAATGGTTAAACTGTGTGTGCACCATGTAATTTTTTTTAAAGAAATCATTGGGTAAAGAAGTTTCTATTTCCTATTTAGGAACACAAATAAGCACAAGAAGTTGCTTAAACATAAAGATGAATAAAGATAGGGCATATACATATTTACTCTTCAAGCAGACTTGAGCTAAGATTTTGTCATAGCTTTATAGGAGAAAACTCGAAGGTTTTCATAGACTTCTTCCTCTGAATAACTTAGGTAAACCCATGGAAAAGTCTGCTGGTTTCCATTGGTTACAGAGGGAGGTTATATTACTAGAGTCAGAATTGATGCCTTGCTTCTAGGTAGCAAAAATTAGATAAACTACTTCATGTTCTCAAAGCGTATAAGAAATCTGGAGTTTCACCTGCTGGTACTCAAAGTTCAACTTGATGGGAAGAGAAAACAAGGAATGAGAAACTGTTTATACTTACCTGAGAAAGGTTTTACAGAAAGTCTGTAAACCTGCATTACAAAACCGTAACTATTTTACAAACTGAAAGGCTAGGATTGGTTGCATAGCAGTAAAATTATAGAACCTGAAGTGTGAGATAAATTGCCTGTTATCTAAACCTTTTTATCAGATTAAGCTGTGTTCTTATCTTTATGGAATGGCATTTCATTGAGCCAGAGTCGGAGAATTAGCATCACATTTAAAGGCGTTGAGTGATTTTTCTTCAGTAAGAAATAAATATGTCATCCTTACATTAAAATTTTGCCTGCTTGGTTCTAAAACAGCATTGAAAAGAAGTAGAAGCCATCATTATACTATTGTCACCACAGAACCTAACATTTTACTCCTGAGGATAAAGACCACAATTAAAAAGCCCTGTAGAGGAGTGGATATGACCATGAGGTTCATTGAGCTTCTCCACATGGCTGCTATTTCATTACATAACTGAGAGTGGTATATTATCTTGGGCATTATTAAATCTGTTGGCTGTCCTTTGTTCTCTGATCTTATATATATAATTTCTATTAAAAAAGACAGACAAAGAGCATAAAAGCAAGTATTTTTGTGCAGAAATAGGAAAGTGAGTGAAAATTACTGAATATACAGGTTCAGAAGCATAGTCAGTGTTTTAGAGGTATAGGAACTCTTCTAAGGAAAAGGTAAGTGACTAAAGTACGGTACTAAGAAAAATGAGAAAACAAAATATGCATCATAATGATTTCAGAACTAAGTAAAACTTGATAGCTTAACATCTGTGAATGACAGAACCTTGTATAAAATATTCCTGATTACTGAAAGGCTATGATTTTTCAGTATTACGCAGTCATGAGAACAGAAAGCATCTCTGCAGCCTGTGTTACCCACCTGCAGCTTTGATGTCTGTGGGAACGTTCCTAGTAAATAGGGTGGTGATATTATCTCCTATTGAAAGTATCTTCTTGTTTTTCTCTTATTACATAAATAAAAATAGTTAAGTGTGTGGTTTTCAGCCCTGGTTTATTCGAGGAAGTATTTAACATAGTACCTCTAACAAAGTAGGAGAGGAAAATTGCATTTAAAAAAATTACAGTCATTTCCACAGTGGGCAGTGGAAGGGGAAGAGAACACAAAACTTATTCTTTTCTGGCAGATTTTCCTCTTTTCTAAAATTTCATTAATATATGGGGTCATGAAATAAGTGAGGGTAAAGATAATAATTTGATGGGTGCCACTGATCTTTATAAAGTTTTGTCTGAATATTCAGCATCAATCTAATTTCAGGGAAACTCAGTCTGCTCAAGTATAAAGAAATTTTCTGGAACAGTATTTAGTAACCAATGAGAAGTTTCTGAACACAAATAAAAATTATTTTGTCCATATAATATTTAGTACAGCTATTTGACAGAGTATTAATTACAATGCATAACATGACAACATCAATAAATGACCTTCATTATACCGCCTTGAGAATCAGAATTAATAATGCATATTATTTTAAGATAAGTAAACTGAAGCACCTATGTATTTCTGACCCACCATATCAGAGAAATCATGTTAGATCTCTTAGTATTCAGATTTAATCACTAAATTATTCTCCTACAGTTGTCCCAGAATGGCATTACAGAGAGAGTACTGTAATCCTTTGTGGACTTTAAAAGGCCCTAACAACATTTTTATACTTTCATGTACAGGTTCAATATAAGTGGGGATTTCCTGATGTCAAACATCTCTTCTTTACTTTGACATCTCTTGATTGTTTTCTCCGTGACTCTGAGGCACACATTTTGTCTGCAGTGAGTTAGAATAAGAAATTTTTTAAGACATTGGACATCAAAATAGATTCAGATGTCTTTGAAAACCACGTTTTTTTCCAGAATAACAAACTGAATTAAAGGATAAGATATGGGAAGATAGATTTGGAATACAGCTCTTTAAAAATTTTTTTGCTTTTGTACCTTGAAATATTTTTATTTAAAAATGCACTCAGTCAAGTTTCATTTCTTTCTTGATATTTTACAAATATATCTAGTCTGAATACATGTTTACGTACACTTTAGTTCAATTTTTTTACCATTTTTTTTTTCATTGAGGAGCTCCATTTTGCTTTTCAATCAACTCTGAGTTAGAGGAAGTACACTCAGTTGAGTTGAATTCATATATTTGGTCTTCGTTGCAGTAACATTAGTGACTTTAGTGATTCTACAGTGGATTCAACATGCTCAGATTTCCTTAGTTCACATTTTCATATCTTAAAATAAAATGTACAAATTTAAACAAATAGTTATTCCACCACAAAAAGCTTAATAAATTAAATTACTTTCTCTGACAAGTTTCAGAAGTATATTTTTATAACTAGACAACAGCAAAAATTCAATGTTTTATACAGAAAGAACAGGTGGAGTAGTAGTCAAATACGGGAAAATAATTATGTTGCCTTTCAGTTTACCTTAATATTTGAAAGCAACTTTTTATCTATTCATATTTAAATATTTGAAAGCACTTAAGTCTCTTGAACTATTAAATATTTAAAATAAGCAGATTTCAATAGTATTGTACTGTTGATAACATTTCAGGTCCACAAGCTTTTCATTACCTAGAGTCTAGAAAAATAAAATACTAAAAGAAGTACTAATTTAGGGAATGCAAACAATATAAAGAGCTGAACAAAGAGACAAAAGCAAGAACACTCAGATTTAAAGCTAAAATTCCAGCTTTTTCCTGTTTTATTCAACTGACTTAGCATTGCCAAACCTCTCTTTGTGGGAATTCTTTTGAAGTATCTTAGAATTCCATTTTAAACGCTTACAATAAATTTCTTTAAGACATGTAAAATCTTTCTTAGTGTCTTTAAACCTCAGTCATGTAAATAATGAGATTTGAAGATTCCTGAAAGGTCTGAAGTGTTGCAGTACCTTTATTAGAGAAAGACTGTAGAAGGTATAATGACTTAAATTTAACTAAAGTTTTCCATACAGAAAGATCCTTAAGTAACAGAACAGCGTAGCAAGATGGCACAGTCTTTCAGAACAGAAACTGATGATTGAATTTGCTCAGTTCTTATGAAGGCTTCTGAACTCATCCGTCTCATAGCTTCAATACAGATTCTTTAGTTTTTGAAATTCTACAAGTGCCTGTGGGCATTTCTGTACTGCTAAATGCAGGATAGACGTCATTCAAGAAGTTATGAAAGAACTGTAATTCTTGTCAGGTAGTATAGAATCAAGTAAAATTATAATACACTTACTTGGATGATTCTTTAGGCAGTACTAATTAGTACCACACTGAGAGAGCTGTATAACTCTTAGTTTAGACATTAACCTGTTTGACTCAGAGAAGATTTTATCATGCTGCTTGGCTTATTCTAAAATTGTTAATGTTTCCAAATAAGTTTTAAAAAAATAGATTAACTGTGATTTAATATTTGAAGCAGGTGTAACTCCATTGGAAACAGCTGTTCCAGCATATTTTATCTCATTCTGTATTGTTTTGTGTAGTAATTTACACTTCACTGTAGAGAGACAGAAGACTATAAGGAAAGGCTAATTACCTTTTTTAAATCAATGCGCAAATTCCCTTTGCACAGAGAAACTACAAAACCAAATACAATGTAATAACATTCTTAGAAATTTCGGGAAAAATAACAGAGAATGGAAAAAGGGCTTCACATTACCTAGCATTACCTGTCAAAAGATAAACATCTCATTTAAGCTATTTTGACTGTTTATTTTCCTTTATAAGTTCTCAAGAGACATAAACACATAAGTTGTGACATGGGTTACTATCTGTCCATACTTCTATGATTCAGGAGTTTAGTAAACTGCTTTATGCAAATTGCCTAATTTTTAGATAGCTAAAGTTAATGTATAATGAGTTCCAGTTGTTAAATGTTTTGGCTGATATTTTAATGATAACTGACTGGTAACTGCAGTTAGATGTTTTAGATTTGGTGTAGCTAAGTATTTTGATGCAGCAATTTCAACATATAATGAAAGTTTATAAATAATTTGGGGAAAATCTTAAAATAAGTTGCCTTAAAATAAAGGGAACAGAGAAAGAGACTCCAAATTTATGCTAGGTACAGGAGAAAAAAATGAACAGCTTGCCTGAATATTATACCTATATGAAATTTCTCCATTGTTAGTCAGGAAAATAGAGTTTAAAAACAGGAATAAGAACTTTCTAATTTGTCTGGAACACTGTAAATGCTACTTTAATGGCTAAAATTTTTTTTCTCATTGATTGAATTAATTGGCTTTTGTCTGGTTTAAGATTTACATGAAAATATGAATGATTTATGATATTTTCAGCAATTTTTCATTCTTTAAGATTACTCAGTGGAGGTAGAAAATTTGTTTGATGTATTCATGAAACACTCTCAGGGATATGTGTTTTATGTCCAAGGGAAAATAACAACCCTGACTGAAGATGAACTTCCTGAGCACCTTAGACTTCTTAAGAGTCCTAGTTATATCATTCAGATTCTAACAGTGTTTTAACTATAATTGTTAGTTATGGTAAGTTTTGTTAAATGGTAGACATTTTGTTTGATAATCACTAACTAAAACTCTCCTTTTTTCTATACCTTCAGCTACTGAAATCTTCATAGCACCATAGAATAGCACCATAAAATAGCTCCATAGAATAGCACCATAGAATAGTTTGGGCTGGAAAGGACCTTAAAAATCATCTAGTTCCAACCCCCCTGCCATGTGCAGGGACATCCCACTAGATCAGGCTGTCCAAGACCCCATCCAACCTGGCCCTGAACACCTCCAGGGATGGGGCATCCACAATTCCCTTGGCAACCTGTTCCAGTGTCCCACCACTCTCATGGTAAAGAAATTCTTTCTAATGTCTAGTCTACATCTGCCCCTCTCCAGTTTATAACCACTTCCCCTCATACTATCACCACAAACCTTTATGAATAGTCCCTCTCCAGCTTTCTTGTAGGCCCCTTTCAGGTACTGGAAGGTTGCTATAAGATCTCCTCAGAGTCTTCACTTCTCCAGGCTGAAAAGTCCCAACTCACTCAGCCTGTCCTCACATGGGAGGTGCTCCAGCCTTCGAATCATCTTAGTAACCCTTCAACAGTTCCAGATCCTTCTTATGTTGAGGATTCCAGAACTGGACACAATACTCCAGATGAGGTCTCACAAGAGAGGAATAGAGGGGCAGAATCACCTTCCTTGACCTGCTGGCCACACTTCTTTTGATAAATCCCAGTATATGGTTGTCCTTCTGGGCTGTGAGAGTGCATTGCCGGCTCATGTCAAGCTTCTCATCAACCAGCACCTCCAAGTCCTTCCCTGCAGGGTAGCTCTCTATCATGTCATCCCCCATCATGTACTGAAATCGACACACGCACTGTAAGGTAACAGGAGAGACAGAGAGAAGAAGAGAGAGAGAAGGTAAAAGGAAAGAAATCACCACATTGATGTGCAGCAGTTCCTTGGGAACCCATGGTCGCAGCAGCAGCTTCTTCCAGGCCACATGGTCCAGACTGGTCCTATCGAAGTGATGGTTGAGAGAGAGCATGAAAGCACGGGAGTGAGAACCACTCTATGGTTCCTTGTGGATTCCTTCATAAGGCCCATTCGACCCCCATCAGCACGTGTTGCAGTATTCCTGCAGCATGTCTTTTGGTAGGTTCTGGCCTGGGCAGTCCAGCAGGTGGAGGAAGGCAGAGAGAAAGGGGTGTGGGGGTGAGGCAGCACCCACCACTGCATCAACTCCCCCTGCAGCAGCCAGCTACAGACCTTGAGCTCAGCCAGTTGAAGGAGAACAGTGATTACTCCTTCACCTCTCCTACACTGAACCCTGCCCCTCATACAATGCCCTCAGGTGACATCCACCCTTCCGGAGGTCTGCTACTGCACCACCTCCACTATTCACTGCTGACCACAAAACAAACACACAAATGGACAGCCTTCAGACAAAATGTTTATGGCAAAGTTGGGTTTTACATTCCACCCTTTGACTTAAACATCTGTCACAGATCTCAAATCCAAAACTCAGGTCCATGCTGTTTATAGTGGTGACCCTTATAAGAAGGGAAGAGGATGAGGAGAATAAGGCAGAGGAAGAGAGAAGAAAGGGGCAGTCATGTCCCAGATCCATGAGCTATCAACTTGCCCAGTTGAAAGACAAGGAGTATTTCCCAGAACCACAAGCTATTAACTAACATCCAGGCCTCTTTTGACTTGTCCAGTTGAAAGACAAGAGGAGTTTGGGATTGGGATATACAGGATAGAGGAAGAAAGATAGGGAGGTAAAGACAACCAGGATGGTGTGCATGATTATCCAAGAGTCAGGACTAATCTAAAAATAGCTGAGTGAACCAGTATACGTATAAATCCAGTAATAAAAAAAAAAAACATTTCCACAAATAGAGTTGAAACTACAGTTCTTATCCTTGGTTTTCTATCCCTTAGATTACCAGCAATGATAAATAAACAACTCCAGTCTTAATGCATAACCCATAAGCAATAATAATTTTGGAACACTCAAAGGGGTGCCACTTATTTAATCAAAAACTTTAAGGTTCAGTTTTGTAACTAGAATCCCACTGGCTCAGATAAATTTAGGGGACTTAAAACCAGTGTACTAGGAAACCTGAGGCACATATAGAGTGAAACAAAGAAACTTACGCTTAACAGTTTAATTTAACCATTAAGGCAGGTACATTTTATTCAGCGCTTGAGAAGACTCGGGATTTGTCCTCAGAGTGCTTCTGCTGAGCAATGATTTCACGGAAAATTTATACACAGAATTGTTTTCAAATTCAAAGTGACAATTATACTTGTTCCGGGAACCTCAGGTCAGCTCAGAGTCGTTAAGGTGTGGCCATATCTGAGCGGTCAATCTCAACGACTCTGGGTGACAAAGGATAAGGGTCGTTAAGGCTATTTTAGTTAATCTTGCTTCTAACACATTACAGTTGATGTTCCATCCCACCATTTATAAATCACCATTTCAAGAGCCTCATAGTAATCTAGTTTCTCCAAAGGATGGAATTTTGGATCCCAAGGACAGAACTCTCAAAACCTTAAGAATATCCTTCACCACCACTTTCTTGCTCCCAGCTGAGATCGGTGGGTCTAGACCTTTCTTCCTGAGGAGCAATAATAGCATTAACAGAGAATATTGAGAGAAATATGTGATTTCCTTATGAAAGGAAATTTTCAACTTAGGGAAACACAAAATCTGTAATACAAGTTTAGTGAAAGTAGCTGCATTAACCATATAAAAGCCAAAGACAAAATCAACAGTTAAGGGAAAATTCTCAGTCCATCTTCAGCGGTGGAAGTTATAGCAGGGCATATCAGGACATATCCTCGGTCCACATGGCTCCACGGTGGATCATAGAAAAAAAGAAGTAACAATCTTTCATGTATTTATTTTATAGTCCTTTCCATGGACATTGGTTGCTACTCATGCATACAGATTAAGTGGATTTTTTAGAGTAAGATGTGCCTCTCAAAATTTGGGAAGCTCACCAGGACAGGCTGTCCTGGGTAGTATCTAGATTTGCCCAGGGGAAAAGTAACAAACAAATCCCTCTGTTAGTTTCCTGTGAGCCATCTAAAATAATCCCACTGGCTTGTTTATGGCTCAGTTAAAGGTAGCTTCACCAGCCTTTTCAGCCTTGGGGGAGGGGTGGGGGGGAGGCAGGTAATCTTACCCACAGGAGCTGAAGTAGCCGATTCTGTTCCCTTTGTTAAAGGAGCTGCAGGTATTTTCTTGAGTTGGGGCACAGCTTTTGCCCAGGGGCTGTCGCTTTTTTTGCCAGCCAATTCAGGTCAGACAAGGGCAGGCCAGGCATTAAATATGGGGGAACAACCTTTCTTCACTGACTCGGTGAAACTTTGTTAAGCCTTAAGGAGTCAGGCACATCTCTTATGAAGAATCATTTTCTCTGCGTTTGCTAACATTACCACCTGGGAACACATCAACTGCAAGGAAACTGCCTTTTGTAAGCATCCAGTGAGATGGCCGATCCCAGGATTAGGGATTGTAACCGCATCATCCTGCTTTGAAAATCTGTTTCCTCCAACCCAGCAAAGACTGATTGAGTCCCAAAGCATGGTGCTCCCTCATGCTCCTGCAATTCAACCAGCTCCATTAGGGCACATGCACTTGCTTTCCTTACAGCAGAGGTTTCAGGCTTCTTCCCCTTATCAATGTTATAAATTGAGGCGAATAATTTGATTCGGCCTTTACGGATCAATTAATTGTTTATTGATTACAGCAAGCAATGACAAGCAAACAGTGCTGGGTGCAGCCAGGGAGCCCGCGCTCTGCCAGCAGCTCACACCGACTTCCCCCCCACTTCAGTCTTTTATATGTTTCCATCTCCGTGGTCGTGGGGTACTCTGTGTCTGCGTCGCCAGTTAGACAGTTCTTATCTGTGTGTCCAGGCTCGCTGCAACACTTCGGCAACTCCCTCCGAATTCCTCCATATACCTGACTCCTTGGTTTTCTGTAGTTCAATTAGTTTTAGCAAAAGGCAATTTTGACACAACTACCCTTATCTACAAATATATTCTGTCCTTTAATCTTTATCCATATATGGTTATACAACCCAATTTGTGCCTAGGCAAACACAAAACTTTCTCTGTTTTCTGTCTTGTGGTTTCTTGTTATCTACACAAGCTCTCCTCCCCATTTGATTTACTACTTGATGGATAAAGGGTCGTATCTATCACAGTACACAAACTTTCCTCCTTATTTAATTTTCTACTTGATGAACAAAGGGTCCTATCTATCACATCAATAATAATTAGGGGCTGGAGTTTGAAAGCAGAATTTGCATCAAGAGCAGGATCAGGTTCTGCCACCTGCTCATTAATAATAATCACGGGTTGGAGTTCGGGATCAGAATAGGGAGTAGGATCCAATTTCATCACCCCCTCCTCCGAAAAACAGTGACCCTCATGCTCCAAACCGGAAAAAAAAACAGCTTCACAGTACCCCCCACCGCCGGGTAGCACTGATGATCCGATCACTTTTGTTTCACCACAGCACCCGACCATCTAGCAACACACTCCCTCTGGTTACGCATCCAGCGTCAAAACAATAGAGTCCATAGAGTCCCTCAGCTTCTTGCTCAGAATATCTAATTCTATCCTCTCCCTCATATGTAACCTCTGTTTCCATCAGGGGTCAGAGCTTGGGGGCAGGATGAGACAGTGAATCTGGTTTCACCACCACCTCAGCCTCTTTTCACGTGCAAAAGTATCCTCTAAGTTACTTTGCAAAATCTCCTTTGACCATTTAATATCAACCAGTGCCACAAACAGGCAGACTTCAGACAAAATGTTTAAGGCAAAAAAAGAGGTAAAGTCAAGCCTTACAGAAGCATGCAGATCTTCCACTAATACTCTTTTTATAATCATTTTTGTTCTTTTAATCTGTACGTTCCTATCTGGTTATTCAGTTAACTTTTGGGCTTCTGGTAGCAAAAAAGGCCTTTTGCAGCCCTACTTGGATGCAAGCCTTACTTCTTCAAATATGAATTTATTTAATTTTAAAGATCATATAGTTTAAATTCAAATATGTAATTTAGATCCATCTGTTACTCGAGAGGGGACAAAATAATTATAAATAATGTGATGATAGACTAATATTCTACTTAAATTTAATTCTTGCCTAGATATAATAAAATAATTCGATTAGCAGTAATCCTTACCTTTCCAATAATCCAAGTGAATGGGCACTTTGGCAGTGAAGACAGCACAAATCTTGATAAGGAAAACAGGCAGAGGGTAAAAAGACATTCTACATGTCCTCTAAACTACTCTAGAACTAAATACAGTTTCCCGAAGTAAATTATACCAGAAATGTGGAAGACTGTGCTTGAAAGACTAACATTCCAAGAAATCTTCTTATATTAGTCTTAGTCTTTTCCTAACTCCTGTGATATTTATCTGAAGCAAGCATGTTTCAGTTTGTCTTTCTTAGTTTCTTGTTGAGCTTAAAGAGGAAGAATGCTAAGGAATTTTTCCTGCCTTAGAGTAAAAAAATCCTCTCCTGCTGGACACTGTCTAAGTGGGGGAGAAGTACACTCCTAACACAGAGTTTATAATAAATGTTGTATCTTTATAGAGTACTTACCACTATATTTCAAAACCCATGGTTTTCTTGAATTTTGGTGTTCAATTTTGATTTGCTGTCAGTAGTACCACTGCTTTTGAGTGGCTCAGTCTCTCAATCAGATCAGGATTCAAGAATCTGTCATCAGCTGCATATTTTAATCACTAGGACCTTCCATTTTCTCCATTATTAGGTGACAGAGTGACAAAAATAAAAGGTGTTTGCTACAAAACACCTAGAAGCCAGACTTGATATGACTGTAACAGGAAAAGGTTCTTTTAACAGGATATTAGATTATATAGAGAATGCGATAAAGAATAATCCTGATTTTTTTATAGTGATCTTAAATACATAAACGGTTAAAACCTTAATGGGAGTATTTGTGCAGTCTGGCCCTCAAATCTCACAAAAAGACTGTGTGAACAGATCAGAAAATGTAAGTGACTTAAAAAAATTACTTCCTATGAAGAAAGAGCAAAAATATTAGAATATATTAAAATTTCTTTGTTAATGAAACAATTTTCTAAAGTAAGAAGGTAACACTGCCATTAAATTCATTTTGTTCAGAACTTAACATTACTGAGAAAAATTTAATATTACAGAGAAAAACTGAAAAGTACATCTCCAGAATGCTTTATTTTATTGTACAAAGCAGAATCTACCCAAGAACAGAGGGTCCATGCAAACTGTGTTTAATTAACCAGAAGGCCTTGCCTACTCTTTGTGGAAGTTCCCTGTCCTGTATTTGTGTTATAGATGAATGGAATAAATTTGGCATACCTTTTGTTGCTAAAGTTTTTTTTTTTTGAAAGAAAAGCATGTTAAAAGGCAAAGTCAGAGGAGGTTTGCAGTATTTCTCTGAGATTGCAGAAAGCCTCCTTTTTCAATATTGAAATGAACGCATGGTCAAAGAATAGTGATCAGAAGTTCAAAGTGCGCCTGACAATCAGTTATGAAACAAATTCCACAAAGGTCAATGCTGTTTCATATCTTCATTATTAAAGTAGATGTCAAAACACAGTGGAATTTCAGCAAGTTCACAGGTGGCACCCTAATTCAGAGAGAATGGTCAATATGTTGTGGAGGGCTGCTAATTAAAGGGAGATCAAGAGACTGGAGAAATGGGGAAAAAAATCTCATGAAATTTGACAAATTCAAAGAACTCCATGCAGCAGTAGAAGGTAGGGGCAGACAGACAGGAAGACAAATTTGCATAATGAACCCAAGTGTCCTGGTTGACAAGAATCTGAATATGAGTCAGCAATGTGTAGGGATGAAAGTTAACTGTATATTCAGTCATAGTAGCAAGAGATCAGCCAGCAGGTTGAGGTAAGTTATTATTCTTCTCTATTCTTCACTTGTGAGACCACATCTGGAGTATAGTGTCCACTTTTGGATCCTATAGTACATGATAGGAACCAACAGAGCGGAATGAGTCTTGCACATATCCACCAGGATGATCAGAGGCCTGCAATATATGACTTATGAGGAAAGGCTGAGATAGCTGGGTGGCTTCAGAACAAAGTAGAGAACATTAAACAAGAATTAGTTACTTTTTGAGAACATTTCCAAGCTGAATTATTCCATAACTCTATGAAACGAATGAACAAGCAGAGCAACACTTCTCAGATTAAGTAAAATGCAGGAACAGCAAATGCATTTATGTCAGGGCCATGTATACAAAATAAAAGCCTGTGTTTCCAAGCAAAACAAGCAGATATACAATCTGCCATCTAGGTGGGGAGAAAGAAAAGGGATGAGCTCTACCAGGTACAAGAAACCAGAGAGACCTGGAGACTGCAAATAGTAAGGAGTATGCTGATATCCAGAAATCATGAAGGGTATCAGAACATTTTTTCATGTCATGGGTGCTTTTTTTTTTTTTCTCACTGTACACAAGCTTGTGAATGAAAACTCCCACAGGCAACTGATTTGGCCACCTGTAGGTGGCTAATCTTCAGATTAATCAGTGGTTAGATGTAGTGAAAAATCAGTGAGAAAAATGTACGAATATGGAAGATTTCTTCTTTACAATATCTGTCAAAAATATTTTGAAGGAAACTTCTCTGTCAGCTTTAGTTGGAAGTATAATTAGGCAGCTTTGCAGAAAAAGCCTTTGATAGTTTTCAAAAATCAAAGCATCTTGAAAGCATCTGTAAAATATGAGCTAATTTGCCTTTCAGTTATAACTATACTGAGAGGCATCATCGAGATCATTTGTGTTTTATCTGCAAAAAATCAAATCCCAAGAGTGTTTTGTAAGCTTGTCTTCCCACCCCACCTATCTGTTATTATATAAAGTGGCTCACAAGTAACAATCTGATTGCGCTTTTGAATACTTATTAGTATGAAAATATTCTTTACTTGTTTATTTTTGTTCATATGAGTAACCATCACTTCTGTAAGCAGCCAGGTCAGTAATGAACCAACTCTTACTACTTTTTGAAATACCATTATGTCTGGTTTTTTTTTTCCCCGTTTTATTTAATTTACTGCAGGATTTTGATTAATGGAGTAAAAGTTGCTTTAAATATGGTTCATATGGGTTTGTGCTGATAGCACTATAGGACATAACAAGAAATGCAGATACTGATAAGCTGATTGTTAGACCTGGTAAGAATTCTGACCTTAATGAATTTATTTTCCATTGGAATTCTGTATACATCTATGAGGGTACAGTGCACTGAGGGCTAAATAAAAATGCTGGGGGGAGGGGGGAAGGGTTGGGAAGAAATCAAAAAAGAATAAAAAGAAAAAAATGTATTTGTAAACTCAGGGTCAGTGGGGTGATGGTATTACAGCAGAAAGAAAACAGGCAGGAATATGGAACCATTCTTATGGAGTAGATTTAACTTGCAAAGACCCCTATAAGATAAGAATAACACTCCCTATTTCTCTCCATAATGATCCTAATACCTTAGAGAAAATGGATCCCTAAACAATTCTTGAAGTTATATACAAATTGAAGAACCCTCCAGAAAATAAGATGCAGTGATTCCATAAACCATTTTAGCCCTTGTGTGGCCAGGAGATGCAACTATGATACATCTGTACGTTTGTATATACAATTATATAGAACAAAGATCAATTAAAGTTGCATATAAATAGAATTTTGTCTAGGACATTGTAGTTCATAAATGCTTCTATTCTATTTTAATTTCTATACATTTTATTCAGCTTTCTTCCTCTTTCCTTCTCTTTTTAATTCTTCAGTAAGTATGGTAGCTGCTTAGCTTATGAGCAGTGGTAGTGGCACCTGCAGGACTTAACACTGCAGAGAATGAATATTTGAGTCAGACAGTCTTATGATGTTTCTTCTGCTTTGCTGTGATTTCATTCAAAACTGATACCTGAGTTAGCAAAATGCCGTCATTTTAGTTTCTTTAACACCTGTTAAAAGCAGAACAACATATGCCCTTGTGTATGCCTTGTTTTCTTCTGTATAGCTAATGATACATTATTGGGATGTATATATTCATAAGTCAACGTAAGAAAGATGTAGTTCATGTTTACAAGCACAAATCTAAGTATTGTTTTCTGAAGTGGAGGTATTTGTTACATTTATCTCTTCTTTACATTTTGTGTTCTAGCACAAAACAGAAAAGTAATTTAATGCTACAGAGAAGGCTTTGTTTTTTGTTTTTACCTGAAATTTATATAGCTCAGGTATATGTTGAATAAATAACCTGGGTTCTTCAGCAATAGTGAACTGCTGACTAGGAAAAAATGGCAATGAGGGCATGATGGAAATTCCCTTTTATATGGCATAGAATGCTAGAATGCCACAGTAACATGAGGATTTCAGAGAAGAAAATTCAAGGAATAAATGTATTTACAAAATCAAAACATAGGTATGAATAAAATTAGACACAATTCTTACTTCAGTGTTGATATATTTTCCTGTTGAAGTAAAGAACAGAAGGGAAAAACATAGAAGCAGTGAATGACAAACTAAGGACTTAAGATTAAAGCTGAATTAGTTAACTACAGGAATTGTGCCTATCTCCCATTATAAATCCTCAAGACTACTAGTTGTTTTTAAGCCAATATTTGAATTTGGATGCTATTTACTTCATGATATTCAGATTCCATTTGAAATCACAACATTAGCTTAAAGTGTAAACACAGTGAGAAAAGTTCTCAAGAAGTCTGCTCTTACTAGAAATGCTCCATCAAAGTCATGCAGAAGACCAAACCCATTGAAGCTCCATGAAGCTTCCTGTTTCTGAGAAGCAAGCTGAACTGTCTTAGACTGGAAAAGCTGTATGGATTCTCAAAAGTGCATCTAAAGTTTTGGAACGTGGAAGAGGTACAGCCAGTACCATAGATACATATGCAGATTTGGCATCTTAAATATCAAAAGAAGTGATCTTGTGCCCAGAAATTTCTCTTCCAGCACTTGTAGGCAGTCAGTTATGGCCATCTCATATTGTCTATTCAGCTGTTTGGATTGTCCCACCTATTTGTAATTTATATGGTCAAAGTGATATACAGTGATAAAACCAGTGATATCTGATAATTTTTAATTGATTTCTAGGAGTATCTGTGTCCTCAATGTTTTTCAAATGTTAATAATTTTTTTTTTTTTTAAATGTGAAGCAATTTTGCCTTCTGACTGTTACTCATTGCAGTCGTGTTCAGATTTACTGTTATGAATAAAGACTAACATGGCACTAGTAACAAATAATATGTAGAATCACAGAATCTTAGAATAACCAGGTTGGAAGAGACCCACCAGATCATCGAGTCCAACCATTCCTATCAAACACTAAGCCATTCCCCTTAGCACCTCGTCCACCCGTGCCTTAAACACCTCCAGGGAAGGTGAATCAATCACCTCCCTGGGCAGCCATCAAACTGGGAAAATAAAAGTTTCAACAATGATATAACTAGTCAGGTATAACTAGAATATTTCCAACAACCCCTCCCCACCTGGCATTTAGAAGGTAAATATTTGTCATAATACCCACAGTCATGCTTCATTTAAATTGGTAGTCCTACTCCTCCAGAAACTGGAATGAAGTCAGTTCCTCTGAAAGTGAACATAATGTCAAAAGTCTTTTCAAAACTAATAATCCATTTATAAGGCAGACATTTTTTATTATCTAGATATTTGTAACAGATGAATCTTTTACCTGTTCTTCTTTGAAGTGTTAATGAAGCTTTAGAAGAACCATGCACTGAACTGGTCTTAACCAAAATAAATGCAGAACAAATAAATGAGCTTATTTGGGGAAGAGTTCTTGTATTCCAAAATACAACATATCCAATATGACCTTTCTGAAAATGAATACTGATTAACCCTAGCAGGGATCACTAACCTCACTTCATAAGTATTTCTCATTATATTTTTATTTTTACTTTTTAAAATGGTAGAAAGGTTAATTCCAGGTCCACTGGAATTTTTTGTCCAGTTCTTGCTCTTGTGTGTTTTAATGGAACTTACATTCCCTGATATACTTCTATTATTCTAATCAGGCTATTTGATTTTTTTTTAAGCACTTTAAATATTTCACGATAAGATAATGTTAGGTTCCTGTGACATATTATTTTTGTCACAAATATATTATTTATTTGCACAGATTACACGTAAACTATACCAATTGCATGTTTTGTTCCATTTGGGTTTTTTTTGCTGAGGAGTTACAATCTAGTGGAATCATTATAAGACTAACAGAAGAAAGAGTTCTTGATCTTACCTATGTGACTGGGTCAATCTCTTCTTACGATATTGAATTTGCATGTGCTTTAGGTGGTACTAATATGTATTGGAGCGAGCTGTCATGAATGGAGTGCTGTATGTCACTCATAAGAGAGAACCAGCAATGTGTTTGAAAGTAAATGGAACAGTGATTTAAGAAGATTTAATGGCAAAGGTACACTTGATTATTAACTGCACAGAGGGCAGCATCAGGCAGGACTGTTAGGGTGACCCTTCCGTAGAGTCCTGAGGTTCAGAAAGGACCCACTTTTTTTCTAAACTCTTTCTCAGATGGGAGTCTAGGTGCAGCTACATCCAGCCTTAGGCCCCACCTTGGTCAACTGTTTATATCTAAAGGATTATAATATATGCTCAGCCAATTCTTTCTATATCTTAGCTAATATTTTAAAGTTTAAGTGCACATATTCCCAATTGAATTCCTGAACATCTGGCACTGCAAGGATTCTATCAGCCTCGAGAAGTTACCTTCAGAGGTGTCCCTGCAAACATATTGCAGCTCTCTGCCCTGCAGGAGAGTTCACAAAGGGCTCTTGGTCTGATCACTTTTTATGGAGTATGAAGACTGACTCTTAGTTATATTTGCATACTGGCTGCAGATACCAGTTTCTTCCAAATTTGTCTGGAGCTGGACACCAAGCAGCACTATGGCATGGCCAGGGTGCATTACTGTTGATTACTCCTTGGTTATTGTGTTGGTTTTTATCTCCCCTGAATTCACCTGGAGCTGGATACAGACATCAGACCAGATGCATCCATCACGACTGCCACTGGTGGTTGTTGCCTGAGCAGAGTTATGGGAAAAGACCAGGTTTGGGAGGTGGGAGGGAAGTACACTGTCAAAATAGTTCTGCTACAAAACACTGAGTATTGGAACTGAGTAGACCTCTCTCCTAGTGCTGTGAATCAGAACTCATAATCACTGTCAATTCTTCTTTTTAAGGATAATAATTCTAGAATATTTTCTTTAGGTTTGAGGATGGAAACATGTGCCTTGTTATCAAGATGTTTCACTTACACACTTCTTTTTTTTTCTGTGTTTGTGCTGTATCTGTGAAAATTATTTGTTTAGAGCGTCTTATTTCCCATGTCCTTTACCCTGTACATCACTGAAAATTTTGATTTTATTCTCTCCTCCTCAAAACCAAAAAAGCAGCCCAGATAGTATTGAGAGCTTACTTTCAGGTAATCTTTGAGAACTGACATTTTTAGCACTGGCCTATAGTCCCAGTAAGTAAACCTTTGTCATACTTAACTTTTATAGTGTCACAAGATTTTAGTGTTTCAAACCTATAAAAATTAAACTCCACTCAGAGTTAAAGCATTTATTCTTTTCATTCATTTTTCACCAGTTCTCAGAAGTTGCTGCTCTTCTGTCCTTTTAAGGGGAATATTAAACTCCAATTTCTATTCTTTTTTTATTGACTCCAGGAAGGCTATCAGATTTGATTTGACCACTAGAACCTATGTTGTCTCTGAAGCCTGGATTCATACTTTAGGAATAGCTGGGGTGCTCTCCACTCTGTTTCTTTCCACTGTGTTAAGAAAGGTATATAGGTGAGAAACCAGTATGCAGTTGATAAGGTGTTCAACAAAAAACAACAAACAAAAAAAATCCCTGCTTTTAATTCATGTTGGTTTTAATATTCTGTGATCTAACTTTCAGATCGGTATGAAATGTGCACTCCAGACTCCCTCTTCTAAAAGACTCATTGAATATTTACGGAAATTTGACATTAAGTATTGATAGTTCAGATGATTTCTAATGTTAATCTGATACTGATAATACAAAACTGTATCTAGCCCACAGTAACTAAGTTTCTTATTGCCCCATTCCTGGTCATTTGGGAAGCTGAAGTAAATAACAAGTTATAAAACAATCACACTTTCCTCAAGTTACTTACCTTCAGTCTATCAAAATATACATTCAACTGAATGAAGTTCTAGACAACTTTTATCTAAGGAAGATAGTTTTAACTGTAATGAACAAGTTCTGTCCTAATTAACTTTAAAATGTAGAACTTTTAGAATAATTTAAATAATATATTCTGAGACTCACACTCAATATTTTGAAATAATTTTCAACTGTCTGTTTTGAAGAAAGCCCAATATAAAGAGAGTAATTACTACTGAATGATTTATTAATTTGCAAAATGATTTCATGAGGAGTAAGGCTCTTTAGAGTTGCAAAAGCTCAGTTTCAGAAGATTCTTTGAGATACAGAAATGAAGCAAAACAACACTACAAATGCAAATATAAAACTGTATCTACTAACTTCAGAAAATTAGGCATATTTGGCATCACACAGACAACAATAATCTGTGGTACATAATTAGTGAACTGCCCATACAAGTGAACTACTGGAAGGTAATGGAAGGTTCTTTTTTTTTTTTTATCATTTTGGTTTTTTGGCTGCTATATCATGCAATAAATAATAATCTCAATAGCCACTATTCAAATGCACTGTATTCTCTACTGGCAGCATTTTCTACAGAAAGATTCAATTATTACTACAAAATGGATGTGATTGTTATGCTTAACTTTCTCTCAGGAACAGGGATATTTTGTTCATCTTAGTGTCTGGCTGCAAATGACACCAATAGATTGAGACAGATATGAAAATGCTGTAAAGTTAGGAATATATATACGAACTGGATAATTTGTTACATATGCATCTCCATCAGCTGCAAAAAGACAACTGCAAAAGACTGTCTAAGGCTTTGGTACGGGCAGAGTTGTCTGACATTTTATTGCCCTAGAGAATCTACTAGCCAACTACCTGCTTATTTTGTCTACACTTAGATTAAAGGTGTGTAAATTGCACATGAATTGGTTCAGAGTTGAAACTGATTAGAAGTTTTTAGCTATCAGTAAAGGAAGATTTTGAAGTAGTCTTCTAACAAGGAAGCTAACTTAAATATGGATCTTGATTAGTTTGTGAAAAGGAAAACATGGTATGTGATTTAAAATTTTAAGAAAGATTTTGATTTAAACATTGCTGTTAAAGTTTATATGTAAGGAGAGCACTGAATTTGTTTGAAAACCTTTGCATAGTTAACAAGTTGTATCCATCTCTGTGATTCAACAGGGCTTAAAACTGTAATATACAATATCCTCCACTTAAAAGTAGCTAACTGCTGTAAAAATACAGGTTTTACTTATCAGAGCTGAAACAAATACATTCGTGAGTAGAAGAAGAATATTTTGATGTAATGTTTGGAGAAGTTTGGATCTGTGATGATCTTTACTCAATGTGTTTACCCAAGTTCTGGAGATTAAAAATTTTTAGATCAGTTGAGGTCTTTTCTCCTTTCCTCTGCTGACTGGATTTGATCATATTTGTTTAAAGTTGCCTCATGGAAGCAATAATTTCTATCCTATCCTATAATGTACAGATGATACCGCTGTATCCATCATGCTCTTCAAAACTGTATAGTGCTTTTTTTCTCTATGTATTCAACTCAAAAGCAGTGGCTGAAGAACTGACTAATGGCCTTATTAACTGACAGGAAAGGGAGATCTGAGCTTCAACACACAAAGGAAAACCTTACAATGAATCACAGTGGTCAATAAATACTCTCGGTAATTAAAATGCCATTATTTTTTAGGATTAAGCAGAACTACTGTCTGTTCTGCCAGAAGTTTAAGTATTAACTTCCAAAAAAACCTCATGAAATTTCTTTAATGTAAAATCGAAATCTTATCCTGCAGAATTCCTGCATTTTAATGAGATTCAGATCAAAATCTGGATGTATTTTTTAAATTACTGTAAAAAAAAAAAGCTGTTTTGTACACGCGAAAGTTCTACAGCTTTTTAAAAAAAAATACTGGTGACCAATATCATACTTCCCACACAGTTGCAGAAATGACCGTAGTCTAATTCTAAACTGATATACTTATCATATATGCCTACACAAGGATCCACAGGATTTATGGTGAAGAATGAAGATATTTTCACAGACAGATTATTACAGTAATGACCCATTCCTAAAGCTGTTTTTGACAATAGTCAGGTGTACTATCTCGTACAATAAGCATAATCAGCCACCACATGAAATATAATTACACCTATGAGCAATGCACCTTATTTTTAAAAAGATATCTCAGACTGGATTGATCAAATGAATCTTGAAAATGCCTGTTCAAAAGGAACCAAGAAAGACTACACTAGATTCTGAAATTTGCATTGCAGGTGAAGTTATTTTGCATTAATCCCATCCTCCATGTTTAATTTATAAATTAACTTTATTACTTATTTTCAGCTCTTATATCTAACTTTTTTTGATCAAAATACATTGTTCTTGTCTTCTGCCTGAATTAGTGGGGTTTGTTCTGCATTCCTGTAAAATATTTCACATATTATCTTTCCTATAGCAGAATCTAGAGGGTCGTTCTTTTCCCTTATTACCTATCCTTTTTTAAAGTTTGGAAGAAGTGTTGAATTTCAGTGTTTATTACAAATGGATCAGAGATTTATTCAGCTTGGTCTTGGTTTTTTAGACTCTTTTCAAAGTCTTCGTTACACACCTTTCAATAGGATGCCAGTATCTGGCCTTCCAGATATAATTAAAAGAAAAACTTAAAAGAAGGAAAAGTACTTTAGTCTGGATATATGTTTGAAACTTGGAGAGCTTCATGAGTATTTGTTTAGATCAGAACAGTTCATTTGATCTCTTATGAATTGCAAGTCCTGGTGTTTAATTGTCCTAATTCCTAGAAAATTTTGCATTGTAGTAGTATATTATCAGGTCTATTTGCTATCCAATACATAGATAAATTTGTTATAAGGAAGTAAAAATGACTTATTAAAAGTCAGTTAACTTCAGATTTTGAACAATTAGAAATTCTATCTGATAAAGAAAAAAAATTAAAAACACAATTTTATATTTTATTATATTTTATATTTTATTATATTTTATATTTTATTTTTATGTTCCAATCTGATAAGAAAGTTTTCAGAATTCAAGGCCTGGCATTTTGGTCTAATCTTTATTAAAAATAGAAGCTATTGCAGATCTTAGCTATGGCTCTGAGTGTTCACAGAATACAACTATATGACATTTGCCTTCCTCTTACTTTATTGTAAGCTTTTCTGTGTTCTCTTCTCCTTCCTTTTTCAGAAATGTAGAAAAGGCTTCCCTCAAGAACGAGAACAACTTTAACAATGCTAATTTCACGGAAACTAAATAATTGGATTTCTATCTTCAGGATATTTTCCTTCTCAAAAGCATTTCAATGAATGCTGTGAAATCTTAATTTTTCAGTAAACCTGAAAGACTTTCATGAAGACAAAACTTGACGTTTGAAAAGCATTTTGGCAATCACTTCAAAAATAAATGATCTTTTAATTCTGAAAAGTCTGGTAATGGTTTACTTTCTCAAAGCACAAGTAATAACTGTAAAATAAGGAAAGAACATTGTGCTGTGAAACATGAGAAAATTCTTAGGTAAGTCCCATTTCCTTCTTACAAATGAGAAAAAGTTCCTAAAACCAAAAAATAAAGTAATCCCTGTAAACAAAGAGTTTATAGGAAAAAACCATTAGAGCTTGGATGGTACAAAGGAGAGAGCTAGGGCAACTGAACTAATAATAAGAGGTAAGAAAATGTCCTCTTTGAAAACTCCTTAGCATATAATTAGACAATTCATCACATAAAGAATTTATTTCAATAATTAATTCCAAAATCTTACCCAAGAGCTTGGATGTCTTAATTATCAGTATCATTAATAACACATTTATATAAGTTATCTATTCCAGTTTGGAATTTTTATCAATTTTGTTGTTGTTTCTCCTTTTAGGATGATTTTAAAATGTCTTTCCATTCAAATTTCTTCCCTTATTTGTTTTCCAACACTTCTAACTTCCGAAGAGCTCTCCTTACAAGAACAGGAGCTGGTGCCTACACAAAACAAGGAAAAATAATACAAACAATATTGCATTTTATTTATAATGCTTTTTTTTTGCAAAATATTTTAAATTGCTTTACAGTGAGAAGAAGGCATCTCCTAAAGTAAGACACAGGAACTTCTCACCATCAAAAGATGAAGAATTAAAAAAAAGGATTAATAGCTAAAATGAAAAAGTGAGAATAACAGTGACTTTGATAGTACTGATGATACTAGAATTAATGAATAGGGAAATGTAAAGGTGAAGTGAATGTCACAATGAAAAGAGACAATGACATGGGAAAAGGGAAGTGGAAATTTGAAAAAAATAGTAAAGGAATTATGAGATGGAGCCAGGAAAGAATTAGTAGGTTTAGAAAGATGAATGAAATGAAGTGTTCCACTAAAGAGAATTATACACTCCTCCACTCACCCCAAAAGAAAAACACCAACAAAAACAATTAGAAAAATGTTATTGAATACATATCACAGGGGAATGTAGAGATGTGTGAAGGAGAAGTCACTTAAATGATTCAAGCCATTCAATTGTTGAGTCAGTGCTCTAATGTAAGAAAACAATAAGGTTTTGTAAAGGATCACAAGACGATAGTTAAAGGGAAGCCTTAAGATTTATTTAAACATAAGACCACCTCTTGCAATCCAGTTCAGAGATAATCAGGTAGAGAAGATAGGAAATAGAAATCAAGATATAATGTTATAGGACATAGCATATTGGATCAACAGAAGGGTCGAAAAAATGACCTTGGGAACTAGTAACCTGTCAGCCTGACCTATGTACCTGGGAAGATCATGGAACAAATCCTCCTAGAAAATATGCTAAAACATGTGGAGGGCAGGGAGATAATTCAAGACAGCCAGCATGGCTTCACCAAGGGCAAGTCCTGCCTGACCAACTTCGTGGCCTTCTATGATGGGGTAACCACATCAGTGGACACAAGAAAAGCAACGGATGTAATCCATCTGGACTTCTGTAGAGCCTTTGACATGGCCCCCACAACATCCTTCTCTCTAAAATGGGGAGCTATGGATACACTGTATTTGCTTAGACCCCACAATCACCATAATTTTGCCCCATTTGGTTTCTATCAGGTATGAGTTAATTTTATGAAGAATAACCTTAAACCAAGAAAAACTATTTCCAGATGACTGCCATATCAAAGGAAACAAAGAAAGACTAAAGGAAGGATGGAAGTAAGGAAGAAAAAAAGGAAGGAAGAGAGGGATGTTAAGAATATTATATTTTTTGTAAAAAAATTATTAAAACATTACTCAAAGTGAAATTTTTAAGTAAAACTTTCATTATAAGTCTTTTAAGTATTTAAGTCCTTTTATGTTTTTAAATACTTGAATTTTTATTTCTACCATATCCATTCTGTTAATTGCTAGTATGAAGATCCTTGATTGGAATTCTTCTTTCTGTTGAATGTAAATATATTTCTTCCAATTCTGGTCTTTGGTTTGCCTTCAGTATACTCAGCAATAGTTTTTCTTCTGTATACCTTTGGGTGGGGTTTTCTGAGATTTGTTTCCATTCTTGTTTTTTCATTCTTAGTAGGTTTTGCTATGTAACTTACCAGATATTGCTGGGTTATTCCACGTCCCATTGAAAATTTGCTTTCATGCTGTAAGACTTTGTTAGTCTTTGAATTTGACTATCAAATGTCAATTTGCACTCTCAGAGAAAAGGTTGCTATTGTTATTATTCTTATTTAATTTCTCAGAGGTGGTGAGAAATGAAAAAAATATTAGAAGCATGCATGAAATATTTTCAGGGTTTTTTTAGTACTTATAAGCCCAGGAAGTAGTAAGAAAAATTAGGCCAAAATAAAGGGAAAGTCTGTTTTCCAGTGGTAATGTATTTTTAAAGCTAGATAAAAATAATTTGACAGAAATTCTTCATAGGATTCATTATGGTTTATTTTGCCCTTGATGTCAATTTGGACTTCATATTCCACTAGTATCCTATATTTCCTTTTGTATATGTCTCAAGGGATATTCCCAGTGTTCTGAAATTATTGTGAATAATCCATTTATTAGTATTTATTTGTGTGTTTATTACATTTTTCAGGCCATTTAATGAAAATGGTGTTTTGCAGTTCATTTCTCTAGCAGTCTCAGAATAAATTCATTATTAAACATCATTAAAGTTGGAGCGGCAGAATGCACAATTAATGACTTGCAAAAGTATGCTAGTAAAACCACACTGGAAATGTTGTGAAAATAATAAAATCGCAATGTATTTGGAACTGGAGTTATTATTCTTGGAGAAACCTATGTCAGTCTCAGTGGTTGTGATGAGTTAATGCAGTTGATGTACCATTTTAAGGGCAGCACCAAACTTTCTACGGTAAAGGATTTGTTATTACAGGAACATATCCAAATCTGGGGTGAAAAATGGCAAATCTGTAACCACCCAAAAACATTTTGCAGCTTTTCATCTAGAAGACTAAATTACCACTTACTGTATACTAACACAGTTGAATTGTTAAGACAATGCATTGCATAACAAATTTTTAAACTTATGCAATAAATGGCAGAAAAGAAGAAAAATACGTTCATTCAGCATGTTATTGACAAAGAACTACTTGAAAATGAATCTGAACAAAAGAAAGAATGAGAGGAAGAGGAAGAGGAAGAGGAAGAGGAAGAGGAAGAGGAAGAGGAAGAAAAATAATAAACAGGAAAGAGGGCAGCCAGGAAGCTCAATCTGGAGATTTTCAAGAAAATGTTTAATGCTTGAATTAATTAATTAATTTATTATAATTATTATTTATTTCTGTACAAAAAAAAAAAATAAACCACATCAGAAACTGAACTTTTCCGTAGTAGATCTATGGAGGTCACAAGATAAATGAGAGTGTTTCAATATGTTTCATTCCAGCTGTACATTATCTTGAGATGAGAGATGGGCAATGGCAAAGTGTGTTTTACCTTCATTCAAGAATAAGCATAGATTGTTTAGGTAGCTGTTAGCAAAACACATTTATAAATTATGACAAATCATTACTCCAAATCCCCCACTGTTAGTTGGGAATGGTGACCTCGTATCAACAGACAAGGAGAAGGCTGAGGTGCTCAACACATTTTTTGCCTCAGTTTTCACCAATAACTGCTCTCCTCAACCCTCCTGGGTCATGGGACACAAGATGGTAACCAGGGAGGTAAACACCCTCAAATTGTAGAGAAAGATCAGTTTCATGACCACCTGCGGAACCTGAACATATGTAAGCCTATGAGACCTGATGAGATGCATTCCAGATTCCTGAGGGAATTGGCTGATATGGTTGCCAAACCCCTCTCTATGATATTTGAAAAGTCATGGGAGTCAGGAGAAGCCCCTGGTGACTGGAAGAAGAGTAATATTGTCCCAATTTTTAAAAAGGTTAGAAAAGATGACTCTGGGAACTACTGACCTGTCAGCCTCACTTCTGGCAATGCACGCTCACAGCCCAGAAGACCAACCATATACTGGGATGCATCCAAAGAAGCATGGCCAGTAGGTCAAAGAAGATTATTCTGCCCCTCTATTCCTCTCTTGTGAGACCTCATCTGGAGTATTGTGTCCAGTTCTGGAATCCTCAGCATAAGAAGGATATGTAACTGTTTGAACAGGTCCAAAGAAGGGTTACTAAGATGATTTGAGGGCTGGAGCACCTCCCATATGAGGATAGGCTGAGAGAGTTGGGACTTTTCAGCCTGGAGAAGAGAAGGCTCTGAGGAGATCTTACAGCAACCTTCCAGTACCTGAAGGGGGGCTACATGAAAGCTGGGGAGGTATTGTTTACAAAGGCTTGTAGCAACAGTACTAGGAGCAATGGAAATAAACTGGAGAGGGGAAGATTTAGGCTAGATGTAAGGAAGAATTTCTTCACTATACAAGTGGTGAGGGACAGGAAGAGGTAGCCCAGAGAAATTGTGGGTTCCCTATGTCTCGAGGTGTTCAAGGCCAGACTGGATGGGGCCATGGGCAGTCTGATCTAGTGGTATGTCCCTGCCCATGGCAGGGGGGTTGGAACTAGATGATCTTTAAGGTCCCTTCCAACCCAAAATAGTCTATGATTCTATGATTTTATGATTCTATGATTATCTTTAATGAAAATAACAGAGGTATAAAAAACGGTCTCAGAATCCATGCATGTTTGTAGTTTCCTGACTACAGCTGGGAATAAGAGATAATGTGAGGGTATCCTGAGCTTTACATGAATTGACAACGGATAACAATTATATTTTATTTTGAGACATCATCTGGAATTCTCTCATTCAGATTGTATAACTTCCAATGTATATACTCATGTACAAAATACTGTGCAATAAAAAAAATGGGCCCTGATAACAGTTTTGGAAGTTGACGTTAGAAGGATGATCTAGATTATCTTGTACAAATAGGAAAACAAAAAAATAAAAGGAACAAAGACAGTTAAAATCTTCACAACTGCTCCTACTGCTAGGTATAATTGTATTTCCTGTCAAGACATTGGCTTTAGAGTCATAGAATAATCAGATTGGAAGAGATCCACCGAATCATCGAGTCCAACCATTCCTATCAAACACTAAACCATGCCCCTCAGCATCTCGTCTACCCGTGCCTTAAACACCACCAGGGAAAGTGAATCAAGCATCCCCCTGGGCAGCCTGTTCCAGTGCCCAATGACCCTTTCTGTGAAAAATTTTTTCCTAATGTCCAGCCTAAATCTCCCCTGAAGGAGCTTGTGGCCATTCCTTCTTGTCCTGTCCCCTGTCACCTGGGAGAAGAGGCCAGCACCCTCCTCTCCACAACTTCCTTTTAGGTAGTTATAGAGAGCAATGAGGTCTCCCCTCAGCCTCCTCTTCTCCAGGCTAAACACCCCCAGCTCTCTCAGCCATTCCTCATAAGGCCTGTTCTCCAGCCCCTTCACCAGCTTCGTTGCTCTTCTCTGGACTCGCTCCAGAGCCTCAACATCCTTCTTGTGGTGAGGGGACCAGAAATGAACACAGGATTCAAGGTGCAGTCTCACCAGTGCTGAGTACAGAGGGAGAATAACCTCCTTGGACCTGCTGGTCACGCCGTTTCTGATACAAGCCAAGACACCACTGGTCTTCTTGGCCACCTGGGCACACTGCTGGCTCATGTTCAGTTGGTTGTCAACCAACACCCCCAGGTCCCTCTCCTCCTGGCAGCTTTCCAGCCAGACTTCTCCTAGTCTGTAGAACTGCAAAGGGTTTTTATATCCCAAGTGCAGGCATCTGGCCTTGTTAAACCTCATGCCATTGGTCTCAGCCCAGCTGTCCAGCCTGTTCAGATCCCTTTGCAGAGCCTCCCTACCCTCCAGCAGATCCACACTTCCACCCAGCTTAGTGTTGTCTCTAAACTTGCTAAGGCAGGACTCGATGCCTTCATCCAGGTTGTTGATAAAGACATTAAACAGGGCTGGACCCAGCACTGAGCCCTGGGGAACCCCACTTGTCACTGACCTCCAGCTGGAGTTAACACCATTTCCCACCACTCTCTGGGCCCAGCCAGTTTTCCACCTAGGAGAGTGTGCATCTCTCCAGGCCAGAGGCTGACAGTTTCATAAGCAGAATGCTGTGAGAAACTGTGTCCAAGACTTTACTGAAGTCCAGGAAGATACATCCACAGCCTTTCCCCCACCCAGTAGCCGAGTCACTTTGTCACAGAAAGCGATCAGGTTAGTTTGGCAAGACCTGCCTTTTGTGAACCCGTGTTGACTGGGCCTGATCGCCCAGTTCTCTTGCATGTGCTTCATCATAGCACTCAAGATCTCCTGTTCCATGACTTTCCCTGGCACTGAGGTCAGACTGACAGGCCTGTAGTTCCCTGGATCCTCCCTGCAACCCTTCTTGTAGATGGGCACCACATCAGCCAGCCTCCAGTCCAGTGGAACTTCCCCAGTCTTCCAGGACTGTTGGAAGATGATGGAAAGGGGTTTGGCCAGCACATCCGCAAGCTCCTTCAATACCCTCAGGTGAATCCAATCTGGTCCCATAGACTTGTGGTTGTCTAGTCAGGCTAGCAAGTCTCTGATCACATCCTCTTGGACCATGGGAGCCTCATTTTGCTCCTCTAGCTCCTGAGTTTGTACAGAAAGGGAACAACTTTCTTTACAATTAAAGACTGAGGCAAAGAAGGCATTAAGTACCTCAGCCTTTTCCTCATCCCCTGTCAGTGTTGTTCCTTCTGCATCCAATAGGGGCTGTATCGTCTCCCTAGTCCTCCTTTTATTATTTATATATTTATAGAAAGATTTTTTGTTATCTTTCACCAACTTTGCCAATCTGATTTCTAGGTGAGCCTTTGCCCTTCTGATTTTTTCTCTACACAATCTCACTTCCCTCCTGTAATCCACCCAAGAGGCCTGTCCCCTCTTCCAGAGCCCATAAACTTTTCTCTTCTTCTTGATATCACTCAAGATCTCTCTGTTAAACCAAGCTGTTTTTTCCCCTGCTGGCTTTTTTTCTGGAACATGGGGATGGCTTTTTCCTGAGCTGCTAGGATTTCCTTTCTGAAGAGCTCCCAGTCCTCATGGGCTCCCTTGCCCTTAAGCACTGTCTCCCATGAGACTTTGCCAACCAGCCTTCTGAAGAGTTCAAAGTCTGCCCTCTGGAAATTTAATGCTACTGTCCTGCTAACCAACCTCTTCACTTCACCTAGAACAGAAAACCCTATCATCTCATGATCACTTAGTCCTAGGTGTCCTCCTACTGCCACATCCCCCACAAGGCCTTCTCTGTTCACAAGCAGCAGGTCCAGGAGGGCACCTTCCCTTGTTGGTTCGTTCACCAGCTGTGCGAGGAAGTGTCTTCCACACACTCCAGGAGCCTCCTAGACTGCTTCCTTTCTGCTCTATTGTACTTCCAGCAGATATCAGGAAGATTGAAGTCTCCCAAAAGAACGAGAGGCATTGACCTAGAGATTAACCCCAACTGTTTATAGAAGAGCTCATCAGCTGCTTCTTCTTGGCTGGGTGGCCTGTAACAGGCTCCCATCACAAAATCTACCTTCTTATGGGCTCCTCTGAATTTAACCCACAGGCACTCAATCTCCTCATTGCCACAATCCATCTCAAGAGTATCCAAGTCCTCCCTTACAAAGAGGGCTACCACACCTCCTCTCCTTCCCTTCCTATCCCACCTGAAGAGTTTGTACCCCACAATATCTGTAATCCAGTTATATGATTCATCCCACCACGTTTCCGTGATGGCAACAACATCATAGGCTCCTTGCCCTACAACAGTTTCCAGCTCTTCCTTCTTATTCCCCATGCTGCATGCACTGGTGTAAATGCACTTCAGCTGAGCTGCCAAGCCTTCAGCCCTCTTAGAGGGAACAGAGTTTGTTCCCAATTGCCTGGCAACTGGAGTAGCTTCTACCAGAGTGCCCATATCTCCCTTACCACCCTCAGGTGTGTTCACCCCCACTTTCTATGTGGCGATGTACTCCAGCACACCCTCTCTGAATCACTAGTGCCCCATTTCCAGGCTCGCTCCCTTTTAGCCTGGTCTCAATCCCCTCCCCCTTCACATCTAATTTAAAGCTCGGTTTATGAGCTTAGCTAGGTTTTTAGCAAGGGCTTTAGCCCCTCTAGGAGACTCACGTGTCCCATCCTTAGCAACAGAGTCTGGGGGTGCGTGAGCCACCCCATGATCAAAGAAGCCAAAGCCCCTCTCCTCACACCAGGCTCAGAGCCAGGCATTAATCGAGTTCTTCTTCCTGACTTCCAGCTCCTCTCTTTTTAGCCTTGGGATGGAGCAGAATACTATTTGTGCCCCAGAGTCCTCCATCATTTTCCCAATGGCCCTGAAGTCTTTCTTGATGGCTTTGGTCTTTCTGTTTACTAAATCATCATTACCAGTTTGGACTACTATCAGAGGATAGTAGTCTGTCTCATGGACCAGGGAAGGAAGTTTTCTGTCTACATCCTTCACTGATGCCCCCGGTAAGCAGCAGGCCTCTCTGTGGGGCGGTTCCGGTCTGCCAATGGGTCCCTCTGTTCCTTTTAGGAGGGAGTCCCCTACAACAATCACCCTCCTCTTCTTCTTAATGGGGGATGTTTTTATTTTTTTCTGAGGATGGTGTGGCCTAGGGAAAGATTCTAGGCTGTGGGAGCCATCATCCTCAGGATTGGATTCCACCTGCAGCACATGGTACTTGTTTACCAGGGGGATCTGGGGTTTTGCTGTCTGGTTGAGGGGAGCAGGTTTTCTTCGTCTAGTTATATTCCGTGCAATGAGCATTACTGAGCAATGAGTTTCTAGCTACTATAGCCGCACAACATTTGGAAAGTGCTAACAGAGTACAAAGGAGAAGTGAGTAACCAGCTACCAGCCTAGTGTTTTTATAATGATTAAAAGTTCTGCATCGGAAGCAAATTTAAATATAGTAACTGGGCTAAGAAGCATAGTCTTCATCAACTTGTATGAAACAGTCTCCAAGTTAGAGCAGAAAGCAAGACCCACAAACTTTTAATGTGAACTAGAAAAGACAAAGTTTCTTACAGTCTTGTAACATGGACATGCAAACTTACAAAATGGTTAATATCTAAGTGCAGCCATTGCCAGAATAACCACTTATAATACTAATCCAGCAGCTTCCTCTATGGGTTTTCATTTTGTTTTGCAGAATATGTAGATCACCCATGTAGATCCACATGTATCATAGAAAGCTTTTCAATAATATGTGTGTATTCCAACACACTGAGGAAGAGTACTTAGAAAGAGAAGAAACGAATGTATGCTATTTATAGGTCCTACACAGTGCAATACAATCTGTTGTCCTGGAGGAGAGGGAAAATAAATAAAAAACCTTCTGGCTATGAGAAGAAAAAAGAAAGCTTGAGTGAAGAATGAAGAAAGCATTCTTGGATAAGTTTGAAATTTTCAGTAACAGTTTATTTTCTAATGCCAAATTTTGCCATGTTTTAATGTACACTAATTTTTAATGAATCATGTGCTTCTTTTGACTCATTAATGTTGTGTCATTAGCTGAATGGAGCAGCTAGCTGACAGAGAACTCTGCCTCAGAGTTTTTACCTCTCCTCTCCTTCTCTTCCTTGCAGAACAAGTCACCTTTGTCTTCTGTGGTCTCTGGAAGGCAGAAAGGTCATTGCTGCTATGTCATTAGCTTTTGACAGGAGTTCAGAAACCTTAGGCAATGAAGCTACCCATACTTTACCTGGAGTAGTACAGTATTTGCAGCCACTTTAAGGTCACTTTGAACTATGCCAGGTCTGTATCACAAAAGGCAACTAAAAAGTGAATATATTTTTGATAATGTAAAGAAATATTATTCCATAAAATGACCTACTTGTCAAAAAGCCCTCATAAGCATAAAAACCTGTAATAAAATTATTATTATTATTACTACTAGTAGTAGTAGTGGTGGTGGTGGTGTTGTTGTTGTGGGTGTTAATGGAAAATTTGCCTAGGAATATGATTTGGTAATGGACAGGTATGGTTGGACTTTATGATCTTGAAGGTCTTTTCCAACCTAGTGATTCTATGATTCTATGCTGTGGAAATTTTTTTTATTTTGTTAACTTAAAAATATTTATTTATTCATTTTCTGCAATGGATAATGTGGCTTTAGAGGCAGATTCATGGAGGGTACATATATTTGCCATTCACAAAGCATTATTGATAGATGCTTTTCTTTAGCAACCGAACCCAGCATGCAATATGACATGGTAGTTAGGACATTTGATGGAAGATTTGAAACTCTTCGATGGATTGAGAACACATCTCTGAAGTGATACTTCATACCTCAATTTGTTCTGATCTCACTGAAGTGTAGACACATCTGTGAACTGTCCAGCTTAAGACAGAACCTTTTACAGTCAGTCTTCCTTCAGCTGTTCTATTTCATACTCATAAACACTTAACAGAGCAAGAAGGTTATCCTGTCCCTAGACAAATGTCCATATTCTTTCCACAAGTGATCTGATGCACTAGAATTACTTTCACTAACACAATGAACAGTACAGTAAACTGTAAAATATAGGTTTGAACAAAGCGTTTTACTAAAACAACTTCCTGTGAATTCCCCTGGGCAGTATGGGAATATATTAGGAGTTGCATGGCATATCGAATAGCTATTATTTGATCATTAGTTTGAGCATTATGGTCTTTTTTTCCCTCCCTTTTTCTTCTTAAAAATAGCATGCTCTGTGAAAGTGGATGTAATGTGGTAGGTATTTGCTCATTAGGAAGTGGTCTGGAATCTCTTCAAAACATTGTTTCCCTGGCATGTTTTCAGAACAACAGTTTTTATTTCCAAAATAAACTTTATAGGCAAGTTTTAAATAAGTAAACCAAAAAAAGACTTATACATTGATGATTCTTTGAGAAAAACAGTCCCCATACAAATATGTTTGTGCCAAGGAACAAATGCTAGCTCTCAGTCAGAAGTTCTATATATCATAAGATGAGAGAAACAAGTTTTATAAAAGTGAAGATTATAGGATTCTTTAGGACTATTTGTAAGACTCCAATTGAGAGGATATTGACCCTGACACTTACCAATGCAATTTGAGGCATACTGTTTCTCATGAACACAGAACTTTGTTTTTCTAAATCTAAAAATCATCTACTAAACCATCTCTTTACCATTTGAACTTCTTTAAGCAGCTGCATGATGGCTTTTTTTTTTTTTTATCCCAGTTTTATTAGCTTATGATTCAAAATGTGCCAAATGGCAGTTCCTTGTTTTTGAAGAACAATTATGCTCTAAGTTCTCTTTGAAAGAATAGTATGGTAAGGGCAAATAATGAATTATTGAAAAGTATGAATAGTATTTTACGTCTAATCATTTCTTTATCAAATTGCTTCCTTGTTTAATGTGCTCTAAAGTTTATCACACAAAATTGGACTATTTTATAGCAGGTTTTTGAAGACTCATCTGTTTGTGTCACCATAAGACTGGGTAGTAAGGGAGTAATTTCTCAAAATAATTAAATAATTCCATAAAATGTTAAAGCAATATTACCCCGGTGAAGCTGACTGAATAAGCATAAGATACTTGTGGTGGAAGAATGCCTTATGATCTCTCTATATTTTATATTAAATTTACCTTTATGACAACTATGCAAATCTACATTGAGGAAATTATGTAGAATCCTGCATGAGTTATTCCTTTTGTGAACCTATCAGTACTAACTTTAATAGATGAAAAAGCTGTCAAGAAGTATTTTAAAATCTACAAACTTAAGTGGTTAGAAATCACTGTTGTTTCACCGGCAATTTTAACACAGAAATTGAATGTCCCTCAACAGATGCTGCCAAGCTCAATTTATCGAGTAGATGAGGCAAAGGACGGGCTATATTAGGAAAAACTCACTCACACATACACTCATGTGCACACACACATACTGTTTGCTGAGACTGCTCTGTTTTCCACCCAGTGAAGGTACAGTTTATCCTAGGGAAAGTAATACTCCCTCTAACACGTCTCAATGTTAGTTTCCTCAGCAGTGGCTTGCTTTCAACATATGATGTTTCCACCTGCACTCTGCTTCTACATATAACGGAACATCAGCACAATGATATTCCTGATCTATACTGCTGTCTGACCAACCCGATGTTGGAATGGGCTGTCAATCACACCTGCACACAAAGATATATTGGTACATATTTCCAGTAGTTTCAGGTATTACTCGTGTCATTGTTAATTATACCCAGTTCTTATTTGCATTTCCTTGTTTGCCACAGCTGACCATTCTCAGCACCCATTTGCACTGATCTCAAGCTCTTGGTCAAAGCAAAACAATGACACAGGGTGTGTCATTGGTGCTACTGCATTTATATCACAGGATCATAGAATTATAGAATGGTTTGGGTTGGAAGGGACCTTAAAGATCATCTAGTTCCAACCTTCCTATTAGAGGCAGAGGCAACTGCCACTAGATCAGCTTTCTCAAAGCCCCATCCAATCTGGCCTTGAACCCCTCTAGAGATAGGGCTTCCACAACTTCTCTGAGCAACATGTTCCAGTGTATCTATTCATCCTGTAATAATATTTCTAGCAGCAGTTTGTGGGGACTTTTTGTAAGATGTGGCTTGGAAAGATGAGAAAGTCCTTTCAACTCAAAGTTGTGGAACTAATTTTCCTCTCTGACCATACCCGAGGACTGTTAGAAAGAAAGACTTCTTTAGCTACTCAGTTTTGAAAGTAAACTACTTGAAGGTTAGCAAGCAGTTTGTATGGCAGACTACAGAGACAGTTTAGTAGGAATTTTTCCCTTGTAGAATGGATAAATAAGAGAGATAACAAATTAGATGCAGGGACTCAAGTTGTCAGTGTGGACTAGGATGATCTGAGGCAAATTGCTCGTATAAAGTAAAAACACATTAAAACACCTAGATGTAAAGATTTAGGGCCAGAAAATTCAATTGAAGACAATAATGCATTTTAGTTGTAATTTGGAAGATGGAGTAGAGGAGTAAAGAATGGAACTGACCATAAACCTAATGATTTGTAGGTACTCCTTAAAAACAATATGGAGAAAGATACTTTATATCCAAAAATAAATAGGTATGAAGAAGGAGATTTCTGAGAAAAATATGGATGTAGAGAAAGCAGACAAATGAAAAATAGTAAAATAAATAAACAAATAATGAAACATCTTTTAGAGCCCAAGCAAAGTATATCATTTGCAAGGGGAGAAAAATCAGAATCACTTAGTGACAAAAATGGATCTTAAGGGGGTTGATCAGAAAACCATAGCAACTGGGAGAAGCTTATAGTAACAGAGGAGTTGTTAGTAAGAAAATAGCCGCATGGAAGAAAGAACATACTTCTATGAGCAAATTGAAAAGAGTCTTCACAGTATATTTCATTGAATATTTATTCATTATGAGACAAAAAATGCTCACAAACAGAATATGATCTGGTATACCTATGTAATAAACCCAGAATGGCTATGCTGGTTTGGGGATATTGGCTTCAGAAAGGTTACGATTTTTTATGTAAAGCCTATATCCTTTAATGGTATTATCTTTTGACTGGGCAAATAACAAATTCAATATTCCTCCTCATTAAGGTAGCCAAAGTCAGTTTAAACTCTACACCTGTTAGTTTCAACATAATTAGAAATCTTGGGGTTTTACTGAAGTAATAATTAAGATTATGGAAGCCATGGAAAATGGACAATTTTTTCACAGGTTTCAGTGAAGACTGTTAGAATTTTTTTTTTTATTTTTAAAATGGCAATGCAAAAGTTTTAGTTTACTTTGACTTACGTAAAGTTGTGAACCTTACGTCCCATTAAAAGTTGTTGCGGATATGATGCAGCTTAATGCTGGACTTAAAAAGTGGGCAAGAACTTGGCTACAGGAAGACAGCAACCAGTCATATGGAAGAGTCAATTATTTGAATGGAGATAATCCTCCAGAAATATTGGAATCTGTTTTGGGACCAGTGAAGTACAGAAAAGTCTTAGGTATATATTTGTTGAATTTGTAAATGACCACACAGGGAGATATTATCAATATGAAGAAAGATTGAAATGTATTCTTTTTGCCATTGGCAACTGGAAATTCAGTGAGATTTAATAAAACGTAATTTAAGAACAAAAATAAATATTTTTTTAAACTGAGGACCTACCCAGTGGCAAATGTTTACTGTGCTGAAGTACTAAAAAGGGATAGTGAAAATCTGGATGTTTTTTAACAATATTTTTTTAAGCAGAGTCAGGTTAATACTGATTTTATTTTACAAGGCACTGCTAAGACCTTGTTCAGAATGCTGTATACAATTTTTGTCGCCTATTTTCAAGAAAGTTGAACAAAATAAAGGAACAAATGTAGAAAATAGCTATTATCGTGATTAGGGGACTGCAATATTTATCTGAGCAAGAGAGATTTAGAATTTGGCTTATTAAGCTTAAGCTAGAAGAAAATAAGAAGGAATTTGATGCAGACTAATGCATTCAGGGATTGAAGAAAGGAAGAAAAAGAACTGTTGAAACTTAAGAGAAAGCACGGATACCTGATCAAATAGATGTGTATTTGAGAGGGTCAGGAATAAATCTAGAAATGGAAATTAGAAGATTTATAACCAGGTGGAACTGAAGAAGTCTTTCAAATTTGGCAGCAGCAGTAAGGGGTTTTAAGGTTCAGGTATTTTGGGAGAAAATTTTATTACTACATTTTAGTTCATTGTCACTTAATATGCAATATTAGTGGTAGTGTCAGATGTTTTGTAGGTTCATGTTAAAGATACAAAAGGAGAGTGGATCACTATTGTACTCTGTCCGGTATTAATCTCATACAAAGACAATATTTCATTCTTGTTTAAAAAAATTCTCTGCTACTGATGGATATGGGAATGATAGTCTTGAGAACTTTTGCTGTTTGTTTGTGATAGAGCACAACTATTATAACTGGTCTTTCATGTTTGTTAGATTTACTGATTTTAGTGAGCTTACTGGGAACTGTTAATGATAATGAGGCTAAGTGGACCTCTGAGAACCTAATGAGGTTCAACAAGACCAAGTGCAAGGTCCTGCACCTGAGTTGGGGCAATCCCTGGTTTCAGTACACAATGGGGGATGAAGTGATAGAGAGCTGCCCTGCAGAGAAGGATTTGGGGGTGCTGGCCAATGAGGAGCTCAACATGAGCTGGCAGTGTGTGCTTGCATCCCAGAAGACCAACCATATCCTGGGCTGCATCAAAAGAAGCGTGGCCAGCAAGACGAAGGAGGTGTTCTGCCCCTCTATTCCTCTCTTGTGAGACCTCATCTGGAGTATTGCACTGTTGGAACGGGTCCAGAGAAGGGCTGCAAAGATGATCAGTGGGCTGGAGCACCTTCCATATGAGGACAGGCTGAGAGAGTTGGGGTTGTTCAGCCTGGAGACGAGAAGGCTCAGAGGAGATCTTATAGCGACCTCCCGGTACCTGAAAGGAGCCTAGAGGAAAGCTGGAGAGGGACTGTTTCATAAAGGCTTGTGGTGATAGTACGAGGGAGAACAGGTATAAACTGGAGAGGGGCACATTTAGGCTAGATGTAAGGAGGAATTTCTTCATGATGAGAGTGGTGAGGCACTGGGCCAGGTTGCCATGGGAAGCTGTGGATACCCCATCCCTGGAGGTGTTCCAGGCCAGGTTGGATGGGGCCTTGGGCAGTCTGGTCTAGTGGGAGGTGTCCTTGCCTATGGCAGGGGGATTGGAACTATATGATCTTTAAGGTCCCTTCCAACCCTAACTGTTTCATGATTCTATGATTCTACAAGCATATCATAAGGATGCAGATATTCTTTGACAGCTTACAACCACCAGAAGGCTTGGGAGGTCTGGAATGAAACAAAAAAAAATAGTTGATGCCATCCAATCATTTTTCCTATCACCTTTCCCAATTTTAACTTACTTTCCAGAAACTGATGCTATGCAAAACTCACAGTCCTCAAGAATTGATTTATTAAAATTTAGCCTCTTGGCCTGTACCTGTTTCAAGATTTCCCACAAAATTGTCATTAGAAATGTCATTATAAATTTCACATCAAATAATTTTCTACAATAAGATTTTTTCTATGATTATTCCTGCTATATGATTAATTTCAAATGTTCATTTTCTTCTGTAAAAGTTTCAAAACTATTGTATAAAGCACTGTGATGTGATGAAAGGTTTGAAATTGGAAGACTTGATATTGAAATACTAGTGGTGAAGACCTGTATAAGTAAAGCTAATAAATTGGTTATCAAATACCTTGCTGTTGCTTTAAATGAGAAACACCTTAAGTATTTTCCTGAAAAGATAATGTCACAGGACTTTTCACATATTAGGAGACAAGTAGGAGCACGGGGAAGTACCTTACTGAAACAGAGTCTTAAAATGTAGATTTTATGACTCATAAAAATAATTCCAACTATAATAAAATTATATATTTAGGACATGCATTTAATTCATTCAAAAATACAGAATACATAGAGACAGAGGAATAACATTTTTTTTAAAAGCAATAAGCATAGAATCACAGAATCATAGAATCACAGAATCATAGAATCATAGAATAACCAGGTTAGAAGAGACCCACCAGATCATCGAGTCCAACCATTCTATACTTGTGTACCATGGAATAGTCTGTGTTTATGTGTTGAGGAGAATGGTAACAGGAATATGTTGCCCCATATCTGCTCTTAATTATTACACAGAAAAAATCAAAATAATGTCTCAGAAAACATATTATACCACAAAATTTGAAGTTGTTTCTCAGTCCAAACTTTCTTCTCTTAGCCTTCTGTATTCTCCCAATGGCAGAGAGGAAATTCAAGACCTAGTCTTTGATTGCTTTATTATAAATTTTCCTTTCCATCTGTGTGTTACGTTCTTGATGGATAAGCTGTGTCCCATATTGTTGTGTCCCACATTCCTTCTTCCCTTTACTCTCTTAGTCAAACTATAGAGAAACAAGTAGCTTTTCTAATGAAATTTTGATTAGCTATAGCCCTATTTCTACTCCAGATAGAGTACTATTTTAAAAAATAGCTTGGACTTTATTTAATAGTTGTTCTTCTGTATTAGTTTTGTTTTGGTTGTGTTCCCACCTCCTATATCATCTACTATACATATTGAGGGGAAAGGCAAAATAAACACTGGCCTTTCTGAGTCACAGAGATATCGTTGCTGGAGATATCTGAAATGTTCATATATCAGAAAAATGTATTTTATGTGATTTTGAATTTTTTTGTTGTTTGTAGAAACCTCTGACGTATCAGCCATTCCTCCTAGTTTTGTAACATCAGCAAACATGCCCTGTAGTCCATCCAGATCATTAATGAAGATGTCAGAGTATTGGCTTCAGTATCAATGTCTGGGATACATCACTAGTGACTATCTTCCAACTGGAATTCGTGCCACTGATCTGATGAGGTCCTCACTGGATATTGTCCATCAGAGAAGAGTGTGATACCATCCTGATCCCTAAGTTTTAGAGAGACTATGATATTTATGGGATAGAATACTCTGCTGATCAGTTTGGGGTCACCTGTCTTGTCTGAAGTTAGACAAGGTTTAGCTGAAGTTAGAAAATTGATTCTCCTTTAGCTTAAATCAGATCACAAGATAAACTATTTAGTGAAGAATATAATATAAAAGACTATATATGTGATTTCCTGGAGAGAGCTAGGTATGTTTTTCTATAAGGAGAGACAACATTTGAACCTTCCCACTCATCAAGAATACTGTTCTGGTCATCTCTCAACATCATGCTCTTGTGGTTTGTCCTATAAATCTATTACTAACCAATTTGTTCATCAAGGTACATGAAATATTCTGGACTAGGAAAGAAATGGAAATATTAAACTGAATCAATAACACATGCTACTAATACACCTCTAATAACTGCAGCAGGTCTGAGCCATTACATGTTAGTTTCATATAGTGAAATTCAGTCACAGGCAGAATCTGTGACATTAGGTGCATTAACAGTGCTGTGACATGCACCTCCTTGTCTTTCAGAATAATCACGCTCGACACAGCATCCATTCAGTTCTCTGCCTTTTATTTTATGTTGACTTGCCTTGAACACACTAAGCACAGAATATTGTTAATTGAGTTTTTCTGACCCTGCAGTGTCACCTTTATTTAGCATTATGCAGCAGGAATGTTAAATTCAGAGTTATGACAGTTAATGACAGAGATAGTGGTTTGATCACAGCTATGCAGTGATCCGGTGGGTCTCTTCAAACCTGGTTATTCTATGATTCTATGATTCTAAGCAAAGTAGAATTAAACAAACTCTTTTGGATACTGATAACATTTCTGTGGCAGTACAGAACTCAAACTGGGCTGCTAAAGCCAGTCAGGACCTTTGGAAAGTACTTAATTAGTTTATGGGGAAATCTTCACTGACTGTAAAAAGTTGGCACCCAGCTGATCAGTTTAACTCAGTAAAATTTTACAAATTTACAGTGAAATACTGACATAGGCCTGGGTATCTAAACAAGTAGTTAGCTAAACCCTCTCACATGCCAGTCTGTTTCTGTGAAGTGATGGAGAGGACATGATGTGGAATGATTTTTCTGAGCCTAGATGAATGGCAGCAAGCACTTGTTACTAACAATGACCACCTGGCGAAAGTTATGAAATGTATCCACTCATAGAGACAGACACAAAGTAATTCCTTAGATTGGAAGAGCTATGATACTTAGTGCTCTCCTTTTCATCTGTAAGTGCACTAGGCATTATAATACATTACATTTTTCTGTATACATGTGAGGTGTAATAACTAGCATGCCTATGATGCAGTTGATCCCACAATAAAGGTGGATTAGGCTGTGGTTAAAGAATGGGATGGGGGGCACACATTTCCTTTTGCTGCATGGTAATGCTTCTCTCTTCTTCCTATGTATCTCATGACCCTCACTAAGTACCTCTTGCTGACTTCCCAGCATTTATACTTGTCTTATGAGGCCCTGAAATTTGACAGTGGAGGTGTGTCTCTGTAAAAGAAGAGACTCCCATAACTGTGAGGTAGAAATATGTCATAGTGACTTAAAATATTTTTCATTAATAATGTGTGACACTGAAAAGACCTGCATTTCATGGTTTACGCTGTGTTAGAATTTAGAGATGCCTTTTTACCTACTCTGGTAACTGCTCCAAAGTTTCCTCATACAGGAATGTCATTAAGCAAAATTATCTTGATACGACAGTAACATCCTTAAACAGCAGATCTGTCAGTACTCAAAACTAGAAACATTAATCAGCTAATGATACATTAATATTGATCCACATCCCATAACCAAAACTAAAGTTGCTTGTACCATCAGTGTTAGACAACTAATATAAATAAAGTCAAATATTTTCCTGGAGGGTTTCTGAGTTAAGAATACATATTTTGGCAGAAGAACAATAAAGTCATAGACATTTAGACAATATACAAAACCTAAAAAATCCCCAACATTATCCAGGAGTCCACATGAAGTACTTCAGATATTCCAGATGTACCAGTACTTGAGATATGCCAAATGGCATTTGTAACTTTTGTCTCCTTATTTTTTTTTTTTTCAGCCTTTTATTATCCTGTTGCAGATTTTGTTCATGTTTCCCTTCGCCATACTAGTCATTTTGATTATTCTATCCCATTGGTATCTCTGATCATCTAATCTCTAAGGCAGGGCTCTATTCCTCCTAGCTGGTGTTAGCAATATCAGGTTGCGTGCAGCAGATTCAATTGCTTTAAATTTTTCTCCAGGGAGGAGAGGACTATTACATTACAGTTCTTAAAATTCAAGATACATATGTCACCTGAAAAGTCCAGAATTGATTGTTGCAAACCCTCAACTCTGACATTTCCAGTCATAATTTAGCAGTCTTCAAAAAAACTTCAATCACATACCATTATTGTTTTCATGGTGAGAGCAAGAAGAAATGAAAGGGTGACATCCCTCAGAATGAGTTCATTTCTGATGTCTATTGCTTTAGAAAGGGGACAATATCACAAAAATGCTAGAAGATGAGTGCTTTTTTCTTAGTGTTTTTTTATTAATATTTGAATTCTTTCTGAACATCTAGTCCATCATTTAAATTTATGAAACATTTAGATTTTCTAGTTTGTGCTGCTGGATAACTAAAGGTGCAGAATATCACAATTAGTTTTGTATTAAGACAAATAATTTCTTTTTCCGTAATATAGGTCTTCCAGTAGGGAAATTTTGCTGTAATGTTCTTTTTAATCCTTCCTTCCTACCCATCTCTCTCCCTCTCTTAATGTCTTCGTTTCTTTTCCCAGCCTCTCCCTCTTCCTCTCCTTTTCTTTCCCATGAAGAAACCAGATGGGCAAGTGGTGACTCAGAACCTTTTTAGAAATCCAATCTTTGCCTCTGCTAAGGGTCCCTATTGAGTTTTTGTTGAATTCCCTTATTTGTCTTGTTCCTTATGAAATCACTGACTATGTTTCTGTGAATAATATATAAATAACTGAATTCTTTAAAGCCATGCTTTCTGGTGAATAAGCTCATTTCTCCCCTTGAATCTCAAGTGCAGGGAGTTTCCTTCAAATGAGAACATTCCTTCTTTTTTTCTTAAATGTACCTTCAAAATGAAATAAAGAATAAGTGTTTTTCAGCTGACCTCACAAATTGATATCCATTCACTTCATAAATTCTAAATGTATGGTCAAAATGAAGTCAGGTCAATCCTCCCCTAGGTACACATTACCATTATTCCATCTTCTCTCTGTTACTATTACTCATAATTATTTTGTCTTATAATGTGCTAATCCAGGATCTTGCTCAGAGCTGTTATGCAGTACTGTACCTCGTAAGAAAATTGTTCTAGAAGCATAATACCAAAAAACCTGGAGAATAGTTTCTGTTTCAAATGCATGGAGGATTAGGAAGCACAGTTGGTAGCTACACTGGGAGGCAATTGCTTTGAAATGTATATAAGTTTCCTATTCTTTAGAAACCTGGCCCCAAGAATGATAAATACGAATGCTTTGATATTGAGCATATTTTCCTCTATGTCTCTTTGCATACCTGAGACCAGCTTGAAGTTTTTTCTTGTTCAGTTGTCTACTGTATTAGTTTATTGCTGTCTGTATTGCTCCATTAAATCTATCGACAGGAGTTCTGAAGTTTAAGTAAGATTCTAACTTACATTAAAAGAGCAGAAGGAGATATAAACCAGGAAACATAGGAACATAAAGAAAGAAAATTATATTTCTGTGGTACGTATGAAAAGAAACAGATCCTGTATTGGGCAGTCTAGGAAATATCAGATATCTGGGATACACTTACGGTATCACACACAGAAATTCAGGATATTGGCTGACAACATGCAAAAACCTTGGAGATACACATGGTGACATGATAGGGAATGAAACTTTTTTATCTGGCTGAACACATCCCAGAAAAACTATGGTTTATTGATGTCACATTTCCAGCTCTGTTTCTTGTTATTCAAGCTATTTTTTTCTATCAGGAGCTGCACTGTACTGTATACAAATTTCGCTGCAAAGATATATCGTACTTAAAAGGATCTGAGCTGACCTGAATTATCTGAATTGACTGACAGCTATCCAGGTCCCTCTTGTACGGGTATCGTCACCAAGAGAACTGTATGTCTATAAATTATGTGCTTGCAGTATGAAAAGCACAAAACCTAAGTTCCTGTTTAACATCTGATCAGGTTTTTAGATAAATTACTCTCATTTAGAACTTATTAAAGTATTTGGCAATTGTGATTCTCAAATGGACATGACATGAAGAATGAAAACAAAGTGCTTGAAATGCACAGTAATATAAATATCTGTCATGAAGGACAGGCTGAAGGAGTTGAGGGTGTTCAGCCTGGAGAATAATGCAGAGAACCTCTGTACAAAACATTATTAATTTCATTCATGATGTAATAAACTAAAGAATTTACAATGAAGTTTAGATCTAAACCTGTACTGAAACCTATGCTTGTTATTCTCAAGTGATGCACAATATAGTACTTGACCATCAGATAGTAATCCTTAAAAAACCTGAAAAATATGGGGTGTTTCAATATTAAAATGTTGCTTGTTAAAGGAAAGCAAAGTTTGATCTGCTAAACAAACTGAGTAAACACTACATTTCTTTTTAAATTCACATATACAGACATACCACAAACACATCTCCTTTAGAAAATTCACTTACTCCTCAGCTCGTTCCACGAATAATCACCATTTATCTGCAGCGTGCTCAGCAGTGCAGTTTTACACTGTAGCTCTGCTGCAAAATAGAAGGAGAAAGGAAGGAAGATTTTCAAGAAGACAGAGAGGGATGGGGATTTTGGGCTTAAAGAGTCCACCCTACAGCTATGCATCATCTTTATCTGTGACTTCTCTTCCTGTATATGAGCTCAGCATCAGTTCTGTTTCCTTCACTCAGCATCCTAGATATTATAAATAGCTAGCTGTTCAGGGCAACCCTCTACAGCTTCTGGCTGTGGACCTGTTTTATGACATGCTTCCAGACAACCTCTTCTCTGGGGGCAGAAACATATACCTGGGCAGAAAGCCCACTGAAGTGGTCAAGTGCCTCTTTCTGTGCCTGCTCACAGGTGGCAAACAGGGGACAGGATGCTGGTGTTGTACTGCCCAGCTGGAAAGAAGAGAGAGAAGTGGCCAGAGTGAACCAGTTGTTGACTGCAGTCTTCCTCCGGCTTTCTGGATTAACAGCAGCATCCTTCCTGATCCATTATGCCCTTCCTTCTTCCTAACAGCAGCAAGTCTGATGAGCCTGGGTTTGTGGACTGGAAAGACTGTTGATCCAAGGCTGGATTGTGCTGTGAAAAACGTCACAGTTTCTCTGTGTTTGTTTCTCTAGGCAAATGGAAATATCAAAATTAGAACTCAGTTCCTCTCCACTGTGCTGCATGAATAGTGTGGAAGGATCTTAATTCTTGAGCTCCAGTATCCATAGAGAACAAATCAGTACATAGAGATGACCATAGAGATGGATTTGTGCTAATGTGTACGAAAGAAACTTTACAATGGAGTAGGAGATAAAAAAGAAAAGGGCAAGCAAACAAGCCAAGTAAGCCAAAATAGATTTAGTTGTGGGAGAAAACTATTTGTTACAGAGAGATGGGGCTACTACATAAGCTAAAAATAGTGGAACTAGTGCAAGAAATTCAAGCTGTGGTGACCACAATTTCCACCATTCAGTGACAAACATCAGGAAGATCCTGAGAGATCTTATCTCAAATAGAAGTAGAATCTGAAGCAGATAGTATAATACAGTTTAATTTGAAACACTGTTGGAGCTGTATTTCACTTTTTGTGTTGTACAGTTAAAAAATCTATGTTAACAAAAGCAAAGCTTCCACAACTGTTAATGACTTAGTATCGTTTTGGAGAGACTAGAGAGAAAACACTGGGAGAAAATATTTTAACAAAAATTAAAAACACTGGAAAAGAAACATTATTCAGAAATATAATTAAAGTATAGAGTTATCAGATGAGATGTCTCAGTGCTTCCTTCTGGGAAGGATACTGAAAAAGGTACAGAAAACATAGGAAGCGCTAATATTTATGATGAAAGGGAGAGAGTAGACTAAGTTTCCTTAATCTCCTACTCTGCACATGTGCTTACTGTCTCATAAATAACAACTTCTTAGCTTTCTGATCATACTCTACCAATTCTATATTTTGTCAGCAAAACTCCTGATTTTAAAAATAATCCCTTAGCCATCTGCTTACCCATATGTGCTACACATTACTAAATGTTAGTTTCCATGCAGATTTTATAGACAATACTACAAATCTTGAATGTGTTTTTGACCATAATTAGGATTTTACTGCCGTATAAAATCGATCACAGGTAAACTGTTTCATTTTGGTGGGTTATTTTGATTATAATCAGCCTTTTTGCTGGGAAGTGATTTTATAGGCAATAAATTCATGTTATAAAGAGTTTCCTTCCTTTTTTTTTATGGCAAATATGTTATTTTAAAGGTCACTATTGTCAGTGTAATGAAGCAGATCTCAGGCTGGCAAATGTAAAACATCCCTCAAAGCATCCAAGTTTACACTGCTTTAGGAAACATTATGTTAGCTGGTTCATGGTTTCCATTATTGATGGTGTCATTGTGGTCAGCTGTTATAGGGGGTCGTAACAGGAAAGGAAGGAAATGTCTGAGAACACTTGTGATCAAGCTTTCACATTGCATAGCAGCATCAGGTTTTCTCTTTGCTTTTCAATCATCAACAGAAAGTCAGTTTTCAAGTAACGTTACTTCTGCCTTTTCTCACTGGAGGAAACAGTGAACTACATCCAACTGTCTCTTATATCTATTATTAGTTCATGGCAGAAGTGCATGAGGAAAACTGGTTGCAGAATATGCTCCCACATGCTCAGAGTAATCTGTGAGGTTATTTAAAAATGTTCTGTCTCTCTAAACTGGAATTTAAACACTCACAAAAAAGGAAAACCAAACCAAAATAAACTTGTCTCTGCATATCTAGAGGAAAGACAAAGTCTCTAAAATACAAGTTTATCTTGTGCACTACAGCATGTCTTACTCATAACTTAAATAAGAACCCATCAAAAGCAGTTTCAATATGGTTCATTTATCATATTCATCTCAGAAAGAAATGAAGTTGATTTTCTCTTTTGATGTCACTGGTATATGTAAAGGTGGATAGGATCCACATTTAAATAGGAAACCTCTTATATAATATCCAATACACTCCAGTTAATTTCAACTCAGCTCCAGTAAGGTGTCAAGTGTCATGAGAATTCATCAAGTTTATTAAATTGAGGAACCTAGGTATTCTGAAAGATATAATTTTATGCAATATTGTGACAGTGCTTCAAACATCTCAGTCCTTTTTTCCAGTGAGGTCAAAGTATGTTTGCTTTGATATGCTTGCTCTTTAGATTTTCCAGTTTCATTGAAATAGTTGTACATCTAACCCTATCAAAGTGTTAATGCTGGGTAAGGTATACTCCATAGGCTCAAAATGTTTTGTGATTGTTCACTGTGAACTTCTTTTCATTGAAACTTCAGTTTTACCAGGGAATACGTTTGTTTTTTCAAAACATAATAAGGGCTGTCCTTTAAAATGAATGAAACTGGAGAATGATCGATGAACTATTTTAAGCAACTATCTAATCACTAGAGTCAGATTAATTCCATGGGATTTTTTTTTGCTGGAGTACATATCTACATGTGATACGATCAACAATTTGACAAGTTTAGGAATAGCCTGAAGTAAACATGCGCCACAGATCTTGATGGAGATTTGTGAGGGAACCCTAGATGAAATCTCTGAGTTGGAGCCTATGCAGGGATACTTCTGGAGGAAAATTTTCTCTTTCATGTCTACTTAAGAACTGAGCATGAAGTGTAAGTGCTTCCACACTTAATGAGAATTCAGCTCCACTGTCTGCTAACCATAATAAACCACAGCAGTGCAACATATAACTGTGCCACAAAAACACATTTGGACCTCAACTCCAGAACACACTGAAGATGAACCAGAACTTTTGATATCTTTTTAATTAAAACAAATGTATGCTGACACATTATTGCTACATGTGACAGGCTAAGGAAATATCTTATGAAAACCAGAAGCACAATTGTCTATGAAGAGATCTGATAAATGAGATTTATCTAATATATTAGAATTTCTCCTTATGTGCACCTCAATTTCTTTGGGATTTATTTTCAGTTTGAGGATGGCTTTGTTGTTTTGAGCACTTCATAGGGGATGGTTTTCTTTGTTGTTTTAAGCATTTCATAGAGTTTTGTGAAAGATGAAGCTTTTCCAGTACCCAATATTCATTACTTGTAACCCTTTGTGTGTGATTTTTTGTTTGGATTTTTGGGGGGGCTGGGGATCAGAGGAGGTAGCAATAAATCAGATACAAGTGATCTATGTCTAACAGCATTTACGCAGCTGCATGTCTAGTGTTATGAATAATGAAGTATGCCTAATGATTCATTAACTCTGTGATCTGAGTCTGATTTCCATAGCCTTGATGTCTTTATGCAAAGGGTTAATTCTTTACACTGTGTAGTTCAACTCATCTCTGTGTTATTTTTTGAAACAAGCAGTTTGTCATCTGTTTATATAATATGGAAATGCATTTTAATTGCCTCACATAAATTTATGACAGAGTACTTTACTCTCTCTCTTTATTTTTTTTAGCTTTAACAGCAGTGATCAAGCTTACATTGCAAGATTTTTTCATTAAAATTTCTTTTAGCCTACAGTATACTGGGCTGGCTGGCTCCCTTCCGGTAAGCAGAAAGAGAGTGGAAAAGACTCGCTGTCAGTGCTTGACAAGCCTGGTCTTGTTTAATTGAGGATAGTGTTACTTTAATAGTACTATACAATATGTCAGACTTCTTCATAAATTTTTGATTCAATTGGATGTTTAAAAACCTTGATAATCCTGTTTTAACTCATAGTCTGTGGGAAAGCTGAGGTTTTTTTTTAGACTAAGGAGACCTTTTTATCTTCTTTTTTTTTTTTTTTTTTTTTTTTTGTTCTCAGTTATCTGCCTTCAACACAGCAGTTGAAATTGAAAGCAGGGAATTATTCACAGTCTCAGAAGATGTAGGACAAGCATCAGTGACCTGAGGCTAAGGAAGGAAATGTTTAGGCTAGATATTAAGAAAACATTTTGAACTGTACGGGGAAGTGTCTAAACTCCTGAGGGAGGCTATGAGAGCTACATCAGTACAGTTATTGGGGTCAGCTAGATTTGAAGATGACAAACCATTCTGGAGTGATAATGAAGCTATGAGTGCTGACTCTCTCACTCAAGCCTATCTTTGGGTGCTGCAATAGTAAGTATTGCACACTTAAGATATCCAGCTGGGAGCTCTGTGCCTGCTAGTTTTTGAAGGCTGCGTGAGTAATCACAAAAAGTTTGCTCAAGATGGCAAATAAGAGCAAGAACCTAACTGGGATGCCAAGAATATCTCATAGCTGTTAGGGTTGATCTTGGTGTGTGATGTTGACAAGATGAGAGCTGTAAATCATTCTTGTGATAGCTTTTCCATATGTTTGGTGTCTTTTAATACATTGAATATTTGTATTTTGCTCTGTGAAAATAAAGTTATCACAAATGGTTTTGAAACAGTATTGAAGAAAGAAAAGTAAGATTTTTTTCTAGTACAGAAAAGTAGACATGTTTCAATGTTTTCTAAAAAGAGTCAGAAAGTGTATCAATCAAGTCCTCTCTAGAGGTTTTTTCTCTGCTTGTATTTTATAAGAAAGAATACATTAACTGCTGTGTTTTTGTAATAAACATTGTCCACGAGCTTTCTGTTTCAAAGATTAGTTCAGGATTGTTTCAATGATTTTATTGATCACTGACTTACTAGATGTTTATGACCTTTGCTCCAGAATAAGTGCTGGAGATGGTATTTACAGAAAAGGTTTAACTTGCTTTCTTAGTGTTTTCTAGACTTTCAAGACACCTGTTACAGATTCCATTTGTAGAATGGAACATATCAATAATTCAGAGTCTTTACACCAGATTTTGTGGTTCATCTGCCATATGGAAGAAAGTTAAATGAAGAGGTTAAGGCAGAAACATTTGTATAATTTTCATGTATTTCATAGCTAAACCAACTTTCATACTGTGAGGTTGATGTATTAATCATCTAGTACTACATCTGCTGTAGAAACACTGAACCAAGTAAACTTTAAGGCGGGGAACAGATTTAGCATGTGCTGAATTTTAATTGGTACAGTGTTATTTCTTGATTTTTGTAGGTCTACCTATTTATAGAAGAATCTAATTGCACACCATGGGAATATTTCATGACAAACAGTTTCAGGATATTTCAGTGGGATGCTTACGGATTTTTTTTTTTTTCAAAAGAGAAGAGAACAAATATACTAGAACATTGTTACAGTACAGTGTTTAAATAAAAAGCAGCAATGAAAAAAAACCCAATCATTGGATGCTGCAGCAATTAGAAAGCTGTGTTCCAGAATCAAGACACAGGTTGACCTACAAGATCTTAAATCATCTCTCTAAACAGTCTGCCTCCAATGCTCTCTTTGAATGTCAAGGAAAAAATTTAAGGAACAAATTAAGGCCACAAAATAGGTGCTTTAGCTTGAATATAAGCTAGTCACTTGGATATTATTGAATTAACGTGGGCAAGGAGAGGGGTGTTAAAACGGTACTGCTTAAGCATGTTCTTAGACACTAAACCAGGGTTTGAAGAGAAACTAAAGGCAGATCAAAGCTGGCTTCATGGGAAGAGCCCGTAAAGAATTTTCCTATCTAATTAAACTTGTGTAGTCATATGAAATTACTTGTGTGTTCTTTGTTGGTCTTGTTGGGGTTTTTAAACGTGTTTTGAACAGTGTTAAACAAAAAAAAAGCAAAACAAAAGACTAATGTCTTTCCTTATTTGTTGTATCCAGCCAATACAAAGAAATGGAAAGAAAGGACAAAATATATACACACATTGCACATCTGTGTTCAAACGTTTTCCTCACACAACTTAAAATTCCCTAATTGTAAGATAGTAGTGTATTCTAGAATAATATTTTCATGTTCTGGCTAGAAAAACTCACTTTATCAGAACCAATAAGCTGCCAATCAAAGTTTTCACTCCTGCACTCACATTACCTGTCATTATCCTTTGTGCTTCACCATTTATCCTCAGATTTGGAATATTATAAAGATCTTTATACTCTCCCTGGAGGGATCAGAGGGCTTGAATCATGTATTTTGCTCAAACATCCCTCTCCTTTTCTAACTGACATCTACATTACTTAGATAAAGACACATAACTGAGCACTCTGAAGTGTTCCTCAGATTAATGAATAAGGAACTTGTGACAATATGAGGCACATTAGTTCAACTTTACAGTTCAAATCTACAGTTCAATTATGGATTTTAAAAGTACATTTTTTTTAGGTTTAATGTAATTCCTAATTCTCAAATGAGTTGATTTTTAAGCATTTATCTTTACGAAGAATATGAAGCTCAGTCATCCAAATAACTGACTTATTGAAATAGTTGTGTGTTGAATACACAAGATTCCAAGAATAAAATAGGAAGAAAAAATTCTATGGGTGAGACAGTCACACTTGTTGAAAGAGTAAGTAACCTTGACTCAACCCACACCCTGGCCTGGTGCTCTCCTAGAGAAGCCAAGTGGTTTTTTAATCGGATAATGCTTTATTGGATTGTGCATGTAGTTTGTTTCATGGTTTAGTATTTGATAGGAATGGTTGGACTCAATGATCCCATGGGTCTTTTCCAACCTGGTGATACTATGATTCTATGATTCTATTTATGACACATCTTTTATAAAGTTTCTTTTTTTTATTTTTAGATGGTCAAAGATAAAATTTATTTATGAATTTTTGATGTACTATTTGGAATACATGTGTCCAAATGCACAGTATATGGAAATGATTTACTGACTTGAGGTAGGGGAAGGCCTTCAATGTCAACTGTATTTTTTACACCTAATGAAACAGCACAATTGGGAAAAATGATTAGTTCCCATCAAGACTAATTTATGTACATAAATGTTGAATGTAGTAAAAATGAAAGTTGCATTCAATATGAAGAAGAAATAATTCATTGTTTTTACCAAATGACTTCATGTCTTTGAAAATTTTGTTGTCTGAGCTTTTTCATTAGCTTCTTTCCTGTTTTGGAGCTCTACATTCAATTGTGTAGTAATATGTAACTTCTGGATAAGTGAAGCACTGAAATAGTTAATATTCATGAAATGAAAGAGAAGAAGGAAGGCAAGTTGTTCAAGCAATTAAATATCTATGAATTATTTCTCTTAATTTCCAGGGACACATTAAGACAAAGTTCTGCTCTAAGTGAGAAGAGATTTGTGAACATTCTATTGGATTTTTTTTTCTTCTTCTGGTAAATAGTAGACATAAAAGATGAATGGACTTTGTATGTTGTTTTAGATCATATTAAAATATTCTTGTGCCAGCCCTGGATGTTTATATATTTTCATTACTCACAGTAGACTGAGAAATGCTTCCTTGAAATTCATCCCTGCTTTTCACTGGAGAAACCTCCTCTGGGTTTGGATCTTAATTATAAAGTGGAAGGAATTAATGAACAGAGGGTGAAATTCAAGGACAAAATCAGTAACTCGGGCTTTCCTCAGATACTATTTTGGTATGAATTTTGGAAGTGGAACTCAGTATTTTCTTGGTACCATCTCTTATAATTTATGACTTCTTAAGAAAACTGAAATTTAGAGAGCATAGATGTTGGTATTATGATCTAATGCCATAGTTTTTTAATTTTTCTTCGTTACTGTTTTGTTTGAATTTTTAATATAGTTAATATATTTAAGAAGCAATAATTGATAGAGGTTGAAGTACACAAATAAAGCGGAAATGTCTTTCCAAATCTGTTTTCTGTAATTCAAGACAACTGTGGGAGATGGGATGAGAATAAACAACATACTGGCTTAAAAGAAGTGGCTTTCTGACTAGGAATCACTGAAAGTCTTGCTTTTAATGGGTTGACAGTAATATCTCTTTATTAAGGAAATTTTGACCTGTAGTCTCTAATAGTTTTAGACATTGAGTCTCTTTGCTAGATCTTTACATCATGAAAGAATTCAAAGTAAGTATCATGTTACAAATTTGACACAACAAATAAAAATCTGAAGCAACAGTAGTTGCTTCTGTAAACCAATGTGCATGGAATCCTAAAGGTAGTTCTGGATCTCAATCACACTTTCAGTCATGCAAGGTGCTGAATGACAGCTGTTTCTGACTCAGTTAGCTTGTTTGGTTAAACAAGAATAAAGGCATGTGAACCAAATATAGAGCCGTTACAACCCATCAGCATATTGCACTATAGAAAATCTCAGGTTTGCAGGACTGATGAAACACTCAGTTTAGAACTGACCTAAGGAGGTCTCTACCTCACCTTCCTGCTGAAAGCAGGGTCAGCTATGAGGTCAGACCAGGGTGCTCAGGACTTTTTCCAGCGAGGCCTTGAAAGCCTCCGAAGACTGAAACTGCACCGCCTCTCTAAGCAACTTGCATAAAAACATAATAAGTATAGGGAAAGTTATAGACAAATAAGATGATGTTTGAATTTATATGAGAACATATTATTTAACTTTTACTTTCACATAAACTCATAAAGACTTTTTTTTTTTTTCTTGTCATTCACTAATTCAGTCTTGGACTATGACGTGAAAACAACAGGTGATGAAAGGATTAGTGTCCAGCATTTGTGAATACTTTTTACTCCACTAGCCGGGGGAATGGTACTGGAATTCTACATGATTTTTAGGTAGGCAGGCAGCAGCAGCAGATGGAAGATACATTTAATGCTTTGTATATACTTGCCAGTGTGTGATCAGAACACCTGGGTTTGGAAAGCTCTTAGTTTAAACACAGTGCTTTGGAATAGATTCAAATGCTTTACACCATGCATGCATGGCTTTCAAATTATACACCAGAAAAAATTCTGAAGGTTTACAGTTACTCTGGTAAACATGTGAAATTTATAACAGCTGATCAATGAGTCTTGAACCAAAAATGTGATTCAAGATTTCACAATATGAAATTGCTCCAATTTCATCCAAATTAATCTTTTTTATTTTCTGAGTTAAGATGGGTGTTAGAAAAACACAGCAAAGTGCAGAGAGAAACGAAGACTTCTCAGATATTTAGAAACCTCAAGTAGGTTTCTAAAACTGTAAATAGTGAAGAAGAGGTTTTAACAAATGAGCTTATTATTCAAATGAAAGAGTAACATTTTTCAGAGATATAAGTAAGATTTTTTTTTTCTATTATTATTTTGACATTTATTTTAAGTAAACTTGCTGTATAATATCTGGCCATGTATCTGCAGGTACTTTAGATTCCATTCATTTTTGATAAAAAAGCCAGTGACTTACTATTAATCAGAATTTACATCTTTGTAAAAGGCAGTCTGAAAAAATACTTTGGTTAGAGCTGTGATATTACTATGTTTCAGTGCTTTTATAATGTGAAGAACTTTGATTCTGATAATTTTGCTGGACAGTAGTCGAGTAGAAGAATCTTTTGGCTCTATGATTTTTATGTTGGAGACCTGTTAAGGAGTGAATTCCACTGAATTTGCAGTGCAATATTTTCTTTCTGTCGTAGTCATTTGTATTCCAGACTAAGCCAGTCATTTCTCTGCAGTGAAGTAGTGAAAGGCTTTAAGCATGCACATTGAGATACAGTGATGAGTATGCAACATACTGTAAGCTTGAATCTTACTGCGCTAAAACTCTATGCAAAAAAAAACCCCAAAAAAACCCCCAAAACCCAACCAAAAAATAACAAACTAAAACAACAATGCAAAAATATCCTGGTGAAACTTATTGGATTGAAGAAAAACTATGCCAAGAAAGACAGGAAGCAAAATTGCTTGAAAAAACTTGAAAACTAGATTGAACAAAACATTAGGAAATCCTCCTCATGGTTTTGTCCCTCACTCTCAGTAGCTGGTCTTTATTACCTCTGTGTTCTACTTTTGACTTTAGTGCAGAAGCTTAATAACACTTTATGATAATGTTACTCTGGTGGGAAGTTAGAGAGCATCCACAATTAAAATTAAAATCTATCCTGCACTGCACAGCAATACTGCCAGTTTTGGAAAGCGAGAGTGTGCTGCCCCTTTGTATTCATCTCAGATAACTAGCATATTACAAATTAAAGTGAGACGTAGGACTCAAGGGAAGCCTTCAGTGATTCCCACACTTACACCTTTAGTCAGAAGTTTCTAGAATAATTATGCTTAAAGTAGTCTTAAAGAAAATTTTTATCTGTACAAAGTCATGATATCACTTTTTTTCAAATGATGGCCACAGTGAGAAAATCCAAATTCAATACATCCTTATTTAGTTATTCTCAAATCCTTAATTTAATTTGAAAACCTTGATATTACAGTCTCTGCAAGTGTAAATTTGAGATCCAAGTGACAGGGGACAGGACAAGAGGAAATAGCCTCAAGTTCCACCAGGGGAGGTTTAAACCCTTTCGAAGAAAGGGTCATCGGGCACTGGAACAGGCTGCCCAGGGAGGAAGTTGAGTCACCTTCTCTGGAGGTGTTTAAGGCACGGGTGGACGAGGTGCTAAGGGGCATGGTTTAGTGTTTGATAGGAATGGTTGGACTCAGTGATCTAGTGGATCTCTTCCAACCTGGTTATTCTATGATTCTATGATTCTATGAACTGTGTGAAAATGAACCATTACTGATTTATTCCAAGTAAGGTTTTATTCCCTCCATGAATTTAGTAAGAAATTCAGGATGAAGGGCAAACCAATCAACAAAAACAATTCACAACTCAGTTCTGTTTCCTCTGATATGTAATATTCTCCAAGTATTGTTTATTACTTTGTCAGTGTCCTGATGTTTTCTTCCCTTTTTCCTGTTCTTTCTGTACTTTCTTCAGTCTTTATTGTCTGTACTATGCATTGCCTGAGGAAGAACATCCTCCACAGCTCTCTACTTCACTATTTGTATTCTCTAGCCTTTCACATCTATGTTTTTTATTATTTTTTTTATTAATATAACCCTTCAACATGATTCTACCTCAACCATTTTCAAACCTATTAAGCTCACTGGGGGGACTGTGGTCAAAGTAAATGACAGAAGATGTGGAAATGTGTTTATGATTTTTTCTTTTACTTTCTACTCTCATGCCTTGTGTCTCTGTCCTCTGCCACTCAGCCTGCTGACTTTCTGACTGGTTTCATCTGAATTCAATTTGAATTCTTCCATAGCTAAAAGTAGCATCAAATGCTCTGCATCACTTAATATCTGTTATGATGCAGGACACTTCAACTGAAAACATATCAGTGGAAAGAAAAACAAATTGAATTGATTTTTTCACAAGGTAGTGGGTTTCACTCATTTTTCTTTCCTTGCCTCTAAAGAGAATATTATATCCTTTAAAGTATTCCTTGAAAGCAAGCAACAGCTACACTGGTAAGTCAGGTCTTCAAAGCCAGAGAAGCCACCAAACATGATCTGATATTGAAATAAATTATCATGGTAAGGCTAGTGTGCAGTGAACTCCTGTACACCTAGTCTCCATTTCTATTTTTTGCACACTCCAGCAGTTTTTTAGTTCCTTCAGCTTGATCCTGCCCTGAAATCAGATGGATCTTTGAAGATTCAGGAGTACAAAAGTATCTGCGAAAATCTCAGTCTGGTATATCACAACAGACAGCATTAAACTTTGCTAAATTACCCTCTCTGCTCTGAAAAATTCATAAGACACAATAATTTAGAGGTATCAAACTGATATATTCATAGAATTATAGAATGAATATATACTGAATATATTGTCAGAGGATATATGAACAGGGTAAGAAATGATTTAGCCTTTTATACAAATAAAGGTTTACAAAGTCCAAAAAAAATTCCAAGTATGGAATGCTTCTTGTCTTTGATATCCTACTCCAGCCTAGCTCATCAGAACATAATAAAACATTAATTTTATGTAATTAAATTTTACAAGCTTTTATTCCTCCAAGAGGACAGTTATGCGGATATTCAGTTATGCAATTTTCTCATCTTCTTTCTAATAGCTGTTTGGATTTAGGATATCATATTGTGATTTTGCTTTTAAAAATTCTACAATGTACTATGGGAGAACTCAGTATGGTGAAATGACTCAGGAAAGATTTTGACTTGAACCCTGGAAACTTCTCTCTGAAGAAGTTGTGGAACACAAACAAAAACTTTGTTATGGATCATTTTACCTGATGTACCTGAATATGTAACAGTGAAGCTAGACTAGACTTTCTCCAGTGAAGACCTCCAAGGAAACAGACAGAGAGAGAGGGATTATGTGTGAGAGCAGACTCATTTTGGGACTAATGTGCTGTTTTTATCATGGTTCATTATGATAGAATTGTTGTTCATAATGTTTGTTCTACCCTATCATCTTTAATGCATCTATTTTCAGAATTTCATGTCAATGAATATCCTCACAGACTATGCATTTTGTGAAACAACCTTAAGGAGAAATTTTAATTGAAACATTGCAGTCTTCTTACATTTCTCTGTGAAAAGGTTAGTCTCTACAGAACACATAAAGCAGAAAGGGCTTTTTTCTCCCATGCACACAGTAAAACTTAGGTGGTTTAATTACAGCATATCCAGTAGTCTCATTTTCTAACAAAAGTACATCGTAGAGTTTGATTAATGCTAGAAAAACAGGTAAAAATTCAGAGGCCTGGATTAAAGAGATACTGGAATATTTGAAAACTCCTAAGTTCAAAATTGGTTTGGAAATCTCAAAGGACTGCCCTTTTTGCCAGCTTCATATATTTAATTCCTCCTTGTTTGATTTTTTGAATTATGTTACATAGCGTAAGGAAGTTCCATAGTGCTGCTGTACACAAGAAAGGAAAGTAAAACATTAATAAACTCCTTATTCTTTTGGCTGTAATGTCATTTTATTCAGTTGTCCTTACTGTGTATGAACTATAGCAACAGCTAATGGAAACTGGAAATCCAGAAAAATACTACAGAAATTATCTGGAGCAGACGGAATCAGCAATTATCTAAAAAAAATTAATGCTGACATTGAATGTTTTATTTAACAGTAGAATTCAGAATAGTTAAAGATTATTCAGTTGAGAAATGTGTGCTAAATTAAATCTTTATCAACATGAAGTGCTTGCTGGAACAAATTGAGACCCAGAATTTCACCTGCAAAAATGTAATTTGTCGGGATAGCTTAATTTCTAATTAGTCAAATCTGCTAGAACAGTTAGTGAAAAATGTACTTTTTCTGATGAAAGGAACTACATCTAGGTATGTCAGGTTTTCTCCATTCACTATAAAGCAATAAAGTCAGATGTTAACATTTTATTCTTAATCAGATAATTTTGCCCTGGATAGCTGTGAATGCTTTCCTGCAAAAGATCAGAAAAATTGGGAGATATTTCATTTGCAGTTGAAGTTTTAAAATAAAGAAGAAAAAGATAAAAAAAAACCCCAAACCTTACAGACCAAAATATAGAACTATATCCAAAGCTAGTATGTGTAATAAATACAAAGAATGTATTTAACCAAAGATTTCTGTCTTTAAACTCAAATTACCTGGCAAGCTTGGCAATCAGTACACTTGGCCTTTAATACTCTTCATAATGTGGTGCTCATCTACAGGAAGGGTCGAAGGGAGGATCCAGGGAAATAAAGGCCTGTCAGTCTGACCTCAGTGCCAGGGAAAGTCATGGAACAGGTGATCTTGAGTGCTATCATGAAGCACATGCAAGAGAACTGGGCAATCAGGCCCAGTCAACAGGGGTTCACGAAAGGCAGGTCTTGCCAAGCTAACCTGATCGCTTTCTGTGACAAAGTGACTCGGCTACTGGATGAGGGAAAGGCTGTGGATGTATCTTCCTGGACTTCAGTAAAGCCTTTGATACAGTTTCTCACAGCATTCTGGTACGGAAACTGTCAGCCTCTGGCCTGGACGGGTACACACTCTCCTGGGTGGAAAACTGGTTGGATGGCCGGGCCCAGAGGGTGGTGGGAAATGGTGTTAAATGCAGCTGGAGGCCAGTGACAAGTGGTGTTCCCCAGGGCTCAGTGCTGGGTCCAGCCCTGTTCAGTGTCTTCATCAATGACCTGGATGAAGGCATCGAGTGCTCCCTTAGCAAGTTTGCAGACGACACCAAGCTGGGTGGAAGTGTGGAGGGTAGGGAGGCTCTGCAAACAGGCTGGACTGCTGGGCTGAGATCAGTGGCATGAGGTTTAACAAGGCCAAATGCCGGGTCCTGCACTTGGGGCACAACATCCCTGTGCAGAGCTACAGACTAGGATAAGTCTGTCTAGAAAGCTGCCTGGAGGAGAAGGACCTGGGGGTGTTGGTTGACAGCCAACTGAACACGAGCCAGCTGTGTGCCCAGGTGGCCAAGAAGGCCAATGGCATCCTGGCTTGTATCAGAAACGGCGTGACCAGCAGGTCCAGGGAGGTTATTCTCCCCCTGTACTCGGCACTGGTGAGACTGCACCTCGAATCCTGTGTTCAGTTCTGGGCCCCTCACCACAAGAAGGATGTTGAGGCTCTGGAGCGAGTCCAGAGAAGGGCAACGAAGTTGGTGAGTGGGCCGGAAAACAAGTCTTACATGGTGCGGCTGAGGGAACTGGGGTTGTTTAGCCTGGAGAAGAGGAGGCTGAGGGGAGACCTCATTGCTCTCTATAACTACCTGAAAGGAGGTTGTGGAGAGGAGGGTGCTGGCCTCTTCTCCCAGGTGACAGGAGACAGGACAAGAAAGAATGGCCTCAAGCTGTGCCAGGGGAGGTTCGGGCCTGACATGAGGAAAAAAATTTTTCACAGAAAGGGTCATTGGGCACTGGAACAGGCTGCCCAGGGAGGTGGTTGAGTCACCTGCCCTGGAGGTGTTTATGGCATTGGGTGAACATGGTTTAGTGTTTGATAGGAATGGTTGAACTTGATGATCCGGTGGGTCTCTTCCAACCTTGTTATTCTATGATTCTATGATTCATGAGTAAAATTCTCAGTAAGACTACCAAGAAAATTTTCTTCACTTAGCGACTTTTAAATTATTGTGCTTAGATTGTTTTTTGTGAGAAGCATTAGACAGGATACTGAAATTCAGAGGACTGTGACATACTTTTAATCAGCAAGAGAAATGGACTATGAGAATCTTTCTAGTGTACTGATCTCATTTGTGGAAAGATAATTTTAATAGTTCCATGTCACATTACTCTTTCACAATGCAAACACTAAGGTTAGTTGTCAAAACTGTATTAGGACAGTTTCAATAATAAATTTATAAGAAATGTAACAATGATCTGAAAAACTAATTTTTTAAGTATATACATATATTTGCACATAAGTAGCTAGTTTCTCTTCTTTTGAAATAATATCAACTAAAACCATAGAAAAATTAGTCTATTTTAGCTTAGTAACATAGCTATTTATTTGCTTTGCCCAACTCTCCTTTCATAAACTGTTCAAATGGCATTAGTGATCCTTATTTAGCAATATACTTAGTAATGAATTAATGTTCCATACAAACCAATGTCATTTAGAACTGTGTAAAGATTTAATACATCCAGATTTTGCATCTATTATTTTTTACAGTGTAAAAATATAGATAGTATATTAATATATATATAATATATTTAGAGGAGTAGAGTCTTAGAATCTAGCTTTCTCCAGATTATTTATAATCAAGTACTTTGTAATTTAGAATTTCCTTCTTGTAAACCTAATCGTTTTTGGGGGGCGGGGCATGTTGTTTTTTCCTGCCATCAATATATGTGTTTAAATATTCATACAGAAAATTACTATAACATAGAAACTGACCTCAATAATGTGTATATAATTTTTTAAAAAAAATTAGCTAGAAAATTCTGTGAACTAGTGTTCTACTCCAACAGTGAATCAGAATACTGTCATTTTTCTTGTTCTTTTACTAGTTGTTCCCCTCAACACTTAAATTATCTATGTCTCCTGCTCAATAGTCAATAAAATATTTGCCTAACAAAGACATAATTCAATAGTTTGAACAGAAATAAAAATCAGACATCACTTCAGATAGCTGTTTACAAACACATTTTCGTTCTAAGACATATATATATAACATGGATGCCTTCCCCAGTAATTTTAATCACTTAATTAGTGATTATTAATTTAGAATTTCCTTTCTTTATACCTTCTAATGTGGAGTTAAATTTATAGATATAATTGAATATTTGTGTGTGTGTAGATATATAGATGAGATAATGTGTAACAAAAGAGGAAAAAGTAGAGAAAAATATTAGCTTTGTCTGAATTATGGTGCACTTCAGGGTTGAAATCAGATGCTTAGTGATTCTCAAACAAGTATTTCAGAGTTTAATGCACATTCACACTTCAATCACCTCAAAAGTGCTCAACTAACTGTCTCATAGAGGCTGACAAGTTATGGTCTCAGTTTTTCAAGAGACAACAGTGGTTTGGGCTCTCCTTAGCCCAAGAAAACCCACACCAATCAAGGTCTGTGATTTTCTGAAGTGTATTATTAATATAAAGCTCCACTTTGCTGAGCAAGATGTTCACAGACAGATCTGGCTCAAGTTCAATAAATCAAAAATGTTGAAGCTTGTTTTCCCAACCTGTAGAAAACTCTATCATTCTCTGTATGAAATGTTGTGCTAAGAAGTTTGAGAAGTTGGCTGTGGTCCAGATTAAACACCCCCTGAAGACCTTCTTTTTGGCATTTGCACTATGCTATACAAAATCCAACAGCAAGACTGAAAAAAAATAGAGGAAGTCATGATGCTTTAGAGATCTGACAAAGCCTGATAAAACCCATGACCTGCCTGTTTTTCTGCATGGAATGTTAGTCAGGAAGTCCAACCATGGAGAAATCTGAAGCGTTGCTCCCGAAGGTTACTGGACCTGGCTGGCTTCCCGAGTCTACATTGGAAATAACTGCCTAGTAAAAGCCTGTTTAAGATTTTTCTTTCTGGCCTTTATATGATTATATATTTAGAACTCTATTAACACAGACACTAATTCACTAGGAATTAAATAATCCTATTTCACACTTTGAATTTACGGTTGGTGCCAGAGATTGTAAGCTTAGTTGAAGAATTTTGTGGAACAGTCTGTCATTCAAACAATTATTTCTGGTGATGCTGTTGGGGATTGGTAGAAAGTGTTTGAGAAGGTTAATCCTATGTATTTTGTAATAAAAGAATTCATAGGAATTTCTGACATGTCCAGCTTGCTTTCTTTAAACATTTTTGTTGTCTAGTCTCTGTCAGATCAGATATTGTAGTTCTTTGTGAAAACTGAATATGCCTTCACTACAAACATAAAGTCCCCATATAATAATTCATTATTATTATAGGATACTTTCTTATTGTGAAAAGGAACTGTGAAGAAAATGAAATACAAGTTATTAACAAATTATTTTAATGCTAGTGAATTTTAGTATATTTTGTATATAGCATTTGTATACTTTTTGTATATTTCATGTATCTCTGTTCATGAATTTTTGAGTTTCCAGACATGCATGACTCCCATTTGATAGTATTATCGCTGACAAAGCATGTTAATGTCATGTTTAATTCTCCTTTGTTTCCACATCTGAGCCTTATGTTTTTCAAATAATGTTTTGTAGAATGAACCTACTGCTTGAAATCTGTGCTTTCCCATTTCCTCAGTCATTAAGCTGATAAATAGTTTAGCTGATAAACCAAACAGGCACATTTTAGAAGCATGAATTCACTAGAACCTTAGCAACAGTGTGTTAAGTGATGACTGTGATCAAGTAGTCTTGTATCAGTACAATGTCAAGAAAGAGTAGTAGTTAATTCACCAAAGTGAACCACAAAAGTGTGAAAACATCCTTTTGCTAGATTACTAGTTTATCCAGCAGGGGTTTACTTTCTTATGTGAAATGATTTAATGGCATCTCTTCCTAAAGCCATAAAATGCTACTGTAGCGCAAAACACACAGTGACCATTTCTGGATTCACGTTTACTGGAATTTTGAAAAAAAAGAACTGAGCACCTAGTTTTTATTATGTGAACAGTAATTTAAATAAAATTAAATATAAGACAGCTAGTTGAAAGAAGAGTATTTTGGGGTTTTTTCACCTATTTTTCCTATACAGTGGACTGAAACTCCAGAAAAAGTTGTGCAGTTGTTTATCCTTTAGAGTCTAGCTAGGAATTTGAGCCACTGAAATTCTCTTTATCACTGCTTAGAATGAGCTTCTCTTGAACTTTGTTGTGAAAACAAAGTCATGGATGGAGAGTGATATACTATCCCAGTCTTAAGCTGATGGAATATGAATTTAGAGGATTAAAATTTAATTTTCAGGTCATCTTGGGTTAGCCATTATAAGCAATTACTATTTCTAGGAAGTCATTAACGCCCTCATACAAGGAGGATAGTTTTTAGAGATGAGTTTATCTGGACAGAGACAAAATGTAAACTAAGCGTAAATTTCAAAACAGATATATTTAAAGTATGTAGTTATGTACAGACATAATGTACAGATATAAACTTGGTTTAATGGTAGCACTGAGAATCAAGTACTACTATGAAATCTAACTACATTCTTTGTAAAACAACCTGCATTCCTGAAGCATGAAGGACCCATAGGTAGAAATAATGCATTATATTACATACAGAATTGAATACCTTTGCTATGACAGAAAATCCGTGGTTGTTTTGGTGTTGCATATTCCAGCTCTTCAGTTTCTCGCAACAACAGCAGAGAGTTCACACTTTGTGTCCCTCAGCTAAAAAGCCACTTAGATACCTAAAGCCAGCTATAAACATCTAAAATTACTGTGGAACAAATCAGGCTTGTAACATACACATTTTATCCAGTATTAAGAAGTATTAGAAGTTCACATTAACATTACTTAACAATGTTAAAAATAAATCTAAAAATAAAAGACAACATGCTATTTTATGAAGTTATGGGCTTAACAGGGGTTAGCAGGGCTACAATTAGTAGTTGAGAAGGACTGTGTTCTAGTCTCACCTCTTCAGTTTTCTGGGTTATTACATAGTTCAACTGTCAGTTTATTAATCTGAAAAATGGAGATAATGAAACTTATCAACATTACACTGCAAACTTAAGTTAAGAGCATTTGGAATAATCATGTAATATGCCAAATTAATAATTATTATTCCTGATCATGCAGGGATGATTTTGTAATTTGTTTATAATGGTATTTGTCTTGTCCATGGCAATTCCTATGAAACAAAATTACTTTTATTTGAAGCTCATCTTTGTTTTTTTCTCTGATGCAGTGATCAGAGTTGAGAAAACGTTATATTCAAATTTTTCACTTAATCATATTGCATGACTTAATACAAAGCTGATTTTTCTTAACTGAGTTTATGTGAACAACATTAATGGTCATAATTTTAACTTGATTGCTGCTTCTAATCTAGCCACAAAGTTTGATTTTTGTATGAACTAGTAAGCTTTCTAACCTTTACAGCTCCCCCTTTTTCCTGGCCTCTTGGTATACTGTTAGAAATTTCAGAAGGGGAGAGGAAAAGACCAAGATGAAAAGCAATTGCATCCAGAAAAGCCCATTGCAAAAATAATAAAATACTTTGGTGGGATAAAGTCTGTGTGCTAAAGACTGTGCTTAGGAGACCTTTGTCTAAGGCCCTGGAGTCTCCCCCTGTATCACTTAATTGAAATCAGAATTAGCAACAGGGAAGCTTGCATATTATCAGCATGATCAGGACAAAACCTGTGGTGCAGTGGGCAGACTTACAATAGAAGGGATTGTGGTATGATGTGGGAAGATAATGCAGAAAGGATACAAAACCCCTCAGGGACAAAAGCAAAATGATTTAACTTTAAAATAATTGTAATATACATTTTAAAATAGGCAGCTGAATTGCTAAACTGGAGAGATTTTGTGTATTAAAAGGAATGGTTGTGGTTGGATTTTGACACTGGCACAAGGGTTTTCTGACAAGAAAACTGTAGGCAAACAGCAGCAACACCACCCTAAAAACTGAGAACCAAATGTGCTGCTGTACAGGAAGAAATTATTTTCTGAAATGTAGTTTATGTAAAAGCCTTACTCAGTCTAATTTTTAAATAGTTTTCTCATATAGTGCTTCTTTTCAAGTATTCAAAGGAGGTGGCTGAGTTTCAAGGAAAACTTTAATAGTTCAGTTTTTCACACATGCATATTTTCTTAGTTAACTGTATCACTGGTGAAAAGTGCCAAATTAGCACCCTTGGACACCAAGAGTCTTTATTCATTCATCTAATAGGTAGAATGTGATCAGTAGCGCAGCATGCTCCCTCCCACACATAGATGTAGGCCGGGTTGTTGCCCTGGGAAGCCTTACTCATATAAAAGAAAATGAGAGGGGAAGTCCGTTTTTAAAGTGTAAGCAACACTTGATTTTAAAGACACCTGAGATTCTGAATCAGGCTAACCAACTGAGAGATGTAATAATGATTTTTCTAAAATGGGCTATTGTATAAATATTTAAAAGACGCTGGTGTGATTACTTCAGCATTTGTGGCTTATTTGTGTGGTCTTCTCAACAGCAATAATGTTAAATTATTTAACCTCTTTCCAGACCAGGTTCATATGTCATGGGGAGTTCTATCAAAAAAACCTCTTGTTCACTGCTGGAAATACCCTGTTTAAAAGGCCTCAATGCACTTCGTACTGCAGGACAGTGTGAATAAGGTGGAAGAATACAAGGAAGTGAAAAATTAAGCATGAAAGAGAATATCAGCTGTGTAATGGTAACGAAAGTGTGGCACAGGTAGACTATGAAGTAAGGATAAGCATCAGAAGTAATGTAATCATTGATTTTCCATACCATGATCATCATGCTCAATTTCTAAGTCAGAAGTTTTCTAGGGATAGCCTTCTTTCTGTTCTGCCTGCTCTCTGCCATACTTTACTCACTGCACTCCTTTTCTGTGTGTCCTGTTCCTCTATGATGGGTGACTTCTGTGTCCACTGTGGTCTTGACATTCATCATCTGGATTTACAACCAAGAGTGCACGTTCCAGGCTTACTGCTAAGGATGCGCTAAGCATCATTTTGTATATTATTTATTGTTACTATTGTTGTTATTACTTTGGTTATCTTAAGATGTTGTGTATGTATTTGGTCACTGCTCACTGGTGTTGTTAAAGTGTATTTTATGCATGGACTTTATATAATTTGGCCCTTAAATTCTTTTAAATCTGTTTGAATGGAGTTTTCTCAATTAGGACGGACTACAGACTTGCTGGAAAGGAACAGTGTTAAGTATTAACATGTGTTTAAGAGGTGTGATTTACAAACTATGCTCTCTAATGTGACAAACAGTCAAGTAATGGTAGAACTAAACCTGATACTAAGCTTATATATTAAACTGATACAAATTTAAAGCATATCATGTAAATGAAAGGCTGTTGAATATTTCCAATTCATGAACTAGTATGCATGGCTAGTATATCTGTCTGTAAAAGTGCTTTGTCCTTAGTATCTCTCTTTACGTTAATGAACTGTTTTTTCCCAGGATAAGCTTTCTAGTTAACTGTAAATTCTTTACTGTCAGAAGTAAAACATTAATTTCTATGCAGTTATACGTTTTATGATTTAAAATCCAAATAAGTATTGTTTCTATACTTAGAAGTGACAAAAAATATAGAGACAAAACTATACAGTTTCTTAAGCAGTTAATATAGAAATAGACTTCACATAAACCCATGATAAGAAGATGATTGTAGGTAGTAGAAAAACAGAGGAGAAACTGCTAGTTAACACTGATCTTAGTGGAAAAAATAATTGTCTTGTATTTCACTGTATGAGGCAAGAATTGTTCTAGTCAGCACAAGAGCAGATTTTCTGGGAGTACAAACTGAGATTGAATTTATCAAAGGAAAATATTAACTAAAACCAGGGGGTGGGGAAGGAAGTAGGAATGAACATTAGAGTTGCCTTTCTTCCTTTGATTATGAAACCTATGAAACTGTGGCATGACCACTCACTTGAAACATTTAAAAGAGCACCATAGCAGCCTTTTCAAAGCAGAATACAGAAAAAAGTACTGTACTAGAAAGACAATACAAATAAGTCTATGTCAGCCTAAAAAAGAAACTGTAAATTAATAAAAATCTATGAAATTGCTAGTGCAGTGTGTTGATAGAAGATCATCTTGTAATTAACCAGTCTGTTTTGTCCCTTGTTCTTGATCATTTGGCAGAAACCCCTACCTGCTCCATAATGAAATACATTTAACCATAATAGCACTAGTCTTCCTTTTACTTACACATGATAAACAAGATTCCTTAATGAAGGTGATTTTTTAACATATGTAACTTGGAACCTAAATCTAAAATTAATTTTAATGCTCTCCTGATGAGTCTTATTGTCCATAGGATAATCATGAGTTGTTCACTGTTTTCTTCCTGCCTTTTGTTTAATAAACAAGGTATAAATAAACATTTTTTCTGCAAAATTGTCTTTGATCTCCTCTTAAATTATTTCCAGCCAGTAACCATACCCACCGAGGTAAGCATATTGCATATATCCTTCCCAATACATGAATCCTCACCCTGCCCTGTAGAGCTCAAACATTCTAGCAGTGAATCAAACTCTTGGTTACCAAGATTGCCTAGCACAGATTGAAATCAGAAAATACATTAACTTGTAATCTTTGTTTTATTACATAACAATATTTTCTACCTCAGATTCCATCAACTCTACTAACAACAAAATATAAGATGTAAATTGAATTAGTCTTTGTGTTGTCTGAAATCAGTCCTGCCCTGAAAAGGAATGTGCAAATATGACTGTAAGTAAAGAATACCAAACATATGCTTTCGTAAACCATTTTAAATTAGGTTACTTTATGCATGGATATTGTAACTGTAATATTTTGTATTGAATTGTAATATTCATTTCTGTAACTACCTAGTCATAAAATATTTTTCCACAGATGCCTTGACTCATTTAGTGCAAAAGATAAACCTGTTCTAGAGATTAATAAAGTTTGTATTGCAAAAGGGACTGTTTTATAAGAGTTTAACTCATTCATTACAGAAGTTAGAAATAGAAGGAAATGAAACAATTAGTGACTACAGGAAAATAAAATTAGGAGCATCCAATTAACACCTCTAATCTGAGCAATTTAAAAGCATAGTGGGAAGCTGTGTTCTGTTTCTTTAATTAGCACACATTTCTGAAATGGAACCTTTCCTTTTTGTTTTTTTCCCCAAACCAGGTTGTTCATTTCTGTAGTAGAGCATCTGGAGATTGTATTTATTGCAGTGGCACATTGTCAGTGCCACAGACGAAAAACACTGTGCTCTTAACACCTCATGTGCTGTAAATTGTTAAGTAAACATGCTAAGAATGTTTAAACATCTCTACCAAAACATATGTTGACTGGAATCTCTCTGTGCACCAAATTCTTTTTCAGATAAAAAAGACATTTTTTCTCTATTGTTTCACATGAAACATAAATGTATAAAGTAAATGAAATACTGAGAATCTACAGAGTTCTATGAAGGAAATTATAGCCCCATAGAAAACTTGGTAAAGACATTAAGAGGACAAAAATGAGTGTGCAGTAAATGAGACAGAAGGCCTTATACAAAACAAAAAATGGCTTTGAATCAAGTAAAGGTTGTGTATACTGTGCATAGAAGTTTTATGCACTTTGATTCAGCAGTTGTGTTGTACTGCATATAGACAAGGGAAATAAAATAATATGCAACTATTCTTAGTTGTGGCACTTTCCAATTCTAGAGTCCTTGAAATATTATTTTCTCTATCACATAGACTTGCTTATGCTGTACTTCAAAACTAATCTATAGATGTCAATTCCCTGTTTGTAATTCTGGTTACAAATATAAGAACATAAGCCTACATAAAAGTATAATTAAGAAAGAAAAGGAAAAAAACCCCTACCTTTTCAGAAAATGGTGCCTGCTGATTTTCAATTGAAGCTATTAAGTATAAACATGTCAGTATTTATGCTAAATAACACAAGTAAGTAATATCTGGGAAACATGGAATATAGTCCCTAGGTATCTATGCTATGTTTTTCTCTAAAGATCAAATGAATTTTTTTTGGTACTCAGAGTCCTTCTGAATGCTTTAATTCGCATTTGTGTGATACTTTTATGCTAATATATAATAATCAGAAAGGAACTTTCTTCCAAGTCCAAAAATCGACAACAATATGTAAACTGCCAGTGCTACATCTGTTGACCTTCATTTTAAGTCTGCTTTCCTTCAGTTATTTTAGAAACAACAGATACCTGTTTTAATAGAATTTATTCATTTCAGATTTTAATGGATACCAGAATTGTTACCTCTCAAGGACAGGAACCCCTGGTAACTGCCAAATTAGAATGTCATAGAAGAAATGTCATGAATAGAAAGACATGACTGCAGTATGTCTGAATCATTTTGCTTTCTATGATCAGCACACAAGAGGGACACATTATTCAGACACTGGTATGATAAATGTCACAACAGAATGAAAATCAATGGGGTTATCCCTCATGCAAGCTCCTGTATAAGCAGGAATAATTCTGAACATTTTTTTAAAAAAACTCAACAGTTAAGGTTATAGGGATGGGTAAAAAAAAAACAAAGCCATCTGATTGGGGCAGTGGCAAACAGTCCATTTTATTTTAAGGTTTTGATGAATTATATTTATTAAGAACAGGTATAGTTCACAGAAAGTTTTTAAATAGTTGAAGGGTTCCAGGGGAAACACAATTGTATTCCTTTGCCTGCTAGGTAGAAGTTATAAAGAGAATTTGGATTAATATTGTTTTTTATGAGGAAAACAGAGAACATAATTAAGTTGTTTGCAGGCTGACATTTTCAGGAATTAAATAATCCAAATTTTGATTCTCAATTCTACTATGATGCATAAGGTTAATTCTTTCCACACCTTTGTTTTATGCTTTGGTAACACATCTGCAGCTGTAGAAACCTTCATATTTCCTATTTGTCATTTGTCTTTATGTTTTCCTTGTTACAGCAAGGAAGAGGAAACAGGGATTCTCCTGCACTCAAAACAAAAGCTTTTAAACTTAGGATAAATTAGGTGTTCCATTGACTCTTGATAAAACGGATTTATGGAACAATTGAAAAGCAATGATTCCATTTAGAAAAGGTCATCTAGATACCTATGTCTTAAGCAGTACATTACAATATTTTTAAAACACACCACTAGCAGAAATAAGAATCTTTGATTCTCATTCTGAAGGTTGTCAAGTGATATATGTTTACCGTTTTACAGTGCTGGGCAAATGCATCTAAGAGTTAGCATAAAAGTTGGGTTTCTTTTTTATTATCTTAAGGTTAGTATCTTCTAAATGTGGGAGAAAAAAGAGAAAAGTTGCTTCATCTCAGAAAAAAAGAATCTTTTTTTTTTTATTTCCTGTTTCTGTAACTTCATCATTCCTAAGTAGCAGGCTGCATTATAGGAGGGCCAGGCACAGCTCAGAGTTAATCAGCCTATGCAGAGAGCAGGAGCTTTAGTACTTTCAAATGCATAGTAGGATGTGATTTATACCTACATTGCGGCAACTTTCATTATTCATCTTAAACTCTGCAGCTTCATTAAAATCTATACATTAATTCCTTAAGCAGCATAAAAGGTAGGCTCTAGATAGTCTTGGTGACCTTTCCAAGAGCAGCTATGTAAGGCCAATATCAAGGCCAATTAGCTGGTATACATCTGTGGTATACATTCCATAGATTCTGTTTAGATTAAGAAATGTGCACACCTCAATCTGTTCTTGTTTACCCTGATGATGGATGTGAACCCTTTGTGACTCTCTTCTAGCTTACAACCTGGTTTTTATTCATGTAGAAATACACAACTTGAAGGAAGGAAGGGTGATGAGAGGACTTAATTGCATATTTGGGTGCATAGTCAAGTCTCATCAAAACATGGGTTCATGGTGCAATTGGGATATATGTTAATCATAGGAAATCCACAACTCCTCCAGTTGCATGATTTTGGAAAGAATGTGTACTGCTTGAATAATATTGGTGGACTTTCTGAGAAGGTAAAACTAGGCTCTCAGAGGTCTGTGACCTAGCTATCTTTGTTTCTTTCTGTGTGTCTTTCTTTTTGTATCTTTGTCTGCCTGTCTTCCTGTCTTTCCTTCTATCTATCAGAACTGTTGAGATGTCTCTAATTCCTCTTAAATTTATGTTTCCATCGGAAGAGAATCATATAATCATAGAATGGTTTGAGTTGGAAAGAACTTTAAAGATCAAATAGTTCCAACCTCCCTGCCATGGGCAGGGACACCTCTAACTACAGCAGGCTGTTCAAGAACCCATCCAATCTGGCCTTGAAGACTTCCAGGGAGGGGGTGTCCACAACTCCCCTGGGCAACCTGTTCCAGGGCCTCACCAACCTCTTTGTGAAGGATTTCTTCCTAAAGTCTAGCCTACATCTTCCCCCTCTAATTTTAAGCCATCCCAGATCATCTAATGCAAGTTCTTTACCACCATTTTCAATTTACTCTGTCTTGTATCTGCCTCTAATTATCTCTTCTTCACCATAGCTGACAATATTCTTTGGCATCCAGTATCAGCAAGAACAGAGTTTCAAGAATATATAATGGAAGTGCCAAGGAAACTTAATAGTACACTATGCTTTTAGATTATCATGTAATTTAATACTACCCAGTAGTCTACATTCTGAACTATATAACACGTAAAATCCTGAAACTTAGTTCTCATGTCATGCCCACTATTACTCAGGTTGTATAGACCAGTATAGGATCCGTGTCTGGCCTATTCATAAGATGAAGGAAACAGAAGAACCGTATTACAAATCCTCTGATATAAAATTTTCTGCCTTTGGTTTGCTTGTAACACATCACAACACTTTTTAAAAAGCTCTCTTGACTCCTATAAACTTTATGGTCTTTTTCTTGCCATACTTTCAGAATTTTTGATTTGTCTCATTTATGCAAGTCCTTTGCTCTAGCAATCACTTTGCTTTTACATTTAATTTCTCATTCTCAGCTTTATTTTATATGTAGTAATGGATTCATTTTCTTAACACCTGCTTTGAACTATCTCTGTGTCTAGTGTTGATGAGAATTTGCCAGTTTGATTACAACTGGGAGGAAACACAGTCTTCTCCGAAATCCTACTCTGTATTTGTTAAACTAAGTTCTGAAGAAGTAACCAAAAAAAAAAAATTTCCTAAAACCCTCAACCCCCTCCAAATACTGCCCAATTGTGAAAAATAAGGCCTTAGTTGTTCCTGTATTGAATGTCTAGCTAAAGCTTGGAGACAAAGTTCATGTTAATATATTTTTTAAATGAATAGTAATACTTGAATAAAACCTTCAGAGCTGGTATTACTACTGAAATTCTGTCAGAAAGTGAGACTCAGCAACATTTTTGATCTGTGGCATTACCTTTTCTACTTATAAGATGGGAGTCATTGTATATACTTTGACTTTAGGATAGAAGTGAATTGAGGCCCATATCCTTACAGGAACACCAAAAGCATTGCATCTGGTAAAAAACTGAGGTGCTAACTCCAAAGGTAATGAAGCTTGCTTCTCATTTTTTGAATGCATACAAATGTGTTTGCTCTTAAAGAACACTCTGAAAAATAAAAATGACCTTTCTGTCTCTCTTTTGGATTTACACAAGAACAAGATGTGTGCAGACTATTAATACATGGCTCCATGGCCGGTGTCATTGCCACAATTTGGGGTTTTTTTGACAATGGGAAGGCGTTCACAGAATCACAGAATAACCAGGTTGGAAGAGACCCACCGGATCATCGAGTCCAACCATTCCTATCAAACACTAAACCATGCCCCTTAGTACCTCATCCACCCGTGCCTTAAACACCTCCAGGAAAGGTGAATCAACTGCCTCCCTGGGCAGCCTGTTCCAGTGCCCAATGACCCTTGCTGTGAAAAATTTTTTCCTAATGTCCAGCCTAAATCTCCCCTGGCAGAGCTTAAGGCCATTCCTTCTCGTCCTGTCTCCTGTCACTTGAGAGAAGAGGCCAGCACCCTCCTCTCTACAACCTCCTTTTAGGTAGTTATAGAGAACAATGAGGTCTCCTCTCAAGCCTCCTCTTCTCCAGGCTAAACAACCCCAGCACTCTCAGCCGCACCATGTAAGACTTGTTTTCCGGCCCACTCACCAACTTCGTTGCCCTTCTCTGGACTCACTCCAGAGCCTCAACATACTTCTTGTGGTGAGGGGCCTAGAACTCAACAGAGTATTCAAGGAGCAGTCTCACTAGTACCTAGTACAGAAGGAGAATAACCTCCCTGGACCTGCTGGTCATGCCATTTCTGATACAAGCCAGGATGCCATTGGCCTTCTTGGCCACCTGGGCACACTACTGGCTCATGTTCAGTCACTGTCAACCAACACCCTCAGATTTGTCTCCTCCAGGCACCTTTCCAGCCAGGCTTCTCCTAGTCTATAGCACTGCAGGGGGTTGTTGTGCCCCAAGTGCAGGACCCGGCATTTGGCTGTGTTAAACCTCATGCCATTGGACTCTGCCCAGCGGTCCAGCCTGATCAGATGCCTTTGCAGAGCCTCCCTACCCACCAGCAGATCGACAATTCCACTCAGCTTAGTGTCATCTGCAAACTTGCTAAGGAAGCACTCAATGCCTTCATCCAGGTTGTTGATAAAGACATTGAACAGGGCTGGACTCAGCACTGAGACCTGGGGAACACCACTTGTCACTGGCCTCCAGCTGGATTTAACACCATTTCCCACCACTCTCTGGGCCCAGCCATGCAAACAGTTTTCCACCCAGGAGAGTGTGCGCCTGTCCAGTCCAGAGGCTGACAGTTTCCTAAGCAGAATGCTGTGAGAAACTGTGTCAAAGGCTTTACTGAGGTCCAGAAAGATACCTCCACAGCCTTTCCCTCGTCCAGTTATCGAGTCACTTTGTCATAGAAGGGAACCTGCCTTTTGTGAACCCGTGTTGACTGGGCCTGATCACCCGGTTCTCTTGCATGTGCTTCATCATAGCACTCAAGATCTCCTGTTCCATGACTTTCCCTGGCACTGATGTCAGACTGACAGGCCTGTAGTTCCCTGGATCCTCCCTGCAACCCTTCTTGTAGATGGGCACAACATCAGCCAGCCTCCAGTCCAGTGGAACTTCCCCAGTCTTCCAGGACTGTTGGAAGATGATGGAAAGGGGTTTGGCCAGCACATCCGCCAGCTCCTTCAATACCCTTGGGTGAATCCAATCTGGCCCCATAGACTTGTGGGTGTCTAGTCGGGCTAGCAAGGCTCTGACCACCTCCTCTCGGACCATGGGAGCCTGATTTTGCTCCTCTAGCTCCTGAGTTTGTACAGAAAGGGAACAACTTTCTTTACAATTAAAGACTGAAGCAAAGAAGGCATTAAGTACCTCAGCCTTTTCCTCATCCCCTGTCACTGTTGTTCCTTCTGGATCCAATAGGGACTGTATGGTCTCCCTAGTCCTCCTTTTATTATTTATATATTTATAGAAAGACTTTTTGTTATCTTTCACCGACTTTGCCAATCAGATTTCTAGGTGAGCCTTTGCCCTTCTGATTTTTTTCTCTACACAATCTCACTTCCCTCCTGTAATCCACCCAAGAGGCCTCTCCCCTCTTCCAGAGCCCATAAACTTTTCTCTTCTTCTTGATATCACTCAAGATCTCTCTGTTAAACCAAGCTGGTTTTTTCCCCTGACAGCAATTTTTTTTTCCATAACTTGGGGATGGCTTTCTCCTGAGCCTCTAGGATCTCCTTTTTGAAGAGCTCCCAGTCCTCATGGGCTCCCTTGCCCTTAAGCACTGTCTCCCATGAGACTTTGCCAACCAGCCTTCTGAAGAGTTCAAAGTCTGCCCTCTGGAAATTTGATGCTACTGTCCTGCTAACCAACCTCTTCACTTCGCCTAGAACAGAAAACCCTATCATCTCATGATCGCTTAGTTCTAGGCGTCCTCCTACTGCCACATCCCCCACAAGGCCTTCTCTGTTCACAAACAGCAGGTCCAGGAGGGCACTTTCCCTTGTTGGTTCATTCACCAGCTGTGCAAGGAAGTGTCTTCCACACACTCCAGGAACCTCCTAGACTGCTTCCTTCCTGCTCTATTGTACTTCCAGCAGATATCAGGAAGATTGAAGTCTCCCACAAGAACGAGAGGCATTGATCTAGGGATTAACCTCAACTGTTTATAGAAGAGCTCGTCAGCTGCTTCTTCTTGGCTGGGTGGCCTGTAACAGGCTCCCATCACAAAATCTACCTTCTTATGGGCTCCTCTGAATTTAACCCACAGGCACTCAATCTCCTCATTGCCACAATCCATCTCAAGAGTATCCAAGTCCTCCCTTACAAAGAGGGCTACCACACCTCCTCTCCTACCCTTCCTATCCCACCTGAAGAGTTTGTACCCCACCATATCTGTAATCCAGTTATATGATTCATCCCACCACGTTTCCATGATGGCAACAACATCATAGGCTCCTTGCCCTACAACAGCTTCCAGCTCTTCCTTCTTATTACCCATGCTGCATGCATTGGTGTAAATGCACTTCAGCTGAGCTGCTGAGCCATCAGCCCTTTTAGAGGGAGCAGAGTTCGTTCCCAATGGCCCTGAAGTCTTTCTTGATGGCTTTGGTCTTTCTGTTTACTAAATCATCATTACCAGTTTGGACTACTATCAGAGGATAGTAGTCTGTCTCGTGGACCAGGGAAGAAAGTTTTCTAGCTACCTCCTTCACTAATGCCCCTGTTAAGCAGCAGACCTCTCTGTGGAGCAGGCCTGGTCTGGAAATTGGTCCCTCCATTCCTTTTAGGAGGGAGTCCCCTGTAACAATCACCCTCCTCTTCTTCCTAATGGAGGATGTTTTTATCTTTTTCTGAGGATGGTGTGGCCTAGGGAAAGATTCTAGGCTGTGGGAGCCATCATTCTCAGGATTGGATTCCACCTGCAGCACATGGTACTTGTTCACCAGGGGGATCTTGGGTTTTGCTGTCTGGTTGAGGGGAGCAGGTTTCCTTCATATGGAAGGAACGTGCTGCCATTCCCTATCTCTTGTAACCCCAACCTTGCAGTTAGCAGGTGGGTGGTGTTTGGAAGTACCAGCTGCTGAGTGAGTGACAGGGCACTACTCCACTGGTCTATCTCCCTCTCACACTCCCTGATTGTCCTCAGCCTCTTCACCTCCTCCATTAACTCCTCCACCATACAAAGCAGTTCTCTCACTCACGTGCAGCTTTCACAAGTGGAGCCAGTAACACAGGCACGAGCTGGTGTGGGAGGGGGGCACTGCCTGCAGCTCAGGGTCTGGGTAGCTGCATGTGCCCACTGCAGCTCTGGCTGGGTGGCAGCATCCATCCTGCCTGCCGCAGCACACGGAGCAGCTTTAATCTTCTGCCAGGTGGCCACCATGATCTTTGGTGTCTTCTGTCTAGTCTCTGGGTCCTCTCTGCACCCTGCCTTCTCGCCCTGCCCACTTGATCTGCCCCACACCTCTTTGCCTCGATCCTCTTCCAGGTGCTCCTAGGGGGCCATTTAAATCTCCCGCTGTAGCCACTGGGACCGCCCCCTCCCATCAGGCACGGCGCGGGGCGAGCTTGTGTGTGCCTGCTGTCAGGAGCCCTGCCCCTGCCTGGGTTTTTCACGGATTTTCCCCACTCAGGGAAGCTCCCACCACCTCAAAGTGACCACCCCACCACAGAACTCACCATTCTGCTACCGGGTGCCACCGAAGAAGCACCAGCTGCTAATTTCAGATGGGATTCACCTGTCTCAAAAGAGGGTCTTTCACAGGGACTTGCAGGGCTCATAAATAGAGCTTTAAACTAGATTGGAAGTGGAAGGGAGATAATATCAGTCTTGTCCACAAGTAGATACGGGAGGACAAGCCCAGACTAGAGGGACAGGGTACTAGCAAGGGCCTTCAGCTTGTTGCTCAGAAATGTGCTAGGCACACTGCAGAACACTCAAAGAGAGGAGATGCTGAGGTAGCACGAGTCAACGGGGAATCAACAGTGAAACACCTCAAAGGAGCAAAGAAGTACTCCTCCAAGAAGGCTACACAGCTGACAGCCCCCCTGAAGTACCCCTACATCAACACATAGAGCCTGGGCAACAAACAAGAGGAGCTGGAAGCCACTCTGCTGCTGGAAAGCCACGACCAGTTTACTATTACTGAAAGATGGTGGGATGAATCCCATGACTGGCATGCAGCTATGGATGACTATAAGCTGTTCAGAAGTGACAGGTGAAGAAGGCGGGATGAAGAAGTTGCCGTCTACATCAAGAAATATATAGAGTGTGAAGAGCTGTCTCTGAAGAGGAGCCATGAGCAGGGTGAAAGCCTAGAGCTAGAAGTAAGAGACCGAGGGAACAAAGGGAACCTAATGGCTGGAATCTACTAGAGGAAGCAATTGATGAAACCTTCTTACCCCAGCCAGAGGAAGTATGGTGTTCGCAAGCTCTCATCCTGCTGGGTGAATTCAACTACTCAACATCTGCTGGAAGAGTAGCACAGTGAGATATAGGCAATCCAGGAAACTCCTGGAATGCAATGGAAACTACTTTTCAAGCCAGGCAATAGACAACCTTACCAAGGGAGATCCAATAATTGACCTAGAGATTACCAATGTACGTGAGCTAATTGGGATCATCAAGGTTGGAGGCTGTCTGTTGTTTAGTGATCACACACTTGTGGAGTTTACAGTTCTGAGGGTATGGGTCAAGCAAAAAGTAGAGTCAGGACCGTGAATTCCAGTTCTTTAAGGAGTTAGTTGGTAGGGGAGTCCCTAGGAAACTCTCCTCAGGAACAAGGATGCAGAACAGAGCTGGAAATCTTTAAGGATGCTTTCCATAGAGCATGAGAGTTGTCCATCCACAGGTGCAAGTCTAGGAGGAAAGGCAAAAGACAGGTATGGCTGAATTGTGACCTGTGACTCACCCTATCGGGCAAGAAGGAAATGAACAGGAAGTGGAAGCATGGTCAGGTATCCTGGGGAGAATATAGGGACATTGCCTAGCTATGTGGGAATGGGGTCAGGAAGGTCAAGGCACTATTGAAGATGAGCTTGGTGAGGGATGCAAAGAATAACAAGTAAGGCTTCTACAGTTATGTAAATCAGAAAAGAAATGTGAAAGATAGTGTACTTGCTCTGATGAGTGAGACTGCCAAGCTGGCAATGACATATGGGGAGAAGGCTGAGGTACTCAATAACTTTTAGGTATCAGTCTTCACCTCTCTTTCAAAGGGATGGGCTGCAACACATGCAGTGGGGAGCAAAGTCCCTTCTGCTGTAAGAGAGGATCAGGTTCACAACTACCTGAAGAACTTGGATGTATGTAAGTCCATGGGACCAGATGAGGTACATCCAAGAATTCTGAGGGGATTCACTGATGTAGTTGCCAGCCACTCTGTGTGATACTTGAAAAGTTATGGTGATCAGGAGAAGTCCCTGCTGACTGGAAGAAGGGTAATGTTTTGCCCATTTTTAAAAAGGTTAGAAAAGACAGCCCTGGGAACTGTTGACTGATCAGCCTCATCTCAGTGCCTGGGAAGATCATGTAACAGATCCTTCTGAAAGCTAGGCTAGGGCACATGGAGGACAGGGAGGTGATTCAAGACAACCAGCACAGCTTCACCAAGAGCAAATCCTGCTTCACCAAACCAATGATCTTCTGTGAAGGAGTGACTACATCAGTGGACATGGGAAGGCCCACAAATGTCATCTGTCTGGACTTCCCGAAGGCCTTTTACACGGTCACCCACAACACCTTTATCTCTAAATGGCAGAGATATGGATTTGATAAATGGACTGTTCAGTGGATAAGAATTTGGTTATTAGACAGTGTGTTTATTTAATGCCATTTATCCAAATATACCTTAACACTATAGAAATGTGTAAGCCACCAAGAAGCCAGAGTAAAAAAGCCTGTTCAAATTAAATGAACTATATTAAATGTATATCATTCCAGGAAGACACAGAGCTCTTCATATGTAACTGCAGTCACAGACATTGTTTTGCATGAAGTCATTCAAGCCTACCATGCTTCCTAAAGTACATTTCTTTTAGTATGATATTATTTGGCAAATGTGAAATATGTTTGCATCTAGCCTAAGGATCAACAGTGCTTATGGTTTGTGTGTATGTTTACAAAGTTTGTGCTGCATGTGTGCATTTCCCTACTGGCAACAAGAATAGCTTGCTATATTGAAGAGGTTTGTATTGTGTGCATTTGAGGCTACAATAACAATTTCACTTTCAAGCTTTAGGTTATTTACATATAATATCTAATATATTCTGAATGTAGAATATATTAGAATTTTAAAATTATATATATTTTTTAAAGCTCAAGTTTTTAAACAAAACAATATTTTAAAATATCTGTTTAAAATCATTAAAAAATTGCACAGTTATGAATGCAATCAAAAGATAAAAATTTACACACTTTCATAAACCAGTTAAAAGAAAATATATATAAATCAAAAATATCATCCCATTTTCTACTAGAAAGTTGAAAAATATCTAAAAGTGTTTGATATACTTATCCATCAGATGAGAAGTGAATAGCAGAAAGAGATTTTATTTTTATGTTTCCTCTGTTTAAAACAAAGCTTATGATTGACAGTGACTGAGAACATTTCTCTGTGTATTTTCTGGTTTTTATTTCATACCTTGTGTGGAAAGATATTAGAACTAAAACCAGGTTTCCATTTTCCCGTATAATAGCTTTGGATGGGAGACCATGTAAACATTTAACCTAGGAACTTCCACCATATTCTTTAAGTAAATGCTCACAATTGTGCATTAGTTCTTGAAATAATTTTTAATAGCCATTTATCTATGTATTTTTGCTTTACCATATTTTCTAATCACCGATGATATTACTTTGTTGGTAGTGGTCATTTAAAGTTTTTCTCTCCTTTTTTAAACTTAAGGAGATTTTCTATTTCTAATGCCCTCTCACCTTCCTTCCCCCCTCTCATGTACACTCTTTCCCACTGTCTCCCCATCTCTTTGCTGCCATTGATAACAAACGTGTACTCCCATCTGTTCAGAAAGCACAGAGGCCAGACCAGATGTGACCTGTGATTTACCAAATGGGATGCAAACAAAAAGAATGCTATCTGCCATCTGTTGATGCAGAAATCAGTGGAGCTGGACTAGCATTTCAGCATGGCTCTCCCACTGGGAAACTGCAAAGGAAACTCATCTGTTTCATTGTTTTCTCCTCTTCTGACCTGAGAGTTCCTCTGAAAGAAGAGTATCTTGCAATGAAGCTGTAAGAGTTTACATCTAAATGGCTGTACTCTAGGGAAAATAAAAGAAGGTTTTTTACAGCTTATACTTTATATTTCTGCCAGAAACAGCAGTACATGATGATACTTCTCTCTGCAGCAAAATGATTCATGAAACTGCTCTCTGAAAGGGATAGGGCAAACAAAGTCTCTGACTTTCCTTCCTCTCCTCTCTCCTTCTTTCCAGTGCACATTAAAGGATCCTGAGTGTGCTGAAGGAACTTAAGCAGGTGTTAGTAACAGTTACAAAAAAAAAAATAAAAAATCCTTGTCTCCACTTCATTCTACTTCCAAATTACCACAGCAAGGGACATCTGGTTGCTATTCTGAAATAGGAAATGCATATCATAGGGAGTGGCCCTTGTGTGTGATCTTAAATAGTCTTTGGTATATTCTTACACACCTTTAACATACTATTTGAAAACAGGATGGTTTGAAATTATAGTTCAAGGCCAAGTAATTCAGAATTTACTTGATGTTAAATCAGGATGCAGAACCCATCATATGTGGTGATATTTTTTTTAATATAATTAGCATATTCATTACTGCAACTGAATAGAACCTGAAAATATTTTAAATGCCAGTAGCACTTCCAGTGCTTTGTAGATCTCTTTTCTGTGTTTTATGTAGACTGAAGCGTTGTAGAACCAGAAGATATTTTGATCCATTTCTTTCCACATAGCTTGTGCAAAGGGGCATTGAAGAGACCAGTTTCCTCCCACAATCCAGGTTTCCACCTCCAAAGATTGCATACGGGCAGTCTTATTATAATGGCATGTATTCCAAATGAGATATTCTCCACCTGTGCTGCTGCCTGCTATTTCAGGCTTAACATCTATTTTTTGAAATGCAGCAGCCAGCGGAATCTTAGAATTTATATCCCTTGAAGATGTATTTTTAATCTTCTGTTCAGACTGAATGTGGCATTTCACCCTGATATGGCTATTCCTATATCACTATATTAACAGTTTTATAGATAGCAGGTCCCAAACATTGCATTTGTTTAAATTAACAAGAGAAAGCTTATTCAGTAATAACAGAAAGATCTTTGGTAACAACGTTTTGTGCTTGGGTTTTGGTGGTTTGGTTTTGGTTTTTTTTTTTCTCCCTTTGTTACTTCAGTGTCCCTAGATGATAAGAAGGTCTACTGCAAGTTCAGATTTGATACTCAATTATTCATCCGCCATTTACAGGAGACATGTACCAAAATGGCTGATTCTGTACAGTGTAGAAGGAGTTGTCAAGTAGGTGTGAGGGGGAAGGTAAACAGCTTTCCTCGAACAGTGATGAACAAGTTTCCAAGTACATTAAAAAAATGCCATTTTAAACTATTCACCTGCACAACCTCCAGGGATCTGTCTTGTGGCTTCTTTTGAATCTCTTTGGTTTCTCCTTTTTTTTTTTCCCCCTCTAACACTGAGAGCAGAATACCTGTAACACTGTATCAGAGAGGGATATTTGGATATTTTTGACAAAAGATAAATCTACTTGCTTCTGTCCTATTTATATGTTGAAAGGCAGTGATCAGTCATTAGCAAGCAGACTGCCAAAGCAACTTTAGCAAAGGCAGAAGCCTTTCCAAATGGGAATTAATAGGGAAAAGAAAATTATCTTTTCATATTCTCAGCTCTCATAGTGTATGGCAATCTGTCTCCAGGAGGGGCTGGAAATCAATTAAGCATGAATGATGTATAGGAAGGTAAAATTTGACCTTAACAAGTTGTCTTGTCTCATGTCTTGATGTTTCCATCTGTTTCATGCAAAGAATGTTCTGATAATGAGGTAAGGAGGCAGCTACAATTTCTGAGGGAACAGTCATTATGGGCCACTATCTTCCCAGGCCTGATAAGTTTAATCCAAGTTGCCTGGGAGGTAAGAAGTCATAAAATATTTTATCTGAGGCAAGTGCAAAAATACTCATAAACTCAAAGGTTAATCACTGCACCAAAAGAACAAATGAAGGAGACAGGGCAGTTTTATGTGTCTCAGTGTGATGTCCTTATTAATCATGATGCCCGTTTGCTTTAAGTATGCCTCATGTATTTTCTTTTGAAAGCCAAATGGACCGACAGAGGAAGAAATAGAAGACTAGTACTATCATATGTTAAACAGTTCTGTCTTTTTGTATTGTAAGTTCAGAGGACTGAATTACAGTAAGAATGTATTCTAATTCATTCAGTGACTGACCAAATCTTCCTCTCAGCTAAAATCCAAACTTCCTCCTGTGTAAATTGTTGTGGATAAGAAAAGAAATTTGAAAGATTACAAGTTGAGAGACATAAATGTGCACAAACTGAAGAGATATGAACTGGATGCTTGAACTATAAGTTGCAGAGGGGGGAATGTCTGGACCATCAGGCTTAAAGGGTAGAGGTTAAGCATTCAAATTTGGGCAGGTGGACACTTAAAAGGACATTTCTCATGGGGGAAATAATGGCATCAACACTATTTAACATCATTAGCTACCTGGACCATAGGATAGACTGCATCCTCAGAGAGTTCGTGGATGGTGTTAAGATGCCATTCAGGATTCAGCCTGGAGAAATGGGCTAAGAGAAACTTCACAGAGCTCAGTAAAAACATAATCATTGTTGCATCAGTGGAAGAGTAACTCCTCACAGTAGTACGGACTTGGGTTTAACTGGCATGAAAGTAGCTTTCCATAAAAGACATAGCAGTTCTGGTGGACAAAAATTGTGCACAGATCCGTAATACACCCTTGCACCACTGAAGGCTTACCTCAAGACTGCAGGCAGCAGGTTAAGAGGAGTAATTATTTATCTTCCTTTTGCATTTAGAGATAAAATCTGGATTAGTGTATGGAATTTTGGGGCAGTCAGTATGAATAAGACTTTGACAAATTGAAATCAGTCAGTGGAAGGTCATCAAGATGTTAAGGGAGCCAGAGCACCTGATATATAAGATGAGCTTCTTCAGGCTGAAGAAGAAAAGATTAAATGGGGATCTAATTTCTGTCTTCACCTGACTAATCTGAGGATAAAGAAAAGTCTGTCCTTGGTGGTACACAGGCAAAAAGACAAGAAGCAATGACCACATGATGGAATAAATAAAAATGCAGATTAGATAATGGAAACATTTCTTCCCCGTGAGAGTCATGAAACACTGCAACAAGTTGCTCAGAGAGGTCTTCACAATTTTGATTGATAAGTCCAGTGCAATCTGATCTAACTTCAAATGAATATTCAACCCACTAAAGGTCCAACTTAAGCTGGACCAGAATTCTATAATTCTAGTACTCCTTTCCATTCCAATTCTTCCTGTAAGCTGGTTTTCACAGCAGATGATTATGTCCATCTCCTACTGAAATGAAAGACTTATTCTTGTTGATGATAATGATAAATTTATGAAAAAACACCAGTATTTTATGCTTTATATGTTATTATTAAATTGTGCATTGTCAAAGGCTACTCACACACCTAAAGTCAATGTAAATAAGATACAGGAAAAAACCAAAACAAAGGATGATTTGGTCTTACACTGCTCTGAATTTTACAAGAAGTAGGTAGTATTTCCAGTACAAATTAAAACAAGAACTATTGTGCTAAATATCTTTCTTAAATACAGCTCTTCATAGCAAGACTACTCCTCAATTTGACACCCATTCTGTTTCAGCATGAAATGACAAATCATGTCATGATTTTGTATTTCCATTTTTTTTTTTCCTGCATGTCAACAGAAATCCTTCTGAACAAATTCAGTGTCCATATTTGGTAGCATTTGTGATGTATCTAACCTAAATTCATGCTGTTTTCTCTAAGAGGGCACAATTTTCACTTTTATATTATGGAGTTACTGTAAACAGCCATAGGCTGTTTGAAAGGAAAGAAATTAGGAATGATTTTATATTCTAATATAACCATTACAAATAGCTTCATTATTTTCCTTTTTTTCTTTGATTTTATTATTATTTTGTTTATGTGTTAGAAAACAATTTCATTTATTTCCTCTATTATGGGCAAAACATGAAACTAGGTCTCATTTTCAGCACTAGTCTGGAACAGGATTTGAGTTATAGCAGTTCATAAATTACTTCATTTATATTTTATGCTGGTACATTGAATGGGTCTAGCAACCTCTTTGGAGAAAGACTAGAAAACAGTCTCAGATGCATTGCCTAGCTTATTACATTATTGGCTTTGTGGTTCAGTGTAACAACAAGAAATTGAAAATGGCCAATCAGGATGCTTCCATTTGCTTTATTTTTTTAAAAATAGTTTACACCGTATATTTGAAGAGTTCAGTAATTATTTGTGGAGCTAAGAATGCATAGAAAATGGTTTTCATAGAAACAGATAGCGATAAACTGAATAAAGGATTTTTTTATTAGTTGCATTTAAGATTTTGAAGCAATGTACAGCAGACCACATAACACCAGGACTTTATTCACAAATACTGGGATGCCGTGTGATGCTTCCTACATCTTTCAAGCTGTAGTCACACAGCTTTCCATATCCCAACACCTTGTTACCACCTTTCTCTTAACATACACTTGATCAAGACTTGAGATGCTAAACAGACTTTTTGACCTCTGACCAGATATAAAAAAAACTACCTACAAGGAGTTAGAGTACTTTATTTCCCCACAGCAGACTACTCAAAATTTTCTAGAAGTTAGATATTTGAAAGGCTTGCAAGTAATAAAACTACCCCCAATGCTACATCTAATTTCATAACAAATCATATTTTCAAAATGCATTTGAGATGGAGATCTAAGTGATCACTTCATAGTTTAAATGGAAAAGTCTTTCAGTGTATTTTGTTGCTCTGCTATTGAAAGTCCGTTGCCTAATGACAAAGAATAAATTTGATACAGAGTAACACAGGTGTGAACTGTGTTGATGAGTCTGAATGATGGCAAGTACCATGGCTATTCATTTTTTCCAGTGGATTAAAATCTGACTTTTTTGTGAATCCACTCCATACATCTCTAGGGAGGTAAAGAAATGGCAGATGTTGAAAAAAGATGAGTTTAGGGGCTATCTGTAGCTTACTTTTAAAGTGTAACTGTAACATTAGGCTATGCTTTACCATTATTAGAAATGGCTTAGTGGTCGAGCAGTGATTCTTGCATTATGGTTACCTCTCGACTACAAGATGGAAGATTGAAGTACATCTAAATTCTACAGAATAGTTTTCCTCATGCACACATGACTTCATAAATTAGTTGGAAGAATTTCTAAAATTCCATACTTTCCAACTACTCTTTCTTCTCCACTTCTATTTCCACCCCCCAATTTAAATTTCATACCCAGACAGTACAATCTTGTTCCTGTCTTAGAGATTAATTATCAGCAATGGACTGAACCAAGGCATTTTTGTTCCTGGAACAGATAGTTAAATCCCTCTTACTCCTTGGGAGATGTCTCTATAGAGTGCAATTTAGACAGATCATAGCTTTTCTAGAAGTTGAGACAGATCTAGTCAGTGGTTTGGATTAAGGACACTGAAGCCTTATTTGGCATCCCCCTCTGTTTTCCTTGCTCAATGCATAGTTTAATGTGCAAGCATTAATTTTATACTCTCGGTATCAAATAAGGAATATTATTTTTCTACATTACTCATAACAAAACACATCTCCTTCTTATCCTACCAAGATATGGAGTTCTAAAAATTTAGAACTTACCATCACAGCTGCAAATTTGGCTGTCATATTGCACCCATATTTCTAAAAACACTTTTCCTGGTTTTATAACATTTCTATTCAACATACAGCAGTCATGACATATTTTCCATACTAAAATTTCCTAAGTAAGGTATCTTTAATCATCTTCACTCACAGACAGAAACACACGAACAGAGGGGATTAATTTTTGTGTGACTATTTCAGGTGGTGTAAACCAGTCTGGATTAAAGTCTGGAGTAGTTTTAAGATAACATTGTGTTGTTAGAATATAACGTGTGGCAAACCATGGTTCTCCTTCAGTGTAGGCTTTTACGTTTCATTAAAGGCAACAACTAAACCACTGAAATGCAGACACTTCTCTAACATATTCCACAAGCATTCACCTGTACCATGTGATAGAAGAATTTCCTTGCAGTTGAAAACAATGACACTAATGTTTCCTAAAAAATCCTGCACAGAGAAATTACAGGATAAGCCCCCTGATGGACAGAAAGGAGAGCAGTAACAAAAAGGACAAAAGGTTTCAGTTAGAACTTCTTTGTTGTAATATTCACACATTAGGCAGGCTGCTGTGATTCATGCGTATATATCAATAATCTACAACAGCAGGGCAACAAATTCTATCATGCAGTCACTGAGCAATCTGAGGTAGTTGAATAAAGTACAAGATAAACTGCCCGTGAAACAGTAAAATTTTATGCAGCATAGACAAGTTATACAGCCAGATTTTTGTGAAAAGAAAAAGATATATCTAAATAATTTTGAATTTAGGCTTTGCTTCACTTTAGGGTTTGGTTCTATGGTGAAATTCAAATGTGTTAGGAGATATTACAGGCACATTTGAACCCTCAAATAAAGCAGATTTAGGTATTTATTTGTCCAGGGAAGATCTGTTCAGGACATATTTCATCTATGACGAACACTGTTCAGGACAGGTATATAACAGCATTGGAAACAGCCAGACTATCTGCCTCAGTAGTGAAATTCTTCCAAAATAATGCACCCATCACTGTCAGTGCCTGCATAAATAAAGTACTACTAGCTATTTCCAGTTATCTGTAACAACATTCTTGCTCATTCTGTCAGTGTTCAAAAACATTTGATACACTCACAAATACCACCACGTCCATTCATCTTGCTCACGATAGTGTCACTGCTGCAAAACATGCAAGGGGTGGAAACCACGAACCTTCCAGCAAGCACTGCCTTTCCGTTGTGAACAAATTACGTGGTATATCTCACACCTTGGGAAATATGGATAAGGTATTTCTCTACTCACTAAAAGCAGTCACGGGTTTCTGGTAACTTCAGATTCCCACCTCATGAAAGTATGTTAAACTGTCAGTAAACAACTGTGTTGGCTATTTTATGAACAGGGGAGACGTGCTAGTTGATACCTTTCTCAGCAGCCTCACTGAGGAAGATGAAGGAATGGAATTCACCATTCAGATGCAGAATGAGATCTAGGATTACAAAAATAAAAATGTATGGAGAAATCATTGGAATTGTACTTTAATAAGAATTTTGTTAGTTTAGAACTTAGACTTTATTTTAGAATTTAAACCTATCTCTGTTAGAAATTAGGCTTTCTAGCTAAAGCTACAAAAGTAGGTTTGAAAGTAGTAAGTATATTGAAAACAAATGACTTCTAAAAAGGATTAAATGCCTACTATTACTTTCCTATTATTTAGATATCAAAATCTTCACAAGGGTTAACCATTCAAATAGTTCATTAAAATGAATCATAAATGTTCTGTTACTTCTAAGTCTATTAATTCATTCAGCATTATCACTAATGAACTGAGAGACCAAATTAAAAATCTGGAATTCTTTATTCTTTTTTCTCTGCTACCTATAAAAAAAAAATTACACTTTGAGAAAAGGAAAAAATCCCAACAGCATAATTATTAAAAATATTTGTTTTACAGGAGCATGAAAGCAACAGTAAAACATTCTATGGAAACACTGTGAAACATTTGAGCCTGGGGGAACAACATGGCAAGGCAAAAAAACTAAAACATCTGCAAGCCCTATCCTTACCTATGGAGTTGGAGCCCTCCATCTCCCCACCAGAAATGAGTGACCATTAAAAGATAAAATTCTGGGCTTAATGAAAGGTTTTTAAGAAGGAAAGATATTTTCTAATTAACTATTGGCTTATATACAATTTCTCTGAAAATATTTCTTGACTATTATATACAAATATTACCAGGCAATGGTAATGACATCTAAAACTCAAGGATGGAAATTAAAGGAATGAGAATATTTATGATATAACAGTAGTTCTCATCTCCTTGCATATCATGGCACATGCTAGGAACATGTGCTCTTATTTTCTTGGGCCTTTCCTTTGTCTGCTCTGTAAATCAGATGCTGAAGAAATACATACACATATTTGACAATTTTTAATTTTCAAATGTTTGATATACAGCCTAGGATTTCTTTTAATGTGATAAATGTATTTAAATTAAAAACAGTATATTTACAAATTAGAGTAATGCATTGGCTGAGAAAGATAAATCTGAAAAATTGCCACTTTCCTGATTAGTAAGTAGATGGTTAATATGCTTCAGAATCAGTATTATACCAATTTGCTGCAAAATCATGTGAGACAATGAGATTATTTAAACATAACCAACATGCAATGGCTATTTTACTGTCCCTTGCCAGTTTCTGAGAATCCTAAAGTATACCCTACATCCTTCTCTAAAGAGTGTATTTGTTCTAAAAAAATAACTTTCTTCCCTAGAAATCCTTTAGGAAAAATGAAAAATTCCTCCCAGCTACTTTTGTAAATTCTACTTACTTTAAAGAGTCATATCCTCCTTTAATGGAAAGAAATAACAGTACATATATTTTAATGCACTTTTTCCCCATTCAATTCAATATGAATTTTCATAATCTAGTTGACAGCTCCATTGCAGAAGTCCCTTTCAGCAGACTTATTTCTGTATTAATTAGCTTCAGCAGAGACTGTCTGTGAAATAATTTTCTTTTTGCTTCATGTAGGCAAAAAATTGTGTTTGCATCCTTTTTCCTCTTGTTTCTTTGTCTTGAAAGTATAAATATCGATTCTTACTAATTATAGAATCATAGAACAGTTGGGTTAGAATAGACATTTAGGATCATCTAGTTCCAGCCCCCTGGCCACAGGCAGGGACACCTCCCACTAGACCAGGCTGCTCAAGGCCCTATACAATCTGGCCTTGAACACTCCCATGGAGGGGGCATCCACAGCTTCCCTGGGCAACCTGTTCCAGTGCCTCACCACCCTCAGTGTGAAAAATTTCTTCCTTATGTCTAGGCTAAGTCTTCCCCTCTCAAATTCATACCCATTCCCCCTAGCTTTATCACTACGATCCTTTGTAAACAGCCCCTCCCCAGCTTTCTTGTAGCCCCTTTCAGATACTGGAAAACCACTATAATGTCTCCTCAGAGTTGGTTGGACTCGATGATCCAGTGAGTCTCTTCCAACCTGGTTATTCTGTGATTCTATGATTCTATTATTCTCTTCTCCAGGTTTAACAACCCCAACTATCTCAGCCTGTCCTCATTTGGGAGGTGTTCTGGTCATCTTTGTAGCCCTCCCCTGGACCTGTTCCAACAGTTTCATAGTATTCATATGTTGGGGATTCCAGTACTGAACAAAGTACTGCTGGTGTGTCTCACACGAGTGGCGTAGAGGGGACAGTCACCTCCCTTAACCTGCTGGTCACACTTCTTTTGATGCAGCCCAGGATATAATTGGCCTTCTGGGCTGTGAGCACTCATGTCAAGATTCTTATCCATCAGTACCCCCAAGTCCTTCTGCATAGGGCTGCTCTCAATCATGCCATGCCCCATCCTGTGCTGAAACCATGGATCAGTGAGATACAGCAACAATTGGTGAGATACAGCAGCAATCCAAAAGATATGGCAGCAGACATGGTAAGTGACACAGCCAGGCACTAGACTGAGGCAGAAAACACAATCTGTGGAGTGAGGGCACCCCCCAACAGGGAGTGAGGGGCAGGCAGCTCCTGACTCGTGGTCCCAGCAGTATAGTTAGATCCTAAATTTAAGAAAAGCAGACTTTCAGCTCTTCAAGGAGTTAGTGGCTGAGTCAAGACCTGCTGGTCAAACTGAAGAGCCAGCGGGAACTGCACAGGCAATCCAAGCAGGGACATGGTACCTGGGAAAAGTACAGGGACGCTGCCCTGTTGTGTAGGGAGGGGGTGAGGAAGGCCAAGGCACAGGCAGAGGTAAACTTGGTAAGGGAAGTGAAATCTAACAAGAAGGGCTTCTACAGGAAGGTTAAAGAAAGTGTATACCCACTGATGGTTGGGAATGGTCAACAGATGAGTAGAAGGCTGAGGTACTCAACAAATTTTTTGCCTCAGTCTTCACTGACAACTGTTCTCCTTATCGTTCTGGGTCAAAGGACAACAAGAAAGGGACCAGGGGGTAAAACCACTCCCACTGTAGGGGAGGATCAGATTTGTGACCACTAGAGGAACATGAACATGCATAAGTCTATGGGAACTGATGAGATGCATACCAGAGTCCTGAGGGAACTGGCTGATGTGGTTACCAAGCCACTCTTCATGATATTTGAAAAGTCATGGCAGTCAGGAGAAGTTCCTGGTGACTGGAAGAAGGGTAATGTTGTCCCCATCTTTAAAAAGGGCAGAAAAAATGACCCTGGGAACTACCAACCTCTCAGCCTCACCTCTGTGCCCAGGAAGATCGTGGGGCTGATCCTTCTAGAAGCTATGCCAAAGCACATGGAGAATGGGGAAGTGGTTTGAGACGACCAGCATGGCTTCACCAAGAGCAAGTTCTGGATGACCAACCTAGTTGCTTTCTATGATGGGGTAACCACATCAGTGAACATAGGAAAACCAATGGATGTGATCTATCTGAACTTACATTAAGTCCCCCTCAACATAACTCTATCTAAACTGGAGACATATGTATTTGATGGGTGGACTGTTCAGTGGATAAGGAATTGGTTGAATGGTTGTATTCAGAAAGTAGTGGTCAATAGTTCAATGTCCAGATGGAGATCCAAGACAAGCCGTGTCCCTCAGGGGTCTGTACTAGAACCAGTGCTGTTTAATATCTTCATCAATGATATAGGCAGTAAGATTAAGTGCACCCTCAGCAGGTTTGCAGATGACACCTAACTGAGTGGTGCAGTTGCCACACTGGAAGAATGGAATGCCCTGCAGAGGGAACTGGACAAGCTGGAGAAGTGGGCTTGTATGAACATCATGAGGTTCAACAAGGCCAAGTAGAAGGTTCTACACCTGGTTTTGGGCAATCCATGGTTTCAATACAGGATGGGGTATGTTATGATTGAGGGCATCCCTGCAGGGAAGGACTTGGGGATGCTGATTGCCAAAAAGCTTGACATGAGCGACTGAGAGAGCTGAGGTTGTTTAGCCTGGAGAAGAGGAGGCTGAGGGGAGACCTTATTGCTCTCTACAACTACCTGAAGGGAGGTTGTGGAGAGGAGGGAGCTGGCCTCTTCTCCCAAGTGACAGGGGACAGGACGAGAGGGAACAGCCTCAAGCTCTGCCAGGGGAGGTTCAGGCTTGACATAAGGAAAGAATTCTTCACCAAAAGGGTCATTAGTCAATGGAACGGTCTGCCTAGGGAGGTGGTTGACTCGCCTTCCCTGGTGGTGTTTAAGATGCAGGTGGATGAGATACTGAGGGGCATGGTTTAGAGGTTGTTGGGAATGGTTCGACTCGATGATCCGGTGAGTCTCTTCCAACCTGGTGATTCTATGATTCTATGAGCTGGCAATGTGCGCTTGCAGCTCAGAAGGCCAACTGTATCCTAGGATGCATCAAAAGAAGCATAGTCAGCAGGGTGAGCATCCTGAGCAATTTTGGGTCAGTGAACTCTGGCCCCCAGCCAACTTCCCATTTATATTCTGAGCAATACATCATGTGGTGCTCTATATGTCTTTGGCCAGCTTGCCCAGTAAACCTTACTTGAATCTTTGTGGATGAGCTTAGGACACAAGGAGCTTTTTTTTTTTTTTTGATACCTGAAGTGTAACTTTCTTGAGATAATTTTGTTTTAAAGTATCCTTTCCCACAATGAGCCTGCCTTATTGTGAGAGGAGGTAAAGTACTCTCCTACTGCTCAAAATTTAAGCTGATTTCCTAGAGAACTTCATAACAAACATTGCTGAAGATTTCTGATGTTTGACAGTGTTCATCAGTAGCCTAGCTCTTGGGATTGTGAAGCTTTAGCTTTTGCTTGAGGAGTTATACAGTTAAAAATCAACAGTTCACCTTAGATCAAGGGTCTTTATTTTACTTTTAAGGTTTCATAAAACCACTTTTCATAATTGCCCATCATGATGTCTTCAGAAGAAAGGAGAAACATTATTTTGTTTTGATGACCCATATATTGTGTATTTGTGATAAAACTTTCTTAAGGAGAGTGGAAAATACTTAAACAATGTTAGTGAAGCATTCTGAAGCACAAGAAGGACACATAAATATTAATTATGTTTATACACCATTCAAGTGCTAAACTAGCCTTGTGGAGATAATTGTGTAGGTTGCCATGTTTTTTAAGCCAATTATATCACAGAGGAAAAATAATGCCATCTAATGTACTGGGGCAAAACAATCTTCAGTTTCCTGTTCTAAGTTAGATGGACACTCCAATGGATGGTTATTGTTTGCATTAAGAAACATTTTGGAATCAGTAAACAGGAGAAACTTTCTGTGTATCTATAGACATTGTTGCACATTTATCTCTTTCCATTATAAAATCTAGGTACAAGGAGCTTATAAATAGCAACTGCCAAATTTCATCTAGTTCCTGACACCTACTGTGTCATTCTGGGTTAGCTCACATTTTGGCTGCACCATGATAGGGAGATTTTGAAATCGCAAGAGAACAAAGCTTTGGACACAGCCAAATGAGACTTCGAAACACTCAGGGTACCTTTTTCTGAGTAACAGCTTTTCCTGTTTCAGTTGCTTATTGCCAAAATACTAATGACACTGGTCTTGCTGTATTTCTTATCTGGTCAGGGATCAAGAAATACAACACATCTCAAAAGGAAGAATTATAAGCTTTGAGACATGAGATTAATATAAGCAACAAATAATTTATTTTACCCCAAACTAAATTTGAGGTTCATCCATAGCAGTGGAAGTCTGGTATACAGCAGTGACAGTGAACAAATTACCCTTGTAATCATTGGGAAGAAGCTGAACTTCAAAAATATGGGACATAGTAACTGAGATAAATGGGGCCTTCCAGTTCCAGGCTCTGAGCAATATAAAACTAGCACCTATAAAATATTGTTCAACATTCTAATTGCTTTTTAAAGGATAACTGGAATCAGTTTAGCTTGGGTAGAAACTAAAACCAGAGGGAGATTTTTGTGATTATTATTACACATGAAACTACTGTTCTACGTATCGTGATGTTTTGTTCTTTCTGCTTTCTTATTTGATTCATTATTCTTTGATTATTTCTGAAGCAGAGTTATATATAACTATCTAATATGATAACATTTTATTATAAAATATAATTAGCCTTCAACTAGCTTGAAGACTCAAAACCATATAATTTGTTGCCCTTCTAACTAAGTCTCTAACTATAGAAATATGAGTTCTGTGAGCGATTGTGTGATGTTTTATATTGTACTGAAGTTGCCTCAGAAGAGGGAAAGGCATACTCTTCAAAAGAATTTTTATTCATATTGCCTCTGGATTTCATTGCTTTGTGACTTTTAACTAGATTTTCTTCCACTTAGGATTTTATTTAATTACAATATTACAGTTGCACAGTGAGGAATGCTACCAGGTCAAAATGTTACTGTTTCCTGGTGGAACTTCTTTTGCATAGGTCCAAATTGAACATTCTGAACATTCTGAACACCCAGCTCTCCTGAATCATCTTTTCAGACTATGCCACTTGAGTCTCACTAGTTTCAGCTCAACTAAGTAATTCCCAATAATTCGCACTCAGGTGGATAGTCTTTCCAAGAAAGGAAAATGGAAAACTACTGGCTTAAGATGTGTAGAAAGCATATGTTTACAGTATTCTTGCCTGCTTACGAAAATTAAGAGAGCCAACACAGAAAGTTGAAATTGAACAAAATTTATTTTAACTATGCATGGTTAGAAGCCAAGTACCTGATTCATCAACTTACTGACTGGTGTAGGCAAAATTCATTTCAGTCATATCTTTAATGCAAGGAGTAGTCCATGTCACTTGCCTTTTTCTTCATTTACTGCTGCAATGATACTGTAAACCTGCCCTATACCACAGAATTTTATTTTAATGATTTGTTCAGGCTCCACAAAACAGATTTTAGAGATAAAGGAAAATTTGTGCTAGACAATGGAAATAGCCATGTTTTTAGAGCAAATATAAATTCTGTTAGAAATTACTAGATCTAGTGGACTTCAGAACACAAGAAATTTTTCCTCCCCGATCTGCTCTCACCAAATTTGGTGTACTGTAAGACTAAGTGATGCCTCCTCATTCCCATTGACAGGAAGCTGCTTCAGTTCTGTTTCCTCAGGCTCATCCAACAACAGTGTTTAGAAACTACTTTCCATATGCACACACTCACATACTTTTGTGGAAATGTATGCACATTTGCACATACACACACAGCATACTCGCAGTCATCCTCACCAGTCCACCCAGATGAGGACTGGTGCTTGTCCCACATGATCACAAGCAGCACTCACATAAACCTGCACAACACAGATGGGCCAATCTTGTTCTTTAACTCCAGGTGGTCAGAATTAGAAATTAATGAAATAAGCGGAACATACATTTATAAACAACAATTGTCTGTTCTGTAGCTGGTTCGATATACCTCAATTTCTGCCATTGCTGGACTTGTTAGAAGAATCAGTATAGCTGGTCATGTACAGAATAAGTGAGAATAATAATAAGAAAGAAATACATATAGAAGAAGGGAAAGGGAAAATTCTCCCTGTGGCGAGACAGGAGTCCCAGGCATGTCTTCCTCTGGGAGTGGTTCTCTACATTATATGTGGTGAAGCCAATCATTTTTTCCATGATTTTCCTGTAGTACTATACAGTTCTCACTGAAAACCTGCTCAAATTCCCTATTGGTTTGTCCTGTTTCTGGTACTAGTTGCAACATGATAATCTTTGCACATTGATTTGTAGTTAATTGTCTGCACACTTGTATTGTTGGATAATATTCATCAACCATTTAAATTACTAACTACTTCAATGTGCACTAGACTTGATTTTGTCTACTGTAAAACTAGTTTTGGCAGAACAGTAAATGAAGAAAACGTGGGAAGAGATGTGATTCTGATGCCACTGATAGCCATGAAACCATGAGAACTTACCACAGTCACAGTTTTAGGGTTTTCCATGTTCAAGGTCCTGAGGCCAACAGCCCCAGAATAGTATTCAGGTACAGCCTCATTGCAAAAACTTACTTACCATACAAATTAATGATCTGCCAAATGTGTGATAATCCATTTTAGTGAAACTATTGCTGGAAATTTGAGCACTAAGGCAGAGTTGAAAGCAATCGCATGTGGAGGATGAATGGGCCCTGGCTCTTTGTTGTTTGACTATATACTTCCTTGTATGTTGCCTCCTGATCACCCTTTCACACATGTCATATGATCCATACTGGAAAGAATCCACTCAGAATCCTCCTTAAAACTTCATCTTGTGCATCATTTCAGCGTCACTACCAGTGACAGCCTCTTTAATGTATCGCTGTAGTCCTACCGTTTTCCTATAATGTTTTTTTCCAATAACATTGTATTAGTATCAATACAAAAGAGGAAATGTCCTAGAAAGTTGGCAGGTATATGTATGTGCATAACTAAAAGTAGTAAAGCATGTGTGGGCTTCAGCTACTTCTAAATATGACAACTACTATAGTAAATATAAATTTGAAGCATTAAAAATGCTACTTAAATATTACCTAAAAAAATCTCAAGATTTTAGAACTATAATTTTATTTTACTTCTGTTTTTCACGTAATTTAAGATTAAAATTATCTTATTTCTCTGAAAACATTTTTTGGAGAATAAATGAACAAGCGCACTGATGAAATATGAGCTTTGCTCATAATTTGAGAACCACACTTAAAGTCTTAGAACAGATATTGATGTATTTCTAATTGACTCTTAGAGATTGGGAATATCATAGAAAAGTAACTAAAATACTTAACATCCATTTCACAAGCAGTCCTTTTAATGAACACTGTTGATATAGGCAGGTAACACACAAACAATATTGCTTTAGATTTGTAGATTATGTCTTGAGAAATCAACAGAATGGGTCCACTCCATTCTAAAAATTGTGTAATTTAAATTTCTTTCCTTTTTTTGGCTAGGAACATCATTCCTAACAAAAGGTATTTTCTTCACCTGTGAAAACCTACAGGATCAAACCTAGTACAATATTTGAAAGCTCCACTACTTACAGTATACTGCTGTGAAGTTGTGTACAGGAAGAATCCTCTGGCTGCGGTGACTAGAGAAAGACAAATTCCTGACACCTACTGATAATGGAGGATGTTCTGATTCTGAGAAGCAGGCTGAGAAAATGCTTTATACTTAAACCTGTATATGGCTAATTTTACTAAGGTAATGTATTTTTACGTTGTTTTTCACAGAATCACAGAATCACCAGGTTGGAAGAGACCCACTGGATTGTCGAGTCCAACCATTCCCACCAATCCCTACATCATGCTCCTAAGCACCTCGTCTACCCTAACCTTAAACACCTCCAGAGATGGTGACTCAACCACCTCCCTTGGCAGACCGTTCCAATGCCTAACCACCCTCTCCGTGAACAACTTTTTCCTAATCTCAAGCCTAAATCCCCCCTGGCGGAGCTTGAGGCCATTCCCTCTCGTCCTGTCCCCTGTCACTTTGGTTTTGTTGTTGTTTTAATTGCTGCTGCTCTGAAGGTTATGATTCCCAATAATCTAAAAACCAAAAATTCTATGCTAGATCATCAGTGTGGAGGTTACTAACGAAAACAATACCCGTGTGTGAATATATCTACACACACACATATATATACACATACACATATAGTTCTGTCATTACTTTCGAGTGCAATAATTAGCCAATTTGTAAGAGACTCTGTTTCCAAAGCAATTTCAACTGCTTTGAAGATCTGAATAAATAAAACTACATTTTTTAGTACTCACTGACTGCTTTATAGTACAGAAATAGATTTCAAAAAGTCTCCAGCTTGAAGTCTTATGTTCCATGAAATGTAACCAAAGTTGTATCCCTTAGCATAGCAAGGTTTAGGAACATTACCAGAGGGAACATTGCTAAATATGTTGATCCAGAATATTATACTCTGGGCAGCTACATCTTATCATGAAGTTTATAATGCAGTCTACTCAGTGTGATCTTGAACACATTCACTTGTTAGACAACCAACTCAAATTATTCATCACTGTAAACTGTATTGGAAGTTCGTCCACATCCTATTACAAAAGGCATAATAACAGAAAAAAAAAGCCTAATGTAAAGGAATGAGTTAGAATCTGGAATGAAGATAAATAAATATTTTCATCCAATCGACAAATTTCTTACTCGTACTGAGAAAAAGCGGTACAATCACATGTTTTTTTTCAGGTGCATTTATCATTGAGTTGATCAACACAGTATATTACTCTAAAGAATTTTTGTATACCTATCAATAATTCTAAAGATATCTTTATATATTACATTAATGGAGGTCTGGATTCCTTTCTAAACTCTGTATTGTTTCCGTATGCAGTTAAATGGAGAATAAATGTTTCTGTGGCCAACCTATGAGATTTTTAAATAAATTGTTTCATTATTCATTATAAGTTTCACTATACAGCTTGTAAAGGTACATGCTGTTAGTCTTGCTAATGCTTTCTCATCAAATTGAAAATTTGTGGAGCAAGACAAGACTAAAAGAGAATTGGTGTATATTTGAATAAATTGAAAATTCTGCATTTTGAGAAGTTTTTCTTTCAGTTTCTTCTCTTCACTGTTTTCTGAAACAGTAACTAAATTTTCTGTCACTTGTTCAAAACTTGTACATGTTTAATTAAACCTTCTCAATTGTCAAGCCCAGGTGCCACAGAGAGATATCTTCCAAAGAACTGTTAAAACCAACCCACAATATGAGAGTTAAACCGTGCTTAAGCAACTGATTTCAGTAACAAATGTAGTATTGCAGGTGTTCTGTCACTGAATACTTTGATGATTCATTTGACCTGACAATTAATAGAGAATGCTCAAACATTTGACCAGTGTTCTATTTTCCTCCCTTTTGAAACAGTTCTTTAACTCACAAGCATATAATAATAGCAACTAGAGTTCTTTCTGATACACTGGATTTTGTCCATTTATTCTTGTCTAATATTGGATATAGCAAGAATAACTAAGTAAGAGTCTTGGATTAAAAAAAATCACAAAGTAATTTTTGATAGATATTATTTTTAAAAATCTCATTGCAAACATCTTAACAAAATTTATGACACTCAATCTTTTTTGCAACTGTTCAACTGGAAACAAATGACAGAGATCTCAAAAACTCCCCAAAAATACACTTTAATAAGTCTTTCAACCCTGTAGTTCACAGCTAGGTTTGGTTAAGCCTCCAATGAAGTACAAAGTGTAGACCTTTTAATGGTTATAATTTTAGGCTTTGATTTTAATCTACCCACCTACTTACAAGCTGTGTACTCTCTCTGAATTTGTCATCCCAAGTGGTAAATGTCATAATTCTAGCCTTATTTTAAATCATCATTTGTAAGCCTACTCTCTCAGTATGCCATGCATTTCTTCATTAGCCGTTAATTCGAGTGTTCTTCCAAATTGATACTGAAATAAACTGGCAATGACATGTATTCCTGCTTTTCAACAATCACATGAAGATAAGGTTTACACATTGTGTGGGTTAGATAATCATTATATGTTATTATTTGGTAGTCCTGGTCTGCAAATATTGAACACTATTTTTTCTTCATGTTACCTACAAACAGCGCCTTTTCCTGACCTAACTGATACATTTTTTTTGGTGTGTTTCCACATTAAAGCTCAATGATCTTTCACTGGACATTAATTCTAAAGGACTTCAAAGATTTAAAATGGATTTGCATAAATTAGGTATAGGCAAACGTTCACTCATTTAGAAGTTCTATTCCCTCAGATGGCCTGCTAATTTTGATTCAGCTTTAACCTCCTTTGTATCTTGTATAAGGTAATCTGCTTCATAAAATAAAGCATGCAGAGAACAGTGATAACCCAGGCTGAAGGGAGCCAGGCTGCTCTCACACAGGGAGCTTGGCATGGAAAAAGAAGGGGATTACTGAAGTCATAATACTTTAGTGCTTTTCCACATGGTTAACTATATGTGCTCTATGAATCTTTAGGGACATTCTTGATAGTCTTAAAATACATGTTAGTGGCCTCAATTGTCCCAGAAAATGTCAGCTTTGAATCCCAGGAGACTACTAGGTCTCTGTGGTAGTTCAGCCATTGATTGTCTGGTGCTGAACTCTGTTGAGTTTCAAGTTTTTCCAAGACTGCGCACATGCATGTTAATTAGCACTGGATTGTGGGAGGGAGGCACAAATATCCCTGTGATTCTGTAAAGTGCTAGCTCTAGGGCGTTAGTTTATTTCTTCCATTTCAGACAGTCATATGTAGCTCCTCTGCTCTACTAAAACTGCCATGCCATTGCATTGAGATTTAAATTTTGATGGTAAAATCCAAAGCGTGGTCTCAAGAGTGATGTCCCATCCAGGGTAAAATTGAAAATCTGCTATACTTGTCATATTTGTCAAAGTGTCACAGTAAAAAACTCCAGAAGTTAATACTGGCAAGACAAGCACATATAGTTAGAGAAAATGTATTTTAAGGATCATATTTATATTTAGATATTAAATGTTTACTGGAAGAAGATTTGTGTTTTTGAGTTGTACTTTTCAGTGTTGCGCTCACTAGATATCTCAAACTATACCATTTTTTTTTATTTTACTGCAGGGTAAATGATGCTGATGATACTGGTAACAGCACTGACTAAAACCTAGAATTTAATTTTTTTAGTCTGTAGAAAAATCTACTAGTTGAAAATTGCCTCTATAAATATGGAGAAAAAAAGGACAACATGTTACAACTGAAAGTAAATTTTTGAGGTACAAATGTTTTGTTAGCACATCTTGATTAAGGTCAAGATGAGTTAACATTATAAGAGCTTGACTTAACTTCCTGTGCATTGTACTTTTAAGTCTCTTATGAATCTGCACAAATGAGAATTGGTTTGAGTTCGTTGCAGATTCTTACAAAGGAGAAAGCTTTATTGCATGTACATATATATAAAGATGCTGGTTTATTTTTTTCTCAAAATATTGGTAGTACTCCACACTTAAACCCTCTGAGATTGGATGTACATCATATTTGGAATTGGAGAGACAATGTGAAATCTATGTCATAGGACTTCTTTATATAGAATATGTGGAAACACTTGTAGCCAGCCCACAAGTGCAAATAAATCTTGGATTTGTGGCTCATTAATAATATCTCTAAAAATTATTCAACAGCTATTATGAATAAGTGTACCAACACAGGCTCTGTGGGAGTCAGTTTGGAAATTCTTTAAGTAAATGGCTCTGCTCAATATTTTAAGAAGTTACTATACTGTACTTGACATTCTTACCATACTGTGAGCTATAGCCACTTTTTGGTGCTTCTGATCCATGGTGGAAAATACTTTTATTTCAGCTTTTCTGATCGACCCATAAATTAAATAAAACTAATCTCCTGCACAATTACTTTCAAATTCAGTAGCCTTTGGATCTGGATCTGGCCTACTTGTTTTATTAACATTTTCCTTTCTTTTTTCTTTTTTTTTTTTTCTGTTCTGGTGGGGACATAGTTTTGTTATTCTTCTTTTGATTTTTGGTCAAAAATGTACCAGAGTGTTCAGGCTTTGCTGTGCCTCTCCAGCAATAGATTGAGGAAAAAAAATTCTGAGGTATTTTCTGTACTCTTCATCCCACTGTTGAACAATAATTTAGTCTCCAGCTGTATCCAGTAAATAAATTGTGTGGAAAGGGATAATATATAGTGCTCACTTCTTTAGAGACTGCTAAATGACTTTAAAATAGTGTAAATTATTAAACTGGCATACTCAAGAAGGTGTAATCCATAGAAATGGAGAACAACATTACTCACAGCTGTGGTGATTTTTGTTCTAGCTTTCAATATCTGTAGACTGGTGCTTCATATTTAATTTTTTTTTTTGTAGTAATGGAAGTAAAATTCACTTATATGTTTATATTCTTGTGCTTGACTGTGAAATATTGTGTTATTTCTTTTTCTTTAAAAAAACCCTCAGAAATAAACAAAACCAAACCTCCACAGACCCCAAAGAATTCTGAAGTCTTTTTTACTTGAAGGTCTTGATAACAACTACACAACCAGGTGCTGCCCAGCATGAGAATAGAGAAATTAGTCAGAAGTGAATTAAATGTATAATATATTGTGATATGAAATAGATAGTTATTGCACTCAAAATAAAATAAGTGATGAAGAGAGAGATATATTTGCACAATCATCTGAAAAACGTTAATAGGTCAAAATATCTAATTTTCTGTCACCCTTAAGTTTGTGTTAAGATTTTTCACATGCATTATACTAGGTGAAACCTTACTGAAGAATAAAACCTTTCATTTTCTGATATTTTAAAGAAATTTTCAATTATGATGCCTAATTGTGAGATGGCTTCTTCTGTAACTAATTGATAGTGCAGACATTTGAAAAGTTGACTCCAAAGGCAAAAAATTAATGGTATCACTTAAATCAGAATTTTTAAAATTAGTATGATTTACCATCTCCAATACTAATGTTAGCTCTTCTGGCAGTTACATGAAAGTGGAGGTGCTCCAAAATTCAAAAAATTTCACCAGTATCAGTGGGTTAGTCAAAGCAGTGCTGGTACAAGTACAGTCAAAGATCCATTGCACAATAATAGATATTGAATCCCAACAGATTTTTTTAGGAAATTAACTGTTTTATTTAAATGCTTCACTGAATCCAGTGTGAGTTGCTTTATGCTGATACATGGTGAGAGCTTGAGCGTCTGAAAGAAAATATGTTTTTTTACTTCACAGTTTGTTTGAAGCAACCGGAAGATAAATATATCACTGTTTAGTACAAATTCTTCCTTTTGTCTAAACTATCTCCATTTCACTACTTTTTCTTCAGGAGAAGGTACTACTTTTAAAGCAGTTTCTCCCTTTTCACATACAAATGAACAGTTGCCATGGGAAATAGGTATAAACAGTTGTAATGGAAGGATTATCCTGCTAAATTTTAGACCTCTAGATGAAATACCTTATTTTATTACATGAAGCACATGTACTAAGTTAGCCCAAATTCTAGACAGAATCTGGAGTTCCAGTGTTGAAATGCTCAAATATCAAAAAGAAAATAATCTGAGTGTGTAGAAAAAAATTCTACTAATGGCAAAGAAGTGATCTGTATTGGATCAAGAAAGTCAGGAACATGATTTTACTTAAGAATGATATAAAAAGGTGTTTTCAGTTTAAGCCTTGTCTTAAAAAAAAAAAAGAGCTTTTCACAACAGATTTTCTTCTGAGCTCTCAAATTAAAAGATGATGAGTTTTAGACCTCTATGCTGTTTACCAATAACCAACTTTCCCATCCAGATCTATACTTGATAATTTCCCCCAAACCCGCAGAAAACATTAGTTCTCAAAACATGTTTTCTTGAACAATAAAGACTTGTTATTGCCTTTGTTATTTGCGTTCAGGGATGGGTGTGTGTGGGGGGATGTTTTTAGAAAAAAAAATCACAGGCAACACATGCCTCCTTGGAGAGTAGTGATTTTTGATAGGAGGATTGGGGGGGTTGTGTTTGTTTTTTTCTTGTTGATGTTGTTTTTTAATTTGTGGTCTGCATTACATAAATGAAAGTCACTCAGTATCAATTCTTTCAGGGAAAATTTCTATTCAAGTCATTTGTTCAGTAAAGTGATGAGTAGAAATACTTTATATAGGAGTACATGTAGCATCTTGGTCATTTTCTCATCAATTTATTCTGTCTTTAAACAAGGACAAATAACTCCTATTTATCACTGAATATTTCATAAGATCCTGAGCCCTGAACTATGAAAGTATTCTCCAGTTTTGATGCTCCTCTAGATGAAATCTTCAGTCTAGAACAGATTTGAAATGAATGCAGACATTGGGGTAGTAGCAGTGTTGAAATTTACACTTGAATTGATAAATAAATGAAAAAGCAAGTATAGAAGGTAATTTAAGTTTGCACTACTTTTTTATGATTTAACTCTTTTTACTTAACACTTCTCAAATCTAGAGTAGAGTGTTGATTTTTCTATAAGAAGTGCATAGGCAGAAACACCTTCGGAACTTTGTGAATTATCCTCTAGTGATTATAGAGAAGATAGTGTGGAGGGAATTGACTGAGTAACTAAATATTATTTTTAATCTAGACAATGGGATGATTAAACCCATCTCAATATACATAATGTGTCTAGGTTATTCTTACTTGAGTCTATCTGTACATTGAGATGATAGCATAATATTGAACCAAATAGACCTCAAGCACTCAATTCTTGGTAACCTAAAGTAAAAATGAGACCAGGTTGATTTTGATATGTTATTTCTTTGTCTGCTATATTTGAATATCCCTGAAGAGGGTATTTTCAGTTAGAGGAATTGTTTAGAGAGAGGAATCAGCTGCATACTCTTGTCAAAAGTATGCAGGAGGCAGCTAGAGATACTGCTCTGCATTTAACATCGTCTTATATACAGCTGTGAATAATTGTACTCATGCCAAGCAGGCTTGGATTTACAATTTGAGGAGGAAAATATTAGTCAATTTTTATTTAGAACCATTAACCTTGAAAATGCAAAAATTCAAATATCTCCTTCCCAGGGGTAAAGATGCCTTGTTTTAAATTGATTAAGGAGGAAAAACAACTTAATTTTAGTTTTCATGGGGTTTTTTTAACTGCTAATTTTGTTAGAACACTGGTAACTTTTTCACGTATATGTTCTGGGTGTTTTACTAAGGCATCAGTCATTCCCACCAATAAGACTTATCATTATTGCGTATATATCAGAAGATCTAGTTACTAGATCATTATTTATTTGTCAATGAGGATTTTGAGGATTTTCAGGGCTTCTTATACTTTTCTCAGTAAGAACATGCTTTCTGTTCTGCAACTTTGATTTCATAAAAGAAGTAGAAACATCTTCTTGTTATTATTATTTCCTTCATTCAGCAATGTCTGTGTCATGTTGTATCAAAAATAGTGTGAGATACATTTCGCCTAATTTTGAGTGTCTATGGGGTCTACAGCTGAAGCACCTTGGAAGTCCTTTTATAATTATTGTAGAGAAGTTTCTGACTAAGCCTAGCTGCTAGTAAAATTCTTTAGTGCATACTTGGCATGTTGTTGACCAACTAGACTATTTCATGCTTCAAAAGACCCAGCACTTGATTCTTTGTGCTGCTTGGAAGAGAATTCTGCTCTATAACACATTGAGCAAGATGGTGACAAAGGTTGGTTTGGACATTCCATTGTTCTTCTTGTGCCTTCCTTACTTCCATTATCCTCTTGGAACTCGAATGCAGAGACATCTCTGTGATATCCAGAGAAAGGGAAGAGGAAATCAGTTAGCTGACTTATCTCTCCAAAAGTTTCTGTTTATAGGGGGAAAGTTTTTCCTCACTATATGTCACTTATCAACTCACACATTACCAGGGAGCTAACAAGCTTCATCAATTGTTGTTAATAAAAAAAAATTACAAACACTAAAAAAAGAAGTCACTGTTAATCAAAAAAGTGTTCACCCAGTAGAAATCATTTATTTTTGTACTGGAATTCCAACTGGCAGTATCAAATGAAGATCTGAAAAGAGAGGAGAATGGGAGCCAACTTCTGCATTTCCACGTTTTCCACTACTATTTTTGGAACTTTGTTATTGCAACACAATGCTTGTTAGAGGGTAAAATACATTTGAAGCTCTTTTATTTGTTTAATCTCTGTATTTATGATGGTTTGTTTTAAGACAGGAACAACGCTAATTTATAGTTCTGGGGCTTTCTGATACATTGTCAGTTAATATTAGCAAAGAATGATAAAGACTAGGAGCATTAAACATTTTGTCCTCCACACAGAGGTCTGACTGAGTGGTCTTCATTCCTGATATAACTGATATACGGCACTGAAATCTCTGTGGCAACTTTGAAGAATTTTGGCAGGAAGGCAAAGTGTATTTTGAGCAGAGAAGAGGAAAAAATAATTCTCTATTTTGAAGTTCAGCATCAAAGTTCATATAAAAGTAAGCTCAATGATTGCCATTATACTGGATACAAGCTAATATACCATCTGTATGCAGAAATGTGCTGCTTCTGCGCTATTGCTTTTTCATTCAAACAGAGATAATGAGATTTTTTAATTATGATCTCCATGCCACAGAAACATCAATCTGCAGGCTGCAAAAAAAAAGAAACAAAAACCAAAGAACACACCCTCTTTCATCACTCAAATGAGAATGGATAATTTCTTCAAATATGTCAAAATGAGTACTTGCAGCATGAATATGCCTCTTAAATATATCACAGGGTCTATTGGTCATTATCTTATGAAGAACTTTTATTATCTTATGAAGAATATTTTATTCTAAGACAGTCAAGAGAGAGTCAAAGACAGTTTTATGATCCTCAAAATAATTTAATTCTCATGGGCCACCCATAATTCAGGTTGTGAGCATTTTATTTTCATTAAAAGTATCATAGCTGAATTGGGCAACCCTGGAGAGAACTGGTCTTCTCAAACAGAATTCACTAAGCTTGTAAGGACAGCTACACAGAGAAGCGCAATGAGAAACTTGAAGTATCTGTTTACTTTAAGGCTTGAATGTATCAACAACCTAAAATGCCTCATTCTTCTGACATGGTCTATTTTCCCAGAAGTTTGGAGCAGCAAACCCATTAATTCTGCTTATTCAGCTGCATCCAGCGACAGGACGGTGAGTTCTGTGCTGGGGTGGCCATTAAAAAGGCGACTGGGCACTTCCCTGAGCAAGTAAAAGCCTAAAAAACTTGATAAGGAGGTCGGTGCTGGACTCCTGGCTCAACTGCGGGTCCTGTGCGGTGCCTGATAGGAGGGGGTGGTCCCAGAAGCTTCTGCGGGGGATTTAAACAGGCCTTAAGGAGCACAGCAACCGGAGCACAGGCAAAGAGGAGCGGGGCAAAGAGGAGCGGGGCAAAGAGGAGCGGGGTACATTAAACAAGGCAGTTTGAGCGGCAGTTCGAGCGGGAGGGGCTGGAGCACGGTCGGAAGAGATTGAGGAAAATGGTGGATACCCGACGAAAGACTAAGGCCGCACCAAGCGTGATGGAGGCTGCCACCCAGACGGAGCCCCGGTGGGCACATGCAGCCACCCAGACCCTGGGCTGCAGACAGTGCCCCCCTCCCAAAGTGGCTCATGCTTCTGGCACTGGCTCCACCAGTGGAAGCTGTGCTCGGGTGGGGGAACTCCTCTGTATGGTGGAAGTACTTAGAAAAGAAGTGGGTAGGCTGAGGACCATCAGGGAATGTGAAAGGGAGATAGATGAGTGGAGCAGGGCCCTCTCACAGGCTGCCGGAGCCAGTGAAGCTGAGCACCACCCACCGGCAAGCTGCAAGGCCGGGAGAGACAGAGAGGGGGAATGGCAGCAGGTTCCTGCCCGGAGAAGGAAACCTGCTCCCCCTACCGAGGCAATTAACCCCCAGACCTCTCTGGGGAACAAATATGAGGTGCTGAGGGTGCATCCAATCCGTAAAGATGAAGAGGGCTGCACCCACAGCCTGGAAACGTTCCCAAAACTCCATCATCCTGCTACAGCCTTAAAAACATCCTCAGTTAAAAAGAAGAGGGTGATTGTCTTGGGGGATTCCCTTCTCAAAGGAATGGAGGGTCCCATCTGTAGGCCGGACCTGCTCCATAGGGAGGTCTGCTGCTTGCCGGGAGCATCAGTGAGGGACGTTACTAGAAAGCTCCCTTCCTTGGTCAAGGATATGGACTACTACCCGCTCTTAGTTTCTCAAGCTGGTAATGAAGAAATAGAGTGTAGAAGGCCTAAAGCCATTAAAAGGGACTTCAAGGCACTTGGGAGAATGATTGAGGGCTCTGGGGCACAGGTAATATTTAACTCTATCCCAATACTACAGAATCAGGAGCAGGAAATGAGGAAAAAGAAACTGATTAATGAATGGCTTAGGGACTGGTGTGAGAAGAGGGGCTTTGGGTTCTTTAATCATGTTTCTTACCAGGGATGGGACACGCCTGTCTCCTAGGGGGACAAAAGCCCTCATCAAAAACCTAGTTAAGCTCATAAATTGAGCTTTAAACTAGATGTGAGGGGGGAGGGGATGGAGGCCAAGGAGTGAGCCTGGAGGTGAGACTTCAGTGGCAAAGGGGTGGTGTGCTGGCAATGGCTGCCAGTATATCACCACTGAGCATGAGGGGGTGAGTGCACCTGGGGATGGTTAGCAGCAAACTGGCACTGTGGCCTTAGTTAAGTCAAGGACCGCTCAGTTGGGGAGAAACCCTATTATGAGGGCTGTAGCTTCGCCTGCCCAGCTGAAGTGCATTTACACTAATGCACGCAGCATGGGAAATAAGAAGGAGGAGCTGGAAGCTGTCATAGGGCAAGGAGACTACAATGTCGTTGCCATTACGGAGACGTGGTGGGATGACTCGTACAACTGGAGCGTACCCATGGTGGGGTATAAACTCTTCAGGAAGGGCAGGAAGGGCAGAAGAGGAGGTGGGGTAGCCCTCTATCTTAGAGAGGGCTTTGATACCCTCGAACTGGACTACGATCAGGATGGGACTGAGTGCTGTGGGAAGAGCCCACGGGCAGGCAGATATTGTGATGGGAGTCTGCTATAAGACCACCCAGCCAAGAAGAAGCAGCTGATGAGCTCTTCTACAAACAACTGAGAGTAGTCTCAAGATTGCTACCTCTAGTCCTTGTGGGTGACTTCAATTTCCCGGATATAGGCTGGGAGTATAATACAGCAGAAAGGAAGCAGTCCCGGAGGTTCCTGGAGTGTGTGGAAGACAACTTCCTCACACAGCTGGTGAGCGAACTGACAAGGGACGGTGCCCTCCTGGACCTGCTGTTTGTGAACAGAGAAGGACTGGTGGGGGATGTGAAGGTTGGAGGACACCTGGGGCAAAGCGATCATGAGATGATAGAGTTCTTGGTGCTGGGTGAGATGAAGAAGGTGGAGGTTAGCCGAACAGTCACGCTCAAATTTCAGAGAGCAGACTTTGGACTGTTCAGAAGGCTGGTTTGAAAAATCCCATGGGAGGCGCTCCTTGAAGGCAAAGGTGTCCATGAGGGCTGGGCACTCTTCAAGAAGGAACTCCTAGCAGCACAGGAGAAAGCCGTCCCCATGTTCCGGAAAAGTAGCTGGTGGGGTAAGAAACCAGCATGGTTGAGTAGGGAGGTCTGAGAGACATCAATAGGAAGAGCAAGGTCTACGACCTTTGGAGGAAGGGGCAGGCATCCTGGGTGGACTATAGGGAGGAAGTGAGAACGTGCAGGGAAAAAATCAGGAGGGCTAAGGCCCAACTAGAAATGCGATTGGCCAAGTCTGTGAAAGACAACAAAAAATCTTTCTACAAATACATCAACAGTAAAAGGAGGGCTAGGGAGAATCTCCAGTCCCTAGTAGATGCAGAGGGAACAAGAGTAACAGGGGACAAAGACAAGGCTGAAGTGCTCAATGTCTACTTTGCCTCAGTCTTTAATAGTAAGGAAAATTGTTCCCTCTGTGCACAACCCCAGGGGTTGGAAAAGCGGTATGAGATTCCCAAGGTCCAAGAGGAGGTGGTTAGAGACTTGCTTGCCCGGCTAGACGCCCACAAGTCTATGGGGCTGGATGGAGTCCACCCAAGAGTTTTGAGGGAACAGGCAGATGTGCTGGCCAAACCCCTTTCCATCGTCTTCCAACTGTCCTGGAGGACTGGGGAGGTTCCGCTGGACTGGAGGCTGGCTGATGTCGTGCCCATCTATAAGAAGGGTCGCAGGGAGGATCCAGGGAACTACAGGCCTGTCAGTCTGACCTCAGTACTGAGGAAAGTCATGGAGCAGGTGATCTTGAGTGCTATCAAGAAGCACTTGCAAGAGAACCGGGTGATCAGGCCCAGTCAACATGGGTTCATGAAAGGCAGGTCTTGCCAGAGTAATCTGATCACCTTCTATGACTGAGTGACTAAACTCTTGGATGAGGGAAAGGCTGTGGATGTGGTCTTCCTGGACTTTAGTAAAGCCTTTGATACAGTTTCTCATAGTGTTCTGCTTCTGAAACTGTCGGCCTCTGGCCTGGACAGGCGCACACTCTCCTGGGTGGAAAATTGATTGGATGACCGGGCCCAGAAAGTGGTGGGAAATGGTATTAAATCCAGCTGGAGGCCAGTTACAAGTGGTGTTCTCCAGGGCTCAGTACTGGGTCCAGCCCTGTTCAATGTCTTTATCAACGACCTGGATGAAGGCATCGAGTGCTCCCTTAGCAAGTTTGCAAACGACACCAAGCTAGGTGGAAGTTTGGATCTGCTGCAGGGTAGGGAGGTTCTGCAGAGAGATCTGAACAGGCTGGACTGCTGGGCAGAGTCCAATGGCATGAGGTTTAACACGGCCAAATGTCGGGTCCTGCACTTGGGGCACAACAACCCAATGCAGTGTTACAGACTAGAAGTCTGTCTAGAAAGCTGCCTGGAGGAAAAGGACCTGGGGGTGTTGGTTGACAGCCAACTGAACACGAGCCAGCTGTGTGCCCAGGTGGCCAAGAAGGCCAATGGCATCCTGGCTTGTATCAGAGACGGCGTGACCAGCAGGTCCAGGTTGGTTATTCTCCCCCTGTACTCTGCACTGGTGAGACCGCACCTCGAGTACTGTGTTCAGTTCTGGGCCCCTCACCACAAGAAGGATATTGAGGTTCTGGAGCGAGTCCAGAGAAGAGCGACAAAGCTGGTGAAGGGGCTGGAGAACAAGTCTTATGAGGAGCGACTGGGAGAGCTGGGGTTGTCCAACCTGGAGAAGAGGAGGCTGAGAGGTAACCTCATTGCTCCCTATAACTACCTGACGGGAGGTTGTGGAGAGGAGGGAGCTTGCCTCTTCTCCCAAGTGACAGGGGACAGGAAGAGAGGGAATGGCCTCAAGCTCCGCCAGGGGAGATTTAGACTGGGCATTAGGAAAAAATTTTTCACAGAAAGGATCATTGGGTACTGGAACAGGCTGCCCAGGGAGGTGGTTGATTCACCTTCCCTGGAGGTGTTTAAAGCAGGAGTGGACGAGGTGTTAAGGGGCATGGTTTAGTGTTTCATATGAGTGGTGGGACTCAATGATCCGGTGGGTCTCTTCCAACCTGGTTATTCTATGATTCTATGATTCTGTGCATATGTGACACTGTGGTACATCACATAGCTGATAAATTCAGTGTGTTGTGAAGAAGAGTTGTTCTATGGCACAGGAATAGGCCAGCTGTGATGCACATGTACAGCAAGTCTACTGCTTTCAGACACCAGGGAACGTGCAGCACACAAATAGCTGTACAATCATCTAAATTTCTAGGAAATCCCAAACAGCCCTCATTCCTCCTCATATGGATTGTCTGTTAGGAAGTTTATATTGCCACTGTCTTTTTTCGTCTCATCCAACACAGTCCTTATTTAAACATTCGTTTCAAACTGGTCATTTGTGAATAGATTTTTGTCTGGAACATATCACTATTTATTATACATAACTTAGAAACCAACAAAATACACTCTTCATAGTCCTGTCTTATCATTTTACTCTTCAATGAAAGGTCTCCTGAATTTCTTTTCAATTTGAATTTTGTATTACATATCTTTTTTTTTATTTTTCCCCCAAAATGGATTTCTCTTGAAGTTTTCTGTTCCTTCAGGTCAAGAATGATGGGAAAAATGAATGCCGCTTACAGTTAACCTAGATTTTTATACAGCTGCTTCTCAGCAATAAATAAATGTGTTCAGAATCTCTACTGCTCAAGTACTACTCACAGTATGAAAGACAATTTAAAATACTCATTTTGTGTGTATGTGCATGTTTCAGCAAAATAATTAATTTTTGTGTTACTTTTATAATTTTTTTTGTACAGGAATAACCTCACAATTTTCAAAACAGTACATTAAGATCTATTCTGACACTACATTTCTGACATGTTAATTTAACTTTCTTAATATGTGCAACTTCCATTCCAATTAAGAGGCAAATGGTAAAACCCCAAACTGAGTTTCATTTACTTTAATGAAATGAAAGACAAAGCTGCTTCTTAAGAATGACAGAACTTCAAATTAGATTTCTCCTCCAGCATAAATCTGGATATTTCTTTTCATGTATTTTTTCAGAACTTCTTTTTTCTTGCTAATGATGATCACAGAAGAAAATATACCAAAAAGATTTACAGAATGACTATTTATCATCTTTTAGAGGGATGAAAAAATAGAGTAAATGTGCTCAGTGTGAGTCTTTTAAAACTATAAATTACTTTCTATCATAAATTAACTAGTCGTGTATTCAAAGAAATAATTAATTCAGAAATGCAGAATTGGATACTGTAGTTTTAATAGTTTGTGTAAGGACATATTCAAGTACATTTCCTTATTTCTTTAATGAATAGTCTACTTTCTATTTTACTTTGGCATGTTCTGCGCATGCTTTCGTGATCATTTAGGCTCTTACTTTCCATATTCTGTCTTTACCTTCAGCTTGATGTGCTCCTGGTTCTCTTGCTTTGCTGTCCAGCTTTTAATTGTCCTAGAAGAAATATCATAGCCCAGCTTAAAATGGGTTTTCTATATATACTTCTAACCCTCAAAAAGGATTTTTCCCAACTGTGCTCCTCAGCTAACACATGCAACTATAGAATATACATTTACTTTTTTGTAATAGGCAGTGAAAGTAAATTATATAGTTTGAGGTTTTGCAATAGCCTTACCTCTAAGGCTTTAGGAATCATCGGCCCAGAAGCCGGCATTTCTGAGGTTATAAAGAATATCGGACTCAAGGATAAGATAGTCAGATTAAAATTAGACAGGTTTTTGGAATGCTTTGTGTAAGTATTTTGTAATTGAAGAGTAAATTACATTGGATTAGCCCTGATTTTATCTTGACTTCAAACAAAGGAAATGTAGCATGAGGTGGTCAGTCATACTCTAAGTTAGAAGAGAATTATCTCCATTTTGTATATATTATATCTCTGTTGTCTTCCATTAACCTGCATTGGTTGACTAATTGAAGATCTGAGTGTCTAAATTTCAACTAGTGTCACCCTGGGAATACTAAATAAAGTGTCAAATAAAATGAAGGATTTTATCGCTCTTGAAAATTATGTGGGTATTCCAAAGAAATACCTCAAAATATAGTATCACCTTTGTGAGCATGAGTGCTTTTTAAATTTACTGTAAGACAGTAAAAAGGATGTTGGTAGTTATTCACTAATAATATGGATGTTTGAAAATGCAGTACATCGTATTGATGAGTGAAAAAGTCTGGAAAGTTTTAGCTATGTATGTTCTATTTTATTCCATTAAAAGAAATAATAAAATATATACTTGGTCATGGATAGTGAAATAAGTATAAAAGCTTACTCACTGTGATAGTTTATTCCATTTCTGCAGAAACTGAGCAAAATGTTGTGGAAGCCAGTTTAAAGGCATCCAAGTACTCAGCTGAGACTCACAGCAACCTACTTTGGGTAAAAGGCTCTTGATTTAAGCTTTTGCTTGTGTATTATTCTTTAGGATGCATATGAATAGAAATTTTTCTGCTCACTAGCCACAAATGACTGATGGCCGTTTAGTCACAAGCCATTACCACCTTTCCATTCACAAGACAAATAGTATACTAAACAGATTGAGTCACCTTGGTCACAAATGTCATTCTAGTAACGTATCACCTACCAGAGTTAACATGTAGCATTTACTCAGAAGGGTATGAGGGAAAGTTTTTTTTTCTTAAGAGTATTTAATTTCTCCTGGTGGCAAGCAAGGCAAGAACCATATATTTTTTCTCTAAGCCGAACATTGAAAATGGTAGCCCATAGCTTCACAGCAACAAGATAAACTCAGCCAAAAATTATTCTCCTTTCTTCTTTTCCCTACATTGAATAGCAAAGTGTTTCTCTTTGCACAATTAAACTGCACATTCAATGCAGAAACTGAAATAGACTAATCACAGCATAATTTGACTAGGAACCATGCCATAGGAGGAAAACCTATTGTGATAACCCTGGAACTAAATGTCCTGGAAAATTCATTTTTCTTTTATGCAGGAATATTTTCTTGGGTCTACTGATTTGATGAGTGCCTCCTTTCTGATTTAAGTTAATAGGAGATGGAGGTGCTCAATATTTCTCATGTGGTGCTTAATTTTGTATGTAATCAAGGCTGTGAATAGCATGGATGTTCTTGCACTGTGTAGTGGAAGTTCTTATTTAACAAATTTGAAGCCTCTTTAAAAACACCTTTAGTGTTGGAAGGCTGGAGCCTGGTGAGAGAAACAGTTTTCATTGAGTTCAATATGAATGGTTAAAAACCTAGATATGGAGAGCTGAAGAACAGAGAACTTTTTTAAGAGAACAGACATAGAAAACATTACATTCACTCCATCCTAAAAAAAAAAAAACACAAATTTTTTTAACACTTTGCCTTCTCTTAATTTGTGAGGAGCTCAACTCACATTCAAGAAGTTGCATAGCTTTTCTTTAGCTATTCTGTACATACCTTCACTATTTTTTGAGAATAATTTTTTGTTTGATTCATAGTTAACTGAAGATTGCTCCTCCATTGCACTATATTGCTTGTGCTGGGAGTATTCTGTGAACTAGAGGTTAAATTTAAATGTCAGTACAAAAATACCAGGTTTTTAAAATAAGTGTTAAATTAATTCTGTGCCATCCCTGCCTGAACTGGAGTTCTCCTCACCGTCAGAGCAATGTCAATAGATACTAAAGTAGAGCATTTTTCAAAGTAAAATCACATTAACCTTGGCTGTGCCAAGCTCAAGAAAAGAAAAGATGTTATCAAGAAGTATTTTGGAGAACTCAAGACTAGAATAACACGCAGTGAGGTGGAAGTATCTGTGATTCTTCTCTCTTTAAGAAAGAGAAGTATATCAAATCTAAGACGATAAAATGGTGCAGGATAAAATCCTATCTGAACTGTATTTTAGTAATTGAGAGTTTACTACTCATTCTTAGCTGCATAACTGTGAACTTTATATGGAAATATTTAAAATGCTTATTAATGGAGGGTTTTTTTTAATTTGAATAGCTCCACCAAGGCAGTGTCTGAGGCAGATAGTTCACCTAAGTAGGCTGGATTTGGTAAAAGTGTATGTATCCAATATAAATATCAGCAATCTTCACAGAATCACAGAACTACTGGGTTGGAAAAGACCCACAGAATCAGCAAGTGCAGCCATTCCTATCAATCACTAAACTATGCCTCTCAGCACCTCGTCCACCTGTTGTTTAAACACCTCCAAGGAAGGTGATTCAACCACTTCCCTGGGCAGCCTGTTCCAGTGCCTAATGACTCTTTCCATGATTTTTTTTTTCCTGATGTCAAGCCTGAACCTCCCCTTACTGAGCTTGAGGCCATTCCCTCTCATCTTGACCCCTGTCACTTGGGAGAAGAGGCCAGCTCCCTCCCCTCTGCAACCTCCTTTCAGGTAGTTGTAGAGAGCAATGAGGTCTCCCCTCAGCCTCCTCTTCTCCAGGCTAAACAATCCCAGCTCTCTCAGGCACTCCTCGTAAGACTTGTCCTCCAGCCCCTTCACCGGCTTCATCGCTCTTCTTTGGACACGCTCCAGAGAATTCATGTTTCAATTCATTTAACTTGAACATTTAATTACTCTGCATCCCTGACGAAATACAGTTAAAATAGCATATACTACTACTATGAAATAATCAGATTTCATATCCCTGCCTCAGAAAGAAGCCAAAGGAAATGACCACTGTGTTATTAAGTAGGGTCTGTCTTTAATGTTTCTCTCTCCCTTTTTAATATATCTTCAGTGTTTCATGAACCTTATCCACTTCAATTTTACTGGCAACTTGGATAAACATCACATATTTTCTGGATCTCTTTTCTTATTTTGTGATGTCTGTTTCAACTATCACTCTTCATGTGGATAGAAGAATGGGGAAGGCATACAGTGACCCAACATAAATGCTCACTCTGCTGTTTGCCAACCAAGATGTGGTTTTGTTACTTTTTTTTCCTCTTCAAAATAAATTAATCTTTGTGCCTGGTCTCTTTTTGAGACTTTAGCACAGATAACATCTCCATCTTTTTAGAACTACATCTTTTAAAATGTCATATATCAAAGATTAAAATTATTGCTCTGTAGATGAAGATTAGAAGATAAAAAAACCAAGCCAGAGGAAAAAAAACCACAAACCACATCTCTGAACACGTACCTAATGCCAAAACACAAGCTGATGTAATGATAACCCCTAAAGAAACCATATTTTCCAACAAGTATGTTCTTAGTATACTCATTATTATCTGAGCATTCAAAGTGAGTCAGATTAAATGCCTCTTCACATGGAAGTGATGTCACAAACATGCCAAGATTATCAATCACCAAGTGGTATTTTATTATGTACTTTCTAATCTGCAGATGTTTCAGTAGAGAATTATGGTACATACTAGAGTTAGCAGTGAATCTTTTGTATTTTTCTCTGAAAGGATAGTGCTACTGAATCATTTATTCCACTGGTTAATATGTATTTCACATTTAAAATACATTCATTGTCTTTGGTTTCAAATAGAACATTTACAGAGAATGTTATGATGAACTGGTTGACTGCTGAGGATTTCAGTTTCTTACATAGTGAAATTGAGATGAACCTTAGTATCATGTTCTAAGATATATGATGAAATTGCTTTTATTTTGGGGAACTTAGTGATTGAATACATAATATAATCTCTGTTTACAAACTGTTTTATCCCTGATAAAATGAGAATTGAACACACTCTACACAGAGGGAGAAATATCAGTCTCACTAGATTGATGTTTTTCTAAACTAAAGAAAATGAGTTTGTTCCATGATGTCAAATTAAGGTAGTTAAGCTATTAAAAGAGGAAAAAACCTCTTCATTCACATATTTTGTGCTGAGTCTGGAAAGACCAGAGGCACCAACTAATTTGCATGTCATTACATCCCCAATAGCGATAATGATGAGTTCGCTTAACTTTAACATCAGCTATTTATTCGTAACAACATTAAATTGTATGTATTTAAAACTCAATAATAATTTATAATATAGTTAAAAGACTTATTAGTTACTGAGTCACCTTTCTTTTTATTGGTGCATGTTGTTCTATTATTTATGAAAAGTAATCTGAAGTACTAGAAAAGCCAATGACATCTTTATATGTTCCTGTAATTTTCTTTAATTGGTGGTAGAAGACATACACCATAAAATGAGTCCAGTAACTATGTCAGTGACCACTGTCATTTTATGGTGGTTTGCATAATAAGTAATAAAAATACAGGAGCAAGAGAGAGAGGGAATGAAAGTCAAAACATTCTCATAAACTTTCTTTAGGCTAGCTGGCCACAGTCTGTGCTCTACGTATGATTCACTATAATACAATGCTAATGCTACTGGTCAACATAACGTGTCCTTGCTTCTTAAAGCAACAGACAATTACAACTGAAATATTCTGTGGCCTTCAAACGAAATCACATCTGTATGTCTGTCCTGGTTTTGACTGGGATAGAGTTAATTTTCTTCTCAGTAGTATAAGAATAATTCTGATAACACGTGTTCTTTTAGTTGTTGCCAGAAAACATTTATGCTTAGCTGGAATAGAGTTAATTTTCTTACCAGCAGCTGCTGATACTTAGATTTAATATGAAGAGAGTGTTGATAAAGCACTTATGCTTTTAGTTGTTGGTAAAAAAATCAGGGACATTTTTCCAGTTTCCCATGTTCTGCAAATGTATAGGTGCACAAGAAGCTGGCAGGAGCATGGCCAAGCAGCTGCCCTAAACTGGCCGAAAACATATTCCATATCAGACAGCAACATGCAAAGAAGTTGGCAGGGAGGCAGAGCTCACTTATCCGTGATCATTTCTCAGGATGAGGTGCACAATCAGTCATCAAGTCATTGGGTGGTGAGAAATGGCAATGAATTGTGCATCACTTGTTTTGTATATTTTATTATTATTTTTGTTATTCTTATTTTCTAATTAATCTTATTATTCTGATTATCATTATTCTTATTATTCTGATGATGATTATTATTATTATTATTTATTTATTTCTATTGAACTGTCTTTATCTCAAACCACAGGTTTTATTTTATTTCCTGATTCTCTTCGCCATCTTGCTGGGGTGTGGGGTGTGAGGAGTGAACAAACAGCTGCTTGATATTTACCTACTGGCTGGGGCTAAGCCATGACAATATCTCTTTCCAAAGTCTTCTCAGGTCATGATTATATATATATATACACACACACATATATATAATGTATATTAAAAATATATGTAAATAAAATTTTAAAGTGTAACATGTTAAGAATTGATTTTCTTTGATATTCAACTGTCAGTGGGGTTACTTTGCTTCTTATAACATAAAATCAATTAAGATTTCAGAATTTATTAATTAGAAATTATAGAAACAAATGTGAGGTAATTTAAATTAATCTTTTTTAAACAAGAAAAATAATGAGGAGTGGTTTAGTTTCACATGAAATATTAGTTGCAGAGCTTCAGGTGAATCAGCAGTATAGCTAAAGAGTCAAAGGGTTGAATGGTTTTAAAGTTCATGTGTACTTAAGCTGTTTGCCTTGAAAATCTGATGAGCAAATTCTGACTGTACAAACTAAAGTACTTTTGCATGTTGGAAATTGGTTAATTTTACCTTCATTATAATAAGATCATAGAAAAAGCAAACCCCAAAGACTATTATATCAGCACTTTCTATCATTTCAGCAATTCCTTTTTCAAGTTTCTGCCCAGTCTCATACCTCTAGCATGGGTGCAAGAAATCAGAAAACATCAGGTATACTGCTAACAAAGAAACTGGCTGATAATATTTTCATAATAAGAGGTTTTATAATTAGTGTTCACAGTAGACAATCACCTAGGATAGTTCCAAAGACTGTTACATTGCTGAAAATCTCAGGTACGTTTGAAAGGTTTGAAGCAAAACTTGCTGTGCAGAAGAAAATAAAAAAAGTAGGAAAACAAAAGAAAAACCATGTTACATTTCAGAAGTGCTCTCTATTGAATCTAATTTTGTAAACTTAATGTAAAAAGAAAAACTAAAAAAGCTGCAGATAGAATTTAACAGCCCAGAAAAGGATGAAACTAAATTAATAAATCCTTTCAAACTACTGTTTTGGGATCTATATTAACACTTTATTCTTCAAGGGCATATAGTTTAACAGGACAGTTTACTGATGGACAAGATTGACTATAATCAGCTGACATTTGAAACCATTGGATCCAGCACACTGTGCAAAGGCTGACAACTGAAATGGCTAAGGCCACACTCTGCCTTGTCATCTTACCAAGCATTATTTTTTGGCCTGAGGAGGAAAGAAACATATTGACATGGCAGGAATATATATTGTGATGATAGCTGTCGCTGTCACACATTTAATTCCTAAACTCATAATATTCTTTTCATTCATGAAATAACAAATATTGGTTAAATACTGTAGAAGAAATGTACAAAATTAAGGTCAGAATCAGGAATAAAAATCAATAAATAAGAAATCATAAGTTACATGTTCTGTGCCTCAGAAAATTTTTTATTGAACTGGAAAATACACCAAAGTCATGTCTCCTGAAATAACCCACCACCACCAGTGTTCATTTGAGTGGATGATTAGCCTGTTTATCATTCCTGTTCATGAGTGTCCTGGTTTTTAGGAATAGGAAAGAAGTTATTTTATTCTCTATTACCCAAGAGTATTTCAGCCATATGTGCAAATAGGCAGGTGGGCTGAGAAGTTCAATTCCAACCCATCTCTTCTAGTTATATGGTTTATTAAACAGCTGAAAGGTTTGGAATCTCTCATTTCATTGTAAAATCCATTTCTCTGCATGAACGGTTCACCATAGATTAAATACAGGCTTTAGACTCTGTAATATAAGTCCTCTTGTTCTTTGAAATTAACTCTTTCTATTTAAAGAGCAAAGACTGGCATTATGCACAAGGAGCTGTCTATCAAAAGTCCTGATTTTTCATAAATTATAGACAATGCTGGAACTGTAACATTATAAATCATAGATCTACAGAATTTACAAAGATCAGAAAAATTTCAGAAGAAGATAGATTAAATTCTTAAGACAAAACATACTTCATATGTGCTTAATGTTTTAAGGGACGGTTAGATCAAGAACTAAGCAAGACATATGAAATATTGGGGTGGTCTAACACCAGTAGATAAGTTACTGTATTTTTAATGATTGTTGTCTTATTGTCTCCCTCTGAAGCTCAATTTGAATCCAAATCAATGCAAATCTTCTCTTCTCTACATTATGATTTGCAGTCAGAATTGAAGACAGCTGAGGAGACAATGAAACTTCACCTAATTGGTTGTGGCAAAGGACATGAGGCTAGGAAGATCTCTGTCTCTGGCAATGAATACAAAGAAGGCTACTCAGTGAAATAGAAAGGACAAAAAAATTCGAGACAGAAAACAAAGAACAGGCAAAATGTAAAGATACATGATAATATTTTATCAACTATCTAATATTTTATTTTTTTCAGTGAATAGCATATGCTAGAGCATATATGAAATTTGCTCAGTCTTTGGAGGGGTATGATCAACTTCTATGCAGAACAGATTCCTTATCTGACCCGACACAGGTTTTTCTGATGCTATATAAACCCATTTTAAGGTTATGAATTATCAAAAGGAAAAAATCTGCTAATTTATTTCTTGCCTTCCCCCAAGATTATCATTGTCTAAAACCACATCCATCTCCATTTTTTACTTTTTTTCCATAGTTCCACACTGTAGCTTCATATAGTTGTAAAATAAGATGATTTCAGGTGCAGTTGTGAGGAGATGAAACTGACATTTAAGAAATTGGAACTTAAAACTCCACTAGATGAGAAACTTAAAGAAAGTAGAAGTATTGGTCAAGGGAATTTTTTCTGTCTTTATTATGTTTAGTAACTAAAGTAAAGGCATCTTGTCAAGCAGCTTCTGTGACTTTTATGGTACTGTTTTGATCAATGTCCTGTTATTTCATAGCTGAAATTGGGGCAAAAAATAAACACCATAACATATCTAAAATTTTTAATATTTTTAGACTTGTTATTCTGCTTCAAAACTTTGCTCTGAAGAGCCATAATAGCATCACAGAATAGACTCATAAGGCTTTTGAGAACTCAGCATCTTGTTTTGCAAGATAAAAGCAAATGTTTGAGTCGACCTTTGCCATACACATGCAGAAATTTTGCTTCTACTGCTGTTGAAAAATCATGTCCTCTCAGCAAGAATCAGAAGGATGAGAAGTGAAATAAAAGACTCCCATCTTCTGCTGAGTGGGATGTGGTAGACCTCAGTCACAATGTCTTAATTTACCCCAAAATATTACTTAATAAGAATGGTTAATTTCCAGATGATAGGAATAGACTTGTGTAATAGATGTACTGGGGACATAACAGTAGTGTAAATAATGGACTCTTTTTATACATAATTGACTTAAACTTCAAAGATCCTGGGTCTCTAATTCATCCAAGATTAGTGAGAGACATCAATAACCACTCAGATTATAAAATAACTGAAAAGTGACAGGAACAAGAAAAAAATATCTTTTCAAGTTATTTTCACAAAAGATTTATATTCTGAGGTGTAAATTAGACAGACTCTGCCATTTAGAAAGATCATGTATTTGTTTTCAGAATTGCTTTCTGATATTTTATGCAACAAAACATTCTGAATTAAATCTCTCAAGTATTTTTTTGTATATACATTATTACTGAATTATAAAAGGATGACTGATTCTTTAATTTTAAACCCATTTTGCAAATAGAAGTTTGCATAGACAAATAAATTCCTCTAGAGTTTTTAACCCTTTAAAAATTTTTGGGGGGCAAAGAGGGAATTTGCTTTGAATTTTCCATTAAAAAATGCTAATAGCTTTTTACAATTCAAATTCTCTAAATTTAGGTTTGCATTGGGTTCTTTTTCTTCCTTGTTCTAAAGCACTGATGAGAAACCATATAATTTGAGCAGGTAAAACCATGCAGTTGGACTCCTAAATCCCTTCCCATTATCCCAAGGTTAAGAGAAAGGAAAATGAGAGGAAAAAGACTTGCAGGTTGGAAACTGAAATTACAATTATAAGGAAATGATAGTGATAGTAATAATAATGATGAAAATAATTAGAAAGTAATAAAATATATACAAATATATGAGATCATGCCTCTACCCCATCCCTCGATGACTACACCTCACTAAAAACACTGTAGGACAGACACAAGGGAAATGGCTAGGAGGTAAGTGAGCTCAGGAACTGGATGTACTGCAACTGGAATGTACAAATCTGGGATCAAGAGCAATGACACAGAGGAGGTCTTCCCTGGACATTGACCATTGCACAAGGGGGACAAGATCCTCTTTTTTGCTGGTTTTGTAGGAGGACATTTTTTCTCAATGGCTGAGATGTGGTTCAGTGAGAAGTAGGATTCATCTTCCCTATGAGACAATTTATCAAACAGTTTTTTGAATCTTTTGCACATTTTTTCTGATAATTTCTCCAGAGAAAAGACATAGGCCTGTAAAAGCCAAGAGAGACTGTCTTCATATTGTCAGAGTTTGTCAATTACTTCACCCAATGCTGGATTACCAGTAGTTTCTCCTCAGGTCATTTTTTACAATGTGTAAGAATACGTTGGTGGTGCACTCTGCACAAACTTCTGCAGCATAGCTTGATGACATGGCATTTTGTCAGGATCTATACTTAAAACACCGTGTGCTATAGATCAGCTTTCATATAGCCAGTTCTCTCAGGTTCTTAATACCTTTCTCCATGGTGTTCTAGCTGATTGAGTGGCATTCAATATCATCTGTATATGGATACCTGTCCCTTACAGCTGACAAGAGTAATCTCCAGAGGCTAAGGACTGGTGTCTTTTGAAAAAGTGTCTTGTTAATTCCTGTCTGGCTAGGGAAGATTCCCCACCCGCTTGACTTCTTATCCATCTAAGTCTATAGTATCAGATACATTGTCCCAGCACTGCAGCAACCAACAAACTATTGGCTTACCCTGATGACGGCTAAAGTCTCTTAGAAGTCACAACTCCTTCATAGATAAGGACCTGATGGTTACGAATATTATTATTCTGAATTATTTTGAAGGACTTTCTTTTTTTTTTGTAGAGTATTTAACAGTTGTACAGAACTGGATAATTGTAAAAGGCTTGTCAACTGTGATGTGCTTGGAAATTGTAAAGGACATAATGGCTGTGATGGACCTGGCAACTGTACAGGATATGACAATCATGATGAACTTGTCAATTGTAAAAGACTTGGTGGTTGTGATAGAGTCTCTGGTCACTGTTAAGGACCCTCTCCTGGGTCGTATTCTTGCTCTGGAAAAGGAGCTGTTTATTTACTCTAATCACCATACTCATCCTTGCTAACTGCCTTTTCAGGCCATTTTATCTACTCTCCTGACATTTGTTTTCATTTCTTCTTCTTCACAGGAGCAACTGACACCAGTATGGAATCAGTATGCATACCCACAGTAGGTATTCAAGTACTTGGCTCAAATGATTCTAGTCCCGCCACTTCAGCTCTTCAGGCTGGCAGATAAACTGAGTGTCAATCAAAGAAAAGTCCAGAAGTGTAAATAAAAACAAATTTCACTAATAATGCCCAAAATTTTCAGATATGGCTGCAGCTACACATATCGCAAGATATATTACAACGAGACCACAAATGGCAAGTATCACTATTATCCAGAGTTTAAAACTTATAGCTGCCAGAATGATGCAGAGAGCAACTAAGCCATGAGGTGACCTCATTGCTCTCTATAGCTACCTGAAAGGAGGTTGTAGAGAGGAGGGAGCTGGCCTCTTCTCCCAAGTGACAGGAGACAGGACAAGAGGGAACGGCCACAAGCTCTGCCAGGGGAGATTTAGCCTGGACATCAGGAAAAAAAATTTCACAGAAAGGGTCATTGGGCACTGGAACAGGCTGCCCAGGGAGGTGGTTGATTCACCTTCCCTGGAGGTGTTTAAAGCAGGGGTGGATGAGGTGTTACGGGGCATGGTTTAGTGTTTGATAGGAGTGGTTGGACACGATGATCCGGTGGGTCTCTTCCAACCTGGTTATTCTATAATTCTATGATTCTATAACTTATCTTCAGTTTCATGTGCCATATTGAGAAAACTAGCTGTAAACAAAATTTCACAGGGGCATCACATGGTATTTCAAACTCATATTTCTCAGAGAAATGGATTATTACCAAATAAATCATGCTTAGGTCACTCATGATGCTAATTGTCTTTACCCAGAGCCTCCAATCAATAAACCACAAAATAAAACTGAGGGCCAGCATGCAGGTGAACAGCACAAGTCCCATGATTCATTAGTTGTCTATTAGCATCTGTATAAGCATTGGCCTTTTTGCATACCAATGCCATGTGTTATCATTTTTAGCAGGGAACACTGTCTCAAAGACATGCAGTTAGTTTTCAGAGAGTGAAGTTACTTAGAGCAAGTGAGTTAGTCACAAAACTGACTCTAATTTAGCTCAGAACACAACAGCCTAGAAGAGAAAAAAATTTATTACCTGTTTCAGAAAGCTGAAGTATCCTGAAATACTTTGTACACAAAGTCTGCCTAAGCATACAGTGTTCATTACCAGGTTCTGTGAAGAGACAGATACAAATGTTTACTTTTGTGTTCACAATTGAGTATATCTTATTTAGGCACACAGTTCAGATTTATGGTTGAAGTAGGGAGATATTTGGGGACAACAGGTCATATTTTAGTGCAATAGAAATCTAATAATGAAATGCTTTTTAAATCTAATGGTTTCTGGTGCTTCCTCATTGTTTTTCATACTTGAAAGCTTTGATTGTCAGCCTTAGTTTTGGAACAGATTCTCATATTTTCTTTGATTGTCTCTGTTATTCCTACTATTTCTTGGTTAACTTTTCTGGTATTTCACAGTGTTTTATCGATGAACAATTTTGTTGACATCATTTTAACTGGAAACGCAACTCAGTGGCACAGTTTTGGTCAGTGGGTCAAACTTCTTCCTGCCTTGCCTTTTCATCAGCTCCTTTTATACCTAGCTCAAAGGCAATGGTATTTACATTTGGCATTTATTTAAAAACAACCCGCAGAATATTCTGTCAATGAGTGTTTGCCTCCCAGAAATGTAGTTGATCTTGCTGATTTATTATTTTGTAGCAACTGTTTTAATCTCATGGTGTGCAATATGCCCTTGGGCTATTGGCAAGAGTGGTCTCTTTTCCCCTAGACATACAACTCATCAAATCTGATGTGTCAATGACTGTGGTACCAATTATCAAAGCCTGCACCTGTACAAAATTATTATGCTTGTTGAATTAATCACATCTGCATTAGTTTATGCTAATGAATTGTCAAATAACTGCATACATTTTGTGGTCATGCAGCTCCTTGATTCTAATGACATTCAACTCTATATTTGCTTACAGAAATGCAAGCGTGGAATGATAGAAGATAGGTGTCCAAATTTCTATTTTTTTTTTCTTAATTTGACATTGGAATATATTTGTTTACAATCTCACTGGCATTTTTAAAAACTGCTCATAGACACTATTTAGCAACACTGGTAGAATTCATTTTGAAAAGGCATGTGCTTTAAGATAATTAATGGGAGGGACAAATGCTGAAAATATAACCCTGGATAGGGATTTTCCTAACCTCCATTTTCTTCTAAGTGAAAACTCCTTCATCAAAGGTATAACTTTGTAGCATCCTACAAAAACCATCTGAGGGGTAAACACTAACTCACTAGCCAATGCTTATACCTTGGCTTTCACAGTGGTGGTTTTTATTTTTCCCTTTATATGACAGAAGTGACTACTGGAATGCAATGAACTCCATATCCAACTGTGACTGGACAGAGACCACCACTGCTGATCACATAAGAGCTATTAAACTGCCATTGAGTAGTGATGGCTTTTACTTACCACCCACCTAAGTGGGATTTGAACCAGATGACTTAGGGTTTAAAGTTTCCATATCTGTCAGTTCTCCAAGTCACTATATTAAAAACCTAGGTGTATATTTATGTATTTATCTGAAATAAAGCTGGAGTTTTGTATCAACATAATAAGACGCAAACTACACACAAGTCATTCAAGAGCTGAAGTTATCAGAAAAAAAAAAAAAAAAAGTGAGGATTTTCTTGTTCCTACTCTGTGCTCAGGAAATATTAACATGATAGGTACACTGCATGGTTGAAAGTATATCAAAGGTAGTGTTATCCAAAGAAGAGGCAGATCGTATGCTCCTTGCTATGTTTAATGTAAGAATGTTGCATTTTAAGTGAAGACAATTGGCTGTGCAAAAGTGCATTAAGTAATTGCACTATAGTGAACCATTTATTAAATTTAATGAAGTGTGAGGGTGGTCTGGAATTCACTCACATTTAAATCCATGAATTAGCACTCTTGTAGATAAATGAGAGAAAATTATTGAAAGAGAAGAAGGAAGTTGACACACTACTTGAATAATAATAGTGATGTGAAAATCATTGTATTTTTGCTTTGATATCCACAAAGAATTCAAAAAAGATCTCGAGTACTGGAATCCTCAACATAAGAAGGATATGGAATAGTTGGAACAGGTCCAGAGGAGGGCTGCAAGGATGATCAGAGGGCTGGAGCACCTCCCATGTGAGGACAGCCTGAGAAAGCTGCTCAGCCTGGAGAAGAGAAGGATCTAGGGAAACCTTATAGCAACCTTCTAGTATCTGAAAGGGGCCTACAAGAAAGCTGGGGAGAGACTGTTTACAAAGGCATGTAGTGATAGGGCTAGGGGGAATGGGTATAAATTGGAGAGGGGAAGATTTAGACTAAACGTAAGGAGGAAATTCTTCACTATGAGGGTGGTGAGGCACTGGAACAAGTTGCCCATGGAAGTTGTGGATGCCTTTTCCCTAGAAGTGTTCAAGGCCAGGCTGGATGGAGCCTTGAGCAGCCTGGTCTAGTGGGAGGTGTCCCTGCCCACAGCAGGGGTTTTGAAATCAGATGATTCTTAAGGTCCCTTCCAACTGAAACCATTCTGTGATTCTAAGATTCTATTATTCTAAGTTTTCATAAATTTTTAGGAGTTATTCTTTGGTTTATGACACGGCATAGAAATGTATCATTTGAGAATCTGGTTACACTACATATTTGCAGGGGGAGTTAAGGAGGAACAAGGTTTTTAACAATGATTCAAATTGCTTTGAAATTTAAGTTGCTTTAAAAAAATCATTTGGCTAATTGTATTAATAATTTAAATGCTTTCTTTGTATCCTGGTCTCTCTAATCTGTTTTTAACATCCACTTTTTTGTGACTTTAATGACCTTCATTGACAGAAAAAGTCTATATTTGGAGTAGAGGACAACAAAAGACATACCATAAGTCACACTAGAATATTTTTAGGAAAGCTATTATAGTATCGGCCTGTTTTATCCTCCTCTGTGCAGTTGACATTGCTTTTACTTTTAAGTCTTATGTATCATAATTAGTAATTTTTTCAGACATTGTTATATCCTGGCTAATGTGGTCAACATGCACTCACTAAATAAACTTTACATAGCAGCATCCCATTGTAGATGACACATCCTCTAGCCAATATAATGTTCTATGTCTTTTTAAAGCAACCCATTGAAATGATTTGTGGATGTATTGAAATCATTTCGGTCATCATTTGCCCCAGAATTAGAAGAAATGTTGCTTAATCAAAATGTCCATCAGCAAGGACCGCATGTAAACTAGCTGGATTGATGCTGTTGCTAAAATCACAGAAGCCAGATTCACCCTCCTTTGCTATAAGAAAGAATATATTTCACTATGGATGATGCAGCAGCATGGCTTGTTTATGAGGTCTGATTATACATCTCTAGTTATTAAAAGGTGATGACAGAATAGGCAGAGCAGGAGGGTTTGATTGCACTGAAGTGCTAGGAGGACTATCAAAATGTCCTCTCTTTTTTGGCACTCAGAAATAGAGTTGTAAAGGATACTTAAGAACTATCTTTCTAATAAAGAAATCAAAACACTCTATAAAAACAGAGATCATTGCACTTACTGGTATGTAAACGGAGAACCATTTTGGTGGCAACATTGGGTACGAAGACGCTTCACACATGTGAACCACAGGAGGCTTTAAAAGGTGAAAGGTAGAACCTAATACAACAGTGACCCAGGACATCTGAGGTAACCTGAGCTAACCTCCAGCCTGCCACTATTAAAGTCTTACAGAAGGAGATGTTGAATCCTTTTCTATAAAGTTAGTAGCTAGAAATTTAATCCTTATGTCCTATCAGCAGTCAGTGTCCTTTAAGCACTGGAGCTTCATATTATGCATGGACACACATTTGCCCATGATTCTGAATAAGTGTATTTACTGTGACTGCTTCTTAGGATAGGTATGATTTTCCCTGGGTATAATCAGGCCATATGAAATCTAAATAGTGTCTGTTTTTATCTGTGAAATCCAAAGGGAAACAAGTCAAATGGACAGCATCTTGAAATGGCTTTTAAATATTGTCTTTTTAATTGCCTTGAGGAAGAAATGTCATGTTCAATGACTGCAGACAGGAGATCAAATAGTAAGCAGCAAAGACACTGCATTGATTACTATGCTGAGCTATTCAGGATATTTTTAATTGTTAAAGCTATATTAGATCTTGTTAAAAACCAGACATTCTAGACAGCTGAGACTCTCATTGGTTTTAATGGAAAATTTCTAATTAATATAGTAGGATTTTTAACTCACATGCTGAAAATCTACAGGTGCTAAAAATTTCCATCCTACTTTGTGCCATGATTTTAGGGCAGGGAGGGATGGGGATGGAGAAAAAAAATATTTGTAAGTAAGGTAGCTTCTCTGCACAAAACAGAAACAGCATGGGAAGAGGACTCAATTCTTCTTAAAGTGTATGAAATTGTGGCTTATAACGTGAAGAAATAGAAGTACACATACTGTAATCTACAGTTGTACCATAGATCAGCCACATAGACTGTGTGCTGAGGTGATCAATTTTATCAGAACTCAAGAGTGTTTTCATATAACATGGTGTAGCTTAGGGTCTTTGTTAACAATAATGGCAATATATTTCATAATAGTTACTCAATAAAAATCAGCAGGACCGGCTGTATAAAAAGCAAGGAACCTTATTTAGGCCTGGTTTATTGGTTGGGTTACATTGTATGTGGGGACACAGGAGAATTCGTTTACCGGGAGAAGGATTACCAGAAAGGAAAGACAGTTCCACTATTAGATGTAACATAAAATCAACAAGAAACTCCAGCTTTTATTTGTATCTTTTAATATTGGTCTAGAAGTTCTACTAGTTTAATCAAGACTTAAGAGCATGATTTCTCCGATTAGCTCTACTCTGTGATTTAAGGATTCTCTGTCTCAGAACATGCAGTTCCAAGGTGAGTGTAATTTATTTCTTTGTCTCTTAGAAGCATTTGAGGTTTAATTTAGTCATGTATACATTATGAAATATTTAGAAGTGTTATGTAAATGTGTAGCACTGTAATGATCAGTAAACTAGGGCTGTTGTCATCTTACTTATCTTGCCTGGTCTTAGGAATGACTTGAAAAATCATGCTTTAGCAATATTCTTTGGGGGGTGGTTTTGTTGTTATTGTTTTACATGAACTGTTTATGCAATGGATCTTTTTTTCAAGAGGCAGAGATAAGTGATTAACTGAATTAATCAGTGTCACAAATAAGAGTCCTATATCACTATGAAATTCTGTGATTAGGACAGTAAGTAGTAATGCAGTCAATAACAGAAACTTGGCGAAAGTATTTGGAAAAACTGTAATGATATAATTGTACGAATTCAGAAGATTAATCATATGTGTAACTATCAGTAAAGTATATGGTTATTCTATCAGTCATACAATTCTAACATGGCTGAACACAATCATTAACAAAGCACAATCAGTTAAAATTCTCAGGGAAAAAGAAACCCAACTAATAAAGACAGTGACTGAGGCAAGAAAATTCATATATGACTAGGTTTTCCCAATGACTGGGTTCCTAATGAAAGCTTTCTGAGTAGAACATTTGTGCTTTGAATAATTAAAACATGCATCATAACTTAAATTACAGTGCTACTGATTAAATTAAATCAATCTTCTCCCATGTTGCCATGTATCTAAAGATAATTACTATCCTTCCCTAAAGTAATTCGTCAATTTGAACAGAGTAATTTGGCAAAGGATATTGCACCTGGGGCTGCTGTCATGTCTTCTAAGGTTGGGGCATTTGCTATTTATGAGAACTGGAATGTTGCAGGTAGCCATTGACAAATTCAATGGATATTTACTCTGTATTGACAATTTTTTTAGTCCTGTACCACTGAATTTGTGGATTTTGAGACATTTTCCAAGAAAAAAAAATCCATTAGAAAAAAAGAGATCTCAGTTTGGCCTGTTATACATAGTATATGTGTCACAATTTCAGATTAATAACAAAACCAGATTATCATTCTTGATTATTTTTAACAAAATCATAGTTTGTAACTAGAAAAATAAATAATTCTGAAGTGTTTTGTTAGTGAAATTAGATTGTTTCCGGTGATAGAGTGCAATAAATTCAAGAACATTGCCCAATAAGAGTATATTACCAGAGAGCAAGAACTGAAAGAAACTCAGAGCCTCAAATCACCTTGTCAAAGAGAAGCACCACTGAAAGCCTCTTCATCAATATAATATGAATTTAGAATCTATAAGATGTCTAACACAGCACTTCATGACAACTGAGGAAATACTAGCATACTCTCACTCATCTTGCAGGGGCCAATGGAAGTTGGAAGAGTTACAAAGTCATGCTTCAGGGTTAAAGGCTTGCAGAATAACTTTTGGTGAAGTATATGTTCACGTGCAAGATAGGATGTCCATGTTCACATCCATTTCTCCATGATTTAGGTAAGGGATTTGAAGAAAAGCATCTGAATTATGTACTTATCTAGTAGCTGGGATGTTGCAATACACTTGTGTCACATTGAACCCCTACAGGTAGAGCTGTTTGTATATATCCTTTGTTCATTCTTTCTTAATCACTTTCTGATTAATCCAGTGAAAGTTAAACTATGTATTTAAAATAAAACATTCTCATTAGAATAGAATAAGACCTTGTATTTTTAATGCTCAATGCTTTATCATAATATGATAACAGCACACACTCCAGAGAGGTGAGAAGTGTGAATTTACATAATGAGGGGAATAAACCACTACATTATCAAAACCTAAGACATATTGTCATCCTTTGCAGAGTGTACCATGGCAGAATATTCATTGGTTTTCTAAAATGAGTCCTCCCTGGCTTATTGTTTAAGAACAGAGGGAAAGACAACTGTTGGCAGAATTCAACCTAAATTTTCAAGTAGTCTTTATCTACTCTGACTCACAAAAAAAAAAAAAAAAAAACCAAAACACCAAAAAAACTCGACAAAATCCCAATATGTTCCTACTACATTTAAGGCGCTTGCATGCATTACAAAATTTAGTTTTCCAGCACCTTTCTGAAATAGGACAATGTCAATATAGTTGTATTACTACTGATCTGTATGTAGCATAGATTTGTTTACATTAATGCACAGAAATGTTAAAGCAGACAAAAGAAGTTCTTGTCCTCTGTCTATATGAGTATGTTTTCCTGTCCCTAACATGCACAGAAATCAAATACATTTCAAACTGTCTGGCTACTGACCTAAGAATCTAGGTATAGATTATAAGTGCTCATACATGACTTTTTTATTAGAGATGAGTGCTATTTTATAGGTTAAGTTGCTATTTTCACTAAATAATGGAAACAGAGCTCTATTCAACCATGATGAACACAAACATACTGTGTATCAGGATGTAGTGGCAGAGAATCAGTGGCAAGATATCTAAAAACGAAATAGAATGTTGGGTTTTCATAGATTCAAGGGTAGGAATCCCTGTTATTAAAGTAGAGTAGTCCATGTTACTTGGTGGTCTTTTATGCCTCATTGTGTCATGAATAGGGGGTTTGGGAGAAAAGATTAAATCATTTGAAGAGGTCTCTTTAAATAACTATTCTGCATCATATTCACAGCAAAATGACTGGTTTTTTTCAAACAACTTTGGATTACACTGAATGCATTTAACAGTGCCTTAAATGCTCTAAAATTTGTAGCAGAATCACAGAGTAGCTGAGATGGGAAAGACCCTGTGGAGGCCAACTTGCTGTTGGGTTTTGACTATGTCTAAATATGGAGACTTCACAATCTTTATGAGCAACTTGTTCTAGTGTCCAATCATCCAAAGGAGGAAGTTTATGTGGAAATCTCATCACTGCAATTCCTAGTTGCCCACTGTCTTTCTTCTATCTTCCTCCCATTTCTTTGGTTGTATTTATATGACATACATAAAGGGATGTATCTGTATGTGTTGATTGGGTTTCGTTATTTATTTATTTATCTATTTATGTATTTATTTATTTATTTATTTATTTATGTTTTCTTTCACCAAAAGTAATTTTTATCACTGGAGGTAAAATACAGCTACAAATGATTACAAATACATCTTGGTCTCAAAATCTTTGATGTGGTACCTTCTCTTTTTCACTTATCCTATTACTTAAAAATTTGTTCTTGAGCAAATAACAGTGCTAGAATCCAGAGTCCAAGCTGCATTTGTAAGTGTGCCACTAATTTACTGAGTAATAGGAAATAAGCTAATTTTGCCTTTACTGCTTCATTAGGAATTGATAAGAATGGCTTGGTGAAATCTCCTGAAATGTATTCTGTGGGAGGTCAGACATGATCACAGGGAAAACTTCTGCCTTATTTTATATGATTTTATTAGTTTTACTGATTTGGAGAAGTCCTTTGGGATCTCTGTATTTAACTAAGTAGTAAACATTGTTTGTAATAGAAAATGTAATACTAGTATTTAGCAGCATCACCTAGTTTCATTGCCTGACATATTCACAGTTCTGCTAACTTATGTGTTCCTTGGAACTGTTTGCAATAATTAATTTCACAAATTATTGAGTGGTATCTTACGATCAGCTAAACAGAAACAAAAATAACACCTAAAAGGGACTGATGAGCTATTTTTGGGGAAGACTGGTTTCCATCATTACTGCTGTCTTTCTTGCAAGGCACTGTGATGTTACTGAATGAAGAATGCCTCCTGGGTTGCATTGTACTAGGGCATTTCCAGAGCCCTAGAAACTGATCAAAATCAAGAAGACATTCAGAAGGTTTTTAAGATGTTATGAGCATAAGCATGGCAGGAGTAGTTAGCAGTTGTCTCACCTATTCCATTATTCGAGTGTGATTAACATTCCACTTAGAAGTAGTTAAACAATAAAATTGCAAGAAATCTTCATATTCACTCTTTTTAGCTCATGTGATAAAGACACTGTGTGCACCGATATTCTTTTAAATTGGTACACCCACTATGCAGTTGTGGAAGAGTACGCTTATCTTATTAAAGAGTGTGGATTATAAAAATGTGCAGGGTAGCAAAGTAAACTGCTATCACTAATTCCAGTTTTCAGAATACAAAAAAAAAGACTTTTAAAATCTGTGAAGGATGTTGGTTTTCAATTGAAAATATGCACATTATTTAGTTAATTGTATGTGCAAATGGCTAATTGTCATTAAGAAATTCAATTATCCTACCAACATATGTAATCATTGCAATTATGCACACAAATGAAACCCATGTTTGCTAATTGTTTAAATCTTAAATGTCAGAAGGGACAAGACATATTTAAGGTAGTATCTCATAGTCTCAACTTTTAATTTGTATTAATTATTCATGAACAAGTTTCATTCTTAATTTCATAAAACAGTAAGAAAATTCCACTATCTGCCTTTGTTCTACTTTCTTCATATGAATTATTGTTCAGTACTCAAAGACAATATCTTTTTCCTGAACTTGGCATTTGAGCCAACCTATCAGAGAGTCATTTAATCTGAAAAGAAAATTGAAATGAGATAAACATGAAAAGAAAATCATAGAAGACGAGTACTGACTCTAACACATTCTCCTGAGAAGAGTTGATAATACTGGACTTACAGAGACACCATTAATTAGAACACGAAGTATGGTTGTTCATTATTTTGGCAGCTTATAAATGTGTCAATGTCATCACTGGCTCGGCATTCCAGCACATCATACTATTTCCAATTGATTTTGGCTGTCAAGATGCACAGTGGAAACTTACCCTAAACTCACCCCCTGGTTAGCATTATGAAAATTTATAAATCACTTTTTTTCCTCATATTGTATAAAACTGGTGGCTTGGCTTCACTGCCCCTTTTGTCTCCAACATACACTTTCCAACTTTATAACAGTGGTTGTATATTTCTTAGTGCAGAGCCAAGGAATTTCTTCCCATTCTTTCTAGCTCTTTTAGCTCTTTCTTACTGAAAACTATAGGTATACTGAATATTTTGAAAATAAAGAGTGAACATACCTTTGAATCTGAGAGAATTTATGGTAGTGACAAAATTAATGCTATAATCTAATTCCTTAGGCAAAAATTATCTCTGAAACATTTTGTTCCTGAGAGTGTATGAGGTGGGAGAAAGAGGAGTGGGATGTTCAGTCACGAAATCTTTATAGAGCCAAAACTCAGGCTTGTATTTATCTGGAATGCAAAGCATGCCACGAAATATCTTAGTTCCTGGTTTATGCACTGTAATGGAGATTCAATATATGTTCATCAGTGTATTTAGAAGAAAACATTATTTTGTGTTCAGATGAAATACTTCCTTCTGGTGAAGAGATTAATTGTGGCAAAATAGCAGAACTGTTGGCCTCAGATGTCTTCCTATGAATGCAGACAATCTTAAATATTCTGAACTCAGGCTAGGAGTAGTTTGCATTTCTTATAAGAAACCTGTGTGGAGCACAGAAAGTGAGTTCAATACAGATGGTTTGTTTATAGCATGCATTTCTGAGACAACCTAGTGAATTATATAGTTCTTGAAGTTTTGAAATTAACAAAGTCAAGGTATAAGAATATTTCAATATTACATTTCAGAAAAGTGCTTAAGTAAAATCAGTCTAGATTATTCTATATGTAAATGAGACAGATCTGTGGTCAACTATATAATTTTTACGCTGTATTTGAGGCACTATCTATGTGCAGAAAAAGGGCTTTGTCTACAAACGATAGATTGGCTATATCTCAGATACTGAACAGAGCAGATGTCTGTAAGATATCTCTGATTTTTGAACCATGTGTAGTACTACGAATAAATGTTCCTGTTAAATCAGTCATGACAAGTTTTGTTAAAAGGTTTTATTACAAAACCTTGTAAAAGTCTGCATTGAACATAAGACACAATAACAGTAAACTTTAATGAAAGCTGCATGAAAAGTAGAGAGGAACTGATGTATCTAAGATTGAAGAACTCTCCTAGAATTTCTGGGGAAAAGAACCTGTGATAGTAGAAAAGATCATGACAATCTTGCTCTTAATGACTAATTCAAAAGGAAGAGTGGTAATTAACTGTGTAAGCACATAAGAAAATGCATAGGATTCTTTTTCTGTAATTTATCACATGTACGTGGCTGTATCCATATTATACTCCCTTTATATTCAAAAGACACAGTAAACATGGCTTTGAGGCAGCTCTACAGCAGATGGAAAAAAGGGGAGCTAGATGGGCTTAGAGGAATATTCATAGACCTACAGTGGCAATAAGGACAGAACATTTTGAACAATCTTTAAGGAGAGAAATTTTGGTCCAGATTGTCAATGTTCAATGTTCTTAATGTTCTTGCTTAACTGAGACATGGATACCATTCTAGACTCAATTAGTAGTCCTTTTTTTTTTTTTTTGTCAGTGTTTGAAGGATATCTGGAGAAAATCCCAGAAAATGCACATGTTTAGTGATACCTCCTCTGAATATTCCTTCATCAGGAAAAGCATTTCCTGAACCAAAGGTGATGCTTCAGATATCAGTGGGGATTTTGGTAAATGACATTCAATGTGTGTTCACATTCAAAAGCATTTTCAAAGATACTTGTCTTCAACACAGATCATTATGTCAGCACAGGAAGTTCTAGAATTCAAATCTGCAGTTAGCTCAGAGGTGAAGGGAAAATGACAAAGTAGAATGACTGGAGCTTGTAGAATGGGAGCAACCACAAAGTTAACAATCGAGTAAAGAAATAATTTTCATATAACAGAATTATCACATATGAAAAAAAAATTGTATAGTGAAATAGATTGTTAAGTTATGTCAACAACCAGTGAATCCATCTGATTAACAGCAAATGCAGAGATGCCAGAGGCTTTTTGTAATTGAGAATAGTTCCAAGAAAATAAAACTTATTTATTTCACCAGAACCAATACCTATGAGATCCGCATGAGATACATGCATGCAAAGATGTTCCATTTATATAGTTTAAATCTTAACAATCAATCTGAAAAATTTAAGGTGTCAATGGGATCAATACGGTCACGAGACAACAGTAAGTGCACACACACACACTCTCTCTCTCTCTTCCAGTGTTCTTATTAATACAGGCAGAATAAATGGACTTAGTGAAGTCAAACACCTGTAGTCTGGTGTATTTAGGACACAAGTGGGTCACTCTGACAGCACAAGAAATGCCAGAGATGAATTGAATGTTCTTGATTTGTTTCCATAATGGATTAGCAATAACAATTTTAAATCCTAATTTATTATGTAAATTTTTATAAACTTTTTAGTCTGGTGTATTTGACAGACAAGGAATTGTGTGGAACTGCACTGTTTGCATTTTATCCCACTAATTGTCTGGAACTCACTGTTGTTGAGCAGCCATTATTAAGGATTAAGTTCTGGGTCAGTCAGACTGCTGCTCTGTTGCTGGCTCTGAGTGGATTCTTAAGAACACAAGAATCACTTGTAGAAACAGGGAAACAGAAGATTGTGGGCATTTGTTGTCAGAAGTGGATGAGGAATCTCCAAGATATACTGACAATTTACCTGAATTTGTACGATGCTTTTGTGACTATTAATATCAGTATTGTTATTGGTATTAATATTTATATACATGTAACAATACAATCATGGAAGAATATGAAAAATCTTACTGTTTATATTAGTTTTTTACTTAATCTATTATGACTTGTGTTGTTGAGTCTGAAGAGATGATGGTTCTCCTTCTGGCATTCCCCCTGCTTGTTTGATTCAAGATCTAATTGCAACCGATCCCTACAGGGACAAGTTCAGTACCCTTAACCCAGGAGTGTGACTTTAAGGGTAGAATGAGCAGCAGGAACAGATGAAATGCTAAGCAGCCAACTTCAAAGGCTATTTTCTTGCAATAGTTTTCACCATAAATAAGAATGGAGAATTCTATGAGACACAGTTGATTTGCTTCTCCAAAAAGATACCAAGTAAACTACATCAAGAATAAGATCCTCTCCACAGCAGGGGTATACATTTGTAGACCATGGACAGAACAGGGACTTTAGCAGATTTACCTGCCTTTAGCCCCCTGAGAAAAAGGATTAATTAAACAGACAGGATGAGCTCCCCCCGCCACGAGGAAGTACTTAGCAATCAAAGATAAGGACAAAGGGCAAAAGCTCTCTTGGCCTTAGCTGTATTCAAATGCCTCCCAGCTTAAGACAGTGGCAAAAGGACAGTCCTTTAAGAAATGGAGCTCTTGCAGCTATAAAAGGGGAGGGATAGAAACCAGCCTTAGGGAAATTTCTGGTTTGATCTATATTGGAATCAGGACTGATGCTTTCTCCCTCCCTTTACCCCTCCTCCCATTCCCTCCCCATTTATTTCTTCCTTTCTTTTTCTCTTCCTTGATTAGTGCACGGCTTATTGTAATACTGTGCTTGGAGTTGCATATTTTACATACATATAAATGTATCGTGCTTGAAGGTGCATATTTTACCTGTGTGATCAGGTAGTGTGGGCATATGTTAACAATATACTCTTTTGTCTTTATGGACCTTTGGTATTTTTCCACCACAATTCTAACCCAGGGACTTAACAGACTTTAGTCTTCTCTCCTTTTTTGATACGAGACATTGTTTTGGTAGATTCGGGGGAACAATGCTTTGAAGAATCTGGAGTGCAGAAGTTCAAAAGACTACTCCTGTTCTGTGATATAAGATTTTTATAACATTTAATAAGGTTAACTTTGTGATACCATACTTTTCTCATTATCAAATATTTTTCAGTCTATAGGATATAATATTAAATAGTGGAAATAATAAGATATAAAAAAAAATCACAAGTAAAATTGGCATGTTTACCTGTGGAATGCCAGGGGAGAGGCAGAACTCTGGAGTTGGCCTTGGACTCTGTCAAAAGTTTACTGTTTATATTGGGGCAAAGCATCTCATCACTCCAAGCGTGAAGATTTCTTCGTGTAGCTAAAAATATTTACTTGTTGTAATAGTTCCCAAAAAACTTCTTTATATAAACTGCAATGCAGTTTCTACTGGATTTGTTATATAGAATAATTTGAATGGAATAGATAAACTCAAATACAACGTCAAGTTATCAATAATACCAGTATGTGGGCATACTGGATAAAATTAATTTTGTTTCTTCTTGCTTTTACCCTATCACAAGGATAGGAATATTTTCTGAATAGTAAAAAGTAAAGAGACAATTTTGAAGTGACTGGTTAATATTGTGGTCTTTGAAAAAATAATACAATAACATCACATTTAGGGGAATTAGCAATATAGAGGCATATATAAGAGGAAATCTCAAGAGATGCACTTTGATACCTCTTTATCCGGTATAATTAAACCTCATTTTTGTACACTGCTTTATTGTAAAACCTTTTTTTCTTGTTGGCAGCAATATGGAGAGAACAGTGTGAAGTACAATCACCAGGGCTGGTCTTTACCACTTTCTCACATGCTAGAGAACTTTACCATGTCCCACCTTGTTCTGCTGAAAGCAAATTGAGTAATCAAGATTTATATGTCAGGGACAAAGAACAGCAAACTTGGAATACCAATTCTGTGATTATAAGGACAGCACTCTGCACTCCATCTTTCTTTAAACCTAACAGTCAAATAAAACTCCAGAAGTTATTTTGGAAATTAATTTTAGAGAGGGTTGTAAAGATATGTGAGCAATGCTGCAGACTTTACAAAGGCCCGAAGCACTTTCCATATGGAAGCAAGTTAGTGTAGACAGAACGTTAATTTCCTTTGACCATCATCTATTCCCTTGAGATGATAATACAATGTGACTGATATTCATTCAAAAGCATGTTGTCTTTCAAATAAAACTTTAAAGTTAGAGCTGTAGAGGCATTAATTAGCAGAATACACTGAAATTTTGAATGTAAGGCTATCATACAGCTGGAAAGAAACAGAAAAAGCATTTTTCATATAAAGTTATATATTTTACAAAAGGCTGGTTTTAATGAACAGACCTGAGCAAGTGATTCACAGCATGTAATTTGTTTGACAAGTTAATTCTCTTTCCTTTCCCACAGTGAACCAAAATAAAGGCATACATTTTGTTTTGAGAAAGTAATTATTTATTTTGCATTATCTTATTTTTAGTGTACAAGGTGATTGCAGATTTTCAGGGACTGCAAAAACTGATTTTGACATTCTGATACTTCTGTATTGGTATGTTACTATTGCATCTTAGAAATTGAATCATATTCTTTTTGTTTCCTGACTTTTTCAACAAAGCTCCAAGACATCTGTAGTCTTGTGGTTTGAGCAATGTCCTGTGCTGGTTTATTGTGAGTGCAACTGTTCCCATGTGCAAGTATTTAATGCTTGATGTGAGAGTACAACACAAAACTTGAAGTGTGTGTTTTAGGACTTATATGACAGAAATCAGCGAGAACCTTTTCCACGGACTTCAGTGGCAGTGGATCACTGTTTCTGTGTACATCTTGATGAGTGAAAACACAAATGCATGAATGGGCATTGGTCATGAAGACAGAGTGGGTGTGAAGAGATGAACAAATATTTAACAGAATTTTTCCTGGCAGGAAGATTGATTAATTACCTAAAATCTGGTTTCAGTTGGTTAAGATATTTTGCTTAAGCCCTTCTTAAAGTTAATGCAAGTTATTGCATGCCCTCATTCTGTTTCATTTTGCTACAGAATTGGTTATAACTGTGAAATACAAATAACCAGTGAGCTATGGCAGCTGACACGGTAAGTGCTGCAACCGGTTGCTAGATTGAGGCAGAGAATGTGCTCTGTGGAACAAGGGAACCACCCAGGTCCCAGCAGATGTCACGTGGCAGCTGACATGGTCCCAGCAGCCACCACAGGAGAAGCAGGGCAGTGACCAGGAGCTAACAGGGGTGGGTCTTGTTAGAAGGGTGGGCTCATCAATTTGTGAGAGCAGTTCACCAGGGCAGGGCACAGAGAGAGGGAACAGTCTCTGTGCTCAGGAGGTGAGTTCAGTCGGTGAGAGGGAGCCCAGCCATGGTGTCCACCCAGTGGGAGGCTGCATCCTCTGCACCTGCCAAAAGGGACAGCTCAGTTCAGACTGAGATCCCAGGAAATCATGCCACCATCCAAGGTCTCAGGCTGCAGGGAGTGAGGCCAGCTTGCCCTGGAAACAGTGGGCAGCAGGGACAACAGCTGTGTAAGGTGTGAACGGGTGGAAGATCTCAGCCTGGTGGCAGAGCTGCAAGAGGAAGCAGAGAGGCTAAGGAGCCTCAGGGAGTCTGAGCAAGACACAGACTGGGGGAGCCACACCCTGAGCTCCCTGATACAGGAACAGAGACCGTCACCAGGAAAAGACCCTGAGCAAAGGGTTTTGGTATCCTCCCCTCACCAGGATGTAGGCAGGAAGTAATGAGTGGAAACAAGTCCACCAACAGGGCAGGAAACTATCCCCCTCCTTGCACATACCTCCCCAGGTACAGATACAAGGCTCTAGCTGTGGAAGAGTGATCAGGGGAAAATGTGGGTGATGATTCGTCTAAATCAAAGGAAAGGCCAAGATCAGAATGACATCCCCTCAAACTGGAGGAGGTGGAAGAGACTGTGCTACTAGAAAGCTATGGTCTGGTTGCCATCACTGAAACTTGGTGAGATGAATCCCATGACTGGAGTGTGGCTATCAATACCTACAGGCTGCTCAAAAGGGACAGAGTGGGAATGAGGGGTTGAAGCATTGTCCTTGATATCAGGAAATGCATAAAATGTGAGGACCTGTCTTTTGAAGAGTAGCCACAAACAAGTAGGCTTGTGGGTCAGAGTAAAAGACTGTGGCAGCAACAGGGGCCTTGTTGTTGGTATGTACTACAGGCCACCCGATCAAGGAAAGCCTACTAGTGAAGTCTGCTTCCTCCAGCTACAGGAGGCTTCACGCTCACAAGCTCTCATCATACCAGCTGATAAACCTGACACACGCTGGAAAAGAAGTGTGGCAATTATAGGCAATCCACGAGACTCCTAGAGTGCATTGAAGATGATTTCTCAACCCAGCCACATAGACACCTCCACTCAAGGGGACGCAATACTGGACCTGATGATCACCAGTATAAGTGAGCTCATCAGCGAAATCAAGACTGATCTGCAATGATCACATACTGGTGGACTTCAGGGTTCTGAGGGATATGGGACATATGAGGAAGATAGTCAGGATTCTAAATTTAAGCAGAACAGACTTCCAGTTCTTCAAGGAGTTATTCAGTAGGACTCCCTGGATTATGGTCTTCAGGGACAATGGAACAGAATAGAGCTGACAAATATTTTAAGATGCTTTCCACAAAGCACAACAGCACTCAGTCCCCAGATGCAGGTAATTGGGTAGTGAAGGGGAGAAACCAGCACGGCTGAGTTGAGACATGCTGGTCAAACTGAAGACCAAGATGTTGCCCAGGGAAGCTGTGGCTGCCCCATCCCTGGAGATGTTCAAGGCCAAGTTGGATGGGGCCTTGAGTAGCCTGGTCTAGTGGGAGGTGTCCCTGCCCATGGCATGGGGTTTGGAATTAGATGATATTCAAGGTCCCTTCCAAACAAAACCATTCTATAATTCTTCGGCATGTGACCAGGGTAGCCCTTAATTCAGGGAGCTGGAAGTTTCTCTTACCACCTCATACAGTGAAATATCTAAGTATGAGGACACTTACAAAGAAGGAAGCATCTTTGTTTTCATGCTAGATGATATCTGTCCAAGTTGTACAATATCTCTGGAAACAGACAAAGCACTTTTAATCTTTCTGGAACTGCCAGCAAGGCCTCACTCATCCCATGTTCCTGGGAGGTGCTGGTACTGTTCTTGTAACATTTCTTTTTTAGGGCTTGGATAGTAATCTGGGGTAATGTATCAGCCCAATGTACTGTGCATTGGCTGGTAGGATATCAGTGGGTTTGCTTCCAGGCAGATTTGGCAAGTCCTAGCAGCAGAAATCTTTAAGTGCGATTTTGATATACATTTGATTCTTTAGAAATACATGAAATTCTGAGTTATATTTTTGTGCACAGCTTAAGAAGGAAAAAGAGGTCCAAAATCAGATACCACCTGCCATCATACAGTACCTTCTTAAGCATGATTTTATGCTGTCCATGTTGTTTGCAGAGTGTTAAGTGTAACTGTCAGTTCACAGCTTGTTTTGTGACATTGTATGTGGCCTTCAGCGATATGTTCCTGAAACAACAAAGGTTGCTACTGAACTGCACTGGTATGAAACTGTGAAGTAACCTGTATTGCACCCATCTGCATTATACCTAACAAATCAGTGTCATAGTCATTTTGGTTGTTTGCAGAGTTTAAAAGAAAGAATCAAAAGTGTCAACCAACCTAAATAGACAACTCCCAAATAGTGGGCTTGTGTAAACCCCAGAGTTCTACTTAGGCTACTTGAATATGAGAAGGAAGTCTAACAGAGAATATAATTGCTTTTACAAAATCATGGTTCTTGGGCACTTTTTCAGAAAGCATGACGTGGATTCAGTCACTGAAGAAGACTGTGTGGCTGACTCACATCTTGTCCCAGGAGACTCAGTTTACTGATATTTAAAGATGATGTGCATTATGTAAACCAAAAATATTGCAAAGTAATGTCATGAAAGAGGATGCTTTAACATCAGCTATGGCCAAACATCCAATTACTCTCCATTTTTCTGGAAAGGCATGCATCTGTTTTATGCTATGTGTCAGCTGGACTGTCTTCAATTGCATTGCATTCATGTCTTAGGGATGAAGTTCTAAAGAATCTCAGTGGAAAATACGTAGTACTCCATTAGACTCTAAGCCCAGAATCTGAGAGAGGACCATTTTTGTTTCCATTCTACTTAATCTATGCCCAAGATTAGTACCAAGACCTATACTATTAAGCACAATTTTTTCAGTTAGGTGAAGTCAAAACATGAGTCATAGAATACACCGATTCACCTGAATGAGCGATCACAGAAGAGCATCTATCTTGATCACACGTATTAACAATTGGCACCCTGATCTTACCAGACAAATGTTAGGATCCCTGGTTTATTTTCAGGCTGGTAGTTTTTAATAACAAGACTGAAATTTCTAGCAGTGGTACCTTCTGTTGTGGTTATCTCCTGCAACTAAAAAGGGAGTAAGAACCTCCAGGAGAGGAATAAAAAATGCTGCAAATATTTTTCTTCAACCAGAATAATATCAAGATCCTAATTTCAGCATAGATATCTGAGCAGCACTTCACTCACTGTTTGCAGAATTTGTGCATCCACCTACTTTCTTAAATCGTTAGTATGACTTTAAAGCATAAGAGATATTTATTATTAATTGAGCTGTGGTATGCGCAGTTATAATACTTCACATTCTTTAAAAGAAATAAAGATTCCTTAAACTGACCTACGCTAGATGTGTACCACAGCTTTAATGGAATTTAACAAAGCAAAATTTTAGTAACTTTCATTGGTACAGAATTGTCCTGAAAACTTTTAAATCTAGTTACTTCAGTGTTAAGTAGTTCTAAGAAAGTAATTTGCCTGCTAACCGCAATGGGGAGTTTTAAGTTAACAGTATTCCTAGATGTCATTCACAGTGGCCAGGGCTTGCTTTGTAGCCTAATTTCACCTTCATAACTCAGGTGTTGTGTGTGTGTCAAATCAGTATAATAAAAACTTGTTTAACTCTCATGTGTAGAATGAGAATTAATGTTTGCAAAAGGATTTAATCCATTGGCTGATTAGCATATGTTCACCCACTCAGTAGCAAACACAAGGCTCGCTGCTGAGCTTCTGAGGGGATCCTGTCCTGGGCCAGATAGATCAGGAGTCTTGCCACTGATGTCCACACATGGAGTGTATCAGGCCGTGGAGGCAGGAGAGTCCCAGTGACAACTCAAAGGAAAATGTTCTGAATCCTTACTAAATGCCATGATGAAAAGCGGTATAAACTGAAAGTCTTGTTTATGGTGCTTCTTTTGCTTCAGTTATGGAGAATGCCATATATAACCTATTTTGATCGAGCTGTCAAGAATTTATGCCATAGTATTTGACCAGGAGAACTATATTCAGAAATCTGGAGGAAATGTATCTCTTCTTAAAATGCTTTTGGCAGCTTTCTCATTTCAAATAGCTGACCGAATGCTTCACAATAATTTGGTTTTATCTGCTTATAAATTTTATCTTTTTATATGTTATCTCTTTAATCTTAGGTGCTAAAAGAATCAGTTTGATTGATAAGATGGAAGATTTAAAATATATAAATCAAATGCTTTTCAGCAAAATTATTTAGTTTCTTTTTGTGTGGCTTTTTATACAAGGGAAGTTGTAACAAAAAGCAGATCAAGTATCTCTATGGTCTAATTTGAATGGCTGATCACACTCTTTCTTTGTAAAGCTTTATTTTAGTACTTTCTTTCCTTCTTCCCTTAAAAATTACTATGCCATACTGTTAAAGCACCTGCCATGTTGATTTCATTTCAGTTGAGTGAAAATAGTTCTAGTTCTATGAAATGATTCATATGTGCATGCAGTTTGTCAAGCACAAGAATTATCTTAGAAATGAAAGTTTTTATATAACTGTAATCTCTCATTGCAATGAAATGTAACTTTAACAAAAGGGAAACAAATCTATCGTTCTCTTTCTTCTTGATATTTTTCTCCAAGTTCACATTGTTGGCACAACTGTAGTTAAAGATAAGTAACCCACAGACTCAGTCCAAATTCTTATCTGATATCAGGTAATGAGATCTGTCATAACACATTCAGCAAATAAGTGTATGTCAAAACAAATGCCTGGGATGACTTCATTGCTAATAATTTTGTTTGTATTTTATGTATTCCTTCATATAAAAACGAACAAAAATTTACATCTGTTCTTTGTTTTTTTCTTTTTTGTCCTTCAGTATTATTCTGCCTGAAGAAAACTGATGCTTTCTATTAAAGGAAACCTGAATGTTCATTGAAGATATTTTAAGAAAAAAATAAGACTACTGAGTCCTGTGACATTGAACGAAACTGGTTTTTTGCCTACCTCCCTCCTAATCATTTAAGCAGGGGTCAGATTTGGAGTACAATTTCTCTTAGAATCTAATCCTGCATGTCTGACCTGCTATCTTGAAATCGGGCTAAGCTGAGACATGTAATTCCTCCCAGTGAGTTTCCTATCTTCAAGTCAGTAATTTTATGAATGTCTGTGTGTCCTGCTTGGAATAACACTCACATCTAGCAGAAATCTGTTTTACTAAAACTTCCAACACACAGTGGGAGACTGATTTGCTGAGTTGTAAGGTAAGACATTGTGTGACAGGGAGTCAAAACAAGAGATTGTTTTCCTGTCTAGGCATTTGTTTCTAGAACTTTAGTTTCATTGATTACCATGTATTAGAGTTCTGAGGCAGGCTGTGAAATGACAGACCTGGCAGAAAACCACTAGAAGCACTAGGAACGCCTTGAAAAACAAAGGCTACTTCAAAACTAACATCATCTTACAGATAAACTTAATAAGACGATATGCCAGGGAGAATTAAACACTCTATTGGCACTTCCTTTGAAATAATTTATTTTATAGCTCTCAGACAACTACAAGTTTTTACTCTGTAGTTTCCCTTGCTCTGGTTTTGTCTCAGATTTAAGATTATCAACAAGCTTTCTGAACCATTAGTAGTCATATAACCAATGCAGTTTGCTGAAGAAAAAAAGAAATTGAATAAATCTTTGCTTATACATTACAGCTGCTTGACATGCAACTGGTTTTAACATGCACTAGTAAAAATAGCAGATCTTCCTGACTTTCAAGTAATAACATGCACTGAACCTTTGAGAAAACCCAATTTGTATGAGGGAGGACATTGGAGAAGGCTGTAATATAAAAAAGTGCTTGGAATCCAGTTTTAGTGTAATACCTTTATAAATGCTTTTCTTCATAAAGAATATATTTTTTTCACAAAACATAAATAAGCATGCATTCACCACAGAGTTATTCAGTACTAAGACTTCAATTTTGCATAAGATTTGCTCTGAATGCACAGAATAATTGTAGGGAGTATGTGAAATAATTTTCAGAGCTCTTGAAAGAAGGTGGGCAAGAGAAGCATATCCTCTGCTTCCAGAAAGTTTCAAAAGCACCCAGAGAACACACACAATGTGGTATTTCTGTTTATTCCTAAACAATATTGAATTTACTGTGCACAGACTTGCAGTACACTGTATATAGAATGTGGCTTTTACCAGGCAGTTGTAAGCACAGAATTTCTGAATGTCCAATATCTGTGCTGGAGGCTCCCCCCCTACTAGGGAAAACAGACAAACTAAAAACACGATCCACCTGAAAAAAACAGGATAGGTCTGGGGAAAAGTAGATGTCTCTTTTATAGCTGAGAAAGCCAAAGTCACATGCAAAGCATGACTGAAAACGAAATGGTCAGAATGAACACAAACCACAACTACTACATTTCCAATTAAAAACATGGCACTTTGAAGCAAAACTGATTCTGTGTGGAAAGGTGACGATCAAAATTAAAGAAAAATGAAAAGAAATTCCTTAACAGCTCATTGGGCAGGGAAAAGAATGAGTAACTGAGTGACTGTATCTATGAATACTGCCTGAAATACTTGAGCAGCAGATAAAGGTGCCTGAGGATTATGACCTACAAATGAATGAAACTGGAATATGATAACATGATTGTATATCCCAAACAAATATGAGTATTACACATTTGAGTAGTCTGGCAACCACATGCAGCACTGAAATAATGAAAGACTTGCTAAATAGACCCAGACTCACTTGTGGGACACGTGTTTAAAACCTTCAAGAGAGATCGTTGAGAGACATATAAATCTCCACATAAATGTCTTTAAAGAGCAAATATGTCTGAAATATGCAGAGAAAGTACACAGGATTAAATTAAGAAAGTCCAAACCACAAGACAAAACATATCTAGGAAAAAAAAGAACACTTACCAGTTTCTGTACATAGTATACACCATCAGGAAACTACAGGAAAAGAAAAATGAAGTGCATCTAGTTCACAAGCAGTTTTACAAATTATGTGGAGAATATAATCAAATCCTACTTTGGACATGGTGAGTGAAAACAATCATCAATACACAGGGTTCTAGAACATTCTGAGAAATGGGATATCAGAAATAATGCTGAAAACTCTTACAAAGAGGAAAGCTCTTTTAGTAAAGCCAAATCTCTTCAAAGTGCTGTGCTGTAGATGTGAGCTTCTAGTCATTGAATGCCATATTTGCAACTGTTACATCCATGGCTAATTTAACTCCAGCTGAATGGTGAAGCTAATTCAATGTAGTCCAGACACAGAAACAAAGAGCAAAGCTGTCTTGGAGTAATCTGGCCAGATGCTACGGATGTATGACAAAACTATTCTGAGTTAAAAACCTGTTCTGGATAAGAAACTTCAAAAAAAGAAAATACTATCATTAAAAGATCTTATTAAGTAAAGCAGATGTGAACTACAGAAGCAGATACTGCAAAAACATGGACTTTTTTCAGTTAAGTGCCAAGACACAATGGGATGAGAAGTCACAGCTCAGTTCATCCTACTATCACAGTATGAAGCGTGCAATTCATGGTATTGAACAAACTGAAGATGAACACGAATTTTAAAATGCTGTAAATTTACTGGAAAGAGAAGATCAAACAGTCTTTATCATCTCTTTCGCTGTTAGTCTCAGGTTCTACTTTTCTCTGATGGTATGTATTTATAGCAAGAAATTCCACAGTTCTCCTCATGAGGCACAAGGACCTAGAGTGTTTTGTTCTATTGAGCTGTAAGCTCATGGGAGGACCAAAAGCACCCCCTTGGCAAGATCTGGTTAGGAAGGGAAGGATTCAGACTTACTTCTTTTGTCCCTTTCGAAGTTTCCTCTGCTTCCAAAAAAATTCTTCTGTGTATATTTGTATGGATAATATATCTATACACTATTAAGACATGCACAACCAAATTATAATAAAGTAAACTTTGAAATGGCAGTTTTACTTCTTCCTCCAGCTGTTCGGTGTTACAACTGTTATAGCAGATTACACAAATTTATTCTTAACACACAGTCTAAATATTTCCATTTCTTATACTGGACAATAGTGAAGAGAAGGATTGTAAAACTCTTTGACATATCTCAGCAGCTGTTATTAATTAACTTATTTTAATACCACTTCTAAGGGTTATCTATTTCTACAGCCATTTATACCCTTTATTATCATCCTTCTGTCTTGTTAAGCAGACTGTTAGGTAGGATTTTTTTTGCATTTGTTTTCCTGAGCTCTTATTTTGAGCTCTATTGTCAGAAAAATCTATCTAAATACATTAGTTTATTGTTGATAATCCATATGGTTCCTATATTATAGTTCTTCAGCCAAATCAACAAAAAAGAAACATAAGAGGTAAAAAACTCTTTCATTCCAGAGTGGTTATGTATGAGGGTGCTATAAAGTCAATTCTAGGTCCAGTTGTATTCATTATTTTCAATGAAGAATTAGATGATTAAACAGAGGCTAGGTTAATTATCTTTGCAGATAAGAAATTGAGAGGGAATGCAAAAGCAACAAAGAGTGATATTGGAATTCAATCTATAAATACAGAAGTGTGTTGAAAATTGTAGGAACATTTTACAGAGAAGAAGGCCTTGAAACAGAGAATTGAAAGGTAAACAAAGGCCAGTTCGGTAAGGAGAAAAGACAGTCTTCTGATAACCAGCTGGAAGGAACACAAGAGCTGGTTCAGTGGGACCATGTACCAGCTGAAAGAAAAACAATTAAAGAGAACTATCAACATAGTTAATTTTAGCATAACTTGGTTTCTTAGCATGTGCAGTGGTTTAGCCAATAATATGTTAGTAATAGCTTTATGGACAGTTACCTTTAACCAATAATACACTGTGGATACCCTCGTGGGCACCCAGTTATGTAACCAAAAAGGGTTTATAAAGAAATTGAACGCTCGCTGATCATATTAATCTCTGTGTTTGATTTTGTGATGCTCCTGTCAACAGAAAACATCTGGAAAAAAACTTAATAACATTCAGACACAATGGTTTCGGAGGAATAACCATCTATAAAATGAAAGAAGCTCTTCCATTTGCTAGATTATGAACTGAAGAACAATCAGTGAAGTCCATGTTATTATGAATTAAGTAAACTTTACACTGGAATGCACAGAAAGGGACATAGAAGTAAAACTCTGCATAACAAGAAAAGCAGGAGTAATCTCCACATTGTTCAACATTGTTATCATGTCCACTTCTGTGCACTGCATTGCAAGGAAGATATGCACCAACCTGAGTTAATATAGAGGCAAACAATAGAAACTGAGAAGCTTAGCAAACAAGGCAGTTATTGAAATGTTGAAAAAAACCCTTTCATTTCTTTCAAGAAGAACAGTTAGTAATAAAAATATTCAAAGGTAATGGAAATTTAGGTAATGGAAATTTGCCACTTAGAATCTTGTTGGGTTGATAAAGTGCATTACTATCATTTCTCACAGCAACTGTTTCCATCTCTGATGCTATTACGCACATATTCCTTCTTGTCTCTTGTAATGCAGCTTTTCACTTTTTTGTCCTTTGTTTTAAACAGATTCATCACTCCTTTTTCAGTTGGTGAACTGATGTTTACTTTGGCTTTTTAGTATAGTTCTACAATCAATTTTATTTTCTCATACAACAAGTATTGAGAACATATTTCATAGAATCGTGGAACCACAGAATTGTTTAGGTTGGATAAGACCTTTAAGTTCATAAAGTCCAACTGTAAAGCTGACATTGCCAGGCCCACCACTAAACTGTGTCCCTAAGCATCACAACTATACACAGTTTAGAAACCTCCAGGGATGATTCTACCATGGGCAGCCTGTTCCGATGCTTGACAATTCTTTTGGTGAATAATTCTTTCCTAATATCCAATCTAAACCTCCTCTGGTGCAACTTGGGGCCATTTTCTTTTGTCCTGTTGATTGTTACTTGGAAGAAGAAACCAACACTCACCTTGCTACAACCTACTTACAGGTTGTTGTAGAGAGTATTAAAGTCTCCCCTCGGTTTCCTTTTCTTCAGACTGAACAACACCAGTTTCCTCAATATCTCCTCATATGATATGTGTTCCAGACTTTTCACTTGCTTTTTTGCACTTTTTTGGATGCCCTCCAGCACCTTTGTGAATTTCTTGTAGTGAGAGGCCCAAAACCGAACACAGTATTTGTGGTGGAGCTTCGATAATGTCATGTATAGGGTGAATACCACTTCCCTGGTCCTGCTGGCTGCACTATTTCTGATAAAAATCAAGACAGTGTTGGCCTTCTTGGCCACCTGGGCACACTGTTGGCTCATAGTCAGCTGATTGTCAATGCTATGTCCCACTTTAAATGAGCTCTTTGGAATCACCAGCATGGCATGAGAATGGCACAAATCACTCAGTAGGAGAGTGTAAACAATATTTTACTAAAAAATGTGTATGCCTTGAAACACTAGATAAAACCAGTTGACAACCATGACTTTTACTTCTAAATATTTTTATTTCTCTTTAGACATTTTAATTTTGATTATGTGTTTCAGTTAGTTCATGTTGGACCACTCAATAGTTTACATTAGTTGTTAACATAGAGTGATAAGGAATGCACTTAAATATAATTTCATAAATCATTGTGTATGTAATTGTAAATTTTTTAACTTTTATTGCAAATAAAAAGTGAATATGATTAACAACATCACTAAAACATGTCCTACAGCAATACAGCAATTCAAATTCCTATTTACAAACTTTTTTTTTCCTTTTCCTTATGGAGAAAAAGTAAAAGAAAAATTCCAACAGGCATGATAAAGCAACTGTCTAAATGCTGATTAGAGTGCTTCTAAATGCTGATTAGAGTGCTTCAACAGCAGTATGAAGATATAATGTATTTCATCAAAGGTTAAGTTTCCCTAGGACAGTTAACTGAGAGATAGTTAATTAAAAAGATATCAAGGAGACAGCAAAAAGAACAGACAGAAGTTAGACCTAGCTAAAATCAACAATCAGGAAAACTGTTTTAAATTTTGAGTACCTTAAACCTATTTGCTACTTAGGAATTCTCAGCAAAGCTCAGCAGAAATATTTTTAACATACAATTTAATGTTTCTGCAAAGCTTATGATGGTAAGTGGACACAAGGGAAAAACAGTAATTTAGTACCATTCTGTATGTTATGATAAAGAATTCTTTATTAAGATAAACATAACACCATATTTATATTAATCTATAAATACTGCTTTATACTTTGATTTTACCTAAAATTTTATTTTGGCTCTTAAATATTACCTTTATTGATTTTAATAATATATACAACATTGCTTAGTCCAGCTGAAGAATCATAATTTTCCTCTTCTCCCCTACAGTCATGTGTTTGAAAATTAGTATGTACAAGTCAGTGATTTATATTCCATTTGGTTGAATTAATCTGCAGTAGAATTACATGTTTAGTTTCAGGGAAATATGATGCGGGTGTCTTAGACTTATACAAGTTTAAAGACGCCTCTAATTGCATTTTTCCTGGCTACAGCCACCAATCCTTTAACTGCTGATTCACTTTAAATTATGAACTTCTACTGGATTTACTAGAACTGAACGATTACTAACCTGATTTAATCTGTGCCATAATTCAGAAGTCTTCTGTGAAGAGACACCAGTAGAAATTTGAACATTTTTATGTAAAGAAATAGCATATGACATTTTTTTTTTATTGCAGTATCTTGCTTGACATTCATGAACACATATATTTCCTGAAACTTCGTTCTGAATAAAAAAACTGCATTTCATTTTAGTAGAATGACTTGCTGCTGTGACCTCTCAGGAAAGTTCCTGCAGGAATATAGAAGGCCACAGCTCCTCTCAAGAATCAGTTGGCCTCCTAGGCTGACATTATTGGCAACCAGTTATTATCAACTCAAAGACATTTGAGTGTCTAAGCTAGTCATTTAATGTAAATTACTAAGTGTTTGTATACTTGAATCCATCAAGCTTGCATAAAAATTCCTTAATGCTTACCAAAATATCCACCTAAAACATCACTGAACTTTACATCTGAGGAATCTTGATCATTCTGCCTTGGATTTGCTGAATCATCAAGAATAATGCCTGTCAGTTCCCATTATACCTGGGACTTGGCTACCAACAGTGGCTTTCATAGATCATTAAAACATGTCTATCTTGTTGAAACAAACTCTCTGTCCTGAAACTGCCACACTGAAACAATAGCTTCCACTAAGATAAAAATCCTACAAAAATGTCTCATTTGTTACTAAGTTAGCTTATTTAGCGTTTATATTGCAGTTAATGAATTAATAATCATGTTACGCTAAATATCTTAAAGACAGGAAACAGGTTTATCTGATTGGAGAGGTGATGATATTAAGCTAGTTGTCACTGAGTATATCAGTCCTTAAATAACAATGGTAACAAACTCTTTTCATTTTATTGAAACTGAGAAGGGGAAAAAAAAGTGTAGATAGAGTTTTCCTTAAATATATACTTCATAATTACAAACTTCAAGTGTTCAAAAATCTTCTGATTCCAAAAGGTTGGCATAAAATTAGTGTTCTTGGTGTTCCCTTCACTCATCTGTCTAATTTTCTAGCCTTTATATCTTTTTTGCATGGATAGAGTAAAATAAAAATTTAAACAATAAATTAACAGTAATGTAATTTGATTTCATTTAAACAATAACTTAAAACTGATCTTTTCCAATTCAACACCTCTTCCAGGACAACGTGCTTCAAGAAAAAGGAAAAAAACAATATATGCATAGGGTCTTGTGTCACCGCAAGTATGTTGGTAGAACAGCTCTTTTTTATCTCTCACCTGACCTCAATGTGCATTGGAACAGCATGCAACTTACAGGTAAATTAACCATAGCTTTCTTTACTAGCTGGTGGAAACAAGCATATTCAGTATGCATGTGTAGTTTGTTGCAGCTGCCACTCATTCATACATCTTTTATGGCTATTTTAGATTTCTAATTGCTTTATGAGGCACACACCAGATCAGTAGGAATGTTAAAACAAAGCAGCATTGGACGAACATTTCATGTCAACTGCACCTTTTCATGCATCACTGACACCTATGGCAATAAGCACCAGAGAGGAGGCCTGAGATACAGTCTGTACTCTTCGAAAAGCAGCAGGAAAAGTGAATGAATTCTCATAGAAATGGCCAAGATCAGTACAACCATGATTCACAGAATCAAATGTAATGGCAAGTACTTCTTATCTGTACCCCACCTTGCAGTAAGGTTTGTGTGGTAACCTTTCCCTAGGCTTCTAATAATTCCCACGTGTGTCATTTATTATGAGATGAGGAGAAGCGTTGCCAAGTTCTAAACATGAATTATCATACATAGTCATCTAAGAATTCTTTTCACATTTGGTTATTGGTCATACCTTTGAAAATCATGAATTTATGAAATAAGAATGACTCAATGATATGGCCCTGCAACTACCATCTATTAGTGCTGTCCCGCATGAAAGGTGGCGATTTTGCAGTACGTAACACACAGGTGATTAAAAGATGCTTCAGGGCCTTGGAATGGTTAGTGAGGGAAACCAGGGCACAGGTGATTTTTTCCTCTCTCCTTCCAGACGTGGGTAGTGACATTGGAAAGAACAGGCAGACCCAATCTATTAATACATAGTTCCATGTCTAGTGTCAACATCACTGCTCTGGATTTTTTGACAAAAGCATGGCCTACACAGAACCACTATTCTCAAAGCGAAAAGGAGGTCTTAGCTCAGGACTTTGCAGGGCTCAATTACAGGGCTTTAAACTACACGTTAAGGGGGAGGGGTAGCATATTAGTCTTGCCTATGACAAACTACAGGATGATACACAATTTTCAGAGGGAAAGGGATGGCCACGAAAATGATCTGAGGTCTGGAGCACCCATATAGTGAGAACAGGCTAAGAGAGTTGGGGTTGTTCAGCTTGTTCAGCTTGGATAAGTAAAGGTTGCTGGGAGACCTTATAGTACCTTCCAGTATCTAAAAGGAGCCTATAGGAAAGCTAAGGACATACTTTTTAGCAAGGTCTATTGTGACAGGACAAGGAGTAATGATTTTAAATGAAGGATAGATTTAGCCTGAACATACGGAAGACATTTTTCACAATGAGGGTGGTGAAACACTAGAGCAGATTGTCCAGGGAGGTAGCAGAGGCCCCTTCCCTGGAAACATTCAGAGTCAGGTTGGATGGGACTCTGAGCAACCTGAACTAAGAGATACCCCTCCTCCTGCAGGGGGATTTGATTAGATGATCTTTAAAACTCCCTTCCAATCGAAAGCATTTAATGTTTCTATTATATCAAGAATTTGTGATAAAACTATGAGAAATTACACTTATTTTGGATTTCATTCTTAAATTGAAATGAAACTTGAGGGTTTAATATGTTTGACAATTTATTTATGTAACATTGAAAGAGTTTTGGCTACATCTAAGAGGAGGTTGAGCTTTTGGTGTGTGGTTTAGGGGTTTTTATTTTGTAAATTGAGGACAAAGCAAATAAAGCTTGTTAGATTGCTTGCTTTGAAAAGAGAACATGAAAGTAAAAGGAAATTTTATGTATATTTTAATAAATTGTAATATGAAGCTCAAGTAAGTAGATTCACATTAATTGTACTTAGCAGTAATCATGAAGACAATTATTGTTCTGGATGTTGAAAGTTTGCTAATACATTATTATAACCTTAAAGATGTGGTAATTCTTTTACAGACTTCATTCATGATTATTCTGCTGAGAAACAATGTGCTATGGGACAACAGCAAGTGAAAATCAACTATACCACAAACAAAATGAGTGTGTTTCATCTTGGTGTGTTTCACCAAATCAGAACAGACTATCGAGGCATTTAAATAGAAACAGAGAGACGACCAAGTTACATCTCTGTTATGTAGTTACTATTCTTAGAGTGATATTTCTGAAGCTACAGATATTTACCATGAATTATTCCCCATAATGAATGAGTATTTAATGTATGTTGATGAGCTCTACATATGACGAAGATTGACATAACTAACAGAAGAAATATGCATCTATAAAATATAGTTTTAATACTTTAAGTTTATGCAAAATTGAGGTTGGAGGCCCACACATTCCTATTTTAAACTTCCAGTTTTAATCTATTTCAATGAAATATTATTAGTATATATTTAATTAATTTAATAACTACCCTGATTTCACATTGTGAAGATAAACTTTGTGCAAACACTTATAAAGATATGTTCTCTACTCTCAGAATTTTCAAAGAGAAAGGCATACAAAGCATGAAAGAGAAAGACATGTGTGGATAACAGGCTATAATTATATGTTATAGGAAAAATACAGCAGCTTCAAGGAGCCTAGTGTTCTTACAAATAAAATATATCCATTTATCCCTATCTGCTCCTCAAAACATTTTTCCTTATCTATTTTTTACAGGCACACAATTTCTACATTGGACCCTGTAGCACCTGTAAATGCCCTAATTTCTTCTTTGCTGTATTTCTTTTGAGAATATATGTTATAAATTTCCTTGTCTAGTAGGAGATTAGAAGGGAAAGGAGGCAAGATCACAGGCAATCTTTATTAGAATACCTTTTATTCATTACGCTAGTGTTAATAATAAAATCAAGCTGTTATTCTTAACAGCTGATAACATGGTACACTTATGTATGTACATAGTTCACTAGCAACCTGTCATGAAAGAATTTTTGAGGTAAAAGTGTAACTTAACAGAATTTTATGGAAGAATTACTGTGTTACTTGCTACATGGAGGAAACATATGGAGGGAAAATCATGTTTGTATTCTTTTTCAATGATTTGCACAGGATCTAGAGATACAAAAATGTGAGAGACACTGTCCTGTTTCATCACAAGGTTCAGAATGGTCACCCTTGCTTCCTAAACTCCTTTTCAGAGAGGAGTCTAGGTGCAGCTGGATCCAGTCTTAGTCCCAGCCTTGGGCAATGGTGTATGGCTAAAGGTTATAGAAGGTAAGGATTACATGTATTTATAGCTAAACATGATATGTGACTATATTTAAAGGATTATATGTGTTTATAACCAGAGGATTATAAGTACACACCCAGTTCTCCATGTCACTTAGCTAAGATTTCAGAGTTTTTGTGCTCATCCCCGACTCACTTCCTTCTGTCTGGGTGTCTGGTGCTACTTTGCTCCAAAGTTCAAATCTGAGGTTTCCTGAAGCAGACTCTCTGGCATCAGATTTTATGAAATAAATAATTTCATGATGTGGTATAACAACATGGTCAGCATTGGAGAGAGGGAAAGCTCTGTGTAATTATATCCTCACAGACTATTTACCTGCCCTTCACATGATGGTTTGGTTCAGTAGTAATATTTAGGTCTGGGGTCTTATTTTTCCTCACTGGATTCCTTTGCTGGCTTTCAGACATGTTGATATTTTATCTCAGTTGCAGCTGGTGTTGATGGTTTGTATCCTTCAAACCTCATTTATTTTCTTTTTTATTTCCTTGACTCTGGAGGCAATGTTTTGACTAATTAGGTACACGTTCAGTCAGTTAAGAGGAAATTCCCAGCTTGTGGCCCAATACTTCAGCTAGTCTGGTTACTCATGCTAAGTAAAGCTAAGCAAACAGCACATTAAATCATACAATATTATAATTCTAAGTGATTTATTCTATTTAAAATTTTACTTATTCAGGCTAAGCAACTAATCTGTGATAAAGAGAATTGCCTGGTCATGCAGTCCAGCTGCCATCCAGGGAGGATTCAAGCGGTGTTTGCCGGTGACCTGCTGTTGGTAAAAAATCTCATTGCTTAGAGGAGCATTCTCAAGGGGCATCCTAGTGGAAGAGATCATCACCATGCAGCCACACTGTCTTGCAGGGACAGCTCAGAGGAGGCTCGCATAGGCTGTAGTATTTATGGGATAAAAGTGGTTGTCTTGTAGTCAAATTACATACAATGGAAGTATGAATAAATCTTGTCATACTCACAGCTTCTCAATGTTCACCAAGTTGCTCTGCTCCTTGTGGGTTTCCTAGAGGAGTTCTTGGCCCAGCAACAGCTCAGGCTTCTGTCTTCTCAGGCCCTGTACCAAGTTGCTGCTGGTTTGGTTAAGGGGGATTGAGTACATCCATCACACACCCTCACACGCTTATTCATAGCCACCAAGCCGAGGAAGCAGCAAGGAGGGCAGCCCCAGTGGGGTGATCCCCAGTGGAATGCTCTTCTAAAGTGATGAGGCTGACTGTGATGTACCAGGGCCTTCTAGGGAAATGTTAGGACAGACCTTCAGGTCTGTTGGTTCATTGGGTGTGTAATCTGCCCCATACTCTTCATCAACATATAGCAGTCACTGGCCATGTAGTACAGAGCCACAGTGGGTGCCCATGTGTGCTTGTGGCCTTCTGCAGATGCATCAGCTTCTCTTACCCTGACTTTACCAGTACTTTTTGATTCAGCACAAGAAAGCATCCCAATAGTTTTATTACTTGTTGGGAAGCCCTCACACTACATTCCCAGTATACTTTTCCTTTCTTTGACTGAGTTTTTCTTGGTAGCTATTTCTCCACCTGGACCTATGGAATCCACTCACATCATCTGGCACAGACAGGGCTTTTATCATGTATCCACTCTGTAAAAAAAAACCCCAAAATGTTATTAGATTATTAATAGAAAGATTTTTTTTTTTATGCTCGAGTAACTTTTTAAATTATTGTCTTTCTATTTTTCCTTTCTGCTTGTAAGCTATGTATTGCAAATTAAGAAATATTTACCAAATATTACTTAGATGTTCTTTCTAGCAAATACTCTGACTTTACAAAATAGATTGTTTACTACTGTGCTGCCCTTTTGCCTAATGGGCACCCTGGGGTTACGTTGTTGGCTTTGAGACTCAGCTATATATTTTCAATAAGCAGCTCATGAAACCAGTGAATGCTGAGAGCCGTGAACGTTAATCAGTGATCTGTCTGAATGGAATACTTGCTTCTTCTCCCTTCAGGGGATGGAAAAAAAGGACACACAACATGATGCACCAACCATAGTCACACATAATCACATAAGCCCAAGAAAATATTTTAAAATTCCTTTTTATAACAAGTTTCTTAGTTTGAAATTGTGATAGCAAAACTTTCTGCCTTATCAACAGATTTGTCAAGTAGAAAAAAGAGATAAAACTGCCCCAGGACAAGCAGTAGTTTCTAACTATTAAAAGGTTTTAGACAGCTGGTAGATTACATTTAGAGTTATCTCATTTGCTTTCTCCTTTTGTCCTTGAGTCACATTGCTAAGAGAATTATTGTCTGCCTCAGAGGGAAAGCTGCCTGCTCAGGTATTCCCTGAATGACATTGAATCTGGCAGCCTGGTTTACATGCAGCTGTTCTCATCTGCCTTAGAGGAAATCTCTGCTTTTGTTTTTTAAACACAGGTCAAAGGTCCAGTTAGGCAACTGAAGGGCTCCTGGTGCTGGCATAGGGAGGAAAGATAAAAGAGAAGGATCAGCTTGAGGCAATCTACAGGGGTTTTTTTAAAGCCAAATCAGACGTTCCTTGTTGGACGGGCCCCACAAACTCACGGAGTGAATTAGAAAAAAATAATTAAAATACAATGATACTTGTTCAGCAATGGAGTTCTGTGCCATTTTTACACCAGAAAACTGTGAATTCTAAATGACCATAGTCCAACTGGATATATCTAAATGACAAAGACAGTATACTAAAATAAGAACACTGTCTGATGGATCTTGGTAACTTTAGTCTCTAGGAACTTGTAAACCTACCTACAGCAGTGAATTTTGCCTTTGGATAAACTCAGATTTTAACTAAAGTTGTGCTATATGTAATTCAAGTTTCTTCTTTTACATTTACCACTGTGAAAGTTAGGTAGAGATGTTACATCCATTGTGGCCTTTACTGCCATTCATTTGAAAACCTCTTTACACTAACTGCATGGCATAAAAAACTTTGTCTAGTCCCAACTATTCTACAAGTCACGATTTGTGTTGAAATAGCCTAAAGATTATGATCTAGGATTACCCACTAAGTAGTGTCTCACTACTTCGAATTTCAAACCTAGAGAAATTCTCCACAATAGTAGAGGAGAAAAACAATTTAGTTCTTATTTTCAAATTAGAATAGTTTGAGTGCAGAGGGCTTATTGGAAGGACCTTGCTACGCAGCTTCCCATTCCACAAAAAGAAGCCAGAATAAAACTAAGAGGAAACAATTAATGCCACTGGGATTTTAAAGGACTGAACAGCAATTCCTACGAGTAAGAACAATGAAAAGCATGATATAAGAAGTTCATGAAAGCAAACTTTTGTACTTTCAATTACTTGCACACATTGTTCAAAGATTAATCAGCAATCACCTCCCTGGTGTACCACTGAGAATCACTGTTAAAATCAGAATGCCACATGGAGGCTTTCACCTCGGTGAGTTTGTGTCAATTCCAGGTCCATGACTATAAGACACTTAGAAACAGGGATTCTAACGAGAGACCTCAAGATAGTTTTAAAGCAATAAAAGGGGGGGAAAAAAAGATGAAATTAAATAGAACAATAGATCTTAATAATTAAACATCCAGAATGATTTTTTAACTGACCTCTCACATAAAATAATTCATTAAGATACCTACCTAACTCATCCATAGGGTTGCAGTTTTTAGATGATTGTTCTAAACAGGCTGTGCTTTATTTAAGCCCAATTGTCTTGTAATTTCCACCTGTAAGGCAAATCTAAGTCAATGCATTTTTAGACAGCTTTGTAAAAATAATCAGAGTAAATTCAGGAAAGAAGTTAGATATTTTGTGGTGCTTCAGGAAATGCTGAATGTCTTACAGGAGAGCTGGTTATCCTGAAGTCTTTAGTCCATTTTGTTCTTGTGTGGATTGGCAATTTCTGATAAGGGCAAAATATGCAGGATAAAAAACTCCCAGGATATACTTGCTTATATACCTTCTTATATTCACTGCTTACTGCATTTAGTATTTAAGGAAATTCTTCAGAAGATCTGCAGATGTCTTTTACTCATGGTTTGCTCCTTCTTTTAGGTATGGAAAAGTCAGAATAGTTTGCTCCTCTCAATTTTCTCTTTTGGATGTCTTTTGCTGACTGTTGTTTCCCTTACACACTACCATGCCTAAAAATTATAAAATCTGATGTTTTACAGTGGTACATGGATACAGGTGCTTGAATTCTGGACAAGTCTGTGCATGTTTATAAAATCTGATACTGTATACTTTGATAACCTATTACAGAAGCAACATTCTCTTTCAAGCACCCTTTTTCCGTATTTTCTCTTTGGTTATTTCCATACACCCTTCAAAGTTCTAATAGCCAACCCTTCACTTGTATGAATTCTTCTGAAAGATTTAAACTAATTATAAATATAGCAGTCTCAATTTATGAAAGGCTTTATTCATTTTTGATCTTTTGTAGCTTTTGCTATTAATGTTATTATCTCCTTCCTGACAGTCTGCCAAATGGACAAAGATAACATAAAAATAATGAAACAAATCTCAAAATTGATGAATAAAGGAAAGAACAGATTTGGATTATATTTTTCCTAGGCAAGAAATATTTTTGTATTTCATGACAAGCTTTTCACTATGTCTGTAACTAAAGCATTACAAAATGATTCTTACGCACAGAGTACTTTAATATTTTCTGTTTCTTACAGGCACTTTCTTTTCTTTAACTTTTCTCAAAAGAGCTTTTTCAAGTGATACAATTGTGTATATTGAGGGATTAGTAATTTATCTTTAAATCCTGCTTTGATAAGCCAGCGTCATGTAGGGCAGTTGGACTTGGTGATCTCTCGAAGTCTCTTACAACTTCAACTATTCTGTGATTCTGTGAAAATGAGGGACCACATCCGAATTTTGGTTTTGCTCAAAAATCAGTATGGATGCAAGATCCCAGTAGACTCTATAGCCACCTCATTCAAATAGAGCTAGAATTTAATATAAGGTCTTTCAAGATCAGTGTGAATATTTACCTTAGTTCAACAGAAGGTGGGTTAAATCTTGAGTGGGAACTAAGCTCTTGTCCAAGAAAATGCCTACAAATTTTAATCTTTGAACTTTAATAAAAGTTCTACAACACCATACTGACAGAAAAAGGAACTAAAATGTTTTAAAACTATCCAGTTGCCCCAGATTTTCAGAGAGAATGCTTAATTTTATTTGAAAGCTTCTTGTATAAGAAACTAAATGATCCTCCTGCTAAATTTTTGTGTTTCTATCATAATGCCCCTTCAGATGATAAAAACTGTTTTTTTGTTTGTCCTATTTCATTATATTACAATACTTTATGTTGCAATAGATACATTACATAATATAATAAAACAAAATAAATAAGTATAATAAATGATAATAAATAAATAATAATAAAATTATAATAAATATAATACAAAATTTCATCTGGAAACTTAAAGGTTAAAGCTATAAGGTGGAAGACACACTTCAGCATAAATTCCTGGCCATTGTAAAGTCCATAGGACAGACTGATAGCCCTGGCATGAAGACTTCTTACTTTACCTCATTATTATTTATTGTCATAATGTCCAAAACAATGAGCTGGGTGAGGCTTTTCCTGACTTCAGTGGCACAGCAGCTGCTTTGGGATTCATGAAACAATGCAAAGCAGGAAATATGCATGGCAGCTTTCTGACTTCTGCCTTTATTGGGCCAGAGTTCAGCAGCCTGTTCAGCTGCCTGAGTAGTATAACAGATTCCCTTTTACCTTCCTGTTCATTCTGTTTTCCTGAGGTGCTGGATCTTCCATATTACTGTTCCTTGGGTTTTGTTTGTTTTGTTTTAATTATTTTTATTTTAACAGAGGTCATCACTTTCAATTTCTGAAACTGAATCACTTCTACAGACCTTGCAAATTTTTGGGGTACACGCTGATGATGTTGAAATGTAGCTCTAGTGAAAATATTTCTTAAAAAAAATACACACCTTCTTACCTCTGCCTCATAGATTTTCTCATTTTCACTTTTTTTTTATTGCTGACATCTACTTAGAAACAAGATCTTCTGCAGACATCATTTGCTTCCTTCCCCAAAGCTACAGTTTTTCTGTTGGCAAAAACCTGAAATTAAGCCTCACAAAAGCAGTGCTTATTTGTAAAATAAATAGCTCTTTGATCTTTGCCCTCATATACGATTCATCTTCAGTTTTAATTTTGTTACACTTACTGAACAAGTGGCACTTAATGAAACAATTTTCTTTACTGATACAGAATGTCAAAGGAGAAGTGCATACTGTTTCTGTATGACACAGAAAATCAGCACAAATGCAAAAGCAAGTATGTTCTTTACAAAAAAAAATAAATCAAAAAGTAATGCATAGTATCTATGGAGTGTAAATGGTTCAAAGAGCTATCTATTTGCAATCCAATAAATCTTTACACACACACAAATCATTATTTAGGGAGATTTGTTCTCAATACAAACAGGAAAAGTAAGAAACAAAAGTAAGTAATATACTAGTGACTGCATACCAGGTCACTATAAAAGATGGAAGAAATAATGACATTCTCTTTTAAATGCCTTCATGATCCTTTCTCTTTTTAAATCAAGTTTCCTAAAGGACCTGTTGCTTTATCACTTGAGATGTGACCAAAAGCCCTCAAGTTTGTTTGAGCTCTGAAGATTCAGATAAGATTTCACAGAATCACAGAATGTTAGGGGTTGGAAGGAAACCTTGGAGATCATTCAGTCCAAATCTGCAAAAGCAGGTTCACCTAGAGGAGGTCCAACAGGAACTTGTCCAGGCAGGTTTTGAATATTTCCATATACAGAGTCTCAGCAACCTATCCGGGCAGCCTGTTCCCATGCTTTGTCACCCTCACAGTAAAGATTTTTTTTTTCCTTATCTTTATGTGGAACTCCCTGTGTTCCAGTTTGTATCCCTTGCCCCTTGTCCTCTCACTGGGTGCCAATCCTCTTGGATCCCCACTCAGTCTTCTCTTTTCCAGGCTAAACAAATTGATTTCTCTCAGCCTCTCTTCATAAGACAGATGCACCAGTTCCCTAATCATCTTTATAGCCTTCTGCCAGACTCTCTCCAGTAGTTCCTTGTCTTTCTTGAAACAGGAGGCCTGGAACTGGACCCAGTACTCCAGATGTGGCCTCTCTGCTCCTCACTTTTCTGTGATTAATAGTCTTGGTTTCCATACAAACCCACATAGTAAATCTAAACATGCTTTCTGTTTGAACTTTTTCATCAAATCAAAATGTTCTAAGCATTGTATCTTCAAGTTTCTCATGGAGTCACAGAGATTTTGATCCTTATGAGAACAGAAGATCAGAGTTACTGTTTGAGAAAAGCTAATTTGTATATTCATATGTACTTCCTTAATTTTTAAAACTTACTGATTGTTACTCTGGAAGATTTGCTGTCTGTCATATAGTTGCTGGTTTCAACTTGCATTAAAATCTTCAATACATTAGCAATAGTTATTCTTGATATAATAGAAAACAATGAGCTATTTTTTCCTCAACAGTGGTATTTTTAGAAAGCTACTACACAAAAGTAACCTTGATTGCTACATTGTAGGCCACATTCTAGAAAGAAGTCCTCCAGTAAAATAACCTTCAGAATATTTCAAGAAAAGAGGTCCATCATCCAGCCAGTGAAAAGGCCCTGCACTCCAGGTGCCTTCTTATAGTCACCTGACTCAACATTTTATATATTTGGTACTTGAAAACTAGAAAGAAAGAGGATGACATAGTGATTTCAAAAAGTAGTGTTCCTGTAAATAGTACAATACCTGTACCTGCTACAAGTAGTGAATTCCAGTTTTAAAATCAAGAGACCATGACTGGGTGACTAGTTGTAAGCAGCAAACATGGCCAACAACATCCCTGGACAACAGCACAGCCAGATAATTGAGAGAAGGGACTATCCCCATATCCTCAGGAATTGTTAGATCAGGTTGAGAACACTGTATGCAATTTTTGGTCCCACAGATACAAGAAAGTAACTGATAAATTTCAGGAAATGCAACACAGGCCACCAGGATGGTCAGACACTGAGGGACTTGCCTGGTGAAAAGAGGCTGAGGGTCAGCCTGGAGGAGAAGCTGGCTTTGGTGGAACCTAAAAGCAGATGCCCAGTATCTATGAGGAGTGTGTCAAGAAGATGGAGTCACACAATGGTGTGAAGCAGGAAGATGTGACACAGCACAAATTGAAGCAGGAGAGCTTGTTAATTAGTTCAGATAACGCCTTTTGATTTGTTACTGGTCCTTTTATATACTTTTATATACTCTTAGAATATTTTTGACAAACTTCTTTCCTTCTGCTAGTCTCAGCAATCCTCAGTTCAAAAAAATGGAAGCAAGAAAGGGAAAGGCTGTACACTTTTGAGCTAAAATTTAAAAAAGTCCATTCTTTTTTATTCATATTTTAGTTAAATGTATTTGTTTCATGGTTGTTATATTGTCTGAGTAAGCTTACAAGACATATCTCAGCCTGACTGCTGCCAGCCATAAAAGATATATTAATGCAATGAACAAAGCAAAACTTTAGTGGGGATTAGAGGTGACTATCCATTTTGTGTTACATGTAAGGAAGTTGAGAGGAGTAAATGTCTAGAAGTCAAGGCATCTGCAGTGAAGAGGTGAAGTTAGAAGGAAACTTAGACTTTTAGAGATTGTAGATACTTTCACAGAAGTCGCTCACTCCAGCTCCATTTACAGTAACTTTTTGCAACAACACTTGACTGTTTCTCCTGTCTACATACAGATGGCAAAGTCCGCAAGGAGTATTCAGATGTAACGTACACATAATCGTGGATTCACGCTTGCTACAAATACATTTGTGACCTTTACTTAATATATGTTGATAATAATATTTATTTTTATGTAAGATCCCACTAGCACCAGGTCTTGTTCCTGCTCATTTTGTGTTTCAATATGTCCATGACAAGTAAACATGATTTTGACTTGAGGTAGGTAATTTAGACTGAGTGACTACGTTTCCAGTTGTCAAATATACAACTTTGTTCTCCAGTGATAAATTTGTATTCCTACTGTAACAACAATTAACTCCATTTGTCTTGAATTAATTCAGAAATGAATTGCAATCATTCAAACCTATTAAGCAGAGACAAAAGATTTTGGCACCTATCCTGTAAATGTGCTGGCTTAAACCAATAGGACATTCTTATTTCTTAACAATAAATTATGCAACATTAAGCATTCTAGAATGATAATTAAAGATATGAATCACCAGACTAATGTATTACAGGATATCTTTCCCAGGTAAGAATGTCTTTCTAACAAGTCTGTAGACATCTAGTTTCTCTAGACACAAACTGAATATGAAATGTTCCTTAATTTTGAGACTAAAGATTTGCAATGGCATTGGCTTCCTTTCACTATAGGAGTCCACGTGCCCAGATGGAGTGATTTGGCACAGCTCTGGTAAAGTCAGTGGAGCAATACATAATTGCTTTAGCTAGGGATACAGTTTCTGAGAACAATAGGGAAAACCCACTAGTATCATAGACAGACTTCTAAATACTGTTAAGAATAAAATCCTTCACAAAGGCACAAAAAATACCACCCACTGGAAAAACACATTTTAAAGACAGAATTGACTCGTGAATACCATGTGTTACCAATCATAATAATTACATATGTTAGGTAAACTTCATGAGAAAACTCAGCCAATACGTTTTCTGCATTTGACAAAATATAGACTATCTCCTTTCAAAAAGCATTTTAGTCTCTCTTGTGAGTACTTGTAATTATACCCTTAACAGCTTATTTAATTTCCAATATTTCCTGTTGTTTCATCCAGGTGGAAAAAGAGGACATTTGTTTACTATAATACAGTAGAAAAATTAAAAAAGCTAAGAAACCAGGAATTAAATGTCATAAAATCTTATTTTTCAATGATTTTAGATTCTGCTCCTGATCCTGACAGAGACTTGAAGAACTTCCCTAAGTTATTTATTCTGATAGTGATATGTTTTGAGATAATCAGATTGAAAAATTTAAGTGCAAAGTATTTTTGTTCCTGTACATAAAAAGGTTGTTTCATATATGTTACATTGTAGTGACAGCAGTATAAAAGATTGATTAACTTTCTACTAAAACTTTATACTGCAGTCATGATCCAAGGGGCTTAACCCAGTTTTTTTTAGTGATCATAGAATAATAGAATAACCAGGTTGGAAGAGACCCACCGGATTGTCGAGTCCAACCATTCCCACCAATCCCTAAACCATACCCCTCAGCACCTCATCCACCCTCACCTTAAACACCTCCAGGGAAGGCGAGTCAACCACCTCTCTGTTCCAATGCCCAATGACCCTTTCCATGAAAAATTTTTTCCTTATCTCAAGCCTAAATCTCCCCTGGCAGAGCTCTCTACAACCTCCCCTCAGGTAGTTATAGAGAGCAATGAGGTCTCCCCTCAGCCTCCAGGCTAAACAACCCCAGCTCTCTCAGCCGCTCCTCATAAGGCCTGTTCTCCAGTCCCTTCACCAGCTTTGTTGCTCTTCTCTGGACTCGCTCCAGAGCCTCAGCATCCTTCTTGTGGTGAGGGGCCCAGAACTGAACACAGGATTCAAGGTGCGGTCTCACCAGTGCCGAGTACAGAGGAAGAATAACCTCCCTGGACCTGCTGGTCACGCCGTTTCTGATACAGGCCAAGATGCCATTGGCCTTCTTGGCCACCTGGGCACACTGCTGGCTCATGATAGTAATAATAAATTCTACTTTATAGGTGTCCAGACCTCTGAGTCTTTTGACGTCTTAGCAGCAATAAAAAAACATGAAGTTCCAGTGAAAGATTCAAGTATTTGTAAATAAAACCCCTGATCCCATCCAGCCACAAACCATACAAATACAATATTAATATATCCAAGAAATAAAATTATATGTGTAGAAAAGAATATTGGAAGACATATTTGGGACATAAACAGTAAACAAGATTGGCCCAAGATGCAATCAATTTTCATCCAAGTATCTCCTTTTCTTTATGTTTTATTTAACTTTTTTCTTGTTCACTTCAGTAATTAATTTTTATATGATAATGTGAGTTCGAGCAAGGAACTTGATAGATAACATTTGAAGTGATTCATACCTTAGTTGAGACCAAAGGTCTGTAAAATTTCCTAATATCACTTTAAATCACCAATTGCTGAAAGATAACTGAAGTAAGTTATGAACTGTCATACCCAGAGAAGTCCTCCATGTTCCCTAAGTACAACAGCTAGAATTGATAGACTTGCATTATCCCTCTTATGTCACATTTGATGTACATGGACAACAGGAACACCATAAAGCAACCCTGATAGCACACATGATTTTATTACCAGCAGAGAGATTGTAGTGGAAAAGCTGGAGTTCAAATTAGGCATCCTTCTCTTCAACAAGCATGACGGTCCATAAAAATACATCAGTAGTGCTAGACCATACTTACGAACGTGCTATTTAAGCTTAAATCACGACACTGTTTGTGTCAGATGGCTGTGTATGAATGTTTGTGATAGGCAAAATTTTAAGTAATTGCAAGTTCAGCAATAAAATCCATAATACAAGACTTTAATATGTCTCTATTTGTTACTGTACAAATAGCTTGTAGCTGGGTAAATGGCAAAAAGTTTGCATTAGGTGATAGAAAATGAGTATGTGGGAAAGAATTGTTTAAGCTGAGTCCAAGGTTGAAAACCATATGGTATAGGTTAGCCAAGAGAGGAAAATGTTGCCATAATACTATCATGTAATGGTAACTACCAAAGTGCAGAAATGAAGATTTTGGACATGATCAAAAACATAACAGCCTGAAGTAGAAGTAGATAAAGTCATTTTTCCACATGTTAAAGCTCACCATACTTTTAGGTCACTGTTTGCCTGTACCATAAATTAGCACAATTTTTTATTAAATTCACTTTGTAGTGAGTGAAGTTCAGACAAATCTGCTGGTGAAAAAGGATTTATTAACAGCATGCATATTTTGATAGTAACCATCTGCCTTCCAATTTGCAAAATACACTATTTTACTTTTTCTGAGGGAAAAAAGAAATAATGCAAATAGAAGCTGATAAAAAAAATCATTCCTCTTCTCCTTTTATACGTGTCTTCTCTTTTCCATTCTGAACTTTTCATAGCTGAAGTAACCTCCTCTGGGAAGCTCTCAGGGGTGAGTTCTGCAGCAGCTGAAACCGCGAGGCTTTTGACTACTACTGTAATAACATTAAGATGTAAAAACTGATTTGCTCAGTTACATATGGAGCAATCACTCATGAAAGTCAGTGTTAGCATTTTTTTTTTCATTTTGTTTCATTATTCTTTCCTTTTTTATTTACTTGCACGTAAGTAGGAAAAAGTTTTTGAGCAAGATCATAAATACAAAGGTATGCTATGGAAAGTAGTTTGAGGGAAACTGTCAAAACTCACAGGATATTTGTCGTTTACCCCACAATGAAGTGTCTCAGTGACTGCACTGTTGCTTAGGAAACATCTGTTCTTGGACTTTAGCCACATAGATATAATGCCACATGTACCTTTTTTCATTGTTGACATTATGTTTCTGTGATGCTAAAACCAAAACTACAATCTAGTTTCTTCTGTCTGTTCCTTTTGTACTCAAATTATAAGTAAAAAATAAAAAATGCTCAATGCTTCAAATCAAACGAAGAAAATTTATGAAATATTGATTTGTTTCCTGAGGATAATATCGTAAACTCATTTAGGGTATGAATGAATAATTTATATGTGCGTTTTGTTGCTTGTTTTTTCCTTTTTTTTTTTTCTTTCTGAAAACACATTTAAATTCTCACCTATTGATTTTATGAGAATTCTTTTTTTCTATAGTCAGATTTTCGGACTGCAGTTACACCATTTCATGCTGAGCTTATTCATACCAAATCAGTTAAGAAAATTTACGCTTATAATTACCCGAATTTTGGCTCTTTCTCTGAACTGGCAATGCTCAGACCATCCCACTTTAAGATATTCAGTTGTTAAATTGTATGGTGACAACATACATAGAATATTCCTAGAAAAAGAACTGATAGTTATCTCTGCAATGCTAATTGTATCCATTCTCCAATAAGGATTTCCACTGAAAGTAGAGAGGGAGAATGTGAAATGGGGGGAAATATTTTGTGTTTCCCTGGAGTTACTGTCTTCAAAAAGTTTTTAGTAGTGCTTTGTTGTGTTATTGCAATTACTGGATTATAAAATCTGTTCTATTTTGTGTGCCTTAACAATCATAGCTTCAAAATAAAAAGTGTGCAGACTTTGTGTTCTGGGCTTCATTCCCTCCTTGCGTCAGTGATCCCTGAAACTACTGATAGTTGGATGACTTTGGAGCTGCAGATCTCACTTTTGAGAAGAACAGCATTATTGAGAATTTGTGGACAAAGAGTATCAGATTAGTAGGATGATTAAATAAGAGTTAATAATAATAATAGAACATCTCTAAGCCTTGCAACAACAATACTCTTTGACATTCAGCCTGCAGACAATCAGTCTTTCTTATGTCTGGGGAAGTCTTCCATGTTCACTTATTCCTCAACAAAAAGGCTTTCTGAAAATGCCATTAAGAAACCAGGGAAAACAAATGCATTTGACTGGCCAGAGTCTACCAGGATATTGAGGGGGGTGGTAGAAAATTAAGCAACGGGTGCTCCTGCCAGACAGGACATACTGTGAACATGTGGCTACGTTGGATTGCTAACAATGGGGAGAAACAAATGCAAATGTGTGAGTTTTTATAGCAATTCATACATTATATATTTATTTTACTGGAAAATTAAATCTTTTAAAAAGGAAAAAAAAATAAGTAGAACTAGCTGGCATGGAGCTACAACAGCATTTGTAGAGAAGGGAAATAAGAGGCTGAAGTCTTTCAGTTACAAATGAAAGGAGGAAAAATACTGAAATTTTCCAACTGAACCTGCTGGTAATAATTAGATTGAGGTTGCTGAGAAAATGAAACACTATTTTTTTACTTCAAGTTTTAATTTATAAAACAGGTACTAATCTTGTTCATTAGACCTGCCGGCTGGAGCCACGTGCCTGACTGTTGGTTAAGAGTGCTGTGCTGTCTACATTATGTCTGGGGACATTTAAAAGTGTTTTCTGGATTGTGTTCTTAACAAAGGTGGAACATAATCTCAAATCTGGGCCAAGGCCTTTAACTTTGAAAAACGGTGGGTATGGTTACTGCTCCAAGCATTGTAATTAGGTCCACCCATTAGGATAGATTTTCTTTGTTTCTTTGTTTGAGTTTTAGCTGGTTTTCAATGATGTGAGAGCTTTAAAAAGCAAATATTATAACAGCAACACAAAGTCCCACAGAGCAGAAGTCTGCCCAAGTAGTGGTGCAACTCATCCATCAGGGAGGTTTTATGGGTTTTATTTGTATCTCCTTATAGAAATCAGGAGAGTTCAGGAGTTCAGATGACTCAACTGGCAGATTAAAAACTACTGAGATACATTCTAATTCCTCTTCAAAATGAAATCCTGTTTCTTGTTCCCAAATTTACTACTGCATATTACTGGCAAGTCAGTGGAGGGCAGGAATTACTGGTCAGATTCCCTTTGTCGTTCATCATCAGTGCAGTGGTAGGTTATGGCCACAGAAATAGAGTCAAGATTCATGCTTGAAGAGGCTAGTAATTTATATGTGCACGGTATAAAGAATGAGCTGATCAATTAATCTCAACAATTTTGTCTTGGGACATTTATTTTGATGTAACAATATATTACCAACAAAAGACTTAAAATTCCAATGACTTTTTATGTCTGAAAGCCTGATTTGCTGTTTAAGTCAAGATTACATATTTGAAAATTAATTTTGTTCAGCACGTTTCTGGAGTAATCATAAAAATGAAATTTGGATATACTAAAAATGTTTAGACTGAGAATGTCTAGAAAACAACTGCTTGCACTAAAGTAAGTTTGTTTGATTTAAAAGGCAGTGGCATTCACATAGGAAAAATGATGCAAACTATGCTTCTATTATACCATAAGCATGAGCAGAAGGGACATTTCTTGGTGCAAACCCCTTAATCTTTTATAATCTTTTCCAAGTTAGAAGAAAATATATGTGTGTGTGTGAACATATATGTATACATCTATATGAAAAGACAGCTTCTGTTGCAGACTTGTCTCCTGTTCTGTTTTAAGGTATGAAATCTTTAACTGTGATTTGTCTAAAGGTATAAGCTTTTTAACAAGACTCTATTTATAGTCACTGAATAAAGATAGACACGTCCAGGCTCTGACTCTTCTTTATTAATGTCCTGACTAACCTAAGAGAAATTAATCACCTTCTCAGGAGCCTGTGTCTTTTATTCAGTATGGAGAGATCCAGAGAGGGTAGCTAATGCCATATTATCTAGATCATTAATGCATAAGTGGTTACAGGTAAAAAGATTTGCATCTGTCCAAAAGATCTTCCCTCAATATCTATACCCGGTCATTTACATATGAGAGGTTTGTAATTTAAAGATGCTGTACTAAATTTGAATCAAGACCATGATGACTAAATAAAGATGCAGATTCTTAACATTATACAGTCAGTGTGGAAAATGGCTGGAATTTAGTACCATCATGGGCTGGTTTCAAAAGAATGATTAAATATCAAGTGGGTGAATTGTAATATAGATGTTCCAAGTCAATCTAGCCATGCCAAGTGTTTGACATTTATTATTGCAAAACTCCTGTAGGGGCTAAAACTTGAGATATTTTCTAGTATTACTTATAGAGAGGTAATAAATAAAATGCATTCAGTGACCTTGCTTCACACATCGTAAATCAGCAAATACTTAGATACTCAGTGTGCTAGGAATTTTGCCTCTGTAGAACAAAGAAAAATTGTTTGAGGGCTTGTTTGCTAATAAAATCAATAAAATCCATCATCATTAATCACCATGTTCTTTTGGCTTTCTGATTTCCATCTAGGACCTTTGCCTGTTTTACATTGGTGAAAGTTTCCGATATTCATCGAATAGACAATAGATATGCATATAGATGTGTGTCTGTATCTCTCTCTTTCTCTCTCTGAATCTCATCCTTTATTTTCTCTATCTTGAAACAAGATTCTTAAAGGTGTACACATAATATCAGCTGGTAAATAATTCAGTCTACTCTGTATTTAGAGTATGTATAAACTTGATGATATTGCAATTTAAGCGGTAAGGACAAGGAGACTCAAGTTCTTTAATATAAATTAATCTTTTAAGACACTCCTTTTGTTGATGGACAGAGAAAGCTATCTCCAGGGGATGTGTAATTTTTACTGGTTTTATAATGACAAGGAAGAGAGGGACCATCTTCTGCAGGCACGTGTCTCCACGGACTGCAAGGGAAAGCCAGACATCTACCTGAATTTAGGTCAGCTGAGGTTGTACTAGATTCTTAACTGTTGCAGAAACTCTTCCAACTCTAAATTTCTGTGACATTATTTTAGTTTTGAGTTGTCTGTATCTACCTCCTCAACCTATTTACTCAGAATGGAAGAAAGGGCATTCTATTCACACATATATACGTTCATCTAAGGTAATGGAATTTTACTTTTGTGAGTGACCCTGGCATTTCTGGAAAACAAATAATGTTGGTAGGTGCAGATCAAAACCAATTAACCCTTCAGCCAATGACTGGTCACAGGATAATTCAGCTGCTGGCTTTTTTTTTTTGAATTCTGGGGCAATGGTTCATTGTTGATTCAAAGGGAGAAGTAAGGTTTATAGAATGACTAACACCTGGTGTTTTGCTTGGAAACCTGCCATATAAACCTTCAAGCATAAGCCAAACTTCATCCTGATTAAATCCTCTGAAGTAGCACTTCAGTGACACCATAGGCAAAACCAATACCTTTGCCAGGTACAGCTTGAGCATGTGTAGTCCCAAGTAAGACTTGCAATGCTGAAAAAAACAGCTCTGCTGCTTGACCCAAAGCAGACTTTTTGTGATAACGAGTCTTTCAGACTACAGCCAGCTATTAGAAAACAATCTAGTCATATGCAGACAGGGTAATCGTTCTGGATAGGGTTTCAAACAGGTCTAAGGAAATGATTCACTCAGTCCCCTTGAAAAGCGAATGGTAGCTGGAGACCTGTTTCCTGAGACACCTTTGAAATCCTAGCTTATGTTACAGTATGGCCATTATCCAACCTTAACTTCGGACATTGAAAGGGTTTTCTTTCTCTTTATTCTTTCCTTTTTTAATGCCAAATTAAAAGTATGAACATATAAAGTGCCTTTACACCACAGCAACTTTCCACTGAGTTAGTCATATAAAGAGGCCTTGTAGGAGGTATAAATATGATTTATACTCACTTTAAGACTTCTTTCCACCACCTGAGTGGTGTGAAACAACCTTTGTGGAAATCAGACTCGGGTCTACAGTTTCCAGAAAACAGCCAGTTTGTGTCACTCAGACCCGCTACCGCAGAAGAAGAAACTTTTCTGTTCCAGGCAACAGGGTTACCTCACTACCCAGACAAACTGTTCAGTCTCTGCATCTTTCCAACCTCCATTCTACCTGAGAATGTTGCATCACTATCCAGGAAGTCCTTTTCATTCTTTGAGAGAAAGCTTTTGATTCTGATGAAAGACAGAGATAGAAATAAGAGAAGGGAACTGAAGAGATATTTGGGTACTATTTCTCAAGAAGTCACAAGAATTACAGGAAAGTATAACTCAGCTGACAGTGTCTTCATTTTCTTAATACAGAATTTAAAATTGGGAGCAGACCTATTTAGGAAAATATCCTTAATTTCTATAAAATATTTTTTTAAGGAATGTAGAGTGTTTTAGGAAGTGTAATAAATCCAGGTTGGATATGTTACCTCTTCTGAAAGAATACCATCTGGGTTAAGGGAACAAAGTGAGGTTTTAGTTTTGTTTTTAAAGGGAAATTACTTTATGTTATGACTCATCAGAACAAGTTAATTTTCCTATTATCATGTTTTACCTTTAAGCAATAATTTTATTTTAAATTCCATAAAAATACATCTGGATTGCATTCTGGAAACAAAATTGATCTGAAAATATGACCTTAGCCATTTGAACAACAAAACAAATCCTTTCCCTTATATTTGAAAGTAATGAACATCAGTGCGTTATTTTGGCTTGCAGTAGTATTATAAAGCACCCATATACAATTTAAATATTATTATCTAATTAATTTTCCTGAATTTCTAAATGTAGGTGAAGAATTATTTATTTTACTCCTTTTACAATTGAATGACAATTAAAAACATCTTGAATGACTTTCTGAAAATGTTACAAAGCATAATTTGCAGAGGCAGACTTAAAAGTATCTTTTCTCAGGTTCTAATACAATCATAAGTTCCTTTCACAATTATGAAGGAATGTGTCCTTTCAATTGACCTTCTTTCTTGCATAAAAATAAACTCTGTAATCTCCTCGTGTCTCTGCATTATGCAGCTCTTGAAAGTTCTGTGAAGATCTCTGTATCTCCTCGAAGGTTTGAAAAGATCTCAACCTGTCATGAGGGTGCTTGACCTTTTCCAGTAAGCCAGGTACTCAATGCAACACCCTGCTGCCTTCCAGACATGTACATAAAACAGTGTGACTTTATATTTCCTTTTGCAATTACTCACATACTAATTTAAGCTGTATTTTGCAAGCTCTTTTTTATTTTCCCAAATGACAAGTGTATTAGCTAAGACTGTCAGCATAGCTGCCAGCTCCCCAAAGCAAACACAGCACGCTGTGACCTCATGCATGCCGCATGCAGGACTGACTATGAGCTGGGGGCTCCTAAGAAATAGATGTGAAGCCTGGGCCCTGTCTCAGCTGCCTTGGTAAGCATGTTTTAAGATAAACTTTATCTCATTAGGAGAGGGAAGGGGGAAATTTTGGTCAAAGTCCAACTCTAGTACTTATTTTGAGACTGAACTTTTCTGCTCTCCAAGTGTACAATATCAAATTAGGGAGAATAAAGCCGGCTGCTTGCCCGATTATTTATAACATCACAGGAAACTTGTAATGACTTATTAAGGATGGAAATAGTTCTCTTTCCTCAGAAATGGATATTACTTTGCCAAAATACACAGTGACTGACTGCATGTGAGAGATGCATGAATACTTTCCAAGTAGAAGGTTATTAAAATATACCTGGACTCATTTATCAGCACTTGCATGTTATGCATCCATCTACACTGCTCAGTGTTTTGAGGTTCAGGAACAAATTTAGATATTGAAAAACAAAAATAAAATGAAAACACAGATCAGCAACCTTCTTGTATCTTTGACAGTGTCAATGAGCCTTTAGCACAGACCCTGGCAAACATTTTAGCACAAATTAATACCCACTGACCACATAGGGTTTTCATTAAAAGCAAAGCAGTTAAGTCTGTCCCGCTGGGCATTACAGTAATAGATTTTGGAAAAGCAGGTCAGTTTGGGGAGGGAGAAAGTGTTGTTTAATCGCCATTGCAGTAAAGTTCATGTTGGTTTTAATTTCTAATTCATTCAGTGACCATAAGGATATTTATGCCATCTCTCTGAGCACCGTTAACACAAGGCTAACAAAACCAGATGCTGTCAATGAGTCTCTATCAAAAATTTTAATTAAAAATTTTTGAATATCTCATTTTTGAAGAGGACTTAAAATGGGAAAATAGCACAGAGTATTTGAAAGGGAGCTGTGCAGGATGAGACGAGTGGACTACAATATGCCTCTTCAGAGCACAGTAATTTTGGCTGTGGTAATTATCTGACAGATAATTGACAGTGAAAATCTGAGAAAGTTGGTAAAATCTGTATTTCATGGATGAAATTAAATTCATTCACCTTTTCCAAAAACTTCCCAATACTGTAACTATCTGCATTTCAGAAACAGTATTCCAGAGAGCATAGATGTAGATCTCTGTGTGACTTTGTCCACATCAGACTGTAGCACCTGTTGCAACATTGGAAACCTGCAGGGATGTAAGGAAGTGAGAGAAAGATGACACTGTCTTGAATATTAGGAAGATTATATTAAAGAAGGATTTAATTTTTTATTGTTACAAGTAAGTGCTTTTTTTTCTGAACTGTGTGCAAATAATGTGAGTATTGTTTATTTGTCTTGTCACTGCATCTCTTGCTTTATTTGCAGGAAGTTTTGGTGAAACAGAAAAATTACTCCGATGCCAAGTTCACTGCCATCTTTGTGAATAAGAGAACAAAACAAAGTATCCATGCTGCTTTGACTTGCCTGTTCATGCTGAAGCGGTAGAGTCACGGAGGGCTCACTTAGATTAGAGTAGGAGAGGACTTATTCTCAATATTTATCTTTCATCTTCTAAATAGAACATTTTCTAGGGCTACAAATGTTAATTTCCAGCATAGACTGAGTTCTTTGGAATAACTATGGGTTTTCAGTTTCTTCAGTTTTCAAGTTATTAGTTGCCCATTTGGCAACAGTAAGATCTAACTTGCTTCATTTAGATATTCAGAAGAAAAAGGCATGGGGCACTCACAGACCAATGAGGCAAGGCAAGGCTTATCTTGAACTTTCAAAAATCTGATTAAGCATCCAAATCAGGAAAAAGAAAAAAAAGGTACTGAACAACTGCTCACTAACTCAGTTCCTCAAAATTAAATGCATATTTGAGGAGTGGAATTCACGGTACAGCATGGGAGACCCAAACTTTCCAGTACAGCCCTCAAAAATGATTCATAGGAACCAATATGGTTGCATGGTGAATATCTAAGGTACACATTTGAAAATGTAAGAGAGGGAACTATCTAATACTCTGTCTTTCTCCTGAATTTAGGTACTTATTTATAATCCAGGTTAGGTTCTGTGGAACTAAGATTTGAAACCAAAAAACTTTGCCTGCACTTGTCCATGTAAGTTTTAAGAAGTATCATCAAAGACAACTGTCTCCTCTTTCATAAGATAGCCAGTGAGAAGGGGGAGGAGGAGGAGGTGATGTTACTAAACACATTTTGCATAACAGTCTTGCTAAGAAAGTACTTACCGCCTTCTTCTGACCTATTTTCAAATGAAAGTGTCTGTAGGAGCTATGCAATGTGTCGAAATTGATGCTGTCGTCATGCATGAAGTGATCTCAAAGCACACTTACTGAACTGGACAGACTTAGCAAAAGGATACCCTGTTTCACATCCCATATGGACTGGGTGGTGAGGCTGTGCTTTTAGATTTTTCCTTCCACTGAGAGAATGACATATTTGGATGTATGCAGTGACAAAGTAAGTTAGAAAACTTAGATGCCTATGGAATCTCAGATATGTAAATGAATACATGAAGTTTTTTAGATCATCCTTCTGGCTATAATGTCCAAACTACACTATAATTTTCTAGTTAGTGCCTAAGTACTGTTTTGGATCTCACCTTGGATTGTTTTGGACATTGCTTCTGCATAAGAGTTTTGGTAATTTTACTTATCAAGCTTCTAACAAGCATTCAAGTGTAACAGAGAAGCAATAAAAAAATTTATCTGAGAAAATTATTTTTGCTCTATGTTTTGGAAGCTGATAAAAATTCTGAGATATTTCTATACAACCTGTTGTTGTTATTGTTGGGGTTTTTTTGTTGTTTGTTTTTCTTTCAGGTGCTGTACATCATTCTCTTAGTGGGTATGACTTTCTAAGCAGGTAAACAGAACTGTATTGCTCTGAGATGTATCAAGAAAACATTGACAAGAAGGAAAGCTGCAACAGAGAAAACAGCATATGGAAAAACATAGAAACATTTCTGTTTTTCCCCATGGCTTAAGGGTGATCTTACATAAGCAAGACTCTCATGAATATCTTTATAACTTTTTAAAAAAGCTATAAACATAAAGAATATAAATCCTTAAATGTTAGCAAGGTGAATACCTGGGAGGGAATATAAGAGCGAAACATACCTGTAACCCTCTTTCCCAGCAAAATAGATTAGTAATTCTCCCCACTGCCAGGTTTCCCCAGTGAAATTGCTTCTGAATAATTTCGAACATCTTTTCAGTTTCTTTTTTCCCTGATTTTCCTTTGTCTACTTTTGAAGACTAAGGTGGAGAAATGCAATGTCATTAAAGGGCAACTAGAGTATCTTGGTTTGTTCACTATGTGGAATCTAATATGTTCAGATCTCAAAGACCTCAGTCCTCTCATGTGTCCTCTGTCTCATAGGGACGGTGTCCAGCAGGCAGAATACAGCAGATGCTGAGACAAATATGGATGAGAATATGTGATTGGAAGCAACTGTGTTATCCCAATTTAAAAAGTTCTCACGAGAAGTAATCACTTGTGATTTTCTACCTTCATTATAAGGTAGCTGAATACTAAATATGGAGAAGTATGAGGATTATAAAAGGCTACTGACTAACATCTCTGTTACCCTTATTCATTATTTATCATAAGACATGACACTTCATAAGCACAAGGATCAACTCTGACCTTTTTATAAAATGTGTTTCTTCTTTGCACCTTTGTTGATTTCTGGTCTAATTTGTGGATTATGGGTAATAATCAGTTAATCTACAGAGATGGGTGTGGTAGATGGACCCCTCCTGATAAAGCAAGGATTTATTTAAACTTCCCCAAACTTGAAGTAATGCCAGTTCCAAATATCGCTAGAGTTTTTAAGAAAGTGTTACGAAATTATATAGAGAGATTTATGTGAAATGCATAAATACATATTCATTTTTGCTTTTATTTTTCAATTTTCTAATTAAACTGGTCTTCCTTATGGTATATCTTATCCAAACAGAAGGAGGAAGTTTCATAAACTTTCCAGAGAAATCTGCTGCCACTGCACTTCCTGAGCAACTCCATTGTCGTCCGGTGGGTCTCCAGAGTACTGCTTGGGTCACAAGGCTACATTCCTCACAGTGAACTGCTCTTTCTGCACAGGCTATCATAGTTTTTTAGTTTAGAATCTAGTTTGGAAATCTTTTTATATATCCAACAGATTAGAAGACAAGTGTAAAATAATTCTTTTTTTTCTTTCGTACTATGTATTATCCATTTCTGTAGCCTGAAACTAAAGTCAGTAGCTAAGCTGAGAAAAGCTGAAGCATGCAGTATAAATTTTGATGTGAATAAATATAGTGACTCTTTAAGAGGATTTTATTTATGCATTTGTTCTCATATTACTTAAAAAATAGACATAATTTTCTATACACAAAATATTAATTGACAAAGAAAATACATCACCGCCCAGAGGGCTAACCATATCCTGACCTGTATCAAAGGAAATGTAGCCAGCAGGTCAATGGAGATGATTCTTCCCCCCTACTCTGCTCTGGTGAGACACCTCCTGGAGTGCTGCATCCAGCTCTGGAAACCTCCATAGAGGGAAAACATGAACCCATTGAAGCGGCTCCAGAGGACGGCCACAAAACTTTCAAGATGGATGGAACACTTCACCTGTGAAAAAAGGATGAGAGAGCTGATGCTGTTTGCCTAGGAGAAGAAATGACTCCAGGGAGACCTTATTCTGGCCTCTCACTACTTGAAGGGGTCCATATAATTATGATGGGGACAAGCCTTTCAGTAGGGCCTGTAGCAATAGGAAAAGGGGTGGTAGTTTTAAATGAAAAGAGGGTAGCTTTCACTTAGATATAAGGAAGATATTTTTTATGTTGAGTGTGATGAAACACAGCAACAAGTTGCCCAGAGTGGTGATAGAAGCCCCATCCCTGGAAAAATTCAAGGTTAGGCAAGACCAGACTCTGAGCAAACTTAAAGGTCTCTTCCAACTCAAACCATTCTATGATTCTGTCAAAATAATATATTTAATTGCTCCCAGCACATTGCTCTCCATTTTTCCCACTGTCTCTTACACTCATTACTCTAAGGCTACTTCTAAAAAGAGCTAATATGAAGAAGAACAAGAAGAGCTGGATAGCAGTTGATGCTATATGATGACACATTCATGCTTTTCTAAGTATCAAAGAACTTTTTTCTTATTGTGACATTTTTCTTAATAAAGGCAGCGGTTTGATTGGGAACTGTGTGTATGCTTCTGCCAGGGCTAAATTTGTTTCTAATTATCTGGCACAATCGCCATAGCAGAGCATGCTGTGTATGCCAGCATTACACAGATAGAGAGGTTGTGAGCAGAGACACATTCTGCATTTAGAATGTGAAAAGCAGCTGAGGAATTCACCACAAGGCAGGGATGTGAAAGCTTTACTTAATAAGTTATTTTTTCCCACTGTCTCCTCCCTGCAGCTGATGGAGTAATGGAGTTGTAATGGTCTTCTCCTTGGCAGTCAATTAGGCACCTACAGTTACTCCATGGGGTGTAGATTTCAGATGAGTCATTTATTCATAAATAAAAATAATTACTGCACATTTTGCTCTAATATTCTCCATTCCTATACACAGCATATTATTTGTACCAAACCTTGTCACACTCTGAAGGTTGTTTTTCTCTTTTCTGTCCTCTTTAATACCAATGTAGATTGACATAGACTGTTTTGTGATATCCCATTCTTTAGCACACATCTCATTTTTTTCTTGCCTTACAGGTACTAGAATTCACATGTTAAAGGGTCATTTTTTAAAGGAGGAACTTAAAGAAAGACCCTGAATCTGGAGGAATTAGTAATGCTAAACTGATATTTTGAACCCTGAAGATGGTATTGCACTATAAGGTTTTGAAGAAGTGGCCCTACTGGAGGCACTTTTAAAGAGACATAAATCTAAGTGTCTAGCAGTTAACAAAAACTGAAAGTCAAGTATTGTTATACCTTTTGGATATGTACAGGAAATGAAATGTACAATGCAGATGTACAAATTATTCCAAAATAAGGAATGGAATTCAGTACCCCTACTTGCCCTGAGCAGTTGAACTGAATTTATTTAATTAGGCAAAGTGAGAAAAAGTTACATGACTTATTCTTGAAACATTTTTAATTTTTTGCTTGTCTATACATGTTTGTATGCATCTGTACGTATATGCAAAGATGCAGCAATATAGAGATAAAGAATAGATAAGTTATTTGCAATATTTTAAATACTAATATGTGAAATAACTAAGAACCATAGGTAAAATCAATCTGGACTGCTCCATAAATCATGTCTTAACTCCTCTCAAGCAGTTCCTCTTGTCTTTGATAGCTGTTTTCTCCTGCTCACCTAAGAAGGAGCCTTTCCACAGAACAAACTCATGCCCCAATCCCCTAGTCCCTCCCCCTCCTCGCTGTTTATATATATTCCAGTTATTGTACTCTCTTATCAACACTTTCCCCTCTTCTCCCCACCCCTATGTCCTTCCTCTTCTTTCTCTCATTCTTCTCCCACTGTGGACTTTAAGTGGAATATGGGTGGGATTGATTTTAAGCAGCAAGCAGACAGACAGCAGGAAAAGGCTGTCCCCCAGGTGTCCTGACATGTCCTTGCCCTTTAAATGGTCACACTTACTGCTGACAGGATGGCAAACTTCAGTCCAGAATCAGCTCTCATAATAAGACAATGATGTCACTGGCTCAGTCCCACTACAGACTTTGTGGAAGAGGCAATGTAGCTATGAGGTGAATATAAACAACTGTAAGAAGTATCTTATTTCATAGGAAGATCTTTTCTTGTAAGACAGATTTTCTTTGTCTGTCTTTCTCTTTTTCAATATTTAATACAGGCTTTGATTCCTAATATAGGTCAGCACTCTTATGGTCCCTGTAGAGTGTGGGCAGTCACATGGCTAGCTGATTGAGGCCATTCTACATAAAGATGGAATTGCTGCAGCACTAAGCTTTTTCCATGGAGAGGCTTGCTGTGTCTAGTGGTAGCTTAGAAGCAGCATTTAAATGCAGATGTAGCTGGAGCCTGGCAAAGTAAACAGTACCTGCAGAAAGAGGTAGCTGTATGGAAAAATAAAGTGATTCACTAATCTATAGAACAGCAGCACGTAGGAAGATTGTCTAAGCCCAGCTCTAAATGCAGTCACTTAAAACTCAGAGTCTCTCAACTGTCAGAATCATCAGCTTAGAGCTCCTATTTGAAGAATTTACATCTTGAAGGTCACTTTCATCTTAAAAGTGAAGAAGATGGTGATTGGGGTATGCTAGAACTATCTTTGTCATAGAAGAAATAAAAAAAGTACTTTTTTCTGCTTCCCGACAGCATGTATTGTTTAAATTCATAACCCTTCTAGCTTTAATATGTAACAATTTTCTTCTACAGCACCTCCATGATTCTATTCTTAACGATGACTGCCCATCTTGACAGTCTTCTGGGGAATGCAATCCAGCTTGCGCAATCCATAAGAACAAATCTAGCTGTATTAAAGGGCTAATGTCCTTCCAGAGCATTTAAAATTATCTGCCACATCTATCTCAGTGTATAAAAGTGAAGGTATGATCAGCTTTGTTAACTGTTTTGAAAAAAGCTTCTGCTTTCAAAAGAAAATATTTGTCACTTTTAATATAAACATTACCTTCAACGTACAGTATTAAAAATCCTAAGTATTTTAGCCAAAACCAGTAATGACAGCTAAAATGTCTTGATTTGGATGAGAGGAAGGAATAAATTTATCAAAGAGTTTAGATCTTAAGTTTTACTGAACTGGAAAACATGTGGAAAGCATCACCTAGACCACCTCTGTTTCCCTGAGACATTCTATATTGCCATTCATTAAAGAAATTATGAAGTAACATACTCCTAATCTCAATGAACAACTCTGAATCCAAACTTTTTCCACACTTTTAGCATTTGCTGTTCGATGCATAGGAGAAGTAATCAGACAGCTGTGAATTTTAGATACAGATACTTCCTTCTCCATCTTCCTGTAAACTGTTTTCCAGTCTATTGTGTTCTGATATAGAGAATCAAAATAGATATCCTTTCTGGACAAAAGCCCAACCAGAATCAGGTTGGCTGACGTAATTCATGTGTTTCCAATGTACACTAAGTCTGTTATACACAAGTTTCACTAACAACTTGGCATTCATTTAGTAGTGGCATCATTTCAAGGAATGGAGAGTCAAGAGGAAAGTTTTTGTGCTAGATTCTGTCTCCTGAAATTGCTTTGCTTAAGAGAAGAACAGACTTACTGGAGTTTCCTTCAATTGTTTGTGGAGAGCTATATTGCAGTTACTGAACAGATGAAGCCTCACCATGACATATATATTTTTAACAGGGTTTCTTTTGTTTTGACATTTTACTTTATAATTTCATGTGTAAAGCCGGCCTATTATATTATAATTAACTCTGCTGTGACTAGGCGGTAGTTAGTGGCTATTCCTAGGCCAAATCTGGTGGACTGTCACCATGGACTACTACCAATCAAAGTTCTTTGACAGTTCAGTTAGTAGCAATGGATACTTCTGGAACTTAATGATTACAGACACAACAGCTGTGCTGCAGTCATGGGTGAAACCAATTTTGCACATAGTTTGGAGATAAATTTATTGAGCCGTTTGAGTTTTAACCTAAATGTACGATATTAATTTTAGCTAGATTAGGTGGGACTGATGTTTAGAAAGAAGCTTCATCTTTGGAGAAGCCTAATTTACATAGTCAATAGGCCATCAGAAATTCTAGAAGACAGCATAAAAGGAGGTGCTATTCTTATATCCAACTTTGAAATGTTTAGAAAACCTTTAGCAACAGCTATGTCATACTAAGCAAAATAGTAAAAAGAGCCAAGGACTTTTCCTCCTTTAATTTTTGGTTAATCATGCTCTTGGAACAATGATCCTTCAGGCCTTGTGCACATGGGCCAAAATCAATGCTAAATGGCAGTGTAGAAAAATAAAAAAAAATAAAAAAGGATGACTTTGTTTAGGCCAGATATAGAGAGAGAGGCAATATAAAGATTTATATGTCTATTATCTACATATAATGATTTATATGTCTGTTATCTACTCATCTCCTCAGCTGGTCTTTTCATCATACTTCTGCCAAGACTTTAAGCTGCTGATATTTACCTGGACACTTTATTTGTATATTTAAGTGTTTAAATGTTTGATAGTACATTTAAAACTGCAGCTTTGCAATATTACTGCAAGGCTTTGTCAGCTGGCTTCTCCTAGTGCAATATCTTTGCAGAAATAATTATGTCATCCATCTTTAAAACTGCTTGTAAAGAAAAAAATAAAGCAGCACAAAAAGAGATAAATCTTCCTCTTCTTCCAAGAGCAGGATTGTTTCTGACTCATAAAATCATATCCTAATAATAAAATCTCAATTCTTTTAAGAAGGTTTGGCCAATATTCTAAACAACGATACCCAATTACTATCATCCAGTAGGTCAGATGTGATACCCACTAGAGATGCAAGGCCCTAATCTTTCTTTTTCCCCTTGGACAATCCATCATTAAAGCACTTCAGAAGGGTTCTTCTAATCATAACTCATTGGCTTACTCTCAAGATCCTGTCATCAGTCCTGTGTTTCCAACAAAGTTTCTCTTGAAAAACTGAAGGAAATACTTGCTTGAAGTTTAAATTCAGTCTAAAAGAGATGACAACAATAATTTTTGTTTAAGCATTGTTTTAAAGAAAAACACAATGACTTACCTCTTAATGTGATTCCTAAATTACATTGACAATAGATATCTTTAAAATTGTCAAGAAAGCAGAAAGTAAAATAGTGCTGTTTTGGTACCACTAAATTTTTGGTTGTTCATGTGATTACTTATTGTTAAACCTAATAACTGGAGCAGAGCTAAAGTGCTGTAATAGTGTGTGCCTGCTAAAGTGCATTAACAAAGTAGTCATTACGTGACTACACAGGTCTATTTAGGGTGCAGAGTAGGGAAGCAGAGATCTGACCTGTTTCTAAATGATTGCACAAAAGCAGGACATAGAAAAAGAAAATGTCTAAGCTCCTATGACTGATGTGACATACCAGTAACAAAGGCACTGTAGTGCTAATTCCTATTTTAGTGTAATACAGGTGACAACAGTATTTAGACAATTGTGAGGCAGTTTATGTCTATCCAATTCTGTTAAAGATAATAAAAAGTCTTTAGATAAATACATCAATAGTAAAAGGAGGATCAGGGAGTACATTCAGTCTTATTGGATGCAAAGGGAACAACTGTGACAAAGGATGAAGACAAGGCTGAGGTACTTCATGCCTTCTTTGCCTCAGTTCCGTGTGTACATCCCCAGAAGCTAGAGGAGCAGAAAAAAGCTCCCATGATCCAAGAGGAAGTAGTTAGAGACTTGCTTGGCCAATTAGACCCACAAATCTATGGGGCCGGACGTGATCCACCCAAGGGCATTGGGAGACTTGGCAGACGTGCTTGCCAAAACCTTTTCCATCATCTTGCAGCAGTCCTGGCTGACTGGGGAAGTTCCACTGAAGGCTGGCTAATGTTCTACCCATTTACAGAAAGGGTCTGAGGGAGGATCCAGGGAACTACAGGCCTGTTAGTCTGACCTCAGTGCCAGGGAAAGTCATGGAACAGGTGATCTTGCGTGCTATCATACAGTACATGCAAGAGAACCATGTGATCAGGCCCAGCTAACACAGGTTCATGAAAAACAGGTCCTGCCAAACTAATCCAATTGCCTTCTATGATGAGATGACACACTAACTGGACAAGGGAAAGGCTGTGCATATAGTCTTCTTGGACTTTTGTAAAGCCATTGACAGAGTTTCTCACAGCATTCTGAATCACAGAATCATTAGGTTGGAAAAGACCCACAGGATCATTGAGTCCAACTATTCCTAAATCATGCCCTTCAGCACCTCATCCACCCATTTTTTAAACACCGCCAGGGAAGGTGACTTAACCACCTCCCTGGGCAGCCTGTTCCAGTGTCCAATGACCCTTTCTGTAAGAATTATTTTCCTGATGTCAAATCTGAACCTCCCCTGGCAGAGCTTGAGGTCATTCCCTCTTGTCGTGTCTCCTGTCGCTTGGGAGAAGAGGCCAGCACCCTCCTCTCTACAACCTCCCCTCAGGTGGTTGTATAGAGCAATAAGTTCTCCCCTCAGCCTTCTCTAGCCTAAACAACCTCAGCTCTCTCAGCCACTCCTCGTAAGACTTGTTCTCCAGCCCCTTCACTAGCTTCGTTACTCTTCTCTCTGGACTCGCTCCAGAGCCTCAACATCTGTCTTGTGGTGAGGAGCCCAGAACTGAACACAGGATTCGAGGTGCGGTCTCACCAGTGCTGAGTACAGAGGGAGAATAACCTCCCGGAACCTGTTGGTCAAGCCGTTTTGGATACAAGCCAAGATGCCATTGGCCTTCCTGGCCGCCTGGGCACACTGCTGGCTCATGTTCAGTCAGCTGTCAACCAACAGCTGGAATTGTTTAGCCTTGAGAAGAGGAGGCTGCAAGGAGATCTTATTGCTCTCTATACACAACTACCTGAAAGGAGGTTGTAGAGAGGAGGGACCTGGCCTCTTCTCCCAAGTGTCAGGGGAAAGGACAAGGGGCGATGGCCTCAAGCTGTGCCAGGGGAGGTTCAGACTAGAGATCAGAAAGAAATTTTTCACAGAAAGAGTCATCAGGCACTGGAACAGGCTCCCCAGGGAGGTAGTTGTGTCACCATCCCTGGAGGTATTTAAAACACGGATGGATGAGGTACTCAGGGATATGAGTTAGTGATTGATAGGGATGGTTGGAGGTCTTTTCCAACCTGGTGATTCTATGATTTCATGCTTCTGTGATGTTTATATCTTGGCACCTCCTACACAGCAAATCTCATTTGCTATTTGCAATTTGGGTTTGTTTGTTTTCTTTTTCATAGTTTGTCTAGATTTACCAGTCAAAGAAAAAACTATTGTATCCCAGACCAGTAAATCCATTTCAGTGATACATCCATTTATTTCATTAAATAAAGGCTCAAAAGTTCACACTTATGCAGGCAATTTGATACACAGACATCAGTATTAAGAATATTTCTTCAAAAGTCTGTTAGGAATATTTCTTCTATACTCTGCTTACATATTTATGCCCTTTTCAAGCAAACTTCATATATGACTGTTGGCTTTTGAGCTCTTTGGACAAAATAACTGCTATTTGGCAAAGTACTATGTTTGCCACTTAAGACTCCTCATGACTAGGATGATAATGTGATAGTTAAGGTCAACAGGAGGAGCTCTTACACTAACTGACAACTGAAGCAATCAAGAATTGGCCTGTCATTCCTGCAACAGATGAAGACAGGGAAGCTCTTCAAAATAATATGTCATCTTTTACAACACTGTTTTGTTAGTTTTAGCCAGATAAAGCATTCTATGTAGCAGTGTTCCTGTATTTCTGCTATGGCCTTTGCTCAAAGTTCCTCTGAGATAGATTCACTCTGGGGATCAGACTTGAACATAAATCAAAGTATGACAGGAAAAGTGACATTTTGCAATTTCATTCTTTTCTAGGAACATATGCATGTGTGTAAATTAAACCTGGGAAGAGAACAATTAATGTAGAACATATCTAGCTTATGGACTACTGCCGATGCTTTCTGTTTCATAGGGAAGGTAAAAATGTTTGATCCTGTGAAGAAGATAAAACATTTATCTTAAGATAATTTCCATCTTTTGATAACTTTCTTGTCAAGTTTCTTCTTGCTATTATTTTCTAGATTTGATTAATGCTGGATGCAGCAGCTGCACTAAACAAAGAGTTGAGCCTCTTACCTGTGCTTTGATATGAAGCAGAACAAGTGACAAATCCATGTACACTGTCATTATGTTGCATGAAAATTTGTCTGTAATTTCAGAGAGGACTATGTATAAATATGTGGGTAGGCAACACTCCTTTACTGCTTTGATTTATTGCCCTAATTTCGGACCAAGCAACACCAATTACAAAGTCAAAGTTAGTGTTGCAGGCCCATAGCCATAAAAATGTGCACGCAAATTGTCAACTCATTTCACTTTAATCTATAAATTATTTGATGTAGGAGCTCATTAGGAGCCTGGTTTACATTCCAACTTAGATAAGTATTGAAAATATTCTCTGTTCTGCTTTCAGTCTTGGTGTCTGATCTGTGTTTGAAATGCCCCCTTGCCTTCCTATTTGCAGTGGAGATTATAATTTTGTGTCATCATTCACTTGGTTCATGATGGATCATAAAATAGCCATTTTTACTTCAAGACATACATCTTTAAGTAGTTTACTGTTTCTCCTTAAATATCTTGTTATGTACCTGTTAAAATGATGTCAAGTGTTTTGAATAAGGGTCTGCATCCTTAACAGAAAAAAAATCACTCCTGGCAAGTTTTCTTAATTAATGGAATGTATAATAATATGTCTATATAACTACACACATATATAACTACATTTATGTATATAAAAAGTAAAACAGAAATATTCTGATTTTTTTTTATTGTGATAGTATTTTCTAAACTGTTTTGCCTTTTCTATTTACATTTACTTTGTTTTACATATTTCAGCAAACTACTTGTTTCAAGTCTCTTTTACATCATACACACAAAGCACTTTTAAGAGAAAAGGCATGGAATGAAAAGACATCCTAAGTGATTAATTCGGTATAGGAGATCTGGTTTATGCTTGCTTCTAAACAACCAAGGCCCACTTTGATTTCAATGTTAGCCTGTGTCTCTGTGACTCACTGTTCCACTCTCTGAAATGTAGATGATACTGTTTACATACTATATAGTACGTTGACATGAAAATTATTAATATTTGCAAAAGTATTTTTAGGTACTACAGAAATACATTAACAGTTTTATTGGTCACATTTTCACGTGTGTAACATAGCTCTGTTTAAAAAGCTAATAGACAAAACCAAACCTTGAGCGTACGTAGCAATGCAAATTCCATGTGTGTACAGGATCTCAGGACACTTAGCTGTTTGCTTCCGTGCATCTAAGCCCATGTAACTTCTATCTTTTACTTAATGCCCCCTCTTTTTTATGAACTTCTGTTAGACGTGACCCTCTCTTTGATCTTTTCTGTTTCTGTTTTCTTATGTCTTATCACATATCAGTACCTGTGGGTTATCCGTGAACATATTTTCAAGGAACAGCTCCTTTAAAAGAGTGCGGGTTATCTTAAGGTGGGTTATACACATGAAAATATGTTAGCTATTTATCCTCTTAATCCTTGCCTTTCAATACCTCAGTTAAAAGTCTTTGCATTATTGTCCCCTAACACCTCCAGTGAATACTATTACTGCCTTCCACTTTCCAATGTCTCTCCAATGTGAGGCAGCTCACTATCAGTACTGGACTGTCTTTCATTATTTACATGATCTACTCCAAGATTTGACCATATTTACTTTTGTTATTTATATTCAGTATAAGATCCCTAGTACAATGCTCTCAGGAAAGGGACTGGAGATGATTCCTCTGTAGCAGCTTTAATTAATTTCTCCTAGCTTCTAGAAGAAAGTTGAAATACAATGCTAATTTATCCCTTTCTATTCTCATTTTTTCTGATGGTTCTCTTGGCATATGCCTATGAACAACCTTCTCATTCTCTTATAAACTGATTTGCAAAATATTCTTCTGTGATATTTAATGAAAAACTTGATGAAGATCAACCTTTGCTGGCAAAATATTGATTCCTATGATTTTAAGGAATATTGTCTGTTTTGTTGCAGTTTTCTGAAAGTATTCATACCTTATGTTTTGACTGCTTCATATATCAGGAACTCCTGGGAGACAGAACTTTATCTATCTATCTGCTTATTTATTTTTCTTTGCATAGTGCTCCTCTGTTGTCATCATTAAAATTCTTTGGAAAATCAGTCTTGGAAATTAATTTCAAATTATTTTCAGTTTAAATTGGTAGTTTTATGTTTGGAAGAATATTCATCTTTTTATTTTCCTCTACATCCTCAGCTGCAGCTAAAAATATATGATCCCTTCAGTTCTTTCACATATCTTCACAACTGTTACATTCCCTGTTGAGATGGATTTGTAATTTCTTTCACATATACGTTAAGAAGCCACTGCAAACAATTACAGCAGTCTCAATACAAGTAAAGAAAGGAATAGAGAGATGATCTCATTTAGAACTTTTTCCTCTATCCAAACAAGTTCCTTGTTCAGAGGTAAGTGGAAGCAAATCTCTGATACTCCTCTCCTATGCCAGGTCACCCGTCTCAAAGCATGAAAATAGACTGCAGACACAAACTGCAAAAAATACTCTCAGACAAGAATAAATCTGTGATGTCAAGTACAAGTAAAGCCTCTGTTGTTTTGCTGAACAGGCAGGCAAAAATTGTGAAAGCTTTTACAAATATCCTGAAGATTTTATTACATATACTAAATCTGTGTTTTCTAAATTAGTTAGCCTTCTGCCGTGCTAGGGTTAAACCTAAATAATTATTATTATGGACGAGGTTCAGGAGCAGGACAAAAAAAATAATGCATTCCGTTGTTGAAAGGATATGCAGGGAGGGAGATTTGTATAGCAAATGATGAGTTCATGAAGAGAAAGAAAATCTGATTTCTAAAGTGAAGTTTGAACTGAAAGGACAAATCACAAGGTGAAGATTCACACATACATCTGAATAAATCAACTGTAGTAATGCACTGTAAACATGACAGCAATCAGCCTCCACGGATTCTTGAACAAGCTTGCATGACTGAGAGTTATTTCTGCCTGCATCATCCTCAGCACTTTGCTACTGTGCCCTCACCAAATGCAAAAAATATTCATTGCACAGTAGGAAGCCAACTGTATCTGCTGGAACAAGCTACAGTGCTGGTTTGATAGGGAGGGAAATAGATAAGGGACATTGCTGCTAGCATATCATAATGAAACAATGAGACTTAGAGCGGTTTAATGTCTTTGATGTACAACACAGATTATTTTCTAATGCCTGCAGTAAGAAGCCAGCCCGAGACAAATCCACTTTTTTGGGGGTTTGGTTCTTGTTTGATTTTTTTGTTTGTTTTTTTTTGTTTTGTTTGTTTGGGTTTTTTTAAAGGAAGGAGATCAACCAGAAAATTATATCCAGAATTTCAAAACTAAATCTCAAAATATGCCAGCTATGCTCAGGGAACCTCTGCAAGATCAACAGGACAGGTTTAACAAGGCCAAGTGCTGAGTCCTACAGTTGGGACACAACAACCCCTTGCAGCATTTGGGGAAGAGTAGCTAGAAAGCTGCCTATCCGAGAAGGACTTTGGGGTGTTAGTTGGCACCTGGCTGAATATGAGTCAGCAGTGTGCCCAGGTATCCAAGAAGGCCAATGGCATCTTGGCTTGAATCAGAAACAGGTTGGCCAGCAGGACCACTATTCAGTGCTGGTGAATCTGCACCTTGAATACTGTGTTCAGTTTTGGACCCCTCACTACAAGAAAGACATTGAGGTCCTGGAGCATGTCCAGAGAAGGGCAACAAAGTTGGTGAAGGAGCTGGAGAACAGGTCTTACAAGAAGCAGTTGAAGGAATTGGGGTTGTTTAGCCTGGAGAAGAGAGGGCTGAGGGGAGACCTTATCACTGTCTGCAATTATCTGAAAAGAGGTTGTAGAGAAGTGGGTGTTGGTTTCTTTGCCGAAGTGACAGGTGATAGTATGAGAAGGAATGGCCTCAAGCTCTGCCAGGGGAGGTTTAGGATGGACATTAGGAAGAAATTTTTCACAAAAAGGGTCATTGGACACTGGAACAGGCTGCCCAGGGAGGTGGTTGAGTCACCTTTCCTGGAGGTGTTTAAGCCACCGGTGGATGAGGTGTTAAGGGGCATGGTTTAGTGTTTGATAAGAATGATTGGACTCGATGATCCAGTAGGTCTCTTCCAACCTGGTTATTCTATGATTCTATGATTCTATGATTCTATGATTCTATGATTCTATTCTAAAAGGTTTATTAGGCACTGGAACAAGCTGCCCAGGGAGTTGGTTGAGTCATCATCCCTGGAAGTATTTAAAAGATAGGTAGGTGGAGTTCTTAGTAGGGATATCATTTAGTAGTGGACAAGTATGGTTGGGCTGGATGGTCTCAAAAGCCTTTTCCAACCCAATGATTCTATTCTATTGTAAATGTACAATCAACTCTATTTTTTAATTCAAGGATTGTGCTTGATGTTACTTCTGTGAACACATAGTGAGTTCTTAACTTTTTTTGTTGGTAAAGGAAAAAGATGAAAGGAGCATCTGCAATATTCTAAAATGAGAAAGATTGTTATACACTTTTCATATAAAAGTTAATTATATTGTTTAGTTTTCAGTATCTAACTCTTGGTACTATTCGGGGGGCTGATTCTTACATAGTTAGTTGAGACAAAATGAGATACCTCTTCATAATACATTCTAGAAGCTGAGAATTAGGACCTTTGCCAGCAATAGAGCTAGAAATAGTCTACTTATTTGAATTTTCTATATCTAAGCATACTTGATAGCTACCTTAATTAAGTACTTGTGTAAAATTAGTATAAGATTTTTTGCATTGATCGAGCCCAAGCACTTCTCCTTAGGGCTGTTGCTTACTCTCTTGTTCACCTAGACCACAGAACTGGGGTCGTCAAGGGTCAGAAAGCACAAGAAAAGTCAAGAAAGTTTTACATATATTGCTGAGAAAGAGGAAGGAGGTAGCTACAAGCTCAAATATTGCTGTCCGTTAGAGGATCTGAAGGAACTGTCCACCTTCCTATCATAGGACAGTACTTAATTATACCTATGCTGCATACTAGAGTATGCCGCAAAGGTCCCTGAAATGATGCCAGTCTGACTGTAAGTACACGATTACAGACACACTTCTGCTAATAATATATTTCCATCTCTACACAAGCATACCACCTTTCACTAAGAATAAACTTTCTCTGATTCTTCCATATCTAAAGAGAGAAATTCAAGGTTGTTAAATCTGCAAGGCTGGGTTAGTTCTGCAGCATAATGGCTGATTATAAACAAAACACCTGTGTCTGATTGAACAGTGGGAGAAATGCTAAATATCATCCTGCTAAAACCAATATATAGAGGAGTAAATATAGAAAATGTTTATATATTTAGGAACATGAGAAATGGATAAATATTCAGACAGTAGACATAAAAATGAAAACAAACAAAATGGAACATATTCAAAAGTGGTTCCATTAAATGCTTGCAGACAAGCTACAGGCAAGCTGTCATTCCCATAAACTAACCTTCTGAAAACTTTAAATAGCAAATAAATTTAAAAAATCGTTATATGTTGTTAGCTAAATCAAAAACAGAAAAAAGAGGAGAAATTTAAAAGAAATTTTAAAATATTTAGGAAAAATGGCTTACTAAGCTGTCATGACTATTAACTACTACTGTTACAAGCAAATTTCCAGTTCTCTTTTATGATAGGGAGAAATCTTGTTCTGACTTGCTTCAACATGAAATGACCTAGACTGTCCTTCATTAGTATCAATGGGAATGGGTAATTTAAATGAAATTTTACATATAAGGGAGGACTTACAGCCATAAATTCATATTTTTGGCCTCATGATGTTATTACAGTTGTGATGGTTTAAGGGTAAGAAATTTAAAATTTGCAGAAAAAGGCAATTTTAAAATTTTCTTTTTTTTTGCAGAGAAATAACAGAACGAAGGACAAGCTTTAATGATCAGTATCTTGCTGAAGAAAGTCTATGTACTTCTTCCAACTATATCAGGAATTTAAAAGCTATTTTGTCTCCCTGTTAGACTTTCTTCCATTATGTTTTTAAATTGTATATGCAGTCAAATTAACATTCATATGGAAAGGCAGACTGTCACCTTTCCAGACACACAGTTTTGCAAGTTCACAAGAGTTCTGAAATGATCTTCAGTTCAGCAGTTCAGTGACAGTCTTTTGATGTTTCATATTTTGAAAAGCTGATATATATCTGTATTATAATGATCCAAGTGATTTAATTACCATAGACCTATACACAACAGTACCCTGAACAAGGACTGAAGAATATAGGAGCTTCTAGTAACAATAGGAGACATTTCCTCTGTGCTGAGGACTTGTCTTTTCTTCTCAGTAGATCTAGATGCACTCTAGTGATCAACATCTAGAACAAGCAAAAAAGTCCATATTTAATTTGCTAGAAAATAGATTTCAATTGAATTTAAGTATGAGTAGTAACCTTGAAATTCCCATTTGAATGTCATAACATAAATAAGAAATTAATACAACAATTGTGTACATCAATGAGTTGAGAATAAAAGAAAACAAAATCCAAAATCTCATTTTTTACTTGTGATAAGCAGTTAAACAATCCAGATTTCTGTTCATTACACAATATTTGGTGTTGGCTTCCTTGGACATAGAGTCTCTGAGCTGTCATCCAGCCACATTGTTTGCTAAAGAAATCCTTATCTTTAGGTCTAATTTATCACTGATATAATTTGAGGCTGAGATGTTGCCTCTTTGATAGTTATTTAGAATAATCAAAGTATTTTCAAGGGAGTCTTAAGAAACAAATGTCAAACTTGGGTGCAAGGAGGAGTTGTTTGCAAACTGCAAGGGTGCAGCATCAAGCTAATGAGCAAGTGGCTAAGTAGTTTGATTTGAAGTATCCTAGAGAGGGTTAGAAGTGCAAAACAAAGTAGAAGTCATTGCATGTTAAGTACTGAACTAATGAAAGTTATCATATCATAATTCTAGACAGTGTTGGGCTTGGCTGCTAATTTTTATTTGGTGTATAGTTAAATATACATGTTATTGTGCCTTGCTGATCCAGATGTGATTGAAAATAAACAAATAGAAATAAGCCAATTCCAAATTCTTTGGAGGACTAGTTTCACAGAGTTCTGTTTCTTCCAAATAGAAAGAAGTTGTATTCTCCATTTAGCTCCTGTCATTACTAACAACTCTAGCTCTTTGGATAACATTTAATACCATGCATTTTACAAAACAGAAGTGTCATTACCTTTTACACTGGAGTGAAAAAAACCTCCCACCCTATAATTAAAAAAAAAAAAAGCAGCAAACAATGCTGAGGCAATTATCTTATCCTAGGAAAATGAAACCAAGTAGAAAGAAGTAATTGTTTAGAAATTACTCATATTGAAATTTTTGCATGCTGGTTATTCTCTGCAATCCTGAATCACAGTTTCCATTCTTTTTTCTGTGTTGGTGCAGCACTTAAAGAAAAATGCTATTTCAGTTTTCCATTCAATATTCAAGGTTCATATTAGAAACAAATGTGAACCCTCTTTTGAATAACAACCTTCTGTTACTTTTTCCATACTCATTTTTTCCCCCTTTTCCCTTTTAAGTCTATAATTCTTTCTGTCTGGTTTTATTAAGTGTGTGAAAATGTAGGCAGGCTGTGTACGTCTTGAAAATTAAAGTTCCCTAAGTAGCTCAGATGGTTGCATGAAATACAGAAGCTCTACAGCTAAGAAAGAACATTTGACAGGATGATCCTACTTTGTATAGAAAGAAACTGAGGAAATCCTATCTGCTAATCTCTCTGCAAGCTCAGTTCTGAGGTCTGTTTTCTATAATGGTAAAACGAGGAAGGAAATTCATATTAAAAGTTAGACTTTCTCTTTGGCATACTGCAGAAAAGGGAAAAATCATATGATCCCATTTTTTCATTGAAAAACACTTAACAGAGATGTGTTATTTAAAAATGTACTGTGCTTGTATGACACTGGAAATATGTATTATGTAGACATCTACATCTAAGTCTACATAGTTAACATCATAGTAATTTTCTCTTCTGTTCCCATATACACTTAAATAAAAAGGCAGATTGGATGAGTTTTGCACTAATATCTAGAATGCTAGAGGCAAAAATCAGGAGACCGAACAGATAGTAACATAATCTAACATCCTGTGCAAGGAAAAACACACATAGTATTTTGTGGTAATCCTCCAAATACAGAATTGCAGTGTTTTTAGTCTTGTGCAAACTTTTTGGAAGAAAAAAACATGGTTTTATTTAGTTCACTTTACTTTATTATTCATTCTTTCCTCTGTTATCTGTTGTAACTAATTCATGCTTTCTAATAATGTTTACCAAAGTGAAAATTACAAAATGATATCTTTTAGAAAAGAAGCTACAAACAATTATGCAAATCAGTTTAAATAAAGCCAAAAAGGTTTTTCAAAACCAGATACAAGCTTCAAGAAAAATCTTCTTGTGTTTTCTTTTAAAAAAATATCATTGCATATTTCTTCTCTGTGTATTTGACTTCTTCCAGTTTGTCTACATTTTCATTGCAGATGGAGTTAGCCTGAAATTGCCTAATTTGGATTGAAATACACTGTATAGAAATATTTACTTTTTTTTCCCACTAGAGTTGATAAATGAAAGTGCTTGAAATAATTGGTTTCAAATTGTGTAAAACCTTGTCTGATGTTTTGCTTGACCTCAGAGTGTCCTCTAAATTATCATATGCCATTTGTTTCCTACTTTTGCCCCTGAATATGCACACAAATATCTAAGACTGGTCTAAAATCACCAAATACAGTAAAAAGTTCTGAGTTCATTTTAGATGGCCTATGCTCAGATTCGCAGGCCTGTTTATGCTGTGATTCCGTGTAGGCAGATACTTACCTGGTTGAATCTTCTTTTTATTTAATGCAAAATCCACTCTGATATTAAACATTTTCTTTTGTAAAGAGACTATAAATATAAACTGAACTAAAAAAATCTAGTGCTATAGACAGAGGCATACTAATGAAAAAATATTACTTTCTCAGTGTATATTGCTGGGTTTCTCTGGTTGTTTCTCTTGTTTCTCTACTGTAGTAGCTGAACAATTTACATGTACATCCCCAGTTGATAGTTTTCAGTCTCAAAGCTCTGAGAGCATATATCCTGTTGTCTTTCATTTTTAAATTTTTGAAGACTAAACTATGACACTTTATGGGTTTCATCACTGACTTAAAGAGCTGACCTGCATTTTACCACCATTTCTTTCACATATTCAGTTAATGAAACGCATGAATGTTATCGAGAATTAAGATAACAGCAACAAAACCAGTAACGGAATTATTTCATTTGTCGTTGTTCATAATTCATCCCACTGAAGTTCCATATTTCAGTTATTTGTTTTGCACAGATACTAAAGTCATTTAGGAGAATTTTATCTACTTCTCCCCCTATTGTCTTGATTTTTTATTAAAATAAATGTTAGCACCATAAGCTTTTTCCTCTTACCATGGTATGCAGATTCTGAGGGACAGAGCACCTTCTCTTCATATAATCTTAATCATTAATATATGACAATGAGGATGTGCTATATTCATACACACTATATAACAAGTGATTAATACTTTGGTATCCATTGCAGTCTCTTAAAGAACAAAATTGTAACACATATCAGAGGAACAACTGTAGAATTGCCCCAAAGATTCTTTGAGATGCTATTATGAAAAATTCCCTACAAAGTGGTGTCTGATTCTAATGTGAAAGAAATATCACCAAAACTTTAACAATATGGTTTAAAACCAAGTTTTCTACAGTGAACACTGCATGGAATTTAGTGTGTTTGTTCTTATGCATTATGTATATTTTCATAAGGCTTATGCATAATACATAAAGACATACCTATTCATATAGATATATAATAGTCTGATTCAAATTAAGGACAATAAAACTGGAAACACAGATGTTTAAAAAAAAACCCGAATCCAAATCCACTTACAGAACTATTTTAGGAAAAAAAAAGTAGACAGCATAAACTTCTGAAAGAAATTTTAGAAAAAGCAGTGACCTGAGAGTCGCAAGAGGAACTGAGCAACCTACCCCTGGCAAATCAGCTATTTCATAAGGCAGTCATAAATTTGGATTGAATTTACAATTGCTTTGGGCTGAACCAAAATATTTATGTTACAGACATGGGAGAACAGTTCATTTTGACATTTACTCAAGAAAGTGTAGTGGCATTCTTGAGGCATTATATTTTTAAAGTCTTGTAAAGTCACACGGGGACAAGCAAACCCAAAATTCTTGTACCAGCTGGAAGAATGAGTTCTTTTTCTGTCCAGAATTCTATTTGAATGGACTTATCCTTGCTTTGTGATTAAGTATTCCAGAACTGAGAGCTGATACCATATTCTGGTATTTTATTTTCTAGGAAGGCACAATATCTTTTTGGGGAAGACAGAGAGAAAGATAGAGCAGTTTTCTCGCATAATAGCTGATATTTTTGCCTTGATTTAACATTTCTTTCTGTTACATTTGTTAAATTCCAAAAATTTTCTGATACATTTTTTTACCAGTGTCAAGTAGAGATATGAGGAAGTTACATGAATTGTAATTTCTTTCATCCTTCCCAGAATTTTCATTGCTGGGACAATCATTTACTTTCTTCTTCCTATGTAAAATTTCAATTTCAGTTCTAGTAAATCTGTATGGAAGTGTTTGGAAAGGAAATGCCAAAATATGCAATACATACTAAGTTTCAATCTCCATTTACACTAGTGCCTGGTGCACAATCTGGTTTTAAATATATTAGAATTACTAAACACTAGGCTGGACTTAAATTACATTCCTTATGAATCTAGATTATTTAAATTTAGTCATGGGGTGTGATTAATTATGTAAAGCACCAGTGAAATCCAGACTCAAGATTTAGTTTAAATTTTATTTCCAACCTTATATCTATCTGCCTTGCTTGAGATTGTGTTAGGTAGAATTTTCTGTTTCAGCATAAACAATGCAGTCAACATAACTGATTTACACTACAAAAATATAAACAGTCTTCCTCAAAGTAAAACATTAAGCTTAATATTTTTATTTTTATAGAGGCAAAACTTAATGATCTGCATTTAATTTCACATGCTACTTTTGAGTCTGTTTAAACTTGAGTGGTTGAAGTCAAACTCCAAGATAGGAAATACCAAATGAACCAAAGCAAAAGGGAAATTTCATCCCTCCATACTAAGTTGTAAATAAAAGACCTCAATTTTTTTTTATTTGTACTGCAAACTGAGAGTAGATAGAAAGATACAAAAGAGTGACAGCATAAATATGCTAAATATTGAATCAGTCCAGGGTATGTGCAGGTAGAATTATCTCCTTCAAATAATAATTTTGAAAAGATAGAATTCAGTGAAAATATTTTTGATAACGTCCCCATAGTCAATTCTCTATTTGTAACAAATGTACCGCTTTTTTTTGGTTTAATTTAAAGCAAGTAAAGGTAGTAAATTACCACACAGAGATGGTCTACTCTATTTGAAGTAATGAGTAAGACTGATATTGATCTCAATAGATGAAAATAATAATCTTCCTCTTCTCAAGCAGAATCCGTCATTTTGAGCACATTTTTAAATCAGTGTCACAATAAATAAGATTATGAATGGATAATAAAAATACAGCTAAGCACAGAAAAGTAAGCAAAAGTCACTACTGTATCAAGCAAAACCAGTGAATGTCTAGCTCTTTAGTAGGTTAAGACTCAGCTCTTCAGTAAAAAAACTCTTAGAGTATCCATTAATGAGAAACCAGAAAAACTCTCCTGAAAAAGGCAATAGTCACCAGCTCAGTAAAGCCAAAGGCTGACATAATGATGAATGGCCAGATGGTTTTACCACAAAAAGAATAATCTGTCCTCAAACAGTAGAACACAGTTTGCAAGCGTAAGTATAGTTACCCAACTTGCAACAGAAAATGGAGAATAAGTCAGTTTAAATTGAAGACCCTCACAATTATTTTTATTTCATATATTCTCAAAGAGAATGTGAATAAAAATTAATGTCACATAACTGTTTTTGCAAAAATTATTTCCCTTTTTTCTTCCCATATATGTATTAATAAACATTCATTTCTACTTTATATATTTATACTTAAATGTAAAACTTTCATATCAAGCAATGTCAGAAATCCACCTCCTCATGCATCAGTTTTGTTCCAAGTGTAGTTTCAAAATACTTGTATTTTATTCTTTCAGGAACACAATGAATTTGGAGAAAACAGTTATTCAATAGAAATACAGAGATTGCTATTTTTAGTGAAAAATTTGATTTGTAGGGAAGACATAATTTGAAACTAATTTCCTAAAGAAAAGGTTTTGCTCATTCCAGAGTCTGGTTTTTCCATCTATCAGTTTCACCTTAAGAAGTTTTGAAACTTTTACTCAGTCCTTAACAAAACGTGTAAGATAAATTCCACCCTTATGAATATTCTGTTCCTTTTCAGTATATATGAAAATCTTTAGATGAGTAAATAAAGTGAACTCTGTTGTTTGAGAAATAAATGTAGTTCAAATTCAAAAGCTCTGCTTAAAACACTGTCTGGAGCACTTATTTCCCAGATGATGATCTGATGATGCAGAAGGTAACTTTGGTTTTTTTATTGGAAGGTTTAATGGACCTCCAATGGAAAGAATCAGGAAAATTACTGTAGAACAGTTGAAGGCAAAGAAAATGTCATGTAGACCATTGAGCTTATTCTAATGGACACAAATTCTTAGAAAATAAGATTTAATTTGTTGCTCTGCTGATAAAAAAATTTGCTACTCACGTTTTCTTCCAAAACTAAAAAATAATGAAAAACACAAATTTCTTTTTACAATCTATTTCAGTTTTATCACCTTTCTGAGAATTAGATTGATTCTGAAACAAAATCAAAATTTCAAGACAAAAATGTCAAATAATCTTTCAGGTAAAAAGTCAACATGACATTTTTCTGTCACCTTATTCTTTTTTTCTTTCTCAAAATACCTTAATTAATTTAACCCATGGTAGTCATGAGGACAGAACGCAATCTCACAATACATGACTAGAGAACTGGAACATCACACATATAAAACACTGCACAGTGTCACCTTTAAAGAGAAATTGTAGTAAAAATGTAACAACAGGTCTCAAGTGCTAAATATATACACATGCATAAAACAGATAGAGAAATGGTATAAGAAAAATGCACTAAATCATTTTTCATGGCTATATAACTATGTCTACATTATGTGGAAATTTGAACCATTCCTCTATTGTCTGCAATATATTTGCCATGGGAAGTTTTGCCAGGAGTCACAATAATCACTCAAAAGAATTCTCCCACTTGCTTTGCTGTATCAGAGAACAATCTCTTTTTCTGGAGAGGTTCCTTGTACTACTGATCTCTTTCTCACCTCAGTCAACTGCCATTCCTTGTTACGGAATTTTTTCATCAACAGATTCCATTCAGTTTATTCCTACCTCATACTTTATTCCATTCCAGTTTATTCCTTGACTTCATCTTGTGAACAGGTTTACTAGCACACTCAAAAGGGATAGGAGCTGTGATTAACCTTCATCTCAAAGGCTACACTGAAAGACATCATCAATATATTACCAGAACAATGAAAAGAAAGTGAATCACAGGGACTGCTGAAAATGTCTGAGAAGAGGAATTTGTAGCCAGAACGGAGGATGAAGAGACTGCAATTTTTAATAGCTTTTTTTTCTATAAACAAGATCCCTCTGGCAGCCCTGGATGAGAGGAATGTTCATTAATTAGCATAAAAGATTATTTCCTGCTTTGGTGAAGGGCAATTCTACTCTATTCAGATAAGGTTTTGATCCCTCCCCCTAAAGCTACAGCAGAGAATTTGGATTCATCAGTCATAACTGGTGAAGAAACGAAGCAGAACCTGTTTGAAATGTAACAGAATTGTAAATTAGAAGAAGCTTTGAGGTACTTTTAAAATCTGCTGAATGCCTTTTTCTTTATTATTTTCAGGGACACAAAGGGAATGAGTAACTAAATATGATTCAAAGTACTAGATACATGGCAGACTGTCACTGAAACATTTGCAACATCTCAGTCACAGACTTGAAGGTGGTTCTTGGAAACCAGAATAGATCTTTGTACTGTTAGAAACTTGAGATATTCTTCAAACTAATTCATAAAATGTATTTATTCCTGGTTAAATAGTACTTATTCTCTCTATGTATGTATGTATGATTGACAATAGCCAATCAATTGGATCTACAGAAAACAACTCTTAAACCATTATTTAAATATACTAATCAGAACTACTTTGAGTTTTCTCTAAACATTTTCTAAAACTTTATGACTATATAGGCAGAGTCAGTTAACACACAACATGAATTGACTATATGAACCTGAAAATACTATTTGTATTACACACAAAAGATCTTTTGTCTTCTTGACCTGAGAATACTGTGGAGGAGTTGAATGCACCCAGCAAGATGTAGAACTCATATCCACTGCCTATGTTTTTAGTATGGTATATTTAGAAGTCAGAAGATACCTCTAATAGGTTTTTGCTAATACAACCTTGATTCCATGCACCCATTTTTCTTCACTGAAGCAGCAAGTAACTGAACTTTGCTTGAACTCAGATTTTTAGAGCAGTGCAGATTCAATTAATCCCAGCCTGTTTGTATTAATTTATATTTTTTATTGTAATATTGCAAAGTTTGTTATCACATAGTACCCAGGAAGGCCTTCACAAGATTTGGGTTTCAAGTGTATAAGAATAAATATGCACTACTAAAATAGAAGAATTTTGGGCCAACAGCTTATCTGACCTACAAAATAACTTATCAAATTTCACCTCCCATTCCTGCAGTAGGGTAACTATCATTTCCTACTATGTAAGTGAATGCCATTGAGCCAAAGTTCAATTGCTGTGCTTATCCTTGGAAAGACCCTCTATAAAATATGATGCTATCCTGCTACAAACCAATTCAATTCATTAAATTCATCTGAGTTGCCCGTGAGAGTGCTTCAGTCCTTCAAGTTCCTACAACAGATTATGAGCAAAAGGATTGCTTATATCCCTGAGGAGAAAGAAAGCCCATGCAAAGCTGAAAGTTATCTGATTACATCTGTCCTATTTCCTTCAGACCAGCAGCTCAGTTTAGCAGCATTTTGAATCAGGCCTGCCATGTTAAGCTTTAGCTACATCCTTGTATTCATAGAATAATAGAATCTGCAGGTTGGAAGAGACCCACCGGATCATCGAGTAAAACCATTCCCACTAATCTCTAAACCATGCCCCTCAGTACTTCATCCACCTGTACCTTAAACACCTCCAGGGAAGGTGCATCAACCACCTCCCTGGGCAGACGGTTCCATTGCCTAATGACCATGTAACTGAAGAATTTTTTCCTTATGCCTAGCCTGAACCTCCCCTGGAGGAGCTTGAGGCCATTCACTCTTCTCCTGTCCCCTGTCACTTGGGAGAAGAGGCCAGCACCCTCCTCTCTACAACCTCCCTTCAGGTAGTTGTAGAAAGCAATAAGGTCTCCTCTCAGCCTCCTCTTCTCCAGGCTAAACAACTCCAGCTCTCTCAATCGCTCCTCGTAAGACTTGTTCTCCAACCCATTCACCAGCTTCGTTGCTCTTCTCTGGACTCACTCCAGAGCCTCAACATCCTTCTTGTGGTGAGGGGCCCAGAAATGAACACAGTACCCGAGGTGCAGTCTCACCAGTGCCGAGTACAGAGAGAGAATAACCTCCCTGGACCTGCTGGTCACTCCGCTTCTGATACAAGCCAAGATGCCATTGGCCTTCTTGGCCACCTGGGCACACTGCTGGCTCATGTTCAGTCGACTGTCAACCAACACCCCCAGGTCCTTCTCCTCCTGGCAGCTTTCCAGCCAGGCTTCTCCTAGTCTGTAGCACTGCACAGGGTTGTTGTGCCCCAAGTGCAGGACCCGGCAGTTGGCCTTGTTAAACCTCATGCCATTGGACTCTGCCAAGTGGTTCAGTCTGTTCAGATCCCTTTGAAGAGCCTCCCTACCCTCCAGCAGATCCACACTTCCACCTAGCTCAGTGTCATGTGCAAACTTGTTAAGGATGCACTCGATTCCTTCGTTCAGGTCATTAATAAAGACATTGAACAGGACTGGACCCAGCACTGAGTCCTGGGGAACCCCACTTGTCACTGGCCTCCAGCTGGAGTTAACTCCATTTCCCACCACTCTCTGGGCCCGGCCATCCAACCAGTTTTCCACCCAGGAGAGTGTGCGCCTGTCCAGGCCAGAGGCCGACAGTTTCCGAAGCAGAATGCTGTGAGAAACTGTGTCAAAGGCTTTACTAAAGTCCAAGAAGACCACATCCACAGCCTTTCCCTCATCCAAGAGTCTAGGCACTTGGTCATAGAAGGAGATCAGTTTAGTTTGGCAAGACCTGCCTTTCATGAACCCTTGTTGACTGTTTCGCCACAGTTCAGTGATATTAGCCTAGGAAAAGTACATTTTCTTTAACCAGATTGCTACTTCCAGTATTTTTAGAACTCTATAATCCAACCCATGTATCTGATATGTTTTTAATCAAATGTACATATAGTTAAGCATACATTGCCAAACGTTTTGTTGGTCTTCTAAATAGCATAATGCCCTAGAACTTATATATATGTGAATGGGAAGAAAGCCCTTGTTATTATTACATTTACCTTTATGCTTTAAAAAGATGCCTATTTAGGAAATTTTCCAAGAGCCTGACGTATTTCTTCTGCCAAAAACAAGAACCTCGGGTTGCTAGAACACAGCAGTTATGAAGGTTCCAGTATTTCCTCAAAGATTGTTGAGCTGGCATGGTAGACATTATAACTAGGAAGGGCTTAACATTTTTCTTATAGATCTAACACTCTTGGGACTGCCTTAGAATGCAATAAATTATTTTCTAATGTTACCTTTAAGTAAGTTGCTTGTGCATATTTACAATTGCAAGCTTTTATTGAAGTCCATGAAAGCCTTTCTTCACTTAAAATTACATCTATGCCACACTCTCTGGCAGCACCAGAACTAAACTCTAGATACTTTGACACAGGATAAGCAGGTGAAGGACAATGAAAACATTTGGCAAGAAATGAATATGACAGGAAATTGTACTAAGTTGTACAGCATGTATGTAAAACCAAGCACATCCTATGTTCATTACACAGACATGGGGAATTTAATATATCTGCTGGTTGGGCTGACCTTGCTAAGATTTCCTAGCAGAGCTTTCTCAAACAGGTCTTTCTAAAGCTGGATGCTTCTGCCTTCACTTAATTTGGTCCTAAGTCTAAACAGTCAAATCCCCAGGATGCACTGAGAGCGCTTATCTTTGACATTTTAAAGAAATATAAACGCCACTGTCTATCAATTTATTTTTCATTGTAGGCAGATGGATGAGTAAATATGGTAGCTACATACTGCTAATCAACTGCAAAATTAATGATACTAAGAAATCTAACCAATCCTGACTTACAAACCCTCTGTCTCTATCCTGATCATCTATGTTTTCCTGTAGCTGAACCCTCCAACATATTCATCTAGTCAATCCAAAGAAGAACTTCCTCAGGAGTTGGCTCATACTTGTGCTCAACAACTAAAGCTTTCCAGCACCAGGAGCACTGAACAATCTTTATTGATATCTTTATTGATATCTTTGTTTAGTCCATACCATCTGAGTACCACAGAATGAAGAAATGGTATCACATTATATTTTGTTTCATTTTTAACTATCCATGTTATCAGCATCTGATAAATAATATTTTTCACTCTGACTGACAATCAAACTCCATGTATATCAGTACCAATCATTTTGCAAGTATAACTGTGGGCTGAGGAAAACTAAGTTCTCAAATTAGTGTAATTTCTCCACTTACAGTTTATTATAGCTGAAGAAAAAATAAACTAATGACCTCATCATGAGACTGTCAGCTTTGCCCTTTTAGCTGGTGAATGGCAAAACAAATCATGCTAGTAAATACCTTGATTATAGTGAAAGCTCAGGAAAATAAAATTATTTCTTAAATCAGACGTATTACTCCCTAGAAACTGTAAAACTATTTTTCTTTTATTTAAGTAATTTACATTTCTCAGTGCTGCTAAAAAGATATTAAAAATGATGAAAAGGGTAATTTTGAACAATATGAACAATGCAGATGGTGAATTTGACCATGTCTTTTTATTTATGGATAATTTCCATTTACTAAACCCCTCATATATGGCTTGTAGTCAGGTATGGAAAATATTCTCTATTGTATGAATAGTACCAGATATTGCATTGCACAACATAAAAAAAAATGAATGGATGCTTTAATAGTCTGCAATTAATAAAGATAAACTTCATACTTCAAATATACTGAAAGTGAAGATGACATCTTTGCAGTTCACAGAAACATCAATACGTATTTTTTCTGTTATATTTTTATTTTTTCATTTTTCTTTGCTTGTGTCTTTATCTGGAACAGTCATTAATATTACCAGAATTAATAAGATCTCATATTTCTCATTAATAAAAACTGAGAGGTGTTTGGGGAAACCTTTAATCTGAGGGACCAAAGTAATTTCTAAACAAAGTTTTGAGTAAGAGGGGTAAGCACAAAACTGAGGTTTTTATCTATATAGAGCTTCTGTTACTCGATACACATCCATCATGCATCTCTACCTATGAAACTCAGTGAAATGGAGAAAATAGTGCTGTAAATTTGCTTGTTCAAACAGGCAAAAATGGACATTATTAATCTCAAAATCTGCCTTTCAAAAGCTTCTGACAAACTCACAAGACTCTGAAGCATAGTCAATTGCCTGCAGGTTGGACTATTCCTGCAAATCTTTGTTGTAACTTTTTGAACCAAAACCCTAGAAAATACTGAAAAACAGAAAGAAAATTCTGTCCTCCTTTTGCAAGTAAACCATACAGCTAGCTGGGCATGTCTTGATTTTTGGAGTAGTACGTATGTTGTCTAGAAGGACATATAGGAAATTTTTAGTCATAATTTAGCTGAATAAAATAAATATAACATTAGCAAACTTTTTTAAAATATTAATTTTATTAAAATCTTACCTTGTTCCATCACTTGGGGAAAGCAATACAGGCAGTGGAATTTGAGTAAGTGCATGTGTGTTCATAAAACCGAGTTACTTTTACTCTTTTTTACTGCACGTATTTTTTATTGTAAAGAGAAAAAGACCTTCCCCTGTAACTTAGGTGATTTCCATTAATTTGTTCATCACTATAAACTTCCTTTGTGACTTTAAGAAAGGGATGTGATTTCTATGTGTATCACTTCTCTCTCTGCAAATCAGTATAATATTTTTTTTCCCTCTAGCCACTGTCTACTTTATTTTTCTTTTCAACCTAGAAAATGTTTTGAACAAAGACACTTACACACTTTATAAAGACACTTTGTTTTCACTTTGATACTTTATTTTATTCAATAGGAACAATAATAATAGTAATAATAGTTATTATTAATATTATTCTTATTCAGGATCTATTATCTTGATCACAAGCCAAAGAAGAAAAACCACTTTATTCAAATTGACTGTCTCCAAAAGGATTTATCCCTGAAACAATTTATTTAGTAAAGGTTCTTATTTTGGTCTTAATCATTTCCCTCAGAGATTTTTTTTCCAACGGCAAGAAAGCTGTTGGGTTTATTTTCCTCATGTACTAGAAAAATCCACTATGATTTCTGTATCCAGGGTCCCATATGAGTGTGGTTGTAGGAGATTATTTAGCTTTTGCTCACTACTTGAGCAAATAATTATTGAGGCTGAAGACTTCCACAGTAATTATTGGTCATTATAATCCCCTTTAGACAGCTCCTCCTTTTTTACTGGCTTACACTGTCCCCTAGTCTGCTATACTTACTGAGTTTGGTTATGCTTAAGCAGGCTTCTGTCCATGCCTGGAGGAACCAGGAGGATGAAAACCATAACAACTTATAAGGTTTTTTATAATGTATTTGTAACATCTATTTGTTTACTTAATATTAACCTTGAATGCATACTGATACAGGCACTCACTTTAATTTCTGAGTGTAACTTAATGTGCTGATAAATGTAAGGGTCGAGTTTTTTCCTTCCATACCATATGCAGGGCTGAGCCACATTTCATTACCATACTTCATTTGACTGACTTGAAATCTAGTTTTCTGACCTGATGACTGTTGATGACCACACTGATCTGAAGTAATTTGTAAAATGAAGCCTTGCAGTTGGCTGTAGGTGTACAAAGGTTGAGACATATTTAAACTATATAAAGCATTTTTTTTCCTATCCAAGTCAGTAAAGTCCTCTGGGGTAAAAAAAATCTCAATTTGTATGGCACTCTATTTCTTCTATATCAGTGTTGTAGTTATTTGCAGTTCTGGAGTGTCAGTGGGGCTCTGTAGTAATGACAGTGCTATTCTTGTCCTAATGAAGTACTTAATATTTATTTATCTCTTTTTTTATTATTTTTTTTCACTCCTACTTACCAGCCATGTTAAAGGGATCCATGTCTCAGCTTCACTTTCAGATGCTGTCTCTGCTTCCACAGTGTGGATGTATTCCTGGGCTCTTGTTTGGAGAGTTTGCAGGGGCCTCCTGCTGCCTAGATAATGGAGGAAACTTGTTAATATAGCTGTTTCTCAGAGAAGAGCTGAGGATGATTTACAGCCCATGAAATATTCTCTGAACCGTCACATAATGCAGGAGGATCGTGGTTTTTGACAGACCTGATAATATGCCACTGAGGTTATGTGGGGAATTTTGCTACTGATTGAGGAGAGGAAGCCTTGCATTTCCACATAAAACAGAGAAGTCATGACGCAACTATTGCCAATAATTCACATTTATGATTATTAGCATATCTGTATCAGTGCTTCATTGATCCTTTTAAGAAAAAAACAAAACCAAAGTGGATTTGTCATTCAAGTTCTTGCTTTAATTTTTAAATAACAATTTCCTTAGGAGCAGTACTATTTTAGAAACACACATTTGAGTATAATTCATAATATACAGAAATGATACTATAAGGGAGTCTGAGTATATAAGTTAATATATAAATTATATTGACCAGTATGAATAGCTAGTGTAACACTTATCCAAATAGACTACAATTTATATATATGTTAGCACTGTTTATAAATCAAGGAAAATGTAGCCAGATCCCAGTATTTGCACTAACAGAGATCCACTGAAGGCAGGAGAGTTGAATGTATTTATATAGTGTGGATATCTACTTCCTCCTATGATTCTCTACTTTATAAACTTACAAAGTAGCTCTTTCGAGTTTAAAAAAACCCACAAACAACACCCTCCTAAAAGATTTCAAAGGCTGTGAATCTAAATGAGGCAGTTAGGAGAAGTAAGGGTTGGGAAATTTTCATCTTATTTATTTATTTTTGTAGTGAATGAAATGAACTTGTTATTGTGATACATCTTTTAGTCTGTGGCTGTTTATTTTTCTCTCATGCCAGACCAATATTTTAAACATCAAAGCAGGACCGTATGTACAGCTAAAATTTAAACCAGAGAGACACATAAAAAAAAAAAAATGCAGCTGTACACACATCCTTGCAACAGAAAATTATTCCAATATAGTTGAAGACATCTGGGGATGCTGACTGATGAGAAGCTCAACATGAGCCAGCAATGTGCGCTCATAGCCCAGAAGGCCAACCATATCCTGGGCTGCATCAAAAGAAGCGTGGCCAGCAGGCCGAGGGAGGTGATTCTGTCCCTCTGTTGAGGCCTGCCCCTCTTATGAGACCTGATCGGGAGTATTGAATCCAGTTCTGGAACCCTCAGCATAAGAGTCATAGAATCATAAAATCACCAGATTGGGAGAGACCCACCAGATTATCAAGTCCAACCATTCCTATCAAACACTAAACCATGCCCCTCAATGCCTTGTCCACTCGTGTATATGGACCTGTTAAAAAGGGTCCAGAGGATGGTTACAAGGATGATCAGAGGGCTGGAGCACCTCCCATATGAGAACAGGCTGAGAAAGTTGGACTTGATCAGCCTGGAGAGGAGAAGGTTCCGAGGAGATCTTATAGCAATCTTCCGGTACCTGAAAGGGGCCTACAAGAAAGCTTGGGAGGGACTGTTCACAAAAGCTTGTGATGATGGGATGAAGGGGAATGGGTATAAACTGGAGAGGGGCAGATTTAGACTAGGCATAAGGAGGAATTTCTTCATGGTGAAAGTGGTGAAGCACTGGCACAAGTTGTCCAGGGAAGCTGTGGCTGCCCCATCCCAGGAGGTGTTCAGTGCCAGGTTGGATGGGGCCTTGAGCTGCCTGATCTAGTGGGAGGTGTCCCTGCCCATGGCAAAGGGGTTGGAACTAGATGATATTTAAAGTCCCTTCCAACTCAAACTATTGTAGAATTCTATGATTCTGTGAACCAGCAATGCATGCTCACAGCCCAGAAGGCCAACTGTATCCTGGGCTGCATCTAAAGAAGTGTGGCCAGCAGTTCAAGGGAGATGAGAGGAAGATTCAGACTAGCTGTAACGAGGAAACAGAACAGCCTGGTTTAGAGGGAGGTGTCCCTGTCCATGACGGGAGGGTTGGAATTAGATGATCTTTTAAGGTCCCTTCCAATTCAAACAATTCTATGATTCTATGATTCTATGATTCTGCAATTAATTAGGGAGTTAGATGTGGGCAACTGTTTTTACTGGAGAGAGGTATATAATAATGTGCTATTCTCCCTCTGTATCAAAAGATGCAAAAATTTCAGATTAATTTGCCTGCTTATTAGTTTGGACTTTGATAGTGAAAGACATCTTAAGAGTATGTTTAGTTATTGCTGTTGTCAGGTTTTAGATATTCTGAATGGAATCTAGAAGGAAGAATGGCTTAATGTACTTGTTCAATACCTGGAAACAAAGAGAGGCTGTTAAAACACAAGTGGAACTGTTCAGAAGTACATGTCAGTAGAAGTATTGTGCCTGAGCTGGAATTAAAGGCTGTGGAACTGTTTGCAAGCATGAAGTTTACATTTCTTACTCATACTTGGGGTGGGATCCTCCATATTTTTCTTTGAAAGAGGCTTGAAAATCCTCCCTGGATTATGTAGTTCTAAAGGATGACAGAACATGAGTTAGCAGTGGAATTAATGGGAAGGAATTAAAGAAATCAGATGTTTAGAGAGCTGGATATTCTTTTTCTTTCTCCTTAAGATAAAGGTCGTTGCCAAGATGGATAGCATAAACCTTGGCCAACCAGGAAGACATGCTTTCAGAGAAAAACATTTTGTTATTATTTGGTTTATGATATCAGTGAGCTGATTAGTTATCCCCTGGCATTCAGTACCCTGAAAGCAACAGGACAGGTGATCTGTTCTACAGAGACCTCTAACTTTACTTTTAATTTGGTAGTTAGAATCATAGAATCATAGAATAACCAGGTTGGAAGAAACCTACCGGATCATCGAGTCCAACCATTCCTATCCAACGCTAAACCATGCTCCTTAACACCTCATCCACCTGTGCCTTAAACACCTCCAGGGAAGATGACTCAACTACTTCCCTGGGTAGCCTGTTCCAGTGCCCTATGATCCTTTCAGTGAATTTTTTTTTCCTAATGTCCAGCCTAAATCTCCCCTGGCGGAGCTTGTCTCCTCTCAGCCTCTTCTCCAGGCTAAACAACCCCAGCTCTCTCAGCCGCTCCTCATAAGGTCTGTTCTCCAGCCCCTTCACCAGCTTCGTTGCTCTTCTCTGGACTCACTCCAGAGCCTCAACATCCTTCTTGTGGTGCGGGGCCCCGAACTGAACACAGGATTCGAGGTGCGGTGTCATCAGTGCCTCCCTCTCTCAACCCTTTCTTCTGGGCTGAGTGCTGCAAAACCCATATGAGGCTTCCTGTCTTCAGAACAATGAAGTTAAGATGGCAGGGTTTGCACATTAATACAGGGGGATTTTTTTTTTATTGCATATTCAATGTGTAGTTTCTACAGAAAGAGTGAAAAACAGCGAGAGAGAGAACATAGGGGACCAAAGTTACCATAATTACTATAGCCTCTCTGTCTTTCACAGACAGTGTCTGGGACAACCTGGTACCTAATTACAAGAAATTAACATTAATAGGAGGAGATACTAGGACACTGACTTCATGCAGTTATTAAGATTGACTCTTCCGGTCAATATGTAGAAATAAAATGTAAGCAGGCATAAGCCATCTTTTATTTTGGCCATATTATAGAAGATGGCAATCATATTTATATCAAGGAGGATATCTGTAGCCAGTAACTTTATAGTCAATAGCGAGAAAGGAGCATCTTCAGATGGGATGGTTCACTGCAGTCATGGTGCTGTTCTATAAAAAATTACGAACACAACATCCTAAATTTCAGTAGAAGCAAAATCAACCTTTTAAATGGAGGGAAAAGGATGTTTGTGTAGGGGAAGACACAGGTGAACAGACATTTCTTTCAAGCAGTAGTTTACATGAACAAACTCAGAAAAAGAAAAATGAAAATACAAAGCAAGAAACATTACCCAAGTAATGGTATTTTATTAAAAGAGGGAAATGAAAGGCTGAGAGTAATGCCAGTTATCAGAGAAAAGGATGAGATTTAGTGTCAAGAATATTTGAAATGCTACCTACTTCAGTGTAAGAAGATAACAAAAACAAACCCAAACTTTCCACTGCGTGTTTCAAATATGATTATTGCATTATTTCCCCAATATTTATGGCAAATATATACAGACTTCCCTGCAGAGCTGTAAAAAATCTGAAAAGATTATATATAATATTCCTGAGACTACTGTATCAGCAAGATGAAATATACATGTGCTTGTGTAATTGCTAATCTTTTTAAAGTAGACAACCTCTCTGGCACTACAGGCATGAATAGGTGTTAAAAACAAGTAAGGGCTTCTCAAGTGTATGCAGGATGGCTACCTCATATGCACTCAGAGAAGATACCTTTGAGAAAGTGTTTAATACTTGAGAACAATGTATTTCATTCATGTGAGGGGGAGTAAGACAATCTGTTAACAGGTAAAACAAAAAAACTTTAATAATTGATGTTAATTAGCTTACACTGGTGGGGAATAGTCTCAGCTGACAGAAAAAGACCATGCTGCCAGAGTTGTTGTAGCAGTACTCAGAACACAGATATGAAGGATATGTTGTAGCTGAAACTTGAATGAGGAGTTGTAGTCCAGAGTTCCGAGACTTTCTTTTTGCAACTGTATTTTCTTCTTAAAATATTTTAGTGGTAAAATAGAAAATAAAATAATTTCATGGGAAAAGTATCCCATCAGTAATTCATGGTATGAAATTAAAAATAATTTTAGAATAATAATGTTTGAAATTAAGTTTGAAATACAATAGGAAAATAATAAAACATATGGAAGCCAGTCATTATTACACGTATTTATCGTCAAATAGTATAAATCAAGCAACGTGCAATAAGAATTTATCCCAGTTTAAGAGGTTAATTTTATGTCTTCTCTGAGTTTAGTTTGGTAGCTCTTCGTAAGCCAAGTGTCTATTCCTAAATCAGATAATATCTGATTAGATGGCATCTGCAAAACCTGCAGCTAGTCTGGATATGCCAGCCCAATGGTTTAATCTGGACTTTATCCAAGCCTGTCTGATCTCCCTGTAAGCTCTGTCCACAGCCTTAGCCAGATGCATCTTTTAATGAGGATGTAAAACGGTGTTCTGTAACTTGTTCAGCCAGGTCTAGCCTTCAGGTCCTCATACACCTATCTCTTTTGCTTATTCTTAAAAGAATTCTAGTGCTGGCAATGTTATGGTTAATGTCACTGAGACCTGATGAGGCACGCCAGTCTTTGAGACAAGAACAGTCTTCTGAGCAGAAGTAATTTCTTACTGTTCCTTCTTATGTCAAATTTGAATCATATTTCCTCTCCAGCTTCACATTTCTTCTCTCATAATATTTCCTCCTAGTCCTATTTTTATTCCTTACCAAGTGGGTGCTGTCAATATAAAACCTTAGTAGAGGCTGCTTTGCAGGACTTAGCCTCAGCATTAAATCACCAGCTATCCTCAATTGTGATTGCAACTTTAAATCTGCTGGTTCGAGACAAAGCTTAACAAAGCATAAACTGTAAACCAAACCAGTTGTATAACAAAACCCTGACCTAGGCTTAGAATTATAATTCCATTAGAAAAGGAGCAGGGTTATAGCTAGAACTCTCAGAAATTTGTTAACCCTTTGTTGCCTAGCATTTTTACAGAACCTACTGGAACAAAAGAGAGATAATCACTCTGCCCTGTTCAGTGCATTATGAATTAAAAAAAAATAAATAAAATTCTTCTTACTTTTAATAGAGTTGAATATTAACTTTTTTAATTATAAATTTATGCTCTACTCCTTCAAGTTCTTAGACAGTCGTCCTAAATTCAGGAAGCAATTTTCTATATGACTAAAGTATTTCTTAACTGTCTGCTGTGAAGTTTCTTTTTGTGGGCTATCTGTTGTTATTAAAGAAGTATGAATCAAAACTAACTGCTTTTCTATAAACACATTGCAATTCTTACAGGTCTGTGTGCTGAATGGTAAAAGCATGGATCACAGAGGATCTGTGAAGCATTATGTCTCAATCCCTAGACAGTTCCCCATTGAATGTGTCCCAGAGTTAGGGTCAAAGATGCCTCAAACAACTTGGCTGATGGGTTGACTCTAGGGACAAGGAGCATGACTTGCGTTCTGTAAAAGGATGCCAACTGAGAAATCTTCTAACAGGAAAAACTTGGGCTCGAAGAATACTTCTTTGTTTCACTTAGAAATTTCCAAAGGGTCCTAATATATATTGACTTGTTAAATTAACTCAGTAAAATGTCATGGGGCAAGAACAAAAGAGCAATTTTTCAGTTGTTATGCTTTCTCCACTGTGTAATTAAATTCATAGATAGTTGTTTTAAGTGGAATGAAGATCAGCAGAGAAGACTATGACATTTTTTGAGTAATGGACAGATGTGCAGAAGACTCAAGTCCTCACTCTCTAAAAACTTTTTAGAAGTGAAAGCTCTGATGGAGATGTCACAAGGAAAGATTTCCTTGGTGTACTTTTCTTCTTCAGGTCAAAACTTAGGAATGTGTACTGTGGAGGTGGTAATAGAATAGGACATAGTAGTATTCTGATGATAAGAGAACCTGGTTTTGGTGCACGTTGCAGTGGCCAGGTCAAACATAGTGAACTGTGGCACCAGTGTTTGTCTCTGTAACCAAGAATACTAGTACAGCTCGAGGCACTTTTTGATGGAACAACAAAAAAAGTTTCTTAACTTTATACAGATGACCTATACACTTTCAGTCTGCTTCGGTTAAATCTGTGGTAATCTTTAACATCTGATAGAAGATATGATTTATAATTTCTTTAGAAAAGAGTGAAATGGATTTCTGGGCTCATTAATATTTGCCCCTTTGTCTCCTTTGCAACTCTCTATTCTTACTTGCATTATTTTGTGTCCCCTTTCTTCACCTGTACTTAAGGAAGTGAAATACTCCACTTTTCTTTTTTTTTTTTTAAACTGAATTGTTTGTTTCATTTAAATGTTGTTGCATCAGGTACAAAGTATTTAGAAATTCAGTAATGACTCTACAAGATATACACATCTTATGTTTGTTTTATTTCAAGTCTCGTTGTGGAAGTAAGTCTAATGCTAATAAGTTAATACTTGTTAGTATTCACACCACTGCCTGTGTATATGATATCCTGTTGTGCTCAGTAGAGAGCTCTGATTTTTGTAAATTCTTTAATAATGGGCTAGCTTTGATGAAAAAGGGTGAATCATACTGGCAGTTATACTCAGAAAAATTTATTACTATTCGGAAACCAAATATTTTACTAGTATTGCAGTCTTTTTTCTGTTTCTGTGTTGAGTCTCCTACCCTGGTTATTCTTTTCCTCTTATTTGACTTAACTGGTCATTGCTCAGCAAATTTCAACATTTCTGCCCAGAAATTAATGACACTGAAAATCTCCTGTGGTGGCTCTGGGTATAATAATTTGGAAGATACTTGAAGCACAGATTACCATAAAAGCAAACAGAAAGAAGCCAGTGTGAAGAGATGGAAAAGCAAAGTTGAAAAATATCTGAGATGAAGTGTTTTCTCATCATTGCTACCAGTACTGTGCTGTCTGTCAACTGGAAAAATCTCACAGCCCTAGAAGAAACACTAATTTAATCCAGTGGTAATTTGTGTAAAATTACTATGATTATATAATTGAATGGCAGAATTCATTAGTGGGAAATGCCACCTGTGGAGAAAGATTTACTCTAAATCCATTTCTGTTATGGAGTAGCAGATTAGTGCAGCATAAGTCACTCAAGAAGCCATCATGGAAATTATAGATGGAATAGACCCAATAAGCTATGTAATACATCCCTATCAAAGTATGATTGTGCCTTATAATGTGTTTTGTATTGCCAATGCAATTTGAAATGGCCCAGATGATGAGTATTTATCTGCTTTTTATAGCAAATAAATGAAATGACACTATATTGATCACGGATGCTGACTGTGGCTGCCAGAAAAGTATTATTAACACTAGCATTAGCTGGTATTTCTTGAGTACAGTGAAGTGCAAGATGTATAATTCTGTATAATGCATTCTGAATGAAAGGGACAAAGAAATGCTCGCTTCTGAATCTTTTCAGGTCAAATACACAATTTGTAATGTCTTACCTAGAGACAGAGGAGCAGCTGCTTCTACATAAAGTGGTAATGCACTACGATTAGAGAAACCAGATACTTAAATTCTGCATATCTCTCCCCGTATTTACCCGAGTCACCAAAAATTCTGGCTAATGTTGATCCCTAGGTGAAAGTAGTAAGAGATTGTTTACACAGCAGTGTGATGGTTAGAGCACTTTCTTAAGATGTGTCAGACAACAAATTTTGCTCTGTTTAAGAATTTTTCCTTACATACCAAGAAAAAGGTAAAATAAGCCAATAAGAAAAACATACAGTGCATTGGTTAAGGGCATTTTTCATACCGTATTTTGAAATAGAATCCCTCCCACTAGAAATGCAGAAGTCATGGAACAGGAAAGAGAGGTGGCAAATAGAATCATAGAATCAATAACCAGGTTGGAAGAGACCCACTGGGTCATCGAGTCCAACCATTCCTATCAAACACTAAACCATGCCCCTTAACACCTCGTCCACCCATGCCTTAAACACCTCCAGGGAAGGTGACTCAAACACCTCCATGGGCAGCCTGTTCCAGTGCCCAATGACTCTTTCTGTGAATTTTTTTTTTTCCTAATGTCCAGCCTAAATCTCCCCTGGCTGAGCTTGAGGCTATTTCCTCTTGTCCTGTCCCATCACTTGGGAGAAGAGGTCAGCTCCCTCCTCTCCATAACTTCCTTTCAGGTAGTTGTAGAGAGCAATGAGGTCTCCCCTCAGCCTCCTCTTCGCCAGGCTAAATACCTTCCCCACTCTGATGAGAAACATTCTCTTCCGTACATCTCTCTTATCCTCCATCTCCAAACCTTGTTTGCTTCTATGCCTTATTTGCTTCTATGCCATCTGCAACACGACGGCCCTGTCCTGCTTCAGAGCCCTAGTAAGCATCAGCTGCTGGCTCTGATTTAGGACCTGGTGCATAGGAGTAGGTTTCTGTCCTGCTGACTTGTGTACTTGCTGGTGAGGGACAAGGACCAATCATCTAGAACCTTGTGTCTTGGATGTTTTAATATTTCATACCTTCTCACAGAAGAAATTCCATGGTAACTAGTGAGATATCCCGTGACTTTGGGTGCCTGTAGAGCTAGAAATATAGATCAGTTGATAAGCTGGATAGTTATGTCACTATGATGGGTAACTACTGTCTCAACTGTCAGATAGATCCTATTTGGGTGCCTAAAATGTGCAGAGAACATGTCTGCTTAAAAACAAAACAAGTCTATTTACTTCTTTGTTGCTTGGTGTACTCATCTGAAAAAGTGTTGTTCATTCAGTAAAATTCAATGTATTGATATTTTAAAGCAGTTCAGAGATCCTGGGAAATGTTAAAATAATAATACACATACAGTCTTCAGACTTTTTAGTTTTTAAGATGTATCAGTGGTTCAAGATTCCAGTAATTATGCCCAAATAACAAGTAGTAGTACTACTGTGGGGCCAACCAAGAGGATGAGAAAATGATATCCATTTAGTGGGGCAGTCATTGCAGGTACAGATGTGGTTATTCTGTGGGGTTTCTTTTAAGAGACAAAAAAAATCAAGAGAATATGTTACCTTTTTCAAGAGCACTTGATGGGAAGACAGGGTAGGATTTTTAGCTGTAAAAATAAAAAATAAAATGATGGCAAGAGATTCCTCTGTCCCTAGTCTGGAGTTTGTAGTCAGTATGCATACTATGGATCTTGCAATTCCTGTAGTTTCTGTTTGGCTTTTTTTCCTTCATAAATGTGTAATTAATAAGCATTTGTCATTATCTAGTAGCTTGCTTCGGAATGTTTAAACTCACTCTTTCTTCATCATCATCACTTAAAGAAAAATCCTAAAAATAGCAAGAATATTCTCTAAAATATATTTCTTGCTCATGCAGTTAAAACAATACTTATCCAAATGGGAGTATTTTCTGTTATGTCTTTTAAATCTACAGACTGAAATGTCAGGTTGCAGAAGCATGAACTACCCTTTTCCATATCAATACAAGTAAAATAATTCTATCTCACTGTAAAGCAAAGGTTTGTTCTGAGAATGAAATAATAAAAATGGCTCCTGTTACTTCTTACAAAGACTGCCATAAAAAGCACCTTACTAGACCAGTCAGATGGACAAATCTAGTTTACCATCCTGTCTCTAATTGAGCAAGTCTGAATTAAGACATTAATTCTTATGAGCAGTGCATTTTAAAATCAATCTCCTGACTTTACTTTGGTACATAGCATACCATGATCTTAAAGAGCTCCCACAGGATTCATTAAAGTGAAACTAAACTGGAAGATGGATTTGGGAAGTGCAGTTAATGCATGCCAACCACTAATGGGCATTCACTCCTTTAGGACTAGACTAAAGATAGTACACAGTAAAACCTTGGGAATATGTACTATGCAGTCCTTGGGTCCTTCACAACAGCCATTTTACTGTAGCAAGTATTGTGACCCACCAGGAGCAAACTGAAAATGTTACATGTAAGAAACGATCAGCATCCCATTCTAAAAATTAGCTGATAAGAGAGAGTTCTTTATATGCCTTGTTTCTTAGATGTGCTTTGACTTCATAGATTTCTCGCACCAAATTTCTGAGTGTACTATGGATGATTAGGTTAGTGATAGTGTCTGTGATGCTTTCTAAATCTATGATGAAATCGACTAGTGTGATTCTCTCCTAGAGAGGAGAAAAAACAGAATGAAAACAGATCTCATTTTTCCTACCTCCCCACTAAAACCCATTTGATAAAAAGCTGTATCCTAGAGTTTAATTACTGTTTTTCTGAAACCATACGAATTGTTAGCATAGTAATCATTTGGTCTTTTCATCCTGAGGAATTGAAATGTAACAGTGTTCCAGGAGCTTGGAGAAAAAGACTCCATTCTAGAAGCAGTCATTTTTTCACCCTTTATAATAGTTACACTGAATCACAGAATCACCAGGTTAGAAGAGACCCACTGGATCGTTGAGTCCAACCATTCCCACCAATCTCTAAACCATGCCCCTAAGCACCTCATCCATCCTCACCTTAAACACCTCCAAGGAAGGCAAGTCAACCACCTTACTTTGGTTTGTGAAGTCTTTCCTGCCTGCCTCATCCATGATACCTCAGTAGTTCCACTTTTCAGTCATGCATAGCTTCATATACCTTCAAAGGGATGAAAAAATTGCTGCAAGGTACATTACTCCTAGGCAAGTACCACACCCACTTCTCTGAAAGAGCATTTGAGATGCAGAAATCTTATCAGCTTGGTCAAATACACTGGAAAAATGGGTGCATAGGCAGACTATGGTGTGTGTAGAAAAATCACAGACCTTCTGTTACTATTTTTTCTGATCAACAGAGTAATTGTGGTCCCTCTGAAGGACTGAAGCTGCTTTGATCAAACGTGATCATCCTCGCGACAGAGAGAGGACCACTGCTCATGCTGTCAGGTCAGTCTTGACACCTAGTCAGTATAACTAGTTGGCATGAAAAAGTGCTAAACAATGGCTCTGGGCTTAAGGTGATTTCCGTGGTAGCAAAGGGATCATAGAAGCCATGCTGCACGCATTCAGAAATGTGAAAAGACTTGACTGTCTTCTCAAGAATTGAAGAGATAGTAAAAGTGATATAGTCTGAAATACTACTGCCACTCTCGTTATATTTATGTTTTTATTTATCCTGCTGGATTGAACAAAATAAACTTTATTAGTGTGCAGTACCTTTGCTAAAAATAGTATTTGATGGGGAAAGAAATTATTTGAGTGGCATTTTTTAAATATATTTGGTTAGGGGAAAAAAAGAAAAAAAATGAGTGGTAGAAATATTGTTTTGACAGTTTTGAAATGAAGCATTTAAACTTTTTCTACACTGCTGTACTTTTCATTTCAAGTGTGACTAAAGTTAAGGCTAAAAGAGCATTAACTAATCTGACATTAAATTAAACATGTAATTATCAGTTAAGAAAACACTTAATTCCACCTGAAACTTTTTTTTCTTTTGGAATAACATGAAACTTCAGTGATAGATCTGAAATCTTTGTTTGTAAGTTTTCAGACTTTTTTTTCACTTTTCATAAAGCCCTTACTATTACATCTTAGCAAAAAAATGTGTTGGTAATTTGGTTCCCAGTATTCTTCAGCCAGACTGTAAAACCTATGAAGAGGCCAACTGCATACGTAATTATTTTTTAACCTTTAACATGTTTCATAAAAGCAGTTATCTCAAGTCATTCTGCTAGCTTCTCTCAGAATTGAGGAAAAATGTGATGTATCATACTTCTGTAGTGCTTTAACTTAGGTCCTATCACTTTAGGGTACTAATCATTTAAACCCTGCTATAAGATAAATAGTATTTGAGCATTTTACAGATGACAAAACAGAGGCATAAGGAAGCAGGAAATTCAGTCCTGGAGAGATCAATTGATTTTTTATCTTTGCACAGTGTGAATATTCCCATTAATTTCTGCAGTTTCCTTTTGCACATGAAGAAAAAGTGTATCAGTCTAATGTTACAAACTGACGTGAAGCAAAGCTAATAATAGTGGTCAGGTCTTTTTGGTTTTAAATGCTAAATCAAATTTTTTATTTTAAATTATGTCACAGTGGACAACTTGATGGTATGAATCATGAATAAAAAGTCAGGGTAACTATGGGTATCTGTTCAGAGTCATAAGACAAAAGCCTTGGCAAACATTTGTGTTTAGAATCAATTTATTTTATGAGGTATATAGCCTCTAAACTTCAGAAAAACTTAGTTATGAAAACAAATAGTAATGAGATCCAGTATCAAACAAAGTCAGGCACTTCAAAGGCAATTATCTTATCTTTTTCACCAAGAGCTGCAAGAACAATGCAGCTGTCAGTCTTAGAATGGCTCATAGTGATACTGGTTTTGAATACTCCTTTAACTGTTTTTTGAATATTCACAAAATTTTAAAAGTATAAGAAAGAGGATGAAAATAATTCAACTCAATAATTCTGCTGAACTATTTAATACATTTTTCTTGTGTTTCCTTTTAAATTGGAAGGCTTTATACTGGAAAACACAGATTCATTTTACTTATAATATCTTTTTATTTGGTTTTGGAGACTATGAAGTCCAAATACTGTCTTCAGCCACCTGGCAATTTTGATAACTACTAGAAAAATACTATTCTTTATTTTTGTTGTGTCTGTGCTAGAAGTTCACTTTGCTACTCAGGACTGCTTATGATGATTTAATTTTAATCACTTGAGTTATCAAGAGTCATTGGTGTAATCTATACTGTCAGACTACTGGAAAAATCTATGCATTTAATTATGACCAGGTGCTTCAACTCTTTAAAACAGCACAAAATTATGGGCCAAAAATAAACTTCTCTGTCAAATGAAAAGAAATCTCACCTTGACGTTACTTGAAAACCTTTTCGTTATCCATGTAGAAAGTCACTGAGCTGTCTTAAAAGCATCATTAGTTACTCTAGAAGGGTCTTAAATTGAAGAAGAATTTACTGGACCCTCACCCACCCCAGAAGGGTTGTTAAAATTAAAGCATCGTCACTCAGACCCTAAAAAACAGACTCTCTGAGAGCTTCTGGTCCCCAGAATGTGTTACTCAATACATTGGTGGGAAGCAGGAGCACCTGGATTAGGCTCTTTCAGAAGCAGTAGGACCACTTAATGAGATGCTGGTCCTCTGGCAATAAGCTCTTAAACGGGATGCTTGTATCTTTGGGTGGTTTCACAGTACAAAAATGGTGCCTTTAAAACAGTGGTATTCACATGCAATACTTACACACACACTCAAATAAGTATCTCACTGGGAATCTGTGAGTACATATATAAGAATAAAAAAAAAATCATTAGTGTAAATTTGACACCTGTGGCAAATTTTTCTACTGTTGCATTAGTTTGATGAGACTGCATTTTCATAGTAGGTAGCATTATGTAAAATGATAATTTTTGTAAACTCTAAGTCCATTTTAATCCTTCAAACACTTCCTAGATTTCAAAACCATTTGTCTTGTTGTTGAACAGTTGTGATACCAGCTCCTGATGCTGGAATCCATCTATGGCTCTCTGTTCCCTATAGCTGAAGAGAACAGTGGGAATGAATGACAGAGAGAAAATGTAAGAAGGTTTATCATAAATTCAAAAGACTGGCAAACTTCTGAGGAAATTTGTTCCTTTGTATTTCTGAATTTGAACAAGTGGAATTAGCGATTTCAATGACACTTCAGCTTATTATTGTTGGATCTTGTTTTGTTTAGGTTTTCTTATTATGTATGTTCTAGTAAAAACAAATAAATAATGTGTGCCTGAAGATTCCTTGTGCAGTCTTGACTTCCAGTTGTTTAAAATTATGTTGCTGGAATAGCAGATACTGAAGTTTGAACTGTAGTAATCACTCATCAAGGCTGGATGTGTTTCACCTTCCAGCACAACAATGGAATAGTTAGAGCTATACTGAGAGCAGTGTAAGAGAATCCAGACCTGGAGGGGACAGTTACCTTTTAGACGTTATCTGAACACAGAGGGTAGCCCTTTAGTAGTTTTGAAGGAGCTACTTGCATGCTGAGATTAGAATAAAAGATAAAGCAGAGCAGGAGTTTTCAGACTCTAATGGAAAGCTTCTCCATTTGATCTAGTTCCAAGCCACTTTCTACTGCTCACCCTGAATACTGCCTCTCCCAGAGACTATCAACAAAAGCAGCTCTTCCAGATATGACATCGTTTTCTCAGTTGGGAGCTCCTATTTTCAGTTACTTAATTTGATGTCAATGGAGATAACACGAGTTGTCTCTGTCATTGTGGAAAAAAGAAAAATTAATCCCACAGGCAAACAAAAGGGAGAGATCAGTTGTACATACAAAAGCTTGCTCCACCCCATCCCCATCCTGCATGTGTTTATTCTTTCCCCATTGTTTCTTCCATATCAGTTTTCGAATGCCTTGGAAAAGGTTTCCTCTTGAGAAGTAGATGAAAAATATTCTTTAGGAAAATACAGCATTTTGTGTTTATATTTTAAATTTATAAATATCTCCATACAAAAATATGTCTGTTGAAGTGAAAATAATTAATGAAAGGTTACTTAGATTCCTATTCTTGTACTTGACTTGTTCTTCATACATCAGGAATATTTATATAACTACAATGATTTTCTAATTATTTTTGTTGTAGACCGTGTTCTTTGCTTCAGTATTACCTCCTGTATAAGCTTCTCTGTAGAAGTCAGTGATAGCAAGGTAGACTTGTTCGATGCTTCTTTGACTTGGGGTCCTTGAACTGACCTTGGGTTGTAAGAGTGGGAAACTGAACAAAGAGGTGAACATCAGAGATGCAAATCAGGGTGGAGAGAGCATTTAGGGGCTTTACATATATCTGAATCGTCATTTCATTCCCTCACTTGTCCACTTCTAATGAAATCACTTGTTTATTCTTTCATTTGTGAAGGTCTGATTAGAGACTGTTGTAGATCTTAAACATTTTCACTTCTTGGTATTAATCTGGTTTACATTCCAAGGTTGCTTTCAGACTCTCTGGAAGTGTTCCTCAGGGCAAAGTGAAAGAATATCTGGCTGTCACTTTTCTGGGTCTACTGGAGGCTGAATGGCTTGTCCGGTAACAGAGGCAAGGTGCAGACCAGCAGCCAAGCTTGTTTCAAGAGTGCTCTATGGTAAAGGTCATGCAGACTGGTAAATTTGGGATAATCCAGAACAGTTCCCTTCATTTTCCCTTAGTACTTGCTTCTCCCATCTCCCAGTCATATTTGCAGTTGCCTTGTCATGTACCACTTTGAAATATGTCTTTCTGTTGCTTGAGGTATGTAAGCCTACCTCACTTAATTACTTACTCAACATTTCAAGGTCCTCAGTTACTCAATTTCTCCTGCTCTCTGATTTTCACCTGGAACTATCTCAAATGCTGAGGACAAATATATTTTAGTCTAACTTTGTTCTACATATATTGTAAAACTTACACAGAATCACAGAATCACAGAATCACCAGGTTGGAAGAGACCCACTGGATCGTCGAGTCCAACCATTCCCACCAATCCCTAAATCATGCTCCTAAGCACCTCATCTACCCTAACCTTAAACACCTCCAGGGAGGGTGACTCAGCCACCTCCCTGGGCAGACCTTTCCAATGCCTAACCACCCTCTCCGTGAAGAACTTTTTCCTAATCTCAAGCCTAAATCTCCCCTGATGGAGCTTGAGGCCATTCCCTCTCATCTTGTCCCCTGTCACTTGGGAGAAGAGGCCAGCTCCCTCCTCTCCACAACCTCCCTTCAGGTAGTTGTAGAGAATAATAAGGTCTCCCCTCAGCCTCCTCTTCTCCAGGCTAAACAACCCCAGCTCTCTCAGCCGCTCCTCATAAGGCCTGTTCTCCAGCCCCTTCACCAGCTTTGTTGCTCTTCTCTGGACTCGCTCCAGAGCCACAACATCCCTCTTGTGGTGAGGGGCCCAGAACTGAACACAGTACTCGAGGTGCGGTCTCACCAGTGCAAAGTACAGGGGGAGAATAACCTCCCTGGACCTGCTGGTCACACCGTTCCTGATACAAGTCAAGATGCCATTGGCCTTCTTGGCCACCTGGGCACACTGCTGGCTCATGTTCAGTCGGTTGTCAACCAGCACCCCCAGGTCCCTCTCCTCCTGGCAGCTTTCCAGCCAGACTTCTCCTAGTCTGTACCTCTGCTTAGGGTTGTTGTGCCCCAAGTGCAGGACTCGGCATTTGGCCTTGTTAAACCTCATGCCGTTGGTCTCAGCCCATCAGTCCAGCCTGTTCAGGTCCCTTTGCAGAGCCTCCCGACCCTCCAGCAGATTCACACTTCCACCCAGCTTAGTGTCATCTGCAAACTTGCTAAGGGAGCACTCGATGCCTTCATCCAGGTCATTGATAAAGACATTAAACAGGACTGAACCCAGGACTGAGCCCTACACGTTGCTCTAATGAACAGGCAAAGAACACAATCTGTCCTGGAAAGAGTAGGCATTGTGTTAATTAATTTATTTGTTAATTAGAGCATTTTCCCTTAATCAGAGAACAAAGGCTAGACTTATTTAACTTTTTTTTTTTCTTAATTACCAGTGTAACAGCAATTAGAGCTCCTGCTATTAGCTGGATCTTGCTTTCCAGCTACATGATTTTATTCTTTTAAAGTCTTAGATCAGAACGTAAACAAGATGTAATTGGAGGTAGAGAGACAATCAGTGCTGGTGTACTGTGACAATAAAATAAAATGACACTTCCCAAAGTACTTTAAAATACACAGGAAATATTTTCTGAGACCTATGCTCTTTTCCTGATTGATATGATGCAATAAGATGGGAACAGCAGGTCCTGTTAAAGATTTATTTTCAAATTATTTTAATGGACACAATCAATCCACATAATTTAAAGTAAGAAATGTCATAAAAATGTAATGGGAACTAAAGCTGCATTCAGCTGTAGGTCAGGAAGAAGCTCTGATAGACAAGTCTCTGTAGGCTATTGTGGCCAATACAAGCCTACAGGTCATGTATCAGGTGACATTTAGAGCAACTTGTCAAAGGTGCGGAGTTGTACTAAGCTACAATACACGAAAAACAGCACACTTTATAAAAACGTTGTTACTTCTGTGCCCCAGTTTCTGTTTCTACAAAATGTGATACTGTAGTTTCATTCCTTCGAAGCTGAACTATATGGGACACTGCTGTATTTGGCTGTGCTTTCGAGCATACCTCAAATTCAGCATTTGGATAAGCAGCAGCAATGTTTTAGCACAAATAAGGAAGACCTTACAGTGCATGAGCCACATGGAGTGGTCCAATCCACCATCTTGTCTTGACGTTGCAAGGATGTTGGGAACTTCATAAATACTTCATATATACCTTGGGGCAGGTATGGATTTTATCTTACTGAAAGTCAGGTGGCTGTTCTAAAATGTATGGCTTCACAGCAGCACACTGAAAACAATTCATATCCTGGCACATGTATGTGTGGAATGTGGGAAGAAATGTATACTTCAGTTTGCTGCTTGGCTTAAATTCCTTAAGCAGAATGAAAACAGGGGTACTGTGACTCATGCAACTCTCATGAGGAAGAGAAAGGAACAGTCAAAGGTACCATTCTTTCATACACACCTAAATGATTAATATTTATACCTTTGCATTACATCAAGGAGCAGGCTTGGTTTATTAGGTGCTGGCACCATCTCATGGGATAGCAGACTCCCTTTACTTGGCAAAGGATGCATACACACATGTGAAGGTGCTGACCTGCTGAAGTTTGCCTTATGTTGACCACAAGGAGATGGTGTCAGATTAATATGAAATAGTAACATGATATAAATTTTTGTGAAAGAATCTGTAGCAATTTGAAGCATAGGGAAGTTGTACGAAGGGACGCGTATGGGACAGTGGCAGTTTGATAAAAGTTTCTGTTTAAATACACAATATTGGCATTTTAGTAACAGATATGGTCTTTGTCATGTATCCTACCTTAAATTATTTCTCTGTAGTACATACTAAAGTGTACTACATCTTAGGATTTTCAGCTTGGATGATTAAACAGGGTAATTAGAAAGTTATATATTTTTAGTATTTCATAATTCATGGCAGTAGAACCTGGCTGTACAAATACCTGTGGAAAATTGAAAAAAAAGGCAAATTCTGAAGTGAATAATTTATATGCTGAAATATTTGTAGAAGAATCATTACAGAGTCGCTTGTTTCAGCTGATTTTGGTGCCTATCTAAAGCTACGGAAAGAATTTTGCTGAATTCATCTTGTGTTTTTAGTTCTTATCCTGCCAGCCAATATGTAATTTTCTTCAAGAGCATTGGTGGCTTTTGAGACTCTTCCAACCTATGTGACATACATGTGGTTTTAGATCCTTAATTCTCACTACCTTCCTTTTCTCTGCTATTGAATGACAATTATTAAATCTGTAGCTACCGTTTCAGACTTTGTCTCTAGATTTGAAGGTAAACCAGCAGACCATAATAATAAGGAAATAAATAAAGATTCTGTCTAACACAGGTATAGGATGGTGAGAGAAGCCAAACTGATTAAAATACAATCAACCTTATAGACATCATGTACATTAAGTACAGAAAGGATAGCTCTATCACACTCTGACATAGAAATCTGGGTGACCTGAATGTCCTGTGTCTCTATTTGTATCTAATTATTTATTTAAATTTCAATATATTTGCAAAGTTTTATAGTGTGGGCTTTTCTGTTTGTTTGTAGGGTTTATTTTTATTTTTTTATTATTTTTTCTTAACCGTGCAATAGCTGTTGATGTTTGGAGCATGCTATGACAGTAACAGCTGAAAGGTAACTGTAGTGGTGTGAGAAGCTGGATCATAAGAGAATTGAGTTTAAAACATTAGGTAACCATTGATTGTTGTATGTGTTAACAATATTTCTGAATGAATTGATTGAAACCTTGATGTCAGTTTCATATTAAGAAGGTAAGACTCTGTATCAAATAAACTTTCTATATGATGGAAAGCCTTTGGGAAAAAAAATATGAAAAGAATTCACCGATAATTCTATCTCTGATTTTAAAACAGCAATACTTTCAAATAAACATGTCTTCCTGGAAATCCAGAAAAGAACTGCCATTTGGCAATAAAAACCTATGTAGCTGATTCAACTAAGCTTATATAGTTGTTTGATTCCCCCTAAGAGAGGAAGTCTCATTCACTCTTCTTCAATCTGATTTGCCCACTGTCCTTTCTAAACCTTGAATGGGCAGTCCCAAACCTGGTACTCATCTGACCTCTGGCATGCAGATCCATCTTTCAGAAAACATTAACTTTTCATGCTTGTTTAATTCTCTGTCAAATTATTGACTTGCATCTGCCCAGTGAGAAGCCAGAAGAATGCTTAGTCTGGTGGGAATCCATCACCAGCAGCCAGGATGGTCTCTGCATGTAGGAGACCCTTCTGGCAGCAGCTAAGTGTTTGCTCATCAGTTCTGTCTACATACACTTGTAGATGTAAATTTAACTGTGCTGGTTCTTCTGGCACAGCCTGTCTGTACTGGAACTCGGTTTGCTTGCTGCACTTTTTGTTTGCAGCTTAGTAGGTTTTTTTTGGTTTTTTTGTTTTTTTTATCATTTTCTGTCACCCACAGTGAGAGCTCTTAGGCAATTTGAGGTCATTCCAGATATTGTCACTGTAGGCTAGTCTGCTACTTGGTTGGAATTTTATTGAGCCTGAATGTTGGCCGGTGTCAAGGACTGCATGTTTTAGTAGTTTTAAAAGCTGCAGTTCCTTCTCATTTTGCAGTAAATGTAGTAATGAAGTATCAGAAAAGTGCACACTTCACGAGGGCTGAAGCCTCAGTGCCGCATCAGTTGGAAATATATTGTTGCACTGTGACTTCAAGACTGTGCTCGAGATAAGGTAAACCAGCAGTGTCATCTTAGTGATGGCTGTAGGACATTGGCAGTCAAAACTTACATTCTTCCCTTCCTGGACTTTTTGTTTTGTTTTATGCTAGCAAATTGGTCGCTTTTTTTCTCTAAGGAAGGAATCTGGGGACTGGAATTCATAAGAAGAGGGTCTTTTACTCTGTCTCCTTCTAGCAAATGTACTCCAAAGTCCGTGTTTTTAAGGCAAGTACTTTTCGCAAATTTTCCATTGTCATGAAAACTTGTGCAAGTGACTATTCAATAAAGTGGTGAACAGGATCCACCAGTACTTCACACCTGCTGCAGATGCACTTGCCCCTCCTCACATCCCAACAGTCTGTTTTTGGTTAACATCTAATAAATCCTAAAGAAATCTCCCCTTGCACATTTTGTTTATAGTGTAATGCCTATGTCTTTGAAAGTAATCTCCAGGCAAACATCTATTTTCTCAGTGGCAGACGCTGAGTTACTGTTCTAGAAGCAAGTGCTCTCTCCTCACACATTTGAGAACACATCAACACTGGGTTTCTTTTTAGTTACTTGCCAAGACTCTTTACTCAACAGTGATCTTCATATTTATTTTTTACTTCTTTTTAAACTAAATTCCCTTCACCTGTCAACAGATGTCATATTGTTCTTTTAATTGCATCCCACTTAACTGTGAATAATCTCATCTAGTTTTAAGATGCTAGCTGTTTGAATACTTTTCCTCCTTTTTGTAAAAACATAAAACTATTCTGAATCTTCAGTTTCCACTGTACTACTTTCCATATGCTCCTCAGTCTGCTGAAAACATTATTATCATTCAGTATTTATCATTCTGAGCAGAGGTGTTCTGTTTCTAAGCCAAGCACACACACACAAAAGGAAAATTAAAATATGTGAGAGAAGGAAACTAGGCTTTTTCTTTGTATAGGAAGAGGAAGTGTAAGCACATCTTATGCAGCACATTGAATCAACAAGATGTGATTCTGGAACTCAGTGATAAGCATCTAGAAATCCTGAATCCATTTTTGGTGCATAATTGACTTTTTCAGTCTTCGCAAAGACCTTGCTATTTAAGACTAGATAAAACGTAAGTCTGTTCTCATTCCCTAGGAGAATATAATTTTCCCGTGTCCAGACTTCTTTTGCCTTAACTGCAATATATGAAAGACTTTCAGATAAAAGGCTTAGACCAAGGTTTTCAGTAGCAGATTTTGTTTTTTTCATTCCTCAGGCACCTCGCCACCAGTAGGGACTGAGATTAGATATTAGACTGACAGAAACTAGGCTTGCCTCCTGATAGTTTCCTGGTACATACTTCTGATTTTGGGGTAAGTAATTTTTCAAAGACTCTCACAAACTATCCAAGACACTGATTATTTCAATTAAAGAAAACAATAAGCTCTGTGCTGTTAGAAATGTGTGACCATGAGGGGAAAAATAAGAGCTGTCACAATAAATGCATACATATGCTGAATCATCTGTACTGAGGTCTTTCATGTTTTTAAAGTTTTGTACAAAGAAGATTGGCTTCAACACCATCTAAGGAACCTGAAGGTGCATAAGTCCGTGGGACCTGATGAGATGCATTCATAGGTCCTGTGGGAACCCATGGATGAAGTTGCTAGGTCACTATCCATTGCATTTGAAAAGTTGTGATACTTCAGTGAACATAACCCCTATTTTTTAAAAGGGAAAAAAGGAGGTCCTGGCGAACTATAGGCCAGTCAGTCTCACCTCTGTGCCTGGTAAGATTGACGACACCAAGCTGTGTGGCATGGTTGACATGCTGGATAGAAAAGACCTAACAGGTCTGAGAAGTGGGTCCATGTGAACCTCATGAAGTTCAGTAAGGCCAAATGCAAGGTCCTGTATGTGGATAAGGGCAATCTCAAGCACAAATACAGGCTGGGCAGAAAAAGTTTTCCTAATATCCAGTCTAAACCTCCTCTGCACAACTTAAGGCCATTTCCTTTTGTTCCATCTCTTGTTACCTGGGAGAAAAAACCATACCTACATCACTACAACCTGCTTTTAGATAGTTGTTGGCAACCACAATGACTCCCCGAGCCTCTTTTTCTTCAGACTAAACAACCACAGTTCCGTTAACTGCTCCTCATTAGACTTCTGTCTCAACCTTCAGCAGCTTCGTTGCCCTTCTTTGGATGCACTCTAAAACCTCAATGTTCTTCTTGCAAGGAGCCCAAAACTGACACAGAACTTGAGGTGCAGCTTCACCAGTGGTGAGTACAGGGGGATGATATTTTCCCTAGTCCTGCTAAACACACTATTTCTGATACAAGCCAGGATGCTCTTGACCTTCTTGGCTGCTTGGGCATGCTGCTGGCTCATAGTTAGTCGGCTGTCAACTGGTACCTCCATGTCCTTTTCTGCCAGGAAACTTTGCAGCCACTCTTCCCCAAGACTGTAGTGCTGCATGTGGTTGTGGTTGTGGTCCAGGTTTTTGTGCCTGAGCAGGACATGGCACTTAGTCTTGTTGAATCCTCATGCAGTCAGCCTTGGCCCATCTATCCAGCCTTGCCAGCTGCATCTGTAGATCCTTCCTACTCTCAAGTAGCTCAGCACTCCTGCACAACCTGGTGTTGTCTGCAAACTTATTGAGGTAGTTGAGCTCCTCATCCAAGTCATTGATAAAGATGTGAAACAGCACTAGTCCCAATACTGAGTCCTAGGGAACACCACTTGTGACTAGCTGCCAACTGTATTAAGCTCCATTCACTACAACTCTCTGGGCATGGCTAATCAGCTATTTTTTTACACAGTGAAGAGTACATGCATCCAAGCCATAAGTAGTTTTACTTAAGTCCAGATAGACAAAATCCACAGCTATTCCCTCATCCACTAAGCAAGTCACCTTGTCATAGAAGGCAATCAGGTTAGTCAAACAGGACCTAAACCCATGCTGAGTGGGCCTTATCACCTGTTTGCTCTGTATACGCCACATGACCACACCCATGATAATTTTCTTCATAACTTTCCCTGGCAGCAAGATCATATCAACAGGCCTGATCAACAATCTCCAGATCCTCTTTCTGGCCCTTCTTGTAGATGGTCATCACATTAGTTAACCTCCAGTCAACTGGGACTTCCCCAGTTAGCCAGAACTGCTGATAAATGATGGGAAGTGTCTTGGTGAGCACTTGTCCAAGCTTCCTTGGTATCCTGCAGTATTAAAGGAGTCTGAAACTGAGAATTGATGAGAAATTGTGGCAGGAGGTATGGGACAGTAATAGTAGTGCTGAAACATGGTATTTGTCATACTTTCCCTTTATGTAGTACTTGCATTGCTTGTGTGTGAACAGATGCTCTTGTTCTTCAGGACAAGCATTGATTCCATCAATTAGGATGGATTCCATGTGAATTGCAAATTAAGATATTGGAGAGCATTATTCTGTTTTTCTCTGTTATTCATGTGCAGTTTGCTTTCTGAAAGATGCATAGCATAGAAATTCCCACGTACAATCTTCTAGCTAAAATCAAAGACAACCCAGGAATATTGGAAAGATGCAATAAAGCTTTGGTGAACAATTCCTGTTCTCACAATTACAGTGCATTTTCATTAAATGTCTCTCCTGAGATAGCTTGTCCAGGTGCAAGATTGATATAGGTTTCTGACTCTCAAAAGTACTGAAAGTCTAGATCTTTTTATTATCCTCTGCAACATATTACTCCATACAGCTATGCCATGTAGCTACGCTGACTTCAGTCTTCTAAGAAAGTCTGGCTAAGAAAGGAGCTGTCAGTTTAACAAGAATGCCAAGCAAACAGAGGAAAACACATAGCTTACTTTCCTGAGGCATTGAAATATTTTTATTATGACTGTTCCAGTATAAAATTGTATGTGTAGAGATATCATGTTTAGTATATGCTAGAAGTTATTTAAGTGACAACTGAAGAAAAAAGAGAGGATTTGACACTTTTGCGACAAAACACACTCTGCTGTAGAATTCTGTTATAGAGGCCTGAACTAATATGATGGGAATATTTACAAGAGAACGGATTTCCTCTTCCAATGCCATGACTTGACTTTCCTGTGTTGGCCTGAGCTTGTGTCCCTTATGAAGTGCTGTGTGCAACTTTTATACATTATGTTCTGTGTGAAGGTTAAGATAAGCTTCTTTATTAATATGGGGTTCAACAACAGTGTAAGATTGTGACTTTTGTATTTTATTTTATGTATTTATATATTTTTTTTCTCCCGAGTAAGAGTATCAGAGTTATTCTTCAGTAAATATTAATCATTGTTATATGTGAATGGTTCATATGCAGTTTGCAAGTAAATGTATGTAAAATATTAGACCTCTCAGCTTTTGAAATGACTCTTTAAAATGATAATTAGAACATGTTGCAGGTGACTCTTCGGTGAAAGCTAGTAATGTAAGCTTGGTGCTATTTTATTATATAGAAAGGTTTTTAATAGTATAAACAGTTATTTCAGAAGTAGCTAATGTGCATATTTTTCATAAGTCTTCTTTGGATAAATCACTGTATTATTTTTCCAGGCTTTTACATTCATGTATCAGTGTCAACATTTCAGGAAAAATGAGATCTAAGTAATCCTCTTTCTTTACTTTGTTGCTAGACTAACTTTCTGTATTACACCTTGCACCTCAGAAAATTACAAATATTTGGAGATGGTTTAATGCCTTACCTAAACTTAGGAAATATTCAGGGTCAGACTGTAATCAATAACTTTGCAGTTAGCATTTGTTACAACCCCCTAAATTCCCTTATTTAGGTTGTAACAGCATTATAAAGAAGTTTCCTTATTTCTTAGTGCTTTTGCCTGGATCAAGCATGAAGCCGACACAGGCCTACTAATTGCAAGATAAAATTAGTTTTAGCTTCTTTTATTAAGAGGCTTATGCCCATAGAAGTCTGAAAAAAAAATGGAATGCCTTATCATAGAACAAGCAAAATGCTGTGTATCAATAAAGATAAGCAGTAACAAAAAATTTTGAAATAGCTAATTAAGGATCTTTATTCTTTGAATGAATGGAAAAAAGAAAGATTAATTAAAACTGGAATATATGGTTAGAATGGATATTGCAGTTGTAATGTCACTCACGGTAAATTTATGATTCTAGTTTACTGCAGTAAAATGTAGGTTAATCAGGGATGAATCTCTAGAAATTACCTTGGGATAAAAAGAGATATATAGTTGACAAAGAACAATACAATAGGCATGTACTGGTGGAGTTTCAGGTCCAAAGGGATATGAGACAGGTAAGGAGTCTAGTCAGGACACTAAATATCAGGAAAGCAGAATTCCAGCTCTTCAAGGAATTATTCAGTAAGACCCCCTGGGAAATGATCCTCCAAAACAAGGGAGCAGAACAGAGCTGGCAAATATTTAAGGATGCTTTCCATAAAGTGTGAGAGCACTCAGTCCCCATATGTAGAAAATCAGGCAGGGCAGGGAAGAGACCAGCATGGCTGAGTCAAGACCTGGTGGTTAAACTAAAGAAGAAGAGGGAACTGCACAGGCAGTGCAAGCAGGGATGGGTAACCTGGGATGTGTGGAGGGATGCTGTCCAGTTGTGTAGGGATGAGATCAGGAAGGCAAAGGGGCAGCTGGAACTAAACTTGGCAAAGGATGTGAACACTAACAAGAAGGGCTTCTACAGATATGTCAATCAAAAGAGGAAGGTCAAAGACAACGTATCCCCACTGATGGTTGCAAATGTTGACTGCGTATCAACAGATGAGGAGAAGGCTGAGGTACTTAACTTTTTTGCCTCAGTCTTCACTGATAACCACTCTCCTCACCCCTCCATGGTCATGGCACAGCAAGAAAGTGACCAGGGTGGTAAAATTCCTTCTAACGGAGAGGATGATCATGTTCGTGATCACCTGAGGAAACCTAACATATGTAAGTCTATGGGATCTGATGTGATGCATCCCAGAGTCCTGAGGGATTTGGCTGATATGGTTGACAAGCCACTCTCCACGATATTCAAAAAGTAATGTCCATCATAAGACCCTGGTGACTGAAAGAAGGGTAATATTGTCTCTAATTGTAAAAAGTGGAGCCTGAGAACTACTAACTTGTCAGCCTTACCTCTGTGCCTGGGAAGATTATGGAACAGTTACTCCTAGAAGTTATGCTAAAGCACATGGAGGACATGGAGGCGATTAATGGCAGCCAGCACAGCTTCACTAGGGGCAAATCCTGTATGATCAGCTTCGTGGCTTTCTATGATGAGGTAACCACAGCAGTGGACATAGGTAAACCAACGCATGTGATCTATCTTGACTTCTGTAAAGCCTTTGACATGGTCCCCCACAACATCCTTCTCTCTAAACTGGAGATACATGGATTTGATGCGTGGGCCATTTGGTGGATAAGAAACTGGTTGGATGTTCATATTCAGAGAGTACTGGTCAATAACTTGAAGTATAGATGGAGATCCGTGACATGTGGTGTCCCTCAGGGGTACGTACTGGGACAAGTGCTATTTAATATATTCATCAATGATATTGACAGTGAGATTGAGTGTGACCTCAGCAAATTTGCAGATGACACCAAGCTGAGTAGTGTAGTTGCCATACCAGAAGGATGGGATGTCATCCAGAGGGACCTGGGCAGCCTGGAGAAGTGGGCCTGTGAGAACATCATGAGGTTCAACAAGGCCAAGCGCAAGATCCCACACCTGGGTTGGGGCAATCCCCCTTTTCAGTACACAATGAGGGATGGTACGATTGAAAGCTGCCCTACAGAGAATCATTTAGGGGTGCAGTTTGATGAGAAGTTTGACATGAGCCAGCAATGTGCTCTTACAGCCCAGAAGCCAACGGTATCCTGGGCTGCATAAAAAGCAGTGTGGCCAGCAGGTCACGGGAGGTTGTTCTGCCCCTCTATTGTGCTTTTGTGAGACCTCATCTGGAGTAGTGTGTCCAGTTCTGTAATCTTAAACAAAAGAAGGATAAAGAAGGGCTACAAAAATGATAAGAGAGTTGGAGCACCTTCCATATAAGGACAGGCTGAGAAAGTTGGGCTTGTTCAGCCTGGAGAAGAGAAGGCTCCGAGGAGATCTTATAGCAACCTGCCAGTAACTAAAAGGGGCCTACGAGAAAGCTGGAGAGGGGCTATTCATAAAGGCTTGTGGTGATAGGATGAGGGGGAATGGGTATAAACTGGAGAAGGGAAGATTTAGACTAGACATTGGAACAGGTTGCCAAGAGAAATAGTTGATGCCCCATGCATGCCTAGAGGTGTTCAAGGCCAGGTTGGATGGGACCTTGGATGACCTGATCTATTGGGAGGTGTTTGGAAATAGATGATCTTTAAGGTCCTTTCCAATCCTAACTATTCTATGATTCTATGTTATGAGTTCATCAGTGTTTTTAGGCAGTGTATTAGTATCTATCTATCTGTCTATCTATCTATCTGTCTATCTATCAATCAATCAATCAATCACAGCAATGAATTTCTGTAACAGCCTCCAACTAATAATAGTGGGGACAAACAGCTCATTTAACTTCAATGACTATGCTGCTATGGAAGACCTTGATAATCTGGGATGTCTCTACAAATGTTCTCTGTTAAAGAGGGCATGCTTTGGCCAGTACAGTAATGAGCTGTCCTGCATTTATAAAGAAAGTACAGTACACTGAAACTAGCATAACTACCATCAGCAAATGTTTTGATTATAATTTCACTAAGAGCATTAATGACAAATTTATACCATGAGCAATGACTATACTTCTGGACAATCTCAAATAGGCTCAAACTCTTAAATGGCAAGAACATTGCACCTTCTGCCAGCTTGTGATATTCTGAGGGCTGTAACTTGCTAAAAAATGTGATAGAAACAGAGAGTCTTCATAATGGAACAGAAATAATCCAGAAGGAAGAAAGATCCTGTACTTATATCAATTATTTTTTGAATGACAGGAGGGGGTCAACAGAAACAGAGGCTTGTAATAACAGTCTGGCAGAAATGCAATGAACTCCACCCACATCTACAGGGGTACAAGAGACACCAGGAGATTTTAAAAGAACAACCTTGGAAAAAGTGGAAGGGTCCATCTATGAAAACATAAAAAGGAAAAAAATTAAATAGTCTAAAAGTGTGATTTAAATTGCATTCTTTAAACCACATAAACTATTAAGTGAATACTCTCTCTCAAAATTAAAATTACCTAAGTCTTATATAACATAATCTATCTCTAAGATAAATGATGATAAACTAAATAAAGATTATTTTAATTCTGAACCAAAGTGTATACACAGACATATAATAAGGTACAAGTTGTCTAACTAATTGGGATTAATTTTCTGAAGTACGTTGACTTACACAGTCTAAGAATTGAGTGTGTTTTTCAAGATGCCTACAACTAAAATTTTCTTGCTAATCTTATATTTAATCACCTTCACTGTCATTGTATTCAGCACAAGAGACCAAATAGACAAAATAGACCAGGGCAGCAGTATTCTAGCAAAGAAATGTGGGGCTTTTTTTGCTTTCTGGGGGAAAAATTTAGTAAAAGAGAAAAGCCAGAACAGCATTTGAAAACTGAGGTTGAAAATAGAGGGAAAAGGGGACATTAGTTTCCAGAACAGTCACAAAAAGAAAAGCAGATAGTTATTAGAAAGATTTTTTTTTAAAAAAATTTTGAGCAGTTAAGAATTGTCAGTCTCAGGCAGTTAGTTTTTCCCCAATGGTATATGGAAAGATGGGTGTGAACCTCAAAGAACATGTTGTACCATGATCAATATAAATAGTTACTTCTCATTCATCTTAGCAGCAGCTACATGTACTCCTGAAGGGTAGAACAATTCCCTTAATCTTGCCCTGATATTAATAGCCTATTAAGATCACACTATGAAAGCCTTTCTAATTGATATCAATGCCAGTAGGAAACTGAATTGTTTTAAAACATTATAGTAGGATTTTGAATTAGAGTTATGAATTTTATCATGTAGAAGAACTCATTCTGATCTCTTCTAAATCTTCTTTTATCAATAAATACTGTATTAAATTAGTGAGAAATATTATTGTATAATTTGGGCTTGTGAGATTAGTGTTATATGTTTATATTATTCCTCGTCAAGACAGTCCATTATTTCTGATTAATTTTAATTAAGCCAGTAAATGGTCTTGTATTTCTATACTCCCAATAGCCACTCTGTGCTAACGTTTGTTTGAGTTTACGTTTAATAAATATCTCCTGTTTAACCCTTCAGCAGCAGCTTGAACTGGAGTGCTGAAAATGAAGATGTATGGAAATAAAGACAGAAGAGAAGCATTAGCATGAAATGGATTAAGTAGGCTGAGAAGTCTTAAAGTCACACATAACAAATGATGTCACAACTGCACCAAGGTTGAATAAATATCAAATTTATTTAACAGCGTTACTTCTTCAGGGTCATAGCTGAGAGAGGTTATATTGATGGCTTTGCATGAAAACTTCTATTAGGTTTAGTGAAACGTAAAGCAATGCTCTGGAAGAAAAGTTGCCACTAACTTTCACATAATGGCACCGGTTATGTTGGGCAATATGTGACTGTTATGTTTTCCAAAAAGAGATTTTTGAAATCCCACGTTGAGTGACTAGCTCATATAATATTCCACAGAAGTTATATTATCAGTCACCATCTGTCCCCCAGTTAGCTGACTGGAAAAAAGCTGTTAAACAAAATCTGGGTGCTGATGACCCAGGAGTCTAGTTGCCTCATTAGTTTCTTCATTTGAACCTCAACAGAGGCTTGAAAGTAAGAGCAATTTAATACTAAGGACATCAACTCCTGTGATAACTTTTTTAGTTTCTAGTTTTGATAGATATTGTACACTTCCTTCAGTCGAGACTCTAATCCAAAGAAAGCCAAGGTACCAAATTTATACAGGCTTGTTTACTGAATACTGAAAAATGTAAAACTCAGCAGTATTTAATCATTTCTTCAAAACATTTCCAACTGAAAAGTATTTGTTTTAAATTACCAAATTCATTTTGCTACTCAATATTAGGCCATATAATACAAAATAAGTGTCTAAACTCACTATATACCTCTGAGTTATAGTTGACTGCAATACTTCAAATGTGCAAAAACTAAGTATACTTGAAGATTTACGCATGCTTTTGGGATTTTAAATCACTTAACCATTAATTTCAGCCAAAGTACTTTCTCAGACAGCAGAGGCTAAGCAAACAATATCTTTCTTATGTATGTTTTATCAGCAGGGACCATCTATGATATGAGTTTAGAAATATACAGAAGCATAACATTCAGCATCTTTAATAAAATATCTACTTAGTATTCCCTTGAACCTTGGGTAATGTGTTGTTTGTAGTTAGTACACTTCATCTCTAGAAATATAACAGAGTATTTCTCAAGAAGTAGTATGGATAATCATAAGGCATTTCAATTAATAACATTTTTCACTCAAAAAGGTTTCAGGTACTCAGTGGTGTTTTGCTGGCAGTATTAAAAATTCATAGCTGGCATTTTGAAAGTACTCAAACCTTGTTCTAAGGAAACTTGTTCTTGCTGGTTACACATTTGATAGGTAGTGATTTTGTGGTTGGTTTGCATTTCATACTGGGAAATAGAACATATACTTGCATAAAACATCTCATTATGATGAAAAGAGAGATTGACATACACAACTAAATACTGTGGGCTTTTCTGTGTGAATATTTTCACCCATGCATCTACAGATGTCCGAAAATGAGTGAAGGAATACTCTATTTAACAGCATTATGTAGTGAGGATTATACAATCAATGCTAAGCTGAGGTGCAGAAATCAAGCAGCTTTCCAGAAAACAGACTGCGGTTTTCAACTTGCTCTCTGAAAAGAATTGCTCTTTTGCTGATTAAGTAAATACTCTTTTTATTGCATCCATGAAGCTAGATGGTGTTTCCATGTCACTTCCTCGTAAAAGGTCAAATATTTCTTTTCAAATTTAAGAATCAAAATGGTGTCTGAAATGTGAACCATAGAGTAAATTTATAGTTAAGGTAAATCTGTCTGATTCAGCTGACACCTATGGAGTTAAAACAATTGGCACACCACTCAGGTATGTTGCCAGTGATTCATCAATCATTACACTTGCATCAGTGGTTAGGAATAAATAGATAAGGATGACAGTGAGAAGTTTGTGTTGATAATTTGGAAAATACTCTCACAAAGTATTAATACTTTGAGTTAATAACTATTTTATTAATCTCATTAAGATGTTGATGTGTGCCCCATTTACAAAGTCATAAGATTTTTATTATTTTAAGAAGAAAATTATTCATAATATAAGTTTGTGTATGTTCTTAATTCCACTCATAATAGCTCTATTTCTTCTGCACAATTTCCATTGCTGGATGAAAGCAGAAAGTATAGAGTTTGTAAGGATTCTACATAGACAAATTCTATATAACTGTAATTTTTAGTTAAAAAGTTATATTTTAATATTAAAATATACTTATTTCAGCATTTCTCTTTAGTGCAGAAGCCTATAGAACCAGATTTGCTACCAGTATTTGTCCATCTTCAACACACAGCTACTGTTAGGAAGTGGTGGCTAGATGTCAGTTCTGTCATCCCTAAAAGGGGTAAGAAGTCATTTATACCAGAATGCTCCAGCCATCTGTCCTCTGCCAGTCTGGGAAAGTAGTCCTCTCCTCTCTGGTCTTTCTGCAGCCTTGATCTAAAATTATTTATTAATATGAGTTCTCATAATAACAATCACAACAACAACAATAATAACAATGATAAGAATAAAATTAATAATAATAGTAGTAGTAGTAGACATTTTCCTTGAACAGATTATTATTATGAATTCTGATAACTTTTGCCTAAAACAAATTGCTGTGCTCAGATTTTATAATACACATACACACTTACAGGGTCTAAAACCAATTGCAACTTTGTAAAACATAGGCAAGTGTGACAAGGGATAGGACAGAAGGAAAAACAGATGACAAGACAATGAAAGTAAATCCCACTGGTTTATTAATTTAATGGGTAATAGATCATCTACAGTCTGCATTATTTAGATAAAGAAGGGGTTTGGTGTTGATAACAAATAAAAATTTAATTAGAAATCCACAGCTTAATTCACATTTCATGAAATGCCCTTGTTTTCATGTTGCAGAAATCACTTAACCTCTTCTTACAGTTTTTGTTGTTGAAAGTTTGCTTTGTAGATTATGTAGACATCTTGACAGACAACATGTATCTGTTATGATAGCACTTTAAAAGCAGATACCACTGCAACTGAATCCAGTGACTATCATCAGCTCAGATACATTCCCCAGTTATGAAGGTTCTTTGACTTCACCAGACTGAAGTCCTAAACTCTGTAGAAATAATTATTCAGAAACCTTTTCCATAGAGTTTAATTTGTATCTTTTAAAAATTCTGTCAAAAAGCTTATTGAAGATATTCTGTGGAACTGTCATAATATTTCCATTTCTTCCTTACTCTGTCCTCACAAGTATAAACTTGCCAGTGTCAGTACAGAAATATGTGGTGTAGAGGTCATTATTGTACTTCTTAACAACCTTTAATTGCCCTGTATGCTTACTGTTACCAGAGAGGAAAAACGTGTTCCTGGGAATGAGTTCTTGGGAGACAAATCAACACCTTTGCAAGTCTAGAAGACAAACTTTTTTTTTATTTTGCTTGAATTAATGAACTACTGCTACTGTGCTTGCACTCTGGAAAAGAAAAAATAAAACTCTTCACAAGCCTGCAAAGGTTTCTGAACTGCATTAGTTACAGTGCTGAAATAAACAGTGCTTCTGCCAGTTTGTATTAAAAGTGTTTCCTTATTTAACTATGTTGCAGCTATAATCCATAATTAACATTTGTTGCCCTTCAAAGTTATACATATTAAGTCTTTTATAGAAGAGTTTAATAAGTGACTCGGCTATTGGATGAGGGAAAGGCTGTGGATGTGGTGTTTCTAGACCTCAGTAAAGCCTTTGACACAGTTTCTCACAGCATTCTGCTTTGGAAACGGTCAGCATCTGGACTGGACAGGCGCACACTCTCCTGGGTGGAAAACTGGCTGGGTGGCCTGGCCCAGAGAGTGGTGCTTAATGATGTTAAATCCAGTTGGAGGCCAGTTACAAGTGGGGTTCCCCAGGGCTCAGTCCTGGGTCCAGTCCTGTTTAATGTCTTTATCAATGACCTGGATGAAGGCGTCGTGTGATTCCTTAGCAAGTTTGCAGATGACACTAAGCTGGGTGGAAGTGTGGATCTGCTGGAGGGTCGGGAGGCTCTGCAAAGGGGTCTGAACAGGCTGGACCGCTGGGCAGAGTCCACTGGCATGAGATTTAACATGGCCAAATGCCGGGTCCTGCACTTGGGGCACAACAACCCTGTGCAGTGCTGCAGACTGGGAGAAGTCTGTCTAGAAAGCTGCCTGGAGGAGAAGGACCTGGGGGTGCTGGTTGGCAGCCAACTGAACATGAGCCAGCAGTGTGCCCAGGTGGCCAAGAAGGCCAATGGCATCCTGGCTTGTATCAGAAGTGGCGTGACCAGCAGGTCCAGGGAGGTTATTCTCCCTCTGTACTCAGCACTGGTGAGACCGCTCCTTGGATCCTGTGTTCAGTTCTGGGCCCCTCACCACAAGAAGGATGTTGAGGCTCTGGAGTGAGTCCAGAGAAGAGCAACAAAGCTGGTGAGGGGGCTGGAGAACAGGCCTTATGAGGAGCGGCTGAGAGTGCTGGGGTTGTTTAGCCTGGAGAAGAGGAGGCTGAGAGGAGATCTCATTGCTCTCTATAACTACTTAAAAGGAAGTTGTGGAAAGGCGGATGCTGGCCTCAAGTTCTGCCAGGGGAGGTTCAGGCTGGACATTTGGAAAAAATTTTTCACAGAAAGGTTCATTGGGCACTGGAACAGGCTGTCCAGGGAGGTGGTTGATTCGCCTTCCCTGGACGTGTTTAAGGTGCAGGTGGATGAGGTGCTAAGGGGCATGGTTTAGAGATTGGTGGGAATGGTTGGACTCAATGATCCAGTGGGTCTCTTCCAACCTGGTTATTCTATGATTCTAAGTAAAATAGATTTTGCTGTGTCTTATTTGAAGAAGGCAGATTTTAGAGTTTCAGTGGTCAAAAAAGGATATTTCCTCAAAAGTTGGGGTTTTTTTGTTTCAGTCATTTATATTACTGTGTCAGACAATTCTCTTGAAATGCTGTGAAATAAGTTATTACTTGTATAATCATCCTATAAAATACATTAGATTGTGACTATGGCATTTTTACTGTCTTTAACTCTACTGGGCTTCTTTAGCACTAACTAGAGTTTTTAATGAGTCATGAGTTACGGAATGCTTTCATAAATAAATGAGTTGTATTAGAATGCAGTTCTATGGTTTTCTGTTCATAGTGCAGCTGGATCCAGCCATCATGTGGGTGTTAATTTCTTCGTTTGACTGTATGTGCCAAAAAAATCATATTGTATACAGGAAAAAAACCCATGAGTCCTTTCACAATAGTAAAACAGTGAGACTTCACTGAGAAATCCAAGGGTCAGTTGCACTGAACCTTTTGATGATATCAGGCATTTGGAATGCTAGCTTCCAGGCTGTTAGTTAGGATCATATCTCAGCTTTCATGAGTAGCTGTTTTTCATAAACCATACCTTAAAGATCCCAGAATAATGTAAGTTCTAATTATATCTCTGTTAAAACTCATTTACTCTTGCCCTAACAGTGAAGCAAGACGTAAATAGCATTCATTCATCTTCTCCACCCAAAATGTTGCTTCTTTGTGTATGCTTTCAACTTATTCTTTTGGTTTAGCAGTCACAGCATGAAAATGTGCATTGTAGTAATCTATACAGGGTCTAAATGAGAGAAAATGGTTCCAGGTTACATCACCACAACATTATGCTACTTCATTGGAGAGTTCATGGCTGTTTTCTGATATTATGTTCTTTTTGAGCCTTGAAGGGGGGAAAGATAAAGCAGTGAGGGCACAGAAGTGATTTGGTGTCTTTTATTACCAAAAAGCCTCAGGCAGAAACTAGTCTCAAAAAAAAAATAATATATATTTGCACCAAGTCCTGTGAGCTGAGGTTCTACAGTTCAATGTTTGTGGTTTGTGTGATCCCACACATTCAAGTTGCATCCAGACTTCAGCTAAAAAAAAACTCCAACTTTTAAAGCTACTTTAATGGCAGTATTAGAAAACAATCAAAGGAGCGATGCCTTTCCATTGACTTTTCAAAGATCTTAAAATTTACTGTTATAGAGAGACTTTAATCTTCATAGTTTTCAAATATCCAGCTATAGCTGCTGATTCTCTTAATATTACAGAGCAGTGCATTGTGAATGGTTAATAACCAGAACCTTTAGCCTTAATATTGTTGCTGAATTACATGAACATTGGAATTTCTGTTCAGTTTATACAAGCATAAGTATTCTCTGATTTTTCAGAGGTGCTAGGATACTTGAGTTGACTTTATGTACTGGTATATATGGTTCAAGACATAGGGAAGGGTCACACACCAACGTCAAGTAGATAATGACATTTGAAGCGACACTTCAAATATACAGTTTATTTGAAATGACACTTGGCATAAACTGCACAGTTTCTGTAACTGCTGTATGTTCTTTGCAAAAATAGCACCAGGGCTGGCTTTCTTTCAGGCAACAGAGGCAGTTGCCAGAAACCTCAATGGCCAGAGCTCCCAGTTTTCTGTCTCTGCCAATCTCAGAGTCTGAAATAAAACCCTGAAACCCAAGCCCAAATTGCACCCCACTGAAGGCTCTTCAGCCATGCAAGGTAACAGCAGAGCAGAGATTTGTTAATGAGTTACCACAAAACCCCTTTAGCATTGAATATAATACTGCTGATGCTACCACATAGTCCTGAATCCTGTGTCCAGGCCTTTCATGGACAGTAAATAATCCCACATGTAAAACTGAATTAGGTCATCACGATTGTTATCACCCCACAATGAATTCCAGAAGAATTAGTAATGACCAGTCACTTGCTGCAAGGTGTTAGAAAGAGATGTGTTTTATACTTTATGTGTAATAAAACATGGGGCTGGAATGCAAGACAACATTGGTTTGATTCCTTGCACTTGGAGGCTTGGGGCTGTTTGTATCTTTCTCCTTTTCATGTCAAACACTAGTGTCCTCATCTACTTTCTTATTTTTACAATGTGTGTTTGTTCATTTTTTATTTAGTCTTTGCATAGGTGAAGGCATTTAAAGTAATATCTCATTCTCTTTGTACTTTGTTTACACACATAACACATGCTCACACCATAGCAATAACTGTCTAGAGAACAACTACTCAATGCATGAAAACTCCCAATCTATGACATTTGGTTTTGTTCTATGTGGGAACTAAACCAAAACATTCCTGAATTTAAAAAAAAAATAAAATAAAAAAGTGTCAAAGCAGATGTTTGGGGGGGTAGGGAGAGGGGGAACCCAAATGTTTCTAGTTTTTCTCTTTCTGTCTGTCTCTGTGTCAGCAAAAGTAATCAGAAAAATATGTACCTGAAAGATTGCCTACATAAAAGAACACTGAAACTAAAACACTTCTAGTAAAATATTCTGATTTTCAGAATGAATACTTCAATCAAAATACATTATCTCAATGTTCCTATTAGGTATGTCTATAAACACTTCATAACACAACCTCAGGTCTTTCCTCCACAACAGACATAACACATGTATCTGTTTCAGTATAAACACATTAAACTATTCATAGAAACATAAATACATTTGTGAACACAAGACAGTCATTTACAGTTTGGTATATGTACAAATTTAACATGCATATAACACATGTAAAGGAAATCATTAGCTCATTTCCTGGTTCCTGACAGAAATATTCTTTGCACCTTTTCTGACTGGTAATAGGAATCACCTAAAGGATGTAAAGCCTGAGGTACAATAGCAATATGACAGACAAATTCTGCTGTAAAAGCACAGAATATGCCCTAGTGTTTCTTGAATACTTAATCTGATCATCGTCACAAGTCCGAGTAATATAAAACAGATATGCCATGCTCTGTTATTTGTATTACTACATAGAATTTGAAGGAAGCTATTTCCTCATTAATAATCTATCATGTCTTTATGAAACAACACTCGTACAAGTTCTCTGTAAAGATTTCACTTTCATATTTATCCACCTAAGCAGACTATTAATCCTCTGTGGGGTAAGTGAGAGGGGTGGCTCAACTTCATAGCTCTTCTACAACATTTTTGAGGACTCTGTTCTTCCCAGAGCTCCTTGTTAAAGGGCTTCCTTACTATGGAAACAATAGGAAGCAGAATAAGAATTGTATCTCGTTTTGATAGCTTGGGGAGTGAGCAAAGCTCCCTCTCACTCACACACAGCTAAGCTATACTAACAGCAATAATCAAAAAAAATCAACAAAAAAAAGGAAATAATTCTATGCTAGAGTTCCTGGTTTAAGCAGAAATAAAAAAATACTGCTTTCTTGAAGGGAATTCCATGTGAAAATTGTCACATTTGGGAACAAAAGTCTGTTCTAAACATGGATTTTCCACTGTTAAAATGCAATTGGTAGGATTTTTTTTTCCCTTTAAACTGAGATATTTACAATTATGTGCTTAGTTATATCAGTCCTATTTCCTGGAGAAGAATAAATAAACTGTAGAAGTGAAAGCAATTTCATACCATTATGCCAGCAATCTTAGTCACACTTAAGGGGTTGCACTATATAAGTTTTTATATATAGTCATAAAAGTACAACTCTTGTGTATAACAGACCATATTAGAATATGGCAAGTATCCTGCTCATCTGTACTTGTTACTGGGATTACTGGCCCCCTCTGAAAGAGTCTTCATGATATTTGTAGTATTTCTGCTTGCATTTTATTACTTGCCATTTCCATCACAGCTAAGTAGAGAAGTTGTGAAGAAGAAAGCATTAAAAATAAGTGTATTGTAAACTCATAAAATGCTGATTTAAATTTGGAGAACATATTTGAGTTGTGAATAGTGACGGACTTTGTAGTATAAAGAGGGAAGCAGATGTTAGACTTCTCTCAACCAGTTTACACGTTATTCCTCTGTACCTTTACAAGCAGAGGAAATTCTTTCATTCCCATGTTGCTTCCCATATATGCCCCCTTACTGTCTGTCCTTCTAGGTAGTCTAATTAAGCATAAGTTCAGATCTGTTTTCCACAAGTGTTGTAAGCAAAAAAAAAAAAATCTTTTTAAAATCACACTTTACAGAGAATATTTAGCTATTTTCTAAATGTCCAAACAGGTTGTTACTTATTATAGACAAACAGTCTTGTCTGCATAAAACTTAATTGTGACAGAAACACCATTACACTACTTAATTTTTTCATCTGTTTTTTGACTTCTCTTCCTTAAACAATGGTAAAGTCATCAAATTCAACACTGTTTGTAAAAGCTGAGTCTTTCTGCCAACCAGTTCAAGAAAAAAAAGAAATAGATTCACACTATAAAAAGTAACAGACCTAATATCGACCAGTATAGGGACATAAACCCTTGTGATCTGTTTTAGCAATTAATTATATTGTACTCTTTGGCTTCTTATACTCAAAACACAAGCTGGTAATCTGACAAGTTGCCTGGGACAATTGCTCTTCTTGAGTGTTAAAATGCAGAAAGTTTGTTAATCAGAATTGCTGTTCTTTACAAGATGATCTTCGATTTGTCAGTAAAGCTTTTGAATTATGTTAATGACTCTAAACCTCCCATTTAAAGCCAACAAGCAAAGAAATAATTTAACATGCAAATGCAAGAAGTAATGAAAAGGGACTCACAATAGAAAAATGAGGTGGTATTACACCTTAAGCATCTCCAGACTAGTTGGTTCATTTCTGGGGAAGGATAATTACAAATAACTAAATCTGTAGAATTTTTGTAATTCTTTTTGTTACACATACGTAAACATTTTCTAAGTATTTTTTGGTAATCTCATTGATGAAGTGAAAAATTATGTAGGCTGTTGAGAATGAACTGCCCTATTTGAACTCTGGAATAGCTCTTTGCAGGTTATCATTTCAAGATACACCTCTGGGTCTTTGTGAATGAAGAAACTCCATTCACTTTGTTGGGAAAAAAGAAAGTTTACTGTTTGCTTGTTTGCTGACTTTTAAGATCATGAAATTAGCTTCAACATTTCAAAAAGATACAAGTTTTTAGGTGGAGACATGGAAGATTATAGCATGCAGACAAAGGATGTAAGCAATGTATTAAAAATTTACCATGTTGTCCTGAACACGTGGTTTTACAAAGCTCAAAAAGGAAGTGTTGTTCCATTCAGAAACAATAGTAAACACAAAAATGAGCTTTCTTCCTTGGACATGAAAACAGGTAAGTAGTTTCCTCTCATTTACCATAAAAATAAGAAAGCTGTTTTTTCCAGTTCTTACATAGTAGAAAATTCATATAAAATTGACCTCATGGTTTGGGTGTAATTCTAGCTGTTTCATCACTGACTTATTGGAAACAGAATTTCACCTGTTGAGAGAAAAAATAATTTTTCTCTCATACAATTGATAAAAATAGTTCTGAGTTTTGCAAATTTCATGGTTGTTAAAGACATAATGTTGACAGAAACTATGAGCATTTTTTTCTGGTGGTGAACTTAGGGTTAGAGTTTTGCAAGATTAGGCTAGAAGCTTTTTCTCTTGTTATAAACACAGTCTTTCCAAAAGTTTCCTTATAGAGTGACAGTTTTACATTCTGCACTTTGTGCAACTGTGGTAGATTGACTCTGACTGGAAACCAAGTGCCCAACAGAGCCACTCTATCACTCCCTTTCTCATCTGGAAAAGGTAGAGAATATATAACAAAAGATTTGTGGGTCAAGATAAGGACAGTGAGGGAATATTACAATTACAATTGTGGTCAAAACAGACTCCGCTTGGGGAAAATAATTAATTGTGTTACCTATCAAATTTGAGTATCAAATCTGGGCAACCAGATATAAAACCAAATATTAGAACATCTTCCCCTCTCCATTCTTCTTGGGCTCAACTTTACTCCCAATTTTCTATGTTTCCACCCCACCAGCATCAGAGAGGAGTGGGAGTTGAGGTCAGCTCACCATATACCAATTCTACCACTCCTTCTTCCTCAAGGGGCAGGATTCCTCACACTTCTCCAGTGCTCCAGCATGGTGTCCCTCCCATGTGAGTCTCCTTTACAAACATCTCTGCCATGAGTCCTTGTAATGGGCTGCAGTTCTTCGCAAACTGCTCCAATGTGGAATTGCAGCATAGTTCTTCAGTGTCCTCCAGTGTGGGTCCTCCATGCAGTCAAAAGTACAGCCAGCAAACCTGCTCCAGTTTGGACTCCTCTGTCTCTGTGGGGCCACAGGTCCTGCCTGCCAGCAGCTTGCTCCAGCAAGTGGGCTTCTCATGTGGGCACAGCCTCCTTTGGACATCCATCTGCCCTGGTGTGGGGTCATCGACAGGCTGCAGTTGGATATCTGTTCCACTATTAATCTCCGTGGGCTGCAAAAGAACAACGAACCTCACCATGGTGTTTATAATGGGCTGCAGGGGAATCTCTGCTTTAGTGACTGGAGCACCTCCTCCCTGTCCTTCTTCAATGGCTTGGTATCTGTAGCGTTGCTCTCCTCTCTCTAGCTGCAGTTTTCTCTGGTGCAGTTTTCTCTTGTGCAGTTTTCTCCTCCCTCTTCTTAAATATGTTATCAAAAAGGTGCTTCCACCACCACTGATGGGCTTGGCCCTGGACAGTAATTGGTCTGTCTTAGAGTCTGCTGGCATTGACTCTATTGGACATGAAGGAAGCTTCTAGCAGCTTCTCACAGAAGCCACCTCTGTAGCCTCAAGGCTACCAAAACCTTTCCATACAAACCAAATACAGCAATATAAAACTATCTTCTGATAATTTTCTGCTTAGTAGGATCTTCATCATGGAGTTGGGCAGTTTTGACTAAATTTGCATGAAATTTCTAAGGCAAAATAAAAGCAGCTATTAAAAAGCAATACTTCATAAATGGATGAAATAGATAATCAACAGCACTTCACATACTGATGCAAGAAGAAATCCTAGAATTAAACAAGGAAGTTAGGATAAAAACATTGTTCAAAAACCCAGGAAAAACAACATTTTCAAATGCATTAGGTAAAAAAAGAAATAACAACAGTGGCAGGAGCAGATGGAAAAGATAAAATTTTCCTAGAACAAGAGAAAATGTGAGCTTTTAGTAAATCTCTGTCATCTTTATTTTGAAAGAATAAAAATTATATGCTTAAATAAGAACAATGAACTACTCTATAGTCTGCTAGCAGCTGAGTTGACTGCTGATCTTTGTCAACAGATAACTGACCAAATTCCTAGTCCATTGATGACAACTACTAATGTTTTTTGAAATACCAATGACGTTCTAGAAATCTAAAAACCTACTTGTTAGCATAATTTTCCAAACTGACAGTCAAAATTACCTAAGCTCCTATAGACTGGTTAGACAGACATGAAGCTCACAAAGGTTTCTACACATAAATTAGGAAATGAGTGAAATAATTATCATAAGTCACCATGCAATTTTAAATATGTCTTGCTAAATAAGCTTGAATGATTCTGTTATAAAAGTATGAATTTGTTCTGCATTTTGACGGAAAAAATGTACTTAGACACATTTAGACATGCATTTGACATTGTATAACGTGAATTGCTTTATCTGCAAGGGTAAAGCACATAGGATTCCATGGAATTTGTGCTCTCCAACTGAGGCATCTTAAAGCACAGGTGTCATACTAAAATCAGAATTGAATGGCTTTTTCATAAGAGGGCTATAATAGAAGTGGTTGTAGTGGTGTTGAAACTGTTCAGTACTTTTGCCAGTGATCTGGGAGTTAAAGTTAAAATCTGAGCTGATAAAGTTAAGGAAAGATTGTGGAAGCAGTAAATAATCATGTGCACTAGAGCAGTTATATGCAGCGCTGTTCTGGGACTGTCCAAAAAAATTGAACTATTCAGACAAAATTGATTTTAATGCAGTATATTGTGTTAATTTAAATCAAGAATATCACAACATCTGCTTGTTTTTTGACTCTTCAAACCAAGAAACAGGCAACCAGTTTCTCATGAACTCTTATGCAATGTCCCTACCAGTGAACTAAGCAAGACTACAGTAGGAATTGTGAAGAGGTTGCCCAGAATTCAGTGTCACTAGTGCCATCCCAGGTAAAGCTCAGTTTTATCTGCCTTACAGATCTTTTTCAGTTGTATTGTGTGACACGATCCTAAATATATTTTTAAAGTTAGGTAGTGTAGATCTGTTGAATTTTTTATGTAATGATCTTAGGAAAGAAACTGCATATACTTAGGTAATTTTTATTAACAGAATCTCTGTGTCTGTTACTCTTTACATCAGTGAAGCATCTGACTGAAAACATGTGTGAAGCACTCTTTAAAAAAAGATGAAGTAAGACCTTCCTGAATTTTAAAAAGGGGGAGGAGGAATATGAAACAGTTTGAAAATGTGTTGGCTTAAAAAAATACTGCTACAACATTATAGGCTAAATAGTTTATATGATTTGAAAGGAGTGAAATGTTATTTCAGCCTTTCCAGTAACAGTTTTTGATTATTTGTACAATTTCCTCTGGGTAATGTTCTGAGCTGCAATCAGTTCCTTAAAGTGCTGTTCCTGCTGATTTTTGCAGAAGGTCAGTGAAGGCAAATATCACCTTTTAAAAGCATATCATGTTTCATTAGTGCTAGTCCTTTTCTTATTCCTAATTGCTTGGAAACCTGTTTACTGTGTTTTGAACCATACAGCTGTAATTTGAAGATGTTCTAATGCAACATATATCCCTTTAAGAAGACAAAAATGAAGTACTGCAAGCATAGGTCATATTTGCAGTTTGTATAAAGTAGTTCAGTATTATTGACTTACTGGAGACAGATGACTTCAATTTACATCCAGTAATTTGTTAAAATTACATTTAAGCCCAGTTAATCAGTTTTGGGATTCACATTTTTACCAAAAAGGGGACGTTTTAGTGATAGTTCATTTTATAGTAGACAACTGTGTGCATATCTATATAAATGTTTTTGGTCTTTTCTGGTCAAAGCAATTAGTTGTGCATTGAAATGAACTCCATATAATACTATCTCACACATGCGGAAAAAAAAATGAACCATGGCTTACCACTGCCTTGTACATACAACCCAAGGAAATCATGGCATGTTTATATCCCTAAAGATGCTGGAGAGACAGGGAACTTTCTGAGGAATCTTAAATTTCCTAAATGAAATAAGATCTAATCTACCTTCATTTTACTGCCTCCCTTTATCTCTCTCTACTTTGGCCACAGGATTTTTTGTAAGTCATTTGATAAAAATGTTAGTTTCTTGTTATATTAAAAAATACATAATAATTTAAGATATTTTGAATTTTCAGTCAGAAAAGTGGGGATTAAGCAAAATCTTAAAACTTTTTCTTTTCATGTAGAGGTTTATCTAGTCCTATAAAAAAATCCAGCTGCACTATTTTCTGGTTTTGAACTGTTCAGTTCTAAAAAAATGGTTTTAGTTTAAATTAATCTGAGTACAGAATTTTTACTGGCATGATTGAGATTCAGTCACTTTGAAGTTAATAGGTCAGTATTAAATGAAAATTAATGAAAAATGAAATTAATAAAATTTGAACCATATTTTTTTAAAAAAGTGTGCCGCAAGTTTTTGTATCATCAAAATAACATCCACTGGAGTATTTTTAATTTTGTATGTTTTCTCTTTGGTTGGATTTTTTTCATTAAATCATAAACCTATAGCACCTGTGGTATTTTGATGTACTGGCACAATGATTTACAAACAAATCCCCACAGTGAAAAACAAGACTTGCTTATAGATATATTCATAACTATATGCTTTTAAAATTTAACTAAGCTTTTCCAGATTTTGGAAAAAACATTCAGTTTTTCCCCAGTTACAAATTGAGAATTGTCTGATTCACTGAATTTCATATTCATTTCCTACAAAATAATGTGATTACAAATTATTTCTGCTTATGCGTATTGCAAATGCTGGAAATGTCTTGGAGAATATAAGAGGATTTCTGTCCTCACAGGGAGCGATTCTATACAGGTCTATTGATGCTGAATAGCTTGGAGGAGACTTTTATAACACCTGTCAAGAACGGCCTAGATTTATGTCCCAGGGTCAAAGACTTGGAACAATTTAAGCCATCTTTACCCTGTTATCAATATCTGATCTTAAGATCCGGTGTCTTTTTTGACACAATATTATATACAGGCACTATATAGTTACACTGATGTAACTTGTAGCATAAATAGCATTCTATTGATTTTCAAGTGTTTTGTAATGTCCTCATATAAAGAAGCTGTATTCCAGCCTGTGTTTTACCAAAACCAGACATGTTTGCACAGACAGAATTGACATAGTCTTAAAATAGTAAAAATTGTAATATACTTAATCTCATAGAAAAAATGTCTGAAAATTGCAGTCAATTATTTTTCTGACATCTGCTAGTAACATGTATAAGGACCAGTGTTAAATAATTTCCAATCTGAATGCAATCAGTTTATGGTTTTATTTAATAAAAAGGAAAAATGGCAACAGAAATAACGTTTTATGTTATTTACCTAAATATTGTGCATCTGTAGGAGATATAGTTCTCTCTCCTTAATCTCTGCTTTCCATAATATTTGAAAACTCATGGCAATCAGGAGAAGTTCCTGGCAACTAGAAGAAAGTTGATAGTGTCCTCATTTTTAAAAAAGGCTGAAAAGATGAACCTGGGTACTACTGACCTGTCAGCCTCATGTCTCTGCCTGGGGAGGTCATGGAGCAGTTCCTCCTAGAAGCTATACTAAAGCACATGGAAGATGGGGACATGCCACGTTAGTGGCAGCCAGCACGTCTTCACCAGGGGCGACTCCTGTCTGACCAACCTAGTGGCTTTCTATGATGAGGTAACCACAGCAGTGGACATGAGTAAGCCAATGCATGTGATCTATCTAGACTTCTGTAAAGCTGTTGATATGGTCCCCCATGATATTATTCTCTCTGTATTGGAGAGATATGGATTTGATGGCTGGACTGTTCAGTGGATAAGAATCGGTTGGATGGTGGTAATCAGAGAGTAGTAGTCAATGGTTCAATGTCCAGATGGAGATCTCTGACAAGTGGACTCCCTCAGGGGTCCATACTGAGCCTGGTGCTGTTTGATATATCCATCAATGATACTGACAGTGAGATTGAGTGTGAGCTCAGCAAGTCTGCAGATAACAGCAAGCCGAGTAGTGCACTTGCCACACTATAAGGTTAAAATGTCACCCAGAGGGACCTGGACAAGCTGGAGAAGTGGACCTGTGAGAACATCATGAGTTTCAACAAGGCCAGGCGCAAGATCCTACACCTGGGTTGGGGAAATCCCCGTTTTCAGTACACAATGGGGGATGGTACGATTGAAAGTTGCCCTGCGGAGAAGAACTGTGCTGTTTGATGAGAAGCTCGACATGACCCAGCAATGTGTATTCTCAACTCAGAAGGCTAACCATACACTGGGCTGTATCTAAAGAAGCGTAGCCAGCAGGTCAAAGGAGGTGGTTCTGACCCTCTATTGTGTTCTTGTGAGACCTCATCTGGAGTATTGTGTCCAGTTCTGGAATCCTCAACATAAGAAGGTTATGGAGCTTTTGGAACAGGTCCAGAGGAGGGCCACAAAGCTGATCTGAGGGCTGGAGCACCTCCTGTACAAGGACAGGGTAAGAGAGTTGGGGTTGTTCAGCCTGGAGAAGAGAAGATTCCAAGGAGACCTTATCACAACATTTCAGTTCCTGAAGGGTGTGCACAAGAAAGCTGGAGAGGGACAGCTCATAAAGGCTTGTGGTGATAGGATGAGGGGGAATGGGTATAAACTGGAGAAGGGCAGATTTAGACTAGACATTAGGAAGAATTTCTTCACCATGAGAGTGGTGAGACACTGGAACAGGTTGCCCAGGGAAGCTGTGGCTGCCCCATCCCTGGAGATGTTCAAGGCCAGGCTGGATGGGGCCTTGGGCAGCCTGATCTAGTGGGATGTGTCCTTGCCCATGGCAGGAGGGTTGTAACTAGATGATCTTTAAGGTCCTTTCCAACCCAAATCATTCTATGATTATATGGTAGTTTCTGATAGGAGAAAATCAGCAGTTTTAATACAGGACAGGGAATGACGGTGCTGATTGATAAGAAGTTTGACATGAACTGGCAATGTGTGATTCCAGCCCAGAAGCCCAACCACATCTAGGGCTGCATCAAAAGAAAGGTGGCCAGAAGGTAGAGGGAGGTGATTCTCTCCCTCTATCTACTCCAGTCTCATGAGAACCCCACCTGGAATACTGTGTCCAGCTCTGGAATCTCCGACATAAGGTCATGTAACTGTTGGAATGGATCTAGTGGGAGATGTCCATGCACATGGCAAGAAGTTGGAACTAAGGTCTTTAAGTTCCCTTCCAACCCAGAATATTCTATGGTTATGTAAATATAGTAGTGATTTTTCTTTTCATCTTTGCCCAGCTAAACTAACAGAAACATGAAATATTTTGGATGTAAAATCATAAAATTAAAAAGTGAAATTTGTATTCAATTTCAAACTTCATTCTTTTGTTATTTCTACTAAAAAGTAGCTCTGCTTGCAATGTGTCTCTTCAAAGACTAATGTATTTGTTAGTTGAACAGACACTGCATTAACAAGCATAAGGAATTCAAGGTGGGTTTATTGGAACAGCCAGAAAATGACAACCATCTTAAAGTACTTTAAATCTTACAAAGTTATTTGACTTGAAGGTAGGAGGTGAGAGTAAAAAAAGACTGAAATTGGCCCTGGGTAGAGACAGGAAAATGGAATCATAAATCATATAAGACATCTGTGTTCTTTTATCCATAGATCCAGATGTTCCAACTAAATGTGTAACAACTTCAGCTTTATTTTACAAGGAAGAGAGGGACTGTGAATATTGCATTTCTCTCTTTCTTAAACAACACTTGCTGGGAATGTTTGATGCCAAGCAGAAACTTTGACCTGCACTTGCAGGAGAGCAGTGTCTGAATGGAGATCTTAAACATAGCTCCTAACCAGCCTGGATTAGGATATGATTTAAACAGCCAGTGCTAAAAGGCTAAAGTTATAATGGAATCTTTTTGAAATGTGACTAAAATCAAAACCCTTGTTGAAGCAACCAGATACTACAAGGCCAGATACCCTCACTGGCTAGGAATTTTTAAATGCTAGCCAGTGTCATTGGTTAATGAGTCCTGTTAGATCTACATCAGTTTCACAGTGATTTTGGAAGTAGATGAGTATTAGGTGGCAAAAAATGAAATTATTAGTCACATCAGATATGTTTTGAAATGGCATCTCTGGAGAGACCATGACAAAGCTATTTAAGTATCTTCCAAATGGAAATTTATTTTCATTCCTCTTCTCTGCCTCATCCTTAAAATGTAATAGCTGGTCATAAACCAGCTTCTTTTTTCAAGTAAAATAGAGAAGTTAAATTTCTCCCATTATTCTAAATGTTTCTTCATTACCTCAAAGTTAAAGGTGCTTCTATAACTTTCCAAAATCTTATTAGATCTGAAGTTATTTCTTTCATTTTCTGGGCCATGAAAGGATCAAGACTTTACATGACTATTATTAAGAAAACATTATAGTATTCTGAGTATCCTCCTTTGGTTTTGCTTGTAAATATTTTTTAATTCTCACATGTCTTCAGATGGAGTTTGTTTGTTTGTGAGTTTGTTTCCAAAAGGTGAGGCAAATTTCTTAGAGTTTGGAGTGAGCAGCAGGCAAATAAACACCTTTGTTAAAGATGGAAAATGTATAAGGTAAAGCACAAGAATGTTCCATGGGAGGAGTGAATTGGATGAGGAGCTTCTAAGTAACTCTTGCATTCTGCTCAGTATAAGGGAAGGTTTATTTAACTTTGAAATGGATGAGAATAGAAAAATCTAAGATTGATTTTAAATCTTTCAGACTTTGTTATGGCCTGAATATCAAATTTTGCAGTAGGAAAAAAAGGTATGTTAATCTAAACTAATATAAAAATCCTAATATAACTATGATCATAGGAGGAAAGAGATGGAGCCTGGATAAATTCTTTTTAATCTAAGTATATGAAATACTTGAAAAAATAATATGTGCATATGTGACTGAGAAGAACAAATTGTTCAAAGCATCACATTGTGTTTCTGCCCTTCATCAGTTATAAATCAGAGAAAACACTGCAACACACATTCAACAAGGTACAGATGAACTAGGCTGAAATACGTCCATATGCCAGCCAGAATCATACTTCTAACAGTATCAGCTTAAGTTATGTGAATGATATGATGGGAGAGTGACTTAAACTTGAGATGGTCACTTTCTTTCACAGGAAATAGATATTTGGTGAGGAAAAAGTGATTTAATAGTTCTAAGTGTTAAAATAATATGACATGAGGATAAGAAAGATTATATAGTAATCACCAAGAGTACACAAGACAGGCTTGACAGCGGGAGGGAAGGCTGGAACTAAAGTAATTCTGAAAAGGAAAAGAAAATCTCATTAAGAAGAAAACTACTGTAGAGGAGGCTGATGAAGACAGCAAAGGACTACGGCAAAGAATCATTTATAAAACAAGGACCCTGAGATTGAATTGCCCAATGACCTGTCGGGTTCATTTACTAGGCTCAGGGATTTAGGGCTAAGTGACACACTTTCAGGAACAGATGTTGCTAATAATAAGAGTTCATACACCTCGAAAGTGCTTAGGGTCAAAGGAATAATCCTCATAGGCAGTCCGTCACGATATCGCTAGACTGAATGTACTGAACTGTATCTCAGCTGGTACAAATCAGTGAATTTCCATTAGCTATCTCAACATCCTCTTATTGTAACTAATATTTGTCTATACATGCCATATTTGATGCTTACTTAATTTAATTTTTCTCCCATTAGGAGCTGGTAATGACAAAGACCTATGTTGAACAATTAGACAAATAAATTACACATTTGGTAGAATTTGTGTAGCTGTAGCAGGGCATTTTAAAAAAAATCCTCTCTTCATCATTTTTTATAAAAAGTAAAGCATGAAAGTAAAAGCCTAAAAATCTCACTAAAAAATCTAATTGCACCTGGAATCATGTAATTCAAGGGTATAGACAGGGCATCGCTTTCAAAGAAAGGGTAGATACCAGCTAGACTTATGTCTACTAATGATTTTGGCTGATTTAGATATTTCCTTCTTTACTGCTCTGAGCTTCACTCTAAGCATCTGTTTTTCTATCTTGAACATACAGTGACCTTAAGGACCTTCCTAGCCATTGCAGATTTCACTATAGCTGCAAGTTTTAACTTTGCACTCTGAACAGTTTAGCACAAATATGGCTAAAATGTGCAGAAAATCTGGAAACAGCTTTTTGCCCTGTCTCCAACACTTGGCTTTCAATTCATGGGATATATGACAAAAGTTCATTGTTGCAACACCTTGCTGACCCATATGACTAATCAACAAAAGGACAAAATTTTTTTTTGCCTTTAGGTGATGCATTTTATTCTGATGCAAGTTGGCAATGAAGCAAACAGCTGTTGATGACATTCTACATGAATAGAATGAATACTGGCTTCTCTATGGAAAATTATCACTGTGTTTTCTAAGAAATCAATAATATTTTATATTTTTAACCTCATAAAAATTCATGGAACCTGGCTGAGTATAATTTGGTAAGATCTTGGGTGAAAACATCACCATAATGAGACTACTTAAGAATTCTGTTATTGAGAGTGAACTCAAAATTTACACTGGAACATTTTGATAGAGGAGCGTAAAAGATCTGACTTTGTTCCAGAATTACTGATAGACTTTCACCTAGTATTTGGTGAAAAAAAGTGGAAATGCTACTAGGGCAAATACACTTGTTTAGAATATAGTCCTCTGTAATGTGCTTCCATAATAGACTATGCCAGGCTGCAGCTGTGTTTATGGCTTGGGAGAATAAGGAAATTAATTCTCTTTCTTTACTGCCTTAAGTATCTTACCTGTCCTTAGGAGGATTGAGGGACTCAGGATGTTTTGAGACTTCCAGCCTAATTTTACTGTGTTCTTCCCATTTTTATTAATAAAACAAAATTATTGGCAAAAAAATTGAGAACATAAAACACTAATTCTATTTTGTTTACCCTTGGATTTCATTCAATAATTTTCCTCAAGCAAGGATCAGGTGTGGGGACCCATCTCATTAGTCCTTTCATGCAAATGCAAGGAACTTCTAACCCTGCTGTACATAATCGGAAAGCTGAATAATTACATGTTATGTAATCATATATTTAGTTCTTTGGAAATAGACCCAGGAAACATCTTTCAGCCAGGGAAAAATGCCGCAAAATAAAACCTAACCTAACAAAAGGAAAGAAAAGAAAACAAAACAATAACCCCAATGTAGTCAGCAATGATTTTTTCTTTATTTGCATTTAATCCACGAATGTCTTCCTTTTATCTGCTTTTTGTATTTTTTACAGGTATTGAGAGTGGGGGGGAAGGAGGGATGCAATCTTGTATATCAGCAAATATTTGATTATTTTATTACTAATAGTATTTTCTTTACGCTTATTATTGTTTCATTAAATCTGGTTTAGCTTCCAACCCACAAGTTTCTCACATTTCCCTTTCTCCTTCCTTGTGGGGGATGGATTGGGACTACACAACTCATGTTTAGCTGCCAATCAAACCGGGCTGGGGATAAACCATGACAAACCATAAAAAACCCAGAAGATTTTCTGCTAAACATGAGAAACACATGTTTTTCTCCTATATTATCTTCCTCTCCTCCAGCCCTTAACTGGTTATCTCTCTGTGGCTAACGTGCTGCATTTCTTTTGCATGCTATAGCATCATCTATTAAAATGTAGAATGGCAATTTTTAATTAAAGTATTGAAAAGATACAAAATGAAGGGCTGATGAAGGACAGTATTATTTAAAAAAGAAATAGTACGCAAAAGACCGGGAAACATGGAGACAAAAGAAGTGGTCACAGTGACTTATGTGGTCATACAGCTATGTAAAAATGAAGTCAATTTTTTTACCAATCTAGATGATTTTTTGGTGTTTTCTTTTTCTCCTAAATCTAAATTACTGCAATAATGAGCCTACTGTAACTATTCCAGTGTTTCCTAGGGGCTTAGGAAACTCATGAAATTTCTCTCACATACAATTGTGCCTCCTTCTGTCTCCACATCAATCTCTCAAAGCATGATATGCAAATAGAGGCCAGAAGAAGTTAATTACATCGACTCTCTTGTAACATGAACCCTTAGGCTCTCCTTCAGGAAAGAGAGCTTGTTTGAGCCACAATGCCAACTGACAGGAAATATAAAGGACCTAAGAAGTGAGAATACATAAGTAATAAGATCATTTCTGAATATAAATAGGATGCAATGAAAATGTAAAGAGCATTTTTATGTTCAAGTGGGTAGAACGATCCTCTTTTCCACACAGCAGTGAGTATTGCTTGAGTATGTGTGACAGTATGTGTGACTATTTAACAGTCTTCTTCACCAGTTTCAGGTGTCAGAACTGGTGTTTCGGAACTCCCAGTGTATTACTTAACCTGAAAAGCTGAGTAGAGCATACCAACAAATACTGAGTGATGATGAAGGGACCAGATTTCTTTCATTGTTATTGTTGCAAGTTTAGAAGCAATTGTGAAAAGAATTACATCATTTCTTAAGTTTATCTTAATAGAGCACTTCATCTTTTTTCTTTGCTGTTACTTCACTGGCCTAAGGCAAGTCTCAGGAATTACCATGCTAGGAAAAGGTTAATTGCCTGGTTAAACACTGAATAGGAAGAGAATATTCAATTCTACAGTTGCATCATTAATTGTAAATATTCTGGATCAGGGACCTCTTGAATTTCATTTGTCCAGTACCTAGAACAATAGTTGCCCTGATTGACCTCCTGAAGTCTTACTATAATAGAAAGAATTGATGAATAAATGAATAAATACCTAACCCAATGTTTCAGACAGATGCATGAAAATAATTTTATAAATGTAAGTGTGCTATGAAGTATCCTGTATAGAGTGAAAAAAATATTCTTCCTAAAAGCAGATGAGAGTAATCTTACAATAGGAAGATTCATCATCTCTATAGGCTTTATCTTAATGTCTAATTGCACATGCCACCAAAATACAATAGCAATACATAATTCTTGTATTAAAATGAATTTGACAAGTTCTTTTCTAATTGTATCTCACGAGCCATTGTTTCATAAGTTAATAGAGCAGTGGAAAAAAATAAAATGATAAAAGTAACAGTTAAACAAAAGCAGATGAAACAAGTTGCAATAAATGAGAGAAATAATGATTAGGATACATATTAACTTCCTAATTTTTTTTTCCCCTGAATTTTCTCAATTATCTCAATATGTTCATAGTATTTCCTATTCCTGTGGGGTATTTGCTAAATTAGACCGATTTGAGAATCCAGAACTGCATGCAAATGAAGCCTGCTGATTTTTCAGTTTTCAAATGTATTTTTGAATAGTCTAAAGCTGTGCTACATGGCACCAATGCAGCAAATGTTATTCCTTTGGCAACATGAGTAGGTATAGCATAGGAAATTGGGGATGATTTTCTGTAGCCATTCAAAAATTTCTAGTCCAGATTTATAGTCTTTCTATGACTGCTTTGGGCCATTCCAACAGTTCAAAGCAACTACAAATTCAGCATTTCCATCCTGTTAGGAAGAATGAAAATTTTAACCTGCAAAACTATTTCACAATTTCAAGAGAACAAGACTTCTGTAAGGTTTTTGAAACTTCTATTTATTTCTGCATAAGGAGACTGGGCTAGGAGAGAAGAGAAGATATCCAAACAACATCCAAATGCCCATGCATCTTGAAATATGCTCCATATCCTATCAGCTGAACATGAGGAAAGTGTTGGTAGAGATATGCTTGAATGTAGTTAAATCATGTTGTACATTAACCAACCGGCATGTCTGTGTTTACCTCCATGAACACATATGATGTTTTGAAATCCTAGAGTAAAAGTATGCCCCTGGAAAAGCTTCCCCTTGCAGCTTGACTCTACTTGAACTGTACACATGGTGAAATTAAGCAGAAACCTTTCATAAATTACTTCTAGGAATTCCCTGCTCTGTGGTAGTCCTGAATTTCAGCCTGCTGATGTGCTGTGACTCTTTTTCCTGAGTACAGGAAACTAAACAGCTGTGGGGAAAGTGAAAGTATTTGCTTCACCTGTTCCCAGATATTCCTTGCAAGTAAATTCCACACAACAAAATAATTCCTAGTCTGCTTAACCCTGGATAGGGAAACACACATACTTGTGTCACAATTTCCACGTTTTGCTCTCAATTCTGAGTGATTGATGAGAAAACACATTTCTTGATAGCTATTTGCAGTTCCATCATGCTCAAGCTGGAGTTTCTAATCTTCTAATGAAAGAAAAGAATACATCTTATCTTTTCTCAAAGTCTTAATTCATAGTGTCTAGACTACAGGCTGAACGTCTCTAGTTCAGAACGTTAAAGACATAATGCCTTCTTCCTATCTGATTAATTTAATCCTGTAAGAAACATATTCTGCCAAAAAGAAAGGTAAGAGGTATGGTATGGAGTTTCTAAATTTGCAACCAAGGAGTCTGCCTTCAGCAAGAAGTGTATCAAACAGTGGCAGAATAGCATCCATACTCTTTGGATGTGAACCTGAATGGACCTTTTTCTGCACCTTGAGTTTTCTCATTGGTTGCATTTATTGTTTTTTTTACTTTCTCTTGAGACTTATATTTAAGTTAGTTACTTTTGCCCATACTGCTGCTAATTCTATGATGGATGGAAGGGAAAACAGTTTACAAGGTTTGAAGTGACCTTGAAAGCACTAACAGCTGCCAAGGTCATGCTCAGCCTGTTGATTGAGTTCAGCAGGGATCTTTCAGGCTGACCAGTTTTGCCCCTGTTAAAGGTATCCCATCATTCAATGGAAACCCCAGAGAGAAAATGGATTAGACGTCTCTACCTTCAAAGACAAAGAAATGTTTATACATGCATATATGTGAATGCACATGATGTCTGTTGCAAATCATGAGGAATATTTGATAAGAAGTCATGCCTGCTAAGACTATATAGCTCACAGCTACATTTCTTGAAGTTGCTATTAAAAGTGAACTCAATTTAGCTTTGAATTGCCTTGTATTTCTGATAGAGGGCAGTAAGCTTATTACTCTCTAATCCAGAGACTGACAGCACAAAAGAATTGGGAAGAATGCTTCTCTAAATAACCCTGTGGTGTTTCTTTCTTTCTCTTCATTATTAAATTTGCTCAAAGGGACAAATCAAGGGGGATTTACACACACACACACACTCACTCTCTCTCTCTCTCTCTCTCTCACTCCCACCCAACCCCTTCATATTGCATGCCTTTATATTTAGTGGAGGTTTTGAAAGTTGTCAATGTTCTTTCTAATTCATCATGAATAATAAAGTACTTGCAGTTATTACAGAATGCCAATGATTATATTGTTGATGATGAGAGGACCATAGCAGAATCAAGTTTATCTTTGTCGTAGTAAAAAAAAAAATCTGTGTATTAGAAAAAGGAAGATGAGGTGTCTATAGAAAAACTTGTTTTCCAGCTATATTTTGCATTCATGAATAATTCCAGGCTATATTTTTCAATCTTGCATGCTTGTTTACATAATTAAGATGTGGAATATAAGGGAAGAAAAAATGAAATATGTGGATTTATGCAGTTTATAAATATCTTGTTTAAAGAAATAACCAGTTCAGACAGAGCTTTTTATTTAGTAATGCCTAATGACTGGGAACAAAAGGACAAGAGTAGCAAGTGGAAGGTGTAACAGAAGTCTTTTTTCAAGTTTTTCATTTTTGTGCCTCTTGGATGATTTGCATCTTTGAGATATCCTGTGGTCCTCTGGTCATTCCTTCACCTCAGTGGTCAGGTCATTATCTAACTCCAGGTACAGAAGTGTGAATTAATCATTCGCAGTTCCAACTGAGAACTGAGTACTGACTTCAAACTCACGGTGTAGTTGAAGGCTAATATAAGAATATTGACTTAAGTATTTCCACTTTTGGTAATATAGAATTTATCAACATGACACTGTCCATTGTGGACATGTTTTTCTTTTTCTGTTTATGGCTTTACAGCTCTCCTAGTTAAATGCTTTGACTAAGCTGAGAGCATCTCTACTGAATATAGCATTAGTCCTGAACTTGAGCAATGCTGCTCAAACTATGTGTGCGCTTGGAATTCCAATTAGTATCTCTGCTTTGGTTCTGTATTCATAAAACATAGATGCTAACTTTAATTCTATAGATTTGAAATGAATATAATAATATATTTGCCTTCAAGACAATGTTTTCACCTAAAAGAAGGAAAAAGATTGTTTAAGTAGTGAAGACAGATATGATGAATAGATAAGACCTTCCCATGAAGAAAATGAAACAAATCACAAAAAACTGCCCTTTCCCACCTGAAAGCAGTTTATGTACTCAATAAAGATTTGTCCTTCTCTTAAACAATCTATTTAAAAATCTTTATAGTTTAGAAGACATTGAAGACTAATGAGCACTGAGCAGCAACATGAGAAAGCATTAACTGCTGTTTTCACGCTGTACTTTCAGAATTTATTCTTCAGAAAACTGAATCATTTATAGCTTCTCAAGAAACATTAATTTCCTTTTACAAATACTTTGTGGTTTGTACTTTGCTTTAAAACTGGATATGAAATGTTAATGCTATAGCCTTTTTAACCATGTCTAAGAACTAAAATGAGGAGATAGGTGGAGAAATAGACATCTATTGGCTATTTAGCTGTGAAATTATTTTTGGTTTACTACAAGGTAAAAAACTATTAAAATACAAGCTGTTAATTAAACCATGAATTCAAGGTTCATTTTCAGTAGTGATACATATGTTTTGAAGTTGAATGACACATTTTTTCCTGTATAACCTATGGGGCCTTTTCAAACTTTTTGGAAACTGACTGTTCTTTAAAAATGCTAGTATGTTCTGTTTAGAAAGCAAGGTACTTAACAGCAGTCAATAATCCTTTCAATAGTAAAACAGTGATGTCCTGCCATTTTTCACCTGAATAATCTGCTGGCTACAACTGTCATACTAACTAGAATAAGGAGTGCATCTCTGTGTTTGTAGGCTACTGGCTAAAGTATATTTTAGTTTCTTCCCTGTGCCTGAATTATTATGCACTACCCAGCTTTTGAGACCAGCACAGATCCTACTATCTCTAAAACATGGAAATCTACAACTATATTGGTCTTACCTCCAGTCACATGGTCATGTGAATATTGATCTAACAAGCATACCTTCTTCTTTTAAATCACTAGCATGAACTCCTTATATGTTTGAGTTGCTTTGCATTTTGGCTGCATAATAACATCTACAAAGTTGGAGAGCAAATTCAGATTTCCATGAAAAAGGCAGATAGACAAAAAAGGAAAATGAAGGTCAGGGACTAAAGTATCTTACTGTGATTTGCTCTATGCTCACCATGTCCCTTGGAGCTGGCAATGGCTGGAAGAATTACACTGATAGAGAAGATCCAACTTGCGTGTCCTAGTATGATGACAAAGTAATTTAGTTATAACCTTATCTCCATCTAGGTACTGGTTAAATTATATCCATTCTGTAGGTCCCACGTATATTGGCCTAAACAAAGCCCGCAGTCCTTAAATAGTCAGTAGAATCAATCATTTATCAGACCTAGTGAGTATATCATGCCTAGTGAATTATTCTTAACCACAGTTTGCCACAGCCATTATTTTCACATGGAGATTAGGAGAGTAAACACATATGCTGAACAGCTTTGAAACATGTAGTCAAACTTCTGATGAGGAGTACGAAGTTGTATATTCATCCCAACCCGTTGCTTTCCTTATATGTATTCCAGTGAAACCAAAGACTATATACTTTTGGCATTTGTAAATTTCCTACATAACTGCTGTTATTAGCATAAATCTTTGTGTTATTCTTCTCTAGGATAAATGGTAACTTCACTATTGAAGTGATGCTATACCATGGGATTTATTTGTAATTTGTAGTGAGAGAAAAAAAAATTGTCCACATAGAATTGCTTTATTTTATAATTGTTCATATGGTACCATTTTCATTTTCCAAAATTTTCTACAAAGTAAAATCTTTTGAGGTCTTAGCAATGCAAACTGATTGAACAGATAATGTCCTTATATGAGATTTAAGGAGTAATTCACTGTGGTATTGAGCAATTAATCATACTGCATCTATCGTAAACTTGTTTAAGGATCATTTTGATAAATGAATATTTACAGAATATGAGAATTTCCTTTTTGTTATTTTTGCATATAGTAACTGGCTCTGCAGCTGAATTGTCTTCCAGGGTAGGAGTGTTCATTGCTATTTAGAAGCTATCTAAAGAATAGTTGGTAATTAATTTACTAGATACATCCAACTTTGAGTAATTGCATAACCTGTTGTTTAAAGTGTTTGCAGAAGCAATGCCCCTTCTGAAAACAAAATAAAACTAAAATAAGGAGGTATGCTGGGCCTTTTGGAAGCGGTAGAGAAATTTTAAGACAGCTTACATTTACTCTATAAGTGTTTCAGCAATATTTTGAGGGGGATTTGCTGAAAAATGCTAAATTAGTTACTTTTATGTAGTCAAGAGGTTGTATCAGCAAAATGAAAGTCAGAAATAGCATAGCTATGCTTCTCCACTTAAAACACCACAGTAGTCAGTGCAGTGAGGTAGAAGAACAGCATGAATTATAGCTCATGCTTTCTCAACTCTGAAGAACTCAGAGGTCAAATTGTGCAAATTAGAATACCTTAATAAGTGTCACAGCCACAATAGTTTAATTTTTTTTTCAGGCACTCTTGTACTTATTTCAAATTATGAAACAGCACATTTCCCCTCTTTTACGTCTCTTCCATAGAAAAAGGAATGTGGAAATAAATTACTTGTATACTTTCAAAATGTCCTCTCTTCCTTTCCCCATATACGCTGGGAGAATCAGCTGAGGACTAGCTGCATATTGAATACAACTGTCTAACTGGTTTTAGCAGGATAACAAATATTAGCACTTGCCAAGATCAAGATTTGCAAAGAACTAGATTAGCAAGTATTTAGTGCTCATCAGGATCATCTTTCAGAAGAAAAATTCTTTTTGTTAATTCCAGGCGCTCTTTTCAGCCACCCTTCTAATAACAGGGAGATCTTAGCCTACATTTCTTCTTTCTATTCCCTTTTTTCCATCCTCCATCTTAACAATTGTCAAACAACGTTGTAAGTACATGTGATATAGTTACTTTAACAATTGTCAAACAACGTTGTAAGTACATGTGATATAGTTACTTAAAATGTAACTTTTGTTGGAAGCTCACACAGCTTTCCAGTGTAGGCAGAATTATTCACAAATTATAATTATAGCTCTGCATAAAATACCTCTAAAGTGTGTAAAGTCCTTTTTCAGTGGAGTGCAATGAATCAATGTTTAGCAAATGTGAAATAAGGCAAAACATATATTTTAGGAAATATAAATGTCTGTCCTGTACTTTGGATTCTCTTCTAACAATGTACTTTATGTGGCAGAGACTTCCTCTGCTTAAAGCCAAAGGCGGAAAACAATGCAACACTACTTTCTCCACTCAAGCTGAACATTTATTACTATGAGGCAGATGAAAGTTATAGGCCCCTCACAAGGCTGAATAAAGAACTGACTAGCTATAGATTATCATCGCTAGCTAACTCTCAAACTAGCCATCTACTTACTCAGGAGCAACAGGTAAGAGGGAACAACAAGGCATATTCCTTGATTCTGTTGAAGTCAGCCACTTTTTGCATTGAGATAAGAGAGGCAAGTGTTGGAAATCAGATATCCAGAGTGATTCCTGGCTAGGAGGATTTCTGTTTTCTCTGTCTCTTTTTTTTTTTTTTCTTTTCTTTTTTTTTTTTTTTGGCATTATCTTAAAAGCAACAGCCTTTGTTATCATGAAATTTATCTTCCCAAGCTACTGCTATGTATATTAAGACTCCATTTTCCAGGAAGTAGATAAATATGTGCCTGCTGATGTGAGGTAGTGAATAAATTTCTTTGCTTGCAGACACGACTATTAAACTGTCTTTATCTCAATTCACAAGTCTTCCTGTCTTCCTTCTATTTTCTCCTTGTCTCTCGGGAGAGTGGAGTGAGTGAGAGAGTCTGAGTATTCACATTTGACGAAGTTGATACACAACAGTAGATCACATTGCAAAAAAGAAACCTAGTGATGTGTACCAAATGTTGTATGACCCTGTAGTAAAGTACACAGGGCGTCATTTTTTTCAATTTTTTTTTTTATTTGTTTTAAATATCTGCTGGACGCAATATTACTGCATATCCCCTTTAAAAAGTTGTTCATATTCTTTATGTCTCAATAAAACCTAGTTTATATAGTCAAAGTTATTTTAATCTTTTTAGTATGCTCACTTAAGGAAAAGTTATAGGCAGATCTACCTCAAGTCTATGGCCAGACTGCAAGATATCAGGAGTAAAAAAACTAGCTGTTCCAGCAAAAGATATAAACCCAAGACATACAGATCCTTAAATCCTAAGTCAGGAAAACAACCTGAAAATTGCCCTATTTGAGCTGACAGATCTTGTAAATTTCAAGGGTATTCTCTGACTGGAATATAATACAAATATATACCACTCTGCCATGAACCAACCTGATTCTTCTGCAGTTGCTGACAGTACAGTTCCTTTCCCCATCTCAGTTCTCACAAGACTAATCCATACTATGTAATTTAACAAGTCTAGTGTGAAAAACTAAGAACTGAATATAGCATGAATCCTGAATCAGATAAAATAGAGCTCATTGTTTCTTCAGAACAGAGGATGTGTTATCACCTCTAATATTGCTGCAACTAGTTTCTGGAAATGCATAGGGCAGATAATCATCCGTGTTTGCACTGTGACCTATTTGACCAATTTTTGAAATTCAAATTTGCTGAGACAATTTAGCTGCTGGATGGAACTGCCTTGATTTATAGCTATCCCTAGTAGATACTCAAGGCTGGTTTTTGTGACTTACTTGCAAATAAAAGGCAGGATTTACTGGGCTGTCATGTGACAAACAGTGTTGAAGACTGCATTAAAACACATTACGGTTGTGAAAATCATTTGGTAATATGCTTTAATTTGCTAAAATACTTCAAAGTCCTAAAGTAACTAAAAACTAACAAACAAAAATATCCCAAGCAACCCCAAACGACAAAATCCAAAACCTGTGAGAATGAGGTTCAAAAAAAGGACAGAGACACCAGTTAGACATTGATGCAATTGAATCTTGTACCCACCTAGTGATAACTGTATGTGAGTCTGTAAACTCATCCCTGCTACTGCAGTTAACTTTGTTCACTACGACCATTTTAATAACAAAACATAATACAAGACAGAGTTCATGAGAATTTGACAGAAAAACAGATGAGAACAGTGCCTAATCTGACAGGATAATGTTCATAAATTATGCAGTAATTGATGGAAAGGCTGTTTATCTTTTTATACTCTTAAAAATATTCTCTATATGTTTGCCTGTTGATCTATGATATTCTTTCTAATACTTCCCTTCACCTGCTCACTCTCTTACTTAGACACTGGTCAAATAGCAGCTTTGCTGAGATGGAAAATCAATTGGATCTGAAGAAGAGCTATGTTTTTAAAATTTTTATATGACCATACCCATGCACTGATGCTATAGAAAATGGAACAGAAGATATGATGGTTTTGCTGCCTCATTTGTGAAAAAGCCATCGAATCATAGAACAATTTGGGTTGGAAGACACTTTAAAGATCATCTAGTTCCGATCCCTTGTAAATGGACAGGGACACCTCCCACTAGACCACTAGGCTGCTCAAGGCCCCATCCAACCTGGCCTTGAAGACTTCCAGGGAGGAGGCATCCCCAACTTCACTGGGCAAACCTCTTAGCTTAAATCTTCATATTATACTTAGCCAAGGATATGTCAGCCTTTTGTCTTCCATGAAAGGCTCAAACCAAGCAATATAAATTCTAAGAGAGGGTCCAGCCACCAAGGAGCAGAGTTCAAAGGCAGGCCTTCATATGGCAGGATGAGCAGCAAGGCAACATTAAGTATCCAAGGCAGGAGCTACAAGTCAGTGACTGTGTTAGAAGGTGTAAATAACACCACCGTAAGGTAACAGGTTTTCTACCATAACTTTGTGATTCTGCAATTTGATTATACCTTCCTCCTCAAACATTGACAGCAACATTTTTCTTGGGAAAAAAAATAGTTTATTAATATCTAGTATATATATGCATTATGTGCGTATACATGTGCATGGTATAAAATGTCAATATATTTGCATGATAAACTGAAAAAAAAAAGTCTAATTTCCATCCTTGGATATATTTGGGAAATTGCAATTGATAGATTTAGGAGTCAGTTTTAATGCAAAAATGATAAGATTATAGACAACTTTCTCAGAATGTCACAATTTTAGAAAGAGATTTTATCCAACACTATCCATCCATTCGGCATGAACACCACAAACCCAATGATGACTTCTATTTCTTTTTTCTAGCAATGTTTTTGAACAATAAAAATGACACAATGAGCATTATATTTCTCTTCATCATTTGATTCTATACATTTACCTTGGTGCTTTATAAAATTTCTATTCTCCCACAGCCTTCCCTCTATGTTCTATACTGGATTTTATTACTCTGTTGTGGCAAAAATAGTTTTGTAGTTATAGCACAGAACTAAAACCCAAGTGTAATTACACACAGACAAGTCATTGCCAATGTCTTTCGGTTTCCAGTTACAAGAAGAGAAGATTGCATTTTTAGTTAGAAAAGCTTTGAAAGTTTTCTCTTTGAGTGCTAAGATTTGTGTTGTTTTCTGCTGAAGACAAGAAAATATCATTGCTGGAAATAAGATCAGATATTCAAAATATTTAAATACTTATATATTTAAATACTTCTCTTCAACTTCTTGAAATAATTGCTCAGACTATCAGGGAAATTTATTAAAATAATTTAGAGCTAAAAGAAAAAAAATCACAATCCTTTTCCTTTATGTCAAGCCAATGAGCCTAAAGATCAACCCTGATGGGCAGTAAATGATAGGGCAAAAATATATAAAATGGTGTTGATTTTGTAGACTTCCATATTGAACCATCTTCCTCAGGTGATGAGGTTTTCTTATCTGTTGAGTAATGAATGAATAACCCACTACAACATACCTTTTTCCACAAAATATTCTGAGTCTAAAAGAGTAACACCAAAATGTCTTTATCTATAACTGCAAGAAGATCCCATTATTTTTATCCGTAAAGTTAACTGAGCTTTAGCATTATTTTCTTCCTTTATTTAGGCTGGCCTACAGGAAATTAGAAGTATTAAATCAAGTCATTCAAGTTTATAGTTTAACTATTTGCAGCAGTCTGCTTTTCAACTGTTTTAAATTAATTTTTTACAGAGTATTGAGGACAGTGGTTTTTATTCCATAGTTGTTTCTTTTAGGCCCCTTTACTGAGGCTGCTATTGATCATTCTTGCAAAGGAATGTAAATGTCCAGATGTGCTTTAAAGGGTGATAGGTTAGACACACAAATGTAATTAGAGCCTAGGCACTCCAGAAAAATCTTTTGGTTTCTAAAAATCAGGTATTCAAAACCACCACCCACTGAGAATATTACTCAGTTGTAACTATTTGCAAGATACTTGTTAAAGTTTGAGGCAGTTTGATTCAACTGAACAGCTGTGGAGATCATAGCTAGCTCTTGAACTTGTGGGCAAAATTGTTCTTAGAATTGTTTCCACTTCTGTGAAAATTATCTTCCTGATACTTTTTTCATTACTTCTGAAAGTCACGCTGCCTTTACTGTAGGCTGCAGACAGTACCACCTGTGCTCAGTTTCTCAGAAAACCATGCATATATTGTGGCCAGTCTCTCCTTACTCTAGAGTCCTAGGTTGCTCACACATTCCTTGGCTTCTGCCCCAGACTAGACAACAGCAAAAAGAAAAAACTCTGGCATTTGATATGGTGAAATCAAAGTCTTTGTAGAGCAGAGCTGAACTTCAGCCAAACTGACACATCCAAAAATATCCAGATACTATGAAGCAGTTCAAAATCCACAATATTAGCATTCAGCTCAGCATTGTACCAAAAAATAAACTTATTTGAAATCAGATAGACTTTTTTAAAAAATGCCTCAGTGAGAAAATCTGATCAGGCCATAGAGGAAACTTCCATTGTTTTCTTAACTTCAAATCAATCTGCAAGACTATCTTTCTTTTTTTACTACAAGAAACAGCTTTTCTTAGATCTAAGAGATCATTCTTTGTTACTTAGAAAAGCTTCAGTCAGGGCACAGTATAGTAGACTAGGCACAATCCATGCAAGAAATCCAATTTGAGGCCAATATGACAATAGAACTTAGAGCTGTTAAGTGCTCATTAGCAAACTAATGCTTGCAGAATTTGACCCTTCCTTAAACTCTTTTAAGAAATTATTTAGAAGATCTTTCTTTCATTTTTAAGAAGCAGCTATCAGGGACATCAATAAACTAAAGCCACTTATATCTGCCAGTGGTGTCCTTTGAGTTGAAGGGAAGTGATTAGCCAGGACTGATTATTACTTGTCATACTGGAACCATCTTTTTGCTTTCTGTTTTATTTTCTCCCTTATGCTTCTCTCCAGGTTCTTGAGCATCATATCATATATCATCACATAGTTAGAATGCTAAAATCTTAATTTAAATTACTTATTACAGGCTGATTCCACTGCATAAACATTTGGTTACTATTTGCTTGTGTTTGCTTAGGTAAAAATAAATGTTAACACTTGTGTCTTGACTTTGTTCTTGCATTCTCTCTTTGTCAAAAGTAAATGAAAGACATATATGACTAAGTATGAAGAGGAAAGCGCTATGTTGAGGTTCACTCATACAAATTCTATCCCTAGGATTTCTATTTCTCACTTCTTGATTATATTAGAACCTTCCCTGCAATGGTTTAGGCTTTACTTACTTAAATGCATTTTCATTCTTCTGCAGTCTCTCTTACAATACATTATTGATGTCTTAACACTCCATACCTTATTGGCAATTAAGTATACATCTTGAATTATTGAAGAAACCTAGACCTAGATGTATCCAATTAGAGGTATCATTAGCCCACGAATGACATCCTCCCCCTACAGACACTGTCACTTCTAAAATACCTTGTCAGTTCAAAAACATCAGTAATGTGCCTTTCTAAACCCTGCTACTGATCTTTCTACCCCCTAAAGCAGGAAATTCAGTTACATTTTGCCCCTGCTTTTTGGTTTTCATTCCTTAGGAGTTACAATGACAAAGAAAAAAACAAACAACATTGTGCTCAAATTCTTTCCTAAATCATAATTTTTGACATTCTAAAGGTGTAGTCTGTGATACCCATAAATATAACTGCTGAAGGAGCTGCAGACCAGTACAAATTCTGCTTACTTTCTGTTCAAATTAATGTCAAAACATCTGTTAACTGCAATGACAAACTTGCTATACTGAACACTGTGGCAGAAAGCCTTTGGAGAAAGTCCTTATACATAGGATGTATTTGGTTCAGAAATAATTGTTTGTATAGTATTGATAAGTAGAAGGTATAGTTTTCTTAATGTCATTACACCAAAATTTTGAAGTCCATCATATATGTAATCAGTCAAATGCTGGTATATTTCAAGAGCCAAAGCCCATGTCTGGTAAACAAATTAAACATTTAGAATCAATTCTTCCTGCATTACTTTCTGTAAATAAGTCCTACTGAAGTATAATTTTTCATATAATATTTTTCATTGACCTTGTCTAAATATTTGTTTAGTGCTGTGCACTGCTAAATAGCTGCCACATCTGATTTTGGACACAACTCTGTTTCAGTGATCATAGAATCATAGAATAACCAGATTGGAAGAGATCCACTGGATCATCAAGTCCAACCATTCCTATCAAACACTAAACCATGCCCCTCAGCACCTCATCCACCTGTGTCTTAAACACCTCCAGGGAAAGTGACTTGACCACCTCCCTGGGCAGCCTGTTCCAGTGCCCAATGACCCTTTCAGTGATTTTTTTTTTACTAATATCCAGCCTAAACCTCCCCTGGTGGAGCTTGAGGCCATTCACTCTTGTCCTGTTTCCTGTCACTTGAGAGAAGAGGCCAGTACCCTCCTCTTTACAACCTCCTTTAAGCAATGAGGTCTCCCCTCAGCCTCCTCTTCTCCAGGCTAAACACCCCCAGCTCTCTCAGCCGCTCCTCATAAGGCCTGTTCTCCAGCCCCTTCACCAGCTTTGTTGCTCTTCTCTGGACTCGCTCCAGAGCCTCAACATCCCTCTTGTGGTGAGGGGCCCAGAACTGAACACAGGATTCAAGGTGCGGTCTCACCAGTGCTGAGTACAGAGGGAGAATAACCTCCCTGGACCTGCTGGTCACGCCACTTCTGATAAAAGCCAAGATGCCATTGGCCTTCCTGGCCACCTGGGCACACTGCTGGCTCATGTTCAGTCACCGTCAACCAACACCCCCAGGTCCTTCTCCTCCTGGCAGCTTTCCAGCCAGGTTTCTCCTAGTTTGTACCTCTGCACAGGGTTGTTGTGCCCCAAGTGCAGGACCCGGCATTTGGCCTTGTTAAACCTCATGCCGTTGGTCTCAGCCCAGCAGTCCAGCCTGTTCAGACCCCTTTGCAGAGCCTCCCGACCCTCCAGCAGATCCACACTTCCACCCAGCTTAGTGTCGTCTGCAAACTTGCTAAGGGAGCACTCGATGCCTTCATCCAGGTCATTGATAAAGACATTGAACAGGACTGGACCCAGCACTGAGCCCTGGGGAACCCCACTTGTGATGAGTGAAAGGATTCCTGAATGTGTATTTTCAATCATTACTATTAACAAAGATTTTGGGAATGAGTGCCTAAGCATTGGAAGATCCTCATTTTGTGTTTTGTAGGCCTCTTACTCTGAGATGTTAAACTCAAGAGTAATTTTAAAGCAGACCAATACAGCAAAGAGCTCATTTGTAGTATTTGTCATATTTTTAAGATACTTTTTGTTTGACCTGTTTTTTTTCCCCTTCAGCAAATCTGTTCTTAAGATACCTATGATCTTTTACTCTCAAATGTAAACTCTAGACCTGAGAGACATCTGGTAGCAACCTCATTTTCATGGGGAGGAATGGCACTCTCCTGTGCAATGCTTGTGCTTCACACTAGTCATGTATTTCTTTGTTCACACTTAGAAAAATTTCATTTTCACAACTTATGCACGTTCCTGCATAACAGACCTAAGAACATGCACAAAGAAAAAGAAAATATATGTAACAGTGTATGTGAAAATATTAACCCTTTCTCTCTAAATAAAGGATATGTATATATATCACAGCTGCACTAATACTTCAACATAAAATCATGGAATATTAAGTCATTATTTTCTCTAAGATGACTCTATCACTCTTAGTCTTGACTAAGAAATAGGATACAAGGAGAGGATTAAACAAAAGTATATTAAAAAAGCATGTAAATGTAGGTGGGAGAACAGTTCTGAAGCCCTCAGCTCCATCGTGTCTGTTTTTTTAAACAGTGTGAGCTCTTCATAACCACCTTATGCTTCACTGCTGGTATGATACTATATATTTATGTAGGGGATCATTAACAGTAAAACTGCAGTGTAATTGAATGCAGGATTAAAAACGAACATTGATCTTAAAATAATATATAAATATAAAATTCTCTTTCAATCTTGCTGAGCCTAATTTAGGGCTTTTACCCCTTTTTTTAAAAAAAAAAAATCAAACCAACAACCAAAATTCAGTTTACTATTTCAGTAAGCATTATGGCAAGGAAAACACTGAAGGAGAAGGACTACAAAAAGGTTTATTTGTATAACATTCTTATCCATGTGGAGGAAGATTGCATTACATGCAGCTTGATCTCTAGATAAGAGAGTGCTAAAAGAAGGAGTAGCAGACCCCAATGATAATAAGATTCCAGCCTTCCACCTAAAATGGATTGTGACTTTTTATTTAAGGCAACCTTTTTTTGTAAGCAATATGTGTTAGGTGAGCTATGCCCAATTAACTAATTAATCTGTTAGAAAGCTGAAGCCTCTCATAAAACAAAAAGGAAAATAATGACACTTTAGAAATTCATTCATTTTCCTTTTGTGATCTTCCAATTAAGATACCTTCTGATAAAACTGAGAAGTGAAATGGAGAGTAGAAGGGAAAGATTTGATTCTTGATCAACTCATGTAAGGAATGAGGCACATGATTAGTTGGAATGTATCAAATGTTTGAACCAAAGGCGTGCCTGCTTTAAATTTAATCCAAGTGCAATGAAATTTAATGGAATAACAAATATATTTGAGTTCCTCTCCATGTACTGCATCCTTGGTGACTGACTTTATAAGCAATTATTTTGAACTAGTTTACAGAAGTTTACTCTGTGACTTGTTGTATGTATCCCTAAGATAGCTATTAAGGGGGGAAAAAAAATCCAGAGTTTTCAAGTGGCTTAATTATTTATTTTAATTGTTTGGGGTTTATGAAAAAGTCCATCTATACATGTAATCATTAAGTTCAATAGAAATGATGAATTCTTTCAGAACTCCTACCAGTGTAAAGTATATGGATATATACCAGTTTCAGTAGCTTGGAAGTATGGATAGTGATTAAACAGCCACAAATCCAAGAATACTGTTTGTTCAGAAAGGAAGGTAACAGAAAACAACTGATTGGGAGAAGTCTTATGTGAGAGGAAGCAAGAGGATTGAGGTGCTGAGTGCATTCAATTCCTGAAGCGTAGATCTCTTAGGCAGTCTTAACACATCAAAAGAAGCACAGGATTATGGTTGCAAGATTCTGGTGGCTACACCTCACAAGAAAATTATCACTGATCATAATGTGATGACCCTGATGATCAAATACTGAAGCTCCTTGCTATAAAACATTTTCCTCTGCTGAGAAAGAACCTTGCATGGTATTTTGTGAAGTTGCCATAGTGTTAAGTTAAACACACACTGAAAGTGAGGAATCAATTAAACTTCTTAAAATAATTTGTGTACAAAATATGCTACTATTTGTTTTCATTTTGAGATGAAAGAGAACATCGAACTTTAATAAACAATAATTTGCTTAGGTTTGGAGTTGAAGAGACTTGTAATATAAAGATCTACTGCATTTGATTCTCACCTTAGTGAAAACATCTCTTTTATTTCCTAGATTTACTCTTATTCTTCCAGTCAGCTTTGGAAACCAAACACAGCATCCTTAACAGCTGATTAGGCGTCTTGGCCTGAAACAAGAGAGAAGAAAAAGGGGTTCTGGGTCAAGAAGCTGATTAGGAAGAACTGAAAGACAAAGCATCCCTCTCTACCCTGTACCCCCCCGGTTCCCAGCACAGAAAGAATAACCATTTGTGTGAATTTTTCCAGTATCAGCAGCTGCTTTATCACCACACTGACTCCATCATCTTTCTTTCATCCTTTATTCGGTTTTCTGCTTCTAGATAATTTTTAAAGGAAACAAGAATTATTTGTTCCAGTTTTATTAATTAAATAGGCACTCTCGCAAAAGTTACTCACAGATCTTTATGACTTATAAATTCTTAAATCCCTCCATCTGAAGCCTAAGACTGTACTAAGAGAAGCAAGTCATAGTAATACCTGCGTCTTAATTTTTCACCAATTAGTGGTATAGTTGTCACAGCTGTAAAACAGAAAATTACAGTGCAAAAAATTTTAGACACTAGTATTGGTCACTTGTACATATGCTCTGTATAAAAATGTAATTAGAGCTATAAAAAGCACTCAGCAGTACCTTTAAACAAGCTGTGAGCAGTATTAATCTAAATTTTGTGAAGATGTGCTGAACATTCCCCCAACTTTAGGGTCATGGATATGAACAGAGACAGTTTCTCAAAGCCAAAATCTTAGAAAAAAAATGCAAACTTGCATAGCAACAGCCACAGTGCATCTGATGAACAGTACATCTGATGAAGAACCATGTCTTAACTCCAGGTAGAACTACAACTTTTCCAGGATTTAAATTAAAAAAATACTAGGTCTACTTTAATTTCTGAACCTAGAACTGATTTATAGACCTCAGTTTCCATTATCACACAGTTTCTATAGAACAGAATTGCAGAAAATTAAAATTCTTTTCAGGAGAATTAAAATAAAAAAAATAAACAGAACTAAAGATGGTACGTTTCTTCTGACTATTCCATGCTAATCAACATTAAAATTGTTAATCTACATCAAAGGAAGATACCATGTATCTTTGTGAATAAGAAGGACTTAAGTCTTCTTATTTGGTATCAAGTATAAGATCAGTTTTTCAGAAAGCTGAATGTTTTCAAAGTATGATTTTCTCTGCAGTATTTACAGGTCCTCAGGCTCGGTGGGAAGCCAATATAAGCTCTGTAAGGCACAGACAACAGTAGAAAGGTCCTATATTGGACAGTTTTCCCTATCAGAAATTATAGAATTATGTAGGTTTATTGTTCTTTAATCACTGAGGGATATTAGACATTTCCACAAAAGTTAATAAGATAACTCATATGGAGCATTCAATGCCACATTAAATACTATGTACAAGCATTTTAATCCATATATACCTTTTTTAAAAAAACTATTATGATTGCATGCTGACTAATGTGTCTGGTTATTTGTTGCCCAAAAGTATCTGGTAAAATCCTGGTGTTAATGTCTATAACTGATACCGTTTTAGCTCAAACTCAGAGACATGTCCATGTCTCTGAAATAAAAGGCCACCTTGAAGAACAATGCAATAGAGAAATAAAAGTCTGCAGAAACAAAACTGATGAAGTATAATAGCCAATTATTAGCAACGGTAAATAGAAAATCATTTTCAGTGAAGATGGGAGGTTTTCATTGAAGTGAAGTTAAACTACAAGAAAGAAAACAATTCATGAAGGTGGCCTAATTCTGGTACTTTCTAGTGAATCTCAAATGCTTAACTTCACATTTCAAATATTAATTCCCAAACTACATGAGTGTTACTCAGCTCTGTATTTATTTTTACCTACAAAAAAAAAAGCAATTACAATACTCCTTGCACTGCGTATAAATTCTGCTTCATAAACTGTCAGTACAAACTTCCTGATGCAGACAGCAGATTGGGTCCTTATTCTGAATCTGTCAAAGAACTGCTTCAGAAAGTTACTAGATTCCTGTCAGTATGAATTGCTCAAAATATAAACATAGACACGGGTGTATTTTGAGCATGAAACAAAATGTAGATAAAACAAAGAACAATTTTCAGTAAGGGCTTCCATATTAAATGTGTCTTTCATTTACAATTTTTTTCTTTGCTCTAATAAAGTTTTAGATAGATACACTAGATAGATAGAACTGTCAGCTAGAAAAGGCAAAGTAGTAATTGCTTTGCTTCTAAAAAATAACTCCCGATTCAGTCATATATCTTCATCATTTATCTCCACTTTCAAATACTGCTAATAATAACAAAAATAAATTATCTGAGTCTACAGTTCAACTCTATTCTAATGTGGAAAAGATCAGAGTAGGTTTAAATTTGTTTTCATATAACAGAAAATAGTTATTTATGAGTATGCATATTTAATTACATTTGTATTATATTTGAAGCTGTAATCTGACAGTCTGTTTCCTTTGCCACAAAGCCCAGTGATGAAATTTTACTAATATTTTAGAATACATACTAAGGAATAAAAAAGAAGCTGTTAAAATAGCTACTCTGGGATGGTTAATTGTATACAACGTTCTAAAGGAAACAGTATAAATCAATAGGTCTGATTGCAAGTTGCCACTTCTTATGGTTGATTTCAAGATTCACGGAGCAGTCAAGTTTTAAAACTCGTGTTAGTTTTCTATTTTAAAATGGTACAGGAACCCTAACTGAAAATTTTATTGTTTTCATGTCCACTTCCTACAAGCATTAGCTCAGGAAGTGATAAAGCTGGCACGAATACCTATGACCTTTTCAGTGACTAATGCCAAGTGATTTCCTGTCTAATTATAGACAATGGATTGGGAAATAAGCCTCGTGACCAGGAAACTCTAATTATTTTTATAGCTTTTTCTTAAAGCTAAGGGGCCTAAAACAATAGATGCAATAAAGTACTTTTCAGTTCATGATTACCATGACCATAACTGTGATGGACAAGCAGTTAAATATCTGAAGCATCCTTTTTAACTCAGAGTTTCTAATCTGATATTAATACTACTGGGCTCAATTATTTTTCATTATTCCCTTTTGCAGAGAGCTTCCATTTTTTATTCAAAGTACAGTAATGTGTTTGAATGCTGTACAAAATTTACCACACTATAATCTCATGCAAAAGAGTATACAAAAACATCTGTATGTCCCAGAAACCAATTTTCATAATTGGTTTAGAAATTTTCAAGAAAAACATCTTTTGCTTCTTGCAGGTGATTTTTTTCCTACTTCTTTTCCTCTTGGAAACATCAAAACTTGATAATATAGTCATAAAAAATTTTTTAAAATTTAATTTAAGAAATCTCCCAATTATTTCAGTAGGATTTGAAGACAAAAGGACCACGGTCTCAGCCCATGTTTCTTAAGCTTCAAAAGATCTTTTAGCTACTTCTACTGTTAACAGAAGTAAGGAAAACAGACCTGGGAGAAAGTTATAAAAACATTTCTAAATATTTTTGTTTACATATGTCACAACTAAATTGTAGGAATTTGTTTTAAATGTAATTTTTCATCATTTGAGAAACTATGGTTAGGCTTTTCCTCAGTTTTCCTAAGAAAAGTTTTTGTGACACAAAATGAGCTAAATTTTGTTGTTTGAAAAGTACTCTGATTTTTTTTTTTTTGAATGATAAATTTGAAATGGTGTATCTTTTGGACAGCTGCATTTTCTGCATAACATGGGTCAGAAAATAATTAGGTTTTTTGAGCAGACTAGGATGGGGTATTGTTTGTTTATGTAATATTGTACTTAATCTAACTCTGAGAGTGCTGCTGCTGGCTGACAGACCTCTTGATTTTGGAGATCTGATGGAGGAACAAATGGCAGAAATCAACACATACAAGCGCCTCCCCTCCAACCATTCCCTCTAAACAAAAAGAAATATTGTGATGGCATCACCACAGTAGTTTGAGCCTGATTTTAGACCTTGCCAAAAGAGAAAAGGAGTGGGTTTTCCTTTATTTAATCTTCTTTTCTCTGTTATTCTCTGCAGCTATCAGTTCTAAAATCAATATCAGTACAAGAAATGGAGAGCACTCTGGAACTATGACTAGGACCTCAAGACAAATTAAAGAATATAAAATACCATTTTATTCACAGACAACTTGACCCTTGGATCAAGATATGATTTTCCTCTCTTTTCCCTTTAGTAAAGAGTTATTTATCTGTGCAGATATTTGTACTGTTAATTTTGGAACTTACTTGACACATGGAAATTCTGTACACTTTAATAAATTCCATTTTCCTAGAGAATACATTTTTATATATTATATATATGCATACAATATTATTTTTCTTGAAGCAGTAAAGGTATGGTTGCATGAAGACAAATAGCCTTGTAAAGAGCCAAATTTCTGTCATTAAGTTTGAACAAATTTCTCACACACTAAATTTACAGCCCTTCTTCTATACTTGCATTTAATATTAATATTTATTATTTGCTGAGAGCATTGTCTACTTGAGAAGGTATAAAAAGAGGATCGGTCATGTCCTCAAAAGTTTTCAGTCTTAAATAAAGATTGAATGAATGCTCAACAAAGGAGAAATCATTTCAAATGTTATAGTCCCAGTTGTTTACACCATAGAGAAGTGAAGAAGATACTTGAAGTAGCAGCGTGCATATAGAATTTCATCATGGATATCATGTTTAATTAACACTCAGTAAAATAAAGAGCAAGGGACAGCTCAAGAAAATTGTGAAGGAAACTTTAAGCACCAAGATACAATACTTGGTACAGAAGAAAGGACTTCATAGAGAGGTAAGATTGTATAGCAAGAGAAGAGAAGAGAATAATTCACCTCACTTTCCCCACAATAGACAAGAACATTAAAGGAAAATTAATAAGAAGTCATAGAAAATAATTTCCTACTTCTTTAGTAACCAGAAATATAGTAACAAGTACCATAAGCAGTAGAAATGTTTAAGTCTGGTATCTTGTAGTTTAATTGTATTGGTCCTGACAGACCACAAGTTTATTCTATATACTTAGAACATTCCAGGTCATGTTTCCCAGGTCAAGGTCTGTACTATTTTATTAAGATTGAGTTAAATGCAAAGCAAATCAAGGCAGTCTGTCTTTACAATATTTTCCCTTTTTATTTTCACAATTTCTGTGAAATAAATATTTGAAGGACCTCTACCTCTGTCAAAGTAGTCCATTTGGCCAATAGATTTAAACATTGTCAAATAGAGGTGGGAGTTGACAGACAGAAACAGAGAAGCCAAAATATGATCTCATTTCCTTCAGAGACCAGAACCAAAAAGACAAAAGCTTTTATAAACACTATCTCAGTTTGCCTGAACCTAAAGAAAGGTTCAGATCAAAATCTAGGCAAAGCTCTTGGCTGATGTTATTTATTTTTAATGACTCACTTCATTTTTAACAGTGTTTTGAAACACAAAATTAATACAAGAAAACCTGTGCCGTAATTCCCATGACTAAGCTGCCCAGGGGTTAAAGTTTCCACAATCTTGAGTGAAACATTTAAAAGTTCAGCATTGCTGTCAACACAGAATATCAATTAAAGGTGCAAGCAATGTCAGTTGCACTTGTTTATTTCATATATTATATTTATCTTATCCTGGATTTCAAGTGCCTTCTGATCAGCTTTCTTATCCTATGAAAACATCTGTACAGAATTGTTTCAAATGAACAGAAACTTACTGCAATATCTGTTCAGCTGTCAAAAAATCAAGGTCATACAAGGTGCAAAAATGCTTATCTATATGAGAACAGGCTAAAATCACACCTTATGTAACCCCACTGACTCTAATTACAATTTTGTTTTCAGTAGGGAAAAGACTTGGAACTTGTAGTGGGTTTTTCAAAGTCTTATTTCCAGGGTTCTTGGACATTGTGCAGACAGGAATGCACAATTTAGAAATGACCACAGAAGAGCTGAGATTTCTTAGCTTGGTGGTAAATGCTTTTTTACACAAGGTTTGTTTCTTCATTATAGTGGTCAAAAATCCAGTTTTATCCATCCGCTTTTCTGTAAAATGTATAATCAGTTCTGGGACTAGAGATCAGAACCAGCCTCGATGCTTCATTCCCTCCTCTTCCATACATATACAAACTAAATTCTGTTTAGATTTGTCTCAGATCTACAAGATATACCATATCATGCACAAATATTGCAATATTTGTTGGCTTCTACCTTCTTCACAGCATTTAGCATTAGGTGCCTAAATCACACAGGTAGATTTTAGCATCTAAGTTGACTGAGTACATTTTAAAATTTTACTTAAAGAGTTCTGTTTTCTCTCTATTGTGAGAATGTAAACATAATTATAAACCAATAAGGATTAGTATACACATTATTAGACAACGGAGAGATCCATACTGTGGGATACCTGTATCTTGGAGTACTCTTGTCATTTTAATTCCTCAGCTAGCCACCACAAAGTATCCCACTTCTCCCTTGAGAGTACATCAAGGATTTTCTTCAAGAGCAATATAGATGCACAGGACAGCATATACTCAGTTTAAGATGTACTCAGAATCTAGACAGAGTATACACCTGAAACCTGGAGCTGTTGTTTATCATACATCATGTGAATGTTAAAAACGTCAGTTTAGATTCAGTTGGCTTACTAAAACAAACAGAAATTTCCTTTATAATTAGTGGTAGCAAATTAGAAATTAAGAATGTTTGGTATAAAGAACCAAGATCAGAAAAGGAAAAGGCATGCAAATCTATGGAGATAAGTTCAGATTGTATTAGGTTAGCTAATATTTTCACTTGAAAAAACTCCAAAGTAGAATCATAGGATCATAGAATGTTTTGGGTTGGAAGGAAAATTAAAGATCATCTAGTTACACCCACCTCGCCATGGGCAGGGGCATATGCTGGGTAGAGTGTATGATTCAGTGCTTGCTAATATGGACATTTGAAGTATGGTTGTTACGCATATGGGACATCTTCCTGTAATACAAAGGAATTTTTTCTACAAAAGTTATTTCAATTAATCTAATTTCATTATGTTTTTACATCTAGAGCCATTTCAGCATGCATAAGTGCATATGAAAAACCTGCACAGGCAAGCCTACCCAAAAAGCCTACCCCAAATAGAGGAATACTTGGAAAATTAAGAAAGCTTTTCGCATAATGTAATTGAACTTAAATTGTGAATTTAAGTCACATATATAATGATCCCAATAATTTTTTTCCCTTACATTTTGACTGGCAATTCAATTCTATCCTAAGTAATTTTGATTACTACACCTATAAAACAGGAATATAAAAGTTCACACATGATTAGAAAGTAATGGAATTGTGCCTGTCAGTAAAGTGCTTCAAAAAAGTTCCAAATCAAAACAGTGACAAAATCTGAACCTAAAATAAAAATATGCATGAATAATAGCATGAAATCTTAACTCCATTAGATACTCCAAATGACTTATATGGCCCCAAGCCATCACAAAATTAAAAGCATCTTTCAAATATAGCCCAACTTTTTTCAGGTTTCCTGAAGTGTGGGAGTTTAGAAACTCATACATGGATTAAAAGAAATTGCTATGGAACAATTTGGAAGATGCTCTTTCTGTCCTGGGAATTTTTGCAGCTCTCTTCACCCTTGTAAATTTACACTCCCATTATCCAATTTCTCACACAAAATATTTGTTCTCAGATATGCAATCCATCTTTTTATATAACTTCCCTGTCATATAAGCAGCTTTTCAGTTGTGGACCTAATCCAGGGTCCCCCAGACTATTGCAGCTGAATTTATAACTACTCAGTTATTCATTAACTTCCTTATTTTGCTACTTTTTTTAGATGATTGTTTCTTACGAAGATTTTCAATCTCACTCAATAGTACTGATGTGAGGACATAATTCCCTGCAACCTGGCTGTATCATTCCATATTTTACTGACTCATCCCTTTTAAAAGATATCAAAAGCAGCAGCAAAATTAAAAGGAGATTCTGTCACAGATACAAAACTGTCTAAAATTTCTTTTACTTCTCTCTTCAGTTATATAGAGCCTTACATTCATCTAGCTCAGTTTCAAGCCCTTCATTTTTTCCTTTTCCAGATTGAAGATCCCTTTAGTACCTGGTATTTCAATAAATGTGTGCTATCAAGGTAGATATAGACCATAATACTATCACATCTCAATCTCCTTTTAGAGAAGGTAAAGTACTTCAAGTTTCTCACTCTTGCAAGTTTTACAGGTCTCAGAGAAAGTTGTGGTTTCTTTCTACATTTTGGACAATATTTAAATTCAGTCATAAGTGTGCCAAAATATCTATGACAGCCAAGAAATTCAGAACTGTGATGAAACTCAAAAACTAAGCTCGAGCAGCCAAGCTCAGGGGTACATAACAAAAGTTGTCCTTGTTCTAGCCATAATCCTTATGGAAACTCAAAATGATGCAACAACTTGAGAAAATGTGTATTCCTATCCTGTAACTTGCATTTACTTGCCTGCATAAGTGCAACATAAAGCACACTACATAGCTACCTCTTCTAGACAATTTTCTCACCACAGATTTTTCATTTCATCCATTTTTCTCCCTGTAATAGCTTCACATATTTCATCTCATTTAAAGCCTTGTGATCTTCCAAAGGGAGAAACATCTCTAAATCCGGCACATATGAAATTCAAACCTCATGTCCTGAATTCATAAAGAAACTGAAGACTCATTAGAGTTGTTAGAAGTAGATTTAGTATATTGAGAAAAGGGATAAAAGAAGAAGCTATAAAAAAATTGTTGTTCTTGGTTAAGTTTTTATACATTTGACATTCATAATAATTCAATACATTAAAATATGTGACTATGATCTGTTTCTCAGGTTATTGTATTTTGCATGAGAATTTAGTGAACCAGTGATCCAATTGGAAAAGTGCGCAGGATATAAAAGCTGCAAAAACTTTGAACTTGCCTGAATGATTTTATGAGAGCTATTATTTTACTATAAAAATCTCAGTTCTCTATGACTTTAAAAGTATAGAATTTTAGTGCAATGAAGGGGGAAAACAAATATCAGAAACAAGCAGTAGTATCTGCAATAGTACAATCTCTTCCCTTGTTTTAAGGTGAGTTCCCTCATTTAATGAGGTTTGAAACCTAGCTTCGGCCCCAACCCGATAGAGAACAAAGGATAGATACTTAATCTTTGCATGTAAGCAAAGTTTCTCCTCATCATGACTGTCTGCTTATTCACACTGAAAATAATAAAAATTATCATGGAAAGAAATAATTTCTAAACACTTTTACTGTGCAAAGCCATCAAACAGGCATGCTTCTGTTTTTCCTGAAAGACAGAGTAATTGAAAACAAAAACTCTTCTGTTAAGCCATGTCTTAAATTTGTTATGGAAATATATGGAAACATACTTGGGGTATTGCATTCTGACCTGGGTTTTGGCATGAGTTATCTTCCCAAGGGCATACAAATTCTTTAAATTAAATATAACTTATATGCAATCATTAATAACTTACAACTGGATTATTAGATAGTAGGTTTATCAGTTTGGGGTTTTTTTTGTAATTTAGAGTAATGATTTTCTTACATAAAACTCGAAGTGGTGTAACATCTGTGTTGGGAGAGGATAGATTTTTCTGAGGCATTGTTGGTGGGAGATAGAGTACATAGTTAAGTGGGTATGCTGGGAACACAAGACATCCTGAAAAGTATTCATATTTCATATATCTTTTTATGTGAAAGTGTTTACTTGTATTTCCATAAGATGGTTGCAGTGGATTTCTCTAGCAAAACTAATCCAATAGAGGGAGAATACGGGCAGGTGTTTAAGCGGAGATGTTCATTTCTGCTTCATTTGTTGCAAAAGAACCCCAGTGCTGTATTTCCAGTTTATAAGTAAATATCATTAAGTGATTTACTTATAACTTGCTTCACCCAGATTTTAAGTTGCATGGAGCAGCAAGCATCATTTTTTGATCAACTTCCCTTTAGCCAAAGTGAAAATGTAATCTATGAACTGGATCACATGCTTCAGAGTCAGTGCTGCTTGCTTCTACTGCTGACTTTGTCAATGCCTTTCTATGCAACTTGATTTTTAAAAATACTCTTCAGTGCATCTATCAGATATGGATCTGGCAGAATATGCCTATTCCACAATGGGGTTGTGAAGCTTAATATTAGTGTATAATGTACTTGAGATTTTTATAGTGGCAGTGATGCTAAAATTTTCCCAATTCTAAAGCAAGATAGAAGCTATGTCCATAGCCAGACAATTCCTTCAGCAGTGCTTAAAAATCAGCTTGTCAAAAACATCTGAGAAATTGGAGAGAGAAAGAGAAAAAAAAAAAATTCTATATTTCACATGGAAGTACTCTACTGACATCTTCATGACTTTCCTTTAGGAAGACAGAGCTTGACTTGTCCTTTCTAGGAAGAAGAAAGTCTCAATTGTAACTAGGAGTCAAATATTCTGAGCTTAGAAAACATCTTTAACTATGAGAAAAGGAGGTAACATCTGCCTGCATGGATGCTTGCATGCTCTTGTTTAATGCTTAAGTACAATTATATTTTCTCAGTGCTTGTGTATTTTGTGCAATAATCCATGTCAGAATAAGCAAGAATATTATCCATTAGAAAAATTACAATGGAAATCTATATTCTTTAACTGAAATTGTATTGTGTATAAGCATATAATTATGCATACAGACACACCTATACATATATACTTGCATTTTCACTGTTTGCATTTGTTTGCCATTTTTTCTGAACTTTAATTTGTGTGTAGTTTACTGTAGGACCTTGAGATAACTTAGTCTGATGATGTACCTCATCCACTGAAATTTTTATTTGGTTTGAATACTTCACAGTCCTGTAATGCAATAATACATCTCTTAAATCTCTTCAACACTCCACCTTGGGGCTTAATCCACTTGAATTGCATGCAGAGCACTAATTGACATTGTCTGCTTTCATGACCTAGCCAAATGTTTTATAATAATTACAGCAAACAATATGAACTTGCTGCATAAGCATTACTTGTGTCAGTGTTATGAAGAGTGTCTGTTGCGTTTTAGAATCTTCTACAATCATAGTAACAGATAATTTGTTCAGTAACTAATATTTTTCACTTACAGCAGACCATCCTGTGGTTGTGTTGAAACACTCTGACCCTGCTGTATTTATTTTGAATGTACTATCATAGGCGACATTTCTACATTAATTTAACATCTGAAGGTTGTGTCTACCTGCTGCTACTGTGTGGATAATTTCTGAACATATCTGTCTTCATGTACACTCATAGTATTCAAACAAGGATTACTCAGCATTGGGCATTGAACAAGATGTTCTTTCAAAAGTTAATTTCTTAAAATCATCTGAGTTATGTTTCACAAGAGAATTCTCCTGGTACGTTGTATTAATATTTTGAATTAAGCTATGAAATAAGAAAAATGTCTCAGAACTACTCAAAATGAGACTGTTGAAAGTCTTGTACTGATCTACATAATTAGATATTTCATCAATAGTTCAAAATTATTCAAAACATTATCCAGTTAACTGATCTGAGACAAAGTAAATATGGAGAACTTCAACATTTCAATAGAAAATTTTACTGTATGTCGGGGTTATTGCATTAGTATTGTAAAAATATTCTGGTTTACAATTCTCCCTTCTACATATAATCTAAAAATTGAGCATAAGCACTGCATAGGACTTAGGAAATCCTATTGTTGGTTGTTACAGTCTTCGTGAGTATATTACTACTAAGAGAATGTAGACTGTATGGAAAAATTAACTGATTTTCCTGCAAGTTCTGCATTGAACTAATGCAGTTCTGCAGTTCTGTGTGTTGCTGTTCTGATAAGATATGCCTGATCTACCTTATAATGTGCTTAGACAAAAATTATAACATAATAAATGCATAGTTTCTCAGCTTACCCCTTCAAATTGCTGGTAAAAATAAGTACTCCTCCTGGCCTTGAGCTAGTGGAGTGCTGGCAGCCACTCTCTGCCCACTCGATGTTGCTATTGTGGAACGTGTGCAGCGGAAACAGCAGTTAGATGCTGAATCAAATCTGAAGTAATCTGAAGGACACATTTGAGCAGTTCGTTTCCTGCTTTTTTAATGCAATCTTTAACTCTTCATAAGCAGGATTTTAGTGAAATTTGAAGGGACCGGGATGTAACGAGCCAATAAATATTACTAGAAAAAAATCATGCCAGTGCAGCGGACCAAAGGAAGGTCTTACTTTTAATCAGGACTTTTTAGCAGGAAAACTGTAGGAGACAAAATTGTGTAATGGTCCAAGTAAAATGGCACAATGATCCATGTATATGAAGAAAAAATTTCTAGCATGCCAAAGGAGGATTTCCGCACTCAGCTATTTCACCCATAAGCATAATTACAGATGGTGAAGTAACATCCACTCCACAGTAAAGCTACACTCAATTGCATTGTCTTCTCATCATAGCACACTACATTAGAAATTTGTTATGGATACTGATAACTTCATGATGATCACATATAGATGCACACTACAGATCATTACTGAAACAGTTTATCTACTAACTCCAGCAGTTAGATAACCTAAAAAACCAAAAAGAAATAAAAACTTTTACTGTAACTGGAAAGACTACAGAGTAGGTAACTAACAGAAGAATGGTAACTATACTCCCCCTTCTCACTGTCTATTTCCTTTGGCCTACTGTTCTCCCTTCAACACACATTGCTCCTGGACTGATATATCTTGGCAGTACAATTTTTTACTGAAGAGTTAGAATTATTTGATAAACATGTGAATTTGCACTAACATGCATACATTTATGATAAAGAAAGTTCCTTTTAGTTAGGATACTTAAAACTTAGGCAAGGCTACTGAGTGGGAGATAGTATGCAGACTTGTGGAAGTCTAGAAACGGGATGAAAGGAACTGATCTAGGAGAACTCAATCAGAATGATTTAGGCACTAAGCTGAGTTGGTATGGGAAGGAATGAAGGACTTAAAGTGGCTTTATAAAGGCATGAGATTTGTCATAAGAGAGAAAATGAATTCAGATCATTCCTGTCAATGCCGCTATATGGGATGCATGCCTATCTTAATGCTAGCAGTTGCCTTTACAAGTAACACTTTTGTAGCCATGGATTTTCACAACCTCTTCACTCTCTGATCAGTCAGATTTCTTTCCCTTTAAACCAGGCCTGTTTCTGACCTACTTCAGTTATCCAGCTGTCCTGCAGTATGATAGGCAAGTATTTATCTTTTTTCCTTCACTTCTTCAAACTGCACTTTCCTAAAGAAAAGGTTTATCACTTGAGGGAAAAAAGTTACAGGATTGATAGTCCATCTTACAAGAATAAACTTAAGCAAATTCATCTCCTTAACAGCATTAGTAAGGCAGATAACTCAAGTGTACTGGATTGCTTAACTCAGTGAGAACCTAAAAGTGTGGAGCAGGGTGAGGCTGTTGATGGTGTTACTACTTTCTTCCTTCTTTCTCGATCAGCACCAACAGAAATATTGGGAAATTCATAAAATTTGAGATCTAGCCCTGTTGAATGGCACAAGTGAAGTCAAATAGATAACACCCACATAGAAAACTATTTGAGACTATTTCAAAACTGGGTTTTGAAAGTTATAACTACATTCTATATTTTATATTTACAATATGATAGACACTGAACAAGCTTGCAAGATGATATGTGGTTAGATTACATGTTAGTCTTAGGTCCTTGCTCTAGAGGATTTACAAACTAGAAACAGGCAGACATAGTCACCAGACAAAGTTTAACAAAAGGAAGACGGAAGCACAAGCAAGGTTTAGCCATATCTTGCTAGCTCCCACAGATGACAAACTGACCTCTATGACTCTGAAGTGTTAAGTTAGCTAAGAAACTTATCTCTCTTTAACTTATCTCTCTTTAACTCCCTAATTTTTATTTTAAACCCAGCTTCACACCTCATCTTTCTGCCACAGACTCATTACTAAGATAACTTTGCTCTGAGGTACTGCACTATTGTTAATGCATCTCTGTCCACCATGTAAGAAGAAACCAAGAACAACAGGCACACCCAGTTCATTGACAGAATTGGTACTGCTTTTGCTTTCAAAAAAATTCTTGGCTTGTTTTTCATTTGAGGCACTCAACTGCTGCTCAGCTTCACAGATGATGTTACAGTCGGTAAATAGACCTCAGAGTAAATTAGTTGTATTTCATTGATATTCACTTGAAAACTGTGATTTAATTATAATGACATTAAGGAAGACACAGTCATGTTTTATTTTTCTCTCTACTGCACAACAGTGCAATATATTCCCTATTCTCTCAATAGTACAATTTGTGCATTAGGTTTGATTATAGGTCTGCTTAAAGTCTTCCATTTTCCCTTAGAAAGAAAGTAGCCTTTCTAAGGGCAAATACTGCTATTTTTTAAATGTAATTTGAACCAGAAATGCTTCCACCTAATAGTGTAGAAGAGGTATATCAAACGCATTTGCAGGTTACTTCAGTACCCTTCAGTTTAAGACTTACAGTGGAAAAAGGCCTATTTTGTTGTAGCGTTAAAAAGCTACATGGAGAAGAAACCTTTTTTTCTGTCTTACAATACTTTGAGACTTGAAGAGTCAGAACAAACATGTGCTTGCATATACAACAAGTTTGTGGGTTCAACTTTTCAACAACCTTGCTACCCTAGAAAGATCTTGGTTTAATCCTGGTATGGAATAGTATCAAAAGTGGCAAAAGGGGGCTACTTGGCAAGAGACAGCAGCCTTGGAACTGAAAACAGCAAGAAAGCAGACATATTACTACAATCAGTATAGTCCCACCGTAACTGAGCAATATGAGCAGAACGAGTCCTGTGAAAGCAATGATGTTCAGTTAACTAGTATGAGGCACATCTACATTCACCAGCAAGGGAAGCACAGCAAAGCACAACATATCTAGCATAGCTTAGATAAAGGAAAAACACAGAACTTAAATGCAACTCTTGGGCCAGTGGACAAATTATGTGTGGGTGAAGACCCCAGATATGGCTGTTCAGGTCAGTTAAGGGTTGCTGGTGTACTCAAGGTTTTCAAAAGTACATAAACTGATATGGGTGTTATGAGCAGTTAGGAAATAAATTTAAGCATCCTTACTGTACAGGTCCCACCCTACTCCATATCCAACCGGGCTTCTGTAGATGTATTCTGTCAGACAAATAGTCAACACACTTACATAGTTAGTGCATGGTTATTTTTATGGTTTCCAATAAACAGAATTCATAATTCCAGATATATCAAAGAACTTTACAGATCATCAGCAACAAGAGTTTAGTAAATTACAGCTGTATTTATAAATACAGCTTACAAATGAAACTATTGCCCAAATATATACACTCTAATCTAATTTATTAATTGTCAAAGAAGTATGGCTCATTTGTCCACATAGAATATATTTTTCCAAAGACTGATCTGTACACCAACCAATATTCCTTCTACACATCAGGTCAATTCATAAAACACCAATTTATTACAGAAGCAAATATCCTAAGCACAAACAAATCAATAGATTTTATGCAGTAACCAATAGAATGTGCATATACATGCACATTGGCAGGATTTATGCTAATTATTTGGAGGGGGGTTATTGATGCAGTTTGCAGAATATTGATAAAATAATGGGACATCCTTCACACTTAGTGACTCCTGGTTCAAATCTGGTCAATGCTGTCACACAGTAGTGGTCAAAATCTCTACTGATTTTCATGAAAATTTGGTTGTGAACCTATGTAAAAGAATCACTACGTTACTCCAACTCACTAAACTTTGGTGAGTTACATTAATTATCCATTCTCATTTTCTTACTGGTAACTCTTTCATTTCCCAGTCAGTACTAGTTTAGTATTGTAGGCTGTTTAGGCCAGAAGATGCACAAGCAATTGGTAGCCTGACATCAGGGTGTAGTTACTGGCTCAAGTCACAAGTCAGTTTAGTCATCTAATATAATTAGAGTGCACCCTCCCTATCTAAAAATAAACACTACCAAAAACAAACAATGCAATCACTGTGACCTGTCATCTCTAATTGTCACTTTATTTGATTAGTTTGGGAAAAGCCAAGAATTAAGCACATGATGCAAAATGAATTCATGACCTGCAAACAAAAGAATCCTTTTACATGAAGAATGGTAATTACTGGGATATTTTCCTGCTTTACCAGTATGGTACTGCTTGATTTACGTAGCTATCTATCTGAAGTTTCACTAAAGTAAATTAATTCATAGTGACCTACAAAGAACCTCTGCGATATATATGATATGATGTAAAATACAGATTGTTTTTTTCATTTATACTACTAGCACTTGTGCATGTACACACACACACACACTTCTGTAATGCATTTTTAGAGGGAAAAAATCCTGTAGTGATTAGTTCTGAGTTTGGAAATTCTATATTTTACTCACTCCTCCATGTCTGTTTCTGCTACCATCTTTGTTTCATCAATGCTAACTTGAGAGCAGTATTGCTGACTTTTATGCTGCTTTAAGAAGCATTTGTAATTCCTCCTAGCAAGATGATAACCTTAGATTTGACAGGTGTATTTGGCACTCCCTGATGGTCCTCAGACTAATAAATATTTCAGATTTCAGAGGGTACATTCCCTTTCGTCTTTTTAAAGAACTAGTCAACCATAAAAAATGACATTAACCTTTATTTTAATTTCCTCCTGATGGTACTGCATAAAGCTTTCAGGAGTTTACTGGCATGAGCTGGACTCAGTGTAACACTTTTGTGAGCTGATGTGGGAATAGCCATGGCATGACAGATGTGGTCAATCTCTAGAGACAGGAAGCAAAGATGAATGGAATTTCTTCTACTAGAAATTGCACAATACGTGCCTACTTAAATGAAATACGATCTTATATTATAACATTTTTAACTGTTAACAATTTACATGTAGTTTGGGTGACTGCGTCACTGGCCAGATGTCCTTGAGGTAGCTCTGAAGAAGCAGGCATAGCACCAATAATGCTATCCAGAAATATTAGTACACTGCTTGAACATTTGAACTATTTTAGTGTAATACAATGCCTATGTCATACTATGTAGCATAAACTAGCTGAAAGACCTGTGATCCTTTACTTTAGTAAAGTCAGCCTTTGCTGTACCCTGATTTTTTTTAATATGGGCAGATGTGAAACAACAGATAGAATAGCTGAATAAAAAAAAAAGAAATCGCACAGTAGAAGCTGAGACTGTAGTGAGGGAATCTTATAAGACAAGGGTCTGTCACCTGAAATGACTACAGTTCACATTTCTACCCTACTACCTTTATTCTACTTTGTTTAGGCAATTATCTTTTATGTAGCTGTCAACCACTTCAGGCCCTGAACCTGATACTTGCACAATACAGGCAAAAATCCGTAGTTTTTATTAAAATTATTATTAAGATTACTGTCTAAATCAAAGCTAAAGTTTAGCACTAGCCATTAAATGTGGAATGTAACATCATGATCATCCAGAGTATTGCACTGTTGTATTATAGTCCCTTACAGACAGAGATCATGCTCATGATTTAAAGATGTCCCATGTCATACTGCTTTTCAGAAGTCTTGCTATCTACCCAAGTCACACAGTTGTCACATATGACCGTTAACGAACCTGATGCAGCCTTCCAGATTAATTTAATATGCACTTTGATCTTGTTACTTGCTGATTCCAAAAGTGTCTCTGTCAACTAGAAGGGGCATTTTGACCTTTTATATTGAATTTAATAAATATTTTCTTTGAAAATAAAGGAATGTCTGAAAAGACATCCAGTAGGTGAAAGTAGCAATTGATAAAGGAACAAGTTCTCTTTCTTTTAAGGTGAGACTCTAAGAGTGCTTTTGAATTAAATCTCAACATTGTGATTCATCATTTTTGAAAAAGATAAGTGAGAATGATAAGAATCACCATGAAAAGATTATTTCACAAAATTTTACAGGCAATGATGCAGGGGGCTGAAAGTAATTTTATAACCATTATGAGAATGAATAGAAAAAGAAAAAATTAACTTCAAATCTTTCATAATATGAAAAACCTTCCAACATGAAATCCTAGAATGATTTGCATTGGAAGGGACCTTAAAGTCATGTAGTTCCAACCCCACTTCAAGCTAAACCTCATTTAGTCTATAGTGTTGTTAATATGAAATTGACTTTCTAGTTCTCACTTTTAGAAACGCTAACTCATTATTAAGATAAATTAAAACTGAAAGATTTAAATAGATATTATATAATATATAGTTTATAAATATTTATGATCTGAAATCACATTTGAGTTAGAAGTTAGCTTAGAAGAGGCTGTTGTCTTATTCTGGTTTTCCTTGAAATGGAATCTGTACTTCCACAATAAATTGACATTTCACATTTCCTTTTTTCTTGTTTATATTATCATCAGTTTCTGTAAGAAACAGTTTGATGTTGTTTTATATTTGAATCCCATTCATTGTTTGGTGACTGAATGTCATTAAATTCTTAGGCTGAGTAGCTGATGCTCCTAATTGGTTCTAAAATTTTAATGCCTCAAGAAAAATCATAGTTACAGAGACAATCAGATTCACTATCAAAACTGTGAAAGTGAAAATAAGTAATGTCAAGTAATTCTGAGTTACTTACGTAGTTAATCTTAGGTTTGTTTATGTGTGTGAGTGAGATCCAGTAATTAACAGGTTACTTTTGTGTCTAAGCATTTGTCCCTAGCACACCTCCTTCCTTGAAGTTGAATTTATTTTTGCTACTTTAATTATGAAGTTTGACACAATAGAATGTGTTTATATCTTCCCAAATTTGCTGAAAACTCTGATAGTTCACTGATGGTTTCTCTGAGTCAAAATGGATGAGAAAACATGATCCTCATCAGGAGACAAAAAGATATAAATTTGTGGTTCTCTGAATGATACGCCAAACTCTATTAAAATATATTGTAGAATCAAGTTTAGTCCATCTGTTCATTTGGGTTTCATCAATTTGACCATGAATGATATTTTATGGATGAAATTTTCAAGGCTCTGTGTTACATAGTGCGTTGTTTCATCCTTCAAGTTTAGATAATAAAGCATGAAGGTAAAGGAGAGGTGAAAAAAGAATGATTGATTCTTGTCTCCTAGCATACGAAGTAAGAAGAATCAAAAAGCAAGCCTGAAACAAAGAAAATTGTGCAACTTCACTTATCAATGTGAAATTAAACTAAAAGATTAAAGAGTGTTGAAAAAAATGACAAATCCATAGAAGAAAAAAAATCACAAAGCATTTTAAATACAATGGTATGACTTCTGTTTTGATAAATTCACAGAGAAATTTTGTGGATACTGTAGCAGTAGAGCAGTATGTTGGGGAATAAATATATTAAGCCTAGATGTATCTTTTCTTGTACATACTTTTCTCTAAATATTCCACTGCTGCCACACAGTACTTGGTTACATGGAACTTTGGTGCGGCCACATTTGTTTTGTAGAGGACAAGACCAGGTATGTGTTTTAAAGGGCATTCTTTCTCCTCACAAGAAACAGACTACTATATAAATTCCATATTTATTCTGTTGGCAGTTGACATATGTAAGTTTGAGAAACAATGTTTTCCAGTGCTAACAGGAAGATTTATATTTAGATATGTTGGTAGTAAGCATGATTTTATATTCACCTTTGTTGGGTTTTGAAGGGAAAATCCATGAATAAAGAAGCAGATACTGTCTGATTATCTGTGAGACTTGTGAATTTTTGAGATTGCATAGGCATATGTGTGTTGGATATCCATTTGTTTAAGTGATATACAATATCAAGATGTATCTGTAATCAAAACTTTTTTGGTTTTGAAAATAAATGACAGGCATCTCTCTGGTGCCCTAGAAACCTATATTCTTGTTTTCTTTAAAAAAAGCCAGAGAGGACTTAATAAACTAGTTAATACTATTGGGAAAAGACTTTTATCCTAGTGATGGTTATGACAACTCGATTAGGGTTGCGTCAATGGACTGGAGAAAAGTAAGCACCCGTTTACAGCTTCAAAGCTGTTACATTTTACAGAAAAATGTAAACAATCATGCACCAGGGTGGGATGGTGATGAAACTAAGAACAGTCCATCATTTATTTTTTTTCCTGCAGTTAAGGGAAGTGAGCTCCTTTTGCTTCATCATGCATAAATATAACCTGTCTGCATTCAGAGCTCTTGCAGCATCCTGGTATGATCTAACACTTTATTATTTGTGCTTTCATCTGTTCAGCTTGAAGTTTAAGAAGAGGACAAAAGTGACATTGTTCAGCAATGCAAAGGGTGCCACTTCCAAAATATTTCCATCAGGCAGTGAGGAAGAGATAGGTTTGTAATGCCTGGTTTATCTACATTATCTATGTATCCTAACAATGTGCAGGACAGCTGGGGGCAGCAGGAAACTAAGAGGGTTGAGAGTGCACAGCTCACATTGCTTCCTTCAGCACATTCCACTGGAGGAGAACAATGGAAGCTTTTTGGAAGATTTAGTTACTGACCTACAGAAGAAAAACATAAAAACATACTGGAGACAAGCAGACAACCATGCAGGAGGAAAAAGCAAAGATTCTTTTTATGTGTTGTTTTGCTGGACAGTAAAGGCTCAGCACACTCTGTCATGTGTTCATGGAGAGACCTGGTATTTCTCTTATGAAACCAAATATTCAGATAGCTGCTAAAAGTATGATATCCAACTTAAAGGAAGTCACTGCTTTGAATTGTCCGGTTGTGGTTCGTATAGTGTATTTATCAATCTAGAATGCACTCTTAAAATTGATTTTGAAACAGAAAAGTTGGATCTGATCCTGCCATGGGTTTTAATGGTATTTAATAGTAGTATTTTCATTAGCCTCCTCTGGTAACCATGCTGGTTGTAAAGGCAACAGAATCAAGTTGCTAACACCCCTGTTTTGACTTGGAGCACGTGCAGAAGTGTCGAAGAACCATAAGCAGTTTACATATTATTGTGAGTCATCAAATTAAACTAGCAGATAACAATTGGAAAGAAAATGAAAAGAAGTAGACCTTTCATGCAAAAGATAGTTAATTTATGGAATTCTTTGTAGTATATTGTAGATAGTGAAAGGTTAGGTAAAATGAAGATAAGACTGGACAAGTTAAAGGGAGAAAAAAACATCCTGAGCCTTAAGTTGTTGGATACTGGGAGAAAACTCCTGTGAAAAGATCATGTTTTCATATTCTTTCTTTTTTCTTACTTCCTAGGTATCACTTTAGATGGCTGTTAGAAACAAAATGGTGAGCTGTATAGATCGCTATATTACCATGGCTGTTTTTTATATTCTTAATCTGTATTTTTTTGTGAATTAGGTAACTTATTTCTCATACAAATCACTTTTCCACTCTGCATGTGTAGCCATCTAAATTTCTCAATATGTAAAACTCATAACTAGCAAACAATTTTTCTGTTTGTATTTTTTTCAGTATCTTTTCCCCTGAACATTACATCATACATTGTTTCTCTAAATATCAATGACTTTCAATGCAACATAACACTCTGCATGACATCTTTAGGAATCTCTTTTCTCTCTAAGAGCCTTTAGAAGAAAAAAAAATAATCTATATAGTGAACAACAAAACTATAATCAAATGTAAGCTTGTTTAATCAAAGGAAAGCTCATTTCAGAGACTTAGACTATTTATCTGATCATTTATAAGGGAGTCACAGCTTGAATTATTTTCCTTGAGTTTTGCAATAATACACTGATGTAAAAAGAGATGTGATTTCTAAAGTTAGACTGGATAGACCATGCGAGAATGTGATCTTGGCAGATATACCTGCCTGTTAAATGGGCCAGACATTTCACAATTCATAAACAAAGGAGAATGGAAACCTGACATATCAAGGACTGCAGAATTCTGAAAAAGGTTTATGAAATTTAAACAAAAAATCTATCTTTAATTTACACTTATTCATATCAGATGCCTCCAGTTCACTCTTCCCTCAAAAATACTATTTTAGAATGACATTTTTATTTTGATTTTCCCCAATATAAAGATAATGCTTGCTTCATTTCAGCACAATTCAATGTAGCTAATTATTTATCTCTCTTTCATTCACACCACTGTCATCCAAAACCAAGAAGACTAGAATCTAAATTTCTTTATGCCTTTTGGTTATTTCAGGCTTATTTATATGTAGTTTACTGTAATCTATCTAATGATTCATATGAATGGTTTATGTCATTTAGGAAAATATAGAATCATAGTTTTATTTGAAAAACTTCTTTACTACTCCAATTTACAATTTACAGCACGGCTCATGTGCCCAAGGCTATTTGCTGTTCTTACTATAAGTTATCAAACCATGTCGTGCTTGAGGATCAAACTGGCACATCTGCAGTTAGGCACTATGAACAATAATACATTCATGTCTGGCTGCTACTAATTGCCAGACAAAGAAAACAAATTTTATACTTGTCCCACTCTGGATCTCCACTCCGTTTTTCCCTTTCCCCTTTAAAAACTCTTCCTGCTGAGAAATACATAAACTGCAGTTGATTTAAAAGTAGGATAAAGCAATGTGAAAAGTTCAGCTCAGCAGCCCTAGACTATTTTCTGCTTAGTTTGATACTTTGGTCCTGAGTTTCACTGAATAACCAACACTAAGCCTCAAAGGAAAACTCCATTGTAATCAATACAGTCCATCAAATGAACTGACTAAATCATGATAAACATCCTTTATTTTACCATGAAAACACAGACTGCCGTTAGTAGCTTTGAAATGAGGGTACAAGTTTCCTTTCAATGAAGTTAGACTATCTCCAACTTACAATAAAACTCCAAATCAAAATGAAAAAAATTTTGCCTTTTCAGAAGAAAATGCTAAATTTCATTTAGACTTGAATGTTCAGATTTTTAGCCTGTAAAAGTTCAAGCAAATTCACATGCCATTTGCATTACTTTCAACTATTTGTCTCCCCTTCAGAACAGAAGTTTTCTTTTTCCTTTTATTTGGCTTTTATGTCAAAGAAGTCATGGCATAAAGCTTACAGTTTTTATCTTGGTAGAAGTATGCACTATATATTAAGAGTAGATATGTAAGTTTAGAACAGATGTGCTTTTCTGAGCTGATAATGTTAATACAAACAGTGCTCAACAATTTCTTCACTACAGTTTTAAGTCCTTGGAAAAATTAGTATGACTTAAAAGTCTAACCAGGTCTGACATTTAAGAGATTCAATCTAAACATAAGCTAAAAGCTTTGACAATATGGTTGCTAAAATATTTTTTTAATACATAATGTGATAAGTATCTGTAATATAAACAAAAAATAGGTCATTTAAATATAATTTCATTTAAATTATTACCATTGACTGCCTTTTGCTTCTGAATGACTGGATGCCATTAGAGAGAGGGGAAAGAGAGGAAATCAAACTCAGAGCATTGTAAGAGAAGAGCAACGAAGCTGGTGAAGGGGCTGGAGAACAGGCCTTATGTGGAACATCTGAGAGTTGTTTAGCCTGGAGAAGAAGAGACTGAGAGGAGACGTCATCGCTCTCTATAAGTACCTGAAAGGAGGTTGTAGAGAGGAGGGTGCTGGCCTCTTCTCCCAAGTGACAGGGGACAGGATGAGAGGGAATGGCCTCAAGCTCCACCAGGGGAGATTTAGGCTGGACATTAGAAAAAAAATTTCACAGAAAGGGTCATTGGGCACTGGAACAGGCTGCCCGGGGAGGTGGTTGATTCACCTTTCCTGGAGATGTTTAAGGCATGGGTGGGCGACATGCTGAGGCTCATGGTTTAGTGTTTGATAGGAATGGTTGAACTTGATCCAGTGGGTCTCTTCCAACCTGGTAATTCTGTGATTCTGTGTAAACTTTTAAAAACATCTTATTCTTTTCTTTTAACAAATTGTTTACACTTGTGGATATGCGGTAGGTCATTGGAAGCTCAGCATGTACTTTCCCCTATGTTTTAGTTGTTAAGTGACATGTTTGTTTTAAATTCTTTATTTGCCTATGATACAAAATCTATGAGGTGTAACACACACAACTTATCTATGAGACAACAACAACTTTTCTCAAATCCAGCATAATAAATTTCTTACTTCTTCCTATGTTACCTCATCTTTTAAATTTCACAAATAATAGCAATCATAATCATCCTCATCCAAAAAAAGCCCAAGGATAAGTATCATAGAATCATAGGTACTTGTAGAGAGCAATGAGGTCTCCCCTCAGCCTCCTCTTCTCCAAGCTAAACAACCTCTGCTCTCTCAGCCACTCCTCATAAGACTTGTTCTCCAGCCCCCTCACCCAAGTGGGGTGAGCCCAAGGATAAGTAAGTAAAATGTGTTAGAGAAAGAGCATCGCCTCTTCTTGAGAGATTTGGTGCCCTTAAAATTATTTCATACTATCAGTCGTGGATCTTAAATACCACCGCAGAGATGTTAAAATGGTCTAAAAGTCTCCTTTACAGAGTTCTTGGGTGGACTACAGGAGGGAAGTGAGACTGTGCAGGGAAAAAATCAGAAGGGCTAAGACTCAACTAGAAATTAGATTGGCAAAGTCGGTGAAAGATAATAAAAAATCTTTCTATAAATATATTAACAATAAAAGGAGGACTAGGGATAATATACATTCCCTATTGGATGCAGAAGGAACAACAGTGACAGGGGATGAGGAAAAGGCTGAGGTACTTAATGCCTTTTTTGCTTCAGTCTTTAATTGTAAAGAAAGTTGTTCCCTTTCTGTACAAACTCAGGAGCTAGAGGAGCAAAATGAGGCTCCCATGGTCCAAGAGGAGGTGGCCAGAGCCTTGCTAGCCTGACTAGACACCCACAAGTCTATGGGGGCAGATGGGATTCACCCAAGGGTATTGTAGGAGCTGGCGGATGTGCTGGCCAAACCCCTTTCCATCATCTTCCAACAGTCCTGGAAGACTGGGGAAGTTCCACTGGACTGGAGGCTGGCTGATGTTGTGCCCATCTACAAGAAGGGTCACAGGGAGGATCCAGGGAACTACAGGCCTGTCAGTCTGACCTCAGAGCCAGGGAAAGTCATGGAACAGGTGATCTTGAGTGCTATCATGAAGCACATGCAAGAGAACAGGGTGATCAGGCCCAGTCAACATGGGTTTACAAAAGGCAAGTCTTGCCAAACTAACCTGATCACCTTCTATGATAAAGTGACTCGGCTGCTGGATGAGGGAAAGGCTGTGGAGGTATCTTCCTGAACTTTAGTAAAACCTTTAGTGAAGTTTCTCATAGCATTCTGCTACGGAAACTGTCAGCCTCTGGCCTGGACAGGCGCACACTCTCCTGGGTGGAAAACTGGTTGGATGGCCGGGCCCAGAGAGTGGTGGGTAATGGTGTTAAATCCAGCTGGAGGCCAGTTACAAGAGGTGTTCCCCAGGACTCAGTGCTGGGTCCAAGCCTGTTCAGTGTCTTTATTAATAACCTGGATGAAGGCATTGAATGCACCCTTAGCAAGTTTACGGACGACACTAAGCTGGGTGGAAGTGTGGATCTGCTGGAGGGTCAGGAGGCTCTGCAAAGGGATCTGAACAGGCTGGACCTCTGGGCAGAGTCCAATGGCATGAGGTTTAACTTGGCCAAATGCCGGGTCCTGCACTTGGGGCACAACAACCCTGTGCAGTGCTACAGACTAGGAGAAGTCTGTCTAGAAAGATGCCAGGAGAAGGACCTGGGGGTGTTGGTTGACAGCCGACTGAACATGAGCCAGCAACGTGCCCAGGTGGCCAAGAAGACCAGTAATGTCTTGGCTTGTATCAGAAAGGGCATGACCAGCAGTTCCAGGGAGGTTATTCTCCCTCTGTACTCGGCACTGGTGAGACCGCACTTCAAATACTTTGTTCCTTTCTGGGCCCCTCACCACAAGAAAGAAGTTGAGGCTCTGGAGCGAGTCCAGAGAAGAGCAACAAAGCTGGTGAAGAGGCTGGAGAACAGGCCTTATGAGGAGCGGCCGGGAGAGCTGGGGTTGTTTAGCCTGGATAAGCGGAGGCTGAGGGGAGACCTCATTGCTCTCTAGAACTTCTTAAAAGGAAGTTGTGGAAAGGAGGATGCTGGCCTAAAGTTCTGCCAGGGGAGGTTCAGGCTGGACATTAGGAAAAAATTTTTCACAGAAAGGGTCATTGGGCACTGGAACAGGCTGCCCAGGGAGGTGATTGATTCACATTCCCTGGAGGTGTTTATGGCATAGGTGGATGAGGTGCTAAGGGGCATGGTTTATTGTTTGATGGGAATGGTTGGATTCGATGATCCAATGGGTCTTTTCCAACCTGGTGATTCTATCATTCTATGAACCTTCTTGCAAACACTCAGTCAAGTAACTATAGCATATACTAAGAGGACAATGTGGAAATATGAAAAGACATTCCTGTTGTGCTATGCATGAAATAGTGTGAACTAGAATTCTCTGTTAAATATGTAGTTAATCAAGCAATATGAAGATTCTTCACTTTCTCCCAGTCACGTTGACGATTTCAGTGGTGAAAGAGGAACACATATACATGTAAAGAGATACACCTGCTGCTTGGTAAAGGAGATCTAAAATCCTTCGCAATAACTAGCATATATATTCAGCATAATGAAGATGTCATTCTTGTAAAAAACATGTGTCTGCATATTTTTCAGCCTTCAGCCTATTGTGAAAAAGAAAAGGAAAAAGAAATCAAAGATGAAAACTCAACAGTTAATACTCCCCCAGGCCACACAGCGGTCTTGGCAACATGGCCTTGACATTGAAACAAGTTTGGAAATAGATCCACAGTTTTTAACCACTCAGTGCGTTGTGTCATAGGAGAGCCTTTAGCTCAACTCTCATCTTCATAGCCCACTGTTTCAGAGGTGATAATGTCAACTTACTAATAAAAATTGAGCAAATAATAGACAGTTCACACTTTAAAAAATATTCCTTTCATTGACCTCTACAGTAAGAGTGCTTGAATTGTTCAAATCACACAACGGATTTCTGGTACTGAAGATCTGCTATCACCTGAGCTCTAAACGTCGGTTTTTTAACACAAAAATATTTTGAGCCATATTCCTAGTATAGGTAATAACTTGATTCTTCCTGGTGACATATCTTCAATTCAAGTAAATTGTTATGTTTTGCTTGACTTCTCTCAAGTTTACGAGGTGGATTTTATGCTAATTGAGAATCCAGTCATTTATTGTCAAGGTGCTTTAATGTGATGTGGAAAATTATTCTTTGTAAACTTCAATTTCTTGTAAACATACTAGTTTCTGATGGATTTTAATGCTACCAATTCCATGGTCTAGTATCATGTAAACATGAATTCCATTAATTCCATAGGTTATTTATTTGTACTTTGAAAATCACTTCTATTTTGGTTTTTTTGTTGTTTTTTCTTTTTTTAATGTGTTTCATTTTATTTTCAATTTATATTTCATTGCACTTGTATATTCAAGATTAGTAAATATGATTAAAAAATACCCTCCTCAACCATTAGGTATACTCTTCGAGCTTTTCACAGATTCTTTCTTAGTTAATTCCTCTTTTGAATAAAGAAACTTCTTCATCTCCATGGATTACTGATATGTTGTGCTTCATATGGTTTTCCTAGCATGTCCTCAAAAATCCACCCATTCCTTCCTTTTTTTTTTTAACTTATGATGAAAATTAAATAAATGCCTATTAGATAAATGAACACCTGCATATGTTTATGTAACTGATTTATAATACACTAACAATGCAAGTTTTCCAATCTTTCCTAATTTTTAGTATTCCTTCTTTTTGGTCTTCCTCTGCTACTCAGTGTTCTGTGCTGAGCAGAATTTTTATTGAACTGTCACACTGAACCTGTTTTTTTTTCTTGGATTGTCACAATGGTGAGAGATGTTCACCTTTTTAATCAATACCTGGAAATCAATAATAAAATTACCTAAAAGCATGATGTATGTTTGTTTTGTGTGACAAGCTATAGTTCTTTTTGCTATGAACTTTGACAAACATGTTCAGGCTGGTTGTAGAAGTACTAGAAGTATCAGAATTAAAGGGATTTCAAGCTTGGTTTTTTGATATTGATTCACAATAAACATTTTTCATCTAAAAGATGAAAAATTTAGTAATTTCCCTTTTAATGTTAAGTTCTAGGCCTGAATGAAATATAAAAACCTGAAAGCTAGACAACTCCAACAACCAAACCTGCACAGAACCTTTGCCCTAAAATTATGCAAGGTCTGATCTTTTTTTGAAACTGACAAGCACTTAAAGTCCCTGAAGTAATTTATAGCAAATCCTTTGTCTTTATAGATTTCTGTCATCTTAACTATTATATTTATCTAAGATTTGTTCAAAGTATGGCAAAAAGATGCTCCAAATTTGCATTCTTCACAACCTACAAATCTGCTTAAAGTCACTGGAAACTTTAACAAGGAAAAGGCCAGACAGAGTAAAGTAAACAAATTTTATAAAAATCTAGTTCGGAATTCAGGATTTTCTGTCCAGCTGTGCTCATAAATCATAGAATCATAGACTCTTAGAATAAACAGTTTGGAAGAGACCCACAGGATCATGGAGTCCAACCATTCCTATCATACACTAAACCATGCCCCTTAGCACCTCGTCCACCCGTGCCTTAAACACCTCCAGGGAAGGTGACTCAACCACCTCCCTGGGCAGCCTGTTCCAGTGCCCAATGACCCTTTCTGTGAAAAATATTTTCCTGATGTCCAGTGTAAATCTCCCCTGGCGGAGTTTGAGGCCATTCCCTCTTGTCCTGTCTCCTGTCACTTGGGAGAAGAGGCCAGCACCCTCCTCTCCACAACCTCCTTTCAGGTAGTTATAGAAAGCAATGAGGTCTCCCCTCAGCCTCCTCTTCTCCAGGCTGAACAACCCCAGCTTTCTCAGCCGCTCCTCATAAGGCCTGTTCTCCAGCCCCTTCCCCAGCTTTGTTGCTCTTCTCTGGACTCGCTCCAGAGCCTCAACATCCTTCACTGTAAGAGTTAATTTTTTTTTTTCTGTGTTACCCTCTGCCTCAATAAATTTTTGTTAATAAATTTTAGGAATTAAGGATCTAGTTTGAGTGAGCCTGTAGCTTTTCTTTGTAGTCAGTAGAGATACCTCAATGCACCCAATGCACCAAGGAAAATTGTGAAGATTTTTTTTTATATATATATACGCATATATGCATATATGTAGTATGAAGTCCTCACTGTAGTTGTCTGATTTTCTCCCTTAAATACAGAATGATTTTATATTGATTAGCCACCTAAAAGCTGTGTGTCTAACCAACATTAATTCTGACCATAATTACATAATGTATCTGTATTCATCCATCTAAACAGAGGCAAAATTAAGCACATTTAATCATAGTATTCACTTTGGAAATATTTGCAAGTGTTAATATAAAGGCATACTGTGAATCCCAAAGACTTGAACCTTTCTTTGTGATAGAGAGTATTGGATTTGCATGGCAAGGTTTTTGTAGTGGGGAGGCTACAGGAGTGGCTTTTGTGAGAAGCTGCTAGAAGCTTCCACCCTGTCTGATAGAGCCAATGCCAGATGGCTCCAAGAAGTACCTGCTGCTGGCCAAGGCCATGCCCATCAGCAACAGTGGTGACACCTCTGAGGTAGCACATTTAGGATGGGAAAATGTTGCTGTGTGGTACAAACTGCAGCTGGAAAGAGGGCTGTGAATATATGAGAGGGAAAGAAACTCCTCAGTCACCAAAGTCAGTGAAGAAGCAGGGGGAAGAAATGTTCCAGTTTCTGGAATTCCCCTGCTGCTGGTGGTGAGGACCATGGTGAGGCTGGCTGTCCCCCTGTAGTCCATGGAGATTAACAATGGAGCAGATATTCACCTGCAGCCTCTGGAGACCCCATACCAGAGCAGATGGATGACCAAAGGAGGCTGTCACTCCTCGGGAAGCCTGCCCTGAAGCAGGCTCCTGGCAGGACCAGTGGCCCTGTGGAGAGAGGAGCCTATGCTGGAGCAGGTTTGCTGGCAGCACTGGTGACCTCATGGGGGACCCACACTAGAGCAGCCTGTTCCTGAATACTATGTCCTGTGGATGGAGCCCATGATGGAGAAGTTTGTGAAGAACTACGGAAGGGCTCACATTGGAACTAGTTGTTAAGGACTGCATCCCATGGGAGGGAACCCATGCTGGTTCAGGGGACGAAGGCAAATAGTTGTCACCCTGTGGAGGAAGGAGCAGCAAAGACAATGTGGGTGGAACAGACCACAGCCTCTATTTCCCATCCCATTTTATGCAGGTGACTGTGGTTTAAAGGGGCAAGCAGTGTCCTATTTGCCATAACTGCTGAGCTTAGGTCCACATTGGTAACAAAAATCAATACTTATGCTTATCTATTTCTCTTTCCAAAGACCTTTTTATTTATAGGTGGTAAAATTCAGGCAGCAGCTTTAAAAGGCTCTGAAACTCAGACTTAATTAAAGCATCTGTTTATCACCAAACATAACAAGCCATAAATTATATAGATATTTCAGTTTATTTTGCCTTACAAACATGTCATGTTGATCGATACAGATTTGGCTTCTCTTGTGTACAGGAACAGTCTTAAAAGTGACAGCTCACATTTTTTTCATTACAGCAGCAGGAAAAGTTGATGAATAATTGTCAAATATGACTGACTGGGGAGAAATTTTCAAAGACACAAGTGCCCGGTCCCTATTATCTATCAGTGGAATGTAGGTGCCTGCCTCCTATTTGTGTCTTTGAAAGTATCCTTCCTATATATATCAAAAGTCTTAGGCAGAATTAATTAGCTGAATTAGAAATGAGCTTCCATATATTTAAAAGGGGCTGAAATTTATGTTAAATGTAAAGTGACCACACAGTAATTTTATCAGTTAGAAATTCTGCTAAATATGTACAAAACCTTGCTGCAAGGAATCCCTTTTGGAATTCTGAAAAGGATATAACAAGTTAGAGCTGGAAGGTATGACTTATAAGCCAAAGATTCAGGGCTAGAAAAAGTATATCAAAAAGTTAGTTAAAAGGGTATTCCCCTTTTCAACTTGAGAGTGGACTTCAAGAAAATTGAATAAGCTAAATAAAAATTAAAAAGCATAACCATATCCTAAAAAGGAAAGCAGAAAATTTCAGTTCCTTCAGGATTATCTTATTTATTTTTATTTGGAAAGAATGAGGAATACTGGAATACTATAACTTTCTTCTTCTTTGAACATTGAGCAAATAGTTTTCAAAGAATGAGGCCATTATAGCATATGCATGTAGGGTGACACTGCACAACCTTTATGTAACCTGTTAAAGTGCAAGTAAAATTGCAGCTTGAGGCCCAGAACTGTCACTTTAATATCCCTTACTCGCTGTTTTATCTTTTCTTTTTTTCCTTCTTTTTATAATTCAAGAACTCTTACAAAAATTTAAAAATTCAGTGGCCATAACTGCCTCAGCTATCACCTGGATGGATAGGATTCCTGTTGCAAGACAACAGAGGAGTGTCTCTTTCTATGCATTTCCTCTTTATCCAGTGGATTTTATGGATAATTTTTCCAAATGCTTTTCAGATTTTTATTTATCATCTTATAGTTATATATACCTGCAAACATGAAGGCCCTTGATTTGGTATAGGTGATTTGTTTTGACTGATGTTATTTAACACCTTTGCATGACTGATGATGGGTTTTACCCCACCTTAGTATTTTTAGAACATACAAAAATTTTGATCAGGCTTTCTGTTTGATAAATGCTCCCTATGGATTCTGCACAGCCTCTTTGGAAATCTCAACAAATTTAGTGTTAATCTGACAGATCAGTAATTGATGATGATCAGGTAATATCAGAACACTTCATAAATTAATGTCTGGCTGATTGAATGCACTGAAAACAGCCTTAATTTAAATGTCAAGAAGTTTGGTGTTTTCTCTTTAGTTTTGTTTACCTTTCTTCAGTGGCTTTTTCTGGACATAGATCTGAGTTGATTTTCATTCAAAAATGAATTGGAAGTGACTAACCTTGTGGCAGTAAAATATTAATTTATTCTGTTTTTTAACCATATTTTTCTCTTGCTTAAGAAAGTTTTAGACAATCAGCCAAAATCTAAAATGTTCCATATGACTTAGCTGTGAATACAAAACTAGGTTGCAGAGCAGGAGGAATGTTTTGGATGAGAATTATTTGAGCATTATTAAATTTGAAATCATTTCTGAATAGTAAGAATAAATAGATATGTTTACAGGACTTTGATCATGTTCTTAAATAAGAAACAAATTGAGAAACACAGTGTCAACCTGACTGCTTCACTTTCTTAATTGTGAGTCATATGCTGCTTTTGAGCTTTGTGGGTTAATGATGATAGAAGGTTTAGATGAGATACTTTGACAAGGATTCCTATACTTCAGAGATTATTTTGATAACTTCTAAATGTATACTTTCTTCCTACTTTGTAAAGAATTTGTAAGTCTGCTTCTTACATCAGATGTCATTAAAAAAAAAAAACACCTAAGGAAGAAAAGGGGAAAAGTAGTATATATTTTAATGAACTATGAAAATTTTATTATCTAAATATTTTGCAACACAGTAACATTTAAATGCTTATGGTGTTCTCATTGTTTTACTGAAATACAGAGTATTTATACTAAATTATGTTCAAATAATTCTTGCTTGTAGTACTAGTACCTGTAATGATATTTGAAAGATTTTATATTCCCAGTAGTGCACTTCTGGGTGGATTTGTCTTTCCCATTATGGTGATCATTAAATATTTCTTCCCTTATAGCATAGCTAGATTGTGAGTTATCAGAAATTTGAAAAGGCATGGAGTTATTTTGGGTGCTTCTGACTTTGTGCTGTGTTGGATAAAAGTTGTTAGGAAGGTGGCTGGATATGTGGTGTGATACTGAGTTAAGAAAAGTGTGCTCTGTGACAGCAGAGTTTTGAAGATTGTAAATGCTATTTTGAGAGCTGTTTATACAGTAGAGAATCTGTTTCTCTTCATAATATGAAAAAGATATAATAAGCTCTTTTTTTCCTTCTTTTTCAAGATTAAAGCAAGCATTCAAAGTAGGTTGGTGATCCATAGGTTGCTTTTCAGTGGCATAAATGTCTTAACCTTTATTAATTTCATTACAATGGCACATTAGGGCTCTAACTGAATTCAAAATACCATTGCACTAGCCACTATACATGCATAAAATCTCGCTGATTTCTATCTTGTTAGTATTATAGTGCAAATAGACATTATAAGGAAGCATAGTATAGAACTTTGAAAAGTTAAATGAGAAAGATAAACATGGAATCTGTCTCTTATAACTACCATAACAATGTCTTGGCTGCTAAACCAGGCAGTTTCTCAGCCTAAACGTCTACATTAAATTGAAACCATGTTTATTTAGAAATATTTTTAAATACTACAATTTCTAAATTAATTTTTCTAATAATATAAAATTTAACCACATGGAAGAGAAAGAGGAGAAGGAAGAAATTCAATCCAAGACAGGAAAAAACAACTGCTAGGCTCTAATGCACCTGGGCCAATCAATGATGATATCGTGTACGTAACCTGAGTAGTTTTATGCTGTCATTTTGTTCAATTATTTGAAGTGTCTTAAAAGCAGGACTCTACTTTAAAAAGACTGGCAATCATAATACTTCTATTTTGTTGTTAAACAATACACATTCATTGGGTGTAAGAAATTGTCTGAGTCTTACAAAAATTGAAGGTTTGTTAGCTAATATAACTTTGTATTTAAATTGTTTGTTTGTTTGTTTTAGTTTTGCTGAGGCTGGCATCCTTTAGTGAAAATTCTTGTATTTATGAGATAACACTGCTGCTGGGCAAATGGCAAAGCTTTAAAAATGCTGTTGAGCTAACTAGGGAAACCAGTCTGCATATAGCAATAGCCTTGTAACCCACTGTAGGCTGTAGTCCAAATAACAAGTTAACTATTTTAGAGCAAGAGAGGGGGTAGAAAGCTACCACCAAACAAAAAAATGCTTCCTCCTTACTATCATTTGTTTCTAGAATATAGGCACAGTACTGTACATGTAGGTAAAGCTCTAAAAAAGATTTAAGGATTCTTAAGGATTAAGATTCTTCAGGATTTTGGAATTATTGAGCTGTATGAGAATAACAGAGATATCTTATTAACTTTCTGGGGTCTGGCAGGTGAACAGAATCCATAAAGAAGGAAGTTATTTTCTCATGGAAATATGGAGCTAACAGAAAAAGCAAACCATCCAAAGTGTTTTGGATATTTCATCCATCTACACTAACATAAAGGCATGACCAATTGCTCTGCCACCTGACCTTTCCCTCCTCATTTATATTATATTCTGGTTCGTTAGCCTTTGATTGCAATTACCTGGTAGAATTTAATGCTTTTCCCTTTCTTTATTCCTTGCTCAGTAAGAATCTGCCATTTTCCTTTGTTTTTCACTGTGTTGGGTTTTTTTGTTTGCTTGTTTGGTTGGTTGGTTTTTTTAACCCTGATATTACCATCTCTAAGTTATCTATGAGCTCAGAGGATATGGCCAGAACAATGTACTTATGAAGCCTGGAGAAGAATGTAGGGAGTGACTGGCCATGGCTGTTATAAAGGTGACTGAACTAATGGCAAAGGTGACCAGAGGAGAGCCTTTACTCTGTGTGAGTGGTTACATCAGCTCTTTGGTAAATTTTCATCCCTTAGTTAACCAAAAAATGCCACAAATGTATTACATAGAGAACTCAGACTGAGCAACAAACAAAAGAACTTTGAGGAGAGCAAGGGGCTTGAGCCAGTTTCAACCTGTGTATGCTTTGTAGTTATTGGGGATGGCCAATGTTGTGATGATGAGGATTTTATAGAGCTCAGTAAGGAAATTGTTGTTTGTATTGTGATTCAACTGAATATTGCACTTGCTGCACTCCGCTAAGTTCAATTTGTACTTGCAGTGTGATTTAAATAGGTTCCTGCATCTCCCTGCTGAATCAAAATCCCATGTAGCTTATAATAATTAAAAATGAGTGAATCCTGTGTTATATATTAAACCCCCATTGTGTGGACTATCCAAAGAAATCTGGTCAGGGTCTTATACTGTGGCACCATCAACAATGTAGAACATCCTCCCTGAACTCTGGACTCCCAGAGCACATCCATTCTGTCAGCCCCTTGGCCCTGGACCTTCCTCCCTACTTACTGCTTAAAGCTGTCGGGTTATGTAAAGCAATAGTACAATGGATTTTTATCAGAAGGATATCACAAAACACACTTCTGTTATGCTCTGTTCAATGGCTTCACAAAAGAAGTGGTGTGTTGCATAGGCTGAGGAAGAAAAGCTGAGCCTTGCAAGCATATTATCATTATATGAAATGACTTCAAATCTTTATGTGAAAGCCTTTCTAACTCTCTTAATTTTCTCTGGCTCTTAATAATAAGGATTAAGTCAGCCTTTTATCTGAACAAATAAAATCAAATAAGCTGCTGAACAAGCTCAATGTTTTTGCTTTGATGCTTTGATGCAGAGTTTACATAGTCAAAAAAAAAAAAAAGAAATTTTAGAGGTAGTAGGGAGAAATTAGAAGCCGACTAATCTTTCATCAAGTTAATTGTTAGCACTGCCATTGATTTGAAAATGAACAGCATATAATGGTAGCCCAAGGTCTGAAGCCCATTTCACAATTTCCTTCTTCTGGCATTCTGAAGAAGATAAGCAGTTGAATTCTCAAGAGATTTGGTCTTTAAGTGATAAATATGCTCTGTGCTCTGCTTACGTGTGTTTCCTGGATCCTGCTTAGAAACTTGCCAAAGAAGATCCTTCATACAATATGTGATTAAAAGGAAGCGTCATGCCTTAGGAAGTTACTGGAAAATGTTTATAGGGGTTCTAAACATCATTGGCTAAAGTGATAGAATCCAATTGAAAGCAACTAAATTAAAAATGAAACCATCTTGCTCTGAAAGTCCTTGAGTCACAGATTGCTGGCATCTGGTATATCACTGTGGGAAGTATTGATATATGCTCGTTCTGTTTTTACAGTCCTACAAAAGCATTTCTTATTGTCCATTTTAAGATACAAATCTAGAATTATCTTTTCACTGACTAGTTCACTCATTCACCTGCTGTAATGTTTTTTACAAGGCACAGAGAAAAAGTACTCTTACCTATTGCAAAGATGTCACCTTTGACATATAGTGGTGGAGGGGGTGAAGGGGTTATGTAAACTGCCTGAACTTGCAGGATTGAACCTGCAGAGTCAGCATGCTTTTATCCTGCTCCATTTCCTCTACCTTTACTAATAGGTGTATAAAAAAATCTTCAAATAGCACTGCATAAACTCTGATTTATCTGCCTTGTGGGCAGGATAGATGTGTACTTAATTCCTAGAAGTCTATAGATGGCTTGCTACCATTAAGAAGAGGCCATGGAAAAGTGGGAAAGTAGATGGCAAAGACTTCCCTCCAGTCACTTTTTCATCCAATTCCTCTAAATGTTTAGACTTTGCAAAAAAATATTTGATTATAAATCTGTGCTATTTATATGCTGAACCTAAACATGCCAATAACAAATAGCTGTCTGTGAAAACAGTAGATGACCCCTTAATACAAATACCATATGAAGGGTACTTAGTTTTATAGATGATTTATTAGGTGAGAGGACAAAAGCACTGCATGGAATTCCTCAGTGATTTGAATTTGCAACAATATGTAGAAAGCCATATGAAAGTTATTGTAGGGGGAGGTGGAGGAGTTTGATATCCACTTGAATTCCTAATGACTTTTAGTATAATCTAACCTGGGTCTACTGAAATAAGACTACATGTACCAGTAGTATGGGGCCAAAAAATTATTCACTGATTTTCACTTGGCATTTGCCTAATTTTTATAATGACTTCCTCCACCACCACAAAGCACTCAAAGATGCTCACTTAAAAAATAATTTTATTTTGTGACACATTCTCCAGATCCTGAATAACTAATCTTGGTGTAGAATTCTTAAATAATTGCTTAGGGATATAGCACTGGACTATAAACTGAATCAGAGCATTCACTCCCTGGACTTGCCCATTGACCTTAGCTGTGTTAATGGTTCTCAGACTGTGTCACGGAAGAAAGAAAAACCAGAAAACTGTAGGATGTTGAGATTAGGACAATAATTATGCCAATTATACAGCTAAGAAATCCATTCTCTGGATGTTCTGAACATCTATCAATCGGGTTACAATGAGATATCATTAACTATTCTTTTCTTCAGACAGATTAAGAAGACACACATTAGAAATCCTGACACTAGAGAAGATTTTTAGAAATGACCAGTGGTGGTAAAAAATATTGATTCTGGACCAGAAAGTACATACTAATATTGGGAAAAATTCCAATATGATTATATAATCCAATGAGATTACAGTAGGGAATATAGACAAAGATTAAAAGGAATAATTATACTTTCAAATACTAAGTAATAGGGAGTATGTCACTTAAAAAGTCTCTGTCTTGGTGAACACTGTGGTGAGATAAAAAAATATTTTATTTATTCTATAGCTGTGCAAGATTCTTTCTTCATGTCTATCCTAGGAAAAAAAAAACTATGGAATTCTCTTAGTTACAAGAATCACAGAATCACAGAATAACCAGGTTGGAAGAGACCCACCGGATCACCGAGTCCAACCATTCCTATCAAACACTAAACCATGTCCCTCAGCACCTCATCCACCCGTCCCTTAAACCCCTCCAGGGAAGGTGACTCAACCCCCTTCCTGGGCAGCCTCTGCCAGTGACCAATGATCCTTTCTGTGAAAAATTTTTTCCTATTGTCCAGCCTAAATCTCCCCTGGCGGAGCCTGAGGCCGTCCCCTCTCGTCCTGTCCCCTGTCACTTGGAAGAAGAGCCCAGCTCCCTCCTCTCTACAATCTCCCCTCAGGTAGTTGTAGAGAGCAATGAGGTCTCCTCTCAGCCTCCTCTTCTCCAGGCTAAACAACCCCAGCTCTCCCAGTCGCTCTTTAAGTGGGTTTGTCGTATTGTCATATATAGTAACTATAGTCTTGAATATGGCTTGTTGCCACCATAATATGTTAAAATGCTTTCCTACAAGAAAAAACCAAACCAAACCAAACCAAAACAAAAAACCCAGCAGTTTTACATAAAAGAATTGTGCTATCACACAGATAAGGTTAGGACCTCATAAATTTTGTCAGCTTTCACAAATAGCTGTTCCATTCCAGTCAATGAAGAAAAAACTTAATATAGCTGACACTGTATATTTAGATACAGAATTTAATATTTTATTTTATGAAGACTTTTAAGCTTTTTTCTAAGGAAAATAATCCAAATTCAACTGCATCTCAGAATTGCTATAAAAAAATTAGCAAAGAGACAGCAAATGGCAGAAAAAAGCTACAGGGCAACATTAAAGACAAGGAGAAACTCAACTGACTAACATTTGTCATCCTGGAATAGAAGATGAAGAATGATATGATAGAGACATATAAAAAGAGGAAATGAGAAAGCAGCACAAACTTTGTTTGAAAAGAAATGAAAGGTGAAACAAAGGAAGAGGTTTGTTTCTTTTTCACAAAAGTACAAAATTCAACTGTGGAAATCATTGAGAGAGTATTGTGGATTTCTTTTGTTACAAATAAATTAGAAGTTGGATACATTCATGCAAACAGACCCAGCCCTGGCTATGTTAAACAGAATGAACCAACTGCAATTTTCCTGTAGCAATTCTTTAAACCTATCATCTCTACAGAATGGGACCTTGTGCAAGGGAAGGATTACTCTAAACTTATCCTTTTTCTAATAACTGAGCCACATGCCCTCCAATGGACAACAGTGTTCAAGGCTGAATGTATCTTTGATCTGATCCTGTTCTTCCAGAGACCAGAATTTGAATTCTAGCTCTTTAGGGGCAACTGCAGGAAGGTGGATACAAATGCAATGTGTTATGTATTTTAATTTTGGATAGCAGAGTAGACTAGAATCACAGAATCACAGAATAACCAGGTTGGAAGAGACCCACTGGATCATCGAGTCCAACCATTCCCACCAATCCCTAAATCATGCTCCTAAGCACCTCGTCTACCCTAACCTTAAACACCTCCAGGGACGGTGACTCAACCACCAACCTTGGCAGACTGTTCCAATGCCTAACCACCCTCTCCATGAAGAACTTTTTCCTAATCTCAAGCCTAAATCTCCCCTGGCGGAGCTTGAGGCCATTCCCTCTCGTCCTGTCCCCTGTCACTTGAGAGAAGAGGCCAGCACCCTCCTCTCCACAACCTCCCTTCAGGTAGTTGTAGAGAGTAATAAGGTCTCCTCTCAGCCTCCTCTTCTCCAGGCTGAATGACCCCAGCTCTCTCAGCCGCTCCTCATAAGATTTGTTCTCCAGCCCCTTCATTGTAACCCCCTAGGTTACATTGGACTCAATTTATCTGAAAGATAGATTTTTTACAGATAGTTAAATGTGAATTTAAATATCTCAGATTTTAAAATATGGTCATCAATACCTTCCAGTTAGAGAGAAAAAAGGAGAAACTGATGATTCGAGGAAGGTAATAGATCTATAGAAAGGCCAAAATCAAGTTACCAGCAAGTAGAGATTTATATCCCTCTCAAGTGGACAGATCTAAGTATAAGGATTTTTCTTGTGTTTTAGACTAGACATTCTGAGGTACCATAAAGAAGCTAAGAAAATACTTCTATGAATAGCTTAATAATAACAATAATTTTCTATCTGTGGAAAGTGACAACTTAGTGCAACTTCATAGCTCTTAAAATTTTGTCACTTAAAGACCTGCTCCTGCTGTCTACCTTCAGTAGCTATAATTGATCATCTAGTCCATGTATGAATCATCCATACACTCTAAGTGATTTAAAAGAATGACAAAGTAAATATTAATATTAGATGGAAATTCTGAATTACAAGATTTTAGCTCTTTAAGTGGGTTTGTCGTATTGTCATATATAGTAACTATAGTCTTGAATATGGCTTGTTGCCACCATAATATGTTAAAATGCTTTCCTACAAGAAAAAAACAAACCAAAACAAAACAAAAAACCCAGCAGTTTTACATAGAAAAATTGTGCTATCACACAGATAAGGTTAGGACCTCATAAATTTTGTCAGCTTTCACCTCATTTATGGAATATTAGTAAAGAAACATAAAATTCAGGGGGGGGAAGTCTTTTTATAAACCTTAACATCTCACATTCCCTATATTGAAGCTAAATTTACAAATTATACCATCTGATTTTCAGGGATGCTTGGTGCTTTGAAATCCTTTAAAAATGGAAGTGATGGAGTTTCAGGTTCTCTAAGAGCCCCATTAGTTACATTCAGAGGCTGAAATTTATGTGCACCTGGAACTGTTCGGCCACAGACATTTAAAAATATTTTCTCTTCTAGCTAAAGGTGGCAGAGCAAAAATACACATGATAGAAGGCAAACATAGAGGGAACCAGAGGGTCTTAATTACCCCTACACCCATAAAGACAGAACCCCACTGTGGGGATGGACTGTGATACTCTACATGTATAGCATTTGCACAGAATGCTGGTCAGACACTCATGGTGCTTCTTATTTTGCAGTGAACTGCTGCCACTTATTCGTCTTGACAAATCGATTCACAAAATGGTAGTCCTTTTAATGCACAGAGTATTATGGGTCTTGCACGGTAAAGGTGCTCATTATACAGAAACACTTAGGATCTTTTCTTGAGAGGGGAGACACTTTTCACCGCAGTTCCAGTGAAACAGACTAATCAGGGGCAGGTTTCATGTCTGTCTGCCAAGGCAGGAACAGAGTCAGTAAGTACACTGCATACCACAAATGCATTCAAGTGTGCATCTGGTGTTAGTTAATTGGGTGAAGAGTTTTTGCCTGTGGGTGGAAAGCATTTAGTGACAGAAGGTTTTTCTGTTCTCCTTCTACCACCCTATGCATTAAGAAGGAGAACATGATTGACTGGCCTATTTTGCAAGACTATCTGGGCCAGGAGTGGGGAATGTTCAAGGTTAAAAGGGGAATTATTTGATTTATAAAAGATAAATAAGCAAGCCCTAGGATACAGGAAGGACAAACATAATTCCTAAGTAAAAGTTTAATTCTTACTGGCTGGGGGGGGGGGGGTGGAAATGAACGGTGGAGGAAGAAGGTTCATTACAGGCTGATTTCGCCAGCAACATGCTTGGAAATGAGTGAGTAACAGCTGGTTCCTTTCTCAACTGTGTGTATCCACACAGAACTTACAGGCATTGCTACTAGAAAAGAGCACACTAGTGGCCAGAAATGATAACAAATAAATGACAGTGAAAAAACTTACTCAATTTTAAAACATGCTAGAATTATTTTAAAAATTCAGATTCACAGTAGCCATCTAATTTGGGTCAGTTTACAAGTCACGTGGTAGGAAATGGAATGAAGCCATGTCAGGGGAAGTAACTCTTCATGCTGTGACTGTAGACTTCAACTTAGCATGACAGTTAAAGAGCATCTTAACTCTAAGTCCCTGAATCATCTCTTTGCAGCAACTCATTTGTAAGAACCGTCTCCTAGTTAACGTGTCCTTGTCGCTGTACATATTATGCACCATTTAAAATGAAACAAATAAAGTTCTTTCTACGTCCCACAAATATTTGAAAGCAGTGTATTAAATATTTCTTTAACCTAAGACAGAAAGGGAATTTCTGTTGGTTAGCTGAAATATTCATTTTTCCAGGATGTGAAAAATAAGAATTCCTTGAAGAAATTGTATGAAATGAAAAGGCAAGGAGTTAAGCCTCAGGATTATCAGAATAATTACTAAAGGGTGAAACACAGTGAAGCCTACAAATTTACAAGTTTGCCAGAGCATCATAGTTCTCTGGTCTTCTGTGACCTTAAAATTGCTTACTGCAGGAGAATGCAAAACAATCTCACACTAGTTTCATCATTCCTGCTCATTTAAACTTCTCTCTACCCAGAGTTCTTGGCTGTAGGAACTCAGACTCCAACTTGAAAGAGGAAGAAATTTTACTCACTTAACTCCTTAGGTTAGATTCTGCTTCATATTTCTACTCCAAGTCTCTCTGTTTAAAGATCAGATAGGTCAATGAAATGAGATTTAACTTATTATACCTTTTGAAATGGTTATGATTGCTCAATGCTCTTTCTGAGGAGAATAGCCTAACCTGATCACCTTCCATGATAAAGTGACTCTGCTACTGGATGAAGGAAAGGCTGTGCATGTATCTTCCTGGACCTCAGTAAAGCCTTTGACACAGTTTCTCACAGCATTCTGCTACAGAAACTGTCGGCCTCTGGCCTGGACAGGCGCACACTCTCCTGGGTGGAAAACTGGCTGAATGGCCGGGCCCAGAGAGTGGTGGGAAATGGTGTTATATCCAGCTGGAGGCCAGTGACAAATGGGGTTCCCCAGGGCTCAGTGCTGGGTCCAGCCCTGTTCAATGTCTTTATCAATGACCTGGATGAAGGCATTGAGTGCATCCTTAGCAAGTTTGCAGATGACACTAAGCTGGGTGGAAGTGTGGATCTGCTGGAGGGTAGGGAGGCTCTGCAAAGGGATCTGAACAGGCTGCACAGCTGGGCAGAGTCCAATGGCATGAGGTTTAACATGGCCAAATGCCGGGTCCTGCACTTGGGGCACAACAAACCTGTGCAGTGCAACAGACTAGGAGAAGACTGGCTGGAAAATTGCCAGTTGGAGAAGGACCTGGGGGGGTTGGTTGACAGCCGGCTGAACATGATCCAGCAGTGTGCCCAGGTGGCCAAGAAGGCCAATGGCATCCTGGCTTGTATCAGAAACGGTGTGGCTAGCAGGTCCAGGGAGGTTATTCTCCCTCTGTACTCAGCACTGGTGAGACCGCACCTCGAATACTGTGTTCAGTTCTGGGCCCCTCACCACAAGAAGGATGTCGAGGCTCTGGAGCGAGTCCAGAGAAGAGCAACAAAGCTGGTGAAGGGGCTGGAGAACAGGCCTTATGAGGAGCGGCTGAGAGAGCTGGGGTTGTTTAGCCTGGAGAAGAGGAGGCTGAGGGGAGACCTCATTGCTCTCTATAACTACCTGAAAGGAGGTTGTGGAGAGGAGGGTGCTGGCCTCTTCTCCCAAGTGACAGGGGACAGGACAAGAGTGAATGGCCTCAAGCTCTGCCAGGGGAGATTTAGGCTGGACATTAGGAAAAAATTCTTCACAGAAAGGATCATTGGACACTGGAACAGGCTACCCAGTGAGGTGGTTGATTCACCCTCTCTGGAGGTGTTTAAGGCACGTGTGGACGAGGTGCTGCAGGGCATGGTTTAGTGTTTGATAGGAATGGTGGGACTTGATGATCCAGTGGGTCTCTTCCAACCTGGTTATTCTGTGATTCTGTGATCTTGTGATTAAGAGAGTTACATATACACGTGTTGGTAGCATTCAGCAACAGGAAGAAGAGTCAGGGATTAGAAATGTTTAAGGTATTAAAGCAACTGTTTGGGAGGTTTTGAAATGAGGTTTCAACCAAATGTATTTGCAGTCCTATCTGGTAGATAATCAGATGAACCAAGCTGCACTTCTACATTGGCCACAATGAGAATCCAGAGGGTCACTACAATGTGTTGCAGCACCGGCAGATCTCAGGATCTCATTACAGATTCATAATTTCTTTCTGTTCTTTTGGAGGTGTTAATGAGTTGTACTGAGATAGTGAGCAGTTTCAGCAGTGGTGTAAAGGCACTGAAAATTAATAGTAGGAGGACAACCCCAACACACACACATTTGAGGTAAGAGACAAAGAGTGCCAGAATGCACTGCTGCCATGTCCTGTACTCAAGGATGAAGTTCTAGCAGTAGGCTAGGTTTCTGTAATCACACTTACATATTGGGGTTTGAGGGATCACCGTGCATCTTTGACATGTGCAGGACAAAGACCAAAAGAGAGAGGTGGCTCCCTCAGTGCTCAGATTCCAGCAGATTCAAAAATACGATAAGAGGCTATGAGGGCAAGATACAGTGCTCAGATACTGAGTCATAACTACTACAATTTGAAAGGTGGATTACAGGAAACACCAGTCTTTGAGCCATGGACACATTTGTGAAAATGGACAACCTGAAAACAGAAGACTATATAGGGAGATTATATATTGGAACTACAGTTTCTAATGTCAGTGAGTTACCTGACCTTTAAGTAAAGCTTTTCAGTAAAAGTATGAGTTAGAGTTTGTTTAGGAGTGGCTTTTTATATGAAAAGTATGGGATTTTGTGTCTGTAAAAGCTGTGGTCTGCGTAACCTCGAATTCTTCTTTTAAATCTTGTTCAAATGCAGTCTAGCTGGAGATATGGTTGGAGATTCAAGATGGCATCTAGAATTTGTGAAGAACTATGCTAACATCACATGACAAAGTGAGAAAAAATGTCACCAATTAGAATTAATTGTTAATTAATCTTTTGAATTTTATTATTCATGTATAGAAATTATAACAAATTATATGGCTAGACACAAAGGTCTGTTAGATACAGTTTGGTTCTCTCTAATAAATACTTAAAAGTCAATTTTCTACTTTAGATCAAAAAGAGAAAGTGTGAGAACTTGAGAACAGAAATAATATTCTCTTAATATGTCTCCTTTACATCTTAAGCTGGTTAAAAATTATTTTTCATAGCAGACATACTGCAGGAAGACTTGCTAGTTTTGAACTTTCAACTCATTCTGTTTTAACATGTGATCTGATATTTTTTGAGAGTACAGGAGGAAGGTTTCCTGTCTGACTACAGCCAGGAACTTTTCCTTCAGCTTTCAATATGGCAAGGTTATGAGAGGTCTAGCTACAGTCATACAAAAATTATACTACTAATAAATTTAATGGAAACCAGGAACCTAGAATTCTGCAAAACCGTGAACTTTTTACCCTTCCAAATCCAGATTTTGCCTCCTTTCTTCAGTCTGTCAGATGTCATTTTCCTGTTGACAATCATCAAACAGTTTTTACCCCATGAACTTTTTGAAACAGCTCTGAATATTTGTCTTTTTGTAAAATAGACATTTTGTGGGGAAAAAAAAAAGCAGAAGCAGTCCAATGACACACAAGCATCCCTGATATTTATTCCTTATACTCCTGTTATTTACCCCTGAAATGAATACTGGTGTCAAACACTCACTGGTTTTGATGTGCTGACTCCAAATAGTGAATCATTAAGTGCTAACTGCTTAGCCAGCTTATCTCTCTATTATCTTCTGTGGATTCCTTCCTGCCATTCAACAGATATCCTCAACACCTGTGTTTCTGAACTCACTAGCATTTATGGCAATATCAGGTGGAAATCTAGGTACAGCAGTGTTAGCTCATCTCTGTCTCTTCCTGAGTTGCTAATACCCCATAACTATCTCTGAAACTAGAATATGCAATTAGTGGTTTTCTTTACATCATTCACAGCTACTTAACGAAGTAGGACACCCTACAGAAAAAAAGTGTGTCATGTGTTATTTCCAAAGGATGCAGAAGGGAGTTAGGGAAGAAACAAGTGTAAGCTATATGTGAGTATTTAGAGGAGCAAGAAACATCATGGAACATAGATGAAACAGCTGAAATGTCCCCAGTGCAATAGATGAGCTAAGTCCTGGGGGTAGTGAACATTATCAGCTTTGATAGCATTCACTCTATGATGCACAAAGTTAGCACTCTACTGCAGGTGGGAAATAGTGTAGTCTAATTATTAGAACAAGGGGTTGAGCCAGGATTTCACAGCTGTTCTACATTGATTCACCAAACAAAGTGGAAAAAAAGAAAAAAAGTCTATTTGTGTCTTTCCATTTACCCATGTGCAATGGACTTAATAGGTTCTGCTAGTGGATGTGTTGAATGACTGAAGTTCCAGAAGGAAAGACACTGTAAGAATATAAAGTTGTTTTAGTTACGAGTTCTAGAACATCACTTTGCTTTTACCAGGCTAGACTGTAGTGCCCATAGCCATATAGCATTCTCTTTATCTCCCTTGTTTCTTATAAAACTCTGTTTCCTATGGCTGGGAGCTATTTCTGATGATATTATTCTCTATATAACACTAAATATTCAAGAAGCCCAGGGGAAAAATAAAAGAAAGGAAAAACAGAGGGACATATCTTTTGTCTCCCTCTTCCCAGACAACAACATAGTAGCTAAATTAAGGTGTATCTTGACAAGAGTTTGAATAATCAATAAGGAACAAAAAAAAAAGAAACAAAAAAACCACTCAGGAAATCATGCTGTAGCTTTCACATCAAAGTTATAAATTGTAAAGCTTTTAAGTACAAGACAAGCATTTGCACTTTGGGTTTGCTGAAACATTGTGAGGTTTAGCATGAATGAGTTCATGGATTTCTTCCCCACCGTTCAGCATAGTACTTATGTGCAAATAGGACAATAAAAGTATCATTGCAAGAGAAAACAGAGGATCAGCCTATTAGCTGTATAACTGTTGCCTTCAAATGTCCTCATATTGTCAAATAGTTATTTGTGATTCTCATGTGCAGATATACAGTTTATATCTGAAGGCAAGAAGTACCATGGAATTAATCCTTCTCATCTAAAATGAACAACTTGATTATAGATATATCCTTCTGAAATTTCACATTTGTCATTGTGTGGTTTGAATAGCATGATTAAGTGACTGTTAAGAGTTGGCTACTCCAAGTTCAGTAGGAATGATGACCCATCTTATCTCGATGAGAAAAGCTGCTTTTTGCTGAACAGTAATAAAATAGATTACAAAATTCCCTATCAGAATTCCATAAGATTATTTTGAACTGTATTAATACTTTTGGAAATACAGTTATTGCTTTATCATATCTAAATATATATTGAGAGTGATTTATCTCATTAAAATCTAAGAGACAACAAACAGAGTTAAATAACTCATTAGCTCCTTCAAATATAAAAATATCTAAATGGTGTTAATGTAAGATAATGCACTGACAATCTAGGCACAGAATTACTACAGTGTTATTTTTAATTGTCTGGTTTACTACAGGTAAAGTTTTATCCTTCCTGTGTAGTTTTTACCTAGTTTCTTCAACATTGTTCCAAAGCATTGCCTAAAAATTGTTTTTATGGTTGACAGTGTATTCTTATCTCCATGATTTGTTATGCATTTGACCTTTGTAAAAGATGCATTGGGCCTTAATTCTGTTATGGGGTTTAATTCTGTTATGGTGTTTACTTACCAGTAACTCAGACTGAGATGCATACAACCAAGTTTACATAAGCTGAATGGTCATTAGGAGATAATGACTTTCAGTCATTACTGTCCGAGGCTGAATTTGAAGCAGCAACCTAAGGGTCAAAGGCTTTGACTTCTATTTCCTTTTCCACTCTCTTTAGAAACTTATCTGACTTTCATCTTGTTAAACAAATATTTGAAGGCACGCATTTATTTCCTTTGAAAGACAAGAAGAAATCTGAGAGTCTTTTCTTAAAGATAGGTTTGAAAACGTAGGAAAATAATCTTGTGCAGTTTATCAGTTTGCATTTAATAGTGATGAAGATAATGATGGGTTCACGAATATAGAATTCTTGTATTTAATGAACATGAAGGGTGTGAAATCAACCTTGGGAACAAAATCCCTTCTGTTTATTAATGAATAGAGGCAAAAAAATTATCAGATACTACTCAGTTCATGCAACTAAGTCTTGTTACAAATTTCCTATGGTGTTAGGAAAAGACTATGAATCTCAGAAGTCATTCTGACAACACCGGTAAACTGTTGGTACATCTATAAATAAATAAAAAAAACATTCCTATCAAACACTAAACCATGCCCCTCAGCACCTCGTCCACCTGTGCCTTAAACACCTCCAAGGAAGGTGAATCAACCACCTCTCTGGGTAGCCTATTCCAGTGCCCAATGACCCTTTCTGTGAAAATTTCTTCCTAATGTCCAGCCTAAATCTCCCCTGGCGGAGCTTGAGGCCATTCCCTCTTGTCCTGTCCCCTGTCACTTGGGAGAAGAGGCCAGCTCCCTCCTCTCCACAACCTTCTTTCGGGTAGTTGTAGGGAGCAACTTGCTACTTAACGTGTAAACTCTAAGGCCCAATTAAGATCTCTGCATGTATGTAGCTATACCAGGGACACAGTCTTGATTTTTACCTGCATAGTGACTTTTACAAGGGACATATGCTTACTTATGAAAGCTCATTGAAAGTCAGCCCTTCTTTTTTCTTTCTCAAAGAACTGCCATTCTATAAAATGCCTTTCATTAGCTGTTTTTCCTCACTTCTAAAAAAAATCTTTTTAGCTGATTAGTAAGCAATTCCTTACTTTGTAAGCAATTTTGGAGGCCTGTAATTCTCAAAGCCACTCTGTCATTAAGCCTACAGGTGTCCTAGTTACTTCAGCAGAATAAGCACTCCTGAATATACAGTGCTAGAGGACTTTTGATGAAGGTCCAGTCTTTTATTACAAAGGACAATTTTTTAATCTGTGTTCAGAGACTGTAAACATCCCTTTTAAAGTGAGAATAGTTTTGCTTATCAATCTATCAAGTTTGACTTCATTTTAGCAGAGACTCCATTAGCAAATATTTATTGATATTAAGTCCTGGAACATAGAAGAGTCTTTCCATGTTTGATATGTACATTGCAACATAGAGAAAACACTACTAACTGCATTTATTACCTACATTATTGGCCAGTTTGTCCGTTGCTACTGAAAGTACTTGCTTGCTCTGCCAGACAAAAAAATCATCCCACAACAGGAGTGAAGAGAGGCAGTAAGCTGTGAGAAATCAGTTTGTGATGTACCTCTACATCACAAAGGAAGGAACAGGAAGAAAGGAATATGAAATCACTGATGTATTAACAAGTAATTAAATTCCATTCTCCCTGCCACCCATGTGTGCATGTGTACATGTGTGTGCCTTTAGTGATGGTGTCACAGAAGCCAGATATAAGTGGATTGTTAAGTATTCTTCCCTCAGTGTTCAAAAATATGAATGTGTTTATTAGTTGCAGAAAGGTAATGTATCACTCATCATTTTCTACACTAAATGGCTACTCTATGAGCTAAAAGAAAAAGAGATCTCAGGTGTCAACTGTTGATGAGACATTTGAAAAAAAACTCTCCAAGCAGCTCAATAGCAGCAATGTTAAACCTCAACTATGTCTCTGGCATCTCATACTAACAGAGCTTGTTTCTATGAAGAAGGCCATTCACTTGCTCATTGTTTTATCTGGCACTGCTCCCTGCACAAAAATCAATCTCCAATTCCTTTTAATGTTTAGCACTAAATCCAGAAAGCAAAACATAACATATAAGTCTTGCATTTGATATAGCAGCCTCTTGTGTTTGGCTTCAGGGCAGCCTTCTAATCAAGGGAATGAATAAACAGTCAGTGACTCACTTTCAGGGAACATGGGAGACAGCTCAATCTTCTTGAAGGCCAGCACAGAGAAGGGGCCTCCAAATCATAAATCAAAACACTATTAGCCTGTTAATTTAGTCTGGTAATTATTAAGATGTTAAAGCATTTGTACTGCTATGTTTATTGATGGAGGCTGAGGGACAAATGCAAACTTCCTTAAATCTCTACCTTCATGGAAAATGGAAGGATCTTATAACTAATATAACATTTTCATGGACAGAATTTTTTCACTTTTCTTATTGGCCTCACTCCAACTAAAATCTATAGAAATGTGAACTTGTACAGGAATATATGCATATGTATTTTTCTGCATGTAAATAGTCATAAATAAGCATAAAACTGCTTAATATTGACAAAACGGCATTTCAAACCTGCCATTTTCAGTGGAGCAGATTCACTCTATAGTTATAGAATTGTATGTCCTTTTATTCCTACCTTGGTGATATGAATCTTAACTACTATTGTTCCTTCAAAAAGAGTGGGATATTCCCCCCAGGCTTTCCTTCAGGCTGCCCCCAAGGAGATTTGAGTATGATCATAGGAGTCTCAAAATCTAAATCAGCTTCTTGAGTAGATACTCTGAACACCCATCGAGGATATGAAAAATGAGACACATCATCTTCCAGTTTTATTTCTACGACTTTTTGATAAAGTGGAATTGAGACATATTCTAGGTAGACACAAAGTATCCAAGAAACCTTTAGACTATTTTGTTTTCCTTTTAAATGCTATTTTATATTCTTCATAGTTTCAGAGAAAAGTTTGAAAAAATCATATCCTGGAGGATCTACCTGTAATATTTTTTTACATGTTTAATGTACTTTTTAGTGTTCAAGTCTGGAAATCAACTAAAACTGAAAAATACTTATTTTAGCCCCTCTGCACATATTTCTAAAATTTTCTTAAACATTAAATGATGAATTTTAGAAATTTTACATGAAGTTAAAAGTTTTAAAATGCCCTTGCAATATAATTTCCTATAATTATGTGGCCTGCAATAACACAGATTCATTTATGTGGATTAAGATATGTTCTTAATGAGAGCACCATGGTTTCTCCACAGTTGTCACAGTCAATTGTGTTTAGCACAACAGTATATAAGATAAACTTCTGCAACATATTATTTCTAAAAAAACTGTTGTTATGAACATCACAATAATGAAATTTCAGTAATCCTAGGTAGCTTATCAGGCCAAACAGATAATGGAGCACACTGTTGCAGCCATCAGAAACTTTTGATTTCCTCACCCAAGGGAAGAAGACAATACTTCAACATCTTTTCAGTCTGTGAATTTTTATATGGGATTTTTATTGTTTAGCTGTCTGAATATTATGATCTTCAAAAAGTAAAACAATTTGATTAAGGTAGACATTACTGTAAAGTTGGCTTCGAACATAGAAAATGAATATGTATAACCATTCACCTCCACTGGAAATCCTGAATTCTTGTCATGCCATAGAATTATGCATTATTGCTTTCCCAAATAATTCTTCCTGACTGACATAGGCTTGTCATATAATTTTCTGCAGAACTTTCTCTTTTATTTCTTTCTTGCTTACTTTTCCTTTCTTTTCCTTTCTTTCTTTTCCTTCCCTTTGCATTTCCTCTCCCTCTCACTCTTCCTCTTTCAATTTAAAGTTAGAATAAAACTGAATACCAGATGAAATTTTTTACACAACTTCCTAAACAGGAAATAATGAGACCTTTCTAACGTCTACCCTATTTTGTAATGAAAAGATAACTAAAAAAATAAACTATTTGAAATACATCAAATAATTACAGTTTTCCACTCCAAAAAAGTTATTCATTTTTTTAAAATCCCACAAACTATAATCCAAGCTAATTTTGCCAATTTAGCAACATTTGTTATATTTTAAATTATATAGAAAAGATGAATCAAAGTAAGATAATTTAAAAGGGAGAAAGAGAGAGGGAAAAAAAAAAGATGGACTACACCTGCTTAGCAAAATTTATAGTTCAACTTTCTTGGCTGTACCAATCACTTAGAACCTTAATTTGTCTTTTAAAAGGATTAATGTGTTTAATTAAGTTTATGAAGTAATTCCTTAAAGGCTAGGTAGATATCTGACAGAATAATGAATTCTTTGGAAACAAAACAAAAACATAGCCTCACCCTAAACCAGATTTCATGGCTTTTTAACACAATGAAATCTTCTGAGTTAGTTTCAGAGTAAGAGGTGATTCCCTGCATTATATAAAATTTGCTCTTTATTCTATGTTGAATTTATGTATATAAAGAAAATACTTAAACTCCAATAAAGTTCCTTGCAATTAGCAGAGTCATCTCTAATTCCTGAAATCAGAATAAATATAACAACTGTAAAGATAAATATATAACATCCTCTGTTGTTTGATCTCTCAGTTGCTTATTTGACTGGCCTTTTCTTTACACAAGTGTTTATAACAATTCTTTCATGTATACTGGTAATAAAGCTTCTTGAAGAATACTCAGCCTCTCAGATTGTGATGAGAATGATGACATACTATCACTGATGTCTCACTGATGCTGAAAACAGCTTCATTTTTAAGACATTTTGGCCATATTTATGCTTAGATTAAACCTAATATTATAAAAATCTAATATGCAACAAACTCCTGAGTATAAGCTTCTTGAAACAATTCAGATCTAGACTTCCTTTTCTGATAATCACACACGATTTCTGTAATGTTTTCTAAGCCATAACTCAGGCAAATAAATTCACTGGAATTTGCCCCACTATTCTTAAGTTGATTACCAAAGAACCAACCTCCCAAAATGCTGGAGAAACAGGTCTTCTAGTATCACATACTTATGGCTTTGATTTTGGCTATTGATTAGCAATGTGGGCAGGGGAAAGGTAAGTTTGTTATCTGAAGGCAATAGCAAAATAAATCTTATTTTTTCTTTGATTTTGAAACTTCAGCTCCCAGACCTTGGTTTTCCTTGTTATTTGTATGGTATCGTGACTTACTTGTGTATATATAAGGAAAAAATTGTAATGGATATATGCAATTGGTTATACTGCAATGTGCTGAAAGAGGGATCTGCCAGAATAAGTGAAATAAAATCCTCTGCAATGTTTATTAGTATACTGATATAATTTCACAGTCAGACGTGGAAGATGAAGAATTCATTTTCCTTGGGGTTTGCAAAAACTCTTAAGTTGGGAAAAAAGATGAAAAAGACAATGGTAATTTCTAATACATTTACTTTTTTCAATAGTCTGTTATAGTCCTCTCATATCTTGAAATGTGTTAGACAGGAATGGTTGGACTTGATCTGGTGGGTCTCTTCAGACCTGGTTATTCTGTGATTCTGTGGTTCTGTGAAAATTTAACGTTCTCGTTGTTCAGATATATTTAGTGTTACAGGATCAACTAGAAAAAAAATCAAGACCCTCTTTAATGTGGTTTTTTAACACAACAGTTATTTTGAATGTAGATATATTGTTCTCTGCTCAGATATATGTCCCCTCAAGATTAACAGGCATATACTCCCCTACCTAAAGATTTGCTTTGAATCCAAAAGATTTCTTTCCAAACAGCTGTAACAAAAAAGCTGTGTTGAAGATGAAATAACACATCCATCTTTTAGGTAAAACATTTTTGCCATGCCAGTGACAGTGTCTTGAGTAGGTACATACTGATATATCTATTTATGTTCTTCCTTCCAATCCTTAAGAGCTGCAACACAATGATGAAGTACCTTTCAAAGGCATTTATGGTCTAGGATAGAAAATGTTTTCTTATTTTATAACAGTAGAACACACTGATCATCATCATCACTGCATATTTTTCAGGGACCAGAAGTTTTTTAGATATCTCCAAATGTAGCTGATCATGCAGACAACTAAAACTGTAAATATTTTTGCAATAAATCTAATCCCCAAATCCCCGTGCAAATATAACACAATGGTTTTCCTTTTGAACATTCTTAAAACACCTTTATAATCAAAGCCTTTTTTTATGTTGATTACAAGACTAATGCAGAAGCGCAATTTGTTTTTACAAATGCTTTTGTTTGCATAACTCATTTATGAAGAATTGTATCTGCAGTTTGAAAAGATGAACCTAAGATAAGAATTCTATTGATCTTAATACCAATGCCTGTTGTTTTGCTTTTTTTTGTTTGCTTTGGCTTTTTCTGGAAAGGTTACGGTACTGGGGGCAGAGCAGGAGGAATGAGGTTGGATGCAAGGGTGGCTTCTGTGAAAAGCTGCTAGAAGCTTTGCCCATGTCTGATAGAGCCAGCGCCAGCCAGCTCTGAGACAGATTTGCTGCTCGTCAAGGTCATGCCCATCAGGTAGTGACTCTGTGATACTATATTTAAGAAAGAGGGAAAAGTCCTGTGCAATAGTAGTTGTGAAGAGGACTGATAATACGTGAGAGAAGTAACTCTGCAGACACCAAAGTCAGTGAAAAAGCAAGGGGAGAAAGTTCTCCAGTTGCCAGAGTAGAGATTCCCCTGTAGCCCACAGCAAAGACTGTGATGAGGCAGACTCTCTCTCTGCAGCCCATGAAGGTTAGCAGTGGAATATATATCCAACTTCAGCAGTGGAGCACCCCACACCAGAGCAGGTGGGTGCCCAAAGGAGGCTGTCAGTCCATGGGAAGTCTGCCCTGGAGCAGATTTCTAGCAGGACTTGTGGCCCTGTGGGGGCCTCACACTCAAGCAATCTGTTCCTGAAGGACTGCACATTGTAGAAAAACCTACAGTAGAGCAGTACTCATGTTGAAGAATTTCATGGAGGACTGTCTCCTGTGGGAGGGACCCCATAGTGCAGGAGAAGACATTGAGGAGTCCTCCCTCTGTAGAGGAAGGAGCAGTAGAAATCATGTGTGGTGAACTGATCACAACCCTCATTCCTTGCCCCCCTGTGCCACTGGCAGGGAGGAGGCAGAGAATATCAAGAGTGAATCTGAGCCCAGGAGGAAAGGAGTAGTAGGGGAAAGGGCTTCTAAAATTTGTTTTTATTTCTCATTGTCCTTCTCTGATTGGATTGGAAATAAATTAATTTCCTCAGGTCAAGTCCATTTTGCTCAGGATGGTAATTGGTGAATGACCTCTCCCTGTACTTATCTTGAACAATGAGACTTTCATTATATTTTTTCTCCTCTGTCCTGCTGAGGAGGCAGAGGGATAGAGCACCTCTGGTGGGTACCAGGGTCATCCCAGCACACCATTTCTGTATCCTCATTTACAAGTGAAACATCTCATTCTAAAATATGTTTCCACAGCCATGCTTAATCTAGTCATGTCAGCTTAATCTAGTCATGTCAAATTGAAGATACAAATGGCAAGATTTTATTTTTAATAATGATATATTAAATGGTAGTAGTGAGTATCCCAGTATATTTTGTGAAACTTAACATAAATTCCTAGTGAGGGCCAGTGAAACCTGGTGATGTTCAGAAGTGACTCTGTTGCTTAAACATTTGCATGTATGTCTCTTGTTTGGCATGGTGTGCCCAAGAGGTAGTTTTAGTGATGGTCAGTAAGGCTTTGAAATCCTGCATGTTCTGAAAAGGCTGTCAGAGGCCATTTTACCTACAGACATCTGAAAAGGCACTAGATCCAGTATATCTGGATCTGGAAACTTAGCTATTCAAAAAGATCTACTCTATTTCATGAAATATATTCTTATCTGCAATTTTTGTGCTTAAAGCTGTGTTCATAATCACAGTTCTGCCCTTTTTCCTATTAAGGTATATTGCAGAATTTACTGAAATTAGTTAGTAAAGCTGCAATGACATCCTGGACTTTACTTCTCATAACCAAAATATTTAAGCTTTTAAAATTTAAATTCAAACATAATTCATAAAATTTCTAAATATCTAGAATAAAATTTACAGATTCTGTATGCTAAAGCTTAACCCTGTAATTTAAATCAAGCTTATTATAATTTTCCATTCCAATTAATAGAATAATATAGACAATGAAAACATCATTTGATGACCTCGGTAATCGCATGTTGACTCATTCAGAAGCATCTGTAAACAGTAGATCAATCTATTAGATCTTTTTACCTAGGGCAATATATTTATTCTTGCTACCACAGGCATGCATTGCTGTTTCTTTTCTATAGAAAGTTTTATGTAAAATGGGAATGTAATATGTTAAGAGTTTTCAGAGCATAGAATATACGACGCTAGATGCTCAGACATGGTTTTTCAAATGTGATGTATTTTAAGCCTTTTACACCTTATTTTTAAACAACATGACAAGTACTAATTCACAGCCATTTTTATTTTATGACACTATGATTCTGTTGGTTTGGGGTTATTAGAATGTGTGCTTATTCTGAGGGTAATTATAATCAACTAACTCCATTTATATTTTGGGACATTGTTTGCAGCTGCATGGATTCTACTAACTTTCTCATGTTAGGTATTATTGCTGTTTTGAAATTTCCTTAAATTATAAGAGTCTTCCTATTGCTTTAATGCAAACACGAACAGACTAAAGAAATCAACTTTTTTTTTGTATATTTAATGAGCTACATCTGATATTGCTGACACCTTTCTATGTTCTGTGTCTCAAGTTCTTGCCTGCTATCACAGTCTCAGATGTTGATGTAACTCTTTTTGTCTCAAATACTCTACATTACTTTTATTTCTCTGAAGACAGAAATTTACTGCCTCTATTAGCAAATTATCTGCTGATTCAGTAAAGAGGACTAGAGCTAAATGAGTTCTGGGACGTAATCTATCCTACACAACTCCAGTTCAATTTTAATGTTTAAGGAGAAAATATAGGGCTGGATGTTTACAGAACTGTAAACTGTGTGGTTTAATTCTCTATACGATAACAAAATATTTTTCTAGTCTTTAATCAGTGCTAAATATGAAGTAAATATGCCATTACCTTTCCCACTTGTCACACAGTTCTTTGTTTATTTTTTCTTTCCTATTTCTTTTTACATTTGGAAAGTACTAATTCTTTATATTCATTATCTGTAATCTTGCTTCTGTATTTCAGTCCAGAAGGCTTTTGTGAAAGATACCTTATTCAAATACACGTGTACATTTAACCCACAGAAACAAAGACAAAATACTCATTCTGTATCATTTAAGTTATCAAACAAACTGATTCTGTCTCATCTATATTCTTGTGTCTTACTGGTTAAGTTTTCTGAAGTAACATTTAAATTCATTGTTTTGAAGAATCTGTGTTGGCGCAACCTGTTTTCCTTCAAAAGCAGCTCAAATTTGGAGAAACCTTCTTGTATAAACAGCATTCCATATCTACTTTATTCTAATAATAGCTCAATATTTGCTAAGAATACAGACAAAAGTTCATTGGTTTAATTTGCTAAACCTGACTTTATTGTAGTAAACTACATTCAGTTTCATAATGGAGACAATGAACCATGTTAATTTACCATGTGAACAGCCACATAGAACTAGAGTTCAGCTGTCACTGTTCTCCCTCAAAAAATTTCTTTCCCAGCAAGAAGATGAAATCAACTGGATGCAATTCTAAAACCTGTTGTGTGGAGCATTTTCTACTTAAAAAAAATTTAAAAAGTAAACTTTCTCATTTACTTTTTGACCAACTTTGTAAACACTCTCTTTGGAAGGTAATTTAATCTGCTGCAGAATTGCCAAGAGCATACGTCCTTTAGACAAAGTATAAGTGCTTCATCACAAATTTAGAATTTCTCTTCTTATTTGTCCCTCTGTCCTTTCAGAAAAAAAAATAGTAAGAAAAAGAGATTAGGTTCACATTAGAGATGCATCTGGAGAAATGTTTAAAACTGAAGTCAATACAGGTTGCAATAGACAATTGAAATAGGCATCTGATTTTGCCTGTACCAACAGCATTTTGAGCATAAGGCTGGGAATCCTTAAGAAATTATCTATCTGAAAATGTAATTCTAAAAATAACATTTTAAAATGCAAAATGATTGGGCAGACTTAAAAACTAGCAATCAGGAGATCATTATCATGAAACAAACATTATTCACTATGCTTTCAAGACTTCTTTCTTTTTGCTCTAAATAGCTTATGCTCATGGAATTTAGCTTTCATTAAAATACAGCAGAGTTTTCTCACTGATTTTGAAGCAGGCAAAATTTCATCCCAGGATTCCAGTGGGATTAATTTCAGCAAAAAAGGGCTATTCAGCTGGAATAGCAGCAAAAAAAAATTGGTAATAAGACAAAATAAACCCTTGAGTTTTAGTTTCCTTTGGCCATCTATAATGCTTTGGTTGTCCAAGACCACATAACACTTTAAAAAAAGTCAGATAACAGATGCCTTTGATGGTTACAGTGTGAGTTACAAGGGACAACTTATGTCTTAATTCAAAAGTGCAGGAATTAAACCCCAGCATTGCACAGTGAGTAGTTCAAACTTTTCATTTTCATGGCAAAATGCCTCTCTTTCTGTTTAATAATATTAAATTCATGTGTTTATTTAAAATATCTGTGTCTTCCATAATTTAAAAAGAGCTCATTTATTTATCTAAACTAAGACAGTAAAATTAATATACTCTACAAGGTTCTCTATTCTAACTTTCTTTTTCTCTGATTTAAAACTTCTGTGGCGTAGCTTTCAATTTTTGCATCCTGTTACAAAGTAACAGACACTCTTTTCATAATCTCCTATAATTGCTCCTCTTCTTTTCCAAATTGAGTATGGTGATTGTGAAAGGCACTGAAATACTATTTGAGATCATTATGAAGTAAAACAGGTAAAGCAAAATCAGAGTAAAGTTTTCCACTAGTATTTGGAACCATTGAAAATATGCTGTAGACAAGATCTTGGTAGTACAGAAAAAGTTCAAGTTCTATTATTATTGTCACTGGTCTTTCCTTGATAGAAGTATTAGCTACATCAAAAATTAAGTGTAATGATGTTTGTGATACTGATTTTGAAAGGCAAAGGTTTATTTATATTAGATTCAGAACATCATTTAAACTCACAAATACTGAGCTTTTGTTTATTTTTTTTTAAATGATAAAGATCAGCTAGCTCTAACAGAAGGTGCCAATATTTAAAATCACCTGTTTTATCTGTATGGCTGAATAAGAGTTAATAGGTATCAACATATATTTTGTGAACTGGCAGCTAAATATAGATAAATAATAAGAACAAAAAGATCTAGGAATAGGCAAGAAACTTCATCATGATAAAGGTTCACTAGTTTGCAGAATGTCTCCTAATTCCCATTTTTGTCTCTCTTCAGGTTGAAATTGCATGAGTTCAGGCTGGGTAGGGCACATACTTTCAAACTTTGGATAATTTCCTAAAGCATCTCAAACCAGTTCATTACAATGTGTGCAGAGGCAGAACTTGTCAACTCAGTCATGTTTTAAGGGGAAATATTAGATACCATTGTTACTTTATGGGGAGCCTGATGTTAAGAGTTTATGTCAAGATACACCAGATTACAGAATCTCCAATGAAGCTGTGCCTGGTGTCTTTATCTTGATCAGACTGAGCCATTAATTAAGTGGAATTTGCTCAGAATCTCAGGGGTGTTCCTCTGCATGCTGAAATGCATAGCAAAAAACCACCTTGGGAATTTAAAATACAAAGCCTATGGCATTCAACTCCTTTCCAAGAGTAAATACTGAACAGGACTTTTTATCAAGATTATCGTTTTCAAAGTGGGCACCCAAAATTAACAGTTCTTAAGTTATTTGAATATCACTCATGGTAGAAAAGCAGGGCTAGAAATGATGAGGTTGCTGTTACAACTTCTTAGCATGCTTATGTACTATAAGCCAACGAATCAAACTTTTCATGAAACATCCTATCCTTGGACTCTTGTGATTTATGGAACAGAATTTATGAAAAAGACCAATGAAATTTTTTTAACAGTCCTAATGCATGTTGCGTATGTTATGTAATTGAAGAATAAATAGAGAAATGCTGGGATTAACGTAGTAATTTCCGGCACTGAAATTAAACCTTGCTAACCAATTTTAAGTAACTAGCTGATGCATTTATGTAGTAAACTAATCAATCTCAAATGCATATTTCACCATTTGGATTGAATTTAATATGCCAGCATGCAATTAAGTGACATTATTGACAATGATTTGAACTTGTAATTGGTAATTTGATATTACAATTGGTGTTCTGTGCCTAATAACAATTTTCTAACAAATTCAGTGTCATTAATTTATTCCTTCATGTTATTCTGCAGGACATATAGAATATAAAATACTAATTAGCTTTGAAAAGATGAATTCCTGAAGTTTTGACCACAAAATTCCATACTTAGGTTCTATATCAAAAAAAAAAAAAAATCCCTACAAAACACTTCAAAAAATTCTATCAGCAAATCTTCTAGGATAAATAAAAAGATTAGAAATATTTTGCCGCACATCCAACTGACATAGAATAATTTGGTCTGAGTCCATATACTTTTTCGAGCTATTTTATTTTATGTTTAATGATTACAGAATTGTAAACTGTCATAAGTTTTCAGAACAAGAATGATGCTAGCACTATTGCAACAGAAATAAAGAACATATCAGGAAAACAATACAAATGTGTATTACTTAATGGAGAAATTGTTGTTATTAGAGAATACTGTCAGGACCTTAGGCTACCATGCTTTAACTATCTGACTCATTTATTTACTCAGGTACTGAGCTTTTCTGGGTAAAATTTCGAGTGTTCAGAAACCTCTTGGATAAAAGAGATCTGCTGCACTGAGTGAGAGCCAATATATCAGATGCACAATCTGTCTGTTACACACTAAGATCCATTTACGTCATGGCAGAACTGGATGTTGTTTTCAGTAACCTGTCTTTTCTAGTTTGGCATCTCTTCTGGCCATTAATAATCTCAGTTATGGTGGTTTCAAAACTTTCCTTGACAGCATATTCTGTTGTTTAACTATCCTTTCAGCAGTAAATCTTTTGTCCTAATATTAAACCTACATTTTTCCCACTGAAACTTGATGCAAATTTTTCTTCTTCTGTCTTCCTTGACGTTGAAGTATAATTAATCTCATTCTTCTTTATAGCATCCTTTTAGGTACAGTCTTTACCAAAGTATTCTTATATAATTAATTCCATTAACTCACAGAAAGCTATTTATTCACATGAAATGATTGTAAATTTCACCCAATTTCCATTCTTGTTCACTGATATTTTTGTAATCCGTCTGTAGGTAAAATATACCATCATAATTAAAGAAAATTTATAATTGCAGAGGAAAATATTTTTAGTACAATCTTTAAACACTCATCACTCTCAAAGCAATTGTCTTTGAACATCTTAAATATTGAATGCTTTGTACTAGAAATGCAGTAAGATCATAAGTTCTTGCACAATACTATATAAGGGTGTAGTATAATAAAACCACGTAACTTACATGAACATAAAGATATCATGGTTCAGGTTATAAGCATTTCTTTAGACATGAAGTGTCAGCCTAACTCCTCTCTAATTTGATTTGAAAGTGGTTAAATTTCAGGTTCTAATACTTTTTTCATGAAGTAAAAAAACCAAGAAATTAATCATTGTGTCTCTTGCAAGGAGTATTCCTTCTGCTCATAAGCCTCTGTCACTGAAACTCACTCAGTTTTGGTGGTGACAAAGATCTTTCATATGAAATTTCTAGTACCCAAGCAAACAACCCACTTGTCCCTTTTAGGGTAGTACACTTTGCTTACTCTTTATCACTTTTCAGTGGGAAGTTCTCATCATGAGTGCAATCTGAGACGCCCTTGTTGCAATAAATTACAGTATTATCAGTCTTGTGGATCCCTACACATTGACAGAATTATTTGGTTATTCTGGTATGACACACAGCTAAACAGAGTCGAATCTGGCAAAAATCAATGTAGAAATGAGCAACTTTGTCAGTAAAATTATGAGTTCCCTCATGTACACAGATATTTTGAAAGCTTTCTAAATCACTGATGATGATCAAAGCATTTCTGGTTTCCATAGACAGAGTTGCATGATGCTTACCAGGTTCATGTCCAGCAAAGCAGCAGTTGAGTATTAGGAGCTTTTGTGGTGCAGGTACTATGTTGCCAAAATTGAGCCATGATCTGACTTTTTTTTCCCCGTATTACACATATTACAACAACTAGGCGTCTGCCTGGGAAAGAGGCTGATCTCTTGGACTAGGATATGATGTAATAAAATATTTTCAGGATTGTTTGGTATCTGTTTAGCTGCAATAAATAGATGCCATGATAGTATGAACATATATCCAGTGCCTAGGAAGAATAAAATGTTTTCTTGCGCTTACTATATTACATCTGTGGCACATGAAAAATATTTTTTTTCTGGTCCCTAGACAGATTCGCTTGATTCATTCAAGATATGATCCAGTCAAGGCTGTCGGGAGGGACAATAGGTTGAATAAGAATCTGTATATTAGTCAACAAAGTGAAAAAAAATAAACCAGATACAATCCTGTGCTAAAGGATTGATTGTTACTAGTAGTTATTTTAAAAAGAAAATTAGTTAATAAAGATGTGCATATGTTTATGTCTTTCCACTTGGGGCTTTCAAAACACTTCATAAAGATTTTAAGACAACAGTGTGCCTGTTGGAGCTAGGGAAGTACAGAGGTTAAAGACAGCATCTAACTGAATCATCAAAGTTAGGAACCTGCTCTCAATTTGTTTCCAGTGTATAGTAGAAGTAATGTTACATTAAAGCATATATACAGAAATTCTGAAGCCCTATACCAGTATTTAGTCTCAATGTGAAAAAATATAACTTCATTATATAAGTGAATTTTGTAAAAATATAAAGTACCCAAGAAATTTCTTTAAATTTAGGATATTTATGCATGGAAAACTTGAATTTCTGCAAACTGGAGAAGCATCTGTAAGATGTTTTAGCAGATTTGGAAAGTGAAAAAAAATACATTTTGAAAAACCCACAATTAAAATCTCATTATTTACTTATCTAATACATATGTTTGTGGTGCAGTGTGCCTTCATACGTATTGAGGATCAATGGCACATGTATAATCAGCCCATACCACTCACTCATTGTGGTGAATTTACACAGGTTTCAAGTAATAGACATTGAGCTACCTACTTTCAGGCTTTTTCAGGAGTTTGTTAGTACAGCAAATAGCACAAAAGAATATGAAAAGAATATAAAATATAAAGTGTGCCCATAGGCAAACTAAATTCTAAGCATATGCTTCTCTTTCTCCTGGCAATTTTGAATATATTAGTAAAGACTTTGATTTGAAAATCAGTCTTTCTACTCTGACACAAATCCTGTTATATTTGATCCAATAAAAATGGAAACACTGGGTTTGCAGAAATGAATGCTTTCAAAGAGGAGGGAAGAGTTTGGGAGTGGTGGGGAAGTGAATCATGATCATGGACTGCTGATGAGTATCTTCTCTGCAGATATTCTCAAGAAAGTCAGAAACAACTTCATAGCCTCTCAATTTGAGATTGATTAGTGATTCATCATTGTGCAAAACAAGGAGAACAATTAATGCTCATCATTCCTATGCATAAGGGAGGCAGCCATATATCAGCGGTTTGAGAAACTCAGATGAGATCATCAGAGGATCATTCATAATTTCTTTATTTTTTCTTTTTTTACTTTCTCTTGAGAGGCTTTTTTGGATTTTGAATTAAACAGTGTGTTTGAAAGCCAGCATATATGTCTCCTAAATGAGACAGGAAAGGAGTCACCCATGTTTTTTCATCCACTTCATCCACTTTCTTGACTTTTCTTAATGTCAGGAATACCCTGGCTAGGGCATAAATCAGATCAAAAGAAAATCTTTTGTGCTGACGTGACTGAAGACAAATATAAAAAGACTCACTAACAAAGAATATTAAAACAGCTGAAAAGCACTCTCAGCTGAATCCTCTATCCAGATGGAACTGATTCTGTCAATCACATGTGCCGTCTCTATGTGCTCTTACGACTATGCTTGCTCCTTGGGGACAGCTCGTTCTCCCAAACTTCTTCATGCTACATTCAGCTTCGGAGGCAGAGGCTCCTGCTACACACACTAGGCCTAGTATATCATTTTGAGAAACAGATGCAGTTCTCTGATGACAGACAGGGAAGGATTTCTGTCTTCTTAGGTGGTGAACTGTGATGGAATCTGACCTAATACCTCCTTGGCCTCCACTAGTGTGCTGTTAGATATTCCAGCCACCATATCCTCAGGCTATTTAGCCACTTAATTGGGTCAGAATTCAGACAGAGCTTTTCAGTCTCAGGATTTCTTGACACATATCTCTGTGCACACCCTCTGTGTAGCACTCACAACTAAAATTTAGCTTTTATTCTGTAGGCTAATTCTGACTTCTCAGATTCCTTCTGGAGCCTCAATATTTCCTTGCTTAAATGGCAATACTGGCTTTTCATTAATTCCTTGCCATTGAATTCACACAATTCATGCTATTTTGCTCCTCAGGTTTCCCTTTTCCTTGGGGAACCATCTAGGTTTTGGTTTTCAGCTTTGTTTAAAAAGGAATAACCTCTTTTTAATCTATTTGCTTGTTTATAATACACAACACCAAAATTATGCAAGGCTTTCTACAGGGCAGTCTGCAAACATGTATGGGATACATACCTATACTCACTCCTTTCTCCTAAAGCAGCCTAATTTGTAGTAAATGTCAGGCAAATCACATATTGCATATGTGTGTAATGATAACTTTTTCTTGCTCTTCTGTTTGCAGATTCCATAAATTTGGTGTTCTTTATCACACTAAGTTTTTGAACAACATCAAGCTGATACATTTAAAGATTCTCCACCAAGATTCTCATTTTCTGTGGATAGAGTTATCCCCCAAATTACATCAGACAATAATTTTTCAGTGGATAAGACCAGCACCACTTTAAAGGCTAGTTGTTCGAGATCCTGGTTAGACTACTGGTTAGATGCAAAGCTGAAAGGTCACATTCTGCAGCTGGGTTTTAAACACATTCAGAAGGGAAGCAGCAGAGCCTTACTGATAGGGGAATTTAGGAAAGTTTATTTGGTTTTATACTGATTCATTAGATTCCAGTTCAGTATAATTTGTAGTATTTGTTTCCTTGATTTTCATGAATGACAAACATGCATACCAATGTCTGTGTATGAATGCCACATCAGAAATAAAACATAAGTCATATGATTTGACCTTCTGTAAAACAAAGGCTACTGTATTCAGGCAAAAAAATCCTTTCTTATGTTGTTTGCACCACAAAACATACCCCCACAGAAAATGGAAATAGGAGCATACATCCTTTGAAATATTCTCAAATGTTGCTTTTGTCTCTGTACAGAACAGGGACATAAGGTAAACCCTTGTCCTTCCACTTGACTAGTCACATAGCTAATTTGGTCATTGGTGGAAGAAAGATTTTTTTCTTTTTCACCTCATTGTTAACTTTTTTTCTTCTTATTTGATATTCCACCTAGTGTAACTGTGATAAAGTGAACTAGTTCACTGCATACGAGTTTAGTGTTGATGGCAAATTGAATATAAGTCAATAGCCTGCCCTGGTGACCAAAAGGGACAACCATGTCCTAAGGTGCATCAAGCACAGCATAGCCAGTCTGTCAAGTGAGGTGATTGTCGCACTCAAAACTGCACTGGTGTGGCCCCATCTTGAGTACTGCATGTAGTTTTGAGCATCTCAGTATCAGAATGACACTGAACTATTAGAGTGTGTCCAGAGGAGGGGAACCAAAATGATGAAAATCCTAGCGGGCAAGACATACAAGAAGTGGCTAAAGTCACTTAGTTTCTCCTGCTTGGAGGAGAGAAGACTAAGGAGTGACCTCACGGCAGTCAACAAATTCCTCAAGGTGGGGGCAGTGTAAGGAGAGGTACTAATCTCCTCTCTCTGGTGACTAGTGATAGGACACGAGGAAATGGAATGCAGTAGCATCAGGGAATGTTCAGATTGGATATTAGGAGAAAGCTCTTCACTAAGATGGTGATTGGTCACTGGAACAGGCTCCTCAGGGAAGATGTCACACCACCAAGGCCATCAGAATTCAAGAAGTGTCAGGATGACACTCTTAGTGATATGGTTTAATTTTAGGTAGTGCTACAAAAAGCACATAGTTGGATTCAGTTATCCTTACGGGTCTCTCTGAGCATGAAATATTCTATGATTCTGTGTTCTCCATTTTCTGTCTCAGTTTCAGATCCTGTGGTCTGGTCACTTCATACTATTTCCATTATATAGTAATCTTTTCACAGGATACACTCTAAACTATTCACTCTAATCGTGTGCACCCAGTATTTGATTTGTGGAACCTAAACCAGCAGCTATGTCACTGACCTGCCCTGAGGATAGCTTGCACAGCTATGATTTATGTTGTCAAGATTCACTGGACCAAACTGTCCCTTAACTAGACCTAGTAATGAGCAATCACTGTGGAGTTCAGAGAAGCTTCCTGAAGTTTGGTTATTCATTCTGTTTCACTTGGTATTCTTACTATAAGAATAGGCTGAAAATGTAATCAGAACCATTTTCCAGCATTTCCTTGTTCTGATGATCTTAGGATATGTAGGTATACAAATGTAAACTTGTACTTCCAGAGCTACCAGCTGCCACAGAATATATAGAATACTAAATTGTTCAACAAGGAAACTCAAGCAGCCAAGGACAGAAGAACAATAAAACTTAGGTATTAAAGGTAATAATTCTTTTTATACTTTTTTAGCTGTAATGCTGCCATATAAAGTAGATGTCCAGAGAGATGATGACTGGATTCCAGCCCTGTTCAATGTCTTTATCAATGACCTGGATGAAGGCATCTAGTGGTCCCTTAGCAAGTTTGCAGACGACACTAAGCTGGGTGGAAGTGTGGATCTGCTGGAGGTTTGGGAGGCTCTGCAAAGGGATCTGAACAGGCTGGACTGCTGGGCTGAGTACAGTGGCATGAGGTTTGACACAGCAAAATGCCAGGTCCTGCACTTGGGGCGCAACAACCCTGTGCAGTGCTACAGACTAGGAGAAGTCTTTTACTAACCTCTAGTTCCATTCTGGATCAGTATATTTGATACTAAAAGACCAGTATATCTATTGATACCCTTGTACTTATTGATGGTCCAAATACTTAGAAACGAAAGACCTTGAAGTCAGAAAGGACTGAGCTTCAGCAGTATACTGCATTATGTACAGTTAGAATGAGTGTTAGACTGAGGCTGCGATAAAACAGCTAATAGCATCATGATCCTCTGGGCTAAAAGCTGTAGGGTCAGGTTTTCCACAATTGAAAAAACCTGGGCTCTAAACTCCTCTTCTGCACAGACTTCATTGACCATTTTATTACTAAACTTCAAAATTTTTTTGCCTCTGCTTTTATTCACTTTCAAGAGCTTGTTCAGTTTCTTCTACTTCTAGAAATTTTCTCTTTCCTAACTCCTATAGAGGCACATAGGAGCTACTGCAGCAGATATGAGCCTTAAAATTTGTGTTCAAATTTATAGACTTGTCCCACTACCAGATCTCCATTGCCTTATTCAGGAATCAAATTTTCATACAGTTGTGTTGAACACAACCTCGTATAGATATTTCACATGTATTTTTCATGTGTTTATTAGACATACAAACATGTATATACCAAGTTTAATTTATTGCAGTTTTCATTTACACTATCCCCATGCTGCCTCGTTTTTAGTCCTAACAAAACTCTCAAGTTTTACTGTTAATGATGCCGACAACAATTTAATGTTCACAAACTTTTGAAAAATAAGACTCAATATTGGATGAGTGAGTGATAAAACATCTAAGGAAATTTTTTATTTCTGTCTCTCATGAAAGTATTTTGTATTGTGGACAGAATTTAAAACTTTTTTTTTAAAAAGTACTGTAAAATTTTAAGATATTTTGCAACTAATTAAAAGAACTTATTTAGCTGTTTCTCTTACTCATTCTATTACTTATCTGGAGAAGACCTGTAAAACTGTGTAGTATTTCTCAAATTGTAAATAATATTTAAAGTTTTCCTTCCTTTTCCCTAAGACAAACATTAGAATTTTGGGTTTTTTACATTTCATTTCATCTCAAGTAAGGAGGAAGCAAAGCTAGGTCTGAAAGCAAGCATCCTACTGTGAGTACAATACAAGACTCTTTAAAGATTTTCAGACAAGTCAAATTCAGTAGTGGATCTAAAAAAGGAACTGTTTCAGCTTGCTTTGGAAGATGAAAATGCTTTGATTATGAATGTTGTTTTAAAAATAGATTCTTTGTTCTCCAGTTACATGATATGGTCCATTTTGCTGCTTTGTATGTTTAAATATGCTTGACTCTCTAATGAAGTGTAGGGGAAATTCATACTTGTCTAATGGATTCTACATGATCGTGCCTGCTTCTTTTTGGCCAGCAAAATAATAATACTTGTTATTTATAGTGTCATCTAATCATTAGGTCCAAAATCACTTTTCAAATATTTCTAAAGAAAACTTTTGCAACTTAGGTAATCAATGTATATTTACTTGTAGTCATAAATGGCAGACAAAGCATATAAAGCTTGCTTATTTTCAAAATTAATTTCACCCAAAACCTGATTTTCAGAAGAACTTTACAAAGTACACAGTGTCACCTAGCCTACATTTTATAGCAGCTGCTGTGTGCTTTTAAAAATATAGCTATTATATAAATAAATTGAAATTGTGTTCTTTCGAAACCAGCTGTGTCTCTTGAACACACTAGAACATATGGCTCAAAACTCCCTTTAAGATCTGTTACACTGCTAAGTAAAATCACAAAGACCTAATTTCAACCCAGAAGTATATTTTCTTCAGGAATTGCTTCATTAATGAGACCACTGATATATACTTCTGTTATACAGGCAGGCCCAATCAGTACAAATAAATTATTGAGATGAAAACATAAGCTTGTCCTTACTCTCTGTGGGTCAAACACATATAATTGCATATTTTTGTTAAAGTGCATTGTTCAGAATGCCTCTATTGCCAAAAAAACAATTTTGTGGCCAAATTCAATGTATCAATTTAACTCGCATCTGTAATTTGGCAAAAAAATAATGCAACAGAATAGCTAAATTTGCTCTGCCATTATGAAAATACAACCTTTCTTTTAGGAAACTGAGTTTACTAGATAACTACTAACTACTTGATTTTTAGGCAGTTATAAACTTTTTTTGGGTTTTTTTTACACATTTCTGTGTAGACTACAAAATCACAGAGGCAGATCAGAGTGCATTAGTCTGTGAGGTGACAAGGTGTTTGAGCCTCCAGAGTCTTATAGGTATGTATGTATATTCTCTGCTAGCCTTCAAACACAGAAGTCTTCTAGGAGTCTGCTTTGAGGCATTTGCCTTGTGTAATTTAACCCAATATACAGAAAAAAGCAAAATAATGGAAAATCATCTGGAATAACACATAGCCAAAAGAATCAGTTAAGTTTGAAAACAGCTATTAAAGCAATTCTTATCAAGAATGAATACAAAATTAAATGAGGTTTAATTTTTAAACTCTTGACATAGCTACACATTTAGTAATATTTATGTTTGTACAGTCTCCAAAATATTTATCATTTTTATAGTACTGAAAAATCTAATTTTTTTTTAATTTTATTTAATTGTTTTGCTTTGTTTTGCTTTGCCTCAAGATGTTCTGCTGGAAAGTACTATTCTAGTTTGGCCAAAGGAGACTCATTGAAAGAGCACTCCACTGGAAGCAAAAAAACATTAAGCCTGCTAGAAAAAACATTGTAGTGTTACAAACTCTTTCCCAAATTAGATATAGGTCTCATTTTCCTTTTCCATCTCTCCTTTTCTTGGCTCTTAAGCCTGTCCAATTGTCTATTCACTGTGTTTTCTAGTACTGAAAATTTGATAAATATTCTGCAAAGTACTTTTTATATTAGATCATTAGAGCTCTTCTATTGATTTGCTCAGTTTCTGTTTACCTAGTAGATTTTTATTTTGCTTTGTTTGGTTTGGTGTAGTTCTCCCCCTCTGCAAAATTACATGTTATCTGCTGCTGGAGATGTGGCAACCTTAGGACAGAGCAGCACTCCGTGACTATGCAGAGGATTCCCTCTGCCAGCTGGTTCTTCTGCATGAAAATTAATACACAGAAATGTGCAGAGAGTTAAACTGAATGATACATTCATCCCATCTAGCATTCTTTCTGAGACACGCATATAAATTCACAGATATTTATATATATTTTCATGTATATATGGCTGGATCAATGGGCCAAGGTGAATTGTATCAGTTTTAACAATGCCAATTGCCAGGTCTTGCACTTCAGTTACAACAACCCCATGCAATGCTATAGGCTTGAGGAAGAGTGGCTGGAAATCTGTCTGGTGGAGGAGGACCAGGGGGTGCTGGTGGACAGCCGACTGAACATCAGCGAGCAGTGTGCACGGGTGGTCAAGAAGGCCAAAAGTAACCTGGCTTGTATCAGAAATGGTATGGCCAGCAGGAGCACATAAGTGATTGTGTCCATGTACTTGGCATTGGTGAGGCCACACCTCTAGTACTGTGTTCAATTTTGAGCCTCTCACTACAAGAAAGACATTGAGTTGTTGGAGTGTGTCCAGGGAAGGGCAATGAAGCTGATGAAGTCTTATGAGAAGCAGCTGAGGGACCTGGGGTTGTATAGTCTATATATGCCTTGTAAGCATGAATCACCTTAGATGGTGATCTACATCGGACAATGCGTATGGCAAGCATCAAGGAACTATTAAACTAGTCGTCTTTAAGAAAAAAACACCAGTATTAGGTGTTGCATATAAATAACCATTTCATTTTTAGACAGGAATTAGATACAAGTTTGTACTTCTTGGCTGTTAAATATCTTCCAGCCCAGCCCAGGTGGCCAAGAAGGCCAACAGCATCTTGGCCTGTATCAGAAATGGCATGATCAGCAGGTCCAGGGAGGTTATTCTCCCTCTGTACTCGGCACTGGTGAGACCGCACCTCGAATATTGTGTACAGTTCTGGGCCCCTCACCACAAGAAGGATGTTGTGGCTCTGGAGCAAGTCCAGAGAAGAGCAACGAAGTTGGTGAAGGGGCTGGAGAACAGGCCTTATGAGGAGCGGCTGAGAGAGCTGGGGTTGTTTAGCCTGGAGAAGAGGAGGCTGAGGGGAGATCTCATTGCTTTCTACAGCTACCTGAAAGGAGGTTGTAGAGAGGAGAGTGCTGGCCTCTTCTCCCAAGTGACAGGGGACAGGACAAGAGTGAATTGCCTCAAGCTCCACCAGGGGAGGTTCAGGCTCGACATAAGGAAAGAATTCTTGACTGAAAGGGTCGTTGGGCAATGGAACGGTCTACCCAGGGAGGTAGTTGACTCGCCTTCCCTGGAGGTGTTTAAGGTGCAGGTGGATGAGGTGCTTAGGGGCATGGTTTAGAGATTGGTGGGAATGGTTGGGCTCGATGATCCGGTGGGTCTTTTCCAACCTGGTTATTCTATGCTTTGATGATTCTATGATTAGAAGTGTTGAAAAAAAAGACACTGATTTTAAAGGTAAATAACCTTTCAAAGAAAAGGTGCATAATAAATGAAAAATGGAAGCTGGAAATTTTCTATTTGTTTAATAAAATTTTTAGGAAAAATATTGAAGACAGTTTTTCCCTTAAAGCAGAATTCACTCAAGCCAATGTACTTTGAGTGAAATTGAATGTTGATTCAAAGATAGCTGCAGTGCTTTGGCACCAGATACATTTAATAGTACACAAACTCTAAATGTTTTGTACTTCTAAGACATTTTTCTCAGATTTCCAAGGATAAAATTCATAGGTCCTGACTGACTAAACCTCATAAAATAACACTAGACATTTTAATTGGAAGTTTTAAGACGGGGGGTATACTTAGAATATGAAAGATTTTCTGCTTAAAATGTAGAGTAGGAGTTCTTAGCATTTGCTTTAAATTTAGTCCTTTTTTGTACTCTCTTGGGAGTAACATAGTCAAATAACTTCTGGTTTCTTACAAGTTTGTAACTACTTTTCATATTCATTCCACTATTTTATATTTTCCTTGTATAAATAAATACTTCTACTTTCTGAGATGTATTTTCCTACTCAAATACAGTGTAGTACTCTCAAAGGCAGAAGTAGTACTAGTACTAATAATGAGTGACAATTTTCATAACCATTTGTGAAAATATATCAGAATTTTCATGTGAAAATCTGCAGTGCTAATTTCCAAAGGGATGCTGGTATATGGATTAATCCATGGCATCCATTCCTTTTCAGAGGACAAACTGTTCTAACTGTCTTTGTAAAGTCATACATTTTTTTTTCACTGCTTAGAGCAAAAGAAGTGAAAGATTTTCACTCCTCTTTCAGTCCGGAAAAGAACTGCAAACACAAAAATTAGATCTGTGTTCCACTGCTACTGTAAACATTTGAAAGAGTGTGGCATGACCCAGCTTTTCTATGGTGTGTTCACTGTAGCTGGCAGAGGAGATGTTCTCATCTGTTTACACATTGCTTTCACTTTTCAGATTGTTGTAAATTAGTTATAAGCATGTGGTAAGCTACCTCCCTCCACTTGACATATTCATTATGCCACATATATATGTGCTTTCTGGTTTCCTATCCACAGAGGACATAAAAATATTTTTATTTGTTCAGACAATGATTTCCTCTCTGTCAGATGCTTATGAAATTGTATATATAAGTCACAATTTATTTTATTCAGAGTAAGAGCAAAATGTCCTCCCTTGTCTTGTCTTTTGATGTCTGTGAATCAGATAACCAAGGAATGCACTAATCATTGATAGTATTCCCACGACAGATACTATTTCCTCTTAGTGGAAATAATTACTATTATTTTTAATTCCAAATAAAGAAAATAACAAAATATCTAGTTATTTCTATAGTTTCAATAATTTTGAATATACAGGAAAATTCTAAAATAAATTTCAAAATGTAGGATCTCCTCCAAAACAAAAAAAAATCTCCCATTTTTCAAATGTCAACCATCAATGTAGTGAACTGAAGACTAAATGAATTGGCTTAAAATTTACAATATGTTTATTTCACAAACCTTAAAAACATAACTGTTATTAGGTTCATATGTGAACTTTTCCTTAAGTGAACAAAATGTTATAACTGTAAGACAATAGGTTTGAAAAGGTTGCAGGGAGAGCACTATTACATGCAAGTAATACATATTTATTTTGAGAAGGACATTTCCTACAGAGACTCTGGAATCAAGCCTAGGACAGTTATATGTGCTTCCATTACACGTCAGTGAAATATAACCAGTTTACTACTAGAACAATCAACATCGCACATTTCCCTTAGGTCCTCACAAATTTAAAGCTGGAGAGAGCAAAGAGTTTAAAGACTAGAAAGACACATAAGTGTCATTGCTATAACAGGAACAAGAAAATCAACACCAAGCTATGAATACACTTATAAAACAAAGTAGATGTATAAAGACAGAATGTTACCATAATGTTAGAAAAACACTATGCTAAAAAAAGTACTTTCCCCAGGGCTTATATACTGTGACAAAACTACTAATGAAAGAAACATCAAAATTCTGTGTGAAAGTGATGAATTTTTTATCTTACCTAAATGCATATCTGGATTTTTTCGATCATTTCTTTTTTTCTCTTGGATGAGGAGGGAAGAAACGAGATTTACAAAAAGAAGAGAACATCCTACTTTTAGGCTTAACATGGGGAATAAATAAATTTAAGAAAAAAAATATAAAATGCTTCAGAGGCATTTTTGACCAGAAAACTCTGTGGAAAAGTGAAATTAAAGAAACGTTTGTAGTTATGTTTAAAGAGATTGAGCAGTTTTCAGACCCTGCAGGTTGACCACTGAACCAGGAAATAATATTTTAATAAAGCAATGCTGTGCATTGCTTTCTAGAATCAGTAATAGATTTATAGTAATGGCACTCATCTGTGATATGAAGAAGGGAAAGAACACAGATCTAATATATTAAAAATATAGAGAACCTCAAAAATTGTTAAATAAATTAACAATTTAAAATAACAAAGAAAAAGCACTTAGAACAATCTCTAATGATGTAGTATAAAGTAATCACTTCAATGAAAATCAAAGATTAGCTTAAAACATAGAGGAAATTTAAAGAACAGGTAGGAACAACATTGGGGAAAAGTCCTCATTCAATACAACTAGCTATCTAGAACCCCCTTGCTTATCTTCAAGTATCAGATTTTCTGGGAAATGATAAGAATAAACCAACCAACAGAAAGAATAAGTCAAGTCATTATTTAGGTAATAGTGTATATCACTTAACTCTTCTTTGTTCTAAATATTTGTTCCTATACAGTATTCACTTCCATAATCCTTCTTTTGTCCAAACTCTGGAGTATAACAGTAGGGTCTTTGACTTTGTATAAACACTACCTAGCAACAACTGAAAACATCAGCATGTTATTAATGTTATTCTCATACTAAATCCAAAACACAGCACTTTAACAGCTATCAGGAAGAAAACCAAGTCCATCACAGCTGATACCAGGACAAGCTACAATTTTTAGGCAAATCCAAGGAGAGTCTTCTTAGATTTGTAGTGATAACTTTTGTCCCCAGCTAATCTATGAAAGAATGATTAAAGGTATGTAATTATAAAGTTTATCAGAGCATGAATTAATTGTATGCTGTTATTTCCTTTAATTTTTATGGAAGGTCAAGGAAGTTATTCATCTTCCATTACTGAGCAGAAGTCTTTTTAAAATCCTAAATGTTTTCTCTCTTCTAGACCTCTTAACAACCATTCTATTCCATGGCACCCAGAAAATCTCAATTTAGCTGTTGTTGTGAAACTTACACTAATATAAGACTAATTTAAGTAGAGGTACTATACCTACTTGGAGCTGAATTAAATTTGGGTGTAACTACCATTCTATAAGCTATTTATAATTTAGCTGGATTTTTTGTTTTCCAGGAATCAATCTCTTGATTTTCATGCAACAGAAGACCCTGATACAGGTAATTTTGTTTATGGAGCTCCAGTAGGTTTGGAAATCTCTCTTCCAGTGTGGAAGAAATCGGTGTCTAGGGTCAACACAAGAGACAGCCCTACTACTTCTTCTATTTTATATTGATCTCCTTACCTAAGTACGATTTCATATATGTGCAGAGCTCTATTACCTTTTATTATTTGTTAAGGGACGCCTAATACTATCTTAAACTTTTATTCTGAGACTTATTGATCCTGTGACTTTATATATAGGGGAAAATGGGGACATAAAAGCATGGCAACATATCCAGTTTTGTATATTAAGGTTTCTTTGAGTCCTAGATTCTTACTTTAAGATAAATTATTCCTTATCTTCACAAAACTGTAAATTAGACTGTTTATTTTTTAATTTGGAAGTCTATTTGTCTTTCTCTCTTCCTTCCACAAAAATATAAATTAATGCTAAATTTACAAGCCTTTCTTGTCAGTATCTGAAAAAGATGAAGCTAGCTTAGAAGTAATTCTAATGAGTCTGTGTCATTATATCAAAATAAAACCAGAACGAGTACAGAATCAGGCTGTTTGAACTAGGTAAATACCAGTATGTCAGCCTGTAGCCAAGAGGTAAAGCACTTTTCTCTCCCTTGAGTATCTCTGGCAGCTATCTATGTTCGCTGCTCTCTGATCAACATCAGCAACTGTAACCACTTAAACTTGATCCTACTGTCCAGATCAGTTATATGGATAAAAGGCAGTAAAAATCTATCTTAATCCATGTGGGACGCACTTAATACTTGCCCCACAGTGGACATGGGTTCTCTTACTAGCATTGTCTGCTTTCTGTTTCTTACACAAGCTCTTTTTCTATGTCTCATAAAGAATAATTGCAAGCTTCTATCTGAAGCAGGTACCAATTATGTAGAATTAAGTACAGGTTGTTGAAAATACAATCATAGAACATGTACTGTCATTTTCAACTCTGCTGTTCTTACCTTGAATTGGAGAGGACGTGAAATCAACAGTGGTTTTCATTTGCACTTAGAGCGCTGTATGTTTCTTAGTGCTTTGAGAAACTACAGAAGTCAGGATAGATGTAAAGTACTAGTGACTAGACTCTTGGACGAGGGAAAGGCTGTGGATGTATCTTCCTGGACTTCAGTAAAGCCTTTGACACAGTTTGTCACAGCATTCTGCTTCGGAAACTGTCAGCCTCTGGCCTGGACGGGCGCACACTCTCCTGGGTGAAAAACTGGTTGAATGGCCGGGCCTAGAGAGTGGTGGGAAATGGAGTTAAATCCATCTGGAGGCCAGTGACAAGTGGTGTTCCCCAGGGCTCAGCCCTGGGTCCAGTCCTGTTTAATGTCTTTATCAACGACCTGGATGAAGGCATCGAGTGCTCCCTTAGCAAGTCTGCAGATGACACCAAGCTGGGTGGAAGTGTGGATCTGCTGGAGGGTCAGGAGGCTCTGCAAAGGGACCTGAACAGGCTGGACTGCTGGGCAGAGTCCAATGGCATGAGGTTTAACAAGGCCAAATGCCGGGTCCTGCACTTGGGGCACAACAACCCTAAGCAGAGGTACAGACTAGGAGAAGCCTGGCTGGAAAGCTGCCAGGAGGAGAAGGACCTGGAGGTGCTGGTTGACAACCGACTGAACGTGAGCCAGCAGTGTGCCCAGGTGGCCAAGAAGGCCAATAGCATCTTGGCTTGTATCGGAAACGGTGTGACAAGCAGGTCCAGGGAGGTTCTTCTCCCTCTGTACTCGGCACTGGTGAGACCGCACCTCGAATCCTGTGTTCAGTTCTGGGCCCCTCACCACAAGAAGGATGTTGAGGCTCTGGAGCGAGTCCAGAGAAGAGCAACAAAGCTGGTGAAGGGGCTGAAGAACAAATCTTATAAGGAGCGGCTGAGAGAGCTGGGGCTGTTTAGCCTGGAGTGAAGGAGGCTGAGGGGAGACCTTATTACTCTCTACAACTACCTGAAGGGAGGTTGTAGAGAGGAGGGTGCTGGCCTCTTCTGCCAAGTGACAGGGGACAGAACAAGAGGGAATGGCCTCAAGCTCCACCAGGGGAGATTTAGGCTTGAGGTAAGGAAAAAATTCTTCACGGAGAGGGTGGTTAGGCATTGGAACAGTCTGCCCAGGGAGGTGGTTGAGTCACCGTCCCTGGAGGTTTTAAGGTGTGGGTGGATGAGGTACTTAGGGGCATGATTTAGGGATTGGTGGGAATGGTTGGGCTCGATGATCCGGTGGGTCTCTTCCAACCTGGTTATTCTGTGATTCTGTGATTCTGTACAAAACCTATTTGACAGATATGAGATCTGTATGGAAAATCATAAAATTATTTTTCCATACAACCCTACAGATGTGTATAAGCAAAAGCCAGATTCTATCACTACCGCTCAAATCCAGAGTGCAGCATTCTTCATAAGCCACCCAGCTGAATGAAACCTAGATGAGTAACTTGCAGGGGGAATTCAGCATGGGAAAATCTAACCTTCCAGAAAATAATCTAGAGTCTGAGTACACGTTAGTCATTGCATACATTGCCAGAAAAACAATTTTAAGTAGGTGCAGGTCTGATGTCCCATATAAAAGGTAAATAAGAGGCCAGCTGTCTGCCTAAGTCACTTGGAAAGGTACAGGACCACTGAAGGACTATTATGTCACTGCTGACTGCTGTCTTTAATAGGGCAGATGCTGTCATACCTCCACTCACCAGTAAGAAGAACAGAAAAAAACACAAAAGAGAACCTGATGTATGCTTACTTTCCCCTGCATGATGATCGTTTAGCTCATCTTTTTGTCTATTTATTGGTCCTATCTAGCATAAGATGAAATAGCTAACACTATTCTTTTCCTGTGCAGCCTTTTAAAAATTTGATGCTCATGTAAATTTAGATAATATTTCCTCGCCATTTGGTAAAGAATAAGTGAAGATGGATACCACATAAAGCTAAATTTAGGCAATAGATATTCTTTTCCTATATTTTTTCTTGGGGATACGATACTAAACATAAAGTTCAAAAAAACATGAAAAACAGTTATAGCTCTGTAATAAAAAGAAAAGTATTTTTTATCTTCAGCTAATTATGAATTGCTGCAGAGTTACTAAAATCAACAAGTCTGTTTTAGATTGAGAAACTAAGACAAATTTATTAAAATCTCTTGCCTCCAGCTGCCTAGCAACCTGGCAGGAGCCACAGGAAAAAAGGCAAGTCTTTATTAATCCCTTTCTCGGTCGAGTAAGAAAGATTACTTTTTGCCTTCTTCCTTCAGCTCTCCCCCCTCAATGGACAGAATTTCTGTGGTTTATATTTTGATCACCCGTTCAGAATTGCAGTTCCATTTTTTCCCTGTGGTTTGACCATACTTTCATCAATAGTGTTGACCAGCAATAGTTATTTGAACAGAGAACACAGGACACTCAGAAGAATACCCCATGGCTTATATCTAAGTGTATACCTTGCACCATATCTTGAAAATCCAATTCTTATAAAAGCAAAATCATTACAAAGACACAAGTACTCAGAGGACAGAATTGGGAGTACATGGGGGTTGTTTTCAATAGAAGTACAAAAGAGTTTTAAATCAATTTCAAAGTTCAATACCCTCCAAAGAAGGATAATGAGGAAAGTATATGCAGTGACTCTGCTTTGCTTGGGAATATTTTGTCAGTTTGCTGCTTCACCTAAGACACTTTACCTTGGCATTTGCTAGTTTGCTAAGTAGCTGGAGTAAGATATGCAAGCAATTGAGAGGGTCATAAAAGATGAGGATTAATTCTGCATCCTGACAACACTTACACAGTAACATCCATAGATCTGTTTTCCTAAATTTTCACCAGTTAAATTTGGTACATATGGTCAACCAATAATACTTCTTTAAATAAAAAAGTTAGCCAGCATGGGCAAGAAACATGCTGAATTATAGAGATGATGGATTTACATTCAGTTCATTGAACTCTGACCAGGTAGTTCTTGGGTTCAGAGAAGAACTTTCCTGATCATTTGTCCTCACTTTTTAGAAGCCAGCAAAACAGGCACAGTGGGTTGGTAGAGAATTAGCATCAGGTTAAAATAAATGAATTCACCATTGTCCTAAATTTTAGGAAAGGGGAAAGAGAAGAAATGGAGATTCTTACCAATATGGTTTCAAGACATTATGCTATTTGAAATGTCAGAAACAATCTCAATAAAGAGACCACGAGTTAGAGGGAATTTAAAGTGTTCCAGGCAACATAAGGAGTGCAATTTACCACATAGATAACATTATTGTATGTAGGACAGAGGTAAAATGTAGGCTATATCTGTTCCTGTTTCAGTATACTGAAATGAATGAGAAATATTCTCTGCTTAATATGCATGACTGTGTACCAATAAGAGTGTTACTAGGAATTCTGACAATAGATTGGTTTGTATTTTCAAAATCTGTCTTATTAAATGTAAAGCATTAAGCTTCTTTTTAATTAGGGGGTGATGCTAAGCTAACAGCCTAAAAAGAAAAGATATTTAGTGAAATTTTGCTTTGTCAGATGTCCCATAAATAATTGTTATTTCTGGTTTCTTAGATAATCTGTCAGTATTTTTTAACATGCAATAACTGTCTTATTAAATAGAAATTAAATGCCTATCATACAATATTGAAATTAAATTTTACCTCTTCACTAGTGGTCAAGGTAAGAGACATTGTGAGGTATGAACTCTAAGACAAGTTTAGAGTAGTTCTTCATAAAAACATCTCTGCTATGTATTAATATATACCATCAGGAATACCTGTGGGGTATAAATATGTCATCTTATGAGCATTTCTACAAAGAGATAGTGAAGCTGAACTACTTTGGCAGCCATATCGCAATAAAATGGCTCATTGATAGCTAGAGGAATAAACTGTATCTTGAAGGCAAGGATCCTTTCTCGTGGTATGAATCAGTTATTGAGTGTATCCCTCTGCTATTAAACATCATTTTGTCATGCATTCACACTACCTTGTTCCCTTTAAAGATGTACTTAATATTGCAAGGAAAAAAATGGTTTTCAGTTCACATCGTGAATTTAAATCCTCTTCTCTCAAAGTTTAGTGGTATTTTGAATAATTCTGGAACAAGTCAGTACAGCACAGACAGAAAGTTTGATTCACACTTTCAGTACACATATTGCCATAAAATTAAGAAGCTTTTGGTATTCTATTTTGAATACCCCCTTACCTTTTTTTAATTTAAAATCTCTTAAAAGAAAGAGCATGTCTTTTTATGTAGCTTCAGTGAAAGTTGAGTACAAACATTACAATCAATGGAATGAGTAAGTCCTAAACACTGTTTAGGCTTATTATTTATTCTTAAATATTATTTATATGCAAATTACTTGTTGATCTTATAAAATTGATCACGTACATATAAAAATTGTTGCTTATTTATGTAACTATTTATGGAAATATCGAAACATTGAAAGATTTGATTCTTTAAAAAGTGATCTAAATTCTTACAAGATACTGCTGGCTTGGACAGAAAAATAATTTTAAAAGTTTAACACAAACACACACACAAACTCTCTGGATAAAAATTGGATAAAAAGTAAGAGAGTTTTAATATAGTTGGCTTCAAATCAAAGAAACTTCCAGACATCTATTTTAATCAGCCAAGAGTCTTGGTGTATTTTGCCTGGAAAACTGTGATTTAATTTTAAATGTGAGTTGGTACGAGATTCCTAATTTAGCATTCAGTTGAAAAAAGTAGTAGAATATGGAAGACTCTTCTGGAAAGAATTAACTTGCCACTCTTCAGCAGCCCCAGGATAATACTTTTTCTTAGCTCTGGAAGATTATTGCAGATTCATTTAAAACTGTGGTCAAAAAATTAAATTTTGGCCATATCAATGGCCAACTCTGATATTTTTTTATACCCAAAGGACACACAGGGTCCACTGCTTTTTCACTTTTCTAAGACACAGATATGCACACACATACACAAATACACATGCACACAAATATATATTTCACATATGTCTGTGGACTGAGAAATGAAATAAAGGATACATGCTCATAAGAATTATATCAAGGACTTTCTTCAAAATGAAGCATTTTCAGAAAGCTGGCATTGTCAGGATGGTGAGAGTTGAACAAACAGCATTGAGAGAGAAGTGCTTGCTGACAGGTTTACAGAAGTACATGTAGCCTTTCCTTTAATAGGGGAGAGGTTAGGCACTAAACCACCACAGCAGACAAAACCTTGGGGTATTACACAGCTATCCATTTGCAGCTTTCACAGTGATGAATGAGGTTTTATCTGATGCCTTGCAGAGAACTGGAGAGAGAGAAAGAAGCAGAAAAGAGAAGATTTCTCATATGTCTGTCCTTCCCCCCCTTCAGAATTGGTAAGGCAGGTGATAAAAAGATAAAGACCTGAGTCATCTAATGAAACCCATCTGCTCCTACTTTCTGCTGTCAAGTCAGAGACACTCTCAGAAGCTCAAGGAACATGCAGAGTTAGTTTAATCAGAACTTACACTGAAGCAGAAATATTCTTGTAAAAGCACTCAAGGGCACCAAGGACAATACTCTATTCATCATGGAGTTCTAGATTTAAGGATATAGCTTCACTGATGCTCAGACTCCTAAATATTTTCAGTTACGTTAAGCAAAATTAAGGATTCAATAAAACCTGATAGATTGGAGCATGAGGAAAATTGTCATTGTATGTTTACTGCAAGGGGAAATAATTAATTAGTTCTTTATGTAAAGCATCTAATACTGGCTGGAATCATATGGAACATGTGCATTTCTCTCTAATGATAACTAGACTAATTCAGGAGAACGTTAACAATTAAATTAATAAATACATCCCTAACTTGAAAGAGTTTTCCCAGTCTTTCATAACAAACAATTGAAAAAAACCTAACAGGATATTTTGGTATCATGAGCTTTTGTGACAAAAAGGATGAAAACTTTACAAAACAAACTGGGGTCTTTTAAGGGAAAAAAAATTGGCCTCAGCTTGGAGAAACTGATTTTAGTCTGTGCACAGATATACTCCACAATAATCTTAAGTCCTAACTTCACCAGAGTGTGAACAGGAAACAATGACCAACTTTTCAGTTGAAATGGCTTCTTTAGACTGCTCGTCTTCATGTATGAATACTATTCAAGTAAGACAGGGCCATTTTCAATAACCACAGTGGAAGGCTGCCTGGATTTGCCTAGTGTTGCAGGCTGTTTTGCATCTATTATTATTGTGTTGCTTTTTTCAAAGCATTGCTGTTATGTCAGCCACAGCCAGTCAATGAAATTCAGTAGTATTTTGAGATGCTTAAAATTGTCATCATTGAATCTGTTTATGGAGGAAGCATATAGTCATTCTCTCTAATCTCCCTCTGATTTCCTATACAAATATTGCCAGGCTTACTCAAGGCTACAGGATTTAGTTACTCACTTGACTGAAGAGTATGTCAATGCAAATTCAGGCTGAAAAAATAGCATGCAAATCTCCAGGGCTTCAGCAATTTATAATTCAGCCACAGTATTAACAAAACAAAATAGCAATTATGCAAGGAATCAGCTGAAAGGGTATTTTTAATTTTAAATTTCTGCCTCTGTACAGCTGGGTGTTGGAAGCTAAAAGCAACACGAAGCATGCCTCCCCACTAGCCAGGCCTTTGTAAACAAGGCAACGCCCTGTACTGTACATTACTCTGTGTACATTTTGCAGCAAATTTATCAGTGTTAGCCCGGAAAGCAAATAGTTTTCTAGAGTGGTAGAATGTTCATTTTAATATTATTATTTCAAATATTTTTAGCTCTAACCATGACAGACAAATCAGTGCGGACTGTATAAAGGCAAGGTGGTGTGCAAACTTGGGGACGATGAAGGGGCTCTGTTAACTAGCATCAATCCTCACTGCATGTACCGCCTTGCTCTGAAATCAGGCCTCTGCTGTAAAGCCAGATTAGCTGAATTCTCAACTTTCTCATTCTCTGCCATTTAACTGCTCACATAACACGCTTGTAGAGACTTTCTAATAGACCTATTTACAATAAAGACTTGACTTCATGTACTCATATTTGCCCTAGCTGAATTTATTATTCCTCCTTATTAAGAATTGCTGAGGAACCCCCTGCTTCTGAGAGCTAGTACAGTTCCTGTTAAGTCTCTAGCATCCACACAAGGCTGTATTCGAGCCTCCCTAAGGACATAAATATACTGTTACTGAGGGAACTGCTATCAGGCCCCTGAAGGTACCCACAGGACTGGCTACTCCTGCATGGCCTCTCCTGGGACTTCTCCACCCTGCTTACAGCCCAGGACCCCAGAGCGCCACCAGCCCCTGCTCCAGCAATGCCACAGCAGTCTCCAGAATCCCACAGCATGGCCCTGGTCCTTGCTGAGCCAGGCCTTTATCCTGTCTTTTCCCCAAACCATTCCCATCCCCAGGGAGGTGCCCAATGCCTGCACCTGTGCCTGCCTCGGTGCCTCGAGCTCTTCCTTGGAGCAGTGGGACGGAGCTGGCCTGCTGCTTCATGGGGATCTCTGTGGAGGTTCACAGGGAGCTGTTGCTTTTGCAGTGCCCTGGCAATAGCTTGGACGCATCATCAGCTTTTTAGTGGGTGAAATCAAAAGAGGCAAGGAGTAAGCTCAAGCAGTGAAAATCAGCTGATTATATGATTCAGTTGTTAGGGTGTTCCCTGACAAACTTTTGGCCCAATGCAGCTAGACCTGTCCTACATGCCTACATGTAGCCTGGGTGATAACCAGTCCCAGCAGATGATTTGTTTATTTCCACTCTTTTCTGAAATAGGAGAGTGTATAGTTGAATGGATATTAGCTTGGGATGGTCACTCTGGATCTCAAGTCAGAGAAAAGCCCTAGTCACACTTAAGTTATTAGTGTAAATACAACTAAGAATAACTCTCCATTCATATTTTGGTCTTGACTATGTTTCCTGGAAATCCAGTTACCTAGCTCCATGGAAGATAACTTGAGGAGCATTGAGCTGAACCATGGCTGCCACCAGGGAAAGCCCCAAGTCACCAATAGGTTTCCCTCATATCAATTAGTCTACATGAGCATTCTGCAGATTCTAAGGCACCTGAAATGCCACTTATATGATAATATGTGGGCAACAGAATGCAGACTTCAGCGCTTACAAAAGCAACCTGCTCAACACCCCCACAACACACAGGTTTCTGCAATACAGCAGCTTTTGAAAAATTTGACAGTTCATTTTAGTCTGGGAAGGTGTATCACATAACAATGATTGTTCATAGAATCATAAAATCGTAGAATCATAGAATTGGTAAGTTGGAAGGGACCTTAAAGATTATCTAGTTCCAACATCCCTGCCATGGGTAGGGACACCTCCCACCAAACCCGGCTGCTCAACGCCACATCCACCACTGCCTTGAACACTTCCAGGGAGGGGGCATCCCTGAATAACCTGTTCCAGTGCTCTACCATCCTCATTGTGAAGAATTTCTTCCTAATGTCCAATCTGAATCTTCCCCCTTCCAGTTTAAAGCCATTCCCTTTCATCCTGTCGCTACATGCCCTTGTAAAGAGTCTCTCCCCATTTTCTTTTACTTCCAGGTACTGGAAGGTCACTGCAAGGCTCCCCAGAGCCATTTCTTCTCCAGGCTGAACAACCCCAGCTCTATCAGCCTGTCCTCATAGCAGAGGTTCTCCAGCCCTCTGATCATCTTCCTGGCCCTCCTCTGAACCCATTCCAACAGTTCCATGTCTTTCTTATGCTTGGCATTACAGACGTAGGCACAGTACTCCAGGTGGAGTCTCACAAGTTTGGAGTAGAGGGCAGAATCACATCCCTCGACATGCTGGTCACATTTCTTTTGATGCAACCCAGGATACGGTTGGCCTTCTGGGCTGCTGGCACACATTGCTGGCTTATGTCAAGCCTCTCATCAATCAGCACCTCTGCAGGGCTGCTCTCAATCACATTGTTCTCCATCTTGTATTGAAACTGCAGACTGCTCCAACCCAGGTGTAGGACTTTGCAGTTAGTCTTGTTGAACCTCATGAAATTTACATAAACCCACTTCTCCAGCTTGTCCTGGTCCCTCTGGATAACATTCCATCTTTCTGGCACAACAACTGCACCACTCAGCTTGATGTCATCTGCAAACTTGCTGAGGCTGCACTCGATCTTACAATCTGTATCATCAATGAAAGTATTAAACAGCACTGGTCCCATTATAGATTCGTGAGGGACACCTCTTGTCATGGATGCCCATCTAGACATCGAACTGTTGACCACTACTCTCTGAATGCACCCGTCTAACCAATTCCATATCCACCTAACAGTCCACCCATCAAATCCATGTCTCTCCAATTTAGAGAGGAGGACGTTGTGGGGAACTGTGTCAAAGGCTTTACAGAAGTCCAAATAGATCGCATCCATTACTTTTCCTGTGTCCACTGATGTGATCACTCCATCACAGAAAGCCAGTAGTTTCGCTCAGGCACAACTTGCCCTTAGTGCAGCCAAGGTTCATCTTCTGAATACCACCACTGCTTTAATATATAAAGCTCAAAATACTTGGGAGACAACTGTATAAATCAACATCTCTGCCTGACACAATTGCAGCCATAACCACTGGAAATGTTTCAAGTAAAAAACACGTAATTTTAAATTAGGAGACTTTAACAGTGTATATTGTAACAACAGGCTACCCAGGGAAGTGGTTGATTCACCTTCCCTGGAGGTGTATAAGACACAGGTGGATGAGGTGCTGCAGGGCATGGTTTAGTGTTTGATAGGAATGGTTGGATTTGATGATCCAGTGGGTCTCTTCGAACCTGGTTATTCTATGATTCTATGCTTCTAAGAACTTCCAGTTCTCCTCTTGGTCTGATTCATATCAGATTGTTTATATTATATTGCAGGACACATAAAAAGGTCTTTTTTACAAATATGTGGAATCCAATTCAAAGCCATATGAAATCAGTTGTATACTTTTCTTAATTTCCTAGAAGAATTAGGGTGGTAATGTGGCAGTGGGTGTCTCAAATATTCAGATGGGAAATATCACTGTGCAGAAATAGTCAGTTTTATTTTAACTGGACAGCTTTGACTGTTTTTGTATTTTATGTGAATTTACATGTTCATGATTGCACATTTTGATTACTCTAAAAATGCCTGGAGCCAGAGGCAGACACTTCAAATTACATCAAAATAAATGAATGAATATCAGTAGTAATGTTCATTGCTTCTGCTGGATACACATACTGGCAAAACACACTCATTAGTATAATTTGCATGTTTGAACAACATAACTTTAAACCCTTAAATAGGATGAAAATTAGCTTTCAAATTATGGAGCCTAGATTCAAAGTGATTTCATGAGTTTGCCACAGCAAATAAGTATGAAGATGAGAAGCAAAACAATCAATGAGGTATAAAGGACCATTAGCAGACCTGGAGTGTCTGGTTAGTGTCATCAGCTCTTCACCTGCATTAACCTGAACACTATCATGCTATTCACAATTACCTTTCTGACCTTTCTGGGTGTTTAGATAGCCTAATAACAAGTGGTTTTGTTATTTCCTTAAGCTTCTTACAGGTGGATTAACAGAATCTGAAACAAAAGTGAAACTTCAGTATTCCTGCCAGCTTAGCACTGGTCTTTTCTCCTGCTACCTCAGCAGTTTGTGTTTATCATCTGAGTGTCATGCAATTTTCTAAGTATTCAGACATAGGAGTAAAGAAAAAAAAAAAGGAAGAAGAAGAAGAAAAATGAAAGCTTTTGACAACATACTGCCACTAATCACAGATCAAAATATTGAAATATTTCATAGTTAAGGTAATGTTTATTTCCAGTACTCCCTCTCCTTCCTCTCCCACTCCTTTTCATGATCCTGTTGCTGAAAGGTTGATGACATTACATTTGTGACAACAATATCTTTTTGCTGAAATGTTCATATCATCTTTTTTTCTTTTCAAAGGAAAAATACCAAAGTGATCTCCCTCCTGTTGGTTTCTTTGTTTCAAAAGGGCAAATCATTGTGGCTCTTTCCTATGTGTCTGGCTAGCTTGGTACAGCTTTCATTTCTCTTTAGAAAATTCCAGCTGGCAATTTCAGACATAAATTCTGCAACATAAAGACAGTTGCCACCAAGCCACAAGCTGCAGCATCAGGCTATTTATTTCCCTTTATTTTCTTTCTTTCATTCCATCTATGTCTTTCTGAGCAATGTTTTCACAAAAATATTTTTCCTCTTTCAATACCAAGCAAATCCAAAATCTAAACAAAATGTTGGAAAGAGAATTAACAGGTTACTTTTTGTGCCTGCTTAGACTGTTCAAATGTGAGAGTAGAGCTGAAAAAATGTTTGCAGTTAAGTTAGACCATGCACCTAAAAGGTTGTCATGCCTAGCATTTGCACAGTCAACATTCATAAAATTTAAAGGCATTCCCGCAGTGTCAGACCTTGGCAGAGCTATGAGGAAATAGTATAATCTTGTTTTCCATTTATGCTGGCTAGCTGACATTTCTGTCTCAGTCTGGCATGCAGTAATCATTTAAAGAAGCCTGGCTTTTCACAGAATTTCTTAAACAAATGAGAGCTTTGGGCATTTTTTTCCTTTTTCAATTTTTTTCTGGGCATATAAATGTGCTATCAAATGTGACTGAGAAATTACACTTGCATGCACACACCTACACAAGACTCCTTTTGGTCCTGTTTCTTCTACTGCTATTTTAAACTCACACTGTGCACATATATATATATATATATATATGTACCTTCAGGCACTGTTTTGAGGTCACACATGTATACTATAGTTAGGGCAAGATTATATGCTTTTATGTATGGTCTTGAGATGGGCAACTGAAGTTGAATTTGCCCTTCTGTGTAGGAACTAGTCATTTAGCAGGACACAAAAACAGAGGCAAAACACTTCTGATAGGCTACCCATGATAACAGTGAGATGAGGGAAAGCCAGTGGTAAAAGTATTGCAAGTAACATGAGTTCAGGTAAATGAAGATCAGATTCCAAAGCTAAGTGACCACTTAGACAGAATTTGAATTCCTATGCTTTAGCAGCATAGCGGCAGGATTTAGCAGGACTCTGCACTGACATTCACATATGCACATATTAACTCTAAATCTGTGGATGTCTAGTTTTTGCCAGAAATTATCCAGTCGTCTAAAGTACTTTCTGTTTTTATGCACAAGTACCTTCTTTGGAACAGGACTAAGTTAATTCCCAAATTCAGACTTCAATATGACCAAATTAGGTGTTTTGTCACGTAAGGCAAAGTTAGACCAAGACTAACTGATTCACAGAACATCAATTTCTACAGCACAATTGCATGTATCAGTTCTGGGAAAAAAATATAACGTACTTTCTCTTTCCTTCTCTTACTGCTTTGGTACATTAGTGCAGTGTTTTATGCTACCACACAAAAGTTCAAAGAACAAAAAAATTACTAAAGTTGGAAGGGATCTGTGGAGGTAGTCTAATCAACTTCTGCCCAGTGCAAGATCAGCTACCAAGAGGTTTTCAGCACCGTTTTGAGTTGAATTTTGACTATCTACAAAGAAAGAGACTCCATAACCTCTCTCTGGGTGACTTCTTCCAGGCTTTGAGAACTCCCTCAGAAAAAAAAAAAAAAAAAGAAAACAAGAAAATAGCATTTTCCAAAGGTTGATTATGCTCAGTTCTTTCAGCCTTATCTCATGTGCAAGATGCTTCAGTTCCACTTCCTTGGTCATCTTATGATTCTTGGCTGGAGTTTCCAGTGTCTTAGATGTAGTCCATGATATAGAGATATACAGGGGACAAATAATATGTGTTTTGTCATGTATTTATTTTATATTGAGTAATTTGAGCCTGGTACATCTAATAAGTTCTTTATTTCTGTGTGAGTTGTAGGTGTTCAGGATATTTCAGGATTTGGCCTGTGTGCAATTTTTTTCAACTAGAAATTAAATAAAATAGTTACATGTAGTTGAATCTTCTCATTTTCCAGACTTTACAACTGTACAATCAAGGGTGTAATTAATTGTTAAAAATTATTTTGCTTTCATCAGTATTTTAGGCCATAATTGTACTTAATGGACTTTCACTTTTGAGGGCTAAAGGTAAAAAAAAAAATCAGCTTTTTGCTTCTGGATATTAATTAAATTTCACCCTGACAATATATACATCATCTGGATGCCTGATGGTTCACCTGAACAAAACTGTCAGTTTTAAAAGACGATTAACAATATCTCCCACTCCCAGTCTTCCCTTTTGCCAAACAATAAAAAGAAATCACTTACCAAGAAAAAAAATAATTTCTTGAAATGACTTTTAAACTAAATTAAATTGGTTATAAATTTGATACCAAGACCTCTAAAGAGTGAAGTCATGACTGACAAAAAAACAGTACAGGGTCCCCTAAATGAAGCTTCTCCCTGCATTCTCTTCAGCCTTAATTTGGAAGACACATTCTTAGGTCAAGTTATGTCATAGTAATTTCTTGGCTTCTCAAGTTAGAATTGCCAAAATAGTGCCAGATTATATCAAAATGTATATTCATATACTTGTGAACTAGAAAACGCAGTGAGTTTAGCAACTCATTTTATATAGATCATTAAACAGCTGTCAGAAAGTAACAGTCTGGGGTCACTGCTACTGTGGACTGAAAGCAGAACAGTGACCTGTGACAGGTAATAAAAGCTCCATATTCTGTTATTACTGGGGTGTGTTCTTATTATCTTTATTCCAACCCTCTTTTTTTAACTGTCACCCAATTTCTAATATTTATAGCTTGGATTCTGAAAGTCTTTTATATTGCTTGATTATCACATTCTAGAGTTAAAGATAAAAGATAACCTTTATTCTGAAAACAAGATAAAGAAAGAAATACAATTTATGTAAATGCTCGGAACAGATTTATGCTTTCTTTCTGTATTTCAGCTAGAGGATCTGGAAGAGAATGTTTTGATTTGTTTCCTCTGTGTATACACCCAGGAGTTAGAGAAGCAGAACAAAGTTCCTGTGATCCAGGAGGAGGTGGTTAGAACCTTGCATGCCCAGCTAGACACCCACAAGTCTATGGGGCCAGATGGGATCCACCCAAGGGTATTGAAGGAGCTGGCGGATGTGCTGGCCAAACCCCTTTCCATCATCTTCCAACTGTCCTGGAAGCCTGGGGAAGTTGCACTGGGCTGGAGGCTGGCTGATGTTGTGCCCATCTACAAGAAGGGTGGCAGGGAGGATCCAGGGAACTACAGGCCTGTCAGTCTGACATCAGTGCCAGGGAAAGTCATGGAACAGGTGATCTTGAGTGCTATCATGAAGAACATGCAAGAGAACCGGGTGATCAGGCCCAGTCAACATGGGTTCACAAAAGGCAGGTCTTGCCAAACTAACCTGATCCCCTTCTATGACAAAGTGACCCGCCTACTGAACGAGGGAAAGGCTGTGGATGTATCTTCCTGGACTTCAGTAAAGCCTTTGACACAGTTTCTCACAGCATTCTGCTTCGGAAACTGTCAGCCTCTGGCCTGGACAGGCGCACACTCTCCTGGGTGGAAAACTGGTTGGATGGCCAAGCCCAGAGAGTGGTGGGAAATGGTGTTAAATCCAGTTGAAGGCCAGTGACAAGTGGGGTTCCCCAGGGCTCAGTGCTGGGTCCAGCCCTGTTCAATGTTTTTATCAACGACCGGGATGAAGGCATCAAGTGTACCCTTAGCAAGTTTGCAGACGACACTAGGCTGGGTGGAAGTGCTGATCTTCTGGAGGATCGGGAGGCTCTGCAAAGGGATCTGAACAGGCTGGACCGCTGGGCTGAGTCCAACGGCATGAGGTTTAACAAGAAACTGTGTGACCAGCGTACTTGGCACTGCTGAGACCACACCTTGAGTACTGTGTACAGTTCTGGGCCCCTCACCCCAAGAAGGACGTTGAGGCTCTGGAGCGAGTCCAGAGAAGAGAGACAAAGCTGGTGAAGGGGCTGGAGAACAGGCCTTATGAGGAGCGGCTGAGAGAGCTGGGGTTGTTTAGCCTGGAGAAGAGAAGGCTGAGGGGAAACAGGGGACAGGACAAGAAGGAATGGCCTCAAGCTCTGCCAGGGGAGGTTCTGGCTTGACATCAGAAAAAAGTTTTTCAAGGAAAGTGTCATTGGGCACTGGAACAGGCTGCCCAGGGAGGTGGTTGAGTCACCTTCCCTGGAGGTGTTTAAGGCACCGGTGGACGAGGTGCTAAGGGGCATGGTTTAGTGTTTGATGGGAATGGTTGGACTCAATGATCCTATGGGTTTTTTCCAATCTAGTGGTTCTGTGATTCTGTGATTGACAGGAGTAGTTTTGTTTGTTTTCTTTTAACCAGGTTCCTTTTGGTGGGGAAATTATATAAGAATACTTTGATGGGGGAAGATACAGGAAGTATTCAAGGTATGCTAATGGAACTTGGAAGAAAAAAGTGTTCTCTCTCTCACCTCATCCTAGTCCCATCATATAAAAATCAAATCACATAGCATATTATACTTCCTTTGGGTGTACAGAACTATAAAGACAAGAATAACTAAGACCATTTATGTGTAATTTAACTTCTAATGTCATACAAATCACAGGTATTTACTGGCTTGTGTTTCAGAATGCAATATTCCTATAGCGACATGAAATGCTGTTAAAGGATGTGAATCTGCTCTCGATTTTCTTTATAAAGTAGATGCACTTAGAATGATGTTGTAAACTGTCCCTAATTTACTTGGATCTTCTATCCAAGCTGACAATCAGATACATGTTTATAGAATGACAAAATAAAATGCACTGAGCACAGCTAGTGATAAAAACTTCTGAAAAGGAAAAGTTCCTCTCTGAGGAATGATCGTACATATACACGCATCTACATTGACAACCACACAGGGATCTTTACGAATACAATATAAAAAGATCAGCAGAGGAAAACTTCTACATTTTTAGAATTACCTCTTTATACCAATATATCACATAATTTGTAAGGTTTTTTCTCTCAAATACTGGGGTTTTTTCCTCACCTGGGCACACAGTTCTCTGTAGTTTCTGCTTGTGAGGTGAATAAAGGAAGGATTTTTTTTTCCTTGTTCTATTTGATAGATTTTCTTCTATCAGTCTAGTTACTACCACTTGATCACTCTGTAGGGTTCAGCTCATCTATATGCATGTTCCATATCCTGATCTATATGCCTGCACAAGATCTTGCCGCCTTCTGATTCTTTTTCTAGAATAAAACATGAATTATAACTGAATAGTACCCAATAAAAATTACAAGATTTTGATCTTCATGGGAATCACACATTCCATTTGGTCACAAATATCGTGTTCTAGTTGCTGTACTGTAAAATGAAGATTGTATCTTTACTACCACTATGTGAATTCCCAACTGTCCAGATCTAAGAAACAGGTAATTTAAGCACAGTTAGTAAGATTGTGACAAGACATCAGAGTAGTGGGACAGTTTTCACATATGACGAAAATGTCTGCCCATGGTCTGTGCACATTTATGGTTTTTTAGCAAAAGTTAATGTTTTTGAAATTAAAAGAAATTATTGGGTCATTTACTCTAAAAAGTTTATTCAATTCAAAATTCACTAAGATTCTTCAGCCTAAATCCTGCTCTGTTGTCACTGAAAGTCTTCTCTGGCATGATAATTAAAAACCAAATGAATAACACTTTGTTGGCATTTGCTTATGATGCCAGATTTGGCTGTGTTTGTGCAGAGGCTGAAAAATATCTACACAAAACCAGTTTATTGAGATCCTTAATTTTTAATGACTGTTTTTGCTAAAATAAAGTCTTCCACTCTGTCCTGGTAGCCCAAAATTTCTGGGTGACAAGTTGTAGATGCGTATTGAAGTCCAAGAACTAACAGCACAGAATCATAGATATTAGAAGTGCGAAAAGATTGTGCAACTTATCTTCTGTACTACAAGGAATAGAGTAGCTTTATTTAGTTTACCTTTGAATGAAGCAGTAGAGATTTCAGAAATTACTTGCAAGCCTTCTTAAGCATTCCCATTTTTCATTTAAGTTATGCTAAACACTACTAATAAAATGCTGTACCTTTTCCACTACTTTGATTATTTCCTTCGCCATCAAATTTTGATGGAAAGAACCCAATAAATTTCAGTTCTTTCCTGTCAAGTGGTTAAGCATTAAGGGGGAGGAAAATAACCATAATAAGGGGAGAAGAATTTAAACTTGTTTCTATCTGCAGGATTTATTGAGGGATGGAATTTTTATTCACCTTTGGGTGGAGATTTGGAGGTGGAACTTGTATTTTCAAGAAAGATTTCATAACAAATGAATACATTTTGCTAGACAGATGCTCTGATTGGGCTTTGTGTTGGCTGTTAAAAATATAAATTGCCCAGGGGTTGTCATAAGGAGTAAATACCTGGAAAAATGATTAGTACATTATTACGCTCAATATCCTTTCCTTCTGAAGGTTTTACAAAATATTTTAGACCTTCAGTAGGTCATTCTGTACCTTAGAAATTAATTGTAGATTTGTCTGTCTTCTTTCAGAAGAATTGAATAACAGTTTGTTTATTGTACCTTTCTGGGGCTATATTGTTTTTTCTATGTCATGGTTTGTCATAGGAATATGTTTGTCCTTCCATTTAACTTTGTAATTAGTTCTTGGTCATAAGAAGGACTATAATCAATGAATATCTTTGAATACTGTTTGCCATTGAATTGTAAGATGAGTACATGGTCAGTATTATTGGACTGCAAAAGAAAAACTCACCACATAAAACTACCAGGGTTATTGTATAGTCCAGTAGGAGATACTGCTGTAGTGAGGCATTAAGAATCATTACACAACATCACTTTTTTTTTTCTATCATGAACAGAAACAAAATGAGAACAACACGACAGAAAGGAGGAAAATACAGACCATATCAAGGAGTTTCTCCTGTGTATGTACTGAAGACAGACAGAGGTTTAATACACTCACAAACACAGGAAACACTAAATATAATGACACCAGCACAAAAGCTCTCCCTGAGATAACATCACTGACATCACTGTCTTTTGGGATTTGGATCTCCTTAAAGGCCACTCCTAACACCTCCTTTGCAATCTATTCCTCTGTATCACATACGTGTTGGACAATCAGATCTAGCAAAACTCCCAGTAAAATAATGAAAGCTGTATAGGCATAAAGGGTACATGAAAACACAACAATGGTATTTTGGTTTGGCCTCAGGAGCTCAGGAGAAGCCTCAGAGAGAAAAGATATTCTTAATAAATAGCAGTCTAGGTCAGGTACTTTTCTGGTCCATTTGGTTGAAGCTTTTGAGAAGAGGGGAATTAATAGCACTTTGTTCTCTTAAGTGTTCATAAGGACGGGTCATAAACTTATGATATTTATGCCCTGGAGACTTATAAAAATACATACAAGCACAGATCAGTCTGTAGTTATGAAGAAAAAATACTTCAACTCTAATTTCCATTTAGAAATTTGGACAATTATATAATTCCTCCTTATTTAGTAGAGATAAAGAATATTCACTCTTTTCAGGGATATGCAAAGTAGGTTATTTGAGTTTGATGTATTGTTAGGTTTAATTTGGCAAGAATGAGAAATGTAACACACATAGAATCATAGAATGGTTTAGGTTGGCGGGGACCTTAAAGATCATCTAGTTCCAACCCCCTGCCATGGACAGGGACATCTCCCACCAGACCAGGCTGCTCAAGGCCCCATCCAACCTAGCCTTGAACACCCCCATCCTCACCATGAAGAATTTCTTCTTATTGTCTAATCTAAATCTTCACCCTTCCAATTTAAAGCCATCCCCCTTCATCCTATCTTCTCAGGTTCCCTCGCATAGCCATCTCTCATCAGAAGTATACTTAATATGGAAGTTAAAATACAAACCAAATTTAAACTATATAACTTATATGCCTTTAAAACTTCATGAAGACAAAAAAAAAAAAAAGCAAGCAATAGGAAAATTAAAAAAAAAACAAACCAGAAAGGGGTATTTTTTGGGGTGCAAACTGCTCCCACCTACATCTGCTGTAATTTACTTCTTAGTTTGGGATTTCCTGGGGTTTTGTTTGTTTGCTTGGTTGGTTGGCTGTTTGTTTAGGGCAAAGAAAGAAGAAGAGAAAATGTTATCAGGAACTAAGGGCTTTTCAAAACTGAAATAAAATGAGAACTCTATCTTAAATTTTGTGACACATTTTAGCCTAGATCAAATTATCATGCTGCAGTCTTGGAGTGGAAATACATAGACATACCCTTCACCATATCACTGCTGTAGCTAGAAAGGTCTGTAGTGGATTGAACTAATGGAGGATGACAATTTCCAAGTGTTTCTACTGAGAAAGTGTCATAGCAGCAAATATAGACAATCTAAAAAAACTCCAGAAAACCCTACATTAGAAATGAAAAGAGACCTCTACTCAGTTTTGCAAATTCTGCATCAGTTGAACCTCCACAGTGTCACAGTGTAAATTTCCAGCTGCTAGAAAAAAGACACTTCATGGATATTGTCAATTATTACCATACATGGAAGTGGATGCTTCTAAATTTTTTTCAGAATTGCAGATCTCCTCTGAGAGTGTGAGTTTTCTTCTTTTCTTTTTCTATTCAGGCCTTGTTTGAAATATGACCAGGATAAATCCTCATAAGCAAGATAAGTCAGATAGTGCCCAATGAACACCTGTAATTATCTGAGATCAGTTTTAGCTTATCCTAAACTATTGCTTTGAGAACAAATTATATTTTGACAAAAAACTATTTTTTAGCTTGTACAGAATTTGAATTGGATCAATTTTTAGAATAAAGCAAATGTTTGTTTTCTGATCTTTTCATGCATTAATATAATTGTTTCCACTGCAAAGTTTATGCATATTAACCATTGTTCTGCACAGGGATGTTAAGGAAACAAATGACCCCATATTTTTACTTTTTCATGCACATTTCACATGCAACATCTGACAACACCTTATACGGACTATCCAACAACTTTGAGGAACACATGTTAAGAATAGATAATGTGGGTTTGTTTGTTTTTTTTCTCCGTTGCTCTGTATTCATTTCAGGGAATAAGCTGAAGAACAAGAAAGGATTGGGCCTACAGGAAACAACAGAATGTAAAGAATGACACCAATAACCCACTACATAAAATAGCATATAAGAGCTTTCCAGACAAAACCACTGTTGGCTCCATTCTTCAGATGCAAATACTTTATTTAACCAAGAGCTGTGCCTGAATGTTATAACTAAATTCTAAGGGTCCAAACACATATGCCTCAAAGTTCTCCTGTGAGCTTTTAATATTGAGACTGGAATATGTAATTGATCCTTTTTGTAAGTTTTATCTTATTATCACTGAGGAAAGCAATGATTAAGCTAACTGAATCATTGTCTGCAGTTACTATTATATGTGTGCAGCCTTGAGAATTATTTTTCTTTCACTGATAATGACAAAACATCTGTCCAATAACTCAGACTTATGCACACTCACAAAACCCATTCCTTTTTTCTGTCTCATTAAGCCAGTTAGATAACCTTAAAATGTGCAGCACATTTAGGGAGGGGAATTGATTGGGAAGGGTGGGAGGAACTTCGATTATGTGCATTCTTCCCCCACCATCCAGAGTAAGATATTGTTCAGAAATTAATTCAATGATCTTTTGTCATGAGAAAATTCTCCACATTCTTCTGCAATACTAGAGGTTACACTGCACGGCAAAGGAAGGACATTTTTTCTGTACATTATTTTTTAATTGTTAACATAATTTCAGTTTCCAGCCTTTATTTCAAGAGAATTTTTCTCTGATTAGGAAACTTCATTTTCTTTCTTTAAACACATTTAATCAGTAACTGGAATGCTCTACTGCAGTCTCTTAATTATATCTCCTAACTTTTATCCCAGTTTTTTGCTTTGACAAAAATAATCTAGGTTATATGATGATGAGAACAACTTTCCTAATTTAAATATGAGTATTTTTTTAGCTCTTAATATAGGCTTTAGACCAATGACTAAGTAGTTAGTATTTCCAGATGTTGTTCCTTTCTACCTACATCCAGGTACTGCTCAGCTGTGTTTGAAGTCAAGTAATCTATTCACACACACAAAAGAGAAGGAAAAAAGATCAAGTTGAGAAATGTTCTGTGCAGCTGAACTGTAGACTCATAAATTCCTCACTCTAATGTTTACATACCTCTGAATGGCTTCAATTGCTACCAGCCAGGGGCCTGGCTGTTCTGCTTGCCACATAGAAATCTGAAACCTGTAACAATTTCATAAACAATGGACTCTAACCAAGAACACATGCTAGCAGGCCACTATGTAAGGCACTAAATATCCAGGGAATATGAAGGAGGGGAAAAGGGGGAGAAGGAGAGAAAGAACAGTGAATGTTTTCTTAAATGAAGTAGGACTGTCAGTTAAAGATCATTATTGTTTTTCTACTTCAGGAGATTTTACACCCTCTGTGTTTTAACTAAAATAAACTTTCATGTTTGTCTCTGCAACAACCTGCTATGAAGTATTTATGCTAAACAAACATGGACTATAAAATACTCACATCCGCTTTACTGCTGTTTACCTAGTTTACTCACTGTTTTTGCCAAAGATTTTTGAAGCTTACAAGGCAATTTGTCACAGCAGTAGGACACAGAATCTCCTTCTCCATATTACATATAAATTAAAGTGCAAAGAAAATGTTTAAACTTATTTTTCCAGCCTTATTAAACACTAGAACTTTTCATCCCCACCACTTAAACTATCTACAGCTATTAGGATTCCACAATTTCTCTAGAGAAATCATTCCATGGCCTAATAGACTCCACCATAAGGAAATCCTCCTGATATAATTGAGCCCACATTTGCTTAATATGTATTCTTTAGCTTGGAAAATTCATAGATTTTTGCTTGAGAGAGGAGGGAGTAAATCCTGTGGCTATGACATGCTTTCAGATTGTAAATGAAGTTCAACTCCAGAAGTGGAGAAGTGATCATAAAATGTGCCATCTTTTATTGATGAAGTATGATGTAATGTCTTGAAATTTAGTATTTTCTTTTGTTATTATTTGAAAACTCTGTTGGCTTCTCAGGAAGGGAACCCTCATAGAAACTAGAGTTTGGAGGAACAATTACACCTGAAAAATGCCAAGGTGATTTGACAAAATTTATCCTTCCAACTCTGCTGCACAAGCAATATTATGTACATTTGATTATTTTCATAACTTAACCTATCAACTGAATTTACTGTAGTTGAGTGTATTTAAATGGGGAGCATGTATCTGAATAATGCCTCTTTAAAAGTTTAGCAGAAAAATATCCAACTAGCTAATACTACATTGTAAAGAGAGTCAATATCATAGCCCAAAATTCCCCCAATTTTACCCTTTTCTGTGTTTCAGATGTGCTTTTCAAATTGATGATGCACAAATGCGTAAGTAACTTTCTTTCAATACCTGAAGTATAACTGTAGAAGTAATTTTTACCTAAAAGATACATATATCTACCCAGCAGCATATTTGCAAAAGTTCTAAGAATAGACATACTGAAGTCTGTTTCAGATGTTGAACTGGGTAAAAAATGGGTAAAATTCAGCAGGAAAACAAAACCAAAAGAAATGTATAGCTGTATTTCTTTCCTGTTGTTTTAGTTGGATAGGATCGGTGTTGCTTATATCACAAGTTCTTCTATCAGTTTTATCGCTTGGACTGTCCCACTGTCCTCGTCAGTAAAACTGTACTCTTCTGCTGACCCATGATGCCTGCACTGCCTTGCTATGATTGTACTGCAAGTTTCAGATATATTTGATTTGACTTCTAACACTTGAAGGCTCTTAATGAATGGATCTTTACAAATTTGTGGAAGATATTTCAAGATTTAAGAAAGAAAGAAAGGAATGTGGATTCAAGAAAATTTTGGAAGACAGAAAGCTTACAAAATTAAGAGAAATTGTAGTCTCATCTTCTTCAAAAAAAATCTAAAAAGAAAATTTTCTAAAAATACTACTGACAATCAGCATGCAAAGAAACCAAATGACTCCCTACTGGCTCATGCTAAGCTGCAGCAAAATGCTGCACACACAGTGTTCTGAACTCAAAGAGCAATGATACTTGTCTCTTTTGATTCCTCTATGGGTTCTTTGTTTGAACACACCCATATGATGACACCATCATGTTTCTCTTCCAAAAATTTCCCAGGGACTCTCAGAAGCACCATTGTTAGGCTCACCTTTGTACAAAACAGTGACAGTACTTTTGATCATACATTGGTTTCTCCATATCTGTTGTGATGTCTTTCCCACCAATGTCACACTATATTTATGGAAGAATAAGTAAAAGAAAAGGAAATGAAGAAGCATAGCTGATGATTTGAAATAAATAAATAAATGGGAAGTATAGTTGAATGTGCTAAAATAAAACAGAACAAATCAGCAATATCAATCTATATTAGGCAATCAAGGTCAGCCTGTCCTGTTTCTCTTGCTTGTAATAATGAGATTATGCAGAACAATCTATATGACATGTATTTCATATTCCACTATGCATCACATGCACAAAAATACATTATCCACAACTCTTTTATGAGCTTCAGATCTATAATAAAGGATCAAAACTAATGACTTTGTCACAAAATTGTGGAGAAAAAAAGATCTTTTACCACTTGATATCTAACATTACTAATGTCATTCCTAAATTCCAACACAGGTAATTTTCTTTGGGAGAATTCCTAGATGATTTTTTTTCCTATATGTGAAAACTAAAGAAGATACAGTAATGTAAGCCATTCAGCTTCAAGAAAATATCTTCCTAAAACCAATTTTGATTATTTAAACTTTTATAAATATATAAGCAAGATTCACCCAGCTGAGCTACAATTTAGGCCATAGGCACACTCTGGCTTACTTCTTTCCTTTTTCTTGTCTCTATACTGCATAAATACGATTTCTTTGTCTGCCTTTGTGAAAAGGCAGATAATCTTCCTGTCTGTATCACACACAAATCTTTTTGATCTCAGACAGGTGTCTTAATATCTGTATATGTTAGTATTCTTAAAAATAGATGAAGAATAATTCCATTTATTCTCATTGTGAGGAAAATATTCAATGAACATAGATTTTGTAATACCCTATAATACTTAATTAACCTGAATTTTCCATGTGTTACTGTGCTATTGAGTTATATATCAGAAATTGCTTACATATGTAGGTCTAAACAGAGTTTTTAAGGTACATATACAGCTTATTCAATGCAATCATTCAAGTGGAAAGTAAATGGGAAACTGAGTCTATAGTGTAATATCAGATTACTTTATCATATCTTAACATATCTAGCATTGTCTTCTATGTTGCTAAATACGCTGAAGCAATTGGAAACTTATCACTGGTCAGAAATAGCATAATTTTACCCTTTTATCAGGCCTCCAAGTCATAACTCAATTGACACCACTTTAAAGGTTCACTGAACATCTAGCAGCTAATATTAAGTAGTATCCCTTGGTATTATGGAAAGAGGAAAGGAAGGTTTAAGTTGCTGTCTGGAAAGGGTACCTATAGACTACTAATTTTTTAATTCTTTTTTTTTTAACTCTCTCAGTTTGTGAAGATATAGGAACAGATTACAATGGTTTCTAGGAACAGCGTAGAGCAGCGGAAGAGAAAAAGACGTGTTCTTATTCTTCCTGCTATTATAGGCAATTTACACTGTTTATCCAAAGCAGCTTGTTGTAATTTGATTGAAATAGTGCTAACAGTCAAAATGACTCAAATGTTCCCACTTCAAACTGCTAAATATGATCACTGTTGTCTCACAGTTGTCACTGATGCACTTGTCAAGCTTTTTTCTTTCTTACAAGAAGGCCAGGGGTTGGCCTCCCAAGGGAAGAAGGGCTTATTTCTATGCCCTAAACCACAGTTTTGCTGAGATCTACAGTTTTCCTGAGATCTGCAGTTTTGTAATCTGCAACCCATGAGCTTGCATCAAAGACAGCCTGTACGCCTGTTCTTAACAATCACACATTTAGTAATACATCTTATGTGACTGTAAAAAAAGAATATGTTAATTAATTAAACTTTGAAATTATATTCTCACCTAAATTGATCTAATCCTACTCTTACTTGCTTTCCTTCCTTCTTACTAGTTTCAAATTAGACTTTTATTTGTCTAAATAAGTAGTAGCACTATCTTTAGATCTAATCAGTCTAGTCCCATTGTAACTAATAGAAAAATAGAACTATAAAACTGGGTGGGAGAACTGGTTCTGTATCCTATCAATTGATTCGTCTACATCTTACCCATTGATTCGTCTATATCTTATCTGTCATATGCATATGTTCACAATAAGGACTACTATTTAAAACTGCAGTGCCAGATGAGACCCTTGTTTTGCCTTATGGATGAATATTAAATCTAACCATGCTTTAGTGTATAATCGTAATTATCTGCAGAACTCTTACCGTAGCTTTATTTGTGTGCCAAAGACATTAGTGAAATCTACCTTCTTTTGGGAACTATTTTCAACATTTAACTTTCTTGTACTTGATGCAATTAAAAGCTTTGCCATCACTTATAAAAACACATATTCTTGAGTAAGTTATCTCAAAATAAAATCTGAGTGCAGACAAAGCAGTTTACGGTCTTCACTACAAACATGCGATCAGGTCAAGGAAAATCGAAAACCTCCCTGTAGTCTTTCACAGAATTACAGAATCACTAGGTTGGAAAAGACCCACAGGATCATCGAGTCCAACCATTCCTATCAATCACTAAACTATGCTTCTCAGCACCTCATCCACCCATCTTTTAAATACCTCCAGACTTCCAGGGAAGATGACTCAACCACCTCCCTGGGCAGACTGTTCCAGTGCCGAATGACACTTTCCGTGAATTTTTTTTTCTGATGTCAAGCCTGAACCTTCCCTGGTGGAGCTTGAGGCCATTCCCTCTTGTCCTGTCACTTGCTACTCTGGAGAAGAGGCCAGCTTCCTCCTCTCCACAACCTCCTTTCAGGCAATTGTAGAGGGCAATAAGGTCTGTCTTTATTGAGCATATGAATCATGTAAGAATTGCATTTTGCCTAGCCTTCAGTAAAATTCAACATTGTGAGTAACTCCTTTTGAGAATACACTTTTTCCTTTCCCACAGAGATAACAGAGATGGGTAAATTTAGACAGGATAAACTTACCAGATTAAGTGAAAATCCTTGTATGTCCCTTTTTATCATTCAGATCTTATTTGTGAGTTATAAACTGTAGTAATTTGATGGCCCATTTGCATATTTTGGAATGCTGTTCCTACTGTAGAGCTAGCAGGCAACTTGCTGTGATTACTGTTTTCTGACTAAAAGAATGTAATGAATGGAATAATGGAATGTGTGAGGTCAGGACTGAGAAGTATCAACAAAGATTAGTAGGAGATAAAAAGCTGGAATAGCATATTTTACCACACCAGCCAATGACTGAATCACAGTGTCAAGTTTGTATATAAGCCCAAGCAAAGGTACCCAGATCTCACGATAGTTTTGTGGTTATATTTCAGGAATTCTTTTAGGGGTTAGAAAGAATGAGGCTTGGTCAGTGTTTGAGAAAAAATATGTTCCTACCTCTATCAGTTGTATTAATCTTCAATCAGATTTATAAAAATAAGACTAATATTAAAATTTAAAGAACTTGTAACTGAAGCTGTCAAATCTACTTTGTTAAGATCTTCTATTATGAAAGTAAGGCTGGAAGATAGAAGTAAGGAGCTTTGATGGAACCACATGAAACCTGATCTGAGAAGAAAATGTTACTCCCTACAAAAATACATATATGCACACATATACGTTTGTGCAAAAAACATCTGTACATTACAATAAATCTACATTTTGTTCTCTTATAAGAAAAAGTCCTTGATATTTCCAGATCCATTTTAGAAACATAAACCTTGTTTATTTCTGATCTGTTTATTTCCCAAGAATACTAATCTATGTTTTTCCTACTCCTTTTCTTCCAGATGCTTGTGGGAACTCTGCTTCTGTACGACATCAGAAAAAAGGAAACTGTATCACTGTGGCATGAACTGTCATTACAAATTATTGAAAATACATTAAAGACTTTAGTATGAAGGATTTCTTTTAATATTATTTTGTCACCAGACATTTCAAGGTTTGTTGTTGAGAAGGAGCAAGACCAGATCAATAAAAAAGAAAAAAACCCAAGGATGCTATGAAATTTCTTTAGTTCAAATATTAAAGACTATTCGGGATCTTTTATGTTTATTGCATTTGTTCTTTTGGTTTAACAGATCAAGTTTCTTTCTGAATTTAAAATCAATATTTTGTCAGAGTCTTAATGCAATTATCAAATGTCAAATGTCTTTTGTTAAATATCAATTGTTTTATTTAAAAAATAAATACCCATAGAACTTTTATTCCTGACATTTGTAAACAATTTTTCAGTTTTGCTCATAAATTTTTTAGTATCCTCTGTTTCATGATTGAGTCCACAAGAAAAAACAAGCAAAAATCCCTGACAAGTAACTACTTGAGATAATCAGCTTAGCTTAGAAGCTCAGATGGGTAGACATAATAGTTCTCAAAAACTGAACACTTAATAATGCATCCAAAATTTATTAAAGAAAGAATTGGCTGACTTTGATGGAAAACAGTTTGACTTTACCCTTTATAGCACTACTGTCTACTTCTCCATTTAAGATGAACCAGTGTATTTTTTAACTTTCTTTAACAAAAGGCTAGTGTCAGTCAAGAAAATACACACTAGGACAAACTTCCTAGTGATTTATGACAGAATATGCTGTAATTGACTCATGTTTTCCCAGTGGTTTGAACTAAGTTGGCTTTTTATGTATGGTGATTCATGGATTTTCTGAGGACTATATGCCAATACTTCCAAGTAAACTATTCGATGCAGTGAAATTGTTTCTACATTACTGTTTTCTTTTAACATCTAGGTAACTTTTTCGTAAAAAAAATATAAGATTTCATGTTGAATAAGAATTTGGAGTTTTTTAAATATATTTTTCAAAGGTGGGGGTTTGTTTCATTGTAAGGAACGAAATTTGAATTCTTATATCTGCAGTAATGCACTGTGCATTAACAATTGCATGGTTTTCCCCACAGGTTTTATCTTGCTAATGTATTTTCTCTATGGCAAAGTCAGCCTGACATACAATAGTATCTTGATACAGTTTGAGGCATTTTTTGAGTTACTTGTTGAAACAGTAAAATTTAATGGTAGTTTATTTGAAGGAAAATCAATGAGAAAAACCGCACAATAGAGAATTCACTGGGCCAGCTACATGTCAACAAGAGGGTGGTGGTGGTAGTAAGCTTCTCAGTATAATATTCAGAAGGTACTAACAGTTAAAGTTCATAGCTGATGTCTGGTCTTTTGGCAATGTTCAAGGGATAGTTAGAGTGAAACAGAGATGCTGTAATTAGGAGATATGGAGAGCAGTAGTCTTTAAGAAGAAAGGTAGATAAGCTTTACAACTGAAATACAGGTAAAGCAAACACTAAAAGGTGTTTCACAAAAGAAAAAAAAAGGTCTTCCAAGTAATTCTAATGATATTCAGATAAATGGTTTACATTTCAGAGCATTATCTTTAATACACTGGATCATCACTGTATCTGTACTTAATACTTCTGCGAAAGTAAAGAGCCGTAAGGTGGGTTGTATCACACTGAACTTATGTTTGGCTAAACAGAGGCATTCACTGACTTTCCCCTCCCATAATTCAGTGGCACTGATAAACTTATACAAGGATCCTTGATGTCCAGAGCATTTCTCTTTTCTTTTCACAGTAATTCTTTCTGACCTGTCCAGAATTAATTACCATCTGTCTTGTGCTATCTTCCTAGCTGAAGGTGAACTAACAGTAATGACATGGAGCCTGCAATAATGCCTACCAGCAGATTTCATTGGGCTATCGCCAAACTGACAGGGCCCCATCTGCTTTTTGAGGACATGTTGTAACAAACTCAAATACTGTCTTAATGACCTGACATAACTATTTAAAGGGATGTTTTTGAATATGATACATTATTCTTTTAATTACAGCAGCTGGCATTAGTTCTATTTATGCTGTTATGCTGTTTGTCTTCCTTGCTGCAGTCTTCTTACCTACTCCTTCAGCATAAAAATTATATTATATCAGATTTCTTTACATCAATCCAAAATCAGATATGGTGCTTAAGAGAGTATAACTTTTCATTTCTTGCATAAATGCATACAAGAATGGTGGTAATTCTCTTCTTTCCAAAATAAATAGTAAATGTGAGAATCTTTACTGTTCTGAACTCAGTTTGGATGCTATTAAACTCTTGGAGTGAGGGGGAAATATGCATTTGAAACTGTGAATGAAGCTGGTTTTGAATTCCTGGTCTACCTGAGCTAGTGAACAATCTGAAATGAAACTACAACTTAGTTGTAGTTTTGAAAAAACAACTGAGAATGTTTAGTATTCCCAGGTCACTGGTGATGGAAAAAAGTGAAATTGAGATCTGCAAAGAATAACAATTTTAATATTTTAGTGAAGCACCAAGAGAAGTCCTAGAACCCGTAAGAGGAATTTGTATTTTTGGCATGTAATTTATAGGTGGTATCCCCTAATCTGTCAACTTGTCTCTATATTTTCTATAGTTATAAAAGGAGATTAGAGTGGCTGGATATCTGTTACATAGACATCTTCATGTTAGCTACACATGTATGAGACCAATAACATCTCTTCTCCTTTCATGAAAAGTAGGTGGTTCGAATTTAGTGAAGATTCATTATGCCATTGACCAGTCAGTTGTGATGAACTGAAATGAAGTAGTTACCTGTGATTTAGCATTTGAAATTTCTCTTTTGAAGCTAGGTAAAGTTTCCTGTTGCTGATGTGTATTTAGCTGCAGCATCAACATTTTCTATAACACCACTCATAGCAAGAGAATCAAGAAAGCTAACCATATGAATCAAAAATATATGTCGTAGGAACTTCCTGACCACTTTATTTTCTACTTTGAAATTTCTGCCTTATACCAGTACTGGTACACAAAAGCCAGAAATTGTGCCAGAATTGGTACTCATTAGACTTTTTTTTTTTGATGATACAGCCATTGAATGCTTTAAACTTATAGTTCCTTTCACATTGTGAATCTGTAAGCACAGCTTCTGATACAGCTGGAGGGTAGCCATGGTCATTCCCTAGAGCCTGTGGGACTCCACACTTAAGAGTTCCAACATCTTCATGAACTGCCAGACACACTTATCCAGGCCATACATGGTATACCTGTGAGATAGGTAAACACTGAATGTAATACGGGAAAGAAAAATTGTCCTCATATGATAGTTGCTCTGGAATTGCTCTTTCAGTGATAGTTGCTCTGGAATTGCTCTTTCAGTGCAGTACAAACTTTGCCTCTAAGTGTAAGCAAATGAAATTGAATCAAATTTGGAGCAGCTGCAGTATAAAGAAACAAAATATAGATTTTTGTCTATGCTCTATCAAAACAATAGGTTAACGCAGGCACCACTGATTGCTAAGCAGGATTTTTAGTCAGTCAAAAAAAATAATTCCTATTGGCTTAAAAATATATTATAGTGCCATGCAATATTTTCCTTTATATAACATAAGCCATCAAAAATTAAAACAAAAATAAATAATAATAATAAATTTGGTTTTGTCTTCATCATGATTACACAACTGTTCTTGATATCTTTTTTAGCTCATGGAAGGCTGAGAAATCCTACATGGTACATCAATTTACTAAGTAATAATGGTTTCAAATGAAAATTCTCCATGTGTAATCAAACTTAAATTTACATCCAACTATTTTTACATAAGTTTCCATCTGGCTTTATCCATGTCATTCCTATGATACACACAGACTTTTAGCCTTCGTTTATAGAATATGCATAACTTGTGCCAATATGACTCACAAAGCAAACTATCTCAGATTTATAGTGTCAGAGGCCTGTCTTAGTTATATTGATGCTGTTCAGCTTACACCTCCTAGTCATAGTCCTTTGAAATGAGTATCAACATACACATTTCTACACAGATGTGCACATGCATTTGAGATTGTGTGTTGCCAAACTCAGCTGCCCTGTTAGCTGCAGATGTAAGACTGTCAGTCTTGATGATATTGAATGTAAGGATAGAAATGATCTATATATTACAGGCCACCTTTTCCCTCTCCATATTTTAAAATTATGCTATATGGATTTTTATTTCCACAGTCTTCATTATCTTTCTGTGTCTACTTGGCATACATAGATTAGCCTAATGGGAGAAATTGTCTTGATAGACAGCCATCATCTGCTTTCAAGGAAGCCCCTCAAACTATAGTCTTTTAGGAAATGGAGAGAGGAAGGATGAAATAAAAATGTAAAACTATTTTTTAGAGCCTAAAGGGTCAATAGACTTTCATTTTTTGTGCTTATGACTAACTTGTCCCTCTGACATTTTGATTGAGACAAAGTCTAAAGCCCTTTAAACCTTTTATATTTTCTTTGTGATATCTTTTTATTTTGGGTGTCAATTAAAAAAATGCTCTCATCATAGACAAAGAGAGAAATTAAAATGATGAAACAGGTGCAAATGCAATGTTCCTATAGTCATATAATCAGAGAGAAAAATTAGCCTCAAGAGGTGTCAAAGTGAGCAAGGACAGCTGTACAACATGGAAATGTAAAAGCATTGCTATTTCATTATAGTTTTTAGCTGCAAGGAAATAGAGCGTGACAGAAAATCATGGCTTTGTTGAGATGAGGAAGACAGTCATTTATTATTCCAAGTCTTACAGTCTAAAAATGTTTTCAATCTCAGATTTACCATTCCCACACAATTCAATCATATTAAAGATGTTACTTCACTACTGTTTTGCATATGAATGTTTTCCCAGCCTCATTCTTTTTCACCCTCTCTCTGATAACAAGATTCCTCCATCTCTGTCCTCTTCCTTTTAATCTAAACAAGATTCTCAGATATTCCATTCATCTCCTATGGCAAGGATACACATTTTTTTGTCATCCCTGCTGTGATGCACCAGTATGTTCCTGGTTTTTACTACAGATCAGACTTGGTGTGAGTCTAGTGAACCTAAGTAAGCTGAATACAGGATGCTTAATTACAAAGGTGCCAAACAAATGATCAACTCAAATTCTCTCAAGTAATTTTTATTATAAATTTTAACATATGCATTATAATTAACCTCCTCGTTAATTTCAGTTGGAATGCTCTTTAGTACTGGATCTGATGATTCTCTAAATTGCACTAAGCTAATCTCACACACATTCAGTTTGGGTGCTAGGAGGTTTAATCCAGGTTAAATTTTAATCTTACGTTCAAATTTCCTGACACAGTCAAACTACACCTGACCCTTTTGCCTAAGAGAAAGCAAGCCTTGGAGGAGAGGTAATTCATGTTAGATTTTTATGACAAAACAACTAGTACATTTTGGATACTAGATATTTTATATACTATCATCTAAATGTCATCACATTTCCTCTAATTTATTTCTTGGTAGTGGTTTATTGAATGTCAAAATCTGAATTATTTTCAGATGTCATTTACCTAATCTATTTGCATTTTTTAGTTTAAGATGCTCCTAAACTCACAGGACAACTTGTACCTATATCATCTCAAAACACAAAAATCCAAATATCACATCATATAAAGCTTTCTCACTGTCTTCAAAAATTATTCTATGGTGCTGGGAGCTTTTTAATATTAGTATAGCAGTGTTTTTCACGTAAAAGACTTCTTAACTAGTATTTCAAAACCTATTGCCACTCAAAATCATCAATTGCCGTAATGCTTGGTTTCAATAAGCAGCCTGTAGCAGCTACATGCAGCTACTTCAATTATGTGTTTGCACGAACTCTATGTATTAGTTAACATATTAAATTATTACAGAAACTGAGGTTCAATCAATGAAATATTTCATGCTGAAACATCGAAATAAATTACAAAGGGCGAAAGGGTAAGGTTAAATATGAGTTTATTTACTAGTGAGTCAAATGGAGGTGAGACCTTGTTAAAAGGTGTTCTTCATGCAAAGTGGTTGCATAGCTACAAGCTGGAGGTGGTGGCAGTTTTAGATGCCTCCTTCCTCTATCATAAATCAACAGTTTAAAGATCTTCTTTCTCATTATGTATACATACAATAGAAAGCTGATACCACATGGATGAAAAAAGAATTCCTTTTAAGTAACCGAAGGCAAAAAAACTCCACCTCTTTAGTATTCCGTAAGAGATTAGGGTACATGCTTAAATCCCAACAGTCTTCATGCGTGTATCTCACTGATTTGATAAGGAAGATATTGACCACACATGAAGAAATCTGATATACCAAACAAGTAACACTTGAGTTAATCCCATCCACAGTGAAAAGTCTTTTCTATTTTTCAGACAAACTGTTTTATGATGGATTAGCTATAGCAGATTTGCCTTATGTATGTGATCTGTTTTACTTCTAATCAATAACAAAACATGTTTATTCAGTAAGATGTTGCATTTTGTAGACAATTATGTCACATGTCACATAAACTTATTCACACTTTTGGTGTCACAGTGAAAGTAAATGTGAGAAATATGTGAGATTCTCTTAAAAAAGTATATGGTGTCTTGCAAGTACATGCAGCATGGACGGATTAATAAATATCTTAAAGATCCCAGTGACCTGAAGTTATTCTTGGATTTATTAACATCTCCAGTTCCAAAGATTTTCTGTTGTCTCCACAGATACTAGAGGCTTCTGGAACTAGACAAGGGTCCTTTTCAAGTTTCATATCATTTTTAGCCTTTCATGCACTAGTTGTGAAAATCACAGAATCACAGAATAACCAGGTTGGAAGACATCATCGAATCCTACCATTCATATCAAACACTAAACCATGCCCCTTAGCACTTCATCCACCCATGCCTTAAACACCTCCAGGAAAGGTGAATCAACCACCTCCCTGGGCAGCCTATGCCAGCACCCAATGACACTTTCTGTGAAAAATTTTTTCCTAATATCCTGCCTAAATCTCCCCTGGTGGAGCTTGAGGCCATTCCCTCTTGTCCTGTCCCCTGTCACTTGGAAGAAGAGGCCATTACCTTCCTCTCTACAGTCTCCCCTCAGGTAGTTATAGAGATTAGCTTTAACCAATTAGCTTTGTTGAAACTAAGCTGCTGTACATTCTCTATAATGACAAATACCAACTGTACTGTAGTAATTTTCTCTGTCTGTAAGAAGGATGAATCTTCTGAATTTCTTTCTCATACTTTTTGGCACATAGAATTGCCTTTTAACTTCTGCTTTTGAAAGTTACCAGATGTGCCAAATAGGTTAACATAGGACACTGTTTATGAAGGCAGGAAAGCTATATTGAGGCACAGTCCTGACATTTGTGATTCCCTAAGGCTAGTATGAAGCCAGCTTTCTAAGTAAAAAGCATCTGCTTGGGTGCCAAAGTAAACTTACATTAATAAAGCTATGATTCCCAGCAATTCCTTGTGTATTTACAATCTGTTGTCTTATGAATGTCTTCTGCTTCTTTCTTTGCATAGAAGAATGACCTGGCGCCTTCGGACTTGGGAAACTTGAAGACAATGTTTCAAGGAGAGTATAAGATGAATCTCAGCCTGTACAGCTTTATAGCCAAATAGAAAGGTGCACTGTCTGGCATCTGATACCACTGAATTCAGCATAAGTAAAAACAGGAATGAAAGAAATGAACTCCTCCAGTTCTGATGTTTATCTCTAAGTCACTCCAGGTGTGGCATTGTGAGTTTGCCTTCTCTTCCCTTTTCCTTTCACTTTCTCTTTCCCTCTCAAGAGTCTGAAGTCTCTTTGGTCCTTTCTATTACTTCTACTTTTAGTAGGCCTACATAAATCTAGGAAAAATCAGGAATGGATCTAATTTAGATATAGATTGTTGGAATATGTCACTGTTTAAAAGTTACTTTTTAGACAGTTTTTTCTTCCCATAGATTATACTGACTTGCTGAGAAATGTTTAAGTTCCTTTAACTGGGTCAGAGGGGAGAGTGCTTTTGCTTAGTAGGCAAATAAAATTTAGAGTAAAATCCCCCAATAATAGCCTTGGTCCAATCATGTGAATCAGCTGCTTCTCACAAAATACCAGAGGAAAGAGAATCTCCCTGTAATTTAATTTTCTGAATGATAATAACATTACTTTCTTACTCAATATAAACATGTATAAATTCTCTTTATTTCTGAAGAAATTCTGTTGTATTTGGATTATAAGAACAAAATGTAAGTGTTCTAAACATTGTGCAGCAATACAGACAGGTGTAACCAAATACAATGGTACAGCCTCAACTTAAAATCAAAACTATAGAATCACAGCCCTTATTTGGCAAACGATGGAGTTTAGGGACAATACTGCGAGTAAGGGTATAAAAACTGCAGTCTCAGCAGAAAAGCAAATATACCAAGACACTATTTTATAACAGAATCACAGAATCACAGAATAACCAGGTTGGAAGAGACCCACTGGATCGTCGAGTCCAACCATTCCCACCAATCCCTAAATCATGCCCCTAAGTACCTCATCCACCCACACCTTAAACACCTCCAGGGAAGGTGACTCAAACACCTCCCTTGGCAGACCGTTCCAATGCCTAACCACCCTCTCCGTGAAGAACTTTTTCCTAATCTCAAGCCTAAATCTCCCCTGGTGGAGCTTGAGGCCATTCCTTCTCGTCCTGTCCCCTGTCACTCGGGAGAAGAGGCCAGCACCTTCCTCTCCACAACCTCCCTTCAGGTAGTTGTAGAGAGTAATAAGGTCTCCCCTCAGCCTCCTCTTCTCCAGGTTAAACAAGACCAGCTCTCCCAGCCGCTCCTCATAAATTTGTTCTCCAGCCCCTTCAACAGCTTTGTTGCTCTTCTCTGGACTCGCTCCAGAGCTACAACATCCTTCCTGTGGTGAGGGGCCCAGAACTGAACATAGGATTCAAAGTGCAGTCTCACCAGTGCCGAGTACAGGGGGAGAATAACCTCCCTGGACCTGCTGGTCACGCCGTTTCTGATACAAGTCAAGATGCCACTGGCCTTCTTGGCCACCTGGGCACACTGCTGGCTCATGTTCAGTCGGCTGTCAACCAACACCCCCAGGTCCTTCTCCTTCAGGCAGCTTTCTAGACAGACTTCTTCTAGTCTGTAACACTGCATAGGGTTGTTGTGCCCCAAGTGCAGGACCCGGTATTTGGCCATGTTAAACCTCATGCCATTGGACTCTGCCCAGCAATTCAGCCTCTTCAGGTCCCTTTGCAGAGCCTCCAGACCCTCCAGCAGATCCACACTTCCACCCAGCTTAGTGTCGTCCGCAAACTTGCTAAGGGAGCACTCGATGATTTCATCCAGGTCATTGATAAAGACATTGAACAGGGCTGGACCCAGCACTGAGCCCTGGGGAACCCCACTTGTCACTGGCCTCCAGATGGATTTAACTCCATTTCCCACCACTCTCTGGGCCCGGTCATTCAACCAGTTTTTCACCCAGGGGAGTGTGAGCCTGTCCAGGCCAGAGGCCGACAGTTTCCAAAGCAGAATGCTGTGAAAAACTGTATCAAAGGCTTTACTAAAATCCAGGAAGACCACATCCACAGCCTTTCCCTCGTCCAAGAGTTTAGTTACTCGGTCATAGAAGGTGATCAGATTACTCTGGCAAGACCTGCCTTTCATGAACCCGTGTTGACTGGGCCTGATCACCCGGTTCTCTTGCAAGTGCTTCTTGATAGCACTCAAGATCACCTGCTCCACAAGTTTCCCCGGTACCGAGGTCAGACTGACAGGTCTGTAGTTCCCTGGATCCTCCCTGCGCCCCTTCTTATAGATGGGCACGACATCAGCCAGCCTCCAGTCCAGCGGAACCTCCCCAGTCATCCAGGACTGCTGGAAGATGATGGAAAGGGGTTTGGCCAGCACATCCACCAGTTCCCTCAAAACTCTTGGGTGGACTCCATCCGGCCCCATAGACTTGTGGGCATCTAGCTGGACAAGCAAGTCTCTAACCACCTCCTCTTGGACCTTGGGAACCTCATACTTCTCTTCCAACCCCTTGGGTTGTGCACAGAGGGAACAATTTTCCTTACTGTTAAAGACTGAGGCAAAGTAGGCATTGAGCACTTCAGCCTTGTCTTCGCCCCCTGTTACTCTTGTTCCCTCTGCATCTACTAGGAACTGGAGATTCTCCCTAGCCCTCCTTTTGCTGTTGATGTATTTGTAGAAAGACTTTTTGTTTTCTTTCACAGTCTTGGCCAATTGCATTTCTAGTTGGGCCTTAGCCCTCCTGACTTTTTCCCTGCACATTCTCACCTCCTCCCTATAGTCCACCCAGGATGCCTGCCCCTTCCTCCAGAGGTCGTAGACCCTCCTCTTCCTATTGATGTCTCTTAGGACCTCCCTACTCAACCATGCTGGTTTCTTACCCCTCCGGCTACTTTTCCGGAACGTGGGGACGGCTTTCTCCTGAGCTGCTAGGAGTTCCTTCTTGATGAGCGCCCAGCCCTCATGGACACCTTTGCCTTCAAGGAGCACCTCCCATGAGACTTTTCCGACTAGCCTTCTGAACAGCTCAAAGTCTGCTCTCTGAAAGTTGAGGGCTACTGTTCTGCTAACCTCCTTCTTCATTTTACCCCGCACTGAGAACTTTATCATCTCATGATCGCTTTGCCCCAAGCGTCCTCCAAGCTTCAGATCCCCTACCAGTCCTTCTCTGTTCACAAACAGCAGGTCCAGGAGGGCACCGTCCCTTGTCGGTTCGCTCACCAGCTGTGTGAGGAAGTTGTCTTCCACACACTCCAGGAACCTCAGGGACTGCTTCCTTTCTGCTGTATTATACTCCCAGCCTATACCTGGGAAATTGAAGTCTCCCACAAGGACTAGAGGTAGCAATTTTGAGACTATACTCAGTTGTTTGTAGAAGAGCTCATCAGCTGCTTCTTCTTGGCTGGGCAGTCTATAGCAGACTCTCATCACAATCCCTTCCTGCCCATGGGCTCCTCTGATTTTCACCCACAGGCACTCAGTCCCATCCTGATCGTAGTCCAGTTCGAGGGTATCAAAGCCCTCTCCAACATAGAGGGCTACCTCGCCTCCTCTTCTGCCCTTCCTGCCCTTCCTGAAGAGTTTATACCCCACCATGGGTACGCTCCAGTTGTACGAGTCATCCCACCACGTCTCAGCAATGGCAACGACATCGTAGTCTCCTTGCCCTACCACGGCTTCCAGCTCCTCCTTCTTATTTCCCATGCTGTGTGCATTGGTGTAAATGCACTTCAGCTGGGCAGGCGAAGCTACAGCCCTCATAATAGGGCTTCTCCCCACATGAGCGGTCCTTGACTTAACTAAGGCCACAGTGCCAGTTTGCTGCCTACCACCCCAGGTGCACTCACTCCCTCATGCTCAGTGGTGATATACCGGCAGGCATCGCCAGCACACCACCCCTTTGCCTCTGAAGTCTCACCTCCAGGCTCACTCCCATCCTGCCTGGCCTCCATCCTCTCCCCCCTCACATCTAGTTTAAAGCTCGATTTATGAGCTTAACTAGGTTTTTGGTGAGGGCTTTTGTCCCCCTAGGAGATAGGCATGTCCCACCCCTGGTAAGAAAGCCTGGGGGTGCGTGGGCCTCCCCATGATTAAAGAACCCAAAGCCCCTCTTCTCACACCAGTCCCTAAGCCATTCATTAACCCGTTTCTTATTCCTCATTTCCTGCTCCTGATTCCTTAGTATTGGGATGGAGTTAAATATTACCTGTGCCCCAGAGCCCTCAATCATTCTCCCAAGTGCCTTGAAGTCCCTTTTAATGGCTTTAGGCCTTCTATGTTCTATTTCTTCATTACCAATTTGAAAAACTAAGAGCGGGTAGTAGTCCATATCTTTGACCAGGGAAGGGAGCTTTCTAGTAACGTCCCTCACTGATGCTCCCGGCAAGCAGCAGACCTCCCTATGGAGCGGGTCCGGCCTACAGATGGGACCCTCCATTCCTTTGAGAAGGGAATCCCCCAAGACAATCACCCTCCTCTTCTTTTTAACCGAGGATGTTTTTAAGGCTGTGGGAGGATGATGGAGTTTTGGAAATATTTCTAGGCTGTGGGTGCAGCCCTCTTCATCTTTACGGATTGGATGCACCCTCAGCACCTCATATTTGTTCCCCAGAGAGATCTGGGGGTTAATTGCCTGGGTGGGGGGAGCAGGTTTCCTTCTCCGGGCAGGAACCTGCTGCCATTCCCCCTCTCTGTCTCTCCCGGCCTTGTAGCTTGCCGGTGGGTGGTGCTCAGCTTCACTGGCTCCGGCAGCCTGTGAGAGGGCCCTGCTCCACTCGTCTATCTCCCTCTCACATTCCCTGATGGCCCTCAGCCTACCCACTTCCTTCCTCAGCTCTTCTTTATGCTAGTCTTCTGTTATATATATTTTATATGTTCAGCAGATATAAACATCCAAGTTACACCTGGATTCTATGCCTGGAAGTGAAAGGAAAGTTACCACAAGATAAGGAGGTCTGGCACCAATTTTGGCTTTGGATAAATAATAAATATGGCAACTAAATTTTTGTCCTCATGGTTCAAGGATTTTGTTTCAGCAGACAGTCCAGTGAGCTGAACTGAAAAGTGTAATACAAGTAGGAACAACCTATTCTGTGGTAATTTTACTTCTTTAATAAAACAAGAAATTAGAGTGATGTGAAAAAGTAATTACTTGGTTATTTTTGTGCAAATTAATACTTTTTTTGAACCTCCTACATATGTCTTGCTTCTGTAAGAAGTTCATAAAATAAATCAAAACTGAATGTATTATCTTCAAAGTTTATTCAAGAAATTGAGCTGTTTACAGTGCTTACTGAGAAAAAAAAATGATAAAAACTCATCAATTGCGTCATGGATCACCTCCAAACTAGGGAATCAGGCTTCTAATATCTTGTTTGGTGTTTAATAGTACACGGAAATATATTGGAAATAGAAAAGTTCAGAGTTAGTTAGACATCTAAAATAAATTGTATTAATATTATTCCCTTATGTGCAAGGGGGATGACAGAGAAAAAACAGACAAGATGTTTCAAACATGTAAATCTTCTTCATTATGTGACATTTGCTGAAGGTTACTTTCAGTGTTGATTTCCTTAGTTGCTAGATACGAGGTACAAACATTCCACAGTTACATTATATGGTCTTCAATTGTTTTTCTTCATTTATGGGGGCAAATTGTAAGGTATATAAGAACAGGAATTCACCTTCACAGTTCTGCATCATTAAAGTGAACAGAAGTCTAAAGATATTTGAGGTATTGGGGCACTAGTTAGCCTGGAATATTTTTGCTGCTTTTAATGTACTAATAAATTACTTTGTAATATGAAGTATTACTCTAAAACATACATGAATTATTTAAAATACCAATAAACATGTACGACTGACCATCTTAAGCAAAGTTACCCATAACTAACAACTTTCTCAGCTTGTCCAAATAGCATCTGACCAACTGACATGTAAGCTTACTACAACAATGAAAGTGCAGTTCCATTAATTGCCTTCATCATGGCCCAGATGGTATTTCAGTCTAACATAAATCTGTGCTTCCTGGATCTGATGGTGTAAAGAATCTTGATACAGGATTTTATTGCATGACAAGGGGAAGCTTATTGGATCCTAAGAAAAAGTATGTGTCCCAGTATCACTGGCTTTAAGTAAGCAGTCATCTCTTCTCAGTCTTTAAAAATGCCAGTAATCACCATAAAGTATCAAATTTACAGCCTGCTGGAAAAAAAAAGAATCAAAAGGCTAGCACTGTGGGAGACACAAAGAGATATTTCAGCAACAGAATAATTCCATGCATCAGCAAGAGCAAAATCAAATTGCGGGCCAAACTCTATACTAGCATAACTTTCTTAAGAGACCAACTCGTTCAACATTATGAATAATTACTTCTCATTATTCCAGCCCTGCAATCATCAAGCACCATTATTGAGGTAGGTGTTTAGAAGCTAGGGACAATATGTTGCTTTATATGCTCCTTTTTTGTCAACTTAGTTCTCTATACACTAATAATTTAAAGATTCCAAAACTGTTCTTGTCAAATATTGTTTTATGGACATATGAACATAGGTGACATAGGAAATTTTTTCTTTGAAATGATAAAGTCTTTGCTTCTTTTTTCCAGCCTAAAAGGATGGATTTTTTTGTCCATATTAATTCCTTGGTTATTGTCATTTTATTCAAGAAAATGGAAAATGCTATTTTACCTTTTTGATATTTGTTCCTTCAGCCACTCATTACATTCCAATCCTCACACCAAAACACAGAAACAAAATCTCCACAAACTTCACTTAGATCAAATAATGTTCCAATAACTCAGGCTTTTACATCACACAGAGAGAGGCAAGGTGAACAAGGCAGACACTTGTTAACATGGAACTGAATTGAAAACAATTGGCTTTTTAGAATAAACCCCATATTTCACTGAATAACAATTTTATGGCCATAAAAAATTACAGTAGTCTGCTATATTAAATAGTTTTCTTCTCATGATCATTTCATTCATGATCATTTTTTTAGTCTTTATGTAGAAGAAGGAAATTTGATTTCAAAGGTAAAGATATCCTCAAATTAATTTGGAATGTGTGATCCACTTACTACAAATTTTGCTACAGAAAGGCCTCATGTCTTAATTAAAATCACACATTTCCAACAGAACACTCTGAAGCCAGCAACTGAAGGAAGCTAATTAACAAAACTGAGTAATTCTAAAGCTTACTGTCATGGTCCTAAATATTTCATCTAAATGTCCTCTCTATCTTATTATTCATTACTCTGAAACTAAATACAGATTATTTATGAAGTACCTACTTTTGTGAAATGTCTTCAGAAGGTATAGATCTATTTTCTTTTTGTTTTCTTTTTTTGCTTTAAAAACAAAAACTTTTTTAGGGTTTTCATTCTTCATTTTTAGTTTGTTTGTCCATTGCCCAGTAAAAACAAGTTCATAAATTGTCAAGTTCCACATTAGATTCACTAATTCTAGAAAATTCAGAAAGTGTGAATGAGGAGTGAGGAAAATTTATTCAAAGATACATTTGCAAATCCATAAATAAAATAGAAGGCTATTCAGACAGTGTGGGGAAATAATCCTTTGGAGTATGCATGTACAGACTAGCTTAACTTTTTACAAGATAACATTAAAAATCATAGTTCTGTACTATTTCTATACTCTTTTTACTGAGAATCACTGTATGTCAGGCAAAAGAATCCCAGTGTCTGCTCTCTCACACACTTACAGAGAAGTCTTCTGTGCTTTGAGTATGTTTAGCTGATTCTTTTCCCTGAGAACAATAATTTTATTCATCTATAGTCATGCACAACCAGAAGGCACTGGCTGAGATCCTCTTTGTATATGCCACATATGTTTTTAATACTGTTTCTTGGACTCTGGATTTTGGCACTTCATTTCCTTTTCTCATCACCTTTCTTAGCTCAAGGGGGAACTTCAAGGCATCACTGAACATCAAATTCATCACTTTTTGAAAATGCAATGAGACCTCAAGACAAACTGATTGCTTTAGAAATAAAAGAAGCTAGTTAGTGTTCTATAAGAAAAAAATAATTTACCACTGAAAAGAAATCCTGGAGATTCAAAATGTACTCAAATTATCCCTGAGAGTAATCCAATAGCACCAGAATAAATGCACAATTAGTCAATTACACATAATGACTCTAAGACCTGTCACTTGTGATGCTGTTCAGGTGATTTATTAGATTCTCTACAAAGAGTCTATTTCTAATCTCTATTTGCTAGAGAAAAATTTGCATGTATGCAGTACATAATATGCAACTTTATATCTTATACCATGATACAATAATTCCAACACTCTCTTTCTTTCTGAAGAGATGAAAAAAATGAACCTTGAAAACAGCATTAATTACATAAAACTTATATCAAAGATTTCCTTAATTTTATGAATTTAAAGCCTGATTTGAAGGTTTTACTTCTGGGATTACTTTAATTTAATCCTCCATTTTATTTCACTTCCAATGTTATCTAAGAGAAGAAATACAGATGAAGATGAACTTTTATAGCAGTTATTAAGAAGGAAGAGGAAGGAGAACAGAGCCAAAGAAAGAATGCCTGATCACGTCCTGGAGTTGGATGAAAGCGGGGACTTTCTTATACTTCTTCTATCCAAAACTTTAGTGAATATTTTTAGTGAAAAGCTCAGAAATACAAAAATAAGACCTCTTTTTGTGAAAAAGATAAAATCTATAGAGCCATGAGCAAGCATTTTCTCTTGATCTCATTCATTGCTACAAGAATATATTCATAAAGCATGTTGGTATAATTCTGTGGTAAAATAGGATGGGTTCATAAAAAGTCAATAAAACAAAACAAAACAAAGCAGAACAAAACAAAAGTGCCTAGTCAACATAGTAAATTAAAGGAAGAAAAAAAATATGTATTTTGCTCACAGAGGCAACACGGCTCTTTTAAAAACCATAAATACGCCTATGATATTACTTCACAGAGCTGACAGTTTTCACCACTATCTTTTGCTATTGTGGATATTGGTACAGTCTGAAAGGCATCTTCTAGTCAGGGCTTGGAGCTGCTTGCTACAAACTCTTCCTCTTTCTGTTTTACTCCACTGAACTTCCTTTTTATTTGTTCCATGCCTATAACTCAACTCTTCACCTTCCCTCCTCTTTCCCTGAATTTTTGCTTTCATTAAGAAGTACATCATAAAAAAAAAATCTTTTAAGTGCTTCCCTAACAAGACTAAGTAAGGGGTTATCTTTGGTTTTAATAACTTCAGTACACCAGGAACAAGTCAGAAATGGGTGACAGTGGAGCACTAAAGTTCCCTGCTTAACTGAATCCTTGTTCCTGCCTTTTGCATTACTCCAAACTCCAAAAGAAAAGGGAAAGCAAGGAGGAATTGTACATTGTTGAGTATCCATTAATAAGATATTAATGAAATGAAAAACCGTGAGATTACCCTGCAGTCTCAAATGTGGCATCTAAAAGAAAAGGCTACAACAGCTAAAGATAATCACCTGCCGTTTAGTATTCTTGATCCATATTGAGATTTAGAGGGGAAAAAGAAAACCTAGCAATGAGGTAAACAACAAAGGATATTGTTATCTTGTGATATATGTATAAATTAAAAAAGATGTACTAGTTCTTCAAATAGCCTTCATGTTATTTTTTTTAAATGTTATGCATGAGAGTGATATTTCAGAAACTTGAGCTGTTAATGATTTTTCTTCACAATTTATTTATTGAATTTGAACTTTACATGAAAAGAAATTCTGGTTTCATTTGTGCACTGTAACAATACAGTTTAATACTGCAAGCAAGAAAATGTTCCTTTTTTATCTTTCATGTTCATCTGGACAATAAATATGTTGTCAAATTCATGTTCAATTCAGTTTAAAGTTGTTATCAGATCTTGACTTTATATAAATAGTATTGCTTGGATGAATCAATGCTAATTTCCACCAACAGAGAGTATGCAACTGAAATATCTACAATGACATACCACATTTGAACGGAGAATGCAAACATCACAAAGTATTTGCCAATTATGAACCACAGAGTGTGTAAGAAGTTAATGCAATATAGTTTTACTTTTGCAGATCTGTCTCCAAATCTTATCATGCTGAAATCCTGATATCTTATCAATTAACTATAAATATGAATTTTTATTTTGTTTCATTTTCAACTTCACTTTATTCCTGTGCATCACAAAACTACAGACCTATCTGTAATATGTTTTAGCCTTGGCTTTCACTATCTTATGAATATTTTACACCCAAATTATTGTACACAGTAAACCTGATAAAAAAGTGTGATTGTCTTAGTCTGATATTACTAGGTCCCAATAGGAGAAAGATGATCTTGTATTTAAGAGTGCTGAACTGGAACTTGATGTATTTGCATGAAATTTATAGCTTTTTTTCTGAGATTGTGATCCTTCCCACTTACGAAAAAAAAAAATCAACACATATTGAGGTGAAATTTAAAATCCTTTGGAACTATGAAAGTTTGGAAATAAAAGTAGCTCTACATAACTGCATAGATAGATGTAACTACCTAATTTGTTTTCTCGTGTATTCGAACAGTTCTGAAAAGAAAAACATCTTCACTACTCACACAGTGTCAGAATGAACGTCAATATTCGTTGACTGTAAACTTAATAAATAAATACACATTATTTGTCCAAATACTGTTGCAGATACATCATGAAATCAAAGTTTTAGAATATTTTATTTTTGTTAAATCATTAAATCAAAATAATCTAATTCTTCTGCTTTATTATTTTCCTCCAACACTTTTCTATTAGCATTTAAGCTCTGCCCATTCTATGGCGTTTTGGTGTTAAAGCAGTAATATATTAATGTCTCTACATTAATTTAGTTCTTTCATGGATCTGACACACTGAAGAATTATTGCAGGTTTTGGCCAAATTTCAAGTGAGTACATTGATCTCTAGAGGAAATCACCTCCACTTGAGAACGTTCTATACTTAATATTACATTTAGCATCATTAATTCCATGATCTGTTGTGGCAACTAAAAATAAGAGACCAAAACTTTTATTTTTCCATTTTCCTTTCTTTTTTTTTTTTTTTGTACTTTCATTCCACAGAGTAACATATCTCTGAAACAATACAACTTATAAAATAATAGAATCATAAGTTTATGCTGAAAGGAAACTTCAAAGTTCATATAGTCCAACTCCCACTGCAATGAGTAGGGACATCTTTCAACTTGATCAGGTTACTCAGAGCCCTGTCCAGCCTGACCTTGAACATTTCAAGGGATGGGACATCTACCGTCGCTCAGGGGAACCTTTTCCAGTGGTTCACCACTTTCATCACAAAAAATGTTCTCTTTGTATCTAGTTTGAATCTACCCTCTTCCAGTTTAAAACTATTACTCCTTGTCCCGTTGCAACAGGCTCTGCTAAAAAGTCTGTCCTCATCTTTTTTATAAGCCCTCTTAAGTGCTGACAGGCCTGAATCGGTTCTCCCCAGAGAACCTCTTCTCCAGGCTGAACAACCCCAGCTCTCTCAGACTTTCCTTATAGGATAGTTCTTCCATATGTCTGATCATTTTTGTGACCTTCCTCTGGCCTTGTTCCAAGAGGTTCAGGTTTTTCCTGTATGGTGGGCTCCAGAGCTGGATGCAGTACTCCAGTCAGGGTCCCACCATAGTAGAATTGAGGAGCAGAATAAGCTCTCTCAACTGGCTGGCCACACTTCATTTGATGCAGCCTAGGATAGTGTTTGCTTTCTTGGGTGCAAGTGCACATTGCCAAGTCATGTTCCACTTCTCACGCGCTAATGCCCCTGTGTATTTCTCTGCAGAGCTGTTCTCAATTGCCTTGTCCTCCAGCCTCTACTGATACTGGGGGGTGCCCCAACGCTTGCACAGAACTTTGTACTTGGCCTTGTGAAACCTCATGAGGTTCAGAGGGGCCAACTTCTCAAGTTTGTCCAGGTTCCCATGGCATCCCATCCCTCAAGACTTTCAGATGTGCTGCTCGGCTTGCTGTCAACTGCTACTTGCTAAAGGTATACTCACTCCCATTTTCTGTGTCACTGGTAAAGCTATTAAACAATACCAGTCCCAGTATGGACCTCTGAGGGACAACATTTGTCACTGATCTTCATTTGGACATTGAGCCGCTGACCATTAACCTCTGAGTTTAGGAAAAATTTCATTGAATAGAATAGTTTGGCAAACAGAATGCATCATTTCAGATAAAGATGTTATCAGAATGCTGAAATCATTGCCTTTATCTTTACATATGAAGTATGTAAAAATATTATGCAAAATATTATGAAGTGGCTTATGACAAGAAGTTCTGTGTACTTCTTTAACTTTTTCAACTAAAACAAGTGATTCCCCATCCAACAATGAAATCATAAAATGTTGAATAGCAAAACTTTGGGAAATTTAATAAAAAGCTAACCTGTAATCCGTTATATGAAGAAACAAACTTCTCAAAGCCTAGTAATTTCATTGCTTCTTATTTTGCGGTTTTGGGGACAATATAAATGCTGAAATTAATCTTTATTGGAAATAAATTCCTAAAGTCAAGAGGTAAGTATTCTATCCAGATTTCCCAGAAACCTTTGCTGAAGAATGGTCGTGGGAAATAAAATTTATTTTCATGATAGTAATGAAGAGCTCCAATGGGAGGAAGTATTCTGATCTGGTTTGGATGAACATCAAATTCTTCAATGTCTTTAAACTTATAACACACAAGTCTGATAATTATAATTTTCCATGGGATATCTACTTCTATTTGCAAATAGACCTAAAATAACCAAAATAGATTCTTTCAAAATAACAAACAGCTTCTAAGATAAGTTTAACTCACATTTGGTTCCAGTTTAAAGTAAGTGCTGAGGCTGAGAAAAAGGACAACATGTTTCTAATTGTATCACTATTAGATCACCCGTATCTACTTCATTCATTAATTTTCAGAACTCGAAGCAGATAAAAAATGTCAAATTGTTATCAACTGCTAAAGAAATTCCACTCATGTAATCTGATATACTGCTGCAGCATCTGCTTCATCAGCAATTTAAAGAGCCTACAGACTAATATTTATGTTTCCACACAGCAAGAAGCAGGGTTCTGTGTCTTTGCAAACAAGGGAGGTAATAAATACTAGGTATTCTAACATTAGAGCTTTGTTGTGTTTCTAAACTGTCTTTTTACTGCTCTATTTCTTTATAAATTTACAGCAATCAGAACTGAAATCTCACAAAGAGCTGGACGATGTAACTGCCTTACTGGTACTGTTATTTCTGAAAGCTCAAAGTTCAAAAAGTCATGGACACTAACCTTGATAAAAAACAGAGTATCAGTGTTGTATGTCTGGTTTAAATTTCTTATCCTTCATTAAAAAATGCATATCTTCATCAATACTGTAATAGTGTTCTTGAACACAGACCTCATCTACAAGAAACTACTGAAGTTTCACATTATTATTTCCTCTTCAATGAATTAAGACTGACAAATAAAGTCTCAGTATATCAAAGTGTCAATGAAAATACCTCTTCAGGACCTACAAGGCTTACTAGACATTCTGGCTTTTGTTTCCGTTTCCATATTTTCTGGCGTATGATTTTACATGGATTCTGTTAGCAGTTTAAAAAAATATATATCAAAGAATATATTTCCATATTTCAAAATAGATGGCAGATTGAATTAATGATGAAAATATATTAATTGTGACAATCTTACTTTATTCTTAAGTACATTGTGCAAGAATCTCTATCAGTATTCTATTAGAAATTCATCTAGCACTATAAAAATGCAAAGAAAGTTAAATATAAAAAAGATTTACTGGATTATCCAGGCTATTTCTAGATCAAATAAGGACACCTACCAATAGAACATATGCTGTCTCTAATGCTGCAACTCCTCTGAAAAGGCTACTTCTCCTTCAAATCTTCTTTAGAACTTCTGCTGCAGGGATGACACACTCAAGCTAACCAAAGTCAGTCTCCTTTCTAATATTCCCCTGTTTGTTCCTTCTGGTCTTCCTTGTTTGGGAGAAGACTATTCTTCTGCCTTTGTGCAGAATTTGACATAATGGAAACCTTTGCTTCACTGGAAAACTACCTGCTAGACAGTAACACAGCAAATAAAGAAATAAACAACACTGTAGAGGTAAGAGAGATCTGTGTACGTATCTACACCAGTAGTTTTCCACCAGTTTCATAAATCAGTGGCACTGGAACACAAATACTGAGAATGTAAGTAGTCTCACTGGAGTTACCAGTGTGAAAATGAATCCCATTACAGCCTGAGGCTGGAAAAGCCTGTGTTCCTATGACTATCACTATCTACTTTGAGTGATTAGGGGAAAAAATTGAGTAAACAATGCAGGCTAATGAATTCATATTTACAGGGAATGGGAAACTAAGTAGAAGAGGTTAAATGTTTTATGTAAAATGAAGGGGGACTTGTACAGTCCTTCAGTAACTGAATTTACGCAGGTAATTGTAAGATCTCTGATATGTCTTGTCTTTATTATAGAGGAAATGCATACATTTGATTCTGCATCTGTAAATAGATACAGTCACTTAATTTACACAAGTCTAGTAGAAACCTAGCAAACAGTTCAAATATTTTTAATATTTCTCCTTTAAATTAATATTGAACTTGCAGAGTATCTTTCCTTTTTTGTGGGGAGGGGTGAGCGCTGTAACAACAAAGTTGTATGTTTTCAAAGACAACTGTACTATAAATCGATAGTCAACATAATATTCAAACAAAACAGAAAGATGCACCAGTACTCCCATTATTCTGTGGTTTTAATTTACAAGCAATTGGTATAAACTAGAAACTTCCGGGATTTGTCTTATGGTATCCCTTCACTGTAAGATGAAACAAGCCATATCAGACTTTTACAGGATATTGACTCCAAGGACCATATACCCTGTCAACAGCATTAAAGACTGCTGCAGTAGACAAGGCCCCGTATTTCTACAGGGAAAATAAGATTATTTATTCCACAGACCCAATAATAAGTATGAGAATGCACATGCATATTTCAAATCTGAAATCAGCCTTCAGTCCTCTGGAGGGTATATGTTGCACCCTATTTAAAAAATTGATTGTATGAAATATTAGGGATGCACACCTAAATCACTTTGCTCTTAATACCAAACTTTGATAGCTTTACTGAAAAGAATCTCAATGTGAAATTTACCCAGTCCAAAGCACCTTTGTATTGTGGAAGCTAAATTCACTTAAAATATCACATCCGTTCAAGGTTTCAAGCTACCACCAAAAGCAAAATGTCCACTGTTCCTGATGTGTGACTACAGATCTACCATGGATGGCAACAAGAAAAGCATGAGAGTAGAGGTTCCAAAATGTACCATCATTCATGGCAAGAGCAGAAGAAACTCCAGACCCTTGGCTAATCTTAATGCACACACATATGATTCACAGCCTTCTACTGCTATGTCCATGCATAAAAAAGTTTGATTATATTTGGAGTAAAAGAATATACATACAGCAAAGTGATGTATTTAGATTTATTGCATGTTACTTTGGAAATGTACACGGGAAAACACAGGCAACTCTAGAGTGGTAATAAAGAACTTAAATTAACTAAAGGACAATCAAGAGCTCTGGTGGTTATTCTCTGTCTAAAGAAGTGACACAAGACAAATATTGCCATAATTTTTATGTGTTAAGAAAGTGGTAAAGTTAGGTAAAATGAACCCAAGCTGTAATATCTATAAACAGTAAAAAATTATTCATTTGACAAATTAGGAGAAATGAAAACATTTAAGACTTCTTTTACTAGTAATTCAGCTAGATTACTTACAGTACATGGAGTTATTCCAAATCCATGCAGAATTAATACTAGCAAGGAATAAATTAACACTTCTAGTAACCCAGAAATAAACAGAGGCTTATTTTGTTAACCCCCTTGCCTTCTTCACCTCTGCCACAATGCTTATTCTAGTTCAGAAGAAAAGAAAGAGAAAGATATTAAATTATGTCCCTTTGTCTTTGAAGGAAAATTCTTGGGAAATTTTACAGGTTCTCACTCTGTTGATTCGTAGGAGGTATAGAACCCATCAAGTTCTCTGGAGGAAAAAATACATCAATTCGTACTTTAAGTACTAAAATCTCCAGGAGAAAGAGAAATAAGGGAATATCTAAGAGAAGAAAGATAAAAAACTATGTCTCTGCAGTGGAAGTATTGTGTTGAAAAGGCAAAATGGAGAAACTATTGTAGGAAAATATATGCCAATATATTCTGTGATTTTGAGATGCATGGCATACGAGCTGGGTATGTTAATAAAGTATAGGCTTAATGATATAAGTGAATTCAACCAGGAACAAGCCAGACGGCTACCCCTCATTACCAGTTTCCACTGAGATGACAGCAATAGCTCCCAAGGCTGTGAGTGTCCTTGGAGGAAACTATGAGGAGCCAGGTACAACCATTTCAAATCACAAGGGGAGATATTTGATTGTTTCAGAAAGTGTGTACTCTTGAAATAGAAATTTCTTGTCTTGCCCACAGAGAATGCAGAGGGCTACTAAAGCATTTGTAACTGCCGTCACCTTGTAAACAACATTACTATAGGTAAAAGACAAACCATCTACAGGAATCTCCCAGTAGTCAAAGATTAAGTATATTGTCAGATGTCTTGTGGCTGCAGAATGGTTATTTCCCTTTTAAAGTGCTGAATTCTATAATGCATTGGAAATATGCCAAACTCTGTGAGTATGGTATTACAGAGTTTGAGGCATTTTGAATGACATGATCTTAGAAAGTCATTCCTCTTCAAACTATTCTTACAGGCTGTCAGGAAATTCAGAATGATGACACTCAATCACACTGGGTTAATGTTTTTCAGATTAAGTGTCAAGGAGGGGTGGAATGGGACGGAAGGAAAAAAACCCCACCCAATACTCCTTCTGTATAGAAAAAAGAAACAAAAGATGATGAATAGCAGTTTTACTTGAAGAGATAAACTCCACAGAAAGTTCTATGACAGTTCAAGAATGCACAACACCATAATTCTACTATAGTAGGAATGAAAGAAGAGATGAAGTAATAGATCTGGCATTATCAATGATAAAGTATATATGAATTCTTCTGTTATTATATGCTGTGTTATGTTTGAATCCATAAAATTCACAGTACCTTTCCTACAGATGACTTTGTAACATGTAAATAAGACATTTTTAGGTACTATTTTGATTTTAGATCATTGTTTTTAACTTTTTCTAAGAAGTCTGCACTCTGCACTAGTGAGACCGCCCCTCGAGTACTGTGTTCAGTTCTGGGCCCCTCACCACAAGAAGGATGTTGAGGCTCTGGAGCAAGTCCAGAGAAGAGCAACAAAGCTGGTGAAGGGGCTGGAGAACAGGCCTTATGAGGAACAGCTGAGAGAGCTGGGGGTGTTTAGCCTGGAGAAGAGGAGGCTGAGAGGAGACCTCATTGCTCTCTGTAACTGCCTGAAGGGAGGTTGTGGAGAGGAGGGAGCTGGCCTCTTCTCCCAAGTGACAGGGGGCAGGACGAGAGGGAATGGCCTCAAGCTCCTCCAGGGGGAATTCAGGCTTGAGATGAGGAAAAAATTCTTCACGGAAAGGGTTGCTAGGCATTGGAACAGTCTGCCCAGGGAGGTGGTTGACTCGCCTTCCCTGGAGGTGTTTAAGGTGAGGGTGGATGAGGTCCTTAGGGGCATGGTTTAGAGACTGGTGGGAATGGTTGGACTCGACGATCCAGTAGGTCTCTTCCAACCTGATTATTCTATGATTCTATGATTCTAAGTCCAGTTGATTATGACATTCATATTATTTTTCTTTCTTCAGGAACTCCTTATGAGAAGTTCAAAAACAAACAAACAAACAAACAAACTCAAAGGGAATTCCAGAGACTTCCATGGTCATTTGGTTATTAAGACAAACCATCTGCTCTCACTGAACTGCAGCTGAAGTGCTGCCAAAATGTTGGTCACCAGGTGTGCCTGAAAAACTGTATGACAGACTGCACCTTTTCAAGAGCTAACCCATTCAGGCTCATTACATTCACAACATCCTGCATTGCAGCAGCTGCAGGGTTTTATTTTTCAATGTCTTTTTTTTAAAGGTTTTGTTGTTTGCACATTCAAATTAAAGATTTTTTTTCTTACTCAGTTTCACTTATCCAAGTAAATAAACCCAGTCGGATGTAACATTCGGACAAGTTATCTTGATTTTTTGGTAAGGCTAAACATTTGAAATTATCCAACACCTGCATTGACTCTGTACCACAAAATGAAAGATATTTGATGTGATGGGTGTCTGTGGTGCAGCCTACTTACACAACCAGTTTAGATTTAAAAAGAGTCCATAGCTCAGCTGTAGTAATTAAGTTTGTCGGTTTTGCTGCTACGTTAAATTAAAATGACCTCAGGCAAGTACATCTAAGTTAAGAATGTGTTTTTTCAAGGTGAAAAGCTTTTGTCCACTTCATCTCTACACTGAACACATTTTGGAGTGTGACCACAGATTCAGGAGTTCCAGCTACAGAAATGGATATCAACAGTATATACCAGTCCTTATTGTAGTAATGCCACCTATGACTACTGAGGTTCCCTTATGATGACTGAAATTCCATGCCAGACTCAAGGACTTCATCAGCTGACAGATGCCAAGGGTAAGGGAATCTTAAAATCTTTAAAGTCATTATGCATTTTTATCATGAAGTTCTTCAGTTGCGTTACCTGTTCAGAGCTCTTGAATTCTAAGAGGTCAGTACATGATCAGAAATGAAATTAAAGAAAGGACATCAATCTGCTAGAGATAATCTGAAATTTATTTGGATTATCCAGATTGCATCATATCAACTGTGGCTATATGACATTATGGAAATACACTATATAGTTCATCAGTTAGTTCTGAATACAGTGAAACTCTGTTATTTACTAGCTGTCATTCAAAACTTTTTCATAAACTCATGAAATATTTCAAATTATATTCTTAAAGGAATTAAATCAAAGCATAACGAAAAAGTCTTGTATGATTTTTATTTGTTTTCAAGTGTTTTAATTATTAAATAAATACTAATTTTCTTCAAATAGTTGGGACATAGCATGGGAAAAAGGAAAGATCTTGTTTTATTTAAAGTATCTTTTACTGTTTTAAAATAGATTTTTAAAAAAGAAAGTCTTATTTTCCTGAGGTAATGCCAGTAAAAGAAAGGAAAGAAATGCAATACTCAAGAGACAAATTTTGAGAAGTAGCTTTGTAAAAAACCTGTAAAATGTATCCTGCATGGTTAATTTACAGATATCGTCAAAATACTTGGTGTTTTTAGTATAAAGTTCCCTGTGCAGGGAGTTGAAGACAGGTCATCCAGTCAGTGAAACCAAGTTTTAGCCATATCACAACAGACTGCAAAGACAGTTAAAAAGGTATTGGTATTACACTCTTGTCCGAGAAGTATATATGTTTTTTGCTGGTATATTCTTTTGCTGGTAAGCACAAAAGAGAGTAAAATGATAAATTTATTTCTGAAATCATACAAGCTAGAGAAAACGTTAACACTTGTGAGACTTGATGATGTTACTAGTAAAAGGCACGCTTCTGTAGCCCACTTCTAATTAAATCCAGTATTTTTCATCCACTGTACATTGAGTGTCCTCTGTTTGCAAATAAATAGTTTCTACCTAAGAAACTGATAATAGTATAACAAATCACAAAGTGTTCAACTCTAAGTGGTGTTCAAATAAAAGAAGAAAAGTATGAGTGTGACCACCTCTTTTCTCAGTGTACTTGTTTGACTTAGCTAAATAAAGATTACAAGATATAAACTTGAAATTGTTGTCACTTGAGAACTAGTGCGAGCAAACCGAAGAATGTCTAACACTCTAGTGGTGTAAAATCATATTCTTTATGTTACAATACTTGAGGCCTAATATTCTTTTTTGCCACTTGAAAATTTAAAGTCACTCAGGCAAAACCACAAAGGATTAAATTCTCCACAGTGTTATCTAAATGCAGTTGAAAAGTGCAAAACATCAATTCGATTTCCTTTGGAAGTTAGCGAGTTGTGGCATCAGAATCTAAAGAATTTAGACTGATCTCTATAGCAATTCCCAAGTGTATATCTACTAGAGTTATTGAGCAAACTTCAACTGTAGAAATGGTGGACTTTAGTGAAATTAGGACTGTCACAACGTGTGGACTGATCTTATACTGTAAGCTATGCCATTAACTGTACTACAGTTTTCATAGAATCATAGAATAACCAGGTTGGAGGAGACCCACTGGATCATCGAGTCTGCTTACTTTCTTGTACTTCAAAACAGCAACAGATTTGTTTTGATATTCAGACGTGCTCATTTGGGGATTGCAATTCTCATAGAATTCAGGGTGGACTGACGTTTTGCTAGTAAGACTCCACAATGCTGAAAGTATTGTACAGAATATTCATAGAGAAGGGTCATCTGTCAATGATGTTATTTTCCCTAAATGTTTTTCTTCCAGGAAAACTATGTCAGGAGTAGGTAGGACAAGTGGCTAAAAAGTCTATATGTTCTCTGTACTTCTCCTTGAACAGGTACATCAGCTCTCGAATACTACTTTTAGTTTAGAATTGTGAAGAATGGGTCAAATATTACTTCCTATCGGCTATATTAAACATCTGAATATGTGTAACAGTATTTGCCAAAGAAATAGATGTGGAAACAGATGTATCGTAAAAAAGAGTTGACTGAAAACTTCTGATGTACTAGAAGTTATATGCTCATCAATAAAAAGGAACAGTTTGTTATCAAAGTATTTCCAACGTCTTTTTCAAGTTATATACCTTTCTGACTCAGCTGATTTCATTTCTCCTTTTTGACCTCAATCCATTACCCATGCTCTTCTCAGTCATCAATACAGTGCTCAGTGAAACAAGCTGTATATATCTGTAATCCTGAAGTTATTAATGACATTTCAAGGATTTCTTTGTTAGATGTAGGTGGTTTACATATTTTTGGTTTTAGTTTGCCTTCTAGATACTCAACAACCAAATAGACTGTCCAGGCTTAAAGAGAATACTTTACATTTGCATTTTGTGGAATCACATATCACTCAGCAAAAAAAATTAGAAAGAAGCTACTATTAGAGCACATTCTATTTAATGTACTGGCATCAGTTTAAGGTAAAATAAGAAATACCGCAGTTTACATCCTTTATTTGTATAAAAAACTTTAAAGATAAAGAATTCTTGAGAAGTGCTTTTTGAAATGTGTTTCTGTAATCAGTTTTGAAAATATTTAGCTTGGAAACATTTTTCCAGTGAGTAAAGACCAACTAAATGCAGAAAGAATAACAACTTATCTTAACCATTCATTTGAAAAATTGTTAAAATAGGACATTTTAATGATTTCAGAACTTTTTTTCCAACTATTTTAAGAATAGGAAACATACCAAAGTTAAGATCAACAAAAATATTCATAAAGTTCCAGAAGGCTATTCACTTCTGTAGCAGACAGGAATATTAAACCTTTCTATAATAAAAAAAACCTGAGTAGATGTTTTTTTCCCTCATTTAACAAGAAGTGTGAATGTGAGTTTGAAAAAAACCAACTAAATACTAACAAATGTAGCACTTTTTCACTTAATAGCTAGGTGAGAAGAAGAAATCTGCCATTATCACCAAATTGAAATTGTGCTTTTTTAAAGTAAATTAGACATTTTTTTTTAGATTATTTTCAGGAAAGAGAGTAAAATAATATCTATATACATATGTATGTGTGTACAAATGTGCACATGTGCAAGTTAGGGATATATCTACATATCTGGTGAAAGTAATAAAAAGATGTATTTGTTTTTCTTAATGTAAAATTGTTTTTTACCCCATTAGAGGCCTCTGGTTTCTAGTCTATGCATCAGATATTGCTAAATTAGTCCCTGTTGTACAAGTGTTAGTATTTTGTCCAGTCTAAACATCTTGAGCAATGGAATATTCATTAAGAGACTTATTTTTCACAGTCTTCTACATCTCACTGTCAGAAAACTGTTTCTGATATTCAGCCTAATTTCTTTTCTCCCATAATTTCTTCCCATTGCTCTTAATTATGTCTCATTATGCCGCCCTAAATCATTTCTCCCCCTGCTTAGTGTTTATGGTCTTTAAATTCATGAAGAATGCTATCATATCCTTATGAGTTGTAATTTAGCCAAATTCTGTGTAGAAATTTATGTCAAGTGGCACTAGTATATTGACAAATGTTATTTGTACCACCTGAGGATATAAGGCACAGCATTTGATTCTCATTGGAGGAGAATTTATACCAGTTTTTGTCATGACACACCTATCTAAAGAAGGGAGAAGAAAAATGTTTCAAACATTAGTTGTTTCACCAAGTCTGCATGGTTTTCACCAAGTCTGATACTGCTGCCTTAGTATGCAAAACTGTGATTGGATCCAAATATTTATGCCTATGTATAATATGCCTCAAACCCTAGATATAATTAATGTGAAAAAATCTGTGATGTTAACATTACTAACATATTGGAACAAAAGATAACCTTAACAGGCAAGGTTTTAGGCCAGCAAGACTCCTTTACACATTAAACCAGTGATGAATTCACTTCTGTATTGATAAACTCCAGAAGAACACAATCAACCCATTCAGGGATACATCACAGAACTTTTAGTTGAGCTAGAAAACTCTCCTGTAGAAAGTGATAAGTCCTTAAAAGCCTCGTTCATGTCCTTGAAGGACAGTAAAGAACTCTTCCTGAATCATGTTTATGGTCCTACTGTTATCCATTCTTACCAGATACGAAATGGAATTTGATGACAATTCTGAAACCACTGCTAATTGCTAAGTTAAATCATAACTCTTGTTGATTCAGTGATTGCTTTTTCAACAAGCACAAGTTCTGCAAACTAACAAAAACTTCTAACGGTCTGTGAATCATGCAGATATCTGGATACTTGTGCACTTGAGGCAGTGGTGCAAGATAGATGGGGTTATCACAACAGAGAAGGATGTGTATGATGTTCATATAATTCAGAATATGAGTAGAGCTGGTAGCCTGAGAAACAGCTTCCCAGATCTGATAAATTTAGCACCCTTAGTAAACCCTTTAGTTTAGTAAACTCTTCTTTGAGGCCAGAATTGAATTCAGCACAGATGTAATCTTGTTAGAACAACAGCAGCTTCATCTAGAGAATTAGAACCTTGAAGCATAATAGTAGACAGGTAGCAAAGATTCCTTGCTTGCCTCTTCAAAATCGCATGGGTGTTTATCAAACACGACAAGACAGCATAGTTTCAAATAAAGAACATCTCAAAGGGTGTCTCTCTGACAAGCACACCTCCAACATAGGACTTCTCAAAGTCAAAACTCCTTCAGCAGGAGCACTAGGGAACTGTGCAATGTGACCTAGGTGCACAGTACAAGAGAACAAATGTGGGTGGCAAGTGGCTGAGGCACTTTTTTATTGTCACAATAATCACCAAATTCTTCAATGAAGAGATTGCATTTGTGTGTATGTAACCTATTCGTTGTAAAAATTGTGATCCTGAAGAGCTAGGAATTCAGTTTCTGTGCATTATCCTTAACAGTTAGGAGAAAGTTATAATGGCATTTTTGAGGTACATATCTTTGGTGACAAATGCAATTTTTGGTCTGCATATCTGTAAGTTTCTCTCCCTCGAAAGTAGTGATAGAGTAACGCCCAAGTTGTGAACATAAATACATGAATCAAATTTCAAATGTAATTGCCTACAGACCTCAGTGAATAATGAAGTAATTAAATCAGGAGGAGAAAGTAATAGCCCTACAGAATGCATTTACGTCTTATTGTAGAATCATAGAGTCATGGAATGGTTTGGGTTCACAGGGCTTAGGAAAGTCATCTAGTCCAAGACCCCTGCAAATGAGCAGGGACATCTTTGACTAGATCAGGTTTCTCAAAGCCCCATCCAACAACATCAGTCTAGAATAGACACCTAAGGAACACTGCTCAGCACTGATCTCCATCTAGATATTGAGCCCTTGACCACTAAACTCTGTGCGCCATCATTCAACCAATTTCTTATCTACCTGATCCATCTATCTAATCTATATCTCTCCAATTTCAAAAGAAGGATATTGTGGGGGGCCTGTTAAAGGCCTCAGAGAAGTCCAGATAGGTGACATCTGTGTGTCTTCCCTTTTCCATTGATATAGTCACTAAATATTAGTTCACTGATATGAAATTTATTCACTATATTGGATGAATATAATTCATGATTTTTATACTGTGAATTCATACAGTTACCTGATATGTGATCATCACATTTAGTCATATATACTCAAGTATAAATGAAAACTTTGAGAAAATTTTAAAGGTATTTTCCTTCTGGACTTAAATAAATAAATAACACGTGTTAAATATCTAAGTTATGTTTTTCATAATGCTTTTAAAAATTAACTACCGGAGAGGAAATATGACTTTGTTCAAGGCAGTTTGGACCTTGGTTTCAAATTTCCAGTGAAATGTTCTGGCAAATTAGCTACAAAAGTATTTAGGTATTTAGGAAGGTCAGTTGTAGCTGTGAAATGCTAATTCCTTTCTGTTTCAGCAGAAATAGAGAGGCTACTTCACAAGATGTTTTACAATTTGGACTCAGAAATTCTTAATATTCCTCAGAGGACATTTTGCCATTTGTTAACTGAAGAAGACACCTAATAAGACCACATTTTCCAGGCTAATGTGATTTTCTGAACATCCACTTAATTTCATCTTTTTTGGTGTAGTTTATCCAGTCAACCTGGGTTCACGAAAGGCAAGTCTTGCAAAATTAACCTGATCTCCTTCTATGACCAAGTGACTAGACTCTTGAATGATGGAAAGGCGGTGGATGTAGTCTTCTTGGACTTTAGTAAAGCCTTTGATACAGCTTCGAAAACTGTCAGCCTCTGGACTGGACAGGCACACACTCTCCTGGGTGGAAAACTGGTTGAATGACCGGGCCCAGAAAGTGGTGGGAAATGGAGTTAAATCCATCTGGAGGCCAGTGACAAGTGGGGTTCCCCAGGGCTCAGTGCTGGGTCCAGCCCTGTTCAATGTCTTTATCAATGACCCGGATGAAATCATCGAGTGCTCCCTTAGCAAGTTTGCATATGACACTAAGCTGGGTGGGAAGTGTGGATCTGCTGGAGGGTCTGGAGGCGCTGCAAAGGGACCTGAAGAGGCTGAACCGCTGGGCAGAGTCCAATGGCATGAGGTTTAACATGGCCAAATGCCAGATCCTGCACTTGGGGCACAACAACCCTAAGCAGAGGTACAGACTAGGAGAAGTCTGTCTAGAAAGCTGCCTGGAGGAGAAGGACCTGGGGGTGTTGGTCGACAGCCAACTGAACATGAGCCAGCAGTGTGCCCAGGTGGCCAAGAAGGCCAGTGGCATCTTGACTTGTATCAGAAAGGGCGTGACAAGCAGGTCCAGGGAGGTTCTTCTCCCTCTGTACTGGGCACTGGTGAGACTGCACCTTGAATCCTGTGTTCAGATCTGGGCCCCTCACCACAAGAGGGATGTTGAGGCTCTGGAGCGAGTCCAGAGAAGAGCAACAAAGCTGCTGAAGGGGCTGGAGAACAGGCCTTATGAGGAACATCTAAGAGAGCCTGGAGAAGAGGAGGCTGAGAGGAGACCTCATTGCTCTCTACAAATACCTGAGGGGAGGTTGTGGAGAGGAGGGTGCTGGCCTCTTCTCCCAAGTGACAGGAGACAGGATGAGAGGGAATGGCCTCAAGCTCTGCCAGGGGAGATTTAGGCTGGACATTAGGAAAAAATTTTTCACAGCAAGGGTCATTGGGCACTGGAACAGGCTGCCCAGGGAGGTGGTTGATTCACCTTCCCTGGAGGTGTTTAAGGCACGGGTGGAAGAGGTGTTAATGGGCATGATTTAGTGTTTGATAGGAGTGGTTGGACTCTATGATCCGATGAGTCTCTTCCAACCTAGTGATTCTATGATTCTATGATCCAATTACTTTCATTTTCTAAATATTCCAACATTTTTTATTAAGAATAAAAAAATATTACTGAGATATTCCACTATATGTGGAACTTAAGACAAGGATATCATTCAGCCTTGAAAATATAAAGTGAGAAAAATATGCAGGTCCATAACACATTTAAACATCAAACTTACGGAATATACTGCAAAGTTCAGGAGCAATCATGACTGTCCTGCTGAAAACTCCTGTGTGAAGAAGTCACATACTTGTGTCCCCCTGTGAAGTGTTAGGTTGATTAAAAATTGAGCCCTGTGTAGCATAAATGGTAAAATTCTCAGATGTAGGAAGTTGTGGATGCCTTCTCCCTGGAAGCGTTCAAGGCCAGGTTGGATGTGTCCTTGGTCAGCCTAATCTAGTGGGAGGTGTCTCTACATGGCAGGAGGATTGGAACTAGATGATCTTTAAGGTCCCTTCCATCCTGAACAATTTCATGATTCTATGATTCTATGATTATGCATAACAATAGCAGAAAAATTGCTTTCCCTTGTTTAATTTCTCCAACTACAGACATATATAGAAACACTACACTTACATTGCTTAACTACATCTCCAACAAGCCAACATAATTCAATTTGGACAGAGTATTTTAAGCATAACTGAAACAGAGGCAGATTGATCAAAGTCTATTGTTTCATACAAATCAGCAGAACTCATTGACACCCATGGTTTTCACTTAAATTTTCAGTTGGAAAGTATATTAAATTTGATTTTCATACTGAATTAATGATTTCTGAATGGATGCAATGAAACAAACAAGGAAGAAGACACTTAAATTGCAAAAAAGTTGGGTTTTTATGTTAAAAAATAATTTGTTAACATTATTAATGTTGATAATATGCCTGAAGGGCATAGCTCTTTTTTCTGAAGTAGGATAAAGTGCTTAAAACTTGTCATGAAATAGAATAGATAGGTGCAAATACATTAAAGTTCCCATCATTTTGCTTTTATGTATAAATAACAGCTTTAATTTGCTTGAATACACTGATGTAACTACAGCTAGCTTAATGATATTTTTAGTGTTCAAATAATTTGCTGTTGAACTAATCTAGGATCTTTCTCCTGGCCACAGTAGGTTTAGTATTAGAACTATAGTTGTGACAGACAGATCTGTGAGTACCTATTTCTGATGTCAGTGAATTATTTGATAATACCTCTGATGCATTTCACAGCAAAGAACCAAGTAAAGAAAATTACAGCTTCTTGCAGTCTGTGTTTCACTCTTGCTTGACTTGCAGGTGTTCTTATGCTTCCAAATACTTGCAGTCTGGCCATATTTTCAGGGTAGATGAAATTAAGTCTTTCCTGCCATTGGAGAAAAAAAAAAGTAATTAACATTTTTTCTTTACAATGCAATTACTACCAAAGAGTACATATTATTTGTAGGATTTTCCTCCTTCTTTAAAGGTGTCAGTCTTTACATCTGAAAAGATTTTAAAACTAAATACAGAATGATTTTGGTAGGTCTTCATAGTGGTAGGCAATATTCTGGGTTTTTTCTTCCACAATTTTAAAGATTACAAACAAGATTTGTTTCCCTGTGTTGCAGTTTTTCTTGCATTCTTGTATTTTAACATCTTAACAGCATTCTGTTTAAAAGACAAAAGCTAGACTGGTTGTGTTTCTTTAGGATAAATAGGGGAAAACTCCATTTTCTTCCATACATTCCTCACATTTGATTGTGTATGGTATAGGAAAAGCATGTATGCAGAACATTGCCTCTGGAGTATTGATATAATTTCTTCACTGTGCTGTCAAAAATTTATGCCAATACTCTGACATTAATCTGAAAAGATCAGGCTGTTAAATTTATAGAAATTATATAGCTCTTCTTTAGCTCTATCTGAGAACAGATGGTAAATCATACTTAGAAAAACAGAGGGTTTGAGGTTTTTTGGGGGCAAAGAGATATTCCTGAAAGTTTCTTCAATCCTGATTGGAAGAAAGTGAAACATAGTTATTAATGTGGTATGATTATACCATGAGAATATACTTCCTGTCTTGTTAAATGTCATTATGGCACTTAGAATAATCTAAGACTAGATTTGTAAAAACTAATAAAAGTATATGCCTATTTATATATTTTCCCACTTCTTTCCTGCCTACACATTGTCTCAGAACAAGTTTCTTCCTGAAAACTTATTATAAATCATTCCATAGATACTTCCTCTGAACTCAAGATTCATAGTAAGACATCTATAAACCCATACACGTCACAAAGAATGTTTATGCAGTCGGTTTGCGTAAGTTGCAAATGAAGATTTTAAATTAATTTACCATAGATATTCTATTCCATAATATAAATTATTTTATATTTTTTCAATTTACTATTTCTGTGTGTACATTTTTTTTAAATGCTCTTTCTTTTTAGGAGCTAGTCTTTTTTTTTTAAGATTTGATAAAGCTTTAACAGAAGGAATATGTGGTTTACATATCTATCTTATGGAAGTCATTGTTCACTGAAGTTAATATATATACATCAAATGTATTAATAAATGTAGGGTGATCCAAAATGTCATTTTTTAAAAATTAATTTGCTTAACTTGTATGCCTACAGAAATTCTTAAGGAATGTATGCTTTTGAATTTTGGAGTCCTGAAAGTGGTACTTTGTAGGAAGTTGGTACAACTGTATACATATAAAGCAATTTGCGACTTAAGGTATGTAAATGCTTTACACACATCTATTGTCCCCATGTCACAGACAAGAAATACTACTTTCCACTTCTACAGTAGTTTTACATCCATTACTCACTGACCAGATAAGCAAATGGAGGAAACAGAGAGCAAACGAGAGTGCCACACTCAAGTGCTGACTCAGTGGTAGAGCCATTTTAAAACTCTGGTCTTCTGACATATAAAAATGCACCAGTGTTAACTCCCATGCAGTTTTGTAATATCAGAGGAGTAAAAGATTGTGAGTGGAAAGCTGGCTTAGGATGTGTGTCAGGCATTAACTTTTGTCTGATAAGAGAGTGACAAGAGTAGGCTTCAGTGACAGAAAGAGAAGCATCAACTGTGTGTTGTTAAAGCCTTTGTAATGGAACTGATTTTATTATGTTTTTCTATGACTCTGCTCAGTTGTCCATATTTTCTGTCTCTTCACTTAGTTGATCTTCCAGAAATGATAAGGAGTACAGGATTGATTTTGTTCTCCAGAACAATTGCAATCAGTCTAAAGCAAAATGATTCAGTATAAGACTGAGGAAAGAAAAGGCAACAATCAGGAAAAAGTGTTTATAAAGCAATATATATTTGAAAATCTTTGCAATAGATCTGATTCCAAAGAATCTTATTATTTAGTATTTAGTATATACCCTTTTGTTATTTCTTAGTGTAAAGGAAGGATCCTTCTGTAGCTGAAATAGATGTTAGGAAAGAAAGTTACAGATGCAAGTCCATTTCTGATTAATGAAGCTGTTTCAATTAGGACAATAGAATTTGGGAATGACAGTTAATATTTAAGCCATCTGGAAGTAGATCATAAAAGGACATTGGTCCCCTACTGTTGTATCATGAAACTGTCAGGCTTTTGATATTGAGAGTGCAATTGAAAGGCATGGATTTAGGAATGTCAACATTCTGTTGGTGTGAAAAGTTAACAAATCCAAATTCAGGAAAAAAATATTGTACACTTAACTGCTGTAGAATGTTCTAGAAACAGGCACTTCTGCTATTTCTCCTGTATTTGAGTTCCAAGACACTCTAGGGGTGTCTTGAAAGGAAAACATTTAGGGCAAAGAGGAATGGAGGATATATCTATCCAAAGCCTTCTCCCATGTTTCCTATTTGCTGGTTTGCATGTGTTGCCTTTTACCACCCTGACCTCCATGTTTTCCACCATTTTGTCTATCTAGCCTACGTATAGGGAGGCCAGACAGTGTTTTATATTCATAGATAGCTATAAAGAAAACAAACATCAACATGTCAAAGCTAAGGTACCTAAACCCTTTGTAGTCTTACCCTTCCTGAGCCTTTGCCTCTTGCCTGTATACAATAGCATTTTCCTACCTAGTGAGTGCAATTGGAGAAAAAATACTTCAATTACAAGGGACACTTCTAAACCATGCTAAGAAATCCCTCCAAAGTACCTAAGTCAGACAGTAAACATTGCAACAGTGTTCAGGCTGCCAAAAAAAACATCTTTTCATTGATCTTCCATAACTTCTAATGTTTTGCTGAAAAAAATTTATCATGCAAAATGCAAGCGTGTTTTGGTTCTTTAAAAACACAAGCATAAATATAGAGTTTCCTCAGGGTGTTTCTTCATCTTTTCCTGTTCAGGTGCCAATATCAGCAATATGGACTGTTGATGAAAGGATTTAGCATGTTAGGATAGTGAGAGATGTTTTGTAAAGGCTCAGATATTTCCTTGTAAGTATGAATGTAATGTTCAAAGTAAATGATTGAAGTGGTGATGTTACATGGCTGAACTCTCACTTAGATGGTAGCATTAAATGTCACTTCAGAGATGTCCTTCTTCAGCATTTCAAATTGGAGACAGGATGTCAGAACTTATGTGCAAGTCAGTGTAAAATACCACAGTTCATAGAGTGGTCTATCCAAAATATTTCATTAAAAAGAGATATGAGACCTCAGAAAAAACTTTTTAAAGTATTATTTTTTTAATTCACTAATTCATCTTCTATTAAATTTTAGAAGACACGCCATGCTAATTAATTGATTTTCTTAACACCAAAAGAGGAAAAATTGTTTTCCCAGGGGTGTTTTCTGTGTTTTCTCCTAAAGGTTAATAAGAATAAAAAAGATGTTGGCTTAGGGAATGGATAAATATTGCTGTTTTTAATATCTGAAGATTTCTGAGTATCGTCCACATGTGCATTTTTAAAAGATCTTCTCCAGAGGAAGGGCTGATTTTCCTGACACAGTTTCAATTTCATTAATTATTGTATGAAATCCCCTTCTTTCAGCATCCACAAACATGTACAGGGGCTTGATCTCCACAAACCATGCCCTAGGAGACATTTTTAGCATTTCTGATAGAGATATGGGAGGTATGGAAAAGGTTATTATACTTTATTTTGGATATTCTGTCTTCAAGATTCAAGGGAAACAGAAATCAATATGCCCTCAAACAACGGTTTTATTATGACTGTCCCTTTCTAAAATACAGGAAAGGAAGAACCGTGATGGAAGCCTGAAGTTAATGCAAGCTTTGATAAAAACTGATAAGTAGTCATATTAAATGAGTATTACAACTGAGACGGTTGCCCTAGGGTGATAATAAAGAAGGTGAACCAAATCAGTAATAAAAAAGCTACATAGAAATGTATGATAATGGGTGGGAATCCTGTATAAAGAAGTGAGACCTTTTGAACTGGCCTATCCTGTCCACATATATGTTCATTTTTTGCATTACTCTGCCTTGTGTTTTAGATGCTGAACAGTGAGATGGGAAAAAAGGAGAGGCTTAGGTGACATTTTTTCATAAACTCAGAAATGCTGACACTGCTTGTTAAAACCAATACCAAGCACATTCTCCTGACTGAGTAGAATAGTGATAAATATCACTACTGAAAACTTTATTCTTGGACACTTACAGCTGTCTTAAAAAGTCACTAGCCAACAGCTCTCCTTCCCAAAAAATCCCAACATCATTCTCCTCACAATTATCCAGTATGGATTGTGCTTGTTTAAAGGCAGTGTATTTAACAGTATAATAAACACTTATGGACTGGAGAAATTTTCAGATCCAGCTGCTGAATCACTTTGAATAAGAAGAAACACCTAGATCTGAAATAAATCACAGAAATATAGCCTGGAATATAAAAGCATCACAATAGTGTGGTTGTATACTAAATACCCCGTAGAAAGGACTGGAAGAAAAGAAAGTATATGAATGAGACACAGAGAGGAAACCATTCCTATGCCATACAGTGTTGGAATCTGAGCTAAAATACTTGTTTGACTATGAAGGGGTTGCATATATATATTCAGGCTTGATATAAGGAAAAATTCTTCACTGACACAGTCATTAGGCATTGGAACAGTCTGCCCAGGGAGGTGGTTGACTCGCCTTCCCTGGAGATGTTTAAGGTGTGGGTGGATGAGGTACTGAGAGGCATGATTTAGAGATTGGTGGGAATGGTTGGACTCGACGATCCGATGGGTCTTTTCCAACCTGGTGATTCTATGATTCTATGATTCTATATGTGTGTGTGTGTATTTGCACATCTTAATTGATTGAAAATAAATAAATCAATTACAAATTTTCTCATACATAATCTCTCTGTTGTGATTCTGTTAGAATCTAGACTATATTTCCATATTTTTTATTTCCATGCAATCTATCTCAGATTTATTACCACCTTTCATCTCAGTTATCTCTCATGTTTCTCTCTTTCATCTTTCCTCTCCTGCTGTAGGTGTATCCACCTGTCTGCCTAGACATATTTCAAGACATATGTAGTGTGGGTCTACATAAATGTCCTCAGGAGTGCACTTTCAAAGTAAATCTCACAGTTCTCTCCATTTAATTGTCTTTGATTCACATGGTGGAATGATCCCAGACTTAAAGAACTGGATTCCTAGAAGATGTGACTCAGGAGCGCGCATATTTCATCCCTGCTACAAATAAGCATTCGCTTTATGGGACTAAACAAGCACAAATCTGAAGTAAACTTCTCCACATAATACAAAAATATTTTCAAAGATGTGGGTTTCCACACCCTGTTCTTTTGTGATATGCCTTGCTAATGTGGATATATGCTTAATTTTGTTCAGATGCAGGCTTACAATTTTTTTTTCCCTTTAAGCTGTACATTTGATAAAGAACTTTCATAGGCAGAGTTCACTGTTCAGAGTCTTACATAGTTTCTTCAGTCTAGAAATTATTATGCATAGCTTTTGGGAAAACCTTTTCAAATGGAATATCAGCACTCTTAGGTTCAGTGTTTGATGCAATTCTTTGAGTATTTCTGGTTCTGTGACAACAAGTATAAGTCACAGAAAGACACTGTAAGAAAAATAACGAAATAAAAGAATTGCAAAAGCTTGGTTCCTCCAATATGTGGTCATTTGAGGAGTTTCTTCTTAAGTTGTCTGAATAATTTCTAGATTTTTTTGTTACCATTGTAGTTGCTAGCTCTTCTAATATGTAACCTCTTCAGCATCCTGGATCTTTGGGCAACAGTGTCAGAATGAAAATGACTGAGGAACATCTTTAACTTCTCTGAGGATGTGAAGGATTTTCAATTACATGGCAAAGTTTTATGGAAAGTAGATACTTCAGTGATGAAAGTTTCTGCTCTTTTTCTGTCCATACGTTATAAATCTGTGAACACTAGGAATTTTAGCTGCAGAACTGTTAATAGACAGTTTTGAAAAGACCAGATTTACCAATCATCATTATTCCATAAAAATGTCAACCTCTCCTCCAACACCAACCCCACATGCTCTTGATCACTATCTTCTGCCTTTCATCAAATGAAGCCCTAAATGAACTCCATTTGGTCTTTTCACCCACCCCTTCAGCAGTTCACCCAAGTTCAGTGAAATATCATAAAGGACATCTGCATTATATCTGTATTTTTCCCATGCGGACTGATGAATTAAAAACTGTTCATGAATTTATAATCTCTTTACTTTAGAAACAGAAAAGATATGGAAGCCCTTGATGTAGTGTTTAGGTTTTCTTCTATCTATTCGCTTCCAAGAAAGCAACAGTTTCTTTTTTATTTTCCTCTAAGCCAATTTTTCATACCAGACCCTAGCATAGTAGTAGGGAAATCTACAGCTGCAAAAGGATCATGAAAATCTCAACACATCAGAGGTCTGGTTGCCAAAATATTAAAAGCAGATCATATCTAATGTGGGCAAGGAAATAAGCTAAGTACTATTATTAGTCAGAACAGAAATAAAATTTTCACAACTCCATCTATCCTGAAATCTCAAAGAATCTCAGCTGTGGGTCTAACCAACCTATAGAATCAAGGGGTCTTTTAAAGATCATCTAGTCCAGTCCATCCTTATCATTTTACTAGATCAGGTAATGTCAATGATTAAACATGACATTGTGTACATCTGAAATTAAGGAAGTATTTATTTTTGGTACAAAAATGCAGATGTTTCCTTATAGGGGTTTCATTGTGCAAAGCGATTTACATTTTGTGATTTTTCCAAGAGAAGATTTAAACATCCTTAATCTAGTGTCAGAAACACTGGAGGACAAAAACAATTAGTGTATCAGGAATTCAAATAATATATGAGTACATGTGACCCCTGGAGTGTGATTTGTGATTTTCCAATAAACCCGTGAAAGCTCAACAATTGTTTGGACAATGCTACCACTATAATCTAGCAGAATCAAATTAATTTTACGTTGGTTAAAGATCAACTAGCCCTAGTTATAAAGTCTGAATAATAATAAAAAAAGGAGTGCTCTTCCATATTGCACTTTACAGTTCAAGTTGCTATGGGCCTGTAGAGAACTGAGCCACACTCCATGTCCAAATTTTCCTGATTCCTGCATGCCACCCATTTTGCTTAACCTCATTTCATCAGGCTCATTGCACTACTTTTAGACTCAGAACACCTGGCCACACTGATGATGCCAGGATGAAGGTAGATAATCTCTTGAATCATTCTGTAATCACAAAATAACCTTCAAATTATACAAGATCTAGCTTCTACTATAACATTGCTTCCTTAAATAATACTAGTTTTAGCTGTGTGAAAATGCATTTGTCCTGTAACTTAGAAAGTAGTTACAATTAATAAAGTTTATAGAGATAATGCTTTACCACCTTCAACAAATTTCTTTCTTCATGATTTTTCTTAATTATAGCCTTCATTAGCTACGCCATGCTGTACATAATTTTTATAAAATTCTGAACAAGTACTGGGCTTTTTCAGTAGTATTTCTTACATTTTGGTATTATTTAATACAAATAAAAATAATATTGGTCCAACTTCTCTGATGGTGTAAATCATCATAACAACACTGATTTATAGCAGCTGAAACTATTGCACAGTAATTCTGTTCTCTCTCTGTTTTATACAGTCTTTATGTCTTCTGCATTGGTGAGTTAATTTAACAAACATCTATGGGGACTTTCCATTTTTTCAGTTAAGAGAGAGGTCATTAAAGGTAAAGTTTTGAGAAAATACAGAAAACAGAGTAGGAAAAGGTCCTAAGCTCATAAATGTTGTTAATTATATATTGTGTCCTCAGTGTAAAGAATTACCTTCAGGTCATTCCATCTCTTTTATCAGAATAAATCACCATCATCATCTGTTCACTTGTGCATTCAATTCATGACATAATAGTGTCAGAGGTGGCACAGAATACATACATATATGCTCACATTCCAACACAGTGACCCAAATTGTGTCTACAGTTACCAAGCAGACTGCCATAGACATGTAACAGAAAGGATTTATTTTAGAGAATATTTGTTCCCACTGAAAGGAAGTAAAGGTAACAACAACTTAATGGAGCAGCCCAAGAAATTAGATATAAAACCCATTTATCTAGTAATCAAAAATAAGTTATTATCCTAATCCCTGGTTTATATTAGAGAAATACCACAACATATGTCATAAATGGCATTTTTGTTTCAATCAGAGGGAATAGAACAGTGTGCTAAATTTCCTAACTGGAGGGCATCAGCAGAACTCTACCAGTATTCTTTCATGATAGAAAACAGTAAGTACAAAAATTTCATAGGTTTAGCTTTCATAGTTTTTTTACAAATTGGAAGAAAATGTGTTATTCTCCAGACAAACTTTTAAGCTCAAAGTTTCTAAATATACACACTGTTCCTAAGAGAAATAATTAGTTCTGTCCTTGGCAGTCATGGGATTAATAGTACTCAAAAGTTTTAAGTTCAACTACTGGATTTTCTGAAGACTTTTCTGAAGAATTCCTATGTTACCATATGTCTGTGTCATATTTACAAAACAGAGTAACTGCATCTGCAAAGTGCAGCTTTACAAGCCTCCTGGGAACTGCAAGGACTTGGGCAGAACAGCTCTGATATATCTAATTACACAGCACATGTAACATAAAGTCACTCTACCAGTGAAGAATAGCTTTTAGGTGCTGGACTTCCTTTGTATCTGCAAATCTGTTGCATGATATATGTACATACAGCACACAAACATTGTGATCCTTAACTCACCAGTCACCTCCAGAAAAAAAGATAAGAGGTCTTGAGAAAATTTGCTGTCTAATGGATGACAACATCACAATGAGCTTTGTTCTCCACATACACGTTATATGGATATGTAAGGATGCAATGGCTCTAGATGCAGAACTTAGGAAACATAGATCGTGAGATGCGTTCCCATAAAAATAAACCCTTTAGAATAAGCCGGTAATACTACAATGAAATTTTTTTAGAAGAAATAAATGTTTACACTTTTTTTTCAGATCTGACCCTTTCAGCAGAAACCGAGAAAGCAAACAATAGAGTCCAACATCACCAGTTAATATCAGTGTCTTTTATATTCTTTGTGCAGCTCAGTATGCTTTTTGTTTTGCCTCTGAAATGTTATAGGTAAAGCAGTTTTCTCCTTAACCTATTGCAAGTGATAAAGTAGTAGATAACTTAAAATTAAGCCAATTTTCAGAAATGCAAGATAATGTAGATAAGTATCCAGTGTTTAGGTTTTGAACATACTCTAACCTTTTTCAAAGTTGACCCAATTCTAATTAAATTGTGAGGAAAACATAAAAGGTAACAAACAAGATGAGATGGCACCTGACATCTGTTTCTGAATAAGTGCCCAGGTGGATAATTTATTCTGTTTAAATTCATAGTCATATAAAGAAAAAGCTATTAATTCAGCAAAGAATAACTCCTTTTAATTAGAAATAGTTGACACTGAATTGGCTAATCAAAACTAAGGTAAAAATGTCCTTTTTTTTTCTGTGGGTTAAATAACTATTACTCTAAGACAGAAATTTAGATTGGGCCTCTTTCTTTAGTGAATGATCAAAATACTGACAATGTCAGCAAGAGTACTTGTACTTTCTTCACTGCATTAGGTCATGGTGTTCCTAGAAGCAGCGAGCAGAATAACATATATTCAACACTTTCAAGTTATTTTTGAAGTGGCACCATATATGAAGTTAGACTGCTCTATCAAAGTCTTGAATCTAAACTGTAACCTCAGATCAAATGAGTGAGCTTATAAAAGACATTATTGTGATTGATGGGTTTTTTTTATTTCTATGTCTGCCTGATAATAGAAGCATAAAGTATTTTTAATTGGTTTAGGTCTTCTCTGATATTCTGTTGCTTGTTTTGCAGGTTTTTTTCTTTGATAAGTGGTGAGTGAATCTTGGGCACTGCAGTAAGGAAGGCTTGGTTTATTGCACATTGCGCATAAAGAAAGTGCAATGGTACATGATATATTATCCCTTGTTTCTCACAATGTCTTTATGATGCATATTGGCACACACAGAAGCTTATGATGGTTACGTACTTCAAGGTTCACAAAGTAGTGACTAAATAGGGATTCTTATATTTTTGGCTAATACAGCTGAATCTGGATCCAAAGCATCCTCAGATCCTACCTTAACCAAGACACAGTTTTAATAAGGTGTTCCATGACGTACTGTTCTAAAATACAGGGTATGACCTCTCCAATGCCTCTTCTCTATAAATATTGGCAGCATTCATGTGTTTAGAAAAAAAACATCAGACCCAAGAGTGCCAGATATTATCTGCATTGTGGCCTTGGGCAGCCTGATCTTCTGGGGTGACCCTACCCATGGCAGGGGGGTTGGAACTAGATGAACGTTGAGGTCCCTTCCAACTCTATTCTATGATTCTATCATTCTGTGATCTATAACTTAATAGAAGACAAGGTAAAATTGCCTCTGAGTGAATAAAATAATGATTCTCCTAAAGAAAAGATGCAACCTGAACTGGGTAAAATTTACTAAAGGATGTAAAATGTTTTGGTGAAAAGAAGAGAAATCACATATGAACTGTCAACCAGGGTGCCAACGTACAATCTATTGAGATTTAAATTTACAAAACCATAAACCTGTGTCCCATCAAATGATGCTTTTAATGGGCAGGAAATATGTGAATAGGATAGGACTAGAATTGATTAATCATATAATAAAGGTATTTAAATTTTTTGGTACTTCTAGCAAAGCTACAACTATGTAACTCAGGAAAAATTATCTGATATTATTTTCATTTTTTGATAATTGTTTTCTTGAGACCTAATACATTAGAAAGCAACAAATAAAATGGTATTCCAGATGCTTGCTAATCTGTGGAGATGTTATGTTGTCCTAGCACTCTTCTGAGTGACAATATCAGGTATTATTTAAATTTTGTGTTAGTGTTGTATATTCAGTACCCTCAACAGCTCACATGATGAGATTTAGTTGAGAAGCACAAAAGGGAAAGTTAAACTCTGAGCTTTTCTGATTCATGTGTTCCCCTTGAGGTGTTCCCCTTGTAGTAAATTCACTGATTTAAGTACATGCTGAAATAATGGTCGAAAAGTTGTTCAGACCTTTCAGACCTTTCAGAGTCCAGGACTCCAGCCCTTTTTCAATTAAGGAGATGTAAACCAGTTCAGTGCTGATTTTACTTTACCCATTTCTTTTGCTACTGTTGGGGAAGAAGAACTATTTTTCATCTCTTTTACCCACAAATATTATTCTAATTTTACCCCATTTCCTTCCCTAGGTACAATTACTATAATCTATCTGGTTCTTGTGCTAGGAAAGTACCTATAAGCCACAGAGAGAAACGGGATACCTATCTTTAGATAAAAAGCAGAAATTTATACCACTTTGTCCGCCATGCAAGTAACCACAGTAGAAGGCATTGGTGTTTCATTGTATTGTGTATCAAAAGTGTGTAGCTGTAACCCACTACCAGCAACAACAGAACTTTGATCTCTGAGGAGACTTTCAGAGTCCAACAATCTACCACTACATTCTGGAGACACTGTACATTGTACCTGCTTTCAACCTAGGGATTTGCTTACCTTTATAAAAATGTAGCTTCATTGTAGGTATGTCAAAATACTTAGATATAGAATCATAGAATGGTTTGGGTTGGAAGGAACCTTGAAGATCACCCAGTTCCAACTCCCCTGCCATGGGCAGGGACACCTTCCACTAGATAAGTTTGCTTGAAGCCGCTAGCACATTTAGTTGACAATTTGAAATAAATGAAAGCAGACAAGTAAGTCCTAAACTTTGATGTGAAATCCTATTTGCTCTAAAATGAAGAAGATTTTGCTTTGTTCTCTTTTATTTTGTAATAACTGTAATGGGACAAAGAATTTATTCTTGACTATGCTATCTATGTACTGTGAAGTTTTGTGTGAGTAACTTAATTCCACAGAGCTGTAGTTTGTCCATTATCAATTAAAAGAATATCAAAATGGAAAGTATTTTCTTGGCTTAATAAAGTCATTTTAGTGCTATGTAAGATCTCTGGAGAAAATTACTATTACTGCAATTATATGTTTTTATTTTTGCTCTAACATCTTATATGTGATCCATTCAGGAGTAAAATCTGTGTAATTTTTATTTTTCAAACTAACAATCCATATGTAACATAATTGAGATATTGCCAGAAAAATCTAAGGTAGATGAATAGATGCAAGAGACAGTTTAAAAGCACAAGTACCAAATGCAGTACAATGCTAATGCTTAGAATTCAAATTTAAGTATAAGAACACAAATTGGGGGGGGGGAGGAGTATAAGGTGGGCTTGAAAGTGGCAAGTTGGTTCACATCACCTTTGGCATTTTTAAGTACCCAATACTGGCTGAGGAACAGACAAGACACAAGCTAACTTTAGAATTAAGTCTGATAACGTTAAAGCACATAGCAGTAAAATCTGTCTTTGTAATCCAAAATAATTCCTAGTGTAAAAACTTGTCTTAAACAGAGGTTATACCAGATGTGAGTTTGTCCCTGGATGTTAAAAAACACTGCAGCACAAGACGAAAAAGCCTTTCTAGAAGACAGCAATTTTATTTGCATGCAGAAGGATGGGTAACAGGCATCTGGCTTAGCAGGAACGAACAGCAGCAGTGGCAGCATGAACAGCAAATTTTGTTATTATTAGCAATTCAAATACAGGTATCAGATTGGTTTACATTTGAATTATTCACCAAGCTTCGCCCAAGGCTAAAACTTTCTTAAAGTTCTGTAAAATTTCGTTCAAAACACCTTTTATTTTCTGCATAGAATAAAACAGATGTGGAAAGAACAGAGAATAACACATCAAAGGAGACTTTTCAGGAGTATTAATATTTTTTTATGCTGAAGCATTATTTACAATCTAGAAATTCAGTGCAGTCCCAAGTCTATAGAAAAGTCAGAAATAAGTCTCTCTTGGACAGTTCTCTGACTTCTATGCACATGTAAAACTTCCACTGATTTGCATGCTTGGAAGAATCAGCTGCTTTTCATCTTTGTTATTAATGCTCCGGCAACCATCTCGTTGGAAACTCTTATTCTGACATTACAATGCATAGACTTACTCCAAATGGCTCTTTCTGCTTATATAATGATCTTTCAATACTGAATCCTACTTAGACAGTCAATTACTAGCCATTCTTCCTTGTCAGAGCAATGAAGCATTTATGTACTTGAGATATTCATGTCTGGAACTTTAGTTTTATATCTAAGAGCTCCTCTCACCTTCTGAAATTCCTTGCTTTATCAAGAGATTTTGTTATATAAATCCATTACTGAAGGAGAGACTCTTTCATTATTCATCACTTGCTAGCTCCAAGTGTCTTGAAAGTATAACAGAAAACAGCCTCTGTTCCAGCATTCAGCAAGGTAGATAAGCCATTACCACAGTACATTAGGAGAGACAGAGCCAGAATATATCCTTTTTTAAGCATCTATGAATGCTCGCATGATGTCATAAAAATTCAAGGCCGGATATAGATCAGTAGCCAGATAAACTGTGTCTCTGAAAACATAGTATGAAAGGCAGTCAATATGGCTAGGAAAATGGTGAAATTTTGGCACATTTCCAAAACTCCAGTCCCTATTACTCAGCTAGCACAAAATGAGTAGTCATGTCAGCCTGAATCAGTGTGGTGAGTTGACACTGGCTAAATGCCAGGTTCCCACCAAAGCTGCTGAGAAAATGTAATGAAAGGCTCAAGGGTCAAGATAAGGACAGTGAGATGTTATTTACCAATTACTGCCATATACAAAACATTTTGGGAAAAATTAATTTAATTTGTTACCAATCATAGAATCATCATAGAACCCATAGAATCATAGAATAACCAGGTTGGAAGAGACCGACCGGATCATCGAGTCCAACCACTCCTATCAAAAACTAAATCATGCCCATTAACACCTCATCCACCCTAACCTTAAACACCTCCAGGGAAGGTGACTCAACCACCTCCCTGGGCAGCCTGTTCCAGTGTCCAATGACCCTTGCTGTGAAAAATTTTTTCCTAATGTCCAGCCGAAATCTCCCCTGGCAGAGCTTGTGGCCATTCCCTCTTGTCCTGTCCCCTGTCACTTGGGAGAAGAGGCCAGCACCCTCCTCTCTACAACCTCCCCTCAGGTAGTTATGGAGAGCAATGAGGTCTCCCCTCAGCCTCCTCTTCTCCAGGCTAAACAACCCCAGCTCCCTCAGCCGCTCCTCATAAGGCCTGTTCTCCAGCCCCTTCACCAGCTTTGTTGCTCTTCTCTGGACTCGCTCCAGAGCCTCAACATCCTTCTTGTGGTGAGGGGCCCAGAACCGAACACGATATTCGAGGTGCAGTCTCACCAGTGCCAAGTACAGAGGGAGAATAACCTCCCTGGACCTGCTGGTCACGCCGTTTTGGATAAAAGCCAAGATGCCACTGGCCTTCTTGGCCACCTGGGCTCACTACTGGCTCATGTTCAGCACCCCCAGGTCCTTCTCCTCCTGGCAGCTTTCTAGACAGACTTCTCCTAGTCTGTACCTCTGCTTAGGGTTGTTGTGCCCCAAGTGCAGGACCCGGCATTTGGCCGTGTTAAACCTCATGCCATTGGACTCAACCCAGCGGTCAAATCAGTGTAGGATAATAAGAAATAAAACTAAATCTTAAATCACCTTCTCCCCATCTTCCTTTAACTTCACTCTTGATTTTCTTTATCTCCTCTCCACCACCAGTGCAGGTGGATGGGAAATGGGGATTGTATCAGCCCATCACACGTTGTCTGTTCCACTCCTACATCCTCAGAGGGAAGACTCCTCACATTCTTCCCCTGTTCCAGCATGGATATCCTCCCATGGGAGACAGTCCTCCAAGAACTTTTCCAACACAAATTCTTCCCATCAGCTGCAGTTTTTCATGAACTTCTCCAGTGTGGGCCCTTTCCACTGGCTGCAGTCCTTCTGCAGCAGACTGCTCCAGCATGGGACCCTGCACAGACTCAGAAGTGCTGTCAGCAAACCTACTCCAGTATGGAGTTCTTTATCCATGGGTCCAAAGGTCCTGCTAGGCGCATTCTTCATTGCAGGCTTCACACGGGATCATAGCCTTCTTCAGGTTCATCCACCTGCCCTGGTGTGGGGTCCTCTGTAGGGACTGCAGGTGAACATCTGCTCCACCACTAATCTCCTTGGGCTGATGTAGGACAGCCAGTCTCACCATGGTCTTCACCATCTGTTGCAGGGGAATTTGTGCTACTGTGCCTGGAGCATCTCCTCTTCCTCCTTCTTCAACTGACTTTAGTGTGTGCAGAGCTGTTTCTCACACACTTTCTCCCTTCTTTTTTTCTGACTTCTTCTAGTGTGGCACAGGTTTGTTTGTTTTTTTTTTCTCATTCTTAAATTTGCTATTCCAGAAGTGCTGCCTCTGTCATTGTTTGGCTCAGCCCTGGAAAGCAGTGAATCTATCTTGGAGCCAGCTGGCATTGGCTCTATCAGACACAAAGGAAGGCAGCCCTGTAGCCCTGCATTCACCAGAACCTTGAGATGTAAACATAATACAATCAGTAATAGCTTATTTACTTCACTTCAGTTGAGTAAACTGGAAAATAAAAAGAGCCAGTATGCTCCACAGCATTGTGATAACACAAACCAACTTTTTAAAGTTTTTTTTTTCCTTTTCATTTTTAATATAAGGCTATTTCAAAGGTAACAACAAGGATCAAATCTTATGCTCACTAATTTTAATAGTTAAAAATCAAAACAGGAGTTAATTACACAAACTGCAACTAAAGAAAAAAGAAAAAAAAAAGTCCATTGCGACTAAAGAAAAAAGAAAAAAAAAGTCCATTATTGGTACTTATTTTAATTTTCTTATCTGTATTGGGGTTTTGGGGAATTAAAAATAAATTCCATGATTTAAATAATCAGTCTTTGATTCATATTTAAAGATTGAAGAATTTCATTGTACTAAAAAATCAAGAATTGAATCAGGGAAAAGAAGAGCAGAAGGTCAAAAGAAGAAAGAAAACAATCTGATCCTGAAAAAATAAAAAAAAAGCTGAAATTTTAAAATAATCTACTATTACTTTTCAATTTACATGCTAGTATAAGAATATTTCATGTAGGCTTTTACCTTAATACAGAAATAAAACAATTCCTGAGCCATTTACGTATTGATAGTTAATTTGTTCTCTCTCTAAGCAGAAATAATTTTGAATTAATTCAGCGTCCTACCTCTCAGCTTCTTGTGCTTCCTAATGCAAGTCCAGGTACCAATACTTAGTACAAGGTTTTTCTGAAGTTGATTCCATTCATATATAACATGGTTTTACAACAAACAAGACATATTTACTTTCTAGTCACTGCACCATGTGTGGGCAATGCAATACCCTTCCACTGTGACATATTTTACCAGATTCCTGAATATCTCTTGTCTTCAGAAAACACTTGAATAACTCATATGTCTGTGCTTCTCTCAATGCTATAACTAATTACGGCATGATGTCCTTGGAAAAATATCCAGACATAATTTACACAGCTGTTTTCTTTTGGGGGCTTTTACAGGAAACAAGGATATGCTGCAAGTAGTTATTGTAGTGATCTTGTTTTTGGAATAATATATTTGGTCAAGAAACCAATTAATACGAGTCAGGCAGCTTGGATCCTCACTTTGCCTACCTCACCTGTCTATCACGAGATATAGTTGCATAAATGGGAATAAAAGATTAACAGCATCTGACCCAAACATGCTAGGAAAACCAAAATAATACAGAAGCACTACAGCTCAGGACTTAGATAAACTGGAAGCTAGAACATGAGTTCATATTTATTGTAGCTTGTGCATATTTTAAAAAATGAAGTTTGTCACCTTTTTTTTAGTGTTTCTTGTAATACAATAAATTGAGAATGAAAGATTAACAGAAAATCCACCTAGGATTTGTAGCTCTTAATTTGCTTATTCAGCATATCAACTGTTATTGCCATATTTTTTGATTGTCATTTTTATTTTACTTTTAAATAGAAGAAATCAAAGTGCTCTTTTGATTTATTTTTCTTCCAACAGGAGCTTTAGTTTCATTTCTAATCTCCTGACACACATTTTTCTTAAGTTTCAGTTTCCTATTTGTATGCTATAGGCTATACACAATAAATACCTGTATGGAATGGGCTCTGGGAATTTTGCCATAACCAAATAAGTGAGGACAGAACTGCTGTCTCATCCTTCCAGTCACCTTATTCAATTTCTTCTTTAAAATATGTTACTAATACCTCATACTGCACTAAAAATTCAGTTCTAGCAAGTGGAGTAGCTTGCTTTATGTTGTCTGGAGAGAAAAAATAAAAATAAGGAAATAAAACTATCATATTTTCTTTAAGTGCGAGCTTTCAAGCAAGTTCTTGTATGATGTTCCACAATTTTGCTATTGCACAGGCACTAATTAGACTGATTGCCATGTAATTCAGCCATTTCCTTTCAGAAGAGAAATGCTTACTTTTCAGCCCATATTTTTACAGAAAACTTTGAATTTAAAAGTAGGAAAGTCAAAATTATTGATTAACTAAACCACTGACTGTGGAACCTTCTTCCTACAATTCAGTCTAACAGGAAAAAATTGATGAGAATAAAGACTTCTAGCAGGAATAAAGATATGTCAGCGTGACTGCACTGCAATTAAAAGAAACACATGAGCAAGGGTTAAATTGCAGCATCAACAGAAGTCTTGTGGAAGGATGTTCAATACAGTCTGAAAAAGTTGTCCTTGTCAGACCCTGTGCTTGAACAGATTTCCACTCTGCATTCACTAGTAGACAGTGTTAGGTTAAAGCTCACTTTGATACACCTATGGTGTTGCAGCTGCCCCTTTGTCTGCAGCTGAGGCTTGCCCTGCGAGATGGAAAATCCCACAGCAAACAATGTTATGAGGCAACAAATCACTTGGGGAACCTCTCTGTTGTACCTGTGTTTACATTACTAGTCCCATATCAGCAAATGAGAATGTTGCACAAACAGAAAGAAATTATTTTTGCCAGAAAGAAATCATTTTGCCATGTGGCTTTTGTTTCAGAGAGAGCACCAATAAAGGAAAGAATACTGAATTCACTATGCATGTACTTCACCTTTAGCAATAATGCACTCTGTATTCAAAAAAAAGGAAAATATGTATATCAATTTATCAGACAAGGATGTTATCCAGTGTCTTTTTACGGTAACAATGATAAAGTTTTGCTGTTATTAAAAAAAAACTAAAACTCTTAAGTTTTTCTTTTGGTGATTCATTAAAGACAAAACATTTTCAGAGTAAACACTTCTGTTTTGAAGGTCATGTCCTCATGTAGCTCTGTGAAGTTAATACATAAGTTTAACCATACCGTCTCTGAGCTATCAGTGAAAGATGGGAAGCAGAGTGTGAGAAGAAAATTTTATTACCCCCCTCCCGAAGTTCAGAAGCAGTAACAAATATCAACTTCTGCATTACAAGAGAATAAAAAAGTATTTTTTTTTGTTAACCATGACAAAAGCAAGTACAGTCATAGGTAGAGACCTTGAATCAAGGAGTTCTAGTTTAAAAAAAAAAGAGAGAGAGAGAGGGAGAAAAGGAAAAATATTACTCAGCTGAAATCTGCTCAGCTTTTAACAGCTGGGTGAATTCCTCACCTCTTTCAATATCACCCAGAGATTTTCTCTGCCCTTCTGTATGACAAGCTCAAAAATTGTAGCTTTTAACAGACTGCTTGGGCAATTTGCATAATGGAGTTTGCAACTGCCACTCTGAAACACAGTGAAAAAATTGCTTTAGGAGTAGGCACAAGAGAAAACTGCAGGTTTAAAAAAGAGACAGAGAAACAATGTATTTCAAGCTCTTCCTACATTTTTTTCTCTGCTTAATATTTTGTTCTTTCATTGTCAAAGCCATAATATTACTGATGTTACTTTGCATAAATATAGCCAACCAAATACGTATTTTACATAGTCTTGCAAAAACTTCTTTCAACAAACAATTGTAACACAAGGGATGGGAGGAAATCTGTGGCATTTTCCTAAGGTTAATATTACTTAACTGAAAATATTTTTCTGCTAAAAAACATGAAGACTAGCATTCTCATCTCCTGCTATGTCTGGCTTACAGCAGATGCAGCTAACACGAATTAACCAAATGCAATGAAAAAGAATTTTCCTAAATGACTAGGGGATAATACCTCTTGCAGGTCACATTTTAGGCAAGAGGAGACTCAGTCACTACAATGTTTCCTGCTAGTGATTTCTGAACAGTTTCAAAGCGATGCTGACTCTGGGATGCAACAGAGGTGTCAGAAATGGGAGCAGCGCCAGTTTGAAATCTGGCTTGTGTGCTGTTATGCACCAGGGATGTCCTAAGGCAAAGCAAAAAGTTGCTTAGGGCAAAAGCATGGTGGAATTTTGATGGCAAAATGCGTAGAAGTGGCAGAGCAGCTACTGCAGAAAGCAGTCTCCCAAGAATTTCAGTGCTCTGGCTCAGCAGTCCTCGGCCTTATTTTTACACATCTAACCTTTTCCTTTTTTCACCCCTAAAGTGCTCAGGCTGGGGAGAAAAGCCAGTTAAACAGCGGTTTATCCCAGAAGAGGACAGGAGTGAGGAAGACAGATTACAGGATGACCTTGTGCCTCGTGTCAACTTCCCTAAAACCAGAGATGCTATCATATCTCAGCAAAACATAAAATCTGGGTATATGAGCATAAAAATCTATGGCTGTTCATTGCTGGGGCTATGAAGCTTAGTCTCTGTTAGGATACAGAGCTCTTTGTGAAAATTATCCCTAAAGCAACTGCTTTGCATGTAGTTTTCCACATACATTAGGAATAGAGTTTTCCTGTCCTTACCTTTGTGGAATCAGACTGACTGGGATCTACATTGACTGCAGAGGTGGAAACAACATCAGAAGAGAAATATGACATTGGATATGATTTGGAAAATGTATATATTCACCTTGAGTGTTGATGGAGTACGTGATGAAGGTATGACATTAGCATCAGATCTTTCTTTGGTAACTGGAAAGAAGAATCTGTAGGAGGAGAGAAAATGAGCTGAGCACTGAGCAGGGACATTGATTTTGAGAAATTAAGAAGCATGAATAAGTTTGCATATGTCAGTAAAGACAACATCCACTGCTATCTTTACACTAGCAAAGTAAGATTGTAATACTAGGCTAAACTTATTTTCCATGTCTGTTAAAAAAGCAAAAGCCTTCTGTATCTTATGGAAGAAGATATGCACAAATTCCAGATAGCTTCTATCTGAATGGGTCTGTTTCACTGATATGATGTATTTCTTGTTTTTTGTTTATTTTGAAGCAGACATTAATCCATCACTTAATCAACCAACCATTTCTTATTGTAGCTGGTCCCAAAGCAGAAATTCCTGCTTTAAAATACATTTATATTTTATAATGGGATATCTAACAGAAAATCAGGCATAAAAATGAATGTGGAATAATCAGAATGCAATGTGAGTGATTATTAAAATTTATTATTTTGTCACCATTCATTTGCTGTGAATTCTATGTTACTTCCTGAAGAGAAGGATTAGTAACCCCGGATTGGATATACACACATTTGAAATTTGCACCAGAAGGAGAACATTCAGAATGGTTAGTCAGGAGTTAACATCTGTTACTATGAAAGCATTTAGAGATTTACTGTGATAATTAGGTCCTCAGTTCTCCACTACACACCTAACATGCATTAGTAGCATTTGTTTCTGCAGGGATCTGCAGTGACACATGCCACTTGCCTCTAACATACAGTGGTACTCAGTATTGTTTCTGGTTTCGGTGCTGAATACACTGCTGGTCAGAGCACTTACCCAGGGCAGAGAAGACCTGTGCATTCACTGGGAAGTAACACCTTGATAACGACGCTGATGCTTGCAAAAGACAAGGCTCTTGGAAAGAAAACTGCAAACAAATGATCTCATCTGGTAGCCAAATGTACAAGTGTCCTAATCATGGCCTCTCTTGAGTTCCCCAGTTTTGATTGATTATCTCTCATCTTCAATGAGAGCAGTATTTGAACACTCCCCTATTGCTCTTAGAACAAAACATACTCAGTAGGAAAAACCATCTCCTGAGAGGATAGCTGGGAGTGCAAGCCCAGCCAAGGCAAGAGATGAACTTGACCTTTATGCTCTCTACACAAGTTAGTTATTCAGGCTGTCACACGAAAGAGGCCTTACAAACTCCATTGACAGGTTTGGACAGTAAAGAGAGACATCGAAGCTGTAGATCCCAGTTGTCATGGAAGCTCTTTCTCTGTAACACTAACCTGAGTGTATTAGGTCCAGACAGATTTCAAATACAACCCAGTGCCTCACCTAGGCAGCTAACTAATAAATTTAAACAGCTTCGTGCTCAGAGGTGTCACTCTTCTAGAACCTGGTCAGAAGCCATTGATCTCTGCCAGGGTGCTCAAACCAGATTGCAGAAACACAGTGGTGGGTTGACCTCTAAAGAACTGAAAGTTACTGTTACAGTGAAGAGATTTTAGGTCCTTAAATCCATCATTTGATAGTGCAAAAAGTATTATTTGGCATGATTAGGGATTGATAGCTTCAGGCCTTTTATTAAGATAATTCATTGAAAAACACAGACTACTTTCTCAACTCTCAAAAATAGGCAAGAACACTTCTACATATACCCACGTCTCCCACCAATAATTTCTTCCAGAACTGGTGTGTAGCAAATTATTTCAGTAGTATCCTATTTCCTTTCACGTCTGTCTATCAGTAGGATGTCATGACTCAAACATTTAATTATGTAACCTGTTATGAGAATTGTAACAACTTGTAGTTCCGAAGTCTTACCAATAGATGGCAGTAACAATTTGTAGATGTCCTCTTTTTAACCTATTTTTTTTCTCTAATTTTGATATTTTGACAACATTTTTATAATAGGTGTACATATGTGTGCATTTCCAAGTAAATATGACTAATTAAAAATTTTCAGATTTCAACAACAAAATGAGGACAGAAAAAAATTAAAATTTTGCTCTTATTTTAGAGAGAATAAAGACTTTCTTGTCAGCAAAGAATTCATAAATATTTCTGAGCTATATCTAGTCTCACATAGATTTCAGACATGTTTCATTTCTAGGCTAAGAATCTGCAAGAACAATATAGTACTTTGAGATTTACGTAGGTCAAAATGAGAAAACAATATTTACTTATATGTAGTGATGTAGAATATATCTATGTTAAAAATCTATGTTAAAAACATATTCCATTTTGAGATGGAAAATTACATACAAAAGCGAATCAATAAAATATATGGAGCTTTTGGGGAAATTTTTAAAAATGCCGTGTGTGAATGTGGCTGTATACCTTTGCGGCATCACACCATCTTCTACCCAATGTTACCTAAACTTAATGACATGTAGGGCTACAAACTGTCCATTAGCGAAATTTGGGTTTATGTGAAAATAATGCTTCTCTCTATTGTTTTTCTATTTATAAAGGAACAAGCATTTTTCTCTTATGAGGGGGGTGAATCTCTGTTAAATAGAGGACAAATTTCCCATCTAGTTAAGTGCAGATTTGTCTTTATATTTTCTCTTTTCATAGCTATGAACATTTTGTCTAGTAATTCTTGCTGTCTAAAGCTTCAGGATCCATAACATTATCACCTTGTACAGCCCCCATGAATTTGTGAGTTATATGAATATTTCTATGAGACAAGTACTATTTACCGTACACCCTAAATTTTCTTCTCTACAAAAAAAAAAATTATTAAAATCTCCTCATACTCTACAGCAACCCTCACATTTTGATAACATTTTCCAAAACTGATCTTTATATAAGATGTAAAACTGAAAAACAATTTGTTGATAGGTGAAATTTAAATTAATTTGACTGTAGATTTAATCTCTAAGCTCTGGGCAACAACAGAACTCTTAGGTTAGCTCATTGATGTACAATGGTGAGTGTGGATGGACCTACTTTCTAACATTAAGAACCTCAAAACTTCTCTTGTGTTTATAAACATTTCATTTCAGTATTTGTTTTGCTGCTAAATTCCTGGAGTTTTCATTTCCATCAATATTTTTATGCGTGACAACTGTTGTTTGAATTTACTATTGGGAAATGCTGTGCTGGGAAGTTGGCATATTGTGGACAACTGAAAATTAATTCAATTTTTAGATTTTTAGATTTTATTTATATTGATTGTAGATTTGATATACAGACTATGGAAGCAGACCAAAAAATCTTTAAAAATCTTCATTTTGAAGTCTGTTTTCCAGCATTTGTTGAGTTTAATAATGAGTAAGTCCATTTCTGTAAGATGTAAGTACAAATTTAAGTTATTAGTAAGACTCAAGGTGTAATACTGTGACAAGGTTTCTAGACTCAAAGCAGAGGAAACAGCTTACCTTCTTGTCCTGTTAGGAGAGTTCTCCTCAGCCAGCATGAAGAACATGTAATACTTCAAAGCAGAAAAGTTTGTCAGGTGGACATCTACTTTTGATTTATATTTTGGGTTTTTTTGCTGATTTTGGATTTATTTCTTTTTTTGGTGATCTTGTATTAGTGCCAATTAGCATAACGAGCATGGTATTTTCAATCATGAATATTATAAAACCTGGAAATAGGCATCTGAAAATCAGATCATTTAAAGATCATCACTTTTTTTTTTTTAAAGATAGTACCAGCTCTTTGCTTTCTGAAAGAATGGGAGATATGCAATTATTTTATAATTAAGGTACATCCTATTAGACAGGAATTTAATGACTTTGTTGTGATCAGAATCTTTACACTGATGATTCTCGATTTTCTGCTACAGATGTTGACAAACAAATTACCCTGCAGGAGTACAGCTTGTGTTTTCTGTACTTCAGTGAGATTCAGTAAATGCATTTCATCAGGACTGTGTCTTAAGATACAAATGCAATAAATTCCAGTATTCTCACAAATTTAAGTTTTACTTAGGAAGGGAAACTTAGTCAACCACCTGCCTACCTCATTTGTCTTCCTCTGCAAGAGAATCAGTCAGTTCTTTAGCTCCGTCGCAGGAGACCTCTTGTACTTTATTCTGTTCTCTCTATTATTTACTCCTGCTCAGTGCAGTACCTCCTCCTCAAAAGGTGGGAGGAGGTTGCAACTTCACTCCCCAAGCATCAAGAAAATCCTGTACTATACCAGAAGAAGAGGAAGGGCAGAATAGGAAGGTGAGATCAGATGACAGGGAAAATCTGCTTTGTTACTCTAGTGTGGAAGTCGAGGGCTGGGACAGAATCGACACAGCATCTGAAAGGATATGACTGATTTGAAATTTAGGTGGGTAGAAGTAATTCTGAGCAAGAAATGAACATTTGTAGGAGTAAGAACTATGACAGAGCTGGAGTTGTCTTAATTAAATAATTTGGGAAAACAGCAACATTGTTTTCAGACAAGCACATTGAGTATGACTGAGGAACGTACAAAAAAATCTAGAACATAGTTCTTCAAGGGAACCCCTCCTCAAAATGAACAACTAACTAAACTCTCATTATTTATGACTCTGCCTTCTGGGTGTTAAAAATAGAAAATTTATGTGTACTTTTTATTGGCAACAGCATCTGTAGAAACACTATCTAACACTTACATATCTTTATATCATAGTATCTCATTACCTTATATGTTTTCACTTGAGTCTGTCTTGATTTGCCCAGGTATGTCTGTGCACTTTTCCCTATTTATCTTGTCAAAATGAGAGTAAGGAGATGAGCCATTCACTATCAAAGCAAAGAGCTAGTCTCAAGCTTGACTCCATTTTGTGCTTGTGTCTTGGGCCTGTTTTTGATCTTATCAGAGGGCAGCGATGTCGAATATTTTGTTGAACTTCATGTAGTGCACAGCCACCAAGAACTTTAAGCCTGTGCAGAATATGTCAATGAATAAGACATATTTATTCAACCAGAAGATAAATGAACCACTGATACTCTGTTTTCTATAGACTGATAAAGTACATGGGCCTCCTAAAGGGTCAGGGAAGAATGGTTAAATAATGTTTGCTGTGAATGTGGCATTATCCAGAAAAACATTAAAAGAGCATTACAGCAGTTTCAGGAAAAACACAGTCCAGGGTAAAATGTGTCATATGTCCATCAATACTTAAGCATGACGGGGTGCATTAAAAAAGCCATTTAGGTGGTTCCCCATTGTGCCAAGGCTTTTGAGGAAATACAGTATCTTTCATCTTTGACTAACATTTCCCCTCAATCATCATTTTCTGTAGCCACCTTAGACATTCTTTGAATGTAATTTTTGTTTTCAGTTATATAAGTATGTGTGAATGAACGTATGTATGAGGAAGAAAGGGAGAGGCATTTTCCTCTTAGAAGACTTCCCATTTTTAGAGACTGAAAGATGTGCTGACTTTGGCAATTCCAATTGCTTCATAGACTGGGAATATGGGAACTCCTGATAATGTGTTCAAGATACTACAGGTGAAAAAAAAGAAGTTTCTGTCTTAAAACAGAAATTAAAAATAAGACAATAAGATCCTGGTTTATGACTGGAAGATGAGATAATAACTCAAATAACAGTAACAGCAACAGTGATAACAATAGCTATTTATAACCCATGAGTATTTTTACTAAGGGATTGTAAAGAATTACATACATAAATTTATAGATAAACATATATTTTTCATTAGAAAGTTCTTAATGCTGTCCCTCTGAGCAGATCCTGTGCATCTTTGCATTAAGATGCTTATATGCAACCCTAAGAGGTATATATCAGGCAACTTAGCAGATGTTAGTTGCTGAAAAGTAGGGAAAAACTGTTTTCTCTGAATGAAGTCACAGATAATCTGAGCAGTAGATTCAGAAAAGAACAAAGTATTGCAAGATTGAGTATTGCAGTACCTAGACTTTAGTTTGTTTAATTTCTAGTATTTCCTTCAAGAAACATAGCTGGTGAAGGGGTTGGAGAAAAAGTCTTATGAGGAGTTGCTGAGGGAACTGGGGTTGTTTAGCCTGGGGAAGAGGAGACAGAGGGGAGACTTTATTGCTCTTTACAACTACCTGAAAGGAGGTCGTAGAGAGGAGGGATCTGGCCTCTTCTTCCCAGTGATAGGGGACAGGCTTCAGGCTCCGCCAGGGGAGGTTCAGGCTGGACATCAGAAAAAAAAAAAAAGAATTCACAGGAAGAGCCATCAGACACTGAAACAGCCTGCCCAGTGAGGTGGTTGATTCACCGTCTCTGGAGGTGTTTAGAAGACAGGTAGATGAGGTGCTCAAGGACATGGTTTAATGGTTGGTAGGAATGGTTGATAGGAATTGTTGGACTTGATGAACCTGGAGGTCTTTTCCAGCCTCGTGATTCTGTGATTCTGTGATTTGTGTGCTTGAGTGAGGTCCTTACTTCTTAGATTCATGCCTGGAAGGAATTAAGCATCTGAGAGCTGGAGACAGGAAAGCTAGTCTTTTAAAGCAGTGGGATGCCAACGAAAGACAAAAGGATAATGTCAGAAGAGGATGCACTAAGCTAAACTGCTTTGAAAACTGTGGTAGCTTATTCATTGTTCTATAAAGGTTCTTATCGCCCAAATAGGATACACAGATATCTACCTGTTCACAGGTTAAAGTGTCAAAGGCAATGGAAATGTGGTATCTTTGATTCATTACTTCATTGATTTATTGTCCTAGAGAGTGGAAGTTTGTTCTGCCTGACAGGATTTGCCTGTGCATCCATGAAAAAATATTAAATGTGATATAAATTCATAGAATAGGGAATTTTCATTTTCCCCAATGTACAATTCTGTTTTCATGAAATGATCAAGTATTTAAACTAGAGAGAAAAAAAGTGTGCATGAATTATTCATTAACTTGACTCTTAGAGCAGTTGCCTGGGGCAAAGACTTAGGTTCAAGTTCTTACTTCTCAAACTAAACAAACAAAAAAATCAAAATACACCTAAAAATTTAACAGCAGACTGAGTGGTAGTAGCAACCTAAACAATTGTACCTTATTTGTGGAGATCTGTTCCATTTAGTTTCTTCTATCCAGTTTCTGTCATGAATTCCTTTTCTTCTGCAGTTTCAGCACACTATTTTATGATTTTTATTGTTAGAAAAAGTAGAAGTACACCACTCATAACTCAAACACTTCTACAAAGTGAATTAGCTTCCTTCTGAGTATAAGAGACAGGAATCATAATATCAGGACTGGGGATACACTGAGTGAATACTTCATTCTTTTGCTTTGACAAAATATGGGAACATCAATTAATCGCCTACTAGGAAAAATGGTACAATAAGGTTACAAAAATATGTTCACAAAACTGAATAGTCCAAAACAAAACATAAAATATCCTGTAGCTCAATCTGGAAAACAATCTTGCATGAATGTGCAATTGTTATACTTTGAATCTTCTACAATAAAAAATCCAAGAAACAAAAAAAGAATGATAAAAAAATCATATTTATTCAACAAATTTTGCAGAAAATATGCAGCATTCAGAATCACTTATGAATGTCACCTGCATGCACAGATACTCTCTGCTTGGTTTGGCCTGCTATTAAACAGAATTTCTGGATATTAGAGTATTTACTCCAAGCAGATTTGGCAAATTATAGCTAATGCTGGAATGGTAGACAGTTGGGGCCAGTATCTTTCATGTCCTTTGCTCCTGACATAAACAAGGCAATGATTAGAAAGCACATTAGGAAGAATATCGTCTACCTAACCACTATTTGGATATATCAAGGACCGTGGCTGAATTGAAGCTGGAAAACACCTTCATGAAAGGAGCCATTAATGAGCCATATCTAAGATACAGGAAACCAAATGTCCTTTACATATGAGTGATTAAATCCCCATTGAAAACTGTATTACTGAGCTAAAAAATGGCACTCTGTCAAATTAACAAATACAGTGATTTATGGTTGATCATAAAAAACTCATATCACTCAAGAAAGCTTTTCTCAGACCTTGAAAAGTCAAGCATCTTGGCCAAAAAAATAAACATTTTCATATTTGCTCTGTGTTCTCAAAGACCTGTCTTTCCCAAAAGTACCCTCTTTGCCTTTTTTCACTCATCTGTTTGACAGATCCTATACACCAAGAAATTTTGTTTTAAAGGGTTTTTGAAGTTATGAAGTTGACAAAACCCCATTGGCAGTGCCATGAAAGAGGTTTTAAATGATTTTGTATAAGGTGAGTATAAGGTGAGGAAATTATGAGAAAAATGTATAGAATATACCGACGATGTCAACAATGAGATCCAAACTTATAAGGAAATGCGAAATGCTGAAGTCTACATTTCACTTTAAAAACAAAGCAGAAACAGGCCTTTTTTTTTGTTTCTTTATCTTCATTCTCATAATCAACGGTTGTTTCTGTGGCTTGAAAAGAGGAAAGAAGATACAAAGATGGATTTCCTGTGCTACATAGGCCTGTCTTCTCCTCTGGTCCCCATTAAGAGATGAAGTATTTTCATGAAGACTTTTTTAAAGCCCCCTTTAGTCTATATGTGTTGTAATGATTGATGTTAAATTTTATTAACAAATGTAATGAGTCTAAATGAATGTTCAATTCCTTCATTCAGAACTTTCTTTTCTCTATCCATAGTAGGTCTGCTACTCTATAAATATTTAAATACAATCTTTTGATCTCTTCCTTTTCTCTTTTCCTTTCCTTGATTTTTTCCTTCCCTTCTTGTTTCCTTCCCTTTCCTTCTCTTTTTCGTTCCCTTTTTCCTTCCCTCTCCCTCTAACTCAGAAATGTCAGTATGCCATGATGGAAAATGCTCTTTTTCTCATCCAACAATTTCATCCAAGATTTATTTTTTGTCAAACTTAACTCACTAGCCAAAATCTAATTTTTCCATTATTTAATTCAGTAGAACAGAGAAAGAGATGTTGTTGATTTAAGCTTCTCCATGACTCATTGTCTTTATTAGGGAAATTAGGGACTGAGATCTTGGTTTACCACCACCTGATTGCTCCAGCTGTCTTAATATTCTGAGAGATGGACAAACAGTATATCAAATGTCATCTAGGATCTGATAAATCATTTTCCAAGAAATGTTCTATTGGAACTTTGGCTTTCAATAAATAAGTTGCTTCTATTTGGGAAGGAAAAAATAAACAAATAAACCAAAAAGTTTAGTTGTAATTCCAAACAACTGTATTAATTCAGGTACTTGGGATTTGCATCAGCATAAATAAGAGAAGAATTTGTCACACCAATATCTTCAAGGAGTTAAAAATAAAATAAATAAAGAAATAGCATCAACAGAAATAACATCAAGGAATTCAATTAAAAGGTCTTCTGAATTCTTATTGAAATTATGCACAAAATACATTGATTTCCTTTTCTTACTCCAGAGAAACTGGTAGTTTATATTTGATTTTTTACTTTCAGTTCTATAGCTATTAAAAAGACCAGAATTTTTTAAAATCTCTGAAGCTTCATCAAACCCAGAAGACATCACTTATCATATTTATGTATGTATGTATGTGTTAGTATATTCAGATAAAAATGTAATTTAATGCATATAGAATCATAGAATCATAGAATCACCAGATTGGAAGAGACCCACCAGATCGTCGAGTCCAACCATTCCCATCAATCTCTAAACCATGCCCCTCAGTACCTCATCCACCCGCACCTTAAACACCTCCAGGGAAGGTGAGTAAACCACCAACCTAGGCAGCCTGTTCCAGTGCCCAATGACCCATTCAGTAAAGAATTTTTTCCTTATGTTGAGCCTGAATCTCCTCTGGCGGAGCTTGAGGCCATTCCTTCTTGTCCTGTCCCCTGTCACTTAGTCAACCACCCAAAACCAGAAGACCTTATAGTCATCTTACACACAAACATTTTCAAAATGTCAGATATGCGTATATAAAGGGAGGTGGGAGATATCTTCAGAATTTCTCATGTAGTGCTTTCTTAGAATACAAAATATCACAAGCTTTAACAGCTGATGCAACAGAGTAGAATGATTCCCAGAAATATCATGGTCACTGGAGAGAAAAGACAAGAATCATAAAGCAGACTTCAAAGCAAATCTGAAAAATAAATTTTGGGTAGATAATAAATAAATAAATACATAAATGAACTGAATCCAGCTTCTCAATGAACTCATCATTCCCTTTGTCTCCATAATCACCTTCTTTGATTTATGAAATTATTTATGGTAAATTAATCACACTAAATAGAGATTAATCACTGGAAAGTAAAAAAAACAAGGTGAATCTTCTTTTCAAAATATATAGGTAAACTAATTTAGATAAAAAAACGCATGAGTTTTAAAAATGTCAGACATTAACATATCCAGTGTGGACAGTTGTAAGAATTTGATTAAATATTTCTGGAAAACTGGTACTGTAGACCTCCTTAAAACTTTTTCCTTTCCTTTTAATATTGACCCTATTTCTTTGCATAAATCCAGTGAAGAAGGTTCTTCTTTCTTCCCTGCCTATCAGTCCCCTCACCCAACTGATGTGGAATAAAGTAATTCTAAGTAAAAAAAAAACAAAAACAAACCCACTAAAAACAGCATAAGGGACAAAACCAACAAAGAACAAATAAGTGAAGCCCTGAGGCCATTCGAACTTCCATTAGTCTTCTAAGTGAAGATTTTCAAAAGACACCTAGGCTATTGACATGAAAATTACTTTAAAAGTCATTGAGGTTTGAGTACTTTAGGCTTGTTTGAAAACACCTCTCGATTTTTTCTTTAGTATCAAGATGTAAGGCAAATTAAAGAAACTTATATTTCAGTGTCTAGACCTTGTGTTTGAACCGAGTGCTGCCCCTTTCCTCCGAGTGCTAACTCCCAGTAGCAATCCTTCAGCCTATATGCTTTATTGTAGTTACAACACAGTCTGTCCCTCATTTTAATGAAAATCAAATCTGAACCATATAAATTGCCACAGCCTGCAGGAAAAAAAAAGCTCTTCTAGTCCATGTAATACATTGGCTTGCAAGAGAGATTCCTATAGTTGCTGTGCTTCTACCTCTTTCCTATGTACATATTTTTTGACTACTTGCACAAGAAATCCACCTATTTCTGTTCTTGATTTTTATTAATCTCCTTTATTTTCTTGTTTCCTTTTCACTTGGTCTTGTTGGTACACCTTTTAGCATTATTGCTCAGAGGAATACTAAGTCACAGCAATAAGAGAGCAGACATCCTTCTCAGTGGCATGTCTGTTTAATGGTGCAAGTTCACACTAATTCCCTTCTCTGGGCTTTTGTCTTCCTTAGGGGGTAAAAATTCCAGAGGCTTAACTCTATCTAGGCTGTTGAAAGTAGAATCACTGCTAGTAGCTTTTGTTGTGCTTTCTTTACTCACAGGCAAGCGCCCAGAATTAAACCGCAGCTTCACTTGACAAAAGCAACATGTTCCAAAAGGCAATTGTTGATTTGAGGGGAAACAACAAGATTTGTGTGGTGCTGCTCTGTGTATTTTCTATAGAGGATAAATGATTCCTTCCTGTAAGATCAGAAGTAAAGTAATGAAGAGCAAGGCTTGGACAAGGCACTGAAGGGTATCAATAAATTTCTGCTAACAGCTCTGCCCTCTGTATGCATTTGTCTTTATTGACTTTTGTCTTTTTAACCTGCAGTTAAACTACATTTGATTGTCCATCTGTTGAGCTCATCCCACTGTTGAAGGATGAGATAAAATGTTTCTGGTAATCTCAGAAAATATGGCACAGTAGATTGTAAGAAACTATTGGGAATTAACTTACTGTCCTTTTGTGCAAACATTCCATTCACTAGCAATGACTGAATGATTGAACCTGGGATGCTTCTGAACACCTGATATGCCCTGCAGACTTATTGCAACTCCACTGTGAAGCCTAAATATTCACCCACCACCGGACAGTCTTCACACAGTAGATTATCAGGAGGGAAATCTGTGTCTAAAAGAGTATGACAGTCATTTTGCACTGTTCTTCACACAAGAACTCTTCAGGTTCCTGATCATGGGCTAGCAGACTGATATCCCAGGATTCATTTTAGATAAACTGAACATTGTCAGTGAGACTGAATATACCTTATGGACATTGTCAATATGTTATTAAAGCTTTGATAAATCAACATAGTTCCCTTGCATCAGTTTACATGAGTAGCAATGTCAGTCTTCTATTTTGTGCTGAACTGGAAGATTTCTGTCAAGGATGTCAATAGAAAACTTCTCTTTGTTTTACTGGAACAGGTCATGTTTGAATCATGGGATGCATTGTGTACAAAGGAAATAATGATATTAATGACATAAAGATCTGAGCATAATGAATTTTCACAAACTTGAAATCATTAAATTCTTTTTTTTAAAAAAAGTCTATAAATGAAGACTATAACTGCATGAAAAAAAAACCCAAGATTTTTCTTCCTCAAGTCATTATTTCTTTTGTCCAGATTTTTTTTAGTAGTATCAAAAAGATAAATGCGTGAAAGAATCGCATATTTCTTCCATGTATACATCCATGTATATTTCTTCCATGTTTATTTTCAAAGAATGCATGGAAAGCTTTCTGTGAAGAAAACAGCCAAATTAATCTCTTTATTCTCTTTCACACATCATGCAAAACATTTCCCATTAGTTTATCAGTCAGTAATACTGCAAAAGTTTTCCTGGTTGTGTTTAGTAACTTTTGTTCTTAATTTTTTGTATTTCTTTTATTCTTTTTTATTTTGGAATATACAGTGTAAGCATTCTGCCTGAAGCTCCATCAAACATAGAACATACTTTAAAACAACTACTTGGGATTTCTCATGTGCCTAAGTATTGGTTAATAACGCTTACAGCTTCAGCCATGTGATCCTGTAAAGACGTTCGGTCATTCCTGACACTTAGCTCAAACTGAAGACAGTGGCTATAACTGTTGAGTGCAATATGGTTTTTTTCACACCTTCTAAGCGCAGCTAACACATATGTTCTAGTCAAACACCATTTACCAGGATCAGAACAGAATAAATTACAAGGACTGAAAATCTATGGTCTACATTACATAGTACCTTAGACCAGATGATTTTTAGTCCCTTGTTGGCCCAACAATCTATAAATTAGCAGGAACTGCTCTCACAAACTGCTGAAACAACTCCTTCATTTTCCCTCCAAGGTTTCATTACCTGACATGAAAAAAATGTCCCCAAAAGAAAACATAGTTAAAATAAAATTAAAATAATTTTATGTCCTAAGTATAGAAACTAGAGATCCAAAAAAAAAAACCAAACCAAACAAAAAACCAAAAAAACCCTGAAACTAACCCTGTAACTTGGGAATCAAGAGTGGAAGGGGAGAGACAAAGAGATGGTTATAGAACATGTTCTAACCTGCCTCAGGGAGGCAAGGCTCAACTTGATCACTTCACTCGGTATAAGTGGATGTGTGTTCAAATAGAGGTTTTCTTCTTAGTCTCATAAAAAATCAGTGTGCAAGAGTGAATAGCTAGTTAACATCAAGTTTCTTGTGAAACTGGAGAATTTTGCAATGGAATATTTCCAATTATTAACTGAGGCTTATGGTAAAGAGATCCCAAAGATCAAGTCAGTGTTCAAAGGAACCCCTTTTTTGTCAATAGAAGATGTGAAAGCAAAAACAAAGATCATCAACAATCTTTCAGAAAATAATCTGCAGAATTATTTCAAACATTGGCAGCATCATATACAGTTGTGTGTCAACTCAGAAAGGAACGGTTTTGAAGGTGACTGTAGTTGATTTTCTTATTTTGTGAAATAAAAAGACTTACAGGCACAGTCTCAGGTTTTTGTTCTTTTGTTTTTTGGGGTTTTTTTGCCAGACCTCATATTTCTGAAAGGCGAGAACTAATGTATTGAGCATACGTGGCAAGGTTTTGGTAGCAGGACATGAAGAGGAGATGGGGATCCAGGAGTGGCCTCTGGGGGAAGAGATTATTGTCTGCCCTGTACCAGACACAGATGGTTCCATCTGAGTCTACAACCAACCAACCACAGGAGATGGTTGAACATATCATTCAAGTTGGTGGGATCTATAGGAAAATATACTTAAGACTGGCTAGAAAACATTGCACAGAAAGAGGAGGAGGAAACAAAAAGAGAGACAAACAACAGGAAAAATATCAGCATCAGGAAAGAGAAGGAGGTGCTTCACAGCAGAGCAGATATCAAGATGGGGAGGACTCATTCTTGAGTGGCTGGATAGTCCTGGAGGACCTGTGGCCCACAGAAAGCCCACAGAAGAGCCAAGGAAAATTCTGAGGAGGAAGGAGCAGCAGACAGAAATTGTTATGTACTGACTGTAACATGCACATATCAAACAGCTGAAATGCTGAACTTAAGTGGCTTGGACATTATGCTTACACGTGCAATTAGACTGAAGTTTGTTTATTATATCAGCTCAGAGTATAGACATAGCAAGCTGAAACCTGTTTGTGCCAAAAAGACAGAAATGATCACATGGGAATACACACAGACAAACACATATTTCTGTACACAGACACAGGCAGGTAATTTAAGAAAACACGTAGTTTTGAATATCTGCTATCCTTCTCCTGCAATAAGTTATACATAAAATCTGATGTCAAGACTATGGTGAAAAAGCACAGGCCTAATGTCTCATGTTGTTGCTCTTGTTATAAAGAATGCCTTAGCTATTAGTATGTGTTTAATAATGAATGATTGTGTAGATAGCAGTGGGAGATGTCTTGGGAGAACAAAATCTATAAGATTGCAATCATGTATCTTTATTTTCCTTGCAGGATTTGTTGATTTGTTTTCCCTTACAGAGAGTTCAAGTAGTGATTCTAGTTGTGTTACATTCAAGATTTCGCATTTTCTCTTAAAGCATATTAACTTCCATGATTATGTGTGTGCATAAAAATACATGAATAAGGGAGGCAGGATTACAGTTCTGCATCTACTTATGCTAGGGCAGACAGTATCAGCTAGTGGACCTGTTCTCCAGGACTAAGAAGATCTTCCTTGTGTAGGTCCCTGTATCTACACAGCAGCTACAGTATGAGCAAACACAGAATGACCCAGCTCCTTTTACCTGCTCAAATGAAGGCTTTTCCTGACTTCTCTGGTGTTTTCTTCAGTATTAGTAAGCAACAGTGACATCCTTGTTTTGGTAAATTCTATCTTTTTTCAACTACAGTAACTTTTTATAGACTCTTCATATGCTTCACATGCTGTCTTACTGAATATGTGTATGTGTACACGACATCAGTTAAATCTCAGGAAGTGTCAACATATAATAGCTCCACTGAATTTTCTAGGGAACTGCCAGCTGTCATGTAACCTTGTTTATGGCAATACCTATGAACATACACATTTCTGTATTGCTTTGATTCAGTAATCAGTTCAAGATGGAAATAGAATTTATATTTTCTGAAAACTTTGTAATGTTTCTCCATTCTGGCAGCATTGCACATTGCAGGAGAACGTTTTTCTCACAATATTTACATCAGTGGTATTTTAGACCCAGAAAAATGGGGTGAGAAGAAGAGGAAAAACCTTAAAATGTATTGGGATATTTTTCTCCACCTTGTATATCTGCTCTATCTAAAAACCTACGCATATACATAAGCATGTAACTTATAAAATATGTCCTATTTATATCTAGAAAAACAGAATCAGCTTTTGATCATAAATGTACTTTTTGCCTTTGACCTTCTTCTCCAGCACTCTACCAAATAATCTCAGCCAGATCCAGTTTAATAAGGTTCCAAGCTTGCTGTGATTTTTCTAATACTCAATTTTTTTCATTGTTTTATTAAAATAAACCCACACAAACCAGGCTTTTATTTTGTTTTTTTTTTCTTTAATATCCCTCCATCCTTAAAAATGGATGACATAAAAAAAAACAACCAAAAAAACAAAAACTGAAAAAGACTCATCCATGACCATTGACAATTTTAAGGTCAATGCTGACCTCCGTACTGGGAAAGATTATGGAGTAGTTCATCTTGAATGCACTCACCAGGTAGGTGCAGACCAGCCAGGGAATCCAGCCCAGCCAGCACAGGTTCATGAAGAGCAGGTCCTGTTTGACTAACCAGATCTCCTTCTATGACCAAGTGACTTACCTAGCAGATGAAGGAAAGGCTGTGGATGCTATCTACCTTGATTTTGGTAAAGTGTTTGACACTGTCTCCCACAGAATTCTCACAGAGAAGCTGGTAGAACATGGCTTAGACAGGTGCATTCTTCACTAGGTTAAAAACTGGCTAGATGGTTGAGCCCAGAGAGCTGCAGTGAACAGAGCCAAATATAGTTGGCAGCCATTCACAAGTGGTGTTGCCCAGGGCTCCGTGTTGGGGCCAGGCTTGTTTAATATCTTTACCAATGATCTGGATGAGGGGATTGAGTGCTCCCACAGTAAGTTTGCAGACAACACCAAATTGCAGGGGAGTGTTTGAGGGCGGTTGCTTGAGGGCAGGAAGGCTCTGCAGAGAAACCAGGACAGGCTGGATTGGTGGGCTGAGACCAGTTGTAAGAGATTCAACAAGGTCAAGTGCCAGGTTTTGCACTTTGGTCACAAGAACCCCATACAAAGCTACAGGATTGGGGAAATGTTGCTGGAAAGCTGCCTCATGGAAAAGGACCCTGGGGCTCTGTTTGACAACCAGCTGATCGTGAGCCAGCAGGGTGCCCAAGTGGCCAAGAAGGCCAGCAGTGCCCTGATTGTGCCCCTCTCTTTGGTACCGGTGAGGCCACACCTTGAATACTGTGTTCAGTTTCAGGCCCCTCACAATGAAAAAAATACTGAGCTGCTGGACCATGTCCAGAGAAGGGTAACAAAGCTGATGAAAGGTCTGGAGCACAAGTCTTATGAGGAATGGCTCAGGGAACTGGTATTTTTTAGCCTGTAGAAGGGGAGGCTGAGGGGCATCCTTATTGTTCTCTACAACTACTTAAAAGGAGGTTGTAGTGAGGAGAGTGGTGATCTCTTCAACCAAGCAACAACTGATGGGACAAGAGGAAATGGCCTTAGGTAGAATCAGGGGAAGTTTAGACTGGATATTAGGAAAAAATTCTCTACTGAATTGAGTGGAGAAGCATTGGAACAGGCAGCCCAGGTAGGTGGTGGAATCACCATCCCTGGAAGTGTTCAAAAACTGTTACATGTAGCACTTCAGGATATCTTTTAGTAGATATATTGGTACTGTTTGGATGGTTGGACGTGTTTATCTTAGAGTTCTTTTCCAACCTTAAATATTCTGACATACTATGAACTAATATAATTCAGAATATATAGTGATGGTTTGGGGAACCAAAAAACTATTTTTTTTTTCTTGTTTATTGTAAGAATGAAGTCTAAAGGGAATAGTACTGTATTGGAGTGCTTATAGACAAATTTTACCCAATTTGGCTTTATTAATTTGTCAAAATAAGGCCATGTTTTTCTGTGTTTAAGGTAGAATGGTGATTCCTTCTGTTGGCTACCCCATCTTTTTGACTTTTGCAGGTTAAATAAATAAATGTGTTAATCTTGGTATTCTAATTATATTAATATTAGAGGTTTCAGATTCTGTGTTATGCAGAAATCTGGATGGTATTCAGTGTCCTCAAATTAATATGGATAATCATTTACAAGATCACTTATCACAGATCTGTACAAACTACAAATAAATGTATATATTATAACCATTTGCTTAGTTCTGTTTCCCCAAGTTTAGTATGCAAGATTCTGAGAACGATACTGTAAATATTTTCACTGCAAGTGAACATTTCTTAAGAAACATCATAAAATGACACTACATTGTCCCAAAACACTTTCTTATAACAAGTGCACTAACACTTTCCAGTTTTTTTATTTCTGCAATTGACACACAGTGGCTGTTATGCTGATAATCTGTATTTAAGCTTTCTGTATTTAATCTGTTTTTATTGAGTAAACTTTAATTAAGATTTTATATGGGAAAGTTCCAGGATTTTTTTTTAATCTTTACTATTTACATATGATATTACTTTCCAAGCTCACACAAACCCAACTTTATGATATGCCATAAACACACACTGAAGTCTTCAGTTTTAATAGGTTTCTGAAAGAAAATAAATTTTAATTGCACTCTCTGTCTTACTATAGAGTTAAACCACCCTTGAGAAAGTGTATTGAATGTACGCTTCAGAGTTTAAAATAAATTTAAGTGAAGGAAAGAAACCCATCTAAACTATAGCCAAATGGTAAGAGGTTTAATATTACCTTCCAGTAATAGTGTTCTAAGCTGGTTTACATATATTAATGACTAACAATATTTTGACCTCCTAGATAATGTATAGTACCTTTTTACTAGCTGTTGTACAGTTCAGTGAGAATACAGTGGCAGTTTTGAAAGAGATACAATATTTCCCAGCCTTTATATTTTGAAGCTGTGATAGTCTTTTTGTCATCTTGATTCAGAGTAACAAGGTGAAAACACTCAAGAACAAAGCAGTTTCCCAGACATAAAAAGACTCAGAGATACTGTAGTGTCCTAGCCATGAAATAACCACTGAATCAGAACATGTTACAGTGTCATTCTCAGCAGTTTGCAGACAGAACTTGGAAGGACAGAAATAAACTTATATTTAGCCCCAATGTTCTGAACCATTGAACTTGTTGGCAAATTCTCTTATTTTCTCCCTGAAATTTGTGTTTATCTCTAGTTGAGGCATAGATGTGTTATCCTTTTTACTGCTTCCTCTGTCCTCATTTCAAATAAGATATCATTGTGAAAAAGCAAAGGATGCAGAAGAAAAAAGAAAAAAACATTCATGTTATTGCATGACAAAGTGGAGTTGACAGATCCACCTACAGTGATCCATTGCACATCAAAGTTTCTTAAATTTTCTATCCAGATTAAAAAAGCTCATTTAATTAAGTAATTTACCAGCCAGAATTTTTCAAACCCACTCAATACACAGAGAGTTTATGCAGCTGTGAGACATGTAGATTATATAGATATAAATACAAAGACAGATATAGATATATCAGCTGGTGACTGTTACTGTTAAATATATATATTTATAATTATCAGAGCAGGGAACTTTTGCATGCACTGAGAGACTGAAAAAATATTGTGCATTACACAATTTGATAGTAAATGAGAAATATCTGACTCTAAGACCAAAATTTAGAGCATATGCTAACATTTTATTTCAGTAAGTCCTTCTGACCAACACCCAAAGCAGAGAACACAGATTTGAAAACCCTATTTTTGTCCAATATCAGCCTTCTCTTGGCTGTTAATACAATGCTGATGACCAGTCTTAACAAGGTATTTGCTTCTCAGTACCTCTGTGGCCATAGCTTTTGTTGCGTACACATGGTCAGAAAGTGTCTTGAAAATTCTCATAGCTCTTACCTGAGCTGCTCCCCAGTCTGTTAAGTAGTCTCCCTAGAAAGGATCAGGAAACACTTTATAATTAAAAAAAAAAAAAAAATTGATAGTAAAATTATCATGAGTTTATTCTTAACAATAACAGAGAGAAAAATGTGTTATATATTGACATAGGAAAATGAGGAAAATATCGTGGTATGAAAATTAATGAACTGACATTATTTTGCCAATGCTTCACAGCAGATATTTTTGTTTTATTTATTCTGGCTTTCTAACAAGTAAGGCTAGGGTACAAACAGGCTTATCACAGATGGCAGGAGAAATCATCTGTTTTCAGAAACATAATTTCAACCATATTACAAAGGCATATTATCTGCATATGTATAAGGCCTCTAAATTGTAATGTAATTATAGAGCTTAACGTTAATTTGTACCTTTTTCATGACGTTGATTGTTGCTTCATCATTTTCTTGATTCTTTTGGACAAAACTCATCTTACATTTAAAAGCTGCCTAAGTGATTCACTCTGCCCTGTGCTTTCTCTATAAAAAGATAGGAGACAATCAATTAAAAATTCTAAAATGAATACTTGACTGAAATGAGCAGTCAGTGAAAATATCCGATATGAAACTGTTACCTAGACTTGTAAAATGCTTATTCAGTTGCTGAGATTGCAGATAATAAGGGTGAATTAGAGAAACACCATGAACACAGACAACCACAGCAAAACATATTGCGGATTCAAAGAGCTGACCCAGATGAAAAGTCTAGTTTAGTTTTAAAAACTACCTGACTAGATGATTGGACTATTAGTAATAGGGTCAGCAAAAAGATAAAATACTTAAATTATTTGTGCAGTTTTTACTTCAAAATCTCAAAGAGTGTGTAGTAGTATATTGAATCACATATAAACTCCCTTACATATTGCTGAGTATTAGCTGCTCCATGAACGGCGGTAACATAGATATCAATCACTGATGTCATTCCCTACCACCACAGGTGAGATGTTTGCCCTCGTATAAACTAGAGCTCCCTTGAAAGCAGGTCACTGACCACACAGTCAAATGCTTTAGTGTGGCATTTCTTTCTTCAGCATATGCTTTCAATAAGCACAGTGATGTTTAATGACAATCACTTAGGATTACACCTACCCTATATTTGGTTATACACAAACCCTCAATAAGTACATGATCTATGTCTACAGCAACACACTTGAGATAGGTGAAGTGTGTTATGAAGTCTTTCCCCTCCCTAAAATTCCTGTTTTAACAGCTAAGCTTCATACATCACTGAAGCACCAACTCTTTTGTTCTTTCTTACTTATTCCTTCTATTCTAAGGTTTTTCACACATTTGTGCTGCTGAATGACCCAAATACACTGCAGGAAGTTTGTTCAGTTTGTCAGTTTTCAGTGGCTAGCACAGAGAAATCCACTCTTTGCCTTCTTGAGTTGAAAGCAAGAGTTCCTGTAGAGTATTTTCTTTATCATCAGGTGATTGTGCTAGAAATGTCTTGCCAAAGAAACATGAATTTTTTTGTGCTGTGACCTAAAAGTGGATGACTTCAGTTTCTTTGCTTTGGAAACCCATTATTATATAGACAGTTGAATATGTTCATTATATTCACAAGCTTTGGGCACTGTTTACAAAGAACATAAGCTATAAATAAATATATATTATATATAAATATATCAAATCAAAATTCATCCATATCCTCACTTCATCTAATTGCTAGTTATTTCATTTACCTATATTTACCTCTCTTTTTCAGATTGAAAATGTTAAAATTATGATACTATTTGAGCATCAGGAAAAAAAGTATTTTGCTTTTCAAATAGAAGAGATGATTCACTGGAATCTGCAACTGTTAATTTGAGTAATTTGTAAGAATGTTAATGGATATTATTAAGTCAAAGCCTGAAACTTAAATCATGTAAAACAAATAATTTTTTGAAACGTAATAATAATAGAAATCATTCCCTATGTTCACCATTTTGCAGATAATTCCAATATGTTTGTACTGAATAGGATTTAGGATGTAATTTAAACAAGGAACGTCAGAGAAAACTTTGCATCTGCTTAATGACTTCTCACAAATCCATGTGGCAACTTTGAGGGGTGTGTTTCTTTTTAATCTTCACATTTAAATATGTTCAGTATCTCTGTGCCTTGTGCATGTCTTCTGATATCTCTGTGTGTTTCTGAGTGCAAAACATTTTTTAAATTATACTTGGTCTTTTAGATAGGATACACAAAAGCCTTTATAAAAATCCTCTCCTGGTTAAGGAAGCCTTATGAACAGTAGAATCATTTTGACAGTACAGTGGCTTAAAATGGCCCACATTGGAATAATATCAAATAGATTCAAGGTCTGTTATGTCTTTCTAATGACTTTCTGACTATATTTAAGGATCTCCTGTACTCAGGGCTAATAAACACAGCCAAAATCCAATTTCAAACCATTCATTAAAGAAAGCCTAACTAAAAGTGTCTACTGCTGATATGGTTTACATTTAAAAGTATGTGATACCAGTTTTGTACAGTTTCTCATTGTGGCTGGATGTTTGTATAACGTTAACTTTTATGATTAGACTCTTAATCATTAGATGTGACAAATAGCCTTTAAATTTCTTAGTGTAATATCAGTGTTAGGATCCAATATTTCTTTTGTGATTTTGTCTGCATTTGGTTAGTTAAGTCCTCACTGAGAAAAGGAACATTCCAACAACTCCTTAAGTGTACTGGAGTCTTGTAAGGACACATAAGTGCATAACTAAAAGAAAACCTTCCATCATTACTAAGGACACAGTACTTTGCATAAGTGTTTAATACATTGCTTAGGTGAGCTTTTGGGTTTTTGTGTGGTGTGGGTGTATTTGATTATTTGTTAGATTTTCAGCTGTTTATTAACACCAATGACACTGAGAGTTGTTAATGTTCAGCATTTCTGAAAACTAGGTCAGGCATATTCAAATCCTTAAATGTGGATTTAAGTGTCTAATACTGACTGTTAACTCCTGCAAAAATATATTTACTTTTGGCATTTCCTTCCTGATTGTTTTAAAGCTCAAAACTCTTAGGAGAGGAAAAAGAAAAATTTTGGTAGCTCTGGAAAGGACATGGGAAGGTTGCCATCAGAATACAACCTTATTGAGAGCTTACTAAGAGATATTTTTTCTTCCTTGACACCACAGATGGTAGACTTAACCTTTTTTATATTTTCCAGCAGTGCCCTCACTTTGTTATATGTTAAAGCAAATTACTAGTGCTCTGAAATTTGAGATGTTCATATTCTAGATGCATTTGAGGAATCTGTAACTTCAATCTTTATCTCAGAAACGTGCCTTCTATTCTTTTACTTAAAATAAGTAGAAAAATTTCCATTGGCCTCACTGGAAAAGGGCTAGATCAGGACTTTGTCATGAATCCTCTAAGCTGAGAAACACCTTTTTCTTTACTCTGCCCCAAGAACAAGAAGTATGTTGAGTTCATGAGCAAATCCATATTCATTCAGACCAAGCAAATAAGGAATGAGCACTTCATCTATGATCTCATTGACTGAGAACAGAAAAGCCAGCTGGGTTAGCAAAATAATTGATTGGAAAGCTGTAAGTGTACATTTTATTATGTAGGTCAGTAGAGACAGGAGTGTTATCACTCATTTTGTTTGCTTAGGCATAATACACCTTTTAAGTGGCTCTGAGTAGTGGAAAGGGCTTGTAGCACTCAAACACATTTATAGTCTATTCATGGCCAAGACAACAGTAGCTCCAATCACCAGTCTGCCCAGACCACTATTATAAATAAATACTGCTGGCATTGCTATTTGGTATTTCATCTTCCCATGCTTGTTGGTATGAAATGCCATCTCCTCAGTACATAATAGTTATTTTGAGTGTGGGGTTTTGTATTCAACATATGCACTACATCATTGCTACTCAGCCTCCTCTAAAGAAAATGAAAACAGCAGAGTTAGTGCATCAAACAAAATAAAAGACAGTGCTGCTGATTATTCTATGAAGACATGGTTTGATTAACCATAGATTGAAAATTTTTCCTTCTAGATTTTCGAAAGCAGCTTGGTAACCCTCAGTTAAAGACCACTCCTTGAATTACTGGAAAACACACAACACAGCCTAAGGCTTAATCCAATATTTCTTTGCTATTATACACAAAGGAGAATGTATTACAAAGTGATGGGAAGCTGTCTTCTCTCTGTCCTATGGTTTGGTCTTTTAGAACATGATCTAACAGGCATTATCCTGCCAGCTCAAGAAAAATTTGTGTAAGCCACCTCTCATTGTATTGTTAACTGTGAGAATTATCAGTGTAAGAAACATGAAGTTCCTTCTTCTCTTTCAAACTTTTTAATGTTAACATATCTGCTCCTCCATTAAAGAGTTCTAATTATGAAACAGTGACATTACCATCTTGTTAGCTATATGCTAGAAATGACACCATATTCACCTCAATTTAGAATGACTCCCATGTCCCACTGTCATCTAGAATGGGCAGGATTATGTTGATACTAGACCTGATAATTAAGCTTTACACAAAAGAATGAAATAAAATGTCTAATGCTTGTCAAATCTTTCTCTGTTAGTTTCCCAAAACTATCACACTACGTGACACACTTGGTGTATCTTCACTGCTTCTGCAGTGCCTCATTTCATGCCAGTTTTATTAAATTTGTTTAATGCTCTGTTTTCACATCAGTTAGTTGTTACATAAAGTACAAATGGTATAAAAGCTAACTGACAGTCACCTTCTGCAAGTTTGCACTAGCTTTGGGCCATATACATCTATAGCTAAATCACCAATGATTGTACAATGCTGAATGTCATTTATATTTGTTATTATCTTAATTTAGGCTACTCAATATCATAGAATCATAGAATTAGGTTGGAAAAAACCTTAGAGATCATCAACTCCAATCGTACCTGTCTACTACTAAATCGTGCCCCAAGCACCTCATCTACCTGCTTCTTAACCACCTCCAGGGATGGTGACTCAACAGCCTCCCTAGGCAGCCTGTTTCATTGCTTGATAACCCTTTCTGTGAAGAAATTGTTCCTGATGTCCAATCTAAACTTCCCTTGATGCAGCTTGATGCAATTCCCTCTTGTCCTATCACCTATCACTTGTGAGAAGAGTCCAACACCCACCTCTCTGCAACCTCCTTTCAGGTAGTTGTGGAGAGCAATAAGGTCTCCGCTTAGCCTCTTCCTCTCCAAGCAGAACAACCCTATCTCCTTCAGCCGTGCCTCATAAGACTTATTCTCCAGCCCCTTCACCAGTTTCTTTGCTCATCTCTGGACACATCCCAGGACCAAAATGCCTTTCTTATAGCGAGGGGGCCAAAATCTATAACATTAAACAAAAGTCAGCTTGTACCATTAGTTGAAGAAAACTAGCAGGAAGAAATAAAATGACCGGGCTGAAATGGCTGGGTGGGTGGATGGAATGTGATCCTGCTTTATAAACCATGGAAGAGGCTTAGATTTTATGCATGCTTTCCCTTGCTTTGTTTTCTTATTGAAACACCCACTTGAAGAACTGACTATATGAAACTGAGGCCAGCTACTATCTTTCAGTCATATGGAGTTCATAAGCAATTCAAATGCAGACTCTTCTAGACCTACATTCCTGGGTGTGGGAGTAAACATGATTGCTGATGACAGACTTTGGTAGCTTTTCTGAAATTTAGCCAAAAGCCAGCCCTGGAGTCTCAGTAACCCTGCTGAACCATTATCTCCAGTCTCCATTGTAATTTTACACTCATGCCTCCCCAAGGAATGCAATAATATAACAGTTTTGATATGCAACTACCAAGTGAGGAAAGTTGGCTTCTTCTGCTACACAGACTTTCTATCTGCTTCACAGTGGAAATGTTTCTTAAGTGAAGCAGATTGGGATTCTTTGAGCATTTAAATGAAGCCATTACACTACAGCCTTCACGCTTTCCATTGTACAATTCCAGCAGCTCTGTATTGGCCAGAAAATATCAGCAAACACTTTAGACCTCTTGCTAAGTCTTCATATCTTCGTGTTTCCTTCTAGAGAGATCTTCTATCTGCCTTCTCTTGCCTTTCCTCTTCCCCTGTTTTTTCCCTCCCTTCCCTCCTCCTCCCTCATTCCCCTCCTAAGAATAAATGAGCTGATCCTTTTCTAAATAGAAAGATTAAACAAAGCTTTGATGAATAAATTTTTCAATATCATTAAAACAAGTCTTTGATCTTAACCAACATAGAACCTTTCAGAGTCATTCCTTGTATTCCATTATCTCCACCCATTTCCTGAGAATCTTAATTATCTCCAATGTGAAATCAGTTTTAATGCGGACAGTGCATGAAATTACAGACTGGATATACACAAATGGATGGTAAGGCAGGGAAGTAATGGGAAATGATTAAGTAACAGCACAGTTTGTTAGATGTCTAACTTGTAAAACATAGATCTCATGCAGTGCTCATTCTGTAAGAGAAAAAGGATTCCAATACCATCATATGGATTATATATACTGTCAGAGAACTCCTGGGTCACCAGTTCCTGTCCCCTGCTAGTAGCAAAACCAACTATTTTATGCAAGCCTTTCTGGAGAACTCACAGAAGAAGATACTTTATAGGTAATTGCAATAACTGTGATCTGTAAAAGAAATGAGTCAAACCCAAAGAGTACACAGTTTACTGTTATTCTCAAACATTTGCTCATGCACCAGGTATTAGAGACAGACTAGTGAAAGGAGATTACAGAATTATTTGAAAAGTAACTCTAAAAACTAGGTATTGTATAGCTATACTTGAAACATTTTCAAACTTTTAAAACTATGTATTCCTTCAGGGAGAAAGAGTTTAAAAGTCAGAAGTGAAGTTTAAAGTTGTGTAAGTACTGCTCTATTTGATGGGAGTGAAGATATGCATAACGATTTGAAAACATACCTCTTTAAATAAATTACAGGTGCTTCTGCAATCTTCTCTTTTGCTCATTTTAACTTTCACATCACACATCATCCTCATAAACATTAGTTTTCTTTGTTTTAAACAAAGGCTGTCTTTTTTATTCAATTATCACAAGGATTAAAATTCACCAGAATTTGTATTTCATAATGATCTTTCTTTTCTAGTTTTGGCATCACTATGTAAACTATTTTCTTTATAATTCAACTAATTATAAAGGCAAAAATGGACTTGTGAAGAAAGCAAACAAACCTATTATTGCTTGTTAAAAATTGCTTTCTTTTAGAGTCACCAACAATCAGAATTCTAAAAATGCCCTGCTTTCAGTTCTTTCTGGTATCTCAAGTATGTGCTGCACCAAACACAGCAAAAGTGAGTAAAGAACCAAACAGACCATGGAGGAGACAGCTGACATAATAACTTTAGAAAATCATAGCATAAACTCTTAATTAACCTTCTTTTTATTTAATCTATTTTCATAATAAGATTCTATTTCTATTCACTGCAAGGTACAGATATCCTAGATTAAGAAATTTGGAATTAATGTTTTAACAAAATACAGCTGTTGTTAGGACTATTTTCCTTCTGTTTTTACATACTGCAGGGAGTAGATTACAGAAAATATATTTGTTAACAAAAACACCTACATTGCGTACATTTAAAGCTGGATGAGACAAAGTCCATTGCTAATGTTGTGGTAGCAGGTTCCCCTCACTTCTTTGTATTCTTGTTGTTATCAAATGATGTAAGATAATGTTGAAACTCACAGTGTTTATTCCAGCTTCTCTGGATTTCTGAACACATTGAAGATGCCAAAAGGGAAAAACTGAAAGTATGTATTTGTTGACTGAGTATGTGAAGCTTAGTGTAAGGAAAGGTTCGTGCTTCCCTCTTCCTCTGTGAGTTGCAGAAAATTAACACTTGCTTCATATAAAATTCACACTTCACAGAAAGTGTAAGCAAAATACTGGCAGCTGACTATCTGGTCAAACAGGAATAGATATTTTTAACTAAGTACCTATCATTCAGATTGTCCATTCAATTATAAAGGTCAGCACAACACTGTTGTGAATTATAGAAAGAAAACCTGTGTCCTGGGCTGTTGAATCTGAGATGTCTTTTGAAAACTGCTACTGCCAAAGTGAAACTCTAATCATTTGGAGTTAGTGGCAGACTCCTGAGAACACAGTTTCTAGTATTCCTTCTGTTTAGGAGGATACCGAGTAGCAACTTGTAAACATAAAAGACCATTATGGAAGTAGAAAAAAATGCATTATTGCTTTTTTTCTACTTCCAGGAATTACTTGCTAGTTTATTGCACTAAGTAAGTACCACAGTTTAAAAATCTTTTTAATATTTCTTATTCAAAACAATCACAATGTTCTTTTTAAAATCTAACTTAGGCATCCCATAATTTCATTTTTTCATGAATGATTTTCCAATCAAGATGTAACTAAAATATCTTATTTGTGATTCTTTTTCCTTATTTCCTTTTGTAAAATTCTCCTTAGCACAATGTACTTTAGCCAAGTTCTGTGGCTGACACAAGAACAGTATCTACAGCTGGTAAGAAGAGTGACATTTTCAGTAGAGACTTGGATTTGATTAACATGCAGTATAGCTCCAGTCTTCCACTGTAGTGCTTGAGTTGTATAACTTTTTGCCTAAGTTTTATCAACTGAGCTTAGGATCTCTATTTTTAATCATACGTATAATTGCAGTATTCAGAAAGCCCAGTCATAAGCCATGTATTGAAATTGCATTCATAAAAAAAAATAAAAAATAAAAAGCTAGAAAATAAACATGACTAAACCTGATGAGAAACAACGTGAAGATATAGACAGGCATATGTGACCTACTGTGCGATAGTATTATCACTTGGGAGATAGTACAAACACATGTTTTTTCATACTTGCATATTTACTTGAATAGAGACTGTCATAACCAAATGGACAAGAAGATGTCTTTCACAACCTTATTGCTTTCTACCATATGTTCCTTAATAAAAATAAAGAAAGCTAGAAAACTGGTCTGTATAAGATTTTTTAAATCCATGCTTAATAGTTTAAAGCAAGTGGTCTGGAAAAGCAATCAGTCTGCATGTCTGACATGCCCAGAGTAATTGGTTCCCAAGTAGTGTGAAATGTTCAACTTAAGGAGAAGAATTTTAATTTTATTTCAACTGTTCTTTTCAAGGGTAACATGTCAAAGCTTAGCACTTTGCTCTGTATTCAATTCAGTTGGCTCTTAGCCATCTGAAGTCCAATCAGTTCTGATCTAAAGCATGAGAATGAGTTATGCAGTTCAAGATGAAATAAAAATCTATAACCCTACCACTGGTCAGAATTTTGATTTAGTTGATAGGTTGAAATATATTATTTATCTAGGAAACTATGTGAGCAAGAATATAACCTGTGTTCCTTAGTTAAAAAAATACAAGATGAATTGTTTTAAACACTATTCCCCTATGCAATCAATTGTTTCTGTCATCCTTTTATGAGAATTTTCTGTTAAATTCAACTCCTAATAATAACTAAAAAAAATTTAAAATATTCACTTTAGGTCAGAGTGTTTGGTTATATTTCATGATGTGAAAACATATAAAGGATTGCTCATTAAAGTCAACCTAGAAAAATGACACACCGACTAAGACAGATTCATTTTTAAGAAGGTTCATTATTGCCAGAGATTCTGTCAATGTGTTTGTTACTTAATTTTAGGTCAAGCTGTCAATATGACCTCTGAGGCAATACAGCAGAAATATTTTTTTACAGACATCAGTGCATAAGCAACTGAAAAAGCCTTGTGGACTTTGTTTTTAGTGTAGAATCAGCATATAAACAAATCTATGAAAACTTAGGATCAAGTTAATAGAACAAAAATATATGTTCGTTTACAGACAACAATTATAATAGTTCTTACTGCAAATCAGACAGCAAGTGTTGAATTTTCTTTCTCAAACATTACCTGTTTTTCAAGTGTTGAAGCTAGTTTCTTCACAGGGAGTCTTTAAAGAAAACCCCATTGTCACTGGAGATCTGTTTTTAATAATATGACTTTTTTTTATCCAATGCACATTTGCTTGAAGAGTATCATCAAGAAGAGAGGAGAAATAGGAGAAATAAGAAAAGAAGGCAAAATAATGTATCTTTTCCTACTTTATGGCTTGTATCATGCCATTGATAATCAGTTTTAATCCTCAAACTGTTTTCTGCACTCAGTGTCACAGAATGTAATCTATGGTATTCTCCTTTACAGCCATAGAGAGACCTCTTAGCTGTAGGACCACTATACAAGAAAGACTTCACAAACAAGTATATCTCAAATAATTATCTTGTCCTTCCTTTTCATTGCCGATTTCAACACAAAAAAAAAAAAATGCCTTCCAGAACTGAATACTACAGTTGTACCCTGTAGATGTCTAAGGGAACTGATTAAGGGTTTTGCACAAAGTATATCAGTACGAAATTTTTTCCAGTAGGCTATACTTATACACATGCATACCTAAAGGTTAATGTTTCATTTGAATTTAAAGAAATATTTATTTTAGGATAATATTTAAAAATATTATTTCATTAAAAGTACAAATTCAAAGGTAAAATATCCGCCAGATTCAAACAGTATTCATTTATTCATTTTTAAATAACTCGAAAAAGCTGGGAAAATAGTTACCAGGTTGATTAAAAAACACATATTGTGTTATTTTTATTATTTGCTCTACCAATTAAATAAAGTTTTCAAAAAGCTCTAGTCTTTTTCTAATGTGAGTGTACCATACAAGTTATTCTTCAGTCTGTCAATATTGGAATTGTGGTATATAGTACAGAATTATTACAAACAATGGTAAATGTCTATGGAACAGGCCACACTCCTCTACTATTTTTTTGAATTTACAGTTATGTCAAATATACTCTTTGTATTCATATCAGCTCTACTGTTAAACTATGGTTTATTCAGAGTATGTGATATATTCATTTGTCCGGAAATTCTGGCTATGAAGAATTCACATTCAGAGTGGTAAGACAGCACTAAGGTCAACAGAGTTAAAAACTTTTTGTTTGCCAAAGAATTCTCCATCTTATCCCTACAGCTGTGGTAAAGTTGTGCTGATTTGAATGGTTTTACGTGCTGAGCTGCAGTTTGCCCTACCACAATCTCATCGTCTGATCGCTTGCAGAATTCCTCTGAGACAGACTTTTCTCATCAGCAGCACTAAGCAGTAGACCTTACTTTCTGCACTATTGTTAACTACGCAACTTGTCTCAATATTTAATTCTCATTTCCTCCCTCACCTTTCCTTGCTCAATATTTACCTAATACCCTTCCCTGAAATGACATCTTTATCAACTTAAGAAACTTACAGAAATTCTCAGGCTTCCAGGTAAAAAACACTAAATTACTTTTTAAGGATCCAAATCTTTAGTAAGTAAGTTTCAGAAGTAAATGTTCAGAAATCAATAACAACATAGCAAAAGCACACGTTAAATGATATTCAAAGTAACAATTTTGTAGACAATGGCTTATTTGCAATGTATATTTGAAACTGACCTTAAAGATGCTGATAAATATCCTTTTTTAGGAATGAAACCAAAAAGGTAACATTTTTTATTACACAAAATGGTGCTTGTTCCTCCACTATTCTCATCTATGTCTAATTTCCATAGCTTTTTTGTCCTTCCTACGAGAGCACCTTAAGGTACCACTGATTTCAGATGTCTCATCCACGAGTTAACATTAAGGTTTTCCATTTCTACTTGAATTGGTGTGTATGTATATTTAAAAACACCATGCACTGGAAAAGTTCCTTCTATGCAAAGATCTGAGCGTATTTCACTCCCAGATTTACTCTGCCTTTCTGGCACCTCGTCAGCTTGTTATGAGAGCAATAGAGCAGATCCTACTGAGCGTAGACTATGTGGTCTACATATGTGGTTATTCCTTTTTTTATATAGAAGACTGGAATACTGTTTTAAAAATACTGGTTTCCATGACCCTGTTTCTTTTGGAGGATACTGAATATAGGACTCATGAAGGTGAAGTGGAAGCATTTACTTACAGGCCAGGAAAGGGAAATGCACACTGGGACTTCACAGGTTAATATGGTTTCTACTCACAAGTTTCTGTTTTGAAATGCTTTCAGTAAACAGCCCTATGAAAGAATTTATCTTCATTTACATCTCTAGTCAGAGAGCTGGTTATATCAGCAGAAACAATTATATCAGCGGAAACATTGAAATGTTGCAATGACAATGCGTGAATCCAACACTGGACTTTCTGGGGGAAGAAAAAGTCCAGTCTCTTTATCTCACAAATCTAAAATTGGATTAATACTTTATTTGCATAACTTTGGCACCATGGAACTGACTGCTAAAAATTAGGAAAAAAAATATTTTTTCTTGGAACAGCAAATTTATTTTTAAATCATTATTTTTAAACATCATGAACACAAAAAAATATCCATTGAAAATGGTGAAAGCATTTACTCTCTAACAAAATAATGATCTTGAACTGCTTAAAATACAAGTTTTGATTAGCTTTCATTCAGATTTGGTGAATCAGATAGTATTTAATATTGTAATTCTAGGCAGTAGTCAACATTACTGTTTTCAAGAATATGAACATCGAAGAGAATTGGATTGTAATTCTCACTTTTGCTGCAAGGTCATTGTCTGACTCCTGACTAGGGATGGCTGAAACTGAAAACATTGTAAATTCAGTTGTTGAGATGTTCAGTAAAATTATCCAAATTAATTGAACCTGAAATATTTGAGTGGAAATAAAGCTTCACAAGACCTTATGTAAAGATCTTCAGGTTTTGTGATATTTTTGACTTTTCAATATTTGCATATTTCTTCTTATCACCTCACAGATACCAAAAGTTTATGCACTAAAGCAAAGAAAAATGGAAAAAAATGAAAAACATATAGTTGCATCTTACATATCTCTGATATAAAATATTCCAGTATGTGTTATTTACAAGTAAATAAATACATTGTCACTGGGGCTTTTAGTTTTCACCAGGATTATATTTCTCATTCTTAGATATTACCTATAGAATCATAAAATGTTTTGGGATCCTTAAGGATCATCTAGTTCCAACCCCCCTACCATGGGCAGGGACATCTCCCACCAGACAAGGCCACTCAAAGCCCCATCCAGCCTGGCCTTGAACACCTCCAGGGAGGGGGCATCCACATCTTCCCTGGGCAACTTTTTCCAGTGTCTCACCACCCTCAACGTGACAAATTTCCACCTTGTATCTAGTCTAAATCTTTCCCTCTGCATTTTAAAGCCATTCTCCCTCATCACTACAGTCCTTTGTAAAAATCTCTTCTTGTAGGCCTCCTTCAGGTACTGGGAGACTGCTACAAGGTCTCCTTGGAGCTGTCTCTTCTCCAGGCTGAATAACCCAAACTCTCTCAGCCTGTCATCATAGCAGAGGTGCTTCAGCCTTGTGATCATGTTCATGGTCCTTCTCTGAACCCGTTCCAACAGTTCTATATCCTTCTTATGCTGGGGATTCCAGAACTGGACACAGTACATATATGGGACAGCCTAGGAGAAACTCAAAGAGAGAAAAAGGGAAAAAGAGTAATCTACAAAACAGGAGAGGGTAAAGCACAAACAACGTAAGGGATATTTTAAAGATAGTAGATATATATTTGAATTTGTAGTGTGTTTCTAGTTTCCATGGAGGGAGCTCACAAATGTCATATCTTGTGAATTGCACTTTTACTGTGGGATTATGCAGAAGGTTAATGTGACTAATAGGGGAGAAGCAATGTAATTTTTTTAAAAATACTAAAGAAAATGAAGATAATAACTTGTTAGGAAAAGGAAGGCAGTAAGGGTACTGCTTATATAATTTAAAATGCTCATCATATTTTAATTCCATTGCAAATTGAGAATGAAACAGACTTCCATGCCTTTTTCTTTAACCTTAAAAGGTTTGTTTCTTCCTAAAAAATCTTCTTCAATGTGTAGGTCTAACTATTTATTTAGATTTCTTTGTGTTATCTTGGATTTAATAAAAATACATGATGGTGGTATAGAGATTATGCTAACATGAATGAAGATCCACAGTGGAGCCAAACCTGAGCTCCGTAACTGCCTCTGTGATTCCTTATGAATGGACTGCCTTGCCTGTACCCTGTTTTGTTATTTCATTTTAAAGGCTGGCCTATCCTATGTACTTATATACTGTTATTGATTGCTATGGCCTTCTCCTAAAGGTCAAAAGTTTTTGTATGGCCTAGCTGCTCTCAGAACAAAAGGAAATAAACCAGACTGCTTAGGATGATCCTTGTAGTGCAAGTCACTTCAATGAATAATTCAAAATCTTAACATGTTCTCTCAGTATGACTCTGAAAAGAATATATAGCTTGGTGCAATATCTTGTGGGACTCTTGTGGGCAATAGTTCTCTGCCAAGAAGAAAGGATTTTGTGTGTAAGACTCCTGAATTAGATAGAGGGAATGAACAGTAGGAGGGGGAGAATGTATTGGTGGCAGAAGAAAGTACAATCTTCTTTGGAGACGAGCTTGGTAATAAAAAGTATTTTTAGCATAATGAGTTTGAATGGCAAAACATCAAATAACATCTAACTGCATAAAACAGGTTATAGAAAATAGAAATTTTCATATCTAGGATTTACAGTTCAGAACAATTAAGTATATAAAACTGCCTCACAGAGAAAGAGTGGAGATTTATAAGGGAAGTTAAGTTTTATTAACAAGGGAAAAACATAAGCCACATAATGTTTAGAAAGACTGGGGACCAGACTGGGCTCTGTAAGCAGATGAGAAGGCAAAAGAGAGACTGAAAGGCAGAGGGAGAGGCATCAAAAAATCTGTCATTGCTCTCATGTTTGCTTAAGAGGAGTCCTCAAAGGTGATCACTGCTGCAGAAGCAAGTTTGGAGCTGTGTGTGAGCAGCAACCACAGGTGGTTGCAATCCCTATTTATGCTGATTCTCCTGCAGAAGGATCTTGATCTCCTAGGGCTCTCCCTCTGACAAATTTCCTCACAATTTCCTGTGACTGATCTGGGTCCTGGTCATGCCCTGCCTCCTCAAGTAGGTAAAACAGTCACATGTTTTATGGTGGCTTTTGTTTGATTTTTTAATTTATTTTATTTTAGTTATGGTTTTGGGTTTTGGGTTTTTTTTTAATCTAGCTTTTAAATTTGTATCTCTAAGAAGTTAACTCATCCCCATGGTAAAAATACATGAATTGAACTCCTTTCAATGTTAAGAAAATACATGTGGCATGTGAAATTGCATATTAGGCAACCACAAGTACACTCTACCCAGGTTTAATTTAACAGCAGAAGAATTCCAGAAAAAAAATTTCAATTAGATAAAGGAATGAGGTCCTACCTAAAGGAGTACTTTCAGGAAGTAGTCAGATCATTACAGTAGCCCTCTAGCAATGACATCTTAAAAACTGCTTGAATTCAGTCTATCTTCTCACATTGACAGGAGGTAGATATGATCCTGTGAGAAACTGCTATGTATGGCTGTGTCTAAGGTAGGGACAAAGACCAAGGAATACAAACAGAAGTTATTAAACAGTTCATTTTGCAGAGCTGTTAAACAGTTCACCTATATAACTACTGATATCTAGTTCCAATATATGAGACTTTGCAAACTGAAATTAGAGAAATTCCTCATAAGTTCACAGAGCAGTGATTGACTTACTAAATATTGGAAGTATCTTACTTGTTAGTGTGACTTTGAGCTAGCTACGAAGAGATAAGGTGTTATAAAGCTAGAAAACACTCTGCAGTTAAGTTCATAGAAGGCTAGATGAAGCAAGGTGAAGCAAAGAAAGGCAAGGAAGAAAAAGAAATCAGCTGAGTCTACTAGCCATGCGACTGGATAACAGATATGAGCCAAAGGAAGCTGAATCAGTACCCTTCTTGGAACATGTATCTACTTGTAAATTTGTTAGCAGAAATAAATTTAGCCAGCCTAATATTTCAAAGCAGGGTCTTTGCAAATAATTATACATATTACACATTAATAATATATCCTAAAGCTCGTATATTTCTTATAAAAATAAGTCATAAAAAGTCATCTTTATTGAACAGGAGAAAGGTTCTGATTGATTTATCAAAACTGAGTAAAAATCACGTGCTTGTATTTATAGGAAAGAGCTTACCTATGAAAGGAACAGTTGGCTATTTTTAGTGACTAAAATTCCAGTCATTATGTTTTGTTCTATGATGCTCCTATCTGATTCATTAAATGTATATAAAATGATTAATTTTTCAATCAATTATTTGGCTATTACAGCCTATTGCTGTATATTTAATTTTATACTTATCTCAGCGGGATAGTCACTTACTTTTGAATTTGAATGCATTCATTCACAATAAAAACTAAACTAGATGTGAAGGAGGAGGGGATTGAGACCAGGCTAGACAGGAGCGAGCCTGGAGGTGGGGCACTAGTGATTCAGAGAGGGTGTGCTGGAGAGGATCAGCAGTACATCACCACACAGAAAGTGGGGGTGAACACACCTGGGGGTGGTAAGGGAGATATGGGCAGTCTGGTACAAGCTACTCCAGTTACTAGGCAATTGGGAATGAACTCTTTTCCCTCTAAGAGGGCTGAAGGCTCAGCAGCTCAGCTGAAGTGCATTTACACCAATGCACGCAGCATGGGTAATAAGAAGGAAGAGCTGGAAGCTGTTGTAGGGTAAGGAGCCTACGATGTTGTTGTCATCATGGAAACGTGGTGGGATGACTCATATAACTGGAGTACAGATATGGTTGGGTACAAAGTCTTCAGGAGGGATAGGAAGGGAAGGAGAGGAGGCAGAGTAGCCCTCTTTGTAAGGGAGGACTTGGACACTTGAGATGGATTGTGGCAATGAGGAGATTGAGTGCCTGTGGGTTAAAATCAGAGGAGCCCATAAGAAGGTAGATTTTGTGGTGGGAGTCTGTGACAGGCCACCCAGCCAAGGAGAAGCAGCTGACGAGCTCTTCTATAAACAGCTGGGGTTAATCTCTAGATCAATGCCTCTCGTTCTTGTGGGAGACTTCAATCTTCCTGATATCTGCTGGAAGTACAATAGAGCAGAAAGGAAGCAGTCTAGGAGGCTCCTGGAGTGTGTGGAAGACACTTCCTCGCACAGCTGGTGAATGAACCGACAAGGGAAGGTGCCCTCCTGGACCTGCTGCTTGTGAACAGAGAAGGCCTTGTGGGGGATGTGGCAGTAGGAGGATGCCTAGGACTAAGGGATTATGAGATGATAGGGTTTTCTGTTCTAGGCGAAGTGAAGAGGGTGGTTAGCAGGACAGTAACATTAGATTTCCAGAGGGCAGACTTTGAACTCTTCAGAAGGCTGGTTGGCAAAGTCTCATGGGAGACAGTGCTTAAGGGCAAGGGAGCCCATGAGGGCCGGGAGCTCTTCAGAAAGGAGATCCTAGTGGCTCAGGAGAAAGCCATCCCCATGTTCTGGAAAAAAAGCCAGCAGGGGAAAAAACCAGCTTGGTTTAACATAGAGATCTTGAGTGATATCAAGAAGAAGAGGGGTCAGGCCTCTTGGGTGGACTACAGGAGGGAAGTGAGATTGTGTAGAGAAAAAATCAGAAGGGCAAAGGCTCAACTAGAAATCAGATTGGCAAAGTTGGTGAAAGATAACAAAAAATCTTTCTATAAATGTATAAATAATAAAAGGAGGACTAGGGAGACCATACAGTCCCTATTGGACGCAGAAGGAACAACAGTGACATGAGATGAGGAAAAGACTGAAAGGCTGAGGTACTTAATGCTTTCTTTGCTTCAGTCTTTAATTGTAAAGAAAGTTGTTCCCTCTGTGTACAAACCCAAGAGTTAGAGGAGCAAAATGAGGCTCCCATGGCCCAAGAGGATGTGATCAGAGCCTTGCAAGCCCGACTAGACACTCACAAGTCTATGGTGCCAGATGGGATTCACCCAAGGGTATTGAAGGAGCTGGCGGATGTGCTGGCCAAACCCCTTTCCATCATCTTCCAACAGTCCTGGAAGACTGGGGAAGTTCCACTGGACTGGAGGCTGGCTGATGTTGTGCCCATCTACAAGAAGGGTCACAGGGAGGATCCAAGGAACTGCAGGCCTGTCATTCTGACCTCAGTGCCAGGGAAAATCATGGAAGAGGTGATCTTGAGTGCTATCATGAAGCACATGCAAGAGAACTGAGTGATCAGGCCCTGTCAACATGGGTTTAGAAAAGGCAGGTCTTACCTGATCGCCTCCTATGACAAAGTGACTCTGCTGCTGGATGAGGGAAAGGCTGTGGATGTGGTTTTCCTGGACTTTAGTAAAGTTTCTCATAGCATTCTGCTTCGGAAAATGTCAGCCTCTGGCCTGGACAGGCGCACACTCTCCTGGGTGGAAAACTGTTTGGATGGCCGGGCCCAGAGAGTGGTGGTAAATGGTGTTAAATCCAGCTGGAGGCCAGTTACAAGTGGGGTTCCCCAGGGCTCAGTCCTGGGTCCAGCCTTGTTCAGTGTCTTTATCAATGACCTGCATGGAGGCATCAAGTGCACCCTTAGCAAGTTTGCGGATGACACTAAGCTGGGTGGAAGTGTTGATATGAGGGAGGGTAGGAAGGCTGGAGAACAGGCCTGATGAGGAACAGCTGATAGAGCTGGGGTTGTTTAGCCTGGAGAAGAGGAGGCTGAGGGGAGACCTCATTGCTCTCTATAACTACCTGAAGGGAGGTTGTAGAGAGGAAGGTGCTGGTCTCTTCTCCCAAGTGACAGGGGACAGGACAAGAGGGAATGACCTCAAGATCCGCCAGGGGAGATTTAGGCTGGACATTAGGAAAAAAATTTTCACAGAAAGGCTCATTAGGCACTGGAACAGTCTACCCAGGGAAGTGGTTAATTTGCCTTTCCTGGAGGTGTTTAAGGGAAGAGTGGACGAGGTGGTGAGGGGCATGGTTTAGTGCTTGATAGGAATGATTGGACTCGATGATCCGGTGGGTCTTTTCCAACCTGTTTATTCTATGATTCTATGAATATAATTTGAATCTTTCAGAATATTTTTACTTTATCTTTCAAACATGACTTCACTGAGATATTTTCAGGTTTAATTAGAAGTAGAAAGGATGACTTAGTTAAAAAAAAGAGTATCATGAAAATATAGCTGCATTTTTCAACATCTAAATATGTAAGCCTTTACAAATGCATGTAAAGGTTCAGACATATGCCTAAAAGCCAGTACTAGTGTGTACAACTGTATAGAGAAAGGTGCTTCTGGACATGCAGATGGCAAGAAAGAATAGTTTTTTAGCATTTTGGAAGCATCTCATGGCTTCTCAAAGAGTTTACATAGGTAAGAGCAAACTGACTCTTGCTAATATATATTAGACTCCTGAAGAAATGTTTTCAGAATGTGTCTTCATACCTTCTCATCTATCAGTTCATTGTTACAATTCTTTGAATGGTAAATTGCGTAAGGCCCAAAGCTACCTAGAATGGAATATATATTCCAGGTCTGCCCAAATGAGCAGTAAGGATCTAGAAGTATACGGAGGTTTACAATGAGCAAAAGTTAATAAAGCACCTTACATTTTAATTAAATAGGTCTATTTGTTAAAAAATTCACAGATACAACACAGGGAGTTGTAGGACCTGGATTTTGAAATAGTACTTCTTATTTTTCTGTATGCAAAATTAAGTTTAAAAGTATATAAATCAACTCTGATGAAGGTGAATGATTATGTATCATAGTATCACACGACGAGACAGACTCGTTGAACACTCCAGTAATAAATAAAGTGTCTTTGACCAGCACCTAGTGTAATTTCTCAGTGATTAATAACAGGAAGGAGAAACTGTGCGAAAACATGCTTCCTACTGTGTGTTCACAGTAGGAAGCATTGCAGTGCTACAGACTAGAAGAAGACTGGCTAGAAAGCTGCCTGGAGGAGAAGGGCCTGGGGGTGTTGGTTGACAGCCGACTGAACATGATCCAGCAGTGTGCCCAGGTGGCCAAGATGGCCAACAGCATCTTGGCTTGTATCAGAAACGGTGTGACCAGCAGGTCCAGGGAGGTTATTCTCCCTCTGTACTCGGCACTGGTGAGACTACATCTTGACTACTATGTTCAGTTCTGGGCCCCTCATCACAAGAAGGATGTTGAGGCTCTGGAGTGTGTCCAGAGAAGAGCAACAAAGCTGATGAATGGACTGGAGAACAGGCCTTACGTGGAGCGACTGAGAGAGCTGTGGTTGTTTAGCCTGGAGAAGAGGAGGCTGAGGGGAGACCTCATTGCTCTCTATAACTACCTGAAAGGAGGTTGTAGAGAGGAGGGAGCTGGCCTCTTCTCCCAAGTGACAGAGGACAGGACAAGAGAGAATAGCCTCAAGCTCTGCCAGGGGAGGTTCAGGCTTGACATCAGAAAAAAATTTTCACAGCAAGGGTCATTGGGCTCTGGAACAGGCTGCTCAGGGAGGTGGTTGAGTGACCATCCCTGGAGGCATTTAAAAGGCGGGTGGATGAGGTGCTTAGTGGCATGATTTGGTGATTGATAGGAATGGTTGGACTTGACTATCCTGGGAGTCTTCCAACCTAGTGATTCTGTAATTGTGATTCTGTGGTTCTTAGGTAACACTGAATCCAGTACAATGTGCTCCAAGTTTTGAAACAGCAGTAGTTAAAATGTACTTAACGTGCCTACTATATTTATGCATGTATTTAAAAGCCCTAGCCTTTTTGGCAGCATTATTACTAAACTTTTCGTCAATGACAGAGGAGTAAATCAGCCAATTTTCTTGTCTATAAAACAGCTTAAAAGAAGAGAAAGGCATTTTTTTCCAGAAGCAGTAGAAATGAAGATCCAGTAAATAACAAGTTAATTCAACTCCAGAGCTTCTCTTCATAGCATATTTGAAATGAGTAGGTATTTTCTGTCGCTCCTTCCTCTTCTCCCTTCCTGTTGATCTGCCAGATCACAAACACTGCACAAGCATTCCAAGTACCACTTGGTCATTCAGGTGTGGTAGGAACTTATATTGTGAGGGTCTATTGCTTTTTTTTTGTTTTAATGTGAAGAAAAATATGTAAACCAGCAAATGGTTGCACTGTTTTTCCAGTTCTTACTGGCTTCTGTGAATTACATTGAAATGAATGGAGCTACAAAGAAGGCACTCTGCAGAATTGCCGACTGGCATTATTTCGCCTATTTGACCCTTTGGCAAAGCACTTTCTGGCAGTAAGTACTACCAAACAATAAAAACCACCAATTTGTTCTGAAGCCAGATTCTTTAGCAGTTCACATTACTTCCTAACAGTTGAGCTTTGCTGCAGGCTAAGCATTTGTTTATATCATTCTTGCTTCATTTGAAAGAAGTGTCAGCATATGAAACATTGAGTTCTACAATAAGATATTGTGAAATACTGAGGGCTCCAAGACTATTTGGTATTGTGATGCTTAAAAGTGTAGAAAAATGGAATAAAACAAAGAAATGACTGTGTTATTTGCCCTGTTCCCTTGTCTAAGTAATACAAAGTTTTCTGAAGAAAAGGAATCAGTGACCAAAGTCTCCTGAATACAGCCAGCAGTTACAGTTCAGCCTAACATTGCTGCTGCTTTTTTACTGTTGGTCATTTATTGATTCACAATTTTCTTATCAACCTGTTTTTCATATAAATACTCAAACTGTAGAAGTTATAAACAATAGAAAAATAAATGAGCTACCAAACTGTAAGGTAGAGCTTTTGTTTATTAGGTAAAACTAATAGTAAATTAGTATTAGTAGTAACAGTAAAATAATTGATTTATGATACTTTCTTTTAGAGAGAAAATAACATTTAATAGGGGTTTAATTTCTTAACTTGTCATTAGTTTAACTTTTGCCATTGGGATAACTGACTAGGGTGTGATAAACTTCAACAAAAACTGCATTAAGCCAATACTGAGGCCTTTTGAATGTCCCATTAATATGTGACAAAGAAACAGAAAGATGATGTGAAGGAACACAAAATTCTGTAATTCATAATATATACAAAAAAGAAATAATTGCAAGATTCCCTCATTGATATTTGTATTGAATTTTAAACACTGGGAATATAGATATTTAAGCTGTGTGAACTTCTTTATGGACTGCAAAAGGAAATTGGATGATCCTCGTTTTAATGCAATCTGAATGACTTCAGCTCATTTTGTCTCTAGTCAAAGTGGGTGTTATTTTTGTTGTCTGCATTCCAAGTAGGATATGTACCATTGAAGAAAATAATTGCATTTAATTTTGTGTCAAAGTAGTGCATTTATTTCAGAAGCAGCATTTTCTAGTGGCCCAAAGAAATGAAGAGAGGAGTAAATCTTATCACCTACTTTATACCTTATTCAGTGGAGTCTCTCACTGAGAAAGATGTGAACAAAGGCAAATTTGCCACTTTGTTTCTTATCACTGCATCCTTAGAACGGCGGCGGGGCGGTATCTATATAGAGATACAGTCCATGCAACATGTAAAAATTGCAATAGGACAAATAATGGTTTACGCTTAGCAATAACAGTCAGACACAGGTAAAGATAGTCTGTAGATAAGATTAGAGTACAGAGGGAGATGTTAACAATTAGCTTAATGCTGATTAGCTTGAAGTTAAGATGTATACTTACTTAGCATGCAAATACAAAGTGAATACTCCAGCTGAATCTAGGGACGGGGGCTAAAGGGGAATGGGTTGCAGCTTGTCTGCTGACCCCAAAAGTTTCGATCACATTTTCCACCCCATTCTCTTGCTTACGCTGATGAAGCCCCCAGGGGGTGTCAGGGAGAAAGAGATGGAGTTCAGTCCATCAGCTCTTCCCAGGAGTTTTGGTGACATTCTTTTCTTCGTGGCTGTCCACCTACCAAAACTTTTCCTTTCTTTATACTCTTTGCACTAAGCTTACACCTAGGGGTTCAGAAGTTTGAGTGAATGTGGTCACTGTACTCTTTGCTGATTGGTGGAAAATTCTCACTTCACATGCCAAAACTTAACAGTGCGAGTCCAGTAGGTGTGGCCATGGGATTGTTTTGCCTCAGAGGTGGGGAGGAGGCAGGTAGCCTTGGGTGTGGAGGTGTGTTTTATTATTATGATGATATTACAATGATGAGCACAGGTCATCTGTAGGGCAAGTTTTCAGGACAGCAGCTGTAAACCATTTTTTTTTTAGAAAATAATTAGGCTCTTGTCCTTGGTAGGGCCTTGCTCTTGGTAGCAGGAGTTGAAAGTGCCTGTTCCCAGACACTTTATCTCCCACTTCAGATGCTGATGTGCCCTTGATGCATTCCTTTCTGTTGAAGGCCTTTTACTCAGTCCATGGCAAGGAGGAGGGGGAAGGAAAGGAAGAGAGGGAGGAAAAGCACCCAGGCCCGTTTCTCCCTATCAGTCCCATTCCTGTATTTAGCTTTTATTCCTGCATTCAACCTTATTTCTCTTCTTACAATCATGGAAGCAAAAGTGAAACAAGATGCATCATGAACAGAAAAAATGTAATGGTGTAAAAGATAGAAATTTTTCTGCCATGAGAATAATTTAATATATACACATATATTTCTCATTATGACAAAAATAAAATTTAACTGGTCTAATATATTTTTTTTCTAAATTAGTGAGACTGTATCCAAGGAATCTCTCTGAGAAAGAAATAACAAGCAAATAAAAAAAAAGCAATCAAGAAACCTCATGTTAGAATTCCAGGGAATAAACTACTTTATTCTTAACTGAAGAATTAAGAAGACACGTTAGAGACCCCAGCAAGGTGTGTGGTTATAGGCATCAAATAGGAAAAAAATCTAAATTTCTGCCTAAGGAAAGATGAGTAAATGCTCACTCAGTTTTGAATCAGCTTGCTTTATTCATCAAGAGAAGAAATAATGAACACAGGTGCATAAACACAGTTTTTATTCTAAGGGTGTTTTTCTTGTGTTTTCGTTGTGAATCTTACTTTATATTATTCACATTTCATCAAGCCAAGGTAATTTCTTTTAGAAAACAGAAATCAGACATGTTCACTGACTATGAGTTCTTTTTGCACAGCAAAGATGCTGTCAAGAGGACAGATACAGAAGAGATTTCAAAAAAGTTTCAAATGCCTTGACTTCAGCATGCTTTTTCATAAAAAATAATTTGGCCCAAAATTACTTCCTTTCTCTGCAGTGAATGATTATTCATAAATAATGTAGACGGTAATTAAGAGAATATTTTAATGATGACTTATAGATGGAGAATCCATATTCTATTTTATAGTTCTAAAAGATTTGAAGCAGTCATTGTGCTCTCCTCAATCTAGTATTTTAGGGTGTGAGAAAATTTTCATTCTGTATAAAAAGATGGGACCTTCAGGTCTGGCTTTGGAAAGCTATTTCAGTTCTTTTGCAGATGTCAACACTCCTTTGAGTTGGATTTTACCTTCAGGCAGTCTTCTTTTTCCAAGCAAATCTCTAATTAACATACCAATAATTTGCTTCACATTAATATTTCTGGGAACATTTTCAACCCTGAACTCGCTCCCTCTCCACCTTTAGTCCCATTGTGAGTATGTGGAAAAGGAGGATGTACCTCTATGAGTAGACTAGTAAGGACGAAAAGATGAATTAATGACAGCACTTATATGAACAAATAAGAGTTCTCTGTGTCTTGTTCTCAAAATATAGTTTTTAGTATCAGGTCTTCAGAAGACACAACACAAGACCATACAGGAAAAAAACAGCCCTGATTTTGAGAGTCTTAGGTTCAGACCTTAAAATCTCCAAGAATTATTATAAAAGTCTTATGTGTAAGCAAATCTCACAGTGTCAGACTACTCTGTGAATTTGCCCATAGGGTCTTTGTCAATCATTCCAAACAAAGATTTGGGAGGCTTATTTTGGAGAGTGCGATGGCAATGGCTGAGACAGAAGGGCCAGGTAAAAATTATAATCTCTGCAGTTCTGGTTGGTTTAGATGCCTGGTTATAGTCCCCTCTATTTCTTTATTTTGTTTCTGCACTGTTTATTTTTTATTGATTATAGCACAATGTATCAATTGATTCAGAATTTCCTCTCTTCAACTGTACCCCAGGTTCTCTAATAATTTCAAATCATGTTGCAAATCATTCAAGTCTCCATTTTGTTTTTCTCAATCTCTCAAGCAAAAATCTCAATATATTTTCAGTAACATAAAAGCCAAAAACTGATACAAGATTAACAGAGAGGGCTGCAGGATTTATTATTGCTTATTTCAGTTTATCTTTCACTTCACTTAGTAAATACAGCTCTTGTTAATGTCTCTGGAACCTGGGATAGATTTAAGAATCCAGTATGAAGTTCAGCTGCCTATGAAAAAAAGATAGGAAAAAACTATTTTAAAATATACTTTCAGAGTGTTAAGAGATTCTGTTACACATAAAAATAGTAAAGAGTGAAAGAAATGAAGAAAAAAGGAGAAAGCCAAGTAAGAACCAACAAGACAGAGCAAGTAAAGCCTTAGGCGGTAATTTACTTGTTGTTTATTTCTATCAGCAAACACAACCTACTTATACTAACTTGGCAACACATCTGCAAACAAGTGGGATACAAATAAGTATTTTTCATAACCTGTGCTATCAGAAAATGAAAGCTATATTCTTTGTGATGACCTGGCTCAAGGTGTGGCACATGACCAAATTTTCTATTGTACAGCTTATGGAAAATAAGAAAATCCTTTTCAAGCCTTATATTATTGTCACTATTTTTTTTTTTCATATGCTTTTGGGGTTTTTTATTCCCTCTATGGCTCAGTCATAGACTGTCCAAACTGTGTAAAAGACAAAAAGGGATTTGCCACACTGGGAAGTAGTAACAATTTATTGCCAATTACGTAGAAGACAGTCCTGAGATAAAAAGGAAAATACATCAGGCAGTGTGGTAGTATTCCGGACTTCTTCTTTTCTAGCTAAGGGTGCTCTTGATTTCTTTTATATTGCTGCTGAGGAGAGTGGAAGCAGTGAATCTCTAGGCAAGAAAAGATATTTTATATTGCCAACAACTACTTTCTTCCTTGTGAAACCATTTTCCTAGTCAGTTTTTCCTAAGTTTGTCTCTCTACTATGTATCACGGAGAGAAAGAAAAGTTTTTACCAGATCAACAATAAATTCTAGCACTTTTTCTTAGTGCTTATCAAAGGATGCACATTTGATTTTCTGTGCCTCTGTTCATTTGGGTTTATTTTTATTTTACTCATTTAAAAGCCACCAAATAGGTAGAGCTGTAATATTTGTCAACTCATTAGGAATAGAGTAATTTAGATGAAAGCAAATGTCACTCCAAACATCTTTGCAAGAACTTCGCTTTCTCTAAGTTTCCTCAGACAGCTAGCTGCACCCCTCAGCACACCTAAGACTCACGGGGTTAGTTAGACCTCCCCAGTCATTTCAGGGAGACTTTTCCACCAAATGCATTTAAAGGGCTCTGGCAATGTGAAGGAAGTGAAAACACATCAAGATCTATAGAGTGGGGCATGACCAAACAAATACATGTGTAATTATTCATATTTTGACATTTGATACTCTGATTTTTCCTAAGCCAGTGATATGTTTCTCTTTTATTCAAGCCTTTGTTACTTGATAGACGACAACAATATCTGGACTGAAATTAAAGGTCAGTACAAAAAGCTGCAGCTCAAAGCTTTGGCAAAATTCTCTGCACGTGGGAAAATAATACCAAAACTCAGGTCTCCAGCAAACTCATTTTCCCCTCTCTCAGGCAGGATCCAAGTTCTTTGTTAAAACCTATTGGTTTAAGAGGGAGAAAAAAGCTCTAACCAGAAAGATTAATTTCTAATTTCTGCAACAGAACTAAAGCAATATATAGTCTCTGTCTCCAGGAAGCCACCAAGAGGCCAGCTGGTTGATTTTTTCCTCTCACAATAGCTTTTCCTCAGTCCAGCTTTAAGGTCTTACTTGTACTAAGATCTGACTTAAGTTGATGTGGCGTAGTGCTACGATTTTGTTTTGCTAGCTGCTCCTCGCTCCACTAGCTGTGCCTCTCCATCTAGCTGTGCCTACTACCAAAAGCCAAGGTACATAACTCCCACAAATCTGGCCACAGTTTTTATTTTAGATCTGGAAATAGACTGTATCATATGGTGAACCGAACAATTGCTCAGCTCATAAGAGACTGAGCAGTTTCACATGTCCCTGCTCACAGAAATATATTGCACTAAGTTTCTTAACATTTTCTTATTTAAGGCTTGGACACCTTATCAAAATAATAAAAAAATTGGTTTGGATTGAGGTAACCACTCATACCAGGAACCTTCAGGCATAACTAGCCTAAATTTCTATCCATGTTCAATGCTACAAACTTATCTCTAGTCAAAGGCATAATTTCCAATTGAACGCCAATGTCTTTTAAACATGCACGACATATGCAAATATGTTCCAAGATTGCCATTCTGTGCTACTAGTTATCAACATTTTTTCCCTCAAAACTGGCATTTTTTTGAGAGTTTTGGAGTTTTCACTTTCGCTGTATATGTCAGGTACCATGATTGCCTACTAGTTCTTCTCCATGACTCTAAGCCCCAGTATCTTCATACCAGCACATTTAAGTATGACAGATAAGTTATTGTTGAAATACAAACAGATCATAAAATTTGAATTATTCTTTTCTTACTCAGGTTTTGAAGGATTAAGTAGCTCAACAAAATATCCCAGAGAAATACTGAGGGAGATCAGCATGCTGCTGTATCCCAGTTTATAACAGAGGAAAATCAATATAACGACTTAGACATTCTTTTCTCACCTCCCAAGGTAAGGAATGGCAATTCCTGATTGCTTTTAGAGCAGTAAGAAATTAGTATAAAAATAGGCAGAGATATGAGTATTATGTAATTTATTTGAGTTTAAAAAAGATGTTGTTTTCTGAGTCTCCTCGTATTTGGCATACTGGAGTGGAAAGCTTCACTCCTGTTAACTTGGTTGACTCATCGTTGTCACATTAACTACACAGTTGTTCATTTTTTTTGATGAGGCATGAATTCATTACTCACAGGGTTTACTTCAGTTTCACACATGGCTCTGTAGTGAAGAAATCCAATAACATCAACTTATTCCGTTCAGTGATCTGTAGCGGTTGAGCTGTTTATTGCTATTTTGTTTTGTACTTTACGATTATTTGTGTATCAGTGCTTTAGATGTTAATCTAGATTCTTGATCGCTTTCTAGCTTTCATTGCTTGCTCATCATCATTTCTGTATGGGGCACTGAATCCCTGTATCAGCTCAACATCTGATATCTTTACAGTGTATTTCATTCAGATGCTCTAATGCTTCTGCATGAAAGGAGTATTCTTACTGTAAATGAGTGGTAGAATGAATTGAATAATCTCTTCTCTCTGTCATTTAGCAAGTAGGTCATCACTATTTTATTTGTCTTGTATTATTTCTGTTGAATGTAACTATATATATCCCTCTAGAAACTGAAAATTGTGGGGCTTTGTAAGCTCCTCAGATATAAGATTAGATATGTTCCTTAAGATCAAAAGAGACAAAAATACACGCTATAATCAAGCTAGAGATTTTTTCCATGAAGTGTGTGTGACATCAGAGCAAGTAATACCTTAACTGTCCACCTATTAATCAACAGTTTCCTAGGTCAGATTCTCACACTAAGTGACCAGGAAATAGGTCTCGCGTTTCACAGGCTCCTTTCTGCTCCCCTTCAGTTGAATTTGAATATACTATGTTCTGCTTCTTTTAACTGCTTCTTGTCTAGGGAGTTGACTTTATTTTGCTATTAATTCATCATCTCTCTATTTAATACTTGTGCAACTTTTCTATGGTTCTTTATAGCATCAAAGGCTCAATGGCTCATTTTTTTCTAGTAAGATCTTTTCTATTTCACACATAATATCATTTAATCTGAGTAGGCAAAGAAGAGATTGGAATTCAGTATCCTGTTCATTGGTGACTCTCATTTAATTAATCTTGTTGTAGTCTTTTTATTTATGAATATGGTCCAGTCCAAGGATTTATTTCACAAAGGTAATAAATGAATAAATGTTTAATAATTATCATTTTGGTTATTATTGTCATTAAGCATAATCAAACAAATGGTCTGCAAATTCTGTGACCCATTAGTGATCACCATATTCATTTATGTATACCATGTAGTCAAGCATATAATGTAGTCGTTTGTATCTAGCTACTCCTATACAGCAACGACTTCAGATTCATTTTTCTGAACATGTTTTAAATACATATTTAAAACCTATTTAAAAACACACTTTAACAATAACTTATTCCAAATGGCATGATTTCTTTTATTATCACTAGAAAAATTTCCACTGGATGGGAAGTTCCTGGGATTTGAAGATACACATGACTGCAGAATTCTTTAGTATTGCACTACATCGGTTATGTTATAGCATTGACATCTGGCTGTCATTTATCCAAGAGAATCAGGAGAGGTCTGAAATCTGCTCAGATTCCTGAAGAGCTGATATATCATGTGGGACATATGAGCCTGTAGCTGGAGAATCATTCAGAATTGTCTACAGGGGCATGTTAGAGTCTGCAGCAGACAGAAGGCCATCTGCACACCACTGCTGCATTTTAGCATCCTGATCTGTTGCAGGACGCACTTGCTCTCCTAAATTTGAAAAGGATGATGATGAGTAAAATTCTTGGTTTAGACTCTATTTCATTTTATGAAAATGATCTTTTTTTATGATCCTCTATGGAATTAATATCATGCCTGCCTTTGTTCCAGCAGCAGACCATATCATCATTTAAACTCAAAGTACCTTCACATCACATTCTCATTTACTACATAATAACAGAGATATACTAAATGAGTCTCTGTGTGTTTCTATATCTGCTCTCAGACATTATTATTTCATTCAGCCAACATATAATGCAGAAACATTTGAAAACCATAAGCACTGTGTTTCATAATAACTGATGTTATTAATTATAATTATAATGCAGCCAAGTTTCTTTCAGTTTTCCTTTAAAATCAAAAGCTATTATTTACTACCTCAGACACCTTTTTATTTGGAAATCATGTATTGTGTATCTGGTACACCTAAATAGATACCGGGTCAATACAATGCATCATATCAGTGATGTTTTATATGTGCTTAGTTTTATGAAGTCTGACCTCAGTTAGGCTTGGTACTCTTCTAATCCAAAAAAAAAAAAAACATATTAGAGTCCATAATTGGACACAAACAGGAGACTGGTGGAAAACAGGAAGTAGAATTGGTGGCACCTGCCGTCAGAAGCAGCTTATTGCTGACTTTGAACTGGACTTGTATAGAGTGTGGACCTAAGATTATGTGATCAACAGAACTCTGAACCTGCCTTGGAATATTGGATGATCACAGATACACATTGTAAGAAATCCTGTGCCAGATTACTCTCTTGTTTAATTTATTATTTTAAACAACAGGGATTGAGTGACACAGATATAAAGATAATTTAAGGAGTACAAATTGAAGGGAAAAAGATACTCACTGTTTTTACAAACATTAAAGATATGTATATGAGTGAACAAAAATATTGTCAAAATATTTTTTTTCTGCTTCAAGATGAAAATAAGGACTGTATGAAAGTGGAAAACACCAGATAAAGATACCTGCTTCTGATGTGAGAGATTCTGGTTCAGAAACACTGGAGGAATTTGAACCTCAGTTTTCGTATTTCCCTAGCATTCAGCTTTTCTGAGAGTATCTTAGTACACAGAAGATCCAAAACTTCAGATTTCTGTTTATGCATTTTTTCCATAAACTAAGTTTTGACTCAAAAAAGTATTTCTAAACAAAAGTCTTGTAGAACCTGGTAAGAGGCAACTTTATTTCCTAACATTTAATAGGCATTTCCTAACATTTTAAATTCTTGTTTTATCTTTCATCTAAGTTGAACTCATTAGGATGTGCTAACTAATGTATCAGAGTTTACTTATTAAGATGAATGGTCATGTTATCTCTACAAATATTTGGGCAACATACTTTTTTTAATGGTTCTATTTAATGACTGTACTGCCCATGAACTTGTCCTGCCCATGAAAAGTCTTTTTCCTCATCTTTTCTTCCATCATTTCTCACAAACTGAGCAAAGTGGTCATGAAGAAATTCTGATTTAATGCTTTATGGTGGAAATTTCTAAATCGAGGATAATCAGAAAAGTAAATTAATATGGACTGTAATTACTGAATAACTTGAGTGGGGATGTCAAATTAATTTTACTAGCATTTTAACATGAGGATCATACTATCCAATTTCCTGAAGTCCAGTGATACTAGCCAGATCTATTGGATTTAAAATATAAATTAAAGTTTTAAACTCTGTAGGACGTGTGCTGGTGACAGTAATTGAGTAACATCACATCATTTGTGCTTGAACAGTAGAAGCAAGTGCTACTCAAAATTTCCATGCACTGTTATTGACTGTTACATGACTGGATTTGAATGAATTAATCTAACAACTCCAGGTTAGGATAGGAAATGGTTGCTGTACCACCTAGCAATGTAATTTCTTCATTGCTATGTATTTTGTTGTACCCTGGGCTGATCAGAACAGACTGGTGATATTGTCATTTAAGACTATCATCTATCATTTTTAATTTTCATCTGGAAAATTAAAGTGAAACAAAGTATCAGCATATTACTGCCCACTATTACTTTCTTAGAAGTCCTTATTTCTTCCTGAAGATGACTAGGCAATGTAGTAAAATACTGCAGCTTGATAAATAAATTATAATCCATAAAGCTAAAGAACAGAATGTGTTATAATTAGTTATGTTTATCAATAAAATAATTAGGTAAGTCCAGTTTATTAACTGAGTGAATTACAAAGAAACGCATCAGTAACATCATTATAAAAATAATGTATTACTCTGTAAACTGAGGCACACGGAGATAGGCTGCTATTTTGTAATAAATGTGAAAATACAGTTGTCACAAAAACCCTTAGCAAGTTTACAGACGATACAAAGCTGGGTGGAAGCGTGGATCTGCTGGAGAGTGGGGAGGCTCTGCAAAGGGATCTGAACAGGCTGGACTGCTGGGCTGAGACCAATGGCATGAGGTTTAACACGGCCAAATGCCGAGTCCTGCATTTGGGGCACAACATCCCTGTGCAGTGCTACAGCCTAGGAGAAGTCTGTCTAGAAAGCTGCCTGGAGGAGAGGGAGCTGGGGGTGTTGGTTGACAACCAACTGAACATGAGCCAGCAGTGTGCCCAGGTGGCCAAGAAGGCCAATGGCATCTTGGCTTGTATCAGAAGTGGTGTGGCCAGCAGGTCCAGGGAGGTTATTCCCCCTCTGTACTTGGCACTGGTGAGACCGCACCTCGAATCCTGTGTTCAGTTCTGGGCCCCTCACCACAAGAAGGATGTTGAGGCTCTGGAGCGAGTCCAGAGAAGAGCAACAAAGCTGGTGAAGGGGCTGGAGAACAGGCCTTATGAGGAACGTCTGAGAGAGCTGGGGTTGTTTAGCCTGGAGAAGAGGAGGCTGAGAAGAGACCTCATTGCTCTCTATAACTATCTGAAAGGAGGTTGTAGAGAGGAGGGTGCTGGCCTCTTCTCCCAAGTGACAGGGGACAGGACAAAAGGGAATGGCCTCAAGCTCTGCCAGGGGAGGTTTAGGCTGAACATTAGGAAAAATTTTTCACAGGAAGGGTCATTGGGCACTGGAACAGGCTGCCCAGGGAGGTTGTTGATTCACCTTCCCTGGAGGTTTTTAAGGGACAAGTGCATGAGGTGCTGAGGAACATGCTTTAGTATTTGATAGAAATGGTTCACTCGATGATCTGATGGATCTTTTCCAAGCTGGTGATTCTGTGATTCTATGAATTTCTTGATTAATAAACTACACTATAGTCTACAGAATCATCTGGACAAAACTGTGTTCCCAGTTATGGTGAGCCTACAACAAGAGGGTAATTTTTCCCAGTATTCACTAAGAAAATGAGAAGGAACAACACCATTCTGAAGCAAGAAATTTGTTTCATGAAGGATAATAAAGATGACATAGGTGGAATGTTTTTGGACACCTAATTATGTGATAATGAGTTTCCTTACATAGCAACAGTCATTTTGGCTACCATTGCAGTTTTTCTTTGAATTATCACATCATTCAGCTAGTTTACAGTGAGCTGCAGACATATTTATTTGAATACAGAAGATCTTGTGACAATGTTACAAAACATGCCTGGACCATGCAGAACTTCTGTCAGATTTTGAAGTACACATTTGCTGACTAAAAGTTCTAATTTCAGCACTTCAGAGGGCTAATTTTGGTGAAATACCAGGTTGGTACTGAGCTTTCAGCAGCAAGACAGGAGATGAGGTTAATGATAGGTATTTGACAGCAAAAGTTAGCTCTTTAATTGAACAGATTTCTTCCTTTCAGTTGCCACCTGGTCATTGGTATTAAACAAACTTATTGCTATTCTTTAGGTGGCTGCTGATTAATATTTTGGATGATTAAGTAATCAACATTCCAAATGATCAAATAATTGCAAAGGGACAAATAATAAATGGTACACTTAATATATATTTTATCACAGTCTGGAGAATAATCTATCTTCAGAGTTCCTATAATATAAATGAAATGTCTATTAGCTATAAATCAGTACCATTAGCTATTTAACACTTGACCTTTAAGAGAGTTAAAGAAAATAAAACCATGTATCTTGAGACTCCAGAGGAAAAACTAGTTTATTAATAAATGTATGTTCAAATGAGTGTATTTTCAAATATTAGATTATTTTCAGTCAACAATATCAGACTTTTAACTGTCATTATATTTGTGCAAGCTCCTGGAAAAAAAGAATGAAAGCATATAATATATGATAGCCACTGCATACACACACCAGTGCTTGCATATATTCAGGGCAAGAGATAATGATACACAGGTAATATGCATGCAAGTATATATACAGTATATAATTAATACAGTCTTACTTTACATATATATAAGCACTAAATAAAAATTCAGTCAACAAAAATTGTATGAGCTGCAGCATCTTCAGGATAAGTTTTGGATGTGTAGGGATTAAAGTTAAATAAATGGGTAAGGAGTGATATCTTTTAATATGGGATCAAGTATTGTGCTACTGCCAGAGTAATTGATACAAGCACATCATAACTTTGGCGCTCTAACAATGAATATATGCCCACATATGTACAGGGATCTTTTGGGAACGTTGCATGGCCAGTAGTAAGCATGTAGGATATTAATTCTTTTTCTAGCAATAAAAATAGATGTAATTATAGGCAGATTATATTCAGGTTTCCATGATACTCATAATATGCTATCCATAGGATCTAAGGATCTAAATATGGTAATGATTTTATTCACCTAAACTATTGGCATTAGCCAGCACACCTGTTCTATTTATTTGATCTTTGAGAACACTATATTAAAAATATTTGTGAGACAGATTCTATTACTAATTCAACCTCACTGAAATTCTCCAATATTGCACATATGTAACTGAGATCAGAATGTGACTAATCATGTCTACAATTTGTTATATAAGCACTTCTACTTGTTTTCTTAAGAATAACTTTGGTCTCTTTATTTTTTAAAATGTCAAAAATGAAGCACGGTACAAAACTAAAGAAATGCTAGAAATATGTTTTAGCTGTAGGGATATTCTCCACATATTATTATGGTAATGTCCTTCTATTTCCTAGTATTAACTTTATGCAGTAATTCAGAAAATCATCAAGAATCATAGAATCACCAGGTTGGAGAAGACTTCTTGGATCATTAAGTACAACCATTCCTATCTGCCTCTAAGCCATGTCTACCTGTCTTTTAAACACCTTCAGGGAAGGTGACTCAACCATCTCCCTGGGCATATTGTTCCAATGCCTGACGACCCTTTCTGTGAAAAATTTCTTTCTGATATCTAGTCGGAACCTCCTGTGGTGGAGCTTGAGGCCATTCTCCCTTGTTCTGTCCCCTGTCACTTGGGAGAAGAGGCCAGCTCCCTCCTCTCCACAACCTCCTTTCAGGTAGTTGTAGAGAGCAATAAGGTCTCCCCCTGGCCTCCTCTTCTCCAGGCTAAACAACTCCATCTTCTTCAGCTGCTCCTCATAAGAGTTGTTCTCCAGCCCCTTCACCAGCTTTGTTGAGGGTCACATTCAGGGATTTCAGATTTTAAACATCAGTTTTGATAACATCTTTTTCAAGATCTGAATTAAAGGAAGGTATTAATTGGAGGTGGATGAAAGTATGTCTAAAGGGGATCTTACTAGGCAGAGTTCAAGAATTATGCTTTACCACAGCAAAAAAATATTTAGGATATTTTTTATGTGGTTAGAATCATAGAACAACCAGGCTGGAAGAGACCTACTGGATCATCTAGTCCAACCATTCCTATCAAACACTAAACCATGCCCCTTATCAACTCGTCCACCCGTTCCTTAAACACCTCCAGGGAAGGTAAATCAACCACTTCCCTAGGTAGCCTGTTCCAGTGCTCAATGACCCTTTCTGTGAATTTATTTTTTTTCCTAATGTCCAGCCTGAACCTCCCCTGGTGGAGCTTGAGGCCATTTCCTCTTGTCCTGTCCCCTGTCACTTGGGAGAAGAGGCCAGCTCCCTCCTCTCCACAACCGCCCCCCAGGTAGTTATAGAGAGCAATGAGGTCTCCTCTCAGCCTCCTCTTCTCCAGGCTAAACACCCCCAGCTCTCTCAGCCGCTCCTCATAAGGCCTGTTCTCTAGCCCCTTCACCAGCTTCGTTGCTCTTCTCTGGACTCGCTCCAGAGCCACAACATCCTTCTTGTGGTGAGGGGCTGAACACAGGATTTGAGGTGCGGTCGCACTAGTGCCAAGTACAGAGGGGGAATAACCTCCAGGGACCTGCTGGCCACACCATTTCTGATACAAGCCAAGATGCTATTGACCTTCTTGGCCACCTGGGCACATTGCTGGCTCATGTTCAGTCACTGTCAACCAACACCCCCATGTCCTTCTCCTCCAGGCAGCATTATAGACAGACTTCTCCTAGTCTGTAGCTCTGCAGGGGGTTGTTGTGCCCCAAGTGCAGGACCTGGCACGTGGCCTTGTTAAACCTCATGCCATTGGACTCTGCCCAGAGGTCCAGCCTGTTCAGGTCCCTTTGCAGAGCCTCCCGACCCTCCAGCAGATCCACACTTCCACCCAGCTTAGTGTCATCTGCAAACTTGCTAAGGGTGCACTCGATGCCTTCACCCAGGTCATTGATAAAGACATTGAACAGGGCTGGACCCAGCACTGAGCCCTGGGGAACCCCACTTGTCACTGGCCTCCAGCTGGATTTAACTCCATTTCCCACCACTCTCTGGGCCCGGCCATTCGAGCTGTTTTCCACTCAGAAGAGTGTGAAGAGTTAGAAGACTCTCAGCCTCACTCAGGGAGGGTTTTCACTGGAAAGAAAAGTGGCAGGTTTTTTTAGATTTTAATCTGTAGCAACTCACATTCTCTTTTGATTGCCTGAGTATAGAGAACCTCTAATGTATATTCAAGTGTGAATAGCATCTGATGCCTTCTTTATAGAGCACATTTTCTGTGAAAGGAAAATGCACAAATCTCATTGGCTGCTGTCAGCATTTAACCACACCTAACTTGATTGTAACGACCTACTTTCACGCGTCATTCTCAGATCTTCGATTTCATCCTAAATTCATGTCACTCCTTCCTTTTGGCTTTGGGACAGAAGCCTGTGATCTAATCTATTGCATGACCACCCCTTTATGGCTTTGAGTCTGTTTTTTGTAACCAATGTGGTCACTCATGCACAGTTTGACATTAAATAGAAACAATGCATTCATTCTGTAATACAAGAGCTAATTTAGAGATTTTCTCTCTCTCTTGCCTTTTCTCCTTAATGCCAATTTCTTGAGGAATATAGGATGAAATCATCTGCATCAAAGATGAAAACCATGAAGGCAGGGAATAAAGCTTCTGTAGAAATAAAAGTAAGCCATTGTTACTCATCAGATTGGAGGTAAAAATTTCAACAAAACCAGGTCAAAATCTTCAAAACAATTTGCAGGACTCACTTCTCCAATTTAAAATTTCTCACAGCTACATTTTCCAGTATAAAATAAAATTAAATTACAAAAGAAGAAAGATATTGAGAAAGAGAAAAATAAGGAAATACAGTAAAAAATGGAAAAGTAAGAAAATAAAATTTGTCCTATTGAGTTCCAGAATCATGATCTGGGACAATGTGGGGTTTTTTAGCTTCTGGTGCCACAGCAATATCAGTCATTTACATCTGAATATACAGCTGAATAGAAAAAATATGTCATGAATGAATTCTCAGGAAGATATCTTCAGTGTTGAATTCTCCCTCTTTGAGAAAAATCCTTTGCAGTCATATGGAAGTAACTGTCAAAGTAAAGAGAGATGAGGGTGTGTGCACTCAGAGTGACTGGGTGCTTTCCAGGAGAGCAGACTGGAATTGGAAGTACTTACAGATGGCAAGGCTACGGGAGGACAAATAACACCTACAACAGATAACAGTAAAATACATTAGTCTAAATATGGATTTCATGGAACAATGTTTGAGGAACTCAGAAGATACAAGTTAAGTAATATTTGTCCCAATTACACTAGCTATGATATTGTCCCAAAAGGACAAAACATCAGCTTGAAATACTTGGTTATATTAGCATATGGTTTGCCTCTCTCATTCATTGAGAGTACCTTGAATCATTGGAAACTGTGAATCAGAAATGCATTTTATCAGCTGTTTCCTTAGTGGATCATTAAGAATCCCTTTTTCTCTTTTCACTTGCCAAAGCAAACTTTTTTCCTAGTATTTCTTGGGTGATATTCACCCTTCCTATTTTTTTTTGTTCAGTGTTGAGGTCAAGTCCCAGTTCTAATTGGCTATTCTGCTATCTTCAAATCATTACATTTTCAAATAGGATATTTATGCTCTTTTTCCCATGATGATTGTCATATGTGTGAAGAAGCCACTGTGGATTTCTGCAGATCTATTTAAGTCTATCACTAAAATCATTCTTTTGAAATTTCTTTTTGTTTCAGTGCTTTAAAACTAAACTAAAATAAAAAAAGGTATCATTTCAGCTACAGGTGTGCTATGGCATCTGTCTTCCACTCTGCTCAGTTTTGTATCATATATTTCCCTGTCTTGCTCTTCATATACACATAGAAATCTACTTGCTTCCTAGATTGTAAATTGAATGGGTCAGTGATATATACTTGTCCAGTATACTGTAAAGCTTTCATCAGAGATATAGCTGAAAAACAGTTTCTGCTGTTGGAAAATGTCAGTACCAGTATCTGCCATTGATTATCTGAACAGTTAGCCAGTGAAGTATAAGCATAAAAGAAATGGAAGTATGCATGTGTGTTTAGCTTTTTCAGCTATTCAAAATCATGACTGTATTAACAATTTCAATATTTTTTGACAACTTTGGCAGTATATAAGCTCTAAGATCTGTTTCTACAAATACACTTTCCATATTGTGGGTATCTTCATATTCTTGCTATGAACAAAACCTTAACTTCATTAAGAAGTTAAGATATTAGGACTAAATGAGCTACACTGATAAAACCCTGAGCAGTTGTATTTTTCTGAGGGCTAAGGATTATATGTATGATTTAATGTGGTGGAGGCATGGCCATCCACATCCCATACATTCCTCAGAAAGCATCTCAAATCCATTTCAGTCTCCTTCCTTCCCCTGCTATTGCAATATTTTCAAATTAAATTACTATTGCCTTGTATATAAGCATCTATTTAAAATTTCTTTCTTATTTTTTATTTCATTTGAACATTTCTTGCTTTTTTCCTTCATTGTCCTCTAAATACAAGACCATCTGTTCTGTTGGCAGAAGCATGCAAATTCTGTAATTGTTGTAATTCTCAACATAGTGCAAACCATCCAGAATTCAAAGAACAAGGCACGCTATATTTATGAGGAGGCCAAATGTATATTGTGAAAATTGCGTAACGAAACATTAATAGGAGCAACATTTGATTTTTCTGACTGTTTTGGATGTGCATCTGTGTTACCAGGATAGGAAAGAGGATTTTTAAAAAACTGCTAAATACTGTGTCCCTCTCTCATGCATTTGTCTACTGCTTATGATGTCAGATGAGTTATTTTTGTCTTTTGTACTGTTAAAGTTACATTTTTGAACTATTCTGGAGAAGGAAGGCATTGACATCAGTTGATAGACTGCTTGCTTATACGACTGACTGCTTTGATATATGCACAAGCAAGACAATGTAAATTTTCTCCTGTTATTAATATCCATGCCTCAGCTTGGTTCAAGAATCAAAAAAAAAGGAAGCCAAGCTCTTGAACAAGTTACTCTGAAAAAAAATTCAGGGAAATTATACAGTGAGATAGACTGAATCCTTTCTCTTCGTATTATTACTTTCATGGAAAGCTAAAACCTGGAGGTGGTAGTAAAATAGATGCTGACACAGAGTATAGTTCTGACAAGAGAAGATCATTAGACTTTGAGCATACCCTTCTTAATAAGTTCAGCCTTGGATACAGAGACATCTCCAACATTTTCTATAGCTTTTTATTTCATATTTTAAAAATGAGGTAACTTCTATCAAAGTGAAGATCCACCTACAATGGAGTTTTTATATTATCTTTGTTAGGAAATTCACCCAGAATTTTGCTACTTATAAAAGTCACTCACAACAATTCATGGCTATTTCTATCTGAGAAAACTAAAATGAGTATATCTCACTTTTTGGAATATAGATTAAAATAGCATCATATACACTATATTTGTCAAATCTGAGTTATAAGGTGCAGCTTTATAAGCTACAAACAGCAGTGCATTGTCCATTTTTCCTATAACTCCTTTCCCCTACATATCTTGATTTTTTAAATTCATAACAGTTAAATGGGTGAAATTAAAAAGAAATCTTGAAGCAGGGATGTGAACAAGATATAATATTCTGGTGACTGAAACTAGAATATATATTCTCTTGGAAAGTACTTTGTAACTTAGTGGATGAGTGATGAGACTGGTGCTATACTGAGAGAGCTTTCCAAAAGCCTGATCCAAAACCCAGTACTATGGAAAAACACTCAGTGAATTCAACAAAATTTGGTTCAGTTCCTTGGTGGATATCTGTTTATTTCCATATGAGACTCTTGGAATCCAGAATCTAGTCCATATCAATTATGTTTATCACCAGATGCTGATTTAAGGGCTTGACCAACAAATACTTTTTTGATCCTACACCCTGGCATCAAAACCACTATCTATCAAATGTGCAAATTGTCAGGAATAATGGTTTGTAGTTTTATAGAACGTTTTTGTTATTTTCATTTTTTTTCATGTTCCCTCCTCCTGTGTGCATGCATTTAAATCTATTTAAATCTTGAATATTATAAAGAGATAGTATACTTTGCTCAATTGCTCTCAGTTTTATCTATCTTCAAACCGACTGAAGAAATACAGCTGGGACTGAAGGTCAAAAATTCTGCTAAAAAGATTGGCTATCACATCCTATCCTGGGGCAAACAATTCTTAAATTTCTATGAAATGTGGCTTCCTTTTTCATCCTTCTTTTTTTTTCTTTAATTCTTCATGTTGTCACAGGCATTACACAGGAAAAGAGATGGTAAAGAACGTAGAGGAAACTTCCAGAATCTGTGCCTTCTTTCTTTCAACTTTGTTTGCTGTTCACATGTCCCAGTAATAGTAAGACAACGTAACACTTCACAGTAGTTACAGGAAGCAAGACCGCATCATTTATTCAAAGACAGTTCAGTCATAATTCTTCCTTCTCTCCTTTTTCTAACAGTAACAGCATTTTAAAATACATAAGCACCTTTGAGCAAGGATACTCAGTCATCAAATAAGAATCGGCATCTTTGGTGGTGCAATATAACAGAAGAGGAAAAGACAGACAGTAAATGACTGTCTTTAGGAATCTATTCAGGGAGGCTTTCAGAGAACGGCAGCATTGTAAATGAACTCAGCTGTTGCAGTGAACATCAATTACTGTGAAAGCCTTGTACACAAATGCTAACATTCACCTGGTGCCACCCTGCTGCTTAAACAAACAGAGCACGGGAGAAAAAAAAGGACAAAATCTGGTGGTACTTGTTTAACTTCCATTACTTTCTCTGATTGACACTAAAGTCTCTGTTCAGCCCACTGGGCTTTTTGCAAATTACAGCCATTGTCCCTGAATCCAGGTCGGTGTGTGCCAGTTTACCCAAATATCTCATCTGTGGAGAATAACAGCTATTAAAAGCTTCTAGGGTAGGAACAGGTCATTTCTCCTATTAAAAGTTTTGTTTGTTTCAAAGCTTATTATGAAACGTTTTCATAAGTTTTACTTGAGCGCATACAACTGTCTCCCTGAAGCTTCTGGGAGGTTTTTTTTCTGTGAATACATCTCCAAAAAAAAAAATGACAGGTTATAATATCTCCTCTACTACAAAGGCATGGTTGAAGGCAAAAATAAGCTTATTATGCAAGAAGAGATCAATTCCTCTGTTCTTGTCATTGCCTGATGATATACAGTCCATATTACAATCAGAGTGGCCAGAGAAAAAAAGCTTTCTGATATGAATAAATTGCAGATTGGTCACCTGGGAGCCAGTGATAAGCAGGCCTGCAACATTTCACAGAGATCGCCTGTGAACCTGACTGAAGCTGAATAAATCATCTGACAGCAAAGTTACTAAAAACTTGAGGGTGCTCAGAAACTCTGGGCATTTTTTTCATTGACTTTCAGATAGCAATAAATTAAAAGATAAAATGCAACCAAGTAAGTGAGAACTTATGTTAAGCTTTTAAAAACAATTCCTTAAATCCTTCTTAGATTTCTAGATTGGAAAATTTTGGGAGAATAATCCTCTGTGCTTATATTTCTGATAATGACAGAAATCAGAAAATTTAAAGAAGTATTTTCCTACAAAAGGATGTAAATATATTTTTACATAATGTTATGTACCAAAATATATTCAAACTGTAATTATGAGATAACTAGCTGTATTCCTATAATTCTTTGAAGCAAGCAAACAAAAAAAAAACCACAACCCAATTTACACTGTTCCAGAACCTTTATTTGAAAGAGTATCAGAACCATACACAAAAGTTTTTGTCTGTTACAGTATTATGAGATAATATTGCTTACTCCCTAATGACAAAAATAAACAAAGGATATTACTTAATACCACAAATTAGTAGATAAGGAAACAAATATAACATCAACAAACTGTAAAATTTTAAACACAATGGTTCATAAATAGCAATTTATCTGTATACTTGTAAGGCATATTTTAATTTTCATTATTAATTTTCACAATGCAAAGAGTGATGAAGATTATTATTTAAAAAAATAAAATCTTAGTGGAATATTTCACAACAATTCCTGTCACAAATATTTCTTTGGAAAGAGGCTATGCATTTTTACATTTGTTAATTACAAAATGCATGGTTTAGTAAAATATGAGGTTAATGTCATACTGCTGTATATGCTTTTTGGAATATTCAGCTCTTTTCCTTAAAATGAGCTAATAATTCATATATATTGATCACAAGAGCAAGTTCAATTAACATGTTAGCAAGCTTTTTAACAGTCATTTCCCTGTCAAAGTGCATTAGGAGAAACATTACTGTCATGGAAGTAGGTATTAAGATAACTAGTGCCCTTTCCAATATACAATTATTGTTTGACTCATCACTAATTATAAGGTAAAGACTAAAGCTGCCAATGATACCAAATGGAATGCACAAACTTTGAGTTATATCTGCTGGTAATGAGCCTAAAGTCTAGAAGCTGAAGTAAAACACCTCTAGTCAAGGTTCATGAACTTCTTGGATGAATACACAAACATGACAAAACCAGTGATGAAGGTGAGTTTTCCCATAATTCACTGGAAAACATTCATTTGTCTGAATGGCTATGACTGCACTAAACTTCTGCTGGAAGAGACTGTACTGGTAATAATGCAGCATGTGGGCTTTCAGTTTTGTGATGCTTAGTATGAGACTGGTTTATGTCAAGAACAGAACTTAATGGCCTTAATTAATTGCCAGGTGTTCACAGCACTATCACACGCTGGCATGCAGTTCCATTAAAGGAAAGCTTTAAAACATCTGCAGGGACATGAAGAGAAAAGTGCGCAGCACCTGCCCACATTTGTCCTCTTTAGAATGACACAAATCCTTCCCTGAACTCATGAAAAGCTGTAAAATGACTGCATGTTGCTTCAGAAATCTGTAACAATATCAAAGCTTAACACTTACGCTCTGCTCTTTTATGTGTTAGTCTTTGTTTTCTGTCTTGGTGCCCAGAAGAAAGTTTAGGTTATGTATTACTATTAAAGCTACCAGTTTGGTGGTGAAATCTATCATTCAAAAGAACTGAAAAAGCTGTAACAGAACTTAGTTATCTCCTGTAATCCATTCAGTCTTGATGCTTTAAATGACCCACCAAATTATTAGAGAAACACAGATAATAATTAAAACTGACCGTGTTTTATAACAGAAATACATGTAAGTAACAATATAAATAATAGTTGCACTAGTAGTGATAAAGAAATGGTAAAACAATTAGAAAACTGGAAGCTGGATATAACTTTCATAACTCGGACAATTAACTTGCAGAATACTTTTAAACTTGGACAATTAACTTCAAGGTATGAAAAAAATAAGATTTGCTCAAACAATTTGGACATGAAATTCTCAAATCCCAAAATTCACAGATATGTATGGAAAATATGTAGCAGCCAGGAAAGGAGAAATAAGAAGAGGTAGCATAGTGTTTTGAACACAGGACGCTTCAATGAAGAATCTTAAATTGTACAACTCTTCCAGAGAACCAGGAGTCCAAACAAATATCTGAATTGAATCAAAATGGAAGCACTACCATGACATATATGTGAAAGAGATACATTGCTGTTAACATCTATTATGGTTTCAGAGTATTTTGGTAATGTCATCTGGGATTTTTAGGCCCTGCACATACGTTACCGGGAACAAAATCTGATTGCTCAGATACAGCTTTGGATTTGAAAAAATGTTAGACACAAAAGCAGTGTTTAATATTTCATTTTTTAAATTAGTTTGGTTTTTTCTTCTTTGTGAGTTGGGAAAATGTCAGGCACATTTCCAACCTGCTTATTATAATAGCAGGATGACACATTCAGAAATTAGTGAAATTTGCAGTTTCTGGAATAATATCAAACATCAAAGTTAGAACTTTCTTGTGAAGTAACAGGAGTATTAACATAGGGGTTAAACCAGTTTCAGATCATAGACAGCCACACTATACCATCAATGTCCACAGACTTTCTTCAAGGTGAATCAAAGAAGAAACTCCTGTGACAAGAACCAGCCATGCAATATAAATATCTGCCTTTCTCATGTGACTAGAGATTTCTCTCCTCTCTGCTTCTTCTGCTCTACAACTGCCAAGTACCTTTTCCTCTCAAGTCATCTAACTGACATAAGTGTTCTTGATCTATACATATCTTGAAGTTTGCTATTCTTATTCCAGACTTCACAAAGGACTTTAAGTCTTGAAAGTTTGCTTCCTTTTTCCAACTATAAGCAGATGAGATAAGAGATATTGCTTTTCCTTGCAAGCTTTGCCAGAAACAAATAGTCTGATATATCCAGTTGCTCCAACAGACTAGCAGAGAAGGACCAGTGGCAGAAAGAGGAGTTGGGGAACATGCTGTCAGGCAGAGCAGATGATCTCCATCACATTTGACAGTGTGAAGAGAAAATTAATGGATGAAGTTTTCCCGAGAAGGAGAGTGGACTAAGTAGTTAACGTTTACAAATATTTTTTTTGTGTAGCAGAATAAGCTACTTTGCCCTGTAAAAGAGGCTGTTGCTATAGGACTTGGATCTTGCTTACCACAGACTTTTAAAGCAGTATGTAGAAACCAGTGGAGGAAATAAAAGATTTGAGAAAAAGCAAAGGAAATCCTGTTTCTATAGAGGAATTCCTTTGTCAGGCTAGGCAAATGGTCCATTTTTAAAATAAAAACTTTTTTTTGTGAGGTTCATTAAGTATGTATTAGTTGTTTCTGGGTTTCACCTGTTCCACATTCATGCAAATAAAATTGAGGGGATGTGCATTTTGAACATATCTGGTACTAATGCATAGTCAAAAAAAAGTTAAATATACAATACACTTATGTTAAATACCATGTCAAATTGGTCTGTCCCTCAGTTCCTCCAGATAAAGGGAGTATTTTAAAGGGAAATTAATTTCTGAAAAGTACTCAATACTGTAGAAAACAAATGATCCTGTCTGCTGATTATGTTAAATAATCATGCAGAGTAAAATAATCATCCACTTTGATCAGCAAGGACAAACCAATATAGTGAATAGCTACTAAGAAGTATTGAGTCTCCTGTGCATTTTGACAGGAAGCTTTCTCAGTTTTACAGCTCATGATACAATTCTACATAGAATGTGTATATAAAAGCTAATTTAAAGACTGCACAGGCAATGTTATTTGTGGTACATGCCAGATTTTGCATTCTGGATTTTTTAGTTTTCATTAATGCTATGCATAGTTTTGTAAGTTCTAAAGGATTGGTTTGTTTGCATTTGTTAGGAGCTGCTATTTTGGTTTGATTTGGGATTTTTTGCTTTGTTTTGCTTAGTTTGGGGAGTTTAATTCCCACTGGAAGAAAAAAAATAAGAGCCTATGTCATAGACCAATATCTGGTGGTGCCGAACATTATATTACTTACAAAAGCTAGCAGCAATTCTGCCTGTTTCCATGTTCAGCTGCTTAAACATATAGCTCTGTTTTAACTCTGTTGAAGGAAAATGGTAGGTCTGTGTTTTGGCTTCTAGATAGGAAGGTGAAAAAACACAATGTTTTGCTAATGCAAGGTTGTCCAGTCCCATATACAAGAGCCAATGAATAATTCTTTAAATGTCTATTTGATGTTCATATAGAACATGCCAAGGAAATGTGTAAACAGCAATTCAGTAGTCACTACCTAGCTGTGTAAGGAGCAGCTCTTGAAAGCTGAGCTGTCCTTCAAACAGCAGATGACATTTTTCTGTAAATTGATCTTTAAATGAGTGGCCTTTACAAATCTGAAGATAGAGGTACTTTTAATCCAACTGACTGTTAATAAGAAATAAAATCCTAAATCAATATTAGTCATGAGTTCATCCTACTTACATGACATCCTAAAGTCCGGTACTTGACAGTTAGAAAATATAACAATCTATTTACATGACCTTTAACCTCTGAAAAATATTCTGGAGTAGATTTTTTCCCTATGATTGCATAATATTAGCTGGGAAAGGAGAATTCCAGAGCCATGCTCCAGTAAATACTGATCTGTGCTCTAGCTGTGGAAGCTTATTTCTGCTAGTGTGCTCATGAATGTGCAATATTCTACAAGCCTGGCTGAGTTTCAGGACAGAAACAGGAATAGAACTCCAGCTCCCACTCACAGAAATGCAGGGATTGTTCCACACATGCCTGGTACATGCCTTGCAGCCTTCCTTCAAACAGAACCCACTATGTGCACTATCTTAATGCAGATGGTATTCATCTCTCTCCATCAGAGCTTCCATGAAAGTATTTAGAACTTGAAAAGAAGCCAGGGGAAGGAAAAAGATGTGGAGCAGAAGATAAATGGAAAAATTTTCACATAAATTACTCAAATTACAGAAAAAAGCAACAAACACATTCTAATTGAGACTAAATTGATTACAAACAATAAAAGAATTATTTCAACTTATGTATTCCATTTGAAAAAGAAAACTCGGATACTGAACTCATTCAAAGGCCTTTTTAGCAACATATTCCATTGGCCATGAGTAGTTAATAACTATTAAAACCCGACACCTACCAAATGGTATTTCAGATTATGCTTTCCTGTTAACAGATTCATTCTGAATGAACTAGTTCAACAGAAAACCCTTCTCAAGTGATTGGAATGTCTGTGGCCTTATATTCATTGGACAATATAAAATATTAGAGGCCCTAGGAACCCCCTTTTAACAACTGGAAATGGTGAAGTTTGGGTAAATGCCTTCTGCAAACAAGTATTGTTTTCTAAATCAACAAAAGTTATTTCTATCATGTAAGGAAATATGATTTTTTAAAAAATTGGAAACATTTTTACTAGCTTGAGACTTCATAAATTATGAACTTCATGGTTGATGGTGAGAAGATAGAGCCATTCTGCTTACTGTGCAAAGCTGTTGAAGAACACTTAGTAATTCGTTGCTTGTTTGGCTTTGCTGGTTCGAGGGCTGCTTAACTGATTCTTCTCAAGTTATCAGTATGTTAAGATAACCTTTCTTCTATACAGTCTTTTTCTTTCTATACAGCCTTTTCTTTATGAAACACTGGACATCTAAGAGAGAATGAAGCTTTTAGTAAAAGGAACATATTTGAGTAAGAACAGTTTTCAGAGATCAGTTAGCAAAGGGGCAAGGAGGGAATACAAATGTGTAGTGACTTTTTTTACTGTGATAAAATCCAAGCAGCATTGCTAGTTTTTGCTTTCAAAACCTTTTTGTTTATTTTGGAGTTAAAAGGCAGAGTTGAAGAAAAATTTCCTATGTCTGACTTTCTCTTTTGGTTTCAAATTCTCTTTCAATTTCAGTTCATATTTTAGAAATGTAGCAAAACAGCTGCCCCATGCGCATGACCACCAGAGACTTCCTTATGAGCACTGCCAACACGAAGGAGATTTTATCTTAAAAGAACAGATGTCAGGGGACAACATCCCTCAGTTTCAGAAACTATTACTGTGTTGCTGACTTAACAGTCTTAAATTCAACAAATTTATTCTCAGGTCTCAACATGGGAACAATATTCAAGAGCAGAGAACTCTACTTGCTTCTGTCATCTTTAGTTTAAACCCACAGAGAGGATGTTTGAGTATCTGAGTTGATATAATGTGACACAATTATGCTTCTGACAGATTGTAGGTCTACCTCACTGAGGAATAAAGAGGTGAAAATTACTTTAAAATGTATATACACCGGTGTATATTCTAGTTTTACTGAGAGGTGCTGCTTCATGTTAAGAAACTTCATTAAACATTAGTTGGTGTCTTGATGCACTTTCACAGCATATAATGACTCAAGAGAACATAAATTTGGATTATGGACTTTGTTTAGAATGTATTGGACCTATTTCTGAAGGAAATGTGAAGGTAATTACTTTAGGTGCTTTAAATCATACGAGAACTTTAACCTTTGAGTATTAGTGACATCATTCCAAACCAGAGTGCAGTTCTGAGACTAAATACAATGTTATCTTTTTCAGATATTAAATTCTGGGAATTACAATATGGTATTTGATTTAGTGAAGCATAATTGGGAAGAAGCTTGGAGAAGCACTGAGGAGTACTGCATTGACACAGACCTGCCAAGTAGCACTTGTCCTCACATCCCATTTTCTCTTGCAATATAAGCAAGGTCCTCTTCATTCCAGTATAAAGTGCATATAGCTTTACTTCACATCTCAAAAAGTATAGGACAAAATTGTCTCATAACAGGAGTAGTTGAGTTTGATCATCCTTTTTTCTCTTCCTATGAGGAATACTGCGTTGCTTCCCTACAGCTTATAACATATACACTTCTCTTGAATTCTGGCAGAGCTTAAGTCCTAGGAACACACTGACCTCACAGGTAAAAGACTTGATCTGGATTTTCACTATATTTTACTACTGATCCTGCTGCCAGGGCTCCCGTTTAATTAATCTAGTAATTTTTAGACTGTCTTTGTCTTTCTTCCTTTCTGTGAAGCTTATCTTTATTCTGTAAATTACCACAAAAATCAGATGCAGAAACAAATGCATGATGACCCATCTGAAGCCTCAGTTTAAAAGAGGGTATAATCCACTTTCAATGATGTATTAACCTGAACATTTGTAGATTGTAGCTGTATTGCTGAACCATGGTCAGCATTGAAAATTATGTGCCAGTACCCATGTCTGTCTTATGGATGTTTTGTGGATGAGATGCAATTGCCAGCCTTGCTACATTTGCCTCCATGCTGAGATAAAACCCCAAAGAAATATCTAGAGAAAACTTTGCTTGTAAAACTATAGTAGTTTGAATTCTCATTTGCTAAATAAAATTCCCTGAACGGAGAGATGGCTATCATCCAAAAAAAGCTATTGATGAAATCTGTTTCTCTGGAGCGACAAATAAACTGTAAATTCTCTAATAAGGGATTTTAATCATATGAGCATTTAAAAGTGACATGGTTTTATTCAAAAGAAAAATGTTCTTCATTTCATTCTAAAAGAACAGAAACCAAACTCAAAGCATATCAGGATTGTTCTCTGAACTGCAAAAATGGTTAGACTGTAACCTTTGGTGGTGAACAGGGAAGAAATATGGAAAGAGAAGAATCAGAAAGGAAATCAGTGTGAAATTGCTGCATCTGCATGTAATAGTCTGGTGCCTGCATCATCCCTTGTCTCTATGGACATATGCAAACTCCTGTTCTAACACAGCTTTAAAAAACAGCCAATCAACCAAGAAAACAAACAAGCCCCCCTCCCACTCCAGCAAAAAATTGAGGAGCTGGATAAAATAAATAAGAAAAATCTTAGCTTGTTAAGCAGGTTGATGAAAAAACAGGACAGTAACAAAATATCAGGCTTCTCCTCAGAACTCATGGATTCTCCTTTTTTTTAAGTAATTACATTTATTTTCTGAGAAGGTTGCTTCTGATTTATATCAGCATAACTGAACCAAACTCAGAACTCAAAAAGTTTATACCTGGGCATCCTTTATAACCCTCATTTCTGAATGTCATATTGTAATAGAAAATCAGATCTTTCATCCTTCATTTTTATTTCTTCCAGGTACACCAAAGGATTTTCAGTAAGTGACATATTTCCTGTGAAACAGCTGAAATAATATTGGCGTGAAAAATAAAATAAATATAGAAAAAGAGAAAATTCTGTTCTCCATAGTTGTCTTGAATGGTATATTAAATAAATGGCTCTACTGGAACTTATTTAAACTGTAATATATAGCCATACAGTAGAAAATGACTGTGTATACGAAATACAGTATAGTTAAAATCTACATACAAGTATTTAGTAATATCTTCATCACTCCAAATTGTACTGTTCCCAATATGAATTCCCTTTAATCAGTACATTAATGAACTAATCAACACTCGTATGTTTTGCAAAATAATTATGCACACAAAAATCAACCATTTATGCATCTTCCACGCATCATAAATTGTTGATAAGCATAGAATCACAGAATAGTTATGGTTGGAGGGGACCTTTAAAGATCATCTAATTCCAAACCCCCTGCCATGGGCAGGGACATCCCACTAGATCAGGTTACCCAAGGCCCCATCCAACTTGGCCTTCAACATCTCCAGGGATGGGGCATCCACGGTTTCCCTGGGCAACCTTTCCTAGTGCCTCACTACTCTCAAGGTGAAGAAATTCTTCCTAATATCTAGTCTAAATCTACCCCTCTCCATTTTATACCTGTTCCCCCTCACTCTATCACCACAAGCCTTTATGAATAGTCCCTCCACAGCTTTCTTGTAGGCTCCTTTCAAGTACTGGCAGGTTGCTATAAGATCTCCTCGGCGCCTTCTCTTCTCCAGGCCGAACAAGCCCAACTCTCTCAACCTGTCCTCATATGGAAGGTGCTCCAGCCCTTGGGTCATCTTGTAGCCCTCCTCTGGACCCATTCAAACAGTCCGATATCCTTCTTACACTGAGGATTCCAGAACTGGACACAGTACTCCAGATGACATCTCACAAGGGCAGAGTAAAAAGGCAGAATCATTTCGCTCAACCTGATGGACACGCTTCTTTTGATGCAGCCCAGACTGCATCAAAACCAGCCAAGCTGGCCTTCTGGGCTGTGAGCGCATGTTGCCTGCTCATGTCAAGCTACTCATCGACCAGCACTCCCAAGTCCTTCTTTGCAGAGCAGCTCTCAATTGCATCATCCCCCATTGTGTACTGAAAACGGGGATTGCCTCGACCCACATGTAGGACTTTGCACTTGGCCTTGTTGAACCTTGTGAGGCCCACTTCTCCAGGCTGTCCAGGCCCCTCCTGAAGACACCCCATCCTTTCAGTGTGACTACACAACTCAGCTTGATGTCATCTACAAACTTTTTGAGGATGCACTCAATCTCACTGTCAACATCATTGATGAAGATATTAAACAGCACTGATCCCAGCATGGAGCCCCAAGGGACACCATTAGTCAAGGATCTCCATCTGGACATTGAGCCATTGACCACTACTCTTTGAATACAGCCATCCAACCAGTTTCTTATCAACCATAACATCCACCCATCAAATCCATATCTCTCCAGTTTAGAGAGAAAGAAGGTGTGGGGGATTGTGTGATTATAATAAAATTAATTGACTCTTATTTTTGTCATTGTCTTTAATTCACAAAATTTCACTGAAGTTTCACAATGCAAAGGAAAACTCCAATATAAAATTTAGGTAATTTACATATATATTTTTTCCATAATTCTTTTATAAACTATACTATATAATTACAAGTGAACTACTATAATTTCCCTGTAATTTTCTTCCTCCTACATCATGCATTATAATTATTATCATGCTCTATGCCATGTGTGCTTGTATCTTCCTGCTCCCCCTCCATCCTGGATGGTGAGAGAAAAGAATATATTAAATCAAGTATTGGTTGGTTTTCATTTTGATGGTTAAGGCAAAGTCCAGTTTAACACCTAACCATCATCACTAGGGTCATTATTAAATGCTTGGGTAGTAATTAGGAGGGACAAAGCCAGTCACTTATATGATTTATTTACCAAAGTTTCTATAATCAAGTTATTGTATGGATTACAAGTGTTTACTGTATTTATTTTAAGCACATGCTGGATTTTTTTCCTACTGCATCCTTAACCTCCAGGCTCACAGCTAACTAGAGGAGGCAGATCCTTCTGTTGGTGGAAGCAGTCTTTGGTGGAGAAAATGAAATGTGCTTGCTTGAGACCTTTTTAAAGTGTCCCACATGTTCATTGTTGTCATGCAAGGAACACAGTCACAGTTAGAAGTTTTAGGTAGTAGTTTGTACAATACAGTTGGACCTGGTGAGCAGCACAGCAAGCTATGAAACTAGCCAAGACCTCACACAAACCGAGGAAGGCACAGTCAAGCTGCATAAGTACCAGTGCACTAAAGGTTTTTATATTTTATTTTTATTTACTGTTCTCAAGCTACTTGCTCTTTTAAAAAAACCCAAACAAGATGTATGTAGATGGAAAGGAAGGGAGTTTTAATAATAAGCCTGTGGTTATTAGAACTCCATAGTAATTTTCCATTAAACCATAGCACAGATAATACAGCTACTGAGCAGAAGAGCTGGGGGACCAGAGTTAGTATTCATTTCGTTGTGCACACTTCTCAGAAGTTTTACAGCATGCTATATTCATATTACCCTTGGCTATCACAAGTAATATGGCAAAAAACGAATGACAATGGATGTGGAGCATTGATAACTCTAGACTTGTGTGTATGTGGGAGTTTGCATCCTTTTTCACACCAAGACAAGGAATGTCTCAACACTTCTTGATACTGATGCAGGACCTGAAGAACTCAGAGCACTTCTGGACTTCCAGATTGTCTGCTCCAATACTGACACAGACTGACAAAACTTGCCTATGTGTTAAAGCTCTGCTTAGAAGGATTTAGACTCAACTCTACTTTCATAGTGTAAAAAAGTAGGAAAACAAGCTTTATTCAGCAGACCTTACAATATGTGTTCCCTGTGGGTTGGATTTGCTTCCCAATGGACTCCAAGGCCAATTTTGTGGAATGACAAACAGGCTTATTACTTAGTTGTTACTCCATTATTAGTATCAATGAATGGATTATGACAGAATGATCAAAGAATACTTCAGTTTGTATCACTAGAACATACTTGCCTTCAGCTTTTGAAATGATAAAGTCTTATTACACTGAGAGACTTTAATACATGTATGGGTAAAACTTCACAGTTTTAGGAAAGGGCAACGTGTTCTTAAGGAAAGTTCACCTGTCATCCTACAACTAATACTTCCTGGTGGCAACCACAAACGCATAATTCAGCAACTAATGGGAGGTTTTCATCTGTGTTCCACACTCTCCTGTCTTTTTTGAATGCATCAGTGTATAAAAGCTGATATTCATAGTTCAAAAATAGCCAAGCTATGCAAATAGCCAATCTGACCAGACTTTAATGAAATTATAGATGTAAGTGGCTGCCACTGTCATATCTTGTAGTAAGTCAAGCTCTCTAAAGCATTAAATCTTAAACTACTTAAAAATGACCAAAAGTAAGAATTAACTGGGCACCAAGTTCAATCCTTTGATAATTTAGTTAAAAAGTCAAATTGAAGGGTGTTGATAGGGAGTGGAAAAGACTCGTGCATGTTTATGAAGTGTCATACAAGGGGTTTTGCCTTTGTCAAATACCATAATCAAAGTTAATTTAGCCAAAAGATGAGTCTGTCAAATCTCTTCTAACAGATGTGCATGTATTACCAAAAGCTTGGATAAAAGAAAAAAAAAAACTGTGAAGGGGAAAGCCACTTATCTTACAGAAAACAGGAAACAATCAAGGATGTAAGTGGAGAATAATAAATAGTGGGTAGAAAAGGCAGGAAGAGTTTCATTAAGCTGACGATCCAGAAAAAATTTACACATTTCTACAAAATTCCAAAAACTGCCTGTTCCTCATCATCGGTAACATTTTGCATTTTTCTGATGAAGAACACAAAGATCTGTTAAGAATAAATATGAAATAGTGCAGAACTGATGCAGATAATTCCATGCTTTGTTAAGTTGTTTTTATATCAATTGTAATGAAACTTTTGTTAGAATTCAAGTGCTCTACCTAGGAGATAGCTAGCAAAACAGCAGATATTTTCAGTGTCTTTATGGGGGCTAGACTGTTGTTTCTGATCAAGGCAATGAGATCAGATGTTATTCTTGCCCATTTACAGCAGTCACCACCCCAAGAGGAGATTAAATAAGGAGATAATGACCTGGGAGCTCAAGTTTGCCAGCATCATTGACCTCACCAAACAAAAAATATGACCAGTCTGTGATAAATGCTGGATTAGCTTTCTTCTCCATTTCCTGAAAAAATTTCCAAGAAAATAAGCAATAGACTTGCTAGTGGAGCGACTCAGAAAACCTTCTTTAAGGTTTCAGCTTAAATGACAAATAAAACTCAGTTTAATATGATTTCTGAAGCTGAATATATGTAAGAGAGCTTTGAGGAATGGAATGGAAATGTTTGTGTAATTATATTTGGCCTGGCTTCTCATGATGACTTATCCTGTCAGCCCTGAAGATCTCTGGAGGTCTAGACAGATTCATTATCAAAGTTTTGGTAAGCAAAGCTGTGTTCTCTCACTGTGTTTGTATACACGTATACTTTCCTAACACTTTTAGGGACAAAGAAAGATAGAAATATCTTTATTCAACTTTACCTAGAAGGTAGATGCTCTCTGCCAGTCTAAATCTGCTAGTCTATATTCTGAACAGTACTGATAATGGCAAGTTGCTGGTAAGCACTATTGTATATGCTTAGCATATTTCTCTCTGTTTTGATCAAGCTGCCAAATGTTTAAGTTTGACCATTAGAGTAAGAAAAACAGAAGTCTAATCCATCTCTCTCCCTGCCAAACAAGATGTCGAGGTCTCAAAGTGCACTGAAATAAAAGTTATGCTACCTCAGCAGTCTGCTGTCTGAATCACCACATCACACTGAGAACAGTAAGAGTTGATGCAGCATCTGGAAAACAAAACAAGAATGACTAAAATGAAAGAGGCATCTCACTATATGTAAATGTAGACATTTACCATTGCTAGCATACTGTATAGCTGCCAAATCACAACATGTTAGTTATTGTTTCAAAGGACTAAGCCAATTATGCTGAGGTTTTGCCTTTTCTAGAATAAAATGTCAGGATTCAATATGAAATGCTAGAATCTTCTAGAAATGTCAGACATTGGTCACTGACACAATGCAGCTTCATACTTGACTTCATGGTGCGTGTGCCATAGAGCACATTATCCAAAATTATTTTGTACAACCATTGAAGATACAAAGGAAGGATGAAGAGGGGGGTAGGGGGCTAATCTTCTGTCTTTGATACGACATGCTCAGCGCAAATCATTTCATTAACATCATTATCACAAAGCCAGGTGGATGTGAATAAAGACCATCAGCTGCATTAGGAATTAGGAGGTGTATACTTATTGTGTCAAAGTTAATGAAGGAAAGAGTCAGAATAATGGTTAGCATTGCAAAGACATGAGAGAAGAATATATGAGGGTAAAGACCACAGGAACTGACCACAGGTGTGGAAAAAAAAAAAAATAGACTGTTTATATAGGGTAAAAGGCACACAATAAACTATCATGCAAAGAAACTCACAAAAGCTTTCTAATAAACTTATTTAATACACTTTAGACTTTTTAAAGTCTTATTAGCATAATATATACCTCATTCAGTTTTTTGTAATAAATAAAGCACCTGGCTTCACAGGTGGGGGATAAAGACAAGGTTTCTATAAGTTTTTTTAAAACTTCTTTAAAAGTAGCTCACTTTCTTTCCTGTTATATAGATGGTGCATTCAAATTTCTTGCACTGTAGGGTGGTATTATAACTGTGTTAAGGTCTTACTGGGATAGCCTGTATAATTCACTCATGGATTTGCCATTTATGAGTGCAGTGCTCTCAAATTCATGCTTAGAAACCTCTTGTTAGAGTATTGTTGTCTTTTCTATACTTCCACTACATATAAGACAAATTTACTGATGACAACTGCAATTTACATCAAAGCACAAGTGTGAATATATTCATGTAACTAGCTAGCAGGTAAAGCTCTATTTTACTCCTTGCCCAGGTTCTAAGTGAACAAATTATATGACTGGCAAGAAAACACACACAGACGTCATAAAAGAAATGGGGATAGATATATACAGGAAGACCAAATAGTAGTGAGAAAATGATTTTCTTAAAGCTGTCCAGTGCAGCTGAGGCTTCCGAAGTTTTAAAAGGTCCATTTCAGCTCAGCCTAACACTGATGTTAACAGAAATAAAAAGAGAATATTTGAAAGATTTTGTTGTTTTAACCAATTAACAGATAATTAAAAGACATCCAGTGAAGAAACAATCTACATGTCTGGCTTTGTCACTATGAATAGAAGAAAATTTGTTTTGTTTGGATAAGGAATTTTCATAGATGCTTACTTTCTCCTCATTCTGTCATGTGCATAGAAAAATTACCAAGCTTTTCATTATGGGCATTCCTTATATTAAAGCTGTAGTCAAGACCTCCTCCTAAAAAAATGTATAACTTTTTTACTACAAGTTATTTAGGTTGGAAAGGGTGCATCCCAATAAGAGATGTGACAGGAAATACTATTCTTGTGCTAGACAATTAATCCCTCACCAAATTTTCTCCAATTATTTTATGGTGCATGGCGCTAAAATCTTTACTTCATTATTTGTGCACTTGAGAGTCAAGGAGTACATGCCAAGTATGGGAAAAATCAGTAGACTGAAGTAGTTATTGGTGTAAGCCAGTATGGCACATTTTGGTCTATCAATAAATAATAATAGATTCAAAGACAACATTGAAGTTTGCATTACCTGATGCCTCTGGGCCCTCACTTTGCATGATGTAAGGACTATTAGTTTCCTATCTTCCAGTGCTTTTCATTTTTTTAAAAGAAAGCAGCACTAGGAAATCAATCATGTAAGCTGCCAAAGTCTGGTTATTATTTTTGTGGGTGATAAGACAATGAGGGACTTTGCTGGCTGTGGCGTAAGAACCATGGCATTCACATCTGCCTCTGCTTTTCTGAGTTTAAATGGAACCATGCTATATAAAGCAACTTGAAATCTACACACAAGGACTTTTTAAGAGGCCATTATTATTATTAGTGAGACGCCTGGTGAGTGGAAGGAATTTAATCTCAAAGGACTATGGGCATGAAGTTGCTGGAAACAATTTTCTCTCTGGATTAATGATACCGTCAAGGTTCAGACTGTACCCTAAAGTCAGACTTTGTTAGATCTTTGGCTCAGAAAGAGGACTGAACAGCAGCAGGTAAAGGGTAGACTGCTGGAACATCCACTGTATCAGGCTGTGTTTTAGGCAGTACAAGTATTTTCTATGGAAATTTAGGAAAACTCCTTGCCCAACAGTCGTCAGGAGGAAAAGGAAGTATGACATACTCCACTATGAAGGTATTTTAAAATAAACCTTATAACCCATACATGAATGAGGCATATACGTTCCCAGTAATGAGACGAAGAATGAAAAAAATTGTTTTATTTAGAGAAAACTCTTCTGACACATAAACCTTTATTAACCTGTGTTGGCTCTCAGTTTTGGATACTCAAAGTAGAAATGCTTGTGTGATCATTCAAAAAAAACCCTTTCAGCGCTAACATCTCACTGGTTCCAGTTCTTGCATCTAGTGTAGAGGAGACACGAAAGAGTGCAGGTTGCATTTTATGGCTTTGGTTGGTTTGGCCTAAGGTGTTTCCTTTTGTTTATATGAACAAATCTATTTTGATTCAAGGTTATATTTGCTTTATAAACGTTGCAAACATTGCTCAGCTGCTGGAACACATCACATCAGCAGTTGGGGAAGAGTATAATTTTATATCTCCTTTAGATAATATTTTAAGTGAATGCTGCCTTCTAACAAAATATGAAATACTTAATGCCAACAGCAAAGCAAAAAGTGACAGAACAGATGTCATTACAGAAAATGAGATTCATCTTAATATGAACAAAGCTCTAGCTATATTTACTTCGACATTTCCTTTGTGCTCATAGCCATGTACAATTAAACATTTTTAGGTGTTTACTGTATCTAAAATACCATAATATTCTTCTTTCCTTAAAATGACAAAATTCAAACATTGACTTCAGTAGCAATTTGTGTGTGAAATAACACTGTTCATTTTATTAATAAGTTTATTTAATAGCAAAATCATATATTATGTCTCTTTCCTTCTTTTAAATTTATCTCAAACTCCATGGAAAGTGACAAGTAGAAAGAGTCTTTACAGAGCTGAACAATAACTAATATTAAACATACATAAATAAACATAAATTATATATATAATTTTGTATTTTTTTTTCCTAATTATACATTTGAATTCTACTTTGGGGAATATTGATTTGTAAGGAAATATTTGTAATTCTTTAGGTGAGGAATAAATAAAATAATTTTCTGTGCTTTTATTCCGCTATACAATAAAGAAAAAGAAGTTTAAAATTCATAAGCTAATGCAACATCCAGAAGTATATCTGCCTTTTTTTTACTTTTAGTCTCATTTTATTTTAAACATTAAGTTATTGTGGACAAGTGAGTCCACATTTTCACTGAGTGTTACATAAAGGATAATAAAGCTTTAAATAGTTTAGTTTATAACAGGTTTATGTAATCTTCCCTCCATATCACTGTTACAGAAATAGACATCATAATGTTACAGGGCACTGTGACGTCTGTCAGCATACCATTATAAAAATGAAAGATTTACGTTCGCATGGGATTTTTTACCAAGTGTATGCAAAGTTAATAAAGCCAAGATAGGCAATAGAGAAAAAAATACATGAATATTCTTTACTGAAGGGTTTTATGCTCTAAGCACAAACATACTGTTCTAATCTATCTGCTTTTATGAATTTAATTAAATACTTATTTTACCACTGTAAAGTTCAAATATCTCTTACTGAGAGAAAAAAGAGAGATGAATGTAGAATATTTCAGTTGGATTGCATCTGTCTACTCTAGGAAACTCTTGTATTTCACACATAAGAAAATGGGTATTCCCCTGTTCCACCTACCTAAATAAGAATCTTAATCTATTCTACTCTCTTATTCTTCTGGTAGTCCTTTTCAGATGCTAATGAACATTAACATTTGAAAGGCTTAATGTTAAGTCTATAACCTCTACTAGAACTCTGCATTCACTTCTTATTCTTCTCTAAGTTTTTCTTATACAACTTCTACTTCCCCTCCACCCCCACCCTCAAATCTATTTTCTTTGGTTTCTAGCAGCCTACCAGTGAAATGAGTTGTTCTTTTGAATTGCTTACCTGGATTTCCCTCCCACCCAGAGTTCATTAGCTTTCCAACCACTAAATTAGGCTGTCATATCCTGTAGACACATAAAGGGAAATGTGTTTTTTAATTATCTGTGTTAAAAACAAAACTAAACAAAGTAAAAAACACATGAAACCCCACAAAATATGAACATCAAAATTCTAAAGACTTTCCCTGCTTTTAAAAATAGAAATTTGTAGAGTTATTTGTTTTTCTTCACTCAAACTGTTAACATTGTCTTTCAATTCTTTTTAGGTAATGAAAAAGGAAGAAAGAACAAGAATAAAAACTCCAAGCAAGATCATAAGATTTTTTTCTCTTTTGTCCAAACATATGAGTTTGATAAAGTTTCTGTTGTATCTACAGACAAATACATATCCTAGAATTCAGAGATATAATACATAGAGAAATATGTAGTAGTAATGAAAATACTCAAATGTACACACATTTCAGGTTTGCTGTACAGATGCAATTTAGGTTTACAACTCCAGAAGTTGTGGGGTTTGATATTGGTTCTAGCACATGAAATTTATGTACATGAGCATCCTTCCATATCCTGTGTTTCCCACTTAAACAGGCATTATCAGAATAAACTCCAAGATAAAAAAGAAGATACTTATCTCACACATGCGAAAAGATGATCTTAGGCTGGCTTCTAGTTTAATTGCAAATAGGAACAATAAAGATTAATGATTATGAAAACCAAAGTGATGACTCTTAGTGTACTTATTTAACAATAACAATTAATAACAATAATGCACATATGTAATGCTGGTCTTGGGATGAAGAGGGAATTGTGTCCTGCTGTGCAACTCAAACCAGGAGAACTCTTGCTTTTTGCTTTATTCTTCTCAGTGTCAACTGCAAAATAATATTTAGATCACTATTTAGCCATTTAAGTACAAAGGTTTGTGTATGAAAGACTCATTTGGAACCCAAATGGATTTCTTGGTTGTCTTACATATTGTGGATATAAAATATTGATTTGTATGTGTCATGTTCTTGCTGCTAAAGGTCCTGGAAGACTGAGAAGTACTACTTCAACACATCCAGAGAATTGGAAGGAGGATTTTGAACTTCTTATTTCTGGATACCTATGAATTTTCAGCCATGTTGTAGCATGAGTATTCCTCATCTCCCCTGAAAAAAAAAAAAAAAAAAAAGAAAAAAACGGAATTAAGAAAACAGCTTTGCAGCAGATGTAGTGGGAGATGTAGTGTAGGATATGCAGTATTGGAAATACTTGCCAGCAGGGACATTCCACATGGACACTTTTGGCACGCTTTCCAATACAGATGGTGTTTGCTCAGCAGTACAGCCAGAGTACTCCACCTGAATCTACATGGAGGGTTCATAAGTAACGAAGTGGTTAAAATAAGCCTTGAAATACCTATTTATTCTATTAAGTTACTTCAAAGCCTGTAGCTTGTTATTCTGATTTTAAATCGATTTTTAACCTGGCAAGACCAGGTTAGAGTAAATACTGGTTTTCAACCAAATGAAAGCTGGACAGAGAAAAAAGAAGCAGACTAGAGAGATTCAAAAGCTCCCAGAAACAATTACAAAAATCTACTCCAATTTCACTGAAAATTTTTGTCCTTTTTTTTTTTTCAAACTTGAATTTGGGAGATATAAACAAAGATAAAAGGATCTGTTTTATTATTCCTTTATAGTAAAGAAGTTTCAACTACAAAAATATAAATTTCACTGTATAGATTAAAATAATTTGTGTCTTTTGTTGTGTAGTTGTGGTGTTCCCTAGGGGTCAGTACTCAGCCCAGTCTTGTTCGACATAGTCATCAATGACCTGGGTGAGGGGGCACAGTGTAGCCTCAGCAAGTTTGCTAATGATGCAAAACTGCAAAGAGAGGATGATACACTGTGCTGCCATTCATCAAGACCTGGACAGGCTGGAGAGGAACCTAGTGAAGCTCAATGACAGCAAGTGTAGTGTTCTGCACCTTGGGAAGAGCAACACCATGCACCAGCACAAGTGAGCTCCGCCAGGGGAGATTTAGGCTTGAGATTAGGAAAAAGTTCTTCACGGAGAGGGTGGTTAGGCATTGGAACAGTCTGCCCAGGGAGGTGGTTGAGTCACCGTCCCTGGAGGTGTTTAAGGTCAGGGTAGATGAGGTGCTTAGGAGCATGATTTAGGGATTGGTGGGAATGGTTGGACTCGACGATCCAGTGGGTCTCTTCCAACCTGGTTATTCTGTGATTCTGTGATTCTGTGAGGGGTTGAACAGCTAGAAAGCACCTCTGTGTAGATGAACCTAAGAGTTCTGGTGGCCAACACACTGACAACAAGCCAGCAGTGTACCCTTATGGCTAAGAAGGTGAATGGTATCATGGAATGTATTAAGAAAAGTGTAGCAAGTAGATGGAAGGTGGTTATCCTTCCCATCTACTCTGTCCCCTAATGAGGTCACATCTGAGTATTGTGTCCAGTTTTGGGGACCCCAGTTCAAGAAAGATGGAAGATAGCCCAGTGGAGGAACACGATGATGATCAGAGGACAATGAAGATCAGAGGATTTCCCTTATGAGAGGCTGACTAAACTCGGTCTGTTTAGCCTGGAAAAAAGAAGACTGAAAGGGGACTTTATCAACATTTATAAATATCTAAGCGACAAGGTTCAAGAGGATGGCACCACATTCTGAAAGTCATATCCATATATCTGGATGTGTTGGTAAAGTAAGAATATTACCATGCTATCATTCTCCACACATAATAATATATGTATATAGTATTTGCCAAATTTTACCTCCACCTCTTCCAAGAAAAATTCCTCATTTTTCTTTAGGTACTCAAAAAGAATAAGAGCAATGGAGAATTTTCTGTCCCCGATATGCACTCATTTGTACCCACCTTTGTAAATAACCTTAATTTACATCATAAAATAAGTTGAGGAATTTTTAACAGTACAGGAATTGTAGTTAAATATCTTAATATGTTTCAGTTAAATTCCTAAGAAGAGAAAGACATTAAAAAAAATCATGATGTTTCAGCAAAACTTTTTCCAATTCCTTTTCTAAATATAATTTTTTTAAGATTTCAGGGTAGAAACTAACTGAGTTTAAAGGATTCTAATTTTAAAAATACTACCATTTGAAACAGTAATGGATTCCCCTTGACACTCAAGAAACCTTAAATAAGTGAGACTCACTAAGAGTTAACAGTAAAATTTATCAACACCCAAATAAATAGTTTTCTTGCCATGTTTGTCCTCTTGAATTCTTACCAATCTATTATCAGTACAGGACTTAAAACAATTTGAGGAGTTGAATGTGATGAAAAGAGCACCCTTCCATCACTATATTTACACAGAGAGTTTGGTAGATTGTCAGACTGTTTCTTACTGTTGAGAAGAAAAAAGAAGTAACAAACAATCTATTCTATGATTAACAAATGGTCTGTCTGCAGGGAGCTTGCATCATAAAAACCTCACTGGTGGATGATAAAAACCTCTATAGGTCAAGCATTTCTGCTAGAACACACAGGCAGGCACACAGGCTTGACTGCATTTGTAGTTGTGTCTCTTCAGTCTGTCTAAAATTGAGTCAAAGGAAGCTTGCTAGCTTCACAGCTGATAACTGAAAACAGTAATTTTTAACACAGTCATTTAGTATGTGGAGAAACTCATGCAGATGAAGGTGAATGAAAGAAAAGGGAATGAAGTTGTACTGCAATCAAAATGGAGGACTGTGGCTTTGGAAGACAGAAAAGGATATACTATAAATAGGAATATGAGCCATGACAAAGGAAATAGTTGCCTTTACTCAATGTCTTTCATTAAATCACAGAATCACACAGAATCACAGAATAACCAGGTTGAAAGAGACCCACTGGATCGTTGAGTCCAACTATTCCCACCAATCCCTAAATCATGCTCCTAAGTACATCATCCACCCTAACCTTAAACACCTCCAGGGACGGTGACTCAACCACCTCCCTGGGCAGACCATTCCAATGCCTAACCACCCTCTCCGTGAAAAATTTTTTCCTAATGTTCAGTCTAAACCTCCCCTGGTGGAACTTGAGGCCATTCCCTCTCGTCCTGTCCCCTGTCACTTGGGAGAAGAGGCCAGCACCCTCCTCTCCACAACCTCCCTTCAGGTAGTTGTAGATACTAAGTGTTGTAATGTTGTAAATACTAAGTGGCAGTTACTGAGATTGAATAGGTACATTCAAACTTTGACAACCTTCCTCTCCCTACAAACATGGCTTTTATATTTCTTTTGTCTTGAAACACCTGATGGCTTTGTGATGTGAAACAACTATTGCTCTATACTGTGTAATACAGTGTGAGACTATAAAATGCTCCACGATTGATTCTTTTATTTCTGGGTAATTGAGAAATTTTTATTTATGGTTTCTCTGTGATTGTGTAGGAATGCATATGTGAGTGTGTAGAATTACATTCAGAGGTTAACTTTATATATTTTCAGCCCTAGCTACTGTCATGTAATATGTGTTCTTTATTAATATGAAACTAGTTGTCTTTTTTGTGCTATTTTTTAGCCTAGTCATCTGCTTCAGAAATACCAGGCTTTGAATGATTGCTGTATCATCAAAAATCCATGAGAATAAAACCAAGAGAGGTAATTTAATATCCTGTGAAAGAGATAGCCAGAATTAGTAAGGTAAAATGTCAATTAAAAAATCTAGCCAGGTCACTCATGATAAGACACATGCTTATCTGTAGCTTAATAAAATTTTGAATGGATAAAAGTGATTTAGGAGCACAGAAATCAAGAGCCAAATGTAATGCATGTATTCATTAAAGGGCATCATGCTATGATTCCTATTTGAATAAGTAAGTTAGATCTCAAATGGAATTTTACCTTTTTAATATTATTCTACTGATTGCAACCTTATTCCAAAACCTCACAAATAAAAATACCTTCTAAACCCACTTCATGTTTGCTTTTAGCTTAATTTTGTATATTATTAGTGAGGCTTATGAATCAACTCAGTTATAAGTCAAGTTTGATATACCATGTGTTAGATAATGAAATGCTGTGTGTCCAATATTATACTAGTTCTTAATGAAGAGAACCATTCATGTATATGTGAAAGCTTCAGTTAAAGTTCAAGGTACATTGAAATACAGACCTTATGCAAACACACTCTAGATGTGAGTGTTAATGCGACAGACTTACAGTATATCTGTCCCTGAAGAACATAGGTTTTCTAATGCTTAGAGACCTTTGTAGGTTCCACCAACCTCTTCTGATACATTATTCCTACTTTGGGCAGAATCTTGTATTTTATCTATGAAGAACCCATCAAAATAAATATCTAACTTTTCTTAGCTTTTAACAGTTATTTGGATAAAACTGCACATCTTCTAGAGATACATACCTTTCAAAACTTATGTCTTTGCTTTCTCTTCTTTACCTCAGTGTTCAGGACCTAAATTAAAACTAATTTCAAAATGTTTACTCCTAAAATTAAAACATACATTAAAAGACACAGAATATCTTTAATGTCATATTAAAACAAAATCAAAGATTACTATTTTTCATCCAAATTCAAACAAAAAAACATTTAAAAATATAGTTATCATGAGCTAATAATTCTGTTTTGCAATTAGCTGTAATAATAGGGCTGATGTCTACTGTAGAGTAAGATGGGTGGAGGAAAATTACAGGAATGCAGTTCACTAAGAGGATTGTACCTGCATCCACATTGGCACTCACATTGATGTATTTTAACATAACTAGCTTCAGCTTTAGCTTTAGTTGAGATTCCTAGGATCATAGCCCCATTTTCTTATGGAAAAGAAAAAGATATCCACAAAGTCCTCCAACACAGAACATATGCAAGGTGTCATATCTTTTGGTTTTTCTTTCAACAGAAAACTGATGAGGCTTCAATGAATAGTCTTCAGTCTTTAACTGTCTTCCCAAGTAAAAAAAATCCTTTGATTTTTAATAAAAAAATCTCTCACTGGATGAGTGTGTTTCTGTTTATGTGAAACTCAAGGCCAACAGCAGAGCAACATTCCTGAAATTTCTATACTACATTTCAGGGGCTTGGTTTTGACATTTCTGGGAAAGAGCCAAAGTCCCACTATAATTCACCATACAGCTTGAGATCTCCAACACACTGCTAGCTCTCTCACCACTTTTGTTCAAGGCTGGCAGGTATGGGAGAACCCAAGTACAAACTTTCAGTGGCTCACTGGAAAGAATTGCTAAGATACTTAACCTGTCTGTGTACCAGGCATGGCTGGATGGCAGGTGCTACAGAAAAGCTGGAAAGCTCAGATTAAAACAGAGAAAGCTGTTCAGAAAACTAAAGACATGTTAGTTTGCATCTATTGCCACTCATGTAACATTTCATTCTGGAAGTTGTTTTACTTTAATAAATGAAATTTAAATTAACTTGCTTAATGCATTTTTTCTTGTCTTTTCTTGTTTTTTCTTGTCTTTTCTTGTCTTTTTTTTTTTTTTTTTTGCTTTAATGGAACTGACTAACCTGTAAGTATAGGGAAAGATCATACTTCTCTTAAAGAAAACTTGCTTTGTGTTCCTCTAACAAGAATTACTCACCCTAGTGACTGAGAAAGTAATACTCTGTTCAGCTGCAACTATAGTTGCTTGTGGAATGGGTGGTGTTTATCCTTAGCAATTATGCTAAAACCCTGAAACTTCAACATTATGCAACAGTCAAAAGTACTGCTGTTATTAGTATGTACTTTCCAGCATAAAGTCATAAAAAGAACAAAGTGGAACTCCAGAAGGACAGAAAGATCAGTTGCATTTAGTACACAATAGTACTTGCCACTTATCACATTCTTCTGTTATCTGAGTGCTGACTCGGAATACTACTTCTACTCAGAGCACAAATTTACCACTGGCAGATATCAGTGCCAGGAGGCAACGCCATATAATTCTACATCTTAGTATTTTTATTATGAGGGAAAATTACTTCCTCCTGTCTCTTTCCTTAGAAAATGGGACAAATAATTTGTGGCAGTTTTATACCACTGATAATTTATATTAGCTACAAACATTCTACTATACTTACCAGCTAGTCAATACCTGCTCTTTTCTCCATCCCTCCATAAGCTTTTCTTCTGTGATCTGTTGAGAGCTAAGCAGATGAGAATTTTTTGCTTCTTACTCTTTATTTTTGTCCTTATATGCAGATCAAACAAATCATGTGTGCTTCAGGACATTTAAAAAAATTGTGAAGAGCACATTAGCAGAAAGTCTGATTTTTGACTACTGCATGTGGTAAAAACATGAAACAAAAGAAAATAAAGGGAAAGTATTGGAGATTTCAGAAATATTAAATAACTTTTGCACAATTATTTTTGGCTTCTGAAACAAAATGCATAGTAAAAGGTTCAACAGAAACATCTTGTTATAGAGAATAACTGATAGAGATTTATGGAGAAGTGCTGATAGTTGTTATCCTTCCTGTACCTAGCAGTATGTTGAAAATATTCTAGGACTATATGGCTGCTTAATACAGTTTTGTAATCTAAATCTGTATTTATTATATGTGCCTCAGTGGTTCATAGGAGGTCCATTGAAATTGTGTATGTAAGAATAAAAGTGAACTACAAAATATTTAAATCAACAAGAATATGCTAAAATGTTTTGCATAAGGATGGTCACAGAGGATACTATGAATAATAAATTAACAATTTTATTTCTATACAAGCTTTTTCCCTTCACTATTTTAAAGTAACAGAGAAAATCAAGAATCCTATATGAAAAAAACCACATTGATCCTATGTATCAAATAATTTAACAAAGGTGTTAACTTTTGCCTTCAAAAGTCTTTCTATGTTGGTTTCATCAGCCTATTGAGAACACTTTACCATTTTCTTTTCTATTTCATAAAGCAGGCACCTGACTGAGCAGAGTGTTTATAAGAAAACAGTCATCATGATAGTATTTAACTGTGTTAAGGAGAAAAATATTAACACTTACCAAATGGGGAAAATACTCATATCACAAAAGAAATATATTTTTAAACTTTTAACTGGATTTTAGGGGGAAAAAATGGGTTAAGCATAAGTGAAAATAGTTAGCACTGTTGTTTTAAACAAAAGCAGAAGATCCAAGAAAATCAAACTTGAAAAGAATAATTCACTATGGAAAAATGAAGATTTGTGCTTTTTTATTTGTTTTGATTGAGGTATGTTCTAAATTACACAAGAGCAGAAATTTCTCCTGAACAATCCATCATTTTTCTTAACATCAGCACTTCGGAGATACACTTCAAAGGGATTGTAAAAATGGGACAGAAAAAAACATTGCATCGCACATGCATTGCTGAGATGGGTCAGGATATACTTGTTTATTATTTTCCCTTTGTGCAATACACATATATTCTGTACATATGGACTATTTTATTTTTAAGTCGTGTTATCAAATGAAATTGTCTCATTGACATACTCAAAACCAAGAAAACATTATAACTTAAGAGAGAAAAATTAAAAGTTGAAAGATCTACAGCAATCTCATTTCTAACCATAATGACTTTATTACCCTGTTGTTCTGGTATTCTCATAGCTTCTGCTAAAGTAAGTACTGATGAGAAGACTATCTGATGAATCATAGAATAAACTGTTGCAACCAGGTCTGAACTCTAGCAGAGGCAAACATGAAAATTCCTATGAAAATATTCTCAGAGTAAAAGTGAAATATTTCATATTTTATTCAAGGTAGTAAAGAGATAGAAAGGTAGAAAGGATGGAAGTTCCTATTCATCATATACTCATAAAAGCATCAATCATCATTCCATTGAGTCTCATGAGATAAACTTTCATAAATAAACCACACAAACACAGGTTCAAAAAAAATATTCTCCTCTTCAGTAATCTGTGTTCAGAATCCAAAGAGCATGCCTGCAACCATACTTCATATTTTTCTAGACCTACATGTCTATTTGTGTTTCCCTCTACAGCAGTTAAAATGAAATATTATCTTATATTGAATTATGGCTAGGAAAGCCTAGTGAAAGATTCTGGCAGCTATATTCTTTCTAGAAAGGTGCAAAAATCTCTCCTTTAGCTGCTATGGAACTAGAAAATGAGATAGATGCCACGTTCTCCATGAACTGACAGCAAATTTCTAAGAATTTATATCCTTGGTCTCTTTGGAACCAGGTATTGATTGTTGGTGTTTTCATACTCTATATCCTTATGTATGTTTTGTCTCTCATACAGGAACAGAGAAACGAGAAGACTGTTTTACCTTCTAAATGCATGCAAATAACACCAGTTAATACCATCTTTTAGACTGAATTTATAGAGGTACTTAAAACAGGATTGATACATGAACTTCTACCAAATTTCAGAGGTTTTCTTATGTCCAGATTCAATTTTCCTCTGGACACTTCCAGTCCAGTGGGAGACCTAAATATATTGTATTGTTTAATTCTCTCATTCTCCTCATTCCTTCTTCTATATGTTTTCATGCTAAAGAAAATTAGACACTGCATGATTGTCTACTGTGGAATGTACTGACAGATCCTGGTCTCTGTGACCGGAGGATGCCACTTCAGGGCATGCCACAAAAAACCCCAACTGAATAAAGTCTCACATCCTCTGGATTATTTTAGCTTTAGTTTTGGCATTTCTAGCTTAGTTCCACTTCCTTAACAGCACTTGACGTTACAGCAGCTTCCTTATGAGTCTGCAGGTGAGTGTAAGGTTTGACAGAGTTGTCCCATATATGTGCCAAGCTTTTATAATGGCAAAGCAGTTCAGGAGATCTGGAACCTTATAAACTCACATCAATTTATGATTCTTCTCTTTAAATTTTGAAAGGTTGCAATATCTATCCAATACAAACAGTAAGTAAGATAAACCATTTCCTGAGTTAAATTGGACATGCTGTAAGGTATTAGAAGTATTTGACCTCTAGAATCTGCTATGGATTGAGGAACCACCACAATTTAGTCTGGATTTATTATTGAAACATGTGGCAAGAGCCCAGATTCATCAAAAGGATTATTAAGGCTTTTCTAATCTTTGAATGAAAACTGGGTCCAGACTGGAATGAATCTGGTGACAATTTGTGGTTCCATGTCAAAATCAGATCAGACTCAACTGTTATGTCTAGAGAAGAGGAGGCTGAGAGGAGAACTCATTGCTCTCCATAACTACCTGAAAGGAGGTTGTAGAGAGGAGGGTGCTGGCCTCTTCTCCCAAGTGACAGGGGACAGGACAAGAGGGAATGGCCTCAAGCTCCACTGGGGGAGATTTAGGCTGGACATTAGGAAGAAATTTTTCACAGAAAGGGTCATTGGGCACTGAAACAGGCTGCCCAGGGAGGTGGTTGAGTCACCTTCCCTGGAGGTGTTTAAGGGACAGGTGGATGAGATGCTGAGGGGCATGGTTTAGTGTTTGATAGGAGTGGTTGGACTCGTTGATCTGGTGGGTCTCTTTCAACCTGGTTATTCTATGATTCTGTGTGATTCTGTGATTTTGCTTTTTAATTTGTCTGGTAATGAATCTTAGAAAGGGAAGCTAGATAGAGAGGTCAACACATCCTTGCAAAATGTTTTTTAAAAATGCTAGCCCTACCTCACAGACTTCTGCTTTCAGTTTAAACCAAGAAAGGGTATAAGCTTCTTTAAAAAAAATTATCCAAATTTCCCACTAAAAACTAGGTACTTCTAATGATTCATTTTAATATATTGCAAGTGAAATTTGTTTATCTTTTCTCATTCCAGTTCTGCTTTACTTAATTGCACCTAAAATTGTTTAACTCTACAGGCTAAGATACACTGCCCTGAAGCGATAAACTTGGATTGTCTAAGCATCAAACACACATGATGTGTCCACAGAAAAAAAAAATAGTTCAAAGTCTTCTTGTGAAACAAATCTTCTATGATGCTGTAGTCAGACAGAGCCGGTCTCATTACTGTGGTTCAGTCACTAACTTCCTCCTACGTATGTTTCTATGTTCTACCAATAGAAAAGAACCCCTGTACCATGATTTAAAGTTCTTTCCTCTTTCAAGTACACTGAATTTAAATCTCCTAGCCCTTCGTATCTTCCCATGCTCTCACAGACTCCCTGACCTCACCCGCCTTGGATAGGATCTTTGGAGCCAAATGCAGCAGCTGGTTAATCCAAGTTTTAAATGAAGCTCTCTGCAAACATTTTCAGCAGTAAACTAGTCAGGTTTGATCAATGAGAACCTTTTCCTGCATAATTTTAAGTGTTCTGGACAAGTGCTACAAATATTTCTGACTCTGGGTATGGTTTCACTTAGGAATTTGGAAGGGGTGGGGTAGGCTCAGATGGGTAAAATGGAGTGTGGTGAAAGTTTTCCATGGAGAAAAGAACTAAAGGCTCTGTAACAGAAAGATAGGGAGCTGAAAGTTTTTTGTTAGAATTATTTCTTACAGGGATCTCTTTGGGGAATATACTTAATTTATTATTTGAGAAATTTCTCCATCTGCTGAAAGGAATACAAATGCGCCTAAAGACAGTTCTGAGGTTTTACACCTAAGAAATTTCCTCCTTGTCTCCAAGGCATACAGTTGTCTTGTTTACTTTGATGTCTGGAAGACAATAACACTTCTCTTGATTAGGTCTCGGTGAAGGTTTCAGGGGCCATAATTGGTTCACAGCTGTCAAGGCTTTTCTTATCACTACAGGGAACAGCTGATTATTCTCTTCAGTGTCTGAGAAGTACATCACTTTACACATGTATATAAGGTTGTGGAATTTTGTTCTGTTTATTTTATTATTATTTTTACTTCAATTTCTTTCTCTCTTTAACTAGCCATGCAATCATGTATAATCTTCCCAAACAAAAAAACAATAAAATAGATCACATAATTAACAAAGTTGTTTCTCAGACTATGAGTCCAAATTCCTGGATGAATCTTTACCAAGTAATTAAACTTGAATTTGTTAGAAAACAAAACTGTCAGAAAATATTATTAACTAGTAGCTAGTTCTAATTAATGTATAAGGACAACATAACCTGCAGGGTGTTACTTCACCTGCAACTGCTGGGAGACTAAAATCACAATACAAACTTAAAAAAAACTCCCCCGCCCCCATCAAAAAAACCAACATCTTTTTTTCCCTCTGAATAACAGGAAGCATTAAATACCTGAGATCTAGATTTTCTGCTATATGGATTATATAGATACACCTGATAGGACACTATTTCTAAGTTTCTGTCCACGTGTTTATCTTATTTTAATTCCAATGTACTAGATTATTCACTACTGTGTCTTTACGCATTCCTTGCCTTCCCCATTAGTGCAAAATTGCCAGCAGAGTTTTGTATAACCTATCATGCATTTGATTGAAATTGTCAGAAACTTTTCCATCAGCAATTCAGAACAGATTTTCCTCATCTAAGCTCAGATTCTCACAAAAGAACTGAAGGTTTTTCAGAACCGCCCAACTTACATGTCATAGGCATCTTCTTTAAACAAATTTTCTCCTAAAATGTCTGTTTTCATTGATGTAATTCATTTGACCACAGGCAGATATCACAGATGTCTGTCACTAGTTGCTTATATAGAAGCAATTGAACTAAATGGCTAACTCGGGGGTTACACCAAAGATGTCAAGTTCTATTGGTCTCTCCTGAAGTGACTACTAAGAACAGCTTAAAAAGTGGGGACGTGGAATATGTGACAGGTAAAAAGGGTCCTACATATTTCATTGACGCTAAGTAAGAGGAAGTGGTTTTGTTCATTCTAGTTTTAAGTTAGCCTGAAATCATAGATCAGTAATTGTTTGAATGACAATGCTCAACTATTCTTTCTTTTAAAATACCCTCTGAAAATCCAAAGTGCGAATAGATTTTTTCTACTTCATAATTAGGTATTCAAAACTGATTTGGGAAATAAATTTGTTTGTGTTGTGCTGCTTTTCTTCCTCTCCCCTCAGGTCCAACAACATGTTTAATGGGGAGTTATGCTCATGATATGACAAGCATTGAAGGTCTGCCAATATAAAAATAAAAGCCATACTGTGATGATTGAGTTTATAACAGTGCCTTATTTCCTTTTTGCTGTGTGTGGTGATATTTCTGGATAAAACCTGGGAAAGGTTCAAAGAACATGTTAACAACATCTAAAGTTATTGAAATGTGAAGCATGCAGATCTGCTGACATACTTGTTTCTATATTGCTAAATTCAAACATGATTTTTTTTAAAGAATGGTTAGAAAGCTTAAAGCATACAGCTTTTACTCAGCTATTTTAAATGTTGATATGTTATTGTGGGAGGAGTTGGTATATATTCACAAAGATATTTATCCATTTCATCTGAGTAATAAAATTCATAAACAGAATGTTCGTGTGTAAAATATCCAAGTAAAAAATCTGTTTTGGCGATGGTTGACATCCAGTGAGGGCCTCATCTGTCTGATTTCTCCTAATCATAGATGTGTACATTCCTGAATCCAGTTCCTGAGTTCAGCTTCCTCCTGACCATGGACCCATTCCCTCATGCCTACTTTACAGTATTTGTGGTGACATACAGTCATTGAGGGGTGGGGGCATAGTCTCATATATTTGTATACATTTTATTACTATATAAATATTTTCATCATTATTAATATTATTTCATTAAAACTGTATTTTTAGTTTCCAACCCACAAGTCTTTTTTCCTCTCATTTTCTTCTCCCCTGTTCCTCGGGGTAGAGGGAAGGGAGTTTTAACAGTTTTAACAGCTGAAATTACCCTGGTCAGGGCTAAACCATGAAAATTTATAAATTTGAAACTGAAGTACTATATTTTCTTGGAACCTTTTTTTTCTCTTTCTCGAGGAATATTTAGGAAGTTAAACATGCTTGCCTAGTGTTTGCTTTATAGCTGGTCTAGATCTATTACTTTTAAAAGTAAAGGAATACATCACAACCTGAATCCACATAAAACTTACGTGGATTGTTGAGTTCTTTAAAATGACTGATACTGCTCTACGGGATTCATAGTTAGGTACTATGTCTTTGTACATGCTGCAGAACAGAAACTTGAGAATGGATAACAAAAGAGTATCTATACTGTAGGAAGTATCTGTGCTTCCTATACATTTTGTCTCTCTGCTAAGATAAAAACAGTGGAAAGGTATTGTCTTAAAGACATATTTCTTCAAGATGATAGTGGCTTATTTTGCATTCAAGAATAGTTATATCTCTGATGGAGATTCACACCACCCAATGATTTCTTATATATTTCCATTATTTCCTGCGCTGATTATTGCGCCCTTGTTTCCTAAGCATAATAACAAGAAGATTCCTAATATCATTACAGTATTTTAACATTTTTCACTGCAGTCACAAGAAAGACTGCTGCAATAAGAAAGGCTACACTTAGAAATGGTGTTTTTTTTTCAAAGATCTGAGATTAGGTACCTAGAAGTCAGTGTCTAAACGTGAGTGAGGAAACAGACTTATGACTGTGATTAACAAAGAGCTAATCAATATCATCAATGCAGCGTAACAGACTTTTTCTGCTGACCGTATTCTAGACATATGTTTTATGATTAACTGAATGGCTGTCTATGCTATTTTGATGTTATTCATTCAGCCTTGGTTAACTACCATATGTCACATTAAATAGATATAGCTATGACAGGCAGCTGAGCGATGTCCTCCTATTGGGTCATGAGGTTCAAGATGGATACACTTGCTTCCTAAGCATCCCCTCAGAGAGGAGCCTAGGTGTGGCTGGATGCATATCTAGTCCCAGATATGGTCGATAATTTATGACTAAAGGATTATGTGATATGTGTATATGTATTAGCCACTGGTCAGAATTAGTGTTGCATGTGAGAATCTCCTCAGAGACTGTCACCCACAGAGTTAATAACTGTGGCCTGTAAGACCAAGCCAGTGGCAACCGAAAGTTTAGAAAGTTTCACAATGGCTGCCATAGAGACAATTTCACAGTGCTGGAGGCAGCAAATAATTTAAATCAAGCGACAGATTAAAACACGTTCAGGATTGTCATGAATAAATTCACTTGTTGTGTTAGCAGTAGATGATTGTAACAGGTTAACAATGAGTGTATACATATACAAGAAACAATAAAAACATGAGTTAGTTGTTATTTTCCTAGGAAACATCTGACAGAGATAGAGGCACACAATTTTAACCAAAAAGGCTCCCCATCTTGGTGGGGGAAGAGAGTTCCAGGCCCATGTCCATCGGATAAAGTGGTCATTTTTTCTTCCCCAAAGAAAGAGGTTTCAGGTGCCAATTTTATGCTTTTAGAAAACTCTTAGATGCCTCCTGGTAAGGTGTGACTAAGTCAATTAGTATGTGTTGACTGGGTCTTGACAAGGCTGTTAATGTCATCAGAAGTGGGAACCAGGGGGTTCACCATGCTCACCATGAGAGCAGAGGGAGCATAGTATATGCTTTCACGGGTGTTTCTGCTCTTAACTAAAGTGACACCAGGCTACAAAGGCTCTGTCTAGGTGTCACTTAGCTGATTTGAAGGCTTAACCATCACCTGATCTATCTGTCTCATCAGATACAATTTTTCGTTGTTCAAGTAGAACCACTCTCTTTTTCAAACTCACAGTGAGTTTTGTGTTTGTTGTTCACAAGGCCTAGCAAATCTGTTATACGAAAACATACACAAAAACCGTTTAGTTTACAGGTCAATATGACTGATGTGACTTAACCTGAAGCCAAAATACATACAAATGAGAAATAAGTTCACCAACTTGTTTCATTTCCAAACAAAATAAGTTCTTCATATGTGGTGGAATAGGTTTCAGGAGCTCTGCAATTAGGAAAGGAAAATTGATTTCATATCAGTGGAAATAACTCATATGTTTGCCTTTTCAGGTGACAGATGATATTTTCCTGTTCACGTCAAAACATTGAAGGAGCACAGGAATGGTTGCCCGGATTCATTGACCAAGCCTTTTTCCATCAGTTTATGTTCTGTATGCATAACTTAGTTCAATAGTCATAAATCTCATGTGCTATAAATAGTAATGATTAACAATGATTAATTATTTAATGTTTTGTGTTTACAATACCCAGAAGTATGCTTTGTGGTTTTTACTAATAAATAGTTACCATAAATGTTTAAATTATAGCTTAAATCATCTATAAAATCACAAATCACAGCTTTCCTGAAGTCACAGTGAAAATGATTGGCCCAAGTAAAGTAGCAGGTCAGATTAGCAGTTAGCTTTTGTCTCCTTCACAGTCTTAAAGAATTTAGAAAAAATCCTAACAAGTCTTACACAGGTCTTTGAGAGATAGCTGAAAAGATGTGAATAAGAGCTGATTACTGCTCAGGATAGACAGATGTCTGCAAAAGTTGTTCACCTACCTACAAATATCAAGACCGTAAGATATATGGTATGAGACATAAAAATAGTCCTGAGTAATGGAAGAAAGCTTAACTTGGCTACTCAAAGTTGATGGAGTTGCTGGTGTGAATTTGACACTGTTTAAAGGAGCTGAAGAAATTGTGGGAGAAGATTGATTAATTAATTAATTAGTTCACGGTAGCTGCTGAGGTAAAGTGACCATAGTTAAGGTACTTACACATACAATTTTTTGAGTATTGAATGCGAATATCATGAAGGTTCTTGAGCTGAAAGCCTTTGAAGTCAAAGTCTGTAGCTTTATTTGTTTGTATTATGACCACAGTATAATCAGTATGTACTTCCTCTACACCACCTCTCAAAGCATCTCACTCTCAACTCAAAACAAGATTCGAAAGAAAGTTTAAGTGACACAGCATTGCAAATAGCACTTACTATCTTAATGCGTCAGTAGGCAGCAAGAAGGAAATTTTGATACTGAGATAGATTTTTCTTCCTAGGACCTATTTGGTTACTTTCTTAAAGGTAATAAATTCTATCCGAATTTAACCGTTTTACAAATGAGTAGAGAAGACCATTGCTATCTGTCTGAAGATATATCTATCCAAAACCAGGGAGCTTGTAGTCTGAAATCTCCAAGAGAGAAAGGCATGAAACCTGTGGAGATTTGTATTTTAGAAGAGTGTTTCAAGAAGATCTCTTAGAAACTTAATTGTGTGGAAACAACAAATCCCTCCACTCCAAGTCCATCTGCAGTGTTTTAATGCTTATGTCATACTCCACAAGTGGATGGATTTAAGACAATTTTGTTATCTTTCATATCACTCAAGTGCTGTTAGGGTTATCATTCCTGTATGAGGTGTCGGGTAGCTAAGTTCAACATGTGAGAACTACAAAGTCCAAATGACAGAGAGACTGTTAGTCATGTCTGTTAGCCATGGAAAAGTTATTTTGGTGGGAGAATCAAAGGGTTTTGTGTTGTTTGGTTTGCCATTTTTATTCTTTCCATGTCTGACTGCTTGCAGAGCTATTTGCTGGTCATACAACAACAGTTATAATACTTTAAAAGTGCTGGGAAGAAATTATTAGACCTTTTCAGGCAGTGGACATAATTAGGCAGCTGTATATAACAAACTGGACTGGGTGGGAAAAGCATTAAACAGTGAGTACTGTTAGGCTTTCTTGGAATATCAATGTTTCCCATGGTCTTTTATTTAAATCATTACTTGTCATGAAAGAAACTATTGTTGTTATCCAAAAGGTGCTAGTTGGTTTTGAATGGATAACACAACAAATGGTGTTTAAAAGTTTGTTGTCAAGAGCAAATCATACTACAATAAAAATGATCTATACTCAATAGCAAATTCAGAACATAGAAGGGTGTTGAAACACCGAGATGTGAATTTGTCAAACAACATAAAAGGCAGCTTTACCTCTGATAAAATACGTGCCTGTTGTTGAAAACATTTTTTCCTTCTTTTGTATAAACATAATAAGACTCAACTAAAATTGCTTGCAAGAATATTCAACTCAATTATTTTTTGCATGTAATAATTTCAAAACTAAGTGCAGAGATATGGAAATCAGCAGCATACCACAAAGCAAAACAGAGGGTAACTTTACTTAAAAGTCATCTGAATAAAAGATGAGGAGAATAGAATGTTTAGAATTATGCCAGTGCCAGGCAGAAAAGATCTAAATAGAAAACATAGATACAAGTCCATAAAACTGAAGTCTTCAAAGATCTCAAAGAACTATTGAGTCTACAGCTGTCACCATTAATTTTATTTTTGAAACTATTGCTTGGCAACACTAGTAAAAATAATTGTAACCAAAATGTATAGAGGGGAGAAAGATAAAGAAACACAGAGATAAGAAATTTCTATTGTTCAGCCTTTGGGTCTGGAACTTTCCTGTCTTGGATGAAGAAGAACCAGTGTTAACTCTCTTTAAAACACATTCTGAGATATATATTTTTAATATTAAAATCAATTCTATCACTTTTACTCCCTATGAAAGTTTAGAAAATCAAAATTCACTAAAAATTGGGAACGAGTTCATTTTTGATATTTTTAGCTGAAAAATCAGATGGATTTAAGCAGTAAACTTAGATATATTCAGTAAGAGATTAGATGGAAAGGGGGCCTCATGCATCCTGTAGAGATTGCTGATATAACTAGCCTGAATAGATGTCATAAGAATGGAAGGAGATGTACTGGTGGAAAACAATGAGATAAGAACTGTGAGGTATTGTATTACCTTCAGTTACTTTATGCTATAGAAGAGAAAGGAATGAAAATCACGGTAATAATAAAACATAAATGTAATCAAAGATCACAAACCTTGGGGAAGCTCTGAACTTATAATAAGTGTTTGGATCAGTCTCTGTGACTGTGATGAATTAGAAGATATTAAGAAACAGGTCTGACTGATTGAACGAGTTTGTGTTCATTGCTACTGAAATCATAACCTTAGCCTCTGTCTCAGATCAGTGCATTCTTGTCACTTTTACAAAAACAAATGGATTAAAAAAATATATTGAGACAGAAAGCAAAATAAAATGTGATTTATATATAGTATTACAGAAATGGGGCACATTAAAGCTCAGTCAGCTACTGTTTTTAGAAATCAGGATTGCTAAGCTCTCTGCACACGATAGGAACTCCCTGGATGGTTTGTACAGCAACTGCAAATTGTGCAAGATGAATTCATAAGCAACTAGATATAATTGCCAGCATTAGTGACTACAGAGAATACATCTTTTTTGATCATTTTTGAAAATTTTGTGATAAATAGAATTTTAGCATTGGTGAAGCATTTTTACATCAATGTCATCATGTGTGGGGGTGTTTTTGCTTATGAATGATTTGATACTTGACTGAGCTTTTCCCACTCTGCTGACTCTCCTGCAGAAAAGAACATAATTTAACTAAATTGATTGAAATTTTACCTGATGAGTATCTCTAAAGCATTTACCATGTTACTTAATATGCACCTTCATACCAGAATCAAGATTTTTCTTCTTGACTTGTAAGATTGGTTAAAAAAGTCTGAATGTTCATTTCAACTGCAGCAGAATCTTCCTTGGACAGAGGTTAGACTAGTCAATTACAAGTCAGATCTTCTGCTTCAACTTTCTATTGTGGCATTACAAACAATCTGTCAGTGTACCTATTGTTTGGAGAGGTAAAATACTTCAAGGTCCAGGTGAGAGACTTACTTACTCATAGAGGTTTCAACATATTATTAGTCTTTGGAGTTCTTACATGGACTTGAATATTTATTTATCCTTTTTGTACCACAGCTCAAATAATTTTTTTAGGTATTACAGCTATGAGATCCTCTAAGACTCATAGCATCCGAGTTTACTGTGCCTGTAAAATGGTGTACTTACTTTTACCTTATATCTCACGTGTTGCTTGCCTTAATTTTAATTGTAAATTGAGGACCTGTCATTTATTTTAATGTATGAATAACCTGTTTTTCAAGTATTTGTGGAACTTTGCAAAGTCTGATGACTGTAAAATGAAGAACAATAATTAACAACAGCAGAACTCCAAGCATTCTAAAACTGCAAAATGTAGTCTTAAATGCAGGGGACAGGACAAGAGGGGATGGCCTCAAGCTCCGCCAGAGGAGGTTTAGACTGAACATTAGGAAAAAATTTTTTACAGAAAGGGTCATTGGGCACTGGAACAGGCTGCCCAGGGAGGTGGTTGATTCACCTTCCCTGGAGGTGTTTAAGGAACAGGTGGACGAGGTGCTGAGGGGCATGGTTTAGTGATTGATAGGAATGGTTGGACTTGATGATCTGATGGGTCTTTTTCAACCTGATGATTCTATGATTCTATGAATAAACAGTTATTCAATTAGCCCAAATAACCAATATACTTTGATGTGTTTTCTACGTTTAGTTATAATTCTCATTTGTCTCATTCACTTATAAACTATTCATTTTGTTGGATTATCTGGAAGAGATGGTTAAAATCACATGATCATCCTATACTGTGATGCAAATACAATGAGCATATTATCCTACCTACGTATCTCCAGGATTGTATGGAAGATCTTCTTGGATTAACTATCATTTTGTTTCCCAATTAATTGATGTATAAATATCAACTCTAAAAACAGTTTGAGGATAATAATTAAAACAAAACCAATACAAAGCATACAAATAAAAAAATATTCTTCTTTCTATTTAGTATTTCATTACTTACTGTACTTTATTTTGAAGGCAGCATCTGATCTGATTTTGGACTTTGCTGGTTTTTGTGGCTAAATTCAAGATACACCATTTATTAAGGATTGATGAGATTGAGCTTCAATGTTGCAAACATTATTCATTACAGACACTTTTTCAGTGTCAGTCTCAAGAAGAAGAAGAGACAGAGGCATGAAAAGACGGTAAAAGTGTCTGTCAAGAAGAGCAGAAAGTAAGCAGTAACTGTAAGAAAGGTATAGATATTAAATCTCAGAGATGATAGTAGGACTGGAGCATCTCACTAAGGCAGTGCGTGCAGAAGATAAACCATTTCACCTTTACCACACCATTTCTGAAATAACTGTAAGATTTTATGCTCCATTGTAGAAAAGGAAATCCTTGCTGTGAGCACTAATTCCATGCATGCATATACAAATATTCACACTTAATGAATAATAAAGGGATATAAAAGAATGTGTTAGGTGGCTGAACATTTCCTAAACAATTTTGGTGGAATGATATGTTGGCTTATCCTTACGGTCTTGTAGATTCTCACGTTGCTGTCTTTGCTATCTCTATTCTCACTGTGTGAGAACTTAATGTAAATTTTCTCCAGTTTGGAAACAAACAATTCCATGCTGATAGTCTGTATTTAAGGACTTAATATGGTGCATAGGGATGTAGTTTAGTGGTGAATTTTGCAGCATTTTATTTATGAGAGGACATGCTGACCTTAAAGGTCTTTTCCCACCTAAACAATTCTGTGATTCTGTGGTTCTGTGACTCATACAATCTCTTCAATAATAATGTTCAGAAAAGTACTTGACAGACCTTGATATACAGTGCTGTCTTCAGAGACTGTTTTACTCTGCTATGTTATGATTTATCTTCAAACATCTGCCTTTGTAGAATAAGATGCATAAATTTTTTACTGTTATAAAGCATGTTAAAACATAATTTTCCTTTCATTATTTTCTTGCTTTTTAGTCATGTGGCTGAACGGTGAAAATCCAGCATGAATCATAGAATCATAGAATAACCAGGTTGGAAGAGACCCACCGGATCATTGAGTCCAACCATTCCTATCAAACACTAAACCAAGCCCCTTGTCCACCCATGAGACTTGGATCATGTCATACATATATCAGTGTAGGTCTTGAATAGGTGCAATTATCTGCCCTGACATGCTGAAATTAGTTAGGAGTCACAAATCAGGTTCTAATGACCTGAAATTAAGAATGATATCTTATTTGTGCATTGTAATACATTTGTGTGTATCTGTAGAGCTAACAGTACAATACTTAGTTATGGATTAAGATGCTGCCATGTGTTCCCCCACCAAAAAATGTACTGGCAGCAATGGTAGTGGGTGGCAGAATTCAGTTTTCCACTGCACCATAATCAGTAAAGCACAATCCATACCCACATTTCTACACAAAGATAGAATGGACAGCAGTACTGTCACCTGCCCACAATGCCCTTTGAATATCTAGACTGAAAGCTTCAACTCCTTCTTTGTCACAACAGCAATCACCTGACTTCACACTAAAAACTAACCAAGTGCACCTATAGAGGACTCTACCTGAGACCCAATTGCTTCAGTTTATTTGTGAGTTCCCTGACACCTCAGCTTTAACAAGAAGTTGTATACAAGTATTATTTATTCTTACTAAGTGTTGGTAAATTACAGCTTTCTTCTGCACTAGTGGTAATGTAAATAAAGTCATTCACAGAATCACAGAAAAACCAGGTTGGAAGAGACTCACCGGATCGTCGAGTCCAACCATTCCCACCAATCACTAAATCTTGCCCCTAAGTACCTCATCCACCCTCACCTTAAACACCTCCACAGACGGTGACTCGACCACCTCCCTGGGCAGACTGTTCCAATGCCTAACCACCCTCTCCGTGAAGAATTTTTTCCTTATCTCAAGCCTAAATCTCCCCTGGCGGAGCTTGAGGCCATTCCCTCTCATCCTGTCCCCTGTCACTTGGGAGAAGAGGCCAGCACCCTCCTCTCCACAACCTCCCTTCAGGTAGTTGTAGAGAGTAATAAGGTCTCCCCTCAGCCTCCTCTTCTCCAGGCTAAACAACCCCAGCTCTCTCACCCGCTCCTCATAAGATTTGTTCTCCAGCCCCTTCACCAGCTTCATTGCTCTTCTCTGGACTCGCTATTTATTGTTGTCTTTACTTGTTCACTTTATGACAAACAAAATTGTGCTAGGATAAGACCTCACAAACTAAAACTCATAATTCCTCCCCAAAAGGGACTGGAGTCTGTGCTCAGGGTGAGGACCTCTTACTTTACACATATATAATTCTGTGAGAAAATAAGAGTTATAACATAGAAGAGAGAGAGAGGGAATGAGAGAGAAAAAAGAACTATGTCAGAAAAAGAATTTTTTTCCACAACATCCTTTTCTTTAAATTGGAGAGATATGTTTTTAATGACCTCCACAGGACACTTGATTCAACTGGATTTGAGAGGAGATCCAGGAATTAATAATAACTGCATTAGGTACAATTCTGTGATTAACTCTTGCTCAGTCATTATCCCTCTAGGTAATTTTAAATAAATCACTTAACATACATAAGCCTCTATTTCTTGATTTATGATTAGTATATGTCATAACTATTGTATATTCTATTAAGAAACAAACTACTAGGATAGTGATATGGGACGTGATGAAACTGGAAAGCAATTCACTGCTACTGAAAGGGTGAAGGGACAGATAACAGAAAAGACAAGAATTAATGTCTCCAGGTTGTTTAGCCTGGAGAAGAGGAGGCTGAGGGGAGACCTCATTGCTCTGTATAACTACCTGAAAGGAGGTCGTAGAGAGGAGGGTGCTGGCCTCTTCTCCCAAGTGACAGGGAACAGGACGACAGGGAATGGCCTCAAGCACCGCCAGGGGAGATTTAGGCTGAATGTAAGTAAAAAAAATTCACAGAAAGGGTCATTGGGCACTGGAACAGGCTGCCCAGGGAGGTGGTTGAGTCACCTTCCCTGGAGGTGTTTAAAGGATGAGTGAACGAGGTGCTGAGGGGCATGGTTTAGTGTATGATAGGAATGGTTGGACTCAATGATCCAGTGGATCTCTTCCAACCTGGTTATTCTATGATTCTATGAATCTTGAAGCAAGAATTAATTCTTATAGTTGCTTACCTGCCTGTGAAAATGAAGCTTAACCTGATCATTGAGAATTTTTTTCCAAAAGGTAAAAAAAGAAATGTTAGCAGTTGTCTAAGAGTTGTCATCATCCGAAAAATTATATTCTCTTCATTATGACTAATAATGAGGTATTGGAGCAGAGGTGGTATAGGAATGTTGAAGGGAATGCTTCTGAAGTAATTAACTCCAAACATTCAAGGGGGGAAACACAGAGGCGATTTGAGACAGCCAACATGGCTTCACTAAGGGCAAGTCCTGCCTGACCAACATAGTAGCTTACTGTGATAGAGTGACCACAACAGTGCACAAGGGAAAAGCAATGAATGTCATCTATCTGGTCTTCCTTAAAACCTTTGACATGGTCACCCAAAACATCCTTTTCTTTAAATTGGAGAGATATGTTTTTAATGACTTTCTTTTTAATATCCAGAGCTAAATAAAAAGTCTGTCTAATGTATGCACATTTAGAATGTTCTCATCCTCTCTGTATAATCAGCACAGAGGTGAGGAGGGCACTGAGAAATCCACCCCCATAAGGCAGAGCTGTCAGACTAAGTGGTGCAGAGTCATATACTGTGCCCATACAAAAGCACTCTATGGGAACCTGTAGCTGATGTGCTGTGACTTCAGGACAATGTACCAAGGCAGGGAGACAGAAAGGCATTAAGCAGTTACACCATGCACTCCGTCTGAGGAATCTTGACAACTCAGCACACACGTGTTGAAAAATCTTTGGAGAATTAGCACTCGTTGAACTCTGCCACTCCTTAGAGGAAAGGAACTCAGAGGAAGTTGTGCTGAATTATAAAGCAGAAGCACAAGACGGGTAGGGATGGGTAGAAAGCAAACAGGCTTTCATGATTCCGAAAAGAGATTACCTGATGTTCAGACCTGGGAACAGTTTTTTTCCTTTCCAAATAGTATATTGTGATGCTGAGTGATAGTTCTCTACTTTCTTTCACTGTATCATAGGATAATAGTACTGATTGTACAACATGTACTACTGAAGGTAGTATGTGTAAGACAGGAATGATGGGGCCTTGGTACAGAACAATTAAAGACCCTTCATTGAAGAAGAAAAGTGCTGAGATTAATAGAAAAGTTCTCCTCTGACCTCCACAGGACACTTGATTCAACTGGATTTGAGAGGAGATCCAGGAATTAATAATTAACTTATTGATCTAATTTCACATATCTGTGAAATTATGTATTTATATGCATACAAATATATGATGATCCAGTACCTGGAAGCATTCCTTCCCACTGATTATTCTAATCGTATAACCCTATGCTGACTGTCTTAAGGATCTTCCTACAATTTCCTTGTCTCTGACCGCCTCTGTCCTGGAGGGGTCCTACTGCACCCTCAGTGCTGGTAGAGGGATTTAAGTGCCTTACTTTCTGGACATTACTTCCTGTGGTTAAACTCAGAAAGTCCATGAATTAGTACCAAATTTTTTGTCATGGAAGCAACATAGCTGCATCAGTTGACCACTACATAATCTAGGTGGTCCTTTTCTACAGGTCTTAAACTTGTTCCATAACAGAGGTATAAAAGTTGGCCTCAAGGCTGTTTGGGTTACTTCTCACTGCTAGATCCCTCAGTATGGACTATGGCTTTCAAATACTAACCAGAGTTGAACTAGAAATGTTCAGAAAGCTGGGCCTTTTTCTCAAGATATTTTTGCAGAAGTTAAACCCAAATCTCTTCCCTAGATTTGTGATACTAAATAGTGTTTTGAATAATTTCTCAGACTTCATTTAATACCTAAATTCACCAGTGGCCTGTTCATTTTTTAATACTCCTTCATAGGTACATCAGAATAATTACTGTTGTGATTTTACAGTACTACTCCATTTTGAGGGGCTTATTAAAAATAAACAGTACAGGGAAAGGTAATTATCATTAATAAACATCAACACAAATACACTAATAAGAGACCATTAAAAATGGAAAAATAATTACCCAAATTGTTCTTCCTGTCTTTTCGTCAGCTAAATGTGTTGATACTGACTGATTTAATTTTAGTTACCAGGCTTTATCAGAATCCCTTCTCCTATTAAGGATTTAACTTCTTTTTTCTATATAGAAGAGAAATTGGAAGTTCCAAATTGAGTTTTAGAAATTCTGCCAAAATCTCAAGATTTTCTCACTGAAATGATAGTTTCATTTATCTTTCTTCAAGCTTTTTACACTATCTAAGAGCACCTAAGCAGCTCCATGGGAATATAAGTCGGTGTGTTTCTGGGAGGAAAAAGAATGTTAATCCCCTGTTGCAGATATGTTTGGCTTTATAAACAGTGATATCATATTCTGCACTAGCACATACTTCTAGAAGTAGGAAGTAAGATTAGAAAATGAGCTCTTTAATAAATGTCTGATAAGGGCTTTTCAAACTGGCAATTACATTGTGTTTGCTTTTATTTCTGTCTTAATTGTCAAGAACTTTTTTGAGCTATATTGGGATAAATCTAGGGTAACAAAGGAAAATCAGAGAAAACTAAGTGTAAAGAACATCAAAGTAAATGAAAACAGAGTTTTCCCTGAAGACCTTAGGGTTGCTATTTATCTTTAATTGAAAGACAAAAGAAATCCCAGAATACAATCACTTGTATCAATCAAAATATTCCATAAATTCTTAGATAGGCATTCTCCTTTTCTATTCATCAAAGTAGGTAAGTAAATGCTTAAGTCTAGGCCATTAATTGAACTTAAATAAAATAAAACAAACATACTTCAGGACAGGTTGTGCTGATTAGGGGCAGACATCAGACAAGTGTTTGAAACCTTATTCTAAAAGCACAACATCAGTGGCAGCAACAGTGACAAGGCAATACCTTAACTGATGAGATTGATCAGTAGGAGGAAAAACTAGTCCTTGTGATTTCCTCCTCACGTTTAACAAGCCTATCTCAAAACAAATCCTGATGACAAAGCTGAAATCAGAACAGCTTACTTTATTTTAGAGACTAACAGAAGTTTACAGATTTTGTTACTTTGCTCTGGAACAAGTACTTAAAAGTTTTGAATGCTCAGTTGAAATGGATGACCCATGCCATCATGTGAAACATTCATCATTCACATCTTGAAGTGTTAGGCCTGTTATCAGTTAGAAGTTCCAAAGAGCTTTTGTCTCTATGCCATGTTTCTTGTTTTTATAGCTAATGAATAAGGTTCTCACAACATTTTCTTGGTCTGTTGCTAGTACCTGCATAGCTTTCTGCTGTCCAAGATGTGGAAGTAACAGGAAATTTACAATTAAAAATTAATAGAATAAAATAAGGGAAGCTCAGGTAAGGAAGTGACACTTCAGAGTTGAATTCTTGCTTTCTTATTAGTGTCATTATAAATTAAGGCTGGCCCACCTATGGAATTACAACACTTAATGGGATGCCAAGAAGATCTTCTTTGATGGAAATATATTCTAGCCAAAACTCTCAGCTTATGTGTTCAAGTATGGTTCTGTCTTGGGTTTATGTGTCAAGGTGCAGATAGCAGGAGACTGCAGGATTTGTCACTGTGAGAGAAGGCTGGGAGCTGACCTGTGCCAGACACATCTGGTTCCATATGGCTCTAACAGACACACCACAGGACACAGTTGAGCCTGTCAACAAAGCTGGTGGTGCCTTTGTGAAAACGTAGTTAGGAAAGCATAGAAAACACAGTGATGCAGTTCTGAGAGACAGGAGTGGCAAAAAATATGAGAAGAAACAACCCATGTCAGAGAAGGAAGGGGAGTATCCAGGTGCTAGAGATTCCTCTGCAGCATATTGAGAAAATCAAGATGATGCAGGTTGTCCCCTCTCAGCCTGTGGTGAGTCCAGAGTAGTAACTACAGCCCATGGAAAAGACTTTGTGCAGAAGCAGTCTATTCTTGAAGGACAAGACCCATGCTAGAACTGGAGCAGGGAAACTGAGTTGAAAGGAGCAGAAGAGTCTGTGTTATGGAATGACTTCAAGCTATGACTCCCATCCTCCCTGTGCTGCCTAGGGAGGAGGCAGAAGAGTCAGGAATGAAGGGGTAAATTTGAGCCTGAGAAGAAGTGGGCATGGATGGATGGATGGGTGGTGTTTCTAGTTTTCTCTTTGTTTCTGAACATCCTACCCTATTTTTAATTTGTAATGAATTTCTTTTTCCCATGTTGAGTCTGTGTAGCCTGTTACAGTAACTGATATGTGATATATCTGCCTTTATTTGAACCATAAGCTTTTCCATCTTCTTTTTCTCCCTTTGTCCTGTTGAGGAGGGGGAGTAATAGAGCAGCCAAGTTAGAGGCTGGCAGCCATCCAAGGTTAGAACACCTCAGGTTCCAACAAAACTACTAAAGGACTGGAGCTGTTGATTTATATTAGCTCCAGTACTGGTATCTTCTTTTCTATTACTATAAAATGAAAATACTTGTATGTACAAAATAAACAAGTACTGAACATTGCCATAGATAATCATGTTTACTTGGCAAGAAAAAGAGACAAAGAGGGAAAGACAGGGCAAGAAAACCCCCACTGTCAACATTAATCCATAGCCAAATATTTGGGAAAGTGTTTTTATATTTAGAGGCTACACTCCAATATGTTTTACATTAGGGGAATTTTATGTTCTTGTCTAATTACTACTCCATATAACATAGGTTATACTGGGCTCCTTGGTACTGAGAAGCAATCCTCTTGGGTTTGCAAATCTGTAAGATCTGAATAGTGTTAACAGCTTTTCCATTTTGGTAGTGTAGTTTATCCTTGGAAAACCCATATGGCACTTTCATTTAAAAATTAGAAACACATATCTTCCAAATAAACAAATAGCTATTTTGATTAGAATACAATATTTTAAACTCCATCAGATGCATCAATTTGTTCTGAAACTTGAATGCAAATTTAAGAATTCTATCCCATATGACTAGAAAATATTTAACTGTTGAAAAGAACACCTTTTTCTGTCTACCAAATCAAAGAAGATGGCGCTACTTGTGCTAAAGAAGGTGATATTACTAAGTGTGATATCAGAGGAACCTCTTCAAAATCTGCAGTGTGTAAATAAATACAGTCTTTACAGACAATAAGCTTCTTGCCCAGAGAAATGTTATTTCTGAAACAGGAAGTCTGAGCTGATAAATCAATAAATCACAAAATCACAGAGTGACGGAATACCAGGTTGGAAGGGACCTCAGAAGTCATCTGATACAATGTTTTCGGTAATACATTGTTTAAATGAAGTGGTTCAGAACCCTATCAAGCTGAGCCTTACAAATGTCCAGTGTAGTGGAATCGACCACTCCCCTGGGGAGATTATTCCTATGTTTAACTGTTCTCAGGGTGAAAATTTTCTTCTGGAATCCAACCAGAATCTCCTCAGGAGAAACTTATGCCCATTAGTCCTTTCCATGTGATTCCTCATAAAAAGTGAGCCTCCATCCTTTTGGTAGACACCTTTTATGTACTGGTACATGGTAATAAGGTCTCCTCGAAGCCTTCAGTTCTCAAGGCTGAACAAAATCTATTCTCTCAGCCCTACTTCATATGGAAGGTTTCCCAGTCCTCTAATGATCTTAGTAGCCCTTTTCTGGACCCTCTCCAGCCTGTCTTCATCTTTTTTGTATAGTGGGGATTAAAATCAGATGTAGTACTCCAGATGCAGCCTGACAAGCGCTGAGTAGAGTGGGATAATGACTTATTTATCTCTGCTGATCACAATCTTTTTTTGATGCAACCCAGCATCCTTTTGGCCTTCTTTGCTGCAAAAGCACACTGTTTACTCATGTTTAGTGTGTTGTCCACCAAGACCCCCAGGTTCTTCTCCACAGAGCTGCTTTCCAGTCAAGTGGAACCCATTCTGAGCTGCACACCAGATATTTTATACCCAGGTGCAAGACCTTACGTTTATCTGCATTGAACTTTGTAAGGTACCCGCTAGCCCACTCTTTCAGCTTGTCCATGATTTCAAAGATAGATTTCAAGAAATATGCAAGCAGAGAGACCCAGAAGAACATATGACACTACAGCTCGTTCCACATGTACATAATTATTTGTTAAAGATCTTTATCAATAATACAAAAATAATTAAACTGGAAAAATAAACCCATAGAAGCAAATTATATGGAGTAGTAATTAGACAAGAACGTAAAATTTATTTCTTAATGTAAATAATTCAATGTAGAAATACCTATTCCATTTGATAAAGCTTTTATAATTTCTGTTCCTAGGCTTATCTGAGTTAATTTTGTTAGACATTGCTTTTGCTACTGCAATGATTAGTACTTTTTGAAGACTATCGTACCTAGTACTTTGCTGGATCTGTTTCCAAATTTCCTTCTTTGTGCTGTAGATTATACAAATCATTGTATAAAGCTATATGGAAGCAGCCAATTTGTGCATCAGATTTATAATTAATTTTCAAGGTTAGCAGAGGTTTCATCCATATAGTTCATGGTTCTAATGTGGATTTTCGTAATTCTTTATGGAGAACAGAAGAAGTGTATGTGTCAAAGTCTTCATCAATGCATACGTCTAAGGGATTTGTTTTATTTTTTGTAATTCTTTTTAATATAGTTTCAATACTTACTTGAGGTTTGCTCACATCTGTTAACTGCTGTTAATTTGATTGTGTAAAATTTCACTCCCACTGAAATGTAGCATAATTCGACTGTTGTTAAGCTCTAAAGAACTATCTTATTTTCCTCTCTCAAATTGTCTCATGAATCACTGGTAGAAGTTAGACATTAGAAGTTTTCTGAGTGTATTATTTTATCTAGTTTTCCAAATCAACTGTTGACAACTTACAGTCATCTATAGGCCACAAGTTCTCCATAAGTTCAACTTTGGATATCACTATAATATAATAAGTAATCTGCTTGCTATAAAGTATTCTGTAAATTCACCAGTTTCTCACAAAAAAAAAAAAACCAAAAAGAAGAAAAAACACACACATTCTTAACATTTTGTGATAAGAACTAAGCATTTTTTCAAACCTGCTTAAGAAATCTTCTTGAGCGTTCATGTAGAAAAAAAATAATTTCCTCTCTCCTTTTTTGCAGGCTTTAAATCCAGGTATACACCAAAAACCTCTAGCCCATGAAACTGTCTCAATATTTTCCTCTTTCTGAGCTCCTTACTTTCTTTTCTCACACCTAAAAATTTCAACTTACCTGGAATTCTGGTATGTAGGTCCTAAGGTCTCACCTCAGGCTTCAGCCTTCTGTGCTGAGTTCTCTCAGATTTTAGAAGGAGAGGTTTTATTTGCTTCAATGTTCTAAATAGAAAGCCCACAAAATCAGAATGAAAGAATACTACAGCACGGGTAACCTTTCTTTACACACAATGGATAAGGATGCTACAGGGTGGAACGTAGGTAAAGAGGTTTCTCTATGTCTATACATCAATGGAAATGGCTAATCCAAGATTTGACTTCTATTTTGCTTGAAATTCTAGGTGAACAGAATATGTCACAAAAGCACATCCAACAAAATAGTTGGAAAGACCTGTACATCTGTCAGTAGATAAACTCAAACACCTGCAGCAATTCAGAGCCAAGTACTGAACCTTTATCTCAGCACAGGTAGTCTGAGAAATCACAGAGAAGTGCCAACATCAATGTGATGATGATTATTCAGAAATTAATTTTATATTTGTGTTTGTTTTATTTTGAGCAATAAAAGAATGATTGATAAGGTCTGATGAAATTCTTTTCACTGCTGGGTCAGATTTATATTGGTGAAATTAAATTTTCCAGTTTTTGTATTGCAGATACATAAGGGCTTCAGAAAAGGCAGAAACGAGGGACAGAACAGGTGAATAATTTTCAGAAGAAAATCCTGCCCTTGTTCCATACTTTACAGACTCATAGACTAGAATCATAGAGTTGCTTGGTTGGAAAAGACCTTTGAGATCAGCAAATCCAACTGTACCTGTCAACTATTAAACCATATCCTTGAACACTTTCTCTACCCATCTTTTAAGTACCTCCAGGGATGGTGGCTCAATCACTACCCTAGGAGGCCTGATAAATCCTTCAGTGAAGAAATTTTTCCTGGTGTTCCAATCTGAATATCACCTGGCACAACTTGAGGCTGTTTCCCCTTATCCCATTGCCTATCCTTTGGGAGAAGAGACCAACACCCACCTTGCTACAACCTTCTTTCAGGTAGTTGTAGACAGTGATAAGGTCTCCCCTCAGCCTTCTTTTCTCTAGGCTAAACAACTCCAGTTCCCACAGACACTCCTCATAAGGCTTGCTCTCCAGTCCCTTCACCAGCTTCATTGCCTTCCTCTGGACACACTCCAGAGCCTTAATGGCTTTCTTGTAGTGATGGGCCCAAAACCTATCCAAAAGAATAGACTAAATGAAGAAATGTAAATAAAATTTAATTTAAAGATGAAAAAAAAATACCAGAATAGGGAAGTGAGGACTAAAGAACCTGCAGGTCAGTGGCTACATTCAGGACTACAAAGTGTTTATAAGTCTGCTTTAACTCCATGGGAAGGTTAATTTTGCTAGTATCCACAACACACTCATATTAAAACCTTTTCACACATATAGTATGGTAAGTATTTTGGCCTGAGATTAACATTTGCAGTGGCGTATTTCTTAAAGTTTTGAAACAAAAAAATGTAGATATTCTTTCTTCCTCATATCAACACAAACACACACACAAGCCCTATTCTTCTTCCTTTGTTTCTTTTTGCCTCTACCACATAAACAGCTAAATGTCACAACATATGGGCAATCAATTATCATTTTAGTTCCCTTTCTCATGTCACTAATGTTAGTCTCAGCAAAAGGAAAATTACGAATACTTCAATGGAAAAAATATCAGTCTGCCAACTTTTCAAAATATTCTGTGTTGTCCCATTCAGTTTGGTATACAGTGTGCCTCACAGCACATAAAAATCCTCGTGAAATGTATTTAAAAGAAAAAATATTTGCAAAACGATTGTCCATCAGTGAGGTGCTGCTCATAATTTGAAAAGGAACTCTTTAAAATCTTTCCACCTAAGCTAGAAAAAAAGCAGAAAATCTTAGACAAGCAATATTTGTCATTCTTGCATTGTAGCAAATGCCATGCATTAGCAATAAGTTCCAGAGTTCACGAAGAGTTTTGATTATTTTTTAATCTAAGACGAGGCCTTCGTCTTCTCACTAGCTGCTGTAAACATACTCTTTGTGTGAATATAATTTATTTGCATTTGTTTATTTAGGCTGGAGAAAGATAAAACATAAATTATTCATAGGATCAGCCTGGATTTTGTAAGCAATAAGGGCTGGAGAAGGGACAAAACTTACATAGACGGTTAAGGTCTTTTTCTACCCATTTTTCTGAGACACTTCTATAAAACTGCCTCATTTTAATGGAGAGTATGTGTATGAGGAGTGTGAGGACTTCACCTTCTCCACAGTTTCCAGCTGCGGGAGTCCAGTGGCTTGGTTTTGGCTTGGTTTGTATTGTCTTTCACTTGTCTACATTTCTAGGGCCCTTCCTGGTAGGAATACTTGGGTTTCCTCTCCACTCCTCTCCTCTCATTCCTCTTCTCCTTCAAAGAGAAAGTTTGATGGCACCAATACAGGGATCACACTGAACCCTCCGCTGCTCAAGGCACCTAGTATCATTACATTGTTGTAAGAAATATTTATAAAGCCTTGTGCTTCTATGAATGCAGGAGTGTTTTTCAGTAATCACACGCACTGGAGAGAAACTTAAAAATTAGCAGAGATACAGTTTCATAAATGAAGACAATTCACACTGAGAAACTTCATCGATATTCACATTCGGCAAAGAAATTTCTGTAGAGCATCAATGCAAATGTCAGGTGTTTAAACTGGGTGTCTTATTAATTTCTGATGATGTGGCTTAAGATTTTAACAAAGATTTGGCCATAGCAGGACCTCAAAGTGCCTCAGGATTCTGATGTGAGGAGCAAAAGAACTTGATTGGGAATTTTCAAGGTTGCTTCAGTTGAATACCACTTCATACATTGTGATACACTTTTTAGGTGACAAAATTTTGATACAGATTTTTGTCTAACATCCTTGAAAAATGATGGAAAGAAAATGGCTGTGCTGTCTCCTATTCCTATCTGTAATTTACCTTCTACTGGAGCAATTAGGGCACTCACCTGGAGGAAGGAGGAAGGAGGAAGGCTGGTGAAAGAACTGCACAGGCAGAAATGAAATAAAAGGTGAAAGAATTTCAATGGTGGGAAACAAGGGAGCACTATAAAAAACCAGTATGAGGTTATAGTCAGTTGCTATTGTTGAAGTTTCTTCATTTAATGTGTATTATCTTAATATGAGCAGGATAGGTACTGAAGTTAAACTCCCCCAGTTATCCCTTTAATATGATGGGAACTACTGATATGTGTATAGAAGTTGGGCTTTTCAAACTCCACCTGCATCAGCTGGCTTTTGAAAGGCCAAAAAATTGCATAGCTTTCGAAGAATTGCTTAGGTGGCTATCTTGAAAGAGGAAATCAGGGTTAGGTATCTCCAGAGGAAAGTCCCAAGGGCATGACTACACCACACATCACAGCATCATACTGAACCTGAAGCATTGCAGCTGTGTAAACTGAGAGCCAAGTTAATTAACTGGCATGTTTGCACTGCTTCCCTGATCCAAATGATTATCTTTCAGTGGCGTATCACTTTACTCTAAAAAAACCCCAACTTCTTCAGAGCTGGTTCTGTGATCCTTAGCTAAACCCTGTATTACGCAGCAGAAATGTGTCTTGTTTCCGTAAGACAGGTTGGGAGTGAGCCAGCGTGCCTCACTGCACCAATTGCCCTCTACAGAGACTCACTCACTCTACTGGCCTTTCTGATTCATTTTTCCCATACATTGTGCAGAAAAACTAAAACCCCTAACATGGTCCATATTTCCAGATTCACAAGGTCTGGCACTTTCAAAATGAACACTACACTGTTCTGCAGTCTTTGGGTATCTAATCCAGAAACTGCCCTGAAGACTACTATTGTTGCTGTTTTCAGAAAAAAAAGGAACATTTTAAAAATATGTAGGAGCTACTTTTGCATCTCTTTAGGTTGGGAAATGATGTAATAGCATAATCAGACTTTTATGTTAAATCATTACTTCTCTTAATTTTTTTATATGGTGACAGTAGTTGCAGTACATACAACTGCACACTGTCAGATTCAAAGACATTTCTTTTTTAAATAACTAATTGCACCTCATCAACTCATCACAAAATACTATAAAATTTTCAAATATTCTCCTTGTTCTTTTCTCCATTTTTTTCCAGACAGCATTCCTATAAAGAAATTGATAAGGTTCACCTCATCTATGAAAATATATGCCAGCCTACTAAATTCTCAGTCTGCTCAGTTGTTCATTTTGTCACATTTATTTAAGATCACACCATCCTGCAAAAGGTAAATATAAAAATAAATACATAAATATCCTAGCAAAGGATGAATGTAAGCAATAAGTTACAGCCTTGCCATTCATAGTGAACAAAGTTTCAGTTCTAGGAAGGTATTAGCAAACTCAGCATTAATGATCTTTATCTTCTTTATGTGGATTTTGAAACACTTGTCAGAGCATGAGACAGAAAGTCCATCTATAGGGATATACCTAACACAGTGCTTTAGGTCCATATTATAGGAATCTGTAAGTAATGTGAAGATGTCCAAATTGAAATTTTTGGTTTTGGCATGTTCAGTTATGGTCTGTTATGAAAAACATTTATTTAAGGAATTTAGTGAATTCATTCAATTAATACTTTTACTAGGATTGGGTCTGTACTGAATGATAGCGCTCACTTACAGCTCTCACTGAAGGGAATGTATAAAAAGCAAATGCAAACAAAAAGTAAATGATTACATCTAATTAACAAATGATATTAAAAGCTTGAGCTACAAAAAAAAAAAAGTGTGAATAAAATCATAAAATATTGCTTCCATAAAGCAACCAACACTGTAAACCATTTGTCAGGCTATTGAAATGAAGTAGTTAGCTGCAAAATAACAACATAATGAGTGGCAAAATAAGTGCAGTTCTGCTAACAAGAGGCAACACTAAGTAAATTTGTAATAACGATGATGGAGAGTTTTCCCAGAGGCAGTACAGTGTGAGGTCAAACAATATTAAACTTTTTTAGTTGAAAACGATTTTCAAGTATTTACAAAAGGAATTCAAAACATGACTCCAAACAATGGAAGGTGTTATCTAAAAAGGAGTGTACGTTGTGTTAGCTTGACAGGAATCGTATATACAGAGGAAGGAGATAAAAATGCATTTCTATTTTTAGCACTGATTTATACCAACACAGGTCTAGGGAGCCTATAGGAACAGTAGAAGCCTTGAAGTCTTTTCGTTAAACTTCACTGGAAGTGAATCTGATTCTTTGCATATATATCTGAGAAAAGTTCAACACTATTAAGAAAATAACTTCTTCATCAACGACAATGTCTTAAATATCTATCTTTGTGATAAAGTTTAAGTTTTGAAGCAGTAAGACATCTTTGTGCCTGGGATTTCAATTTTTGAGAAGACATATTTCACCTTTCTAGTGAGCTGTAATGATGAGACAGAATATGTAACAAATCATATAGCTTAATAATGGGCAACTGATGAAATAATTATGTTTACTCAAGATTTTACTGTGCATTTGGAGAAACTGGATGCTGCCTCTACAGCATTTCACCAACTCAGGTTTATTTTCAATTTAGGAGCAAGTACTTATGTATTGCTCATATATTGCTGCATAATTTCTTAAATATATCACATGAGTATTGAAGGAAAAAGCTAGATGGAATAATCATCCAGCATTTCAGCTGAAACTTTTTAAAGTTAGTGAACATTGTATCATTTGCTTTGAAGATTGTTGATCTTAATAAACAAAAAAATGAGCTAAATGAGGCATTGTTGCATGCTTTACAAAGACGCAACTCTGTGTGGGCTTGTTTTTTTTTTTGAGTTCATCAATCAGATTTTTTTTCTATATTGTTGAATATTTACCTAAACAAAGTATAAAAATCATCTGTGGCCTGGCTACAATCAGAATGACTTTGCTTGTTATTTTTTATTACAAAGTGTAAGGAAATCTCATGTATGGCAATACAATGTTCAAAGGCTCCATTTTAGAAGTCCATTTCTTAAGTCAAATTAAGTCACAAGAATAACACTTTAACTTGGAATATATTCCACATTTTATATCTTAAATCACTAGGCTCTGAGTTATTTATCTGCTAGTTTCATCATGGAAGTGGAAACTCCCATGGCCTGAGATGCATTTTAAATTCCCCAGGTGAATGTTATGCCTTTCCACATATACAACTGATGAACATATTTGTTGGCTAGTATGCTCATATTCATCTGCCAAATGGCCTCGTGCCTGCTGACATATTGGTCAGACACATGTCTTTGTGTATAAGTGCCAAGAAAATTTCTAACGCTTGCATGCTGTATCTTCTAAAGGAAGTAGCACTGAGATAATTTCACTACATATGCCTTTTCCTTTTAGCTTTGCTGCCTGTATTTAGATGAATTCCCCAATCAGCGAAGATGTACAACAAAAAGGAAAGTGAGGAGTTTGCTGATATTTGTGGCTTTTTATATTATAAGTAGCAGCTTCTTCAGGACCTTTGACAGCAGCATATGCAGTTACATCGGTGAGGCAACAGTGATACTCCAGTTCTCGGCACAAGTAACATCAGCTTGAATGGCTGAGTAAAACAGAGTAGAATATGGACTGGGAAGACCTACTTCAGCAGATAGCAGTGTTCCAACAGGATGGGAAATAAATTAAGCAAAGTTGGTACAAAAATGGTTCCTGGAAAAAAAATCACCACAGAAAAGGAAAAAAGAATACAACCTAGAGAAGCTACTTCCATTTGGCAGAGAGCTTTCACTTTTGTAAGCAATTTTGTGTTGACACACTTTTAAATTTTTTAAAATGTTGGTATGTAGTCTACTAAGGTCTGGAAGTAAAATTTAAGAAAAAGTGAGATTTACAAGATTTTTTGGAAGGAATAGTAAGCAATATAAAAATTCTCATGATAAATCTTCATACTTCTGAAATTGTGAGATCAGTTTTATTTCAGAATAGCTGATACTTGTATAAGCATAAAAAATATGTATGATTGATCTGATTTGAACCTTTTGAGATTCATCCTTCACCAGCATGAACTGATCTTAATTGGAGTGCTTCCTGAGATTTAAAAAGGAGTTATTTGTTGGTATGTATGTCACCGAAATTGCGGAAGAAGAGCTGTTTCAGCATAAAGAAGACAGATCTATAAAAAAAATATCGGTAGAGGTACTTCTATTAAAAAACCAAAGCATTTTCTATGATATTTTTATAAATTAATTATATTTCTATATATTAATGATGTGAAATACAGAACTTTACATTTGTTTTAAAGTGTGAAAATGTCCTATTAAAACAAATAGCAAAAACTTGAGCATTGAATAGCTGAAATTAAATGTGCCAATCCACAATATAAAATTGAAAATCAAGGACTACAATACATGAAACTAAAAACAAAGTGAATTTCACCAATTTTTGTACAACAGCATTAAAACTGATCCTGGAGAGACTAGCTATCTAAACTCTGTCCTGGTGAACGAATATAGGGAAAAAACAGTGGCAGAGCTGCCTTCCCAACCACCACACTGCATGTTGCCCCAGAGATTAAAGAACCTCAGTTTCAGCTTCTGAAAAAGTCCTTTAGCCACTGCTGTCAAACTTATCTGTTGAAGCGTCTCAGCATTGTGAGGTACTTGTCAGACATAATATAGTAAGAAGTGCAAAGCAAAGGGGCCTTTGTACCTGTGTGAAGCTCAAAGAGGAATTTGTCACGAACCAATTGTGAAAGTTGTTTTGGAGATCTGTGGTATTACCTACTTTTTAATACCATTTGTGAAATAGGATAAGACAGAAATATAGCAGTAATTAGCTAATTAGAACACATGGTGTGTGGGCTTGAGAAGGCAGCAATATTGTCTAGCAGAGAGCAACCAATGAAGCCGCGTGACTAACTTTTGTAAGATATTTGCCTATGTGGGTCAGCAACCCCCTCACACCACATCCCCCACCTGGTGTTTAGTACAACTGGTTAGATTTTACGTGTTTTGGGCTTTCCTTTATTTCTTCCCCACCCTAAACATGAAGTACTGGAGAGATGAAAAGCTTTGCCAAAAGATTCTCAGGCTCTGGTTTCCTGATTTCTTATGATAAAATTCACAACAACATTGAAATTAAAGGGTGGATACAGATATGAATAGGTTTTGAGGAGGTTTGAAGGACATATGCTGTGCAGCTCCCCTTTAGTGGGATCTAGAGGGCAAGGAGCTGGAAAACCCTAAGAGTCTTTCTGATAAATCCAGCTTTGTAAGCCAAGAGCTCATGGCTGCTTTCAGGTAATTGCTAAATTTGGGGGAAGTTGAAGTAAAAGCAAATAAAGGGAAGGAGTCAGACAGAAACAACCTATTGTCACTGACTTAAATGAGGGCAAAAAATCAAGGAAGACCTAGCTATTCATTAGGCTTTTTTTCACTGAAATTGCTCACCTTTTAAAACCATATTCCTGTTAAATCAGCAAATATCGTTATTTTGAATGACATTCCAGTGCCTGGGTAATTGTTTAAAATATGTCAAGGCAAACTGGTAATTACTAGTCTTTCTTGTTCTGTTTCCTGGAAAGAGTAAAGTCTATCAGTCATGACAGCTCCTGCCCCTCACTGAGCCCATTAGCTCTGAGAACAACAAGCTAACTCAAAATGTGAAGACGGCTACTATAGTACAATCAATGAACATAAGTAAAATACCACTTGCCTCAATCAAGGAACCTGGTATTTCTGTAAGAGAAAATGAGTTTGTTCCAGAATCTTGCCTATCATCCCAGTTTTTAAAACACTTTAATTAAAGTATGCCTATAGTAAGGCATACCTTTATTAATAAGGACTATTAAAGCACGAACACCGTTTGAAAGGCAGATATAAGATTGAAGAAGTACTTATTGTGCTGAGAAGTCTTACTTTCCTTAGCACATGAAGCTCTCAGTGTGTGCATCCAACAAGAGCAATGTCTCAACTCTTTCAAGACTGTTACTAAAGACAGTTTGCTACCATTAGCAGAAAAACAGGCCAAGGCAAAGCCACAATCTATACATTTCTGTAATAAAAATAACATTACTAAAAACTAGCCAGCTAGCTGTTAGAAATGTAGGAAAGGGAAAATATGAGAAGGATTTGAAAATAAAAAAAATGTTAAATTCTATTTAACTAAACCGAAATCTTTTAAATTTCTTCTTTTAGATGGTTACATCATAAATGCATACATCTCCCTCCCAGTAACTATTATTGGTATGGGCATATTCCTCCTTTTAAACTACTAGGGATATCTTATTCATCACCTTCTCTGGATGAAAAGCACCAAAACTATTTCCAATTTACATTTTTTCCTGCCTTATTTACTAATTTATATTTTTCTTTATCTTACTTGGGTATTTTCAGTGATTTTGTTTGCATACACTGTCCAAAAGTTTTGGATTTTTACAGCCATAAGTAGATTCTTATTTCCAATATAAATTTGTGATACTGTCCTTTTATGGATTGGACTAAACATGCATCTGAACGTAAGTACAGAAGAAATCATAATTTCTCTTCTGGTTCAGCATTTCAGGAGCTATTTGTTTTCCAGTTCAACAAAAGCAGCCCAAACCACTGGGTTTTTTTGGCAACATTCCTATTACAGAGCTTTTTAATCTGTGAACAACAAGCAACAGGAAACAAAGCAACCACTGTGTTTTCATGTTGTTGTCTTCCTTACCCCTCATTTTGGCTACTAGTCAACAGACCATTGTTCACTTCAGTTATTAAAGAATCTGTTTTTGGAGGCTCTGACATAATTAGAGTTGGCTTTCCTAAAAATTCTGTATTAGTCTATGGTCAGTACAATTCAATGGTTTACCTATGCTAGGATGTAACTTGCTAACTCCTGTATACTACTTACTGTCTGATCCACCTCTAAAGCTAATTAATCCCTTGAATTATGGACGAATACCTGGCTCTGTGGCTTGTTCTCTAAGAAGCCTTACTGGGAATGGCTACTATAAGGGGTTTGCATCTGTTCAGAATGGCTCAAAGACCTGAAAAGCCTCATAGAACACAGTTATATGTCATATATGATGTGTAAAAGTGTTTTCAAACTTTTATACCTGTACACTTAAAAAGACATGTTGGATACTAACACTGACCAAGTGGTATCACAGATGACTAATGGACCATCAGGTAGCAAAAAAACGTAAGAGAGAATACAACTGCATTTGAAAAAAAGAAAAAAAATAATCAGAGGAGAAGGCAAGACTTCCACTTGAAGTCAACATGTGACATATGCATTTACTAAATTGTTCTTTCTGATTTGAGAATTCAAATTAAGAAAAATTCCACACTGTTAATGAAAATTTTATGACTCTGAACAGCCTTAATGGCTCAAAGCTTGCTTTATTTAGTTATGTAGGAAATAATCATGCTTCTTTCTTGGTTTCTTGAACTTGTAGAAGGTAAAAAGATCTTTATATTCTAACCACTTTGGCTCTGCAAGTTTTGTTATAGGTAAGTTTACTCAGGTAGTTCATGAAAATTTTATCACCTTCTTTTTTTTGTGCTGATAGGAATTATTAATTCACATTGCTGTTTTTTTAACATTTTAGAGATTCAGACCTTCAAGTTCTTTATATAGTTCTTTTTAAGAAATTCCCATGTTACCGTATCTACGTATTCCTTTAGCCCATGCAACTAGCCCAGTAGCTGAATAAACTCCTCAGAGGTGATGAGTTCAACACAAGGCTGTTCCTCCTTCCATGAGAGGACTGATCTGACTTTTCGTGTTACAAAATTCCCCTAGACATTCTCAACAGCAAGAATCTTCTCTCTATGTCTGCATGAAGTACTGCACAGCTCAGTAACTGCCAGGAATTAATGTGATACTTTAACAGCCATCTAAATCCAATGATTCAAGAAGGCCAAATGTGCAAACTTAAACAGGTTAACACAGCACCTCTTTGATATATCTGATAGGTGTCTTTTAGTTAAGTGTTGGAATCTCAAATACATCCGCAGTGGAGACATAGAACTGATTTATAGGATATATATTTGTTTAATTGATGGGTCATACGACAGAGCTGTGGGATGAAACCAGGGAAAGCAGAATTTAAGAGAAACTTATAAAACAACCTGCAAAAGGTTAGAACTGTCTTCTGCAAGTCCCTTCAAAATAGAATAACCCGCTCTCCTTTAAAGCTGATGACTCCTAGTTGTGTGAAAAATCAGTTAATTGGTCCTTTCAGGTAATAACTGATGATGACAAGAGCACAGAGCATGAAACTTCTTAACCATTCCTTGAGTGCCAATACTAGCGTTACAACAGCTTCTTCCTAACTTGTCCAGTGTCATCAAATTTCACTTTTATCCTCATCCTCTCATTCCCTGGAGGTATTTAAAAGGAATGCAGATGTGTCACTTAGGAACATGGTTTAATGGTGGAATTGGCAGTATTAGATTTGCAGTTGGACTCAATGATCTTAAGGGTCTTTTCCAACCTAAATTATTCTATAATTCTATCATTGTAGTGAATTGTACCTCAAAGATAAATTCAGACACTGGACCTCAGTACAGGGGAAAGTCATGGAGCAGGTGATCTTGAGTGCTATCAAGAAGCACTTGCAAGAGAACCGAGTGATCAGGCCCAGTCAACACGGGTTCACAAAAGGCAGGTCTTGCCAGAGTAACCTGATCACCTTCTGTGACCGAGTGACTAGATTCTTGGACAAGGGAAAGGCTGTGGATGTATCTTCCTGGACTTCAGTAAAGCCTTTGACACAGTTTCTCACAGCATTCTGCTTCGGAAACTGTCAGCCTCTGGCCTGGACAGGCGCACACTCTCCTGGGTGAAAAACTGGTTGAATGACCGGGCCCAGAGAGTGGTGGGAAATGGTTTTAAATCCAGCTGGAGCCCAGTGACAAGTGGGGTTCCCCAGGGCTCAGTGCTAGGTCCAGTCCTGTTCAATGTCTTTATCAATGACCTGGATGAAGGCATCGAGTGCTCCTTTAGCAAATTTGTGGACGACACTAAGCTGGGTGGAAGTGTGGATCTGCTGGAGGGTCGCAAGGCTCTACAAAGGGATCTGAACAGGTTGGACTGCTGGGCTGAGTCCAATGGCATGAGGTTTAACAAGGCCAAACGCCGAGTCCTGCACTTGGGGCACAACAACCCTGTGCAGTGCTACTGACTAGGAGAAACCTGGCTGGAAAGCTGCCAGGAGGAGAAGGACCTGGGGGTGTTGGTTGACAGCTGACTGAACATGAGCCAGCAGTGTGCCCAGGTGGCCAAGAAGGCCAATGGCATCTTGGCCTGTATCAGAAATGGCGTGACCAGCAGGTCCAGGGAGGTTATTCTCCCTCTGTACTCGGCACTGGTGAGACCACACCTCGAATATTGTGTTCAGTTCTGGGCCCTTCATCACAAGAAGGATGTTGAGGCTCTGGAGCGAGTCCAGAGAAGAGAGACAAAGTTGGTGAAGGGGCTGGAGAACAGACCTTATGAGAAGCGACTGAGAAAGCTGGGGTTGTTCAGCCTGGAGAAGAGGAGGCTGAGGGGAGACCTTATTACTCTCTACAAATACCTGAAGGGAGGTTGTGGAGAGGAGGGAGCTGGCCTCTTCTGCCAAGTGACAGGGGACAGGATGAGAGGGAATGGCCTCAAGCTCCACCAGGGGAGATTCAGGCTTGAGATAAGGAAAAAATTCTTCACGGAAAGGGTCATTAGGCATTGGAACAGTCTGCCCAGGGAGGTGTTTGACTGGCCGTCCCTGGAGGTGTTTAAGGTGAGGGTGGATGAGGTGCTTAGGGCCATGGTTTAGATATTGGTGGGAATGTTTGGACTAGATGATCCGGTGGGTCTCTTCCAACCTGGTTATTCTATACAGAATACAATGCCTAGAGGGTGCTTTTTCACAGAATAACCAGGTTGGAAGAAACCTTCCACCATATGAAGCATTTCCCGCACCCAAGCACAGCTTCTACAGGTGGAGCCAGTGCCAAAGGCATGAGCCACTATGGGAGGGAGGCACTGTCTGCAGCCCAGGGTTTGGGTCGCTCTATGTGCCCATCGGGGCTCCGTCTGGGTGGCAGCCTCCATCACCATTGGTGCGGCCTTATTCTTTTGTTGGATGTCCACCATTTTCCTCAATCCCTTCTGACCGTGCTCCAGCCCCTCCCTGCTCACCCTGCCCGCTCGAACTGCCGCTCAAACTGCCTTGTTTAATGTGCCCCACACCCCTTCCCCTATGCTCCCTAAGGGCCGTTTAAATCCCCTGTGGTAGCTCCATGGACCTCCCCCTCCCATCAGTTGGGGTTGGAAGGGACGCTACACTCCTACCAAATACAATAGCTTCATTATTCTAGTCTCATGTGCTGATTTTAATTTTTTATTTATTTAAAATACATACTCTGTTTTAACTGCCTATAGACAGACTGACATTGGCTTTCATGATCATTTTAAATGTCGTGGAAGATGTTTGTTCTAGCTTAATTCCTTACATAATTGGGGATATTAAAAGATTTAATACTCAACAGTCCTTGTAGTCATTTCACAGAAGCAAAAAGGAGAAATAATAAGAATTGCTGTACTTTCAGCCATCAGCTTCTTTAGTATCAGCTAGGTCATCACAACTGATAAAGGAAAAAGATTAAAAATACCTAAAAGAGATTCTCAGAAGACTTAGCAGAATGATGGATGGAATAAAAAATTTCAAAACTCCTAAAGTTCTGAGCTACTAATATGTTCAGTACTGAGTGGAGGAATTAGAAACATTATGTTGTTTTAATATTCTAGCTTTGTTTCCTCAGGAAAAAAAAAATCAGTTTCAGATTTACTTTGGTATCTTAGAAGGGTGAAGCTATGTCACTTTCAGAAAGAAGCCTTAAAACTTGATTAGCTTCAGCAATTGTAAGTCAATAAACACTGTTAAATTGTGCTCTGTGCTGCTGTAAATAATCTTTTAAAACGTATGTTTAAGACATCTCTAATTACATGACAGAACTCAAAGTAGCTTTGGGGATCTATCTACCACCTTGTCTATTTTTCTTGGGATCAGAAAAATCCAGGTGGAAACTGTATTAAGATAGACTGGGGAAAAGTAAACTCTTTAAGGTTTTGAACAGCTGTGTAGTGGGAAAATACCAATTATTTTCACTCATCATTATATCTCTCACCCATAGCTATGGAAATTTCATGACAGGTGGTTGGTTACATCTTCTTATAATCAGATACAAGACTACTTGTGAATAACATAGTAATAGTTTAAAGATCGAAAAAGTTTTGAATTCAAAGTCCAATTGTGTTTATAAATATTTATCAACAAAAGCTTACTAGGGTCTTTGAAAGCAGGCTACTGTCAGCATAAGCAGAGTGAATGGCTTTGTGTAATCCATATGTGGAAGCATCATTTCCTCAAAAAAAACCCCCGAAAGATGTACAATCCAGAACAGTTTCTGAGGTACTAGGCTAAAATATCACTACAGCAGAAAGCCTTAAATCCACGAAGATCAGGAAAAAAGCTGGATTGTTCTCTGTCTCTACTCTGCCTGGATCATTCAGATGTTATTAGCCAGCATTTCCAAAAATGCTACAAAAAGTAAATGAAATTAACCACAGTAAAAAGGTTATCAATGTAGACAATGGCAGAGAGAAACATTCCTTGTAACAAAGAAGCTGCCTGTAAAATTGAAAGAAACTAAAGATCAAAATCTGACCTTAAAAGCTTTGTTTTATCCAATTAATATGGTTTGTAGTTCTGAGTTTGGTTTGGTTCCTGATAAAACTTCTTAAGTACCTACAAAATTCTCAACTATCATATAATGATAGAGTGTTTGAAAGAGCAGTGAAATGTGGGGAAAAGTATTCAGCTTAACAATATTAGCTGTCTCCATAATGTCAAGGGAGTTCTTATGTTCTTTTGACATTTTAATTGGGAAGAATTGTTCATTAGACATAATTTGAATATACTTATGAATGGCAAAATTCCAGTGGAAAAAAAAATCTAATATTGAAGAATAAACGAGGAAGATAATAAATTCAGAACAGAAACGTGCTTGACAAGAAAATCCCAGTCAATTTTAAAAAATATTAAAAAGACCATGCATTTCCAGTGAAATAGCCGAACCATGTGGTTTAATGATATGCATATAGTAAATCACTAAAGAAACTGTGATAAAAAATCATAAGACAATGACCATATAGCTACAGGATAAATCCATTATATAAAAAAGATGTAGCACAAAATCACCATTAATATATTATGTGGTCAGGGGAAGAGGTAAAAGGAGCCTTAAAGACAAGAACTGATGTTTCTATAATTCAAAAAAGGAACTACGTACAAGCCAAAGGTATTTACCCTGAATGGTAAAGGCAAGAGCTATATGTAAGGAAGTGTTATATATTTATCTGAAAAAAAGATTATTGGTCAAATATTAGAGATCTTGATGTGCTAGCAGAAAGGAATCTATCACATTCATAAAAATAATGGAATGTGGATGGAAGAATAACTGCAATTCCCTGGAAAATTCAAGGTTGCAGAATGGAAAGTGGAACATTCCTCCTCCATGTGGAAAAAGACTTCAGGTGAACTTTTTGACCCACTAACACTAATGATATTGTTGCAGAACCTGACCTGCAGCTTTGCCAACGGGTGACCAAACATTTTTGCATGTTATGTAACTTTATAAGCCTAAAAAAAGACCAAGAATAAATATTTTAATTCCCATAATTCCATGGTATAGGAATCAGACAGACTATAAATGTTTCATTATTCTTTGTTTCAGTCCCCTACCACCATAACATAGTTCTATCAGAGAAATCTACATTCATTTCTTTGCTAAAAAAAAAGAACACAAACCCACATAAGATAAGAAGCAGCTATGAAACAGTTATCAGTCACAGCTGTTTCACAAATATTTAATGTTATAGGTCTGTGACATTAAATATATTGTAGAGGGAGATTGTAGCGGAGAAGAAGGAACAACAGCTTAATATCCTAGATGCTTCTGCCAGCTGTTTCTCTAGGAGCCAGTGGTTTTTTTTTCTGTAAAGCTTCTATGACAAGAAATGGTTTGTTAACAAGTGATGAAGCTTCTGTGAGAGACAATTTCTGTATGTAATTATACGACCATAAAGGTACTTCAGATTCACAGGCCAATGGTTGCCCAGAAGGAATAGTTCATTGGGCAGTGTCTGAGTCAGGGAACATCAGTAGGAGGAGGTAAAGAACGGTAAAGATATATAGCAAGACTGAACTGGTCCTATAGATAGGTATAAGTAAGTGAAAACCGCTGCTCAGTTTAGAGAGTTTGTGTCTTAGATTTATTTTTATATGAACAATACTTTAGGTAATGAAAAGCTGGGTTTGGTGTTTTTTTTTTTTCACTTCTATTCACTTTATATTTTCACTTCTGTAGAGTGTTTAATTTTGGTTCCATTAGTACCTTGTATCCTCCCAAAGAAAAATGTTTTGGTGATTTATGTGGAAGAATAAACCTGGAGCTAAGAACAATAAGTTAATTTTGTCATAATATAAACATGAAAGTTAATAAAGAAGTTCTTCCAAACAGCTCTTCCAAGTCTTCAAATTTATTGTATGCAACCTGTGCTATCACACAAAGTGCTGCTTTCATGCAAACCAAACTGTGGGAAGTATTGAAAGTAATGCCAGAAAACTCACAAAATTTTGTGCCACTTGATCCTTGCAAAAGTGTGAACCAAATCATAATTGTTCAATCGAAGATTCCTTCTGATTTACTATTAATAACGAAGAATGAACAATCACGAGCACTAGGAAGCACTGTTTTCTTCTTCCATCCATACAGATTTCTCTTAGAAGTAGAGGAGAGATAAATAAATATAAGAGTCACAGAATCACAGAATAACCAGGTTGGAAGAGACCCACCAGATCGTCGAGTCCAACCATTCCCACCAATCCCTAAATCATGCCCCTAAGTACCTCATCCACCCTCACCTTAAACACCTCCAGGGACGGCCAGTCAAACACCTCCCTGGGCAGACTGTTCCAATGCCTAACCTACCTCTCCGTGAAAAATTTTTTCCTTATCTCAAGCCTAAATCTCCCCTGGTGGAGCTTGAGGCCATTCCCTCTCATCCTGTCCCCTGTCACTTGGGAGAAGAGGCCAGCTCCCTCCTCTCCACAACCTCCCTTCAGGTATTTGTAGAGAGTAATAAGGTCTCCCCTCAGCCTCCTCTTCTCCAGGCTGAACAACCCCAGCTCTCTCAGTTGCTCCTCATAAGATTTGTTCTCCAGCCCCTTCACCAGCTTTGTTGCTCTTCTCTGGACTCGCTCCAGAGCCTCAACATCCTTCTTGTGGTGAGGGGCCCAGAACTGAACACAGTATTCGAGGTGCGGTCTCTCCAGTGCCGAGTACAGAGGGAGAATAACCTCCCTGGACCTGCTGGTCACGCCGTTTCTGATACAGGCCAAGATGCCATTGGCCTTCTTGGCCACCTGGGCACACTGCTGGCTCATGTTCAGTCGGCTGTCAACCAACACCCCCAGGTCCTTCTCCTCCTGGCAGCTTTCCAGCCAGGTTTCTCCTAGTCTGTAGCTCTGCTTAGGGTTGTTGTGCCCCAAGTGCAGGACTCGGCATTTGGCCTTGTTAAACCTCATGCCATTGGACTCTTCCCAGTGGTCCAGCCTGTTCAGATCCCTTTGCAGAGCCCCCCGACCCTCCAGCAGATCCACACTTCCACTCAGCTTGGTGTCATCTGCAAACTTGCTAAGGGAGCACTCAATGCCTTCATCCAGGTCATTGATAAAGACATTGAACAGGGCTGGACCCAGCACTGAGCCCTGGGGAACCCCACTTGTCACTGGGCTCCAGCTGGATTTAAAACCATTTCCCACCACTCTCTGGGCCCGGTCATTCAACCAGTTTTTCACCCAGGAGAGTGTGCGCCTGTCCAGGCCAGAGGCCGACAGTTTCCGAAGCAGAATGCTGTGAGAAACTGTGTCAAAGGCTTTACTAAAGTCCAGGAAGACCACATCCACAGCCTTTCCCTTGTCCAACAGTCTAGTCACTTGGTCAATGATGATATAGTGAAAGCTCCTCCACTAATGCAGGTTCTGAGACTATTTCCCCATATTGGAACCTGCCATGTTTGGTTTGCCTAGTTGGAGCATATTATAGCTTGAGGAAAATCTGCACATATAGCCTGAATAATCTGAATTATTCCTGTATCTAGAAACCCAGGCACATTACAAAATGCCTGTACTACAAAATCTAGCTGTAGCCAAAAGAAATGTAACTATGCATTAGAAAATGGAGGATCTACATTTGCATTAAACAGTCACAGATCTATCAATAGAGTATATTATTGAATGGTTGTATTATTTCCAGGTTAAATGGAATACACCAATATGTCCTATTTAAGGGAAAAGATCATTTTCAACCAAGGTTTTTTGTTTCTTTTCCAGCAAGTATCTGAATCTTATGAAAAGTTTTGATTTTTTTTATGCATCCAAAATATAAAAAAAAAATTTTGAGCAAAACTTGAAACTCCCCATTTGGTAATATCTAAATGATTTGTGTTAATGTCTCCAGATAAAACCGTATAATTTGTTTTGCTGGATACTAAACCATTTAGACTAGCAGATCTCTGAGATCTTCAGAAAATTTAACCATCCAGTTTCCCTCAGAATGAAATGGACGTTTTTAAGTGCAGAGTCATTCCACTTAAGGTAGATAACAGTTGAAGTGGACTTAGTTATTTCTGGATTATGTATTGTTCTGTTGCTCCTAGTTCAATGCTTAGCAACTTTAAATGTAGTTTAATAAGTAGGAAGGATTACTCATAGGTGTTGTGGGTTAACTCTGGTAGGCAGCTAACCCCAACATAATGTCTTGTTCACTATCCATTTCAGCTGTTATCTGTCCTAAGTGGAATGACTCTGTGCTTGAAAACGTCCATTTAATTCTATTAATTTAGACAAAACACTTCACTTTAAAATAGTTGAAGTAAAATAAGATGTTACATCTGATATAAGAAACTTCTTATTCACAAATAAGAATAATACAAAACAGCTAACTGTCAAACATAAGAATATACACAGTAAGAGTATTTTCAAGAAAGCAAAAAACAATATTTATTGTCCGTGGCTGTATTTCTCTTCTTAAAAGTTTGGGAGTATCCAGTATGATCAAACATGTAGACTTTAGCCTGAGGCTTTAATGGATTCTGAGAATGTCTTCCTTATTATAGAATCATAGAATAACCAGGCTGGAAGAGACCCAAGGGATCATCGAGTCCAACCATTCCTATAAAACACTAAACTATGCCTCTCAGCACCTCATCCACCCGTGCCTTAAACACCTCCAGAGAGGGTGAATCAACCACCTCCCAGGGCAGCCTGTTCCAGTGCCCAATGACACTTGCTGTGAAAAAATTTTTCCTAATGTCCAGCCTAAATCTCCCCTGGCAGAGCTTGTGGCCATTCCCTCTTGTCCTGTCTCCTGTCACTTGGGAGAGGAGGCCAGCACCCTCCTCTCTACAACCTCCTTTCAGGTAGATATAGAGAGCAATGAGGTCTCCTCTCAGCCTCCTCTTCTCCAGGCTAAACAACCCCAGCTCTCTCAGCCGTTCCTCATAAGGCCTGTTCTCCAGCCCCTTCACCAGCTTTGTTGCTCTTCTCTGGACTCGCTCCAGAGCCTCAACATCCTTCTTGTGGTGAGGGGCCCAGAACTGAACACAGTACTCGAGGTGCGGTCTCACCAGTGCCGAGTACAGAGGGAGAAGAACCTCCCTGGACCTGCTGGTCACGCCGTTTCTGATACAAGCCAAGATGCCATTGGCCTTCTTGGCCACCCGGGCACACTGCTGGCTCATGTTCAGTTGGCTGTCAACCAACACCCCCAGGTCCTTCTCCTCCTGGCAGCTTTCCAGCCAGGTTTCTCCTAGTCTGTAGCTCTGCTTAGGGTTGTTGTGCCCCAAGTGCAGGACTCGGCGTTTGGCCTTGTTAAACCTCATGCCATTGGACTCAGCCCAGCAGTCCAACCTGTTCAGATCCCTTTGCAGAGCCTCCCGACCATCCAGCAGATCCACACTTCCACCCAGCTTAGTGTCATCCACAAACTTGCTAAGGGACCACTCGATGCCTTCATCCAGGTCATTGATAAAGACATTAAAAAGGACTGGACCCAGGACTGACCTCTGGGGAACCCCACTTGTCACTGGGCTCCAGCTGGATTTAAAACCATTTCCCACCACTCTATGGGCCTGGTCATCCAACCAGTTTTCCACCCAGGAGAGTGTGCGCCTATCCAGGCCAGAGGCTGACAGTTTCCGAAGCAGAATGCTGTGAGAAACTGTGTCAAAGGCTTTACTGAAGTCCAGGAAGACCACATCCACAGCCTTTCCCTCATCCAAGGGTCTAATCACTCTGTCATAGAAGGCGATCTGGTTAGTTTGGCAAGACATGCCTTTCATGAACCTGTGTTGACTGGGCCTGATCACTCAGTTCTCTTGCATGTGCTTACTGATAGCACTCAAGATCACGTTCCATGACTTTCCCTGGCACAGAGGTCAGACTGACAGGCCTGTAGTTCCCTGGATCCTCCCTGTGACCCTTCTTGTAGATGGGCACAACATAAGCCAGACTTTAGCCTAGTGGAACTTCCCCAGTCTTCCAGGACTGTTGGAAGATGATGGAAAGGGGTTTTGCCAGCACATCCGCCAGCTCCTTCAATACCCTCGGGTGAATCCCATTCGGCCCCATAGACTTGTAGGTGTAAATGGTGTTCATCTGAAAAGTGTTAAAGCAATTTACACAGGTTTGCATTTACTGCAAGTACAAAATGAATGTGAAGTTCCAACCTGTATATCAATTAAATACTATGGCAATATTTGGCGTCATGTTGAAATGCCTATGAGAGGACTAATGAATTATTGTTATTCATTTTATTGTCCCTATAGAATTTATTCTAAATTATGAACAAGATATTTTTCAGTTTGGAGAAATATTTACAGGTAAGAAACTTCATACATTTCCCTGGAGCTATCTTTACCAGGACAGTAGCAGAATTAATACTTGCCCATAGCACGTTCTAGTAGGAAGGTTGGTTACACAGTCCAGTATATGCAACATAACATATGGTTAGCCTGGGCTAACAAATTTTCAGTATTTGTTTCAATCTATCAAATCATATTCACGTCAAATACTAGTTGTCCTGCACAGAAGTCCATTTGAGGTGATACTTACAAAATACAAATAAATAAATAATGAAAGATGTAGGCATACAACTTGTTTATATCAGGGAGTTCAACACAATAAGTGAAACGAGGGTGTAGTGAAAAAAGTCTGATTCTCCTCCTGAAACTATTTTAAATCATGTAGTATACTTTTCTATACGGCTCAAGGGGTAAACAGAAGAGTTTCTCCGGCAAAGCAAATACCTCCTGTTCTGTGAATAAACTTGCTTCTTTTACTGAACCTTTTATCTCAGAAACTTGGGTAAATGAACTTATGGCAACTTAACACAAACAAAAGGGCAAGCAGATCTGCACAGCTTAGTTAGTTCTGATGGGCCTGTTCTGTTCATATGTCCATTTGCAGTAGGATGACTAATTAGCCAACTGTATGCACAGCAGCTCCACCAAAACTGTGGCCGTTAACATGCTTAGTATGCCACATGTTATTTGTTTTAGAAAGCATGTGTTATGACCTAAGAGTAAAGTCATCAAAGAAAAGAAATAGATTCACTTTTGTTGCTGCCTTTGAAGCTCTAGTGACCTCAACACAGCTGTGACAACTTATCCCAATGGCAAATTTAATTCACACGTAAGACTAAGACTCAGCTCAAGTACAGAATCCCCACGTTAATGCCATTATCACAGATGAATGGTGTTATGTTACTATTAACTCATTGCACAACATCAGGCAATTTTTATGCTTTTCTCTCGTGACCTCTTCCTTGTCCTGATTCATTTGAAAATGTCGCCGTAGAATATGTAACTTTATTTATGCACTGGTCTAAGGTCAGTCCAGATGATGTCAGCCAAAAGTTGTTATTAAAAAATAGCTCTTTTTCAGTTTGAAGGATCATCTCACCTGATGATCTCAACTTCTAGTGTGTCTATACTTACATCACATCAAAAGTGTGCAATAAAAACAAAAAGCATAAGTAGCATCTTATTGGAAATCCTAACACAGAGACCAAAAGGTGCAAGTGAAGGGGGGCACATGTTTGGAGTGATAAGACATGGCCAATTTACCCCTTCCTGTGCTTCCTGTGAAATGAAACTTATTTCTAGCTACTGCAACAACACTTCAGGACTGTGAGAGTGAAGCAACTGCAACCCATACACCCCAATCTGGATTTGGTAAGCAGTGGCAAAATTGAGCTGAGTGTCCGTATTCCAGTCTCATCCACAAGTAATTTCCTTCCATAAAGCCATCAAAAGTAAAGCAGGGACAACTTGTCTCTCCCTCTTTCACTTTTAGATAAGCAAACATCTTTAATGTTTGAAAATAGTTTATTAAATGCTGTTACCTACATAGCTTAATAAACACATTGAGATCATTTCCCTGAGGAGACTGGGAAACAAAGCACACCTGGGTTTTCCTGAGACTCTTTAGCATTCTGACAGCAAGAGAGATTAACAAGTCAACATTTCTTAAGCAACGGAATTCTGTTTGCCTTGTGTCTAATCCAATAATAAATCCTCTTTTGCATCTTTTCCTCTCTGTGATTCAGAAAACTTCTTATACTAATCTGAATTTTCAGTGTTCCAGTTTTGAATGTTTGCTATTTTTACCTTTTCATTGTAGAAATGAGCATCCTCTTACAACTACTATATGCTATTGCAAATGAGAAGCACATGTTCCCTTATGATCTCTTAAGACAAAAAAGAGGCAACTTAACCAATCTACTGATCAAAGCCGATAGAGGGACAATAACTTGCAATTCAGACTTGCCTTGCTTTTTGATACTAGAAGCAGCCTTCATTGGACATACAGAAAAAAGGAACCATCATACAGCAGGATATTAAGCAAAGTATGATTGATTTGATCGAATAGTCAAAGAAAAACTTAAAACTCAAAGAGGGAAAATTTCAGCTGAAAGGGTTTTTCGGAAACTGAATCATGTGCTGGAATATGTATCTTTAACCAGTACTGAGGCAAGACTTGAAGGATAAGTAGTGAGTAACAGATTAAGTTAAATATCGTGAATATAGTACAAATGCAGTTTGCAAATACTGAGATAATCCAGCAATAACTTTTCTACCATCCTTAACATCTCTTAATACAAATTTTTTTCAGTGCCGGTTAACTCTGAAAGGGATAGGGATAGTAAGTATATGCATGCTTGTTTATCCTTTATAGATAATTGTGTGTACAGACAAAATAGTTCATAATGCCTGTAAAATAAATGTGAAGCTGCATCTACTATCTCCAATACGACTTTAGATGCACTCTTAATGAAGATGTGTGTTTTTATCTTATTTTCCCTTTGAATTCAGGTTTGTTTGTTTGGTTTTTTCTCCTGTTAGAAACTTGCCCTTTTGGAGCCAAAATAAACTTTCCACTTCCCTTTTTCTTCATCTTTTCTTACTCAGTAAGAGTTTATTTACTTATTTCTTACAATACACAGCATTGTGGAAGAAATTGCAAGACTACTTCCATGTTACCAAGATTCTAGTAATACCACCATGTCACAAGTCTAAACAGTGCTGGGAGTCTTGCTGCGTAGAAAAGATAAATGACTGAGTAAAATCCTCAGTAAAAGTTTTGCCTTGACAACACAGCAAAGATGTTAATGTGAAAAAACGTTATCACTGAATTGTCTGGTGTTTTGGAGTCACCAGCCTGTCTGCCTTTAATACTGGTCCTCAAAATAAAGTTGTGGAAATGCCAAAAATATTTCTAAATTCAGCATTTCCTTATGACAAAGTATTTTGAAGACTTGTTCATTGTTGTTCAACTGAACAGAAAACACAAATAAAAAGGATGCAAACAGGTTTGTCTCCCATATATTTGTGTACAGAGAAGAATCAGCTGTGAAAAGGAAAGACAATGAGTCCATAGTTCCTCCTGCACAAACATTTCTAAAATCCTGTGAAAAAGATCATTACATTCCACTTGTCACTTTCTTTGACTGAAAAACCCCAAAAGCATTGAAAAACAATTCAAATTAGGATGACAGTTTTGAAAATAAAAAACCCATCATGTTTAAATCCCCACTTCTTTTCTATAACATAGTCATTTATCAATGTCTTCCTTTGAGCTTTTCCTCATGGAAGGAAGTCTTCAGCCTAGCTTTCACATGTTTTCCCTATAGGTATTTACGATGTAGATCTCCTATAAAGTACTTGGATTACTTTTATTACTTCTCCAGTCTGAGACAGTGGGGGTTGTTCAGCCTGGAGAAGAGCAGGCTCTGGCGAGACCTTATAGTGGCCTTCTAATACCTGAAGGGAGCCTACAGGAAAGATGGGGAAGGACTTTTTATAAGGGCATGTAGTGATAGGACAAAGGATGATGGTTTTATATTGGAAAGGGGAAGATTTATATTAGGTGTTAGGAAGAAATTCTTCATAATGAGGTGGTGAGACACTGGAACAGGTTGCCCAGGGAAGTTTTGGATGCTGCCTCCCTGAAAGTGTTCAAGGCAATGTTGGAAGGGGCCTTGAGCACCTGGTCCATTGGGACATGTCTCTGCCCATGGTAGGAAGGTTGAAACTAGGTGATCTTTAAGGTCTCTTCCAACCTTAACCATTTAATGATTCTACAATTCTATGATAATATCAACCCTTTCCACTTCTCTCCTCAAGTTGATTTCTCTCAGAAATGAATTCATCAGTCATATTATTGATCATTTGTTATCAAAAAGACATTGTATTACTTTGCCAACCAGATAAAAATCATATCCATATATCAACAGAAAATATGAGTCAGATGAGAACTAGATATGTATGAGGGAAATTGACATACAGCCTTACCAATTTCAGCTAATAGCACAACAATTTCTCTAACATTGGAGAAAATTAACAGCTGTCTAAGCAAAAAACCTATTTTGGTTTGGTTTGTTTCATGTTTTTCCTGCACTATTTTTGCTACCTATTTAAAAATCAGGCAGATTTTTAACTTACCACCCATTTCTGAAGGAATATTTCCTTTCATAATTAACTTCTATCAAATGTGCACCCAAAAAGAAACAGAGAGACATCCTCATTCCCCTTTATGTACTTCCCCTTAAAGCCACAAAATCCCCCAAACAGAATAATACTACTGCACATGTGAGAAAGAGAAAAAACCCACAAGAACCTGAAAGAGTACATTCCTATTTTTGCAGAAAGTAATTGCAGTTCTGTGGCTGTGCGGAAGATGTGGTACATGTGGTGTTATTAGTACAACTCCATTATACCCCTGTCTCTTTCCCAAATAGATCAGACTTTCTTAAGATATTGAGAAAAAATTGAGAGAGACGATTGATAAATGCAGTGGTACTGGATGACTCCAAGACAGTATTCACACTTAGCAGAAATCTTCCTGGGTTCTTTTATCTACATTGGCTTCTCCTGAAGTGGTTTTATTCTTATTGCTCTATGGCTTATGTTTTATAAATTATGACAGGCCACCAATAGAAAATCAGTCAGCCAAGAAGGGCATAACCTCTTCTGGCTACAGTGTTCAGATTACTTTGGCAGCTTCATTATCGTCTCAATCTAATCCCACCTAAGAAAGAGAACTTTGGGTTTGCATTTTTCCTTTCTCTTTCTTGGCAATATTTCAATTTTATGCTTGGCATGCTGACAGAAATAAGTTAGTAAGGCCTCTCAATGAGCATATGGAGGATATCAGTCATCAAAGCCTAACATCATGTGTCTCACTTTGTGTTTTACTGCAATTATTAGTAGCAGTATTACTATTATTATTATTAAGACAACAAGGAAAAATGAGTGCTGATCTGTATGTATCTGTTTGAGTGAGCACCTGGAGAGATGCAGAGGGGTATCATTCAAACCATGATGTTACTTATTGTCCCCAGCAATCTGGGGAAAAAGATTCAAGGGAGGAAGAAAACCAACAAAGAAAAAAAAACAAATGAAACAAGTTAGAGTTGACAGTGGCTCACAGTTTCAAGTTTTAACTTTTTTATTGTTATTATTATTCCTGTCCTCTTTCCTGACAGGGTGAAATGATCAGAGCCGGAAGGAATTTAAATATCCAAACTATCATGTGTTTGCCTCCCCACTGAGGAGCTGATAACAAAATTCTTCAAAACAGCTGCAAATGACAGGGAATAGGGGTTGGGTTGAAGAGGCTGGGAGAAAACCTAAACCTGAGAAAAGCTCAGTCTTGAACTTTATCAGCATGTGACAGATCTCGAGGCTAAGACATTAAGGAGAGTGATGCTATTACTACATGCAACAAATTATCTCAGGCAACTTGAGTAACTGCTACTTTTATCTTTTATGGTTAAGCTTTTTGGATCATGTTTAATATCCCTTAACTGCTCATATGTTATTATTGCCTTTTTTTTTTTTTAATCTCCAAAGAGAGTTTAAAGGTTCAGTAGTAAACTCTTAGGTCTTCTATTCTATTAATTCAATTGCAGAGATGTCCTTCCTACAACTCTTTCAATCTTTAGTAATATTTGATGCTATTTTTTTCTTATTTTTATGAATTTGCAATATCTCTCCACACTCTTTGTTCATAAATGGTTTTAAGAAGTGCCAGGCTGATTGCAAGAGACGCGAACAGAAAAAAATTGTATATCAAATAAAAAGGGGAAAAAATATTAGCAAGTCATGAGTGAAGTTCTGCCTCCTTGACAAATGATAGGTATTTAACTAGGTACAATGATGAAAGAAGGAAATGGATACTACAGTCAAAACCTGTTGAGTGTATGTATCAGAATAATTCTATTGAATGTAGTATATAAAGATATTAGAGGAATGGTCAGTGAATTTAAGTATAATTGAAACAAGTAGAATATTATTATTATTCCACCTGCCACTGAAATCAAGCCACCTTCCAAAGAGAATATAGCAGGACAACATACACTTTAAATAAATTCAGAAAACTGGAAATGGGAAAAAGAATTTTCAGGTTTATTTCCCTATTAATCTATTCTGTCCTGCTGTGTCAGTTCTTTTCATGCTACCTTTTCCTTAATAACAGTTTTCCTGTTTTCTTCTTTTCTGTTAGAATTTATTTAATTCATCAGTTATTTTGAGATAGAGTACTCTTGCTTAATTAATAGGAGGACCTGAGCCTCAATAGCCTGCTAATTAGTTGACAAACACTATAGAATGTGGCAACTTAAAAATGCTATAAAATCAGTCCAAAAAATGTCATCCTAAATAGGGATGTCCCTTTTAATTCCTACAGGATAGTAAATTTATTATTATTTTCTGTCTCATTGTTTTTATTATCTAGACATTTCTTGAATAAAAATATCTGGAATCTTCAGTAGTCACTAATAAAATCTAGTTAAGCAAATATTTGCAGTGGTAAGATGGCAAGATACCATGTGACTGGTGGCACAAGAGCATTCTTTCCTGTTTGAAAATGAATAGCAGGCACATAATTTTCCTCACATCGATTTAGGCAGCTATTCCAACAGTTTAAAAATTCTAAGCTGTTATCTGTCATTTACTTCCTCTGACATTTAATGAATTGCACTTTTTTTCCCCTGTAATAGAACTGTTGTGCAAGAGTACAGTTTTGATTGCAGTAGACTATTTATATGATTTTTAGTGAAAATCTGTAAATATAGTTTGCTGCCATAAGACTTTCTGAAAAGATGTTTGAACTTTCTCATCATTTTTTTAAGAATCAGTTTTGTTCCTGCTCACTGGGGGACAAGAGGATGGCAACTGAGGAGGAAATATGTAAATCTAATCTTTCTAGTGTTCTTAATTTGGACTAACATAGTTCTATAGGAAGTAGAATAAGACCATTGCTAGATTTTTGGAAAGCACACAATAGAAACAGAGTTAACAAGAAAACAACACGAGCTTTTATTAAAAGCTGCATGATAGCCAATGTCAACTTAGGCAAAGATTAAAGATGATTTCACCTATTTCAGAAACACAAAAAAATCCATCATCTTACTTGACATGTCTGTTCCCAGACAAAATATGTCACAGAACAGCATAAATAATATACAACGTATCACTTCTCTAATGAGTTGTGTGTCTTTTCTCATTAAAGAATGAGAGAAGACAGAAATTTCATAGACATTTTACAGTTGTGATTTCTGGGCTACTTTGAGTTTGTTTACATTATGCCTAATGATTGAAAATATCTGAAATCCAATCTTACTAGTTCATCTGCATGACACATACAAATTACATGGTATTTTTTTCATGTCTGATTAAATAATAGTGCATGCCCTTCCATAGGGAGTATTTGCTCATTTTAATCAAAAGTTGTATTCATCAGTATTTGTACAAGAAGCATTATAATACATTTTCTTAATTTTTAAAATAACAACAACTTGTCCTCAAGAAAGTCTGTATAAACTAAATAGAAAAAGTTGGGAAGCATAACATGAGTGTATCCTTTTTTGAATCATGCACATTAAAACTTATGGAAAATCGCGTGCTTCTAGTGTATACAGGAACTACTTGAAATATCACTGAAATTAGAGAAAAGCACCAAATATTATTTACTTGACAGAATGATTCACACAGAAAAACAAAAAAAAAATATAAATCAATGGAAAAATCTCCCTAGTTGTTTTCAAAATATTTTTCAAATGGTTAGAGCATTTGAAGATGTCACAATAATGCTTGCAAATAGTCTTCCAGTAGAAAAAAGTGGCTAAATTCCTTCACTGCATATCTACCGAAATTACAGATAATTACATAGAGTAACTGTTGTATAACTGTCTTATTGAAGTCAGTGCAGCTATGAGAAAAGACTAGATGGACAAAGTTGTCTAAGCATCTTTTTAATCCCTTTCTTCCATATTTAGACAAAAATGATGCTTGCAGTCCCCATTCAACTGTCACGTAATCTTGTGATTCCTCCATAGGAGTCTCCATTTCTAATGATTACTACGCTTAAATAACCTAAGCCTTGGTAAGCCTAAGCAATTTAGCATGAATTTATAAGGTATTCAGGAAAAGGCTTTTTCAATAAAGATATGCTTACATTTCCTGGGTAGTTAAAGGAAGGTTAACTTTGAAAACATATACAACAGGCGTTCTCTGACTTAAAAATTCCAGGCAGAAGGAAGTTTCTTACAGCCTGTAGTCAAGCTGATAGAACATTGAAACAGATATAAGAAAGACTGATACTCAAAACTGGCATTTTTGGTTGAACATATTTCTCACGTCTCAGAACTGTGAGCTGATCCTCTGATCACTACCTATTCTGAGGCATAATTCTCACAGTTCCTCTCCTCAAAGATTTTTTTTTTTTAATTCAGCACTCATGGAAGAACAGAAAGACAAGAAAAAAGAAAGACTTGGTAGTCTAGGGGTTGGATCAATCAGTGGAGCCCTGGTTTCCAACTCCTGCTTCACCTCTAAAAAATCTGGCTTATACTGTTGAAAAGCAACCTCAGTTAATGTTGGTAATTGATTTAGGGTGCAACGAGTTGTAGTTCTGACAAGCAAAGTTGATCTAATTTCCTCTCAGCTTTGCAATTTCCTCCCTTTTCCAATCCCATTTTCTATTGGCTGTCACAAAGACAAGGCAATTCCATGGGATGTTAAAAGTCTGGAAATGCAATTGACCCAAATGGCTTCAATGTGAAACTGATGTAGCCTTTTAGTGCCATGGGATCTGGAAGGAAGTCATCTTCTTCCATGCAATCCTCTTCCCTAGCTGTTTAAGAACAGTTATCTAATTTTTGAAATTTTGCTTTTTCTTTGAATAACAGGGCAGGAGTAAACTCAATTTTATCACAGTTTTTGTATCATTACTATAGTATTCACATACAAAAACATTGTGAAACTGAAGGACCTTGACCACAGGAGCATTTAGCAATGTATATTCACATGCATTAACAACTACACATTCAACTGGCAATTTCATGCAATTCATTGGGTGATGATTTGAATCTGCCCTGCATGCAAACTGAATTTATTGTTCTTTGGAAGAAATTATACCCTAAGAATCTTCATTTTAGAGTGAATTGCATGTGGCATACAGCGATGCCACAAATCCTTTGAGAATGTCCCTGTTGCTTCAGAATACACATATTTGCTTTATATGAGGTCACTATGGGATACCTGCTTATTCTCTCCCAAGTGTAAAGCACCATGGTGATTTTACTTATAAGCTTATAGCAGAGGGGGTTTTGATGAACAATGAGATAAATTCATTAGAACTGGTTGTTCAAATTGTGGTTACCTAATGAAACAGCTATTAAAGCCTACCTCCTCCAAATTTCACTCCTGTTACTGCTTTCCTTTTCATTCAGAGATGACTTGGCCCAATGAAAGATTTCTCTTGTCATATGCACAAGTCAGATCCTAAAATTTATACCACAATTAACAATCTTATAGTCTATACTGTTATTCTACATGATGTTTATCAGTGTCGTCTCTCATATGTTCTTAGGTGATTTTAGGGGGATGAAAAAAACCCCATGACTGAGAATTGTTGAGTATTTGGAGGAATGAAGAAACATGTATAGCAAGATAGGACTTACTTAAGGCTTGGAAAAGAAAGCAGTCCTAACTTACATCAACTTCTTCTCCAAGACTAGCCACTTGTTTTAACTTATCCATACTGTCTTCTGGTAAAACTGCAGTGGAACTGCCATTCTTATATTAGTAAGTAAAAACAGAAATTAAAAAGCAAAAAAACACCCCAAAACCACCTATATACTACTGTATGTGATCACTAATACAAAACATGACTGCATAATATAACACCATTGTGAAATGATGTACATATTGATGAAACAGGTAATAAAATTAAATTCAAACCAATTTCAATTAATGTAATTTCTGTGTTAAATTTTTGGACACTGCTTTACATATCACAGCTACATAATCCTTCCTGAATAACAAATACCAATCTGACATTTAATTTACTCCTCATATGTGTTAAATAGGAAGTCTACTTAATATTAAAATTATAAATTTGATGGTTTATGGGAGCCAGCCAGCTCCATATAAAAAAAGTACCTTGGGACTCAGAGTGATTAGTTATTAAATTAATAAACCTTGATAAAATGAGAACTGCACAGAAAAATGTGTTAATTGGTACACAGATAACACTGTTACACTGAAAAACTATCAATGAAACAGAGAACTCCAGCAAATACACGTTCACCCTATGCTAATTTACATATGTAAATTTCCCTAGGTAACAGTCTCTTCACTTAGAAATTTTTTTTTATAATACAACATGTCAAACAGGTCTTATGTCTACAAAGGAGGATTTCAAGCTCATTATCTCACGAACATTAAAATAATGAACAAAACCCTACCGCCTTCCCTCACCTCTTTCCTCCTTCCCTCTTCCCAACCTCAACATTCAAGGGTTGGAGATTAATTTACTTCAAGAGACTTGATTTTATTTTGATTTTTCCTCTGAATTTACATTTTTAGCAGAAGGCGACCTGACGGTAACATAAAACATGTATGACTCTTCTTAATAATTCTCTCACCAAATTCCAAGCTGGTAGTGTACCCAGGTGGACAAGAAGGCCAAGAACATCCTGGTTTGTATCAGAAATAGTGTAGCCAGTAGGGTACAGAAGTGATTGCCACCCTGTACTGGTGAGGCCACACCTCTAATACTGTGTTTAGTTTTGGGCCCTTTACTACAAGAAAGACAATGAGATACTAGATCATGTCCAAAGAAAGGTAACAAAGCTGGTGAAGAGTTTGGAGCTCAAGTCTTACAAGGAGTGGCTGTGGGAACAGGGGTAATTTAGTCCAAAAAAAAAAAAAAAGTGGAAGCTGAAGCTGAGGGGAGATCTTATTGCCCTTTACAACTATCTGAAAGGAGGTTGTAGTGAGATGTTGGTCTCTTCTCCCAGGTAACAAGCAATAGAACAAAAAGAAATGCCCAGAGATATTTCAGAGCAGGTTCAGACTAGGTATTAGAAAAAATTCTAGAAAGGTTGTCAAACACTAAACAGCCTGCCCAGGGTAGCGGTGGAGTCCACATCCCTGGAGGTATATAAAAGTTGTGTAGACATGCAGTTTAGGGGTATGGTTTAATAGTAGTGTTGGGTTTGTTAGGTTTATGATTGGACTTGATGATCTTAAGAGTCTTTTCCACCTTAAATTATTCTATGATTCTATCACTACAGAACTCAGGATGAGAGAGATAGAAAGAGATATCTATTTATAAATAGATAGAAGGATCTATTATTCAATTGACCAGTCAATCCATCTCTTTCATTGCTGGGTACAAGTGCTGAACCCCATATTTGATTTCAGTGAATGCTTCCTTCATGAAGAAATTAATTGAAATTAACCACTATTTTGACATTCAAAAAAAATCTCAAAATTTACTGAAACTAGTTCAAAATTTTATGGTTTAAGAGAACCTGAAATGAATTATCTTCACCTTTCCATTGAGACGTTCCAGCAGAAAAGAGGAAGAATTGGGAAGACCTATTTCAGTTTGCCCCTTCCTTGTCTGATTCTACCTAATTTTTCTGTGCAGGTAACCTTTTGTCAGTTAGATTGTCAGTGATGGACACTCTGCAGGCTTTTCTATCAGGATAACACAAGCTTTAATGAATAGGTCTCAAGGTTGTCCTCTGATCAGTGTATACTCCCTTCTATAAGAGGAGTACTTCTAAATGTAACTTTTTTCTGTACTACATGAAAAAAATCGGCAGTTCAGGTCTGATACACTTGTCAATAGTGGAGAATTTTACAATTATGTCATTAATGTGCCTGAAATAAGAGCCTGTGTTTCGTATTTCACTGAAAGAAAGAAACCAGATCCTACAGACCTGCCCTCTGAAAGATCTTTCTTCTTTCCACCAAGCAGAGATGAAGGCTGGGTAGGAAATACAGATTTCAAGATACTTGTTGAGAATGAAAACTGGGACATATTTGGAAGCTTGACCAGAAACTGGGGGTTACAAAATATAGTCTGTACTGGACATAACAGCCGCATTTTCAGTTCTGTTGACTTGTGACTTTAAGTAAATCACCGTAAAATCTGAACCTCTCTGGAGAAATGAAGTTAGTTATATCTCTGAGTTGATGGAGTTGAGCTTAAACATAAGAGATACTATTGTTATAACATTGCAGGCTGACCTGCAAAGGTGAAGGCAGAAATCGGTAGGATTTCTTGAATTTTCTTTCTCTCTGAATCCAGGTGACAGTTTAAAAACACTTGACTTCTGAACTCCAGACTTCAAGTATTATTAGCAGCCCTTTGGCCTCCCATTAAATTGTAGTCTGCAGACTTCACATCTTTAAAAGCAAGGAAAATGTGCGTGCTCAGCTTCAAGCTGGAGCAGCCTTGATACAAATATGAAGAAAAGGGGGAGGGGAAGAGGAAAGAAACTGAAAACTACTGTCACAGAAGAGCAAGAATGGGGTTGTTCCACAGAGCAGGAGAAGACAGGAGCTAAGGCAGGACTGGAGACAACCAACCTAGTAGGTAGACCCAGAGTATGTCCAGGATAATCTACCAATAATCTGGAGCAGCAGAAGCAGGGCCACATGGGTACCCCGGCCTGAGCTGACATGGACATCCAGATCATAGAATCATAGAGTGGTTTGAGTTGAAAGGGACCTTAGAGATCATCTAGTTCCAGCCCCCTGCCATGGGCAGGGATACATCCCACTATTCCAGGCTGCTCAAGGCAACCTGGCCTTGAACACTTCCAGGGAGGGGGCATCCACAACTTCCCTGGGCAACCTGTTCCAGCTTTTCACTATACTCATCATGAAGAATTTCTTCCTAATGTCTAATCTAAATCTTCTCCCTTCCAATTTAAGGCCATTCTCCCTTGTCCTGTTACTATATGCCTTTGTAAAAGAATTCCAGAACCCAGCACAGTTCTCCAGGAGAGGTCTCAAGAGAGTGGAGTAGAGGGGCAGAATCCCCTTCCTCAGCTTGCTGGCCATGCTCCTTTTGATGCAGCCCAGGATACGGTTGGCCTTCTGGGCTGTGAGTGCACATTGCTGGCTCATGTTGAGCTTCTCATCAATGAGCAACACCAAGCTCTTCTCCACAGGGCTGCTCAATCACATCATCCCGCATCCTCTATTGAAACGATGGATTTCCCTGACCAAAGTGTAGGATCTTACACTTGGTCTTGTTGAATCTTACGAAAAGTCACACAGGCCCATTTCTCCAGCTTGTCCAGGTCCCTCTGGATGACCTCCCATCCTTATGGTTTGACAACTGCACAGCTTAGTATCATCTACAAACTTGCTGCGGATGCACTCAATCTCATTCTTTATTACACTGATGAAAATATTAAACAGCCCTGGTCCCACCACACAGTCCACCCATCAAATCCATATCTCTCCAATTTAGAGAGAAGGATACAGTGGGAACTGTGTCAAAGCTTCACAGAAGTCCAGATCAATTACAGCCATTTTTTTTCCCATGTCCACTGAGGTGGTCACCCCATCATAGAAAGCAACTATTTTGGTCAGACAGGACTTGGCCTTGGCAAAGCCATGCTGGTTGTCTCAAATCACCTTCCTGTCCTCCATGTGCATTAACATACCATCTAGGAGGATTTGTTCTATGATCTTTCCAAGCATAGAGGTGAGGCTGACAGATTAGTAGTTCTCAGAATTATCCTTTCTACACTTTTTAAAGATGGGCACAATGTTGCCCTTCTTGCAGTCACCAGGGACTTTCCTCTGACTGCCATGACTTTTCAAATATCATGGAGAGTGACTCAGCAACAATCAGCCAGTTCTCTCAGGACTCTGGGGTGCATCTCATCAGGTCCCAAAGACTTATATGTGTTTAGGTTCCTCCTTATGAGGAATGGCTGAGTGAGCTGGGGTTGTTTAGCCTGGAGAGGAGGAGGCTGAGGGGAGACCTCATTGCTCTCTACAACTACCTAAAAGGAGGTTGTGGAGAGGAGGGTGCTGGCCTCTTCTCCCAAGTGACAGGGGACAGGACAAGAGGGAATGGCCACAAGCTCCACCAGGGGAGGTTTAGGCTGAACATTAGGAAAAATTTTTTTACAGAAAGGGTCATTGGGCACTGGAACAGGCTGCCCATGGAGGTGGTTGAGTCACTTTCCCTGAAGGAGCTTAAGGGATGGGTTGATGACATGCTGAGGGGCATGGTTTAGTGTTTGATAGGAATGGTTGGACTTGATCTGGTGAGTCTGATGATTCTATGATTCCCCTACAAGTGGGAGGGGCTTTACCACTCTGATCCCCATCTTTTTGTCCATTGACCCATGAGGGTTGAGTAAAGTAGTTGTCAGTGACGACTGACGAAAAGAGTTCCTCAGCCTTCTCCTCATCTCTTGATACAAGGTCACCATTTTCATTCATCAGTGGGGGTACACTTTCTTTAACCTTCCTTTTCTGATAGTCATACCTGTAGAAGCCTTTCTTGTTATTCTTTGCTCCTCTTGTCAAGTTCAGCTCCAGCTGTGCCTTGACATTCCTGACCCCATCCCTACTCATCCAGTCAGTGTCCCTATACTGTTCCCAGGAACCCTGAAAAGTGTAAACAAAATTACAGATTTGGATTGACAGAAGGTGTCTGTTGTGCAGAAGTACTAGTCAAAATATGCAGAACTGCCCACACCAGGAGATGGGAGAGCTATGCAAAAGCCTTTCTGTATCACAACACAGGCAGCTCTCTCCAACTCCTTTACCATCACTGCTAAGCTGGAAGGAAAAATTGCCATTAGCTGGGTTGTTTTAACAAAGAGAGGTCTGAATACAAAATTGTGACAGGACAACAAAGGATTCCTATTTTTTGTTTTCCTCAGACATCTACAAGAAATAACATATGACTCAATTTTCCTAAATAGGAATGAAGATTAATTTGATGCTTCATCATTGCGGGGATTGTGAAGGTGTCTATCTATGCATATGCCTTTGTAGAGGAGCTCTCATCAGTCTGAAGTGCAGGTGACTGAAAGTGATGGGAAATGAGGAAATAAATTGCTGGATTACTAAAAACAAGTGTCCAGTGTAAAAGTATATTAGAAAGGATTGTGAAAGTGTAGTTGTGACAGTGGAAGCGGCTATATTCCAGCTGATTACTCAAATCATAGAATCCTAGAATAAGCAGGTTGGAAGAGACCCACTGGATCATGGAGTCCAACCAAATGACATAGAAGTTGGAGAGAGCTACTGTTAACAAAAACATAAATGTCTCACATAGTTTCATGTGCCTTGTACCTTTCTTATTTAAATGATCAGATTGAGATTTTAACTGGGAGTTAAGATACAGAAATAGGCTCTAAAGAAGGATCACCAAACAAAGCAAAAAATAAGAGAGAGGAACAAAGATTATTTTTTCCCCTATCACCAGAAGCTGTTCAACTAATCATTCTCCAAAGCTTTGACTAATCTTTTTAAATATTACTCAGATGATGAAACTTCTGCTCACTTTCTAAGGAGGCTGCTTGAAACTCCTTACACTTCACCATTATTAAATGGTGACTGTAACCCAGCCTACAATTTATTTGACTGTTATATATCCAGCTATTTTCATTTGTGTCTTCCCCTACCACTGCCTAGGTCAGAACAGAGTATTCCTGAATCTCATTACTGTCTACATCTCTAACATATATAAGTGATTACTATAGCCCTGCTTAAGACCTGCACAGCTTTGATGCGTGTGTGTTTGTTGAATAACCCAAATTGATTGTATCACAGGAGCACGTAGAATTACATGGAATTTACACTACTGAAGTTAAAAAGTTAGAAAGGATGATGTAGAAACAAGGAGTTCCATGGAAACACTACAGCTGTGATCATGTGTTTCACTAATTAGGTTTGGTGAATCAAAGTACTGTAGCTGCATTTGTTTTAATTGTTCTTAAAATTGCTCATATAGTCTGTGACAAGCCCTCCCTCCTCACCCTCCAAGCACACACAGACCCAAACATTAAGGACTGAGTTCCTTTTATTGATTTTATCCAAGGTATAAAAACTTTGAAAAGACTAACATGAAAACAGGCAACCTCCTCTTTCTAGGCAACGGTATTTTCTGGTTCACTGGGAACTATCAACAGTCTAGAATAGGAGGAGAATTATGTTTGTTCTTCCCTACTCTTGACAAGCTTCACCATTTAACTCATTTGGTTTATATTCATCCATAAAGGTAAGTATAGCATTGAGAGAAAGATATAGTTTTAATTCCACTGCTTTCCTTCTACTTAGCAATCAGTGTGTGATATATATGCTTTCTTTGCCTGCATTTGTTTACATTGTAGCCTCAGTCTTCAAATATTCAACATCACAAACTGATTTCACACTTTCATGTCACTCAGACACAGTGTAAAAAGATGTAAAGTTCAAGTGAAACCACTTACACTAAATTCCCTGACTTTTCCTGGGTGTAAGTCGCAGTTTCATAATTTTACTTGAGTATAGCTCTTGGTGTGTTAATGTGATATATTCCAGCTATAAAATTGTAACATGCATAGCAGGGGTTTTATGAGTGAGGGTTACTGCAAAAAAATATGAGGCATTTTAAGACACCTGTTTGGCATTTCAAGAAATATTCCCTGAAAAGCAATGAAGTACAGTCGTGATAAGCTACTAAAAAAATATCAAACTCCCTATCCTGACCTCTTTTTGCTAAAGAAAAGATTTCACAGAGTACTGTACTTGCCTGAGAACTACTAAAGATCATCCTTTCACTGGGATATTTCAAGCAAAAAGAAAATACTTTGCAACCATAGTCATATAGGGATAAGAAAAATTACACACATCAGTCTAAACATGCCCTCTATAGTTTCTGCTCCAAAGACATTAAATAACCACTTTAGAAATAACAGCCTAAGCACTGGATTCTTTAGCTGCTTTAGACAGTGATTTAAAGTTTGGCATTCCAGACATTTATGCACTCTGTATGGAACTTTGATTAGAAAAATAGATTCTTACTAGAAATGACTGAAGATAAGTAAGCCACAGAAATTCTCTTCTTGACTCCTATTGCAACTCCCCACAACCTAGATTTCTGATACTCCTTGTACATCTGAAAGAATAAAAGCTTTGTTTCTATGTATTATAAGCAGTGATATGGTTTTCACAGCTTCAGTTTGTATATTGAAAGACCTGGATGTTTATCCTCTAAATCCATAGTAACTCAGAGATTATTTAATCAAGGCTGGGAAACACAGTAGCAAAGTCTTTAAACTATGAACATTATTGATAGCTTCTACACTGTGTCAGTATTCAGATGGTACAGACTAAACCCCCAAGCTCCCCTTTACAATTAACTGAGTCAATTGAAAAGAATCTCAGACTGATGATTCACAGATTTGAAAGCCAGAAGGCAGCAACATTTAAGGCCAATGTTTAGTCTATTTTCCTCCACAATGCAAGCCCTGGGATAAAACTAATTTCTTTTCCTACTTGCTACAAATACTGTATCTTATGTGGAAATACCCCAACTTGATTTAAATGTTTAGCAAGAGTCTACCACAATTATTTTAAAAATATTTGGAGGCCATTAGTTTTAGTACAATGTTCTATATCTTAATCTACTATATATCTATATATATATAGTATAATATTCTTTAAAAATATAGAGACATTCCATTCCCAGCTTTTCTGGCCTGAAATGCTCTTGTCACTACAGCTGATGAATAGTTATCAAATTTGAATTCCTAGTGTCCTAGCTACACGAGCTTTTTGACAAGTTTCAGTATTCTTCCTGACATGCTGACGTTGGAGCTGGACACAACAGTTTAGGAGTTGTTACACATACCACAAAAAATTATTGTGATACAAATTCTGTTGCTAATTATTTACACATGAAGGATCACATTAACATTTTTAGTAAGTAATCAACTTTCATTTTAGAGGTATTTCTGTTCTCAGAGTTCTCTAGTGTCCTGACTATAAATCCAAAGAGGATATTCCAGTATCTTTTAAATACAAGCTTAGACATCCAGTCTAAAATATCTCTTAATCTTTACCATTCAGTTTTGCTATAAACTCTTTGATAACAGAAATAAATTCAACTTTAGCTTATGATCAAAGGTAAATCACAATTATCTGATCACAGGAGTTAGTAAAGATAAACAAACAATTGTTAGACTAGACTGTGAATGTAGGAGGAAGCAGAGTAAACATTATAATCAGTCTTTCATTGGTTAATACATTGGCACTTAAGCTGCATTGTAAATCTGTGTGTGAGGTTGATCTTGAACAAAGATCAGCATGAATTTCTCCATAACTGGTAAACATTTAGCTCTTTTGTGTTTTAAAGCAGCAGGCAACATAAGACCGAGGACAGTGGAAATTGCACCAGGTTCCAGATAAAGAGCATATTTTCATTGCCTATTAGACTTTGAATGGAAGGAGATGCACCAGTAGGATTCTTCCTATTTTTATTTCATGTACACTAACTTCCTCTTAATGTTGTGCAGCTTCTTTTTTTCCTCCTTGTACTTCTCTGATTATATTAATAATTTCAGAGGATACTGTATAACCCTGAGAATCTGTTCTTTGGCCTTGGTTGTCTCTTGCACGCTCTCAACAAATGTACCACTGTGACGTATCTGCTTCATCTGGAAGTCATAGAGTCTTTGCAAAGGAGAGATCCAGAAAAATGCTACGAGGCTCAGAGAAGTTACTGTCTTCTTTTCTCCTTCTGTTTCTCCTGCTTATGCTGTTTAACAAGGAATTCAAGTCCTCATATCATTTCACAATTGCAGTGTTTCTTGGAGGTCGTATGGAAATTGTCAGACTAAGAAATAGTTGATTCTTTGGCTCCACTCTTCCATTTCAGACTCTATTATTCCTTCTTCCAGAGGGCTTTTGACATACTGCTTTGTTTCATCATTTAACAATAATCAAATGAGATGCAAATTATTCTATACTATTGATTGCTTTTCCATCTGTGTTTCCAATTTAAGGGAGTGGAAATGACAAGGGAAGACAATTGAACTAACACACTATGTCTATATTACTAAATAAAGAAGACCAGAAACATTTCTTAGCCCTTAGATAAACTGGCCCAGGTGGATTTTCACCCAGACTTCTTGTGACGAGCCCTCTCTTGGGCAGATTTGTGTCATAGAAAAATAGCCAAGGAGACAAGCAACAGCCTGCTGCAGTTCAATGAACTCTGGAGGGTATTTCTACCAGCAGCACAAAAAAGACTGATATAATCATGACTTTTCTGGCCAAAGCCACCACCCATTACTTCATCTTAACTTGCATCAAGTGCTATGAGGCTTAAAATAGTCTAAAGGAAAAACAGTCATCCAGGAAAAGTGGAAAGTAATTTGCCACAAGATTCAGGAGGAGCCATAGGAAACTGGCAGTGTTACTGCAAGGAGCACTGTTGATGGGTTTATTACACTCTGCTCTGATCATTTACTCACACTTCTTGGAATATTTCAGACTGAGTCAAAGCCATGAAGTCACAGCTTTACATTACATTCTTAGGGTTGATATTTCCTGGTTTTGGGGCAATTCTGAAGGGTGTGCAAATAGAAAATTATTAGATACAGAAATAAAGATGGAGTATTGTCTGCTTAGCTGCTCTTGAAAAAAACTGTTTTTTTTCCTGAGGCCTTTAACATATAAAATAATTTTATAAATCTTTCCTCCTTTGTTGGGAGTGTCATTATCTGATTCAATCTTACAAACACCCTGTAGTACTAGAAAACACGTATCATGTCTCAGATTTTTCCCAGCAGGACCTGATCACTGCATTAGGCTGAGGAAACTTTGACTATGTGCATGTCAGAGAGTGACAATCACTGGAGCTTTCACAGGTACAACACTTGGGCAGCATTCAAGTGTTTCTGGCATTTTTCAGAGAACTCTGGCATTGGAAGAGATGTACCTCTCTATGTCCCCTCAACTTCCCTTTCTTTTTCCATTTATGGCACCCAGAAATTACTCAGATCTCAGATTTTGTACTTTACCCTCTCCTTTTTGGAAGGATTTTTGCTAAGAACACGATCACCCTGTCTTTGCTAAATCCTTACTCGATAAAGGTCTAAAGCAACGCATACAGATAACATGAAGTTGAGTTTTGAGGATTTGCTGTTTGTTTGCTTTAAACAGTACCTCACACAGAAAGATCTTGTTGAGAGTTGTTGGATAGAGCTGAAATAGAGTGCTGCATAGTTTTATTAGGACAGTTGCTTCAATCCAACCATTGCATAATTGATGTATTTAATATCACAATATCAAAAAATCAGAAACTGAAGTGGCGTAGAACTATAGGGTGGGATTCCCTTTAGAGGCAAGGAACTGCAGTTTCTGTGTGGCCTGATTTCAGGAAGCTTCACTTGGTCCTGCAAACTACTTCAGGGAGGGAATACACAGGGCACTTAAATCGCATTATAAACTTTTATGATTTCTCTTCCAAGAGAGTATGCAAGCTTTGTAAACTAGTTTATATTTCAGAATGCAGAAGATATGTGTAAAATCATATTCAGGTTATCCATCTGAAAGGAAATGTAAATATATGCATATAGCATGGAGGAGGAATTTTAAGTATTATTCTATTTGTCTAGTGGAAGCAAAATGCCTGCAAAGGGCTATGGTTAAAATTAAAATCAATAAGAAAAACAAGGAAAAAATGAATGATGGTCAAATATGTGTTAATGTACATAGGATTTAAACAAATTTTAATCCCTTGCTGGAACTAATGAATGCTCCTTGTACAAATTTTTTGTCTGGCACCAATTATGCAGTCATTAGTCTTATCTGGAAAGCATGATTATGTAAAATATTACCTGCCTTCATGTGGCCCAGATGTCAATTTGTTTATAAAAATGAAGTTGTGAGGCCCAGCATGTACAAACTGTATAGAAAAAATGACGTGTAATTTATATTTAACTCCATGTGTTCTGCTAGTAACTTCCTGCTGCTTTTCTGTTGTCTGACATACATTTAGTACTTTCTGACCAAGTGAGAAAAGACAGATCAATACCAGTACAGACCCGCTGAAATTCCAGTGAAAATCTGCATTAAACTGCTCTATCAATGAAAATGGTAGTGCAAATTATTTCTAAACATTCATACTTATATATTTGAATTATAAAAATATATAAATAATATACACTCAGTTGATTTCACACTATAAAGACATATTGGGAACACAGTTAAGTTCTCAAAATATAGATTTTGAAAAGCAGTTACCATTTGATGTTACAGATGAACATTTTGTGGTTTTATCACACCTACACATGCTGCCTGGACCAAAAAAATATTTATTTATGTATTTAGTAAGCAAATTAGAAAAGGAGTATTCTATTTCCGCCTGCCTTTAAATGAAAATAGATTATTTATTTGAATTAAAATATTGCTTTTTCTGAATTATAGCCTAATCCAAAAGCTTCAAAGTCAGCTTTGTGCCTTGTAGCCAGTGTTCTTTTGGATCATTAATTATTGTCTTCTCTGCCCAGATAAACAATGTAAAAGAAGTGAAATGCCCTTACAGGTATGATAAGGGATTATTCAATGTGACAGTAAACAACACAAAGACAGAACTTCTCCATCAAGAACCAGAATATCTGCAAAATGTAATGCAGCATTTCTAGCCTGTGATGGAGAGTGTGTAGAGTGTTATTAGTTGTTCCATAGGGCTGTAGAGAAGCTGATGAGACAGACATTTCTTGATGGTGACAACTGGCACACTAAAATCTATGAATCACAATATAGGTACCAAAGTAAGAAATAGGAAGTACAAATTCGGAAAGGAATTATTGTAAAAAAATATCTGTAATAGCACTAAAAGCTGATTGCAGCAAACTGTCCATTTCACATCTTTGAAGCTTTGTCTTTATTCCTAAAACAGTAGTCATGAATTATATCATAATATCAGTGAGTCCAAAGGGAAACTCTGATTTCAAGCAGAGAACTGTGACGACTTTACGAACTTCACAAAAATATGTAGTATTTAAAATAAAAAATCGGATGTTTACATATTTCAGAAACATCTGGTCTGAAAGCTTGGTCTGGTGGGAGGTGTCCCTGCTCCTGTCATAAGGGCTGCAACTAGATGATCTTTAAGGTCCCTTCCAACCCAAACTATTCTATGATTCTATGGAATTTTTACAATACATTATTACACAGGCCCATTGCAAATATTAAAAATCAAAACCCTTTTCTTCATTATTTCAAATGAAAATATCAGAAAAATTTCCTGGGACAGAAATAACAGATTTTTAAGTAACTCTGTAATATTTTATGGTGATATGCTTCCTAGTATTTCCTTTTCTTTCACAGAGAAATTTTGAGGTCATTATGCTTTGTTGTTATAGGTCACCCATGAATTCCTCAACTCTGCATACTCAGCTTCACATTCACAAAAATGCTCATGGTTACCATAATATAGTCTATATTTAATTGGTTACTGTTCCACTGTGTTCATAAAGAGTCAGCTGTTTACAGCAGTGTGTTATTCCAAAGTGCCTCATCACTCATGAGTTACAGTTTGTATGCATACTGGCTTGCTTTTGGGTATACTTACAAATGTGCTACTTAGAAATTTGGTTTACTCCTTAGGTGATGCTTCTATACTCTGTGGGTTATAAAAGCTTGCGTAATCATTAGCAATGATGAAACTGCTGAGTTTTTGCAGCTACTTGATTAAAATAGAAGTATTAAAATCACTATATTGCAATTTATATATGTAAAGATGTAAATCAGTTTTACAAACTGATGAGGAGAGAAAACAGAGAAACAAAGACTCTGAAACACGTTTACTGAGATGTGAGCATTTGAAATAATTAGTGATTCTTATACTATTTGTACAGATGTAAAATTAAAACCATTCTGGAAACATTTACTACAGATACCAATTGACAAGCTTTATCACATTTCTAATTTTATCACTATCATGTATCTGAATACACTTAGTGTTGAATTTTTGCATCAAATGTGTTGACGTCATAAATAAGATATCTAACAAATGACCTTCACAGGCATTGCATACTTCAGGAGAAGCCCGGTGTAAATCTAACAGCCTGCTGTCTTTTAATTTATTTGTTCATCTTGCGTTACCTTACAGTAACATTTGCTGACATTCAATTGCACATTAGTAATGCCTGATGGCATTGAAGGTTTGTATCAGAAGATACCAGTATCAGGAGGTCAGTTTGACAATGTCCATTCAACACCATGTGAAACAGATAGACTACAAACTTAATACAAGCTTCCTTATTCAAGTGCTGGAACAACTAATTATTTTTTATTTATTTGAGTTTAAAAATTGTGGTTTTATTTAAGTTAAAAAAATAGTATTATTGGAATTTCTTTTTCATAGAAGAAAAGATTGTTTTCCTAGTTGGTTATGCTACATGGAATTTGCATTCTTTATGATTCCACTTAACGAAAATAAAACAATTTCATTCACTTGTATGGAATTAATGAGGACAAATTTTTTTTGGGGTACAACATGAGGAATGTGTATCCCAGAAAAGAACAAGGAATTGAAAAAAATTTAATAAATCTTCTTCAAACTTAAAATTAACAAAATTACAGTATCATTGTATAGGTCTTGAAATTTTGCTTATCCACCAGATAAATCTCAGTGACAGAACCTGATAAAATACAGTCTTTTAGCAAAAAATCTAATAATATAATTAAATTTATTTCCTCTTCCTTGAATATTAATTTGATCTTTTAACATTTTTCTTTTTTTTTCAAATAGTATTTTCACCTCCTTTGCATTTTTAGCTAACTAATGAGATTCAGTGCAAGTATTTGTCCTCTATGACATCATATGCTGGATATCCTGTTCTGTATTCTAAGTCTGAGCACAGAGGTCATTCCTAACATAAGACCGTGGAATAATGAAATTATTTTAGCTGGGAGAATTGTTCTGGAGTTCCCAAAGAAAATGTCGTGTTCCTTACAAGGTACGTCACACATTACATCTCTGTCATGTTAGGATGGGAGTACTTTGGGGTAAGCTATTTAAACATAAATGGGGTATTTAATTTCTACTAGGTCCAGGTATTATTTGAAATCCAAAAGCAGATGGAATAATAGTTAATTTTAACAATTTAGTGGAAATCTAGTTCTTGATTTCGGGTCTTGGAATTGGTTCAAGCTTGCTTTTATATGTATAGGCATATGTTTGTTTGAAATATAATAAATTTGTGCCAGAGGAAACCAGTTGGAGGGACACACACAGCAATCTCTGCTTTCCTGAAAAGTTTTTCTCCACTTTTGAGATCACATGTTTCTACTTATTGCCTGGTATTCTTTCCATAATTAACTTCAGATGCAGAAAAAAACCTCCATTTATTAACAGGAGAGCTACTCTAGAAATCTTTTCCTACTGTCTTTTAAGATAAATTTTACCAAAAAAAATTAAATCTTATTTAAAATCAAAGGAAGATATAAAATATAAAAGTGAAAAGAGAGACAACTAAAAATCTGTACAAAAAGACCAGAGCCATTATATTGAGGATTTTCACTATACAGTATTTTGCTGCTGCATGAACACTTTTTGCATGGTTGATATTCAGCCGCCAAGAATATTCTTTTTCACAAAGAGCATTAAATTTATCTCAGCAGACTGTCCAAGCAATTCAATTTTGTTAAGAACTGATGAAAATCTATCATTTGGCAATGATGGATGGACATGGCACTTCTTTCAGTCCAATTTAAACGCTGAGTATAGGCAGTTCTGGTAATCCTTTTAAAAGTGAGGCACAGCAGTAAGGTGTCTCTTTCTATTAAAGTTAATGTTGAACCACCAACTTGCAAAATGGCACATTCATCACAAAAGAAATCTTAATGCATTAGCAAACTGTCCATCACTGTTTTGATATGAACAAAGATGTTATTATCATCATAAAGTTTTATATTTATCTAGTATCTTTTATTTGTGGGACTCTAACTGGTTCATACTTGTCTTCTATTCATGATCCTCATGAACTGGTAGAGGTATAAGGAGTACGTGCACAGTGATATACTTGGTTTTCAAACTCCATCTTGTAGGGCAGCCCAAGATTTTTTTTTTCCCCTAAATGTATGGAAATGTCTAAACACAACGTAGGAACAGATATTAAGGGGTCTTCTGATGACAAATTTCCTTGATAGTATTTGCATACAAAAAAAACCAATATTAAAAGCTTATATCTTTTCTCTCTGATGTTGACACTATTAGAAGCTACAATTATACCTTGTTTCCACAGTGCTCAGACATGTTTTTAGGGAGAAATGCATAAACAGTACAAAGATTTAGCAAGCACCCAATCTCACACCCATTATCTTTGGGAATGCTATATGGCAAGAAAATCTGGAGAATGTATGAAATAGCTGTTCCTGTGAAGTTTACTTGAAGCATAATGCATTGATGAAGGTGCCAGTTAACTACATTGCAGTCTTTGTCACTACAACACATAATGACTGCATTGTTAATTATCTCAATAGAGAGGACTCAATGATCTTTAGAAAAATAACTTCTTTTCATTCTCTTGTTTCCTTATTATGGTCTCAAAGTTAAAGTAGATCTAGAATGCCCGGACAACTGAGGAATGGTACAAAGAAGCATAAAATGCACTAAACACTGCTGTCACCTTATACCTCAATTTCTAGCTGATCTACATAGACAGGGGACAATACATCATTTTGAACTGTCAGTCTTACATTTGTTGATAATGTTGGGGTTTGTTTTACATTTAAACTTACATAATACATGCATAACTCGTTATAATAGTCCAGTACCTACTACTGTTAGATTATTTTAGTACTAGGAAGATAATTTTAACGTCTACCATATTAGCTCATGGAAAACCTAAGACTGTGTTTAGATTGCACAGAATAGCACCAGAGTAATTATACTGTTCTCATTTGACATTTCTTGGCATATGGAGAAGGCATATTTGTATTCAAGAGATAAATTAATCAATGTCCTTAAAATGGATAAAAGGAAACCCACTGTTGTTTTACAATTTATTTCATCACCTTTTTTTTTTAAATCTACTTTAGCTGTAATTTTTCTTAACCTCTTAAAATTTTATTTTGCACAGCCTTCTGGCTGATGCAACACCCCTACATAACAGATGTCTTTCAGCAAATTATTTGAAGTGTGTCTGTGTGCTGCAAAACTAACCATGTGCTCACTTGGATGTAGTTGCTTAAGTGCCATTGTATTTGTGTTTTGAAGGACTGTGCAAATTAATACACTTTGATGGACAGGATTGGACAGCTGAAAAAAGTTGTAAAGGAAAGGCAATCTTCCATATTCTTACTTTACTTAGGTACAGTGACACTTTGTTGTTCATCACATTTGAGTTTAGCTAAATGATGTGATGCCAAAAGTGATGATAAGTGTTGGGAATGTTTATATCAATCTGTTAATCACAGTGGTTTGTTGCAATTCCATCAGGAAATTATTAAAGCAGCCTCAGACTTCCCACAAATTCTGTTGTCTTACTCTGATTTCTCCATGCAGGATACACCAGGGACACTTGGTTACTCTTCATAAGCTGTAACTATGCCTAGGGTTAAAAAATCTCTGTATAAGCTGTGAAACCTTTTCCATTTCTATATAGCTTTTCATCAGACTATGAAATAAAAATGTGGAGATGAAACTTATGGGATTTCAGAATCTCTTCATTTGACATTTGAACAGTAAATGTTCAGTAAGCACTTTATTTCAAAGCCAAGAAAAGGTATTTCTATTATTCCAGAAATTTGTACCATATGATATCTTCCTTTTGAATGATATGACACCACAATTTTGCCCTCATTCCAATTCCATATTTTTAAACTCTCTTAGAAACCTTGTTGTAGATAACTTTGAGATTTAGGGCACAATTCATGAAGCTTTAAAGAGCAAAAAATAGGTCACCAGGCATTCATTATATGCTCCTCAGATGCTAGAGTTAAAGTTAAACATTCTTAGATGATATTCAGCTGAGATTTTTTTCACAGAGATTAATATTGTGCCTTCTGACTTCTGAGCAGTAGAGAATTCTTTTTTGTAGCAGGAGGAGGAGGAGCAGGTTCAAAGTGGAAACACAGTTCTTGGGTTCAAAAAAAAAAAAAGGCTTCTTGCTAGTTTCCCCTATTGAACCACAGATTTGTCTGACCAGTAACACACTGGATTAAAAGAAGCAATTAATTCTGTGTAAACCATCACTCACATGCATAACTGGAATTAACAAGATCTGCATTATGTAGCTTCTCTTGGCATTATTTAAGATATGCTAATAGTACATGATAATATTGCTATTAATTCCTGTCTCCTAGCCCTTTTTCTTAAAATAAATTGGTTATAAATAAAGGAGTATTTAAAAGAATAGTTATTTCTTGATTTCTCAGGCTTTATTTCACATGCTAGAAGTGGGCCAGGGAAATATAAATATCATCATCAGACATATTTATAAATAAATAGAAACTATGCTATTTCACAGAAAGGTTGGTGAGCCTGTCAACCCAATCTAAACCACCACAACCCACACTATACACAGGTAGTCTCACACTAAGGCAAGATAGGCCAAAATTCAAAATTAAATATTTAGTCAAAGTACGAGTCATCTGTGGGGCACAGAATGCAAAGTGGGCAGAATATTATTGGTAGGAAGAATCTACTGTCAGCCACTGTGTAATGGATAAAATCAAAAGAAACTGCTGTGCTCTTAAAAAACTATCTCTAATTTCCAGGATATTAATGCTAAATAAGAAAATTTCTACAGTATTTTGCACGTGTCTGGGGTTTTTTAATATTTTCAAATTTTTCTTATTTTTAAGCAAGAATCATGGATGACAGCAAAGACCTTCATGAACAATACATGTAGAGTGCATTGCATATTGGCAAGTAGTGATGGAAAACTGTTACGAATAATTAGAATTCTGCTAAAAAGAAAAAGGAAAAATAGTATCCGAATAAATGAAATGAGTAAATAAAAATCACACACATTTTAATAGACAAAGTATGGAAAATACTTTTTAATTTGAATTTATAAAATTTGAATTACTTTTTATTTGTGTAAAACCAGTAAGAGGAAAACCCTTAGATGCTCAAATTGTGCAAGTGTAATTTTATAGAAGCACCAAAAACCCAAAGATTTTTTTAGTTTCTTTCATAGGTGTTGAAAAAGGGAAAATATTGAAATTAGTTGAAAAATTAATGTAAATTTGTGTAATATATATTGGAATTTATTTTTCACATTTTACCTTAACTCTTTTCTGCTTGCCTACTGGAAGCAGAAGCATAAGGAAGAAGAAAAAATTTACCTTCCTTAACCAGTATAAGAAATGGCGGGGGGAGGGAGGGAAAGGGGTATAACTTTTCAATGTCAACAGTTAGAGTTTTTATTAATTTTTTTAGTAAAAGTTCTAGGGAAAAGCAATTTATGTATTAAAAAATTGTGACAGTTCTTACTACGGTCACATTTCTCATGGAAAAATAGCAGTGCATACTTTTGGGTTTTGAAATAATGAAGCTGTCTTATGGTTGAACTAATAAGTAAAGGGTAATTCCTTCAACTTCAGTGACAATTAAACTTTCAACATAGTTCATCTAGGATACATAAAATTTTACCAGAGGAATATTGTTTAGACTGAGCCAGCAGGAACTTTGTTCAACTTCTCTCAGCTGCTAAATGTGCAATTTATGTCCAGAGAGGATTTTTCCTGACTGGAATTTATTGAAAGTCCATGGAATTTAGTATCTCCTAGAGAAAAGCACATATTACTGCAATGAACCCAATATGTTCTGCTCTACTGCACTTAGTAAAGAGGTTTATTTCATAAATATCAGATGAGTCCCTAAACTGGTATTTTCTTGCATCTCACATAGTGTGTGTGTCCAGAAATGTTACAACTACCCTCCCTGCAAAAACAATTCTAGTAGAGTACAGACTTATGTCACAGTTTTTAGTAATACTTCAAAAACTGACAATAAGTTTTAAAAATGCACTATTCTTTCATTGGCTGTAATTCTATGAAGATTCATCCAGCTTCATAAAAAGGATTTAAGTATATAAAGTTTCAAATAGCCAGACTCTTCAAAGACACACTGTTATGCTGGGCCCTCATGACCAGTGGTGTTAAAAAATGAAATTATTCACTTCTATTAACAATACTGCTAACAATGTATCTGTATACATAGTAACACAAGTACCTTTGTAAATCTGAGGGCTTGTCCTCACCCCACCCTTTTTAAAAATATTGCCTGATATTTTGATCCTTACTAGAACTTCACAGCAGCAGAGTGGCAATAATGTAAAAGAATTAAGAAGCAAGACAAAAAGTGTTTTATTCCCTGAACAAGACATAAAATATCCTGTATGTATAGCATGAGCAATTTACCAAATGCTCATATTCAAATCATATATTAATTCTATTTAGATTTAGCTTTAATTGTTTTAGGAATCAAATCTATCCCTACCTAGAGATCTTCAATGAGGATTGCATTAATCTCTTATAAAGAGATTCACAGCTGCAGACAGAAATACTCATCAAAGTTATTTTTTAAATGGCCATTGTATTCATCAACCTTGGCAAACAGAATTACTGTCATTCATATCCACAAAAAACTTTCTCAAAGGATTCCTCTTTGTTAGCAGGATTGTTGAACAAAGTACAGAAGAAAAGTATGGGGAGGAAAGAAGAGATTACAATCTTCATTTTAATTATTCTATATAATTATATATTGCTGTAATTGTTTATGAAGTCCAGATTTTATAGGAAGCAGGGCCTAGTCCAACCCTAAGCTAGTGATAACCATCATTATTTACAATCTGAAACATGTGGTACTTGTAGTCAGCTTGATAGATTTAGTTATGTGCAAACTTGAGTCTCTGACAGAGGGAGAATTGAATTTCCACCTTATAGTGATACAAGGTCACAGCGCTTACTCAAGTGAATTGGTGATGTGGGTACTGAATGAAGCTTTTCTTGGTGCTTTCAGCCTTCCTAATTCATACATTTTAATCTCTCTCCTGATTTTCACTCTTAGTGCCTAACTTCAGACAAGCCAAAAGGAAGGGTGATAACAGTTTTACTTGGTAAGATGCAGACACCTGCCCCCTTAGGAAGAAAAGTGAACTCATGGAGATGCAATTTGCCAAGGGATTCTCTAGAAGGTCCCAGGTATGGAAATTATGAAGTCTTCAGAATAAAGTGTGCCTGACTGCTACAGAAATACAACCAGAGGAGTCTTTTTCTGGTCATTGTGGGGCTTCTGAAGTGAACACTGAAAACTGCAGGCATGCTATTTCACAGGGATCAGGATGTATGGTCCTATTGCTTGCCCTCAGCTGGCCTGAACAAGAAGAGCAAAAGAATTTGCATAATAACAGTTTTCCTGTCACGAGAAGTATAGCCTATGCAAGTTATTTTATGTACCTTGATACTCTTATAGTCACTCAGATTCAGTTCCTATATTTCCAAATCCTGTAACACATTCACAGTTTTGTATAGACAACCATTGCTCCTCAAACTAGACGCTCTCATACATCCTTTCCTTGTTTGTTTATACTATGTCCTTGGATGTTATTTGGCTTTCTTGTTCTTTGGGATGGTCAGCAGAATAGTGTAGAGTAATCAGTACCCAAATATAAAATTCAAGCTCCTAGCCTCAAGATGTCAAGATGTTTTAAAAGCTATTTGACAGCCTTGGAAACTTGCCCACTTACTATGGGGAAGATATATACAAAATTCTGCTTTAACAGATGAGTTATGTATGAGTAAAATACTTACCTATACACACAGTTGATCAAGTTTTTCTTATGTTAATAAAACTGTTTGCACACCGAACCAGAACATTCATATGAGAATAATGTTCTTTAGAACATGAAAAAAAATGATGTGGTTCCACAGGGTTGCTGCACATTACCAGCTTACCACAGCCTTAACCCACCGTCTCTTCTGCCTATACTTCTGAAATAGTATTCTTTTTAAAATTCTGCCTGCAAGAAATGACATATATACTATTTGTTTAATTACTTCAATTCCAGTTAATTACCCAGTGTACTTAACATATTCCTTAGTCTATTACCTCTAGAATGAGATTAAGGCCTTGTAAAACACTGACAGAGGGATTGGAAAGTAATCACCTTATTTCACTAGTAAAGAATGGAAAAGGACAAGCTTTAAACTGTTCTGCTCCATGGTAGAATCTTTCTAGTGTCAACTCAAAGCCACAATCACACAATTTCCACTGTTTCTCTTGGCTCTTGAAGATTTACATTCCCCCTCCCCAGCCATGGCAACATGCAGGTTTTTTAATGAGAAGTTTATACCACCATTCTACATAATTCACCTAGTGCCAGCCAGTGATCAAATGTATAAAATGAAGAGAATTGTACATCTGAAATTAATTTGACCTGATGATTCATGTGCAATTGATTAACACTGAGTAGAATCATCGTTTGAAGGAAATTGCTCTTGTGGCACCAGGCCATTCAGACCACAGCTGCTGTATTTCCTAGGTCTCACTCTTGAGACATTTCTTGTACCTAACAGAGCAAAATAATAGCTGTGTAACACATTTGTCCTCCACTGTGTACATATATCATTGCTCTTTTCCTCTTTACTGCCTACCCACAAAACTTTTGTACCAACAGTCCTCAAACCCAGTAATACCAGAAGGGTCAGAACACATCTGAGATTGCAGAGAGAAAGAGAAAATGGGAAACACTATATTGACATGGCTACACTCAGGAAAGTCAGATTGTGAGCCCTTCTTGCTCAAGCCTTCCAGTCTTCTAGCCAAATTTGGGTTCATTTCAGGATGTGTTACTGCTATATCTTAACTATACCATGATATAAAATGTAAAACTAGAGTAAGATTATCATTCACACAATCTAGGGACTGATATTTTACCTGCAGCTTCTAGCCTCTTATTGCACTGCAAACAAACTTAGAATGAAATGTCAGATCTGTAACATTTCAGTATTACAAACAAAACTGACTTTAACAAAAATGGATGGTCAAAGAGAACCAAACCCCATGCCTGCTCCAATACTCACCTGAGAATAAGCAAATAACATCTGTTGTCTTGAACCATCATGTTTATTCCTACCAAATAGTTGGAGAAATCATTCTCTCTTTCCTGTCATACTATGGAGTCCAACCATTCCTATCAAACACTAAACCATGTCCCTTAGCACCTCGTCCACCTGTGCCTTAAACATCTCCAGGGAATGTGACTAAACCGCCTCCTTGGGCAGCCTGTTCCAGCACCCAATGACCCTTTCTGTGATTTTTTTTTCCTAATGTCCAGCCTAAACCTTCCCTGGTGGAGCTTGTGGCCATTTCCTCTTGTCCTGACCCCTGTCACTTGGAAGAATAGGCCAGCACCCTCCTCTCTACAACTTAAAACTAAACAGAAGCATAATAAAAGTCGAGGACAGGGAGGGTGGGTGCAGAAGAGGATACAGGGGAAATAGTGACACAAAAGCACTGAAGAAAGACAACGTTTATATGACATTTCAGAGAAGAAACTCTTAAACCTGAACAAAACTGAATGCATCTTACATGTCCTGAAAATTAATGTTCTCAGGACCACTGAGGAGATGCTCAACTCGATCTTTTTTACCCTTGACTATTGTGTCAAGCTGCTATGTACTGCTAGAAAGTTGTCAGGTTCCACATAGGCACAGGTGTACTTCATAGAAGAAAGGATGTTTCAAGGGTCTCATCTTGATGAGTTAACACATATAATGCAAGCCAGTGTCATGAACAGGAAGTTTATTTTAGTGATGAGAACAGTGAGGAAGCAGAAGGAAATAAAATTGAAACAAAATAATCACAGTAAAAATACTCTTTCCAATTCACAGGTGAAATTGATTAACATTAGATAAAGACAATGACAAGGTATTTTTGTTTTGAGTTTTATTTTTGAGTTTTCATAAAAAGTTCAGTTTCTTCACAAAATTTTTATTTATTCTCTCCCTTCCAGAAATGCAAATATTGGATAATATTTTTTCAAGTGTCCTTAATTCTCATGTCTATTTTTGTTATCCACAATTAGCCCCTTTAGTCAGTAGAAAAGTCCTTTGCTATACTTACACACTACTGTTTTAAAATAAGTTCCCTCTCTTCTTCCCTTGAGATCAAGTTAAACTTGCCATGATTTAGCCCCAACCTGGCCAATTTAGCAGTTAAAACTGAGCATTTGAGTCCCAATTCCTCCCTTTATAATAATAAATGTAATAAAATATATACAAATACATGAAATAGTGCTAACTTCTGGATGGCTATAAGTCACCAAAATGCTACAGGGGAGGCATGAGGGAAATCATACAAGGCTAGGAAGGAGCTGGACTCAGGAGCTGCATTTAGGAATGCACAGATCCAGGATCAGGGCAAAGAGATAGATGAGGCCCTCACTAGACATCAGCCATTGAAGAAGAGAAAGAGCCCCTTCTGATCTTGATTTTATGCTGAGAGTGAAGCATATGCAGTGGAATACTCTGTTGATCACTTTGGAGCCACCTGTCCTCTCTGCCCCTCCCTGCAGGTGCAGCCTTTTTATACTAGCTTGAGGATGGTCTTGATTACCATAGGAGTAAGTATAATCATTTGCCTTTCTGCATACCAATGCCCAATGTTATAATTTCTAGAGAGAAACACTGTCTGTAAAGCATACAGTTAACTTGCAGAAAATGAAATTATGTAGATGACAGTTAGCTGAAGACAGAAAGTCAGAAAACTGCTCAAACCACAACACTTTCTCAGCCATCAGCCTGCCAGGAATGCACCCATAGAGCCCCAAGTCACAGGAAAATAACTGAGGTAAGTACGTATTGGTTTGAGTCTGGCATCCAAAGAGAAACTCATAAGAACTATCTGTATTGCAATGTCACATGAAAAGAAGCCTCCCTTCTGAGTAGCCAACATATTTCTACATTTATGCAGACAGCCAAGACTAATAGAAGTTTAACCTCTAAATTTTCAACAATAAGTCTATTCATTAGAAAATGGAAGGGAAGCATAACTTCACCACAAAAGACTATGTTGCACTGAGGCTAATAAAAAAGAGGTACCTATTACCAAGGAACAGGTAAAGATTCATTGGAAAGACAGGTACATTCTCACGTATGTCACAGGGCGGGAAACTGTTTTCAAAGAATTTTGACATTGACTGACATGTAGCATAGGTATAAATAAAAGGAATAAGGAATCTTAAGCTCTATTGTTTCTTCTTATGTATTGTCACCCCCCCCAATTTTATGCTTCAAATCATATCTGTAACAAAAAAATACTGTGCCCTTTCTTTCTAAGTAATGATAAGTGTATTTGGATTGATAGGTAAGAGGATACTATTTTCATGTCTTTGCAAGTATGGTGAGGAATTTTCCCTTAGTGCAAAAGAGGATTCTGAATAAATATTTAAAAGAAAAACCCAACAAACAAACAAAAAACCAAAAACCAGACAAACAGAAACCCAACCAAAAAGCAACTTGAATTCACAGCTGGAAGTGCAAGTTAAAATTTGAGAATGGATTCTTTAAAAAAAAAAATAAAACCTGTTGCCTGATGTTTACACCCATCTGTGAACTTCAAGCTGCACAAGTATATTTCTGAGTTGCTAGTTCATGTGGTTGGATGAGATGTTTTTTTAGTTTCCAACTGACAGGCTTTCAGGTATGGCAAACTGGACAATGTGGAAAAATTACTAACCAGTTGCCTGTTAGAGATATCAAATAACCTAAGCAATTTCACAAACAGAAACTGCAGATGCTAATGGAAAACTTTACAAGCAAATCCTGGAATGAATAGCCGCTGGCACAGTTTCCATTTTCTTGAGACAATCACTGTGTTACTCTCTAATTCCTGCAAATTCTGTGGGCAATACAAATCTGTATATTAGTTGGAAACAAAACTACAAGGGAAAAATGCATTGTCTTGGACACTTCACATGTTAAAGGTATCAAATTGAGTGTTGAAATTTTACAGTTTTTTTGAATGTGCATATTTGAAAGTATGTTTTGATGGAAATAGACAGTAGTGTCTCAGCACTAGTATACTGCTCCGTCTTAGGAGCTGTTGTCTTCTTCCTGCCATGCTCCTTTTCTACAGAGAAATATGAAATGACTTGTCACCATACTTATAATATTGCAAATACAAGCAAGAACTGTGATATTCCCCAAGCAGGGATATAGTATAGGCATGTGTGTGTGTATTTGTGTGTGTGTATATATATATATATATGCGCCTCTGTAAGCTAGTTAGATATTTTCATATGCACTTTGCTGCCTTCTGACAAGATCAAGGAAAGAAAAGAAGTTTGAAAAAAAGGAATCTGTACCTCCTTTGTCACAATGTTAAGGAGAAACCAGCCAACATCGGAACCCTAAGCAACTTAATAACTCAAACAAATGTTTTATTTTATCTTGTACATATATGTGGAAAAGAGGTTCTGAAATCCATTTCTTGAGCAAATGATGGGAAAAAAATCCACAATTTGTTGTCTATTTGCAAGAAATTATCTGATGGTTACCTTAATCATAGAATCATAGAAAAACCAGGTTGGAAGAGACCCACCGGATCATTGAGTCCAACCACTCCTATCAAACACTAAACCATGCGCCTTAGCACCTTGTCCACCTGTGCCTTAAACACCTCCAGGGAAGGTGAATCAACCATCTCCCTAGGCAGCCTGTTCCAGTGCCCAATGACCCTTTCTGTGAAAAATTTTTTCCTAATGTCCAGCCTAAATCTCCCCTGGTGGAGCTTGAGGCCATTCCCTCTCATTCTGTCACCTGTCACTTGTGAGAAGAGGCCAGCTCCCTCCTCTCTACAACCTCCTTTCAGGTAGTTATAATGAAGGATTTGTTGCCCTGCCTTATTCAAGCTTTTTCGCTTCTTCTTAGTCCTGAGTTAAGTACAATGCTCCTCAAAAGCGATGTCACAGTGCTACACAAATTTGGATCAGGATCATATTACACATGTTTACTGAAGAATGTTATGAATCTAGAGATGCAGTAAATCTTTAATGTCATGAAATAAGGTGATTTCAAAACTTAAAATGAAGTTTGTGTATGTTTGGTTGCCTCATTACAACATTATGAACTTATGGTTTTCACTTTGAATTATTTGGTGATATTTGTTGCCCTGTAGTCTGTTAGTCATTGAGTTAACTTGTAAATATCATTTTTGTGCCTTGTAACTTACTGCACTGAAAAGCAACATGGGCAATTAGGATACTAGAGGTGAAGATCTGTTCAGAGAAACTTTCTAAACAACTCTGTTTCCTTCAATAGTCTGGTATTCAGCTCTTTTATTCATACTACACTTGCCAATATATACCTATAATTTCTTGTCTTACAAATAATTTGATGTTCATATTACTTCTCAAACAATTTCCAGTTCTCTGTGCCATTCCCTTCTTATGAATAAGGAAAGCACTATTCATAAAACATAGCCTAACAAACAGTTAGTAATATCAATCTGAAAAGTGACTCTTTAATAGCTTGTATTAAGGAAGCAAAAACAAAGTGATATAATCCTGCTATTCATGACAAGCTCATGAATAGCCAATGAGGGTGATTGTAAGAGAAACTGTAAGCTGATGGTTTGTGGCTGGGGCTCATCATAAGTAAATAAATATACAGTATATGTGACTCTCACACACTTCACCCTTCATGACTTTGGACTGTAGAACATTTTTCTCTCATTCTTAATCCACAGTGACTTAAAAACAACAACCACATACGCAATGAACAGCAACTCATTGTAATTACAGGCAATGCGTGTTAGCCAGGTTTGTATAATGCCATTGATTCTGCTGTTAGGAGAGCAGTCACATAAAACTTCAGAGCTTATGCTCTGCCACCCATCTGCGAGCAGACCTGCGCACTAATGTTTCTTTTGAGTCAATAGTAATGGGATGGATCTTCTTAAACACAAATGGTGCAAACCATCTCCATGGAAAAATGAACTATTTTGGAACAGATTTTACATAGTTGCTTGAGAACTATACCTTTTTCTATTTCTACTTTGTAAGTTTTTTTTAATTTTCTTTATGCAATCCTCATTTTAAACAAAGACTTTCCCATGATAGTTTACTACATTTAATGCATAAAGAACACTAAAGTCTTTTAAAGGACATTACCAGCTGTAAAATTCATTCTCCTTTCATTATTTCCACACTCACTGGGTCTTCATCTAATTGAAGATATCAGAGAATATAGATTCTTTACTTACAGGGAATAGGTTTAGACAAATGTTTAATGACCAAACAGTTACCAGGCCCTGGAATGCATGCCATCTGTTTTTTTTCCATCCCATTTTTATAGTCACTTTTCCCAGCTAGTTTTAATGAACTTATGCATTAGGAAAAAAAATTGTGATACCTATGTGCGAATTCTGTTTGTTCATCGATCTACCTGCTTGTCAAACACTATCTATAAGCAGTTCTTATAAGGTTAAGATTTTTCTAAACAATTTTGTATACACAAAAATGTAATAGAAATATGTTTCATAGTTACAGTATTTTTTTATTCTTCCTATTAAAAAACACCAATAAATTCTTGCAAGTATCAAATAGAAATATATGTAACTTTAAATAATCATGCTGAAAATTAAAAATATTGAAGTAATGAACAATTATTTGTACACATTTTTATCAATACTTGTTGCCTGTTAACATGAATAGAGAATGAATAGAATTTGGGCTATTACTTTCAAAAATTAATATGGCCAAGCTAAGATTTAAGGTCTGAACCACACAAATTGTTCCTTTTATTTCTTTGGAATGCTTCTTGTGTAAAAATAGATGTTTGATGTACTGCAAAGAAAGAAATCAAATGCCTAGCTTTAAATCAGTTTAATCAAGGATCTATTATGAACTTTCTTGTCTCTTATCTATAAATCTAATTACAAAAGGATATCCAGAAAACTTCTAAAACATGCATAGAATAATGCAAGACACTAGACTGGATGACTCACATGTAACTTCTTATTAGGGCTACCCATAAACCTGCATGCATGCCAACTGTATAGTTTTGATTTTACTATCATTTTAATAATATAGAAAGATTAGCAATTCCATAAAAAACATCATGTAGTGAACTATGTAATTAATTAAAAAAAGAGAAATAAACAACAGTTTACAGCAGACAGATATGTTCTTTGTTTATTGTTATTTGAAAATAGTAGCGCCTTCTTTCTGAACAATATTAAATCTTAAACCACAAGACCAAAAGTTATTTCAAAACTAGGTTCTTGATTTTGAAACCTATCAGTCCATCTATGTTATACTACTTCATGCTATGGCTTTTTGGGAGTAGACCCTAAGCCATAGTATCAGCCATACACAACATTTCTGAGTGTTGCTGTGGAAGTTTCCATGTGCACAAAAAAATACTTGTGCCTTATTTGAGCATAGTTCTCTGATTTAACAGACTGTAATTCAGATACTTTAGACAAAATATAAAGCAAAAATAGATTGAAAACATGATTTTATTTACTTCTTAAACATTTCTCTTTTATTTAATATTTAGTAATTTCCTAGTAGCTGGACTTCAGTTCTTAGTTTTATATTCAGGTTAAGGATTATTTGTAAGTACATGATGGATATGAAAGCATTCCATCACTGAGGAAGTCACAGTACTCAAACTGGGATATTCTGGCAGAACCCAAAGTATAATTAGAGTTATTAAGACCATGTGGGATACAGAGGAAATAGTGCCACCAGTTTTGTGGCTTTGTGCATGCATTTGGAAAATGATGAAGCATCTCCAGCAAGACAGTAAGGACCAGGATTCTTGAACCTCATCGATCCCAAGCAAGTCTGTAAAGCTTGGACTTAAATACAATAACTTGAATTATGAGTTTCAGTTTAATTAATTTCAGTGTTTCCAAAGCAGTCAGGGCTAGGTTAACATGACAATGTCTTCTAAATGAAAAATGAGATGTACAGTCATGGGTTTGCTCTGCTAGAACTAGATATCTCATACAATGGTGTGTGTAGCCACCATCTGCATCCAGGACCAATCAGAGTTTATTAATATTTCATAACTAAAATGAGATTTTCTTAAAGTTTCAGTTTTTGGAAAATTGCGCCTTTCAAAAAGCTGCTCTCACATGTCGATAGTGAGAGTGTGGAAAAATTACCCTAACAGCTTCAAAAATCAGCTCCTTTATGCAGAGCTAGGAAATTCACAGTTGTAATGGCAAATGTCATTTTCTATCTGAATATTTTAATATATACTGTAAATTATATTCCTAATTAATAATAGCTCCAAGGGAAGTTCCTTTCCTTATTAACATGTTGTTGCTCTTGGATGAGACCAAATGGAACATGAACCTTGCCCCAAAAGAAAACAAACAAGAAGTTAAGGCCAGATTGCATGACGTGCATGATTACATTGCCGTCACTGTAGATAGCAACATTAACTCCATAACACAGATATCAGCACTGAATAAATACCTTAATACTTACACCTTTTCCCAGACAGTTTTCACAAACTGACTGTGCTCTGTGCCACCATAACTACTACCCAGCCTGTGAGTTCACATGTACCTGAAGTGGTTCCTTGGTGACTTTGGGAAGCAAAAGTAATGTGCCCACAATATGAAAGCCTTTTGTCAAAGACCTTCAGAAAGTTACATTGTTCATTATTTCATCTCTGATAATTATAGCAACGAGAAGATTCAAAGATGTGATCATCCACCTAGTGCTCCTGATAAACTACAGAAAGTCACTCTCTAAAATTAATGATAATTAAACTAATGATCCCTCAGATACTAAAATTTCCTTCTAGTAGGTCCCACATAATTGTTTTCTTCTTATTTTATTGATAAGTAAACATCATAAAAGCACACATCAGATTATTGATTTAAAAATCCTTCTCAACATTCAAAGCTCATATGTTTAATGCAGTGATAATGATGAACCTACTAAGTAATACTAAATAAGATGTTGCTTGATTGACAATCAGATAACACCCATGGTTATGTCACACTGGTCTCTTCCCTTCTCTGTCTGATTTCCTACCTCTTGGGACTGAACACTCTGGCACTCTAAGGAAAATATCCTTAAATATTTGCCAGCTCTATTCTGCTCCATCCTTCCTTAGGATTCTCTCCCAGGGAATCCTATTGACTAACTCCTCGAAGAACTGGAATTTTGCTTTCCTAAAATTTACAGTCCTTACTGTATCATTGTCTGTCCCATATGCCCCAGGCTGCCTCCAATCTTGACATCACTGATGAGCTCGCTTTCATTTTATGACCATCAAGTCGAGTATTGCATCCTCTTGGGAATCAGTGTCTATTACCTGGGTTAAGAAGCTATCTTTGAGTATTCTAGGAGTCTCCAGATTGCCTACAACTTGCCGTGCTAGCTTCCAGCAGATGTCAAGGCAGTTAAGTCCCCCAGTAGGATCAGAGCTTGCAAACATGAGTTCTCCTGTAGCTGGAGGAAGAAGACTTCATCAGTAGGCTCCCCTTGATCAGGTGGCCAGTAGTAGACACCAAACACAAGGTTCCCTTTATTATCTAATTCTCTTATTCTTACCCATAAGCTTCTGACCTATTCATGGCTGTTCTTCAGGGACAGCTCTACAAGCTACAGTTCTTAAATAAACAGTTGTTGTATCCTATGACTGCTGTTTACTATGTTTCCCTTTTCTGGTTTGGACTATGTGTCAAAACAAGAAAGAGATCACAGATTAAGTTGGAAGGGAAGTTGATACTGATCTGAAACATTAAGTTCTCCCATGCACACATATTCCATTGCCCTACTGCTCAATTCATGTGATACAGTTTATCCTAATTTTTATCCTGCTCTGTGCATATCTACTGCATAGAAATATTACCCTGAATCAGTGAGTCAATGTCCCGAAAATATTATTCAACAGCGCAGTGGAAGCCGTTGAATAATAATTATTGATTAAAAAGACCAGATGAAATCACAGTCCATTTACATATAGCAGAGAAGCAACCCGATTCGTTGTTTTGGTGACATTATTTCAGCTCTGTCCATTTATTTTACAGACAGTAGTCATCTTATTTATGAGTAGTATGAAAATTAGCTATAATGTATATAGAAACCCCATTCCTCATTTGTATTTAGGGAAGTGTTACATGTGTTTAAAAGTCACAACACGAAAAGACACATGCACTCTTAGTGTTAAGGCAAACATTATTCAACAATCAAGTATGTCAAAGAAGGGTATGCTGCAGCTATTATAACTAACACCACCATATGCCTTCATGGATGGGAAATGTGATTCGTGACAGAACACTGTAGATGAACAGGGAAGGATAATGAGTGTTGGTAGATGTTCTCCACAGATCCCTCCTGCTTTTCTTTACAAAGGAGGAGTGTGGAGGAAGTCGGAGAAATAGGGTGACATATGTAGCTACTTTTATAGTCTACATTTCTCCTATTTATAGTGCTGCAATTTCATTACTATTAATTAAATTGTTTCTGATCTACAACAGAACAAATAGATGGGTGTTAGGACCAACATGCTGCATTTCCTTCTAGGTGCAATCCTGCAATTAAACTGGGAAAGAGAAATATTTATTTAAGGAAAACACTATTGAAGAAAAATCCCCTCTCCTTCTAATCTTGCATTTTAAAACTGTTTTCATAGAAGAAAAAATTTATTGCAGGAGGATAAGATATACAAAACAAAGATAAACGTGTGATATCAATTCACATGCTTGCATTTTCTAAAAATGCTGTGCGACTGTAGCACTTCATGAAGACAATAGGATTCTTACACACTCCACAGACAGACAGATTTGCAAAATTTTTGACAAGAAAAAAGCAGTCATTCCTTCCCTGCCCACACTGAAAGCCACACATCTATATAGCTTGGATTTTAAAGGAAAAGTAGTCGTACCTTCGAAGATACCTCAAAGTCTTAGAATTTCAGAGCCCTCAAGCCCTGGTATGAGTTTTGAATTATTTTGTACACTGCAGCAGATTAATTTATGAGACGTTATGCTTTTATAGAATCTTCCTCTTGTTGTACTGACAAGATTTCCCTGTACTTCTCTTAGAAGTCATGTTTTCAGTCCCAGTGCTTCCTCTGGGAAATGTGGAAATTAACCTTTACTGATCCTGTGTGTTCATTAGATATCATACTTTCATGATTTCTCTAGAGAAGTTTGTCTGTCACTCTGAGCCTACACTTATAACAAGGACTGCATCTTCTGTCCTGAAAGCATATTCTACCTACGAATCATAGCAGCCCTTGCAGCTATGATGTCCTTTAAAACCACTTTGCCTGTTCATGAGAATTAACCCATCAACCCTCTTTAATTCACTTGCAAAATAGTACCCTGAGATCTATAACATCCCTACTTAACACTACAGTGAAGAATGTGTTTAAAGACCAGAGCAAAAGACAATATTCAAAATGCAAAGAGAGATGATGAATGCAATGTTTCTAAGAATTTATTTTTTTCTGGTCTCCATACAAATATGCATAGCTTCCAAGTTTAACAATTTGCAGCAATAAACAGCATAAAGATTGTGAATTTGTCAAACAAGTGAAAAATGAATGCATCATCTATTAATGAATCACACGTTTATGAGGTATTTCATGACAGTCTCTTTTGCCGAATTATTGAACACATTGTTCCTCATTTGTAACAGTGGTAAAAAGGCTGACTGAAGGTAAGGGCTTCAAATTATGTGACCTGTAGCAATATAAATACCTTTGTGTAAATGGGTCAAAAAGAACATCCCAGTGTGGGAAGGAAATGGTGGTAATGCATTATTCATAGAATCACAGACTGGTTTGGATTGGAAGGGATATTTAAAGATCATCTAGTTCCAGCCTTCCCTGTCGTGGACAAGGGAAATGCAGCAGGTAACACTGAGCAATGGGAGCAAATTTTTATTGTTAACAACGGAATTGTTCCAAACAGCACCACTTCAAAAATAAATGCTATATCAACAGTCGTTCAGCAGAGATCTCTTTCAGCATTATATGTTTTTAAATTAGCAATGCAACATCTGTCAGCATTTTTCACAAACCTATAAAAACAGCAATTTGTTAAAAAACAACAATAAGGATAACCCACCAAGAGAGAAAGAAAATAACAAAATAACCCAAAATGCTTATGTTTTATCTGAATTAGAGTTTGGATATAATCTGAGGAACAATAGTAAGGGCAATTACTCCTGTTATAGCTATCCTAACACTTCTCAGTATTTATCTCCTCTCACATATTCTTACAGTAGCCATCACTTGCCTTGACAATGAAGAGCAGAAATACTACTAAGACCACTGTCTAAGGTAGTGTCATCCCAACATGTAATCCTGATATTCAAGTATTATATAAATAATGAGCATATACTTAGCCTTGCATGCAGCTTCTTATTTTTATGTGCTTACAGAGTTGGATAAAACTGGCAAAAAAAATTTTAAAAAAATCTTCCTATATTAAATGGAAAAACACTAAGAAGGATAAACTGAGATACATAAAGTTCAGGTGAGCACAAGGAATGCCAAGTACTGACACACCGCATCATTCACAAGGTTCCACTTCCTGGCAGCTACTGGAGATCTTCCAGGAAAGTATAATCTAGAAACCTCAGGATATCTCAGGCTGGTTATCACAGATTAGTTAGAAAATCTGAGGGGGTCAGTTCTTCAGTCTTGATACTTATGAAATCATACCCACTTGCCTACACAAAAGAGGTTTACGTGTGTTGTGCCTAGACATGAATGACTGCCCAAGGATCAGGGAAGTGCAACATCTTCTGAATTGTTTTCAGTTTGCTCATCACTGATTAGTACTATGCTCATATAGATTTTGCAAGATGCTAGTTAGAAGTTTTTGCATGAGCACCTCACATCAAAATACTGCACTGAAATAAGCTACTCAGCTCTCAATTAGGAAGCTCATCATTACTATTATTAATAATTAATATAGCTGAAAAAAACTTAAAATGTCCAAGGATGGACAAAAATCTCCACTTTATATTGGATTGTACACTTCATCCACAGAGCAAAGGGAGGGACAGTCTTTTAAGTGATACGAATTTGATGACTGGACTGTTTCATGGATAAGGAATTGCTTGGGTGGCCACAGTCAAAGAGTGGTGTTCAATGGCTACATGTACAGATGGAGATCCATGACAAGTGATGTCTCTCAGGGATCCATAATGGGACCAGTGCTGTTTAATATTTTCATTGATGATATAGACAGCAAAATTGAGTGCACCCTCAGCAAGTTAACAGATGATACCAAGCTGAGTGGTGCAGTTGTCACACCAGAAGGACAGGATGTCATCCAGAGGTTGGGGCAATCTGTGGTTTCAATACAGTATGGGTGATGATGTGATTGACAGCAGCCCTGTGGAGAAGGACTTGGGGATGCTAACTGATGAGAAGCTTTGCATGAGCCAGCAATGTATGCTTGCAGCCTAGAGGACCAACCATATCCTCGGCTGCATCAAAAGAAGGGGGGTGATTCTGCCCTTGTGAGAACACACCTGGAGTATTGTGCTGAGTTCTGGAATCCCAAACATAAGAACGATATGGAACTGTTGGAACAGGTCCAGAGGAAGGCCAGGAAGATGATCAGAGGGCTGGAGCACCTCTGCTATGAGGACAGGCTGAGAGATTTCGGGTTGTTCAACCTGGAAAAGAACAGGTTACAGGGACAACTTATAGTGGCCTTCCAGTACTTGAAGTGGGCCTATACAAAAACTGGGGAGGGACTTTTTACAAGGTGATAGGAGGCAGTGATAGGATGAGGAGGAATGGCTTTAAATTGGAAGGGAGAAGATTTAGATTAGCTATTGGGAAGTAATTCTTCGCAATGAGGGTGTTGAGGCACTGGAACAGGTTGCCCAGGAAAGTTGTGGATGCCCCCTCCCTGGAAGTGTTCAAGACAAGGTTGGATGGAGCCTCAAGTAGCCTGGTCTAGTGGGAGGTGTCACTGCCTATGGCAGGGGGGTTGGGACTATATGATCTTTAAGTTCCCTTCTAACCCAATCAGTCTATGGTTCTGCGAGTCTGTAATTTCTCCTCCTTGAAACCCTGGAACATTTTTACAATGCTTTCTAAAGAAATCTTTGACATAAATACATAAACTGAAATAAACAGAAAGAGAGAACATTTTTTAGAGAACAATTTTTAATTTTTTATAGTCTTGATCTTTATAAAAAGGACGACAAAGTATTTCCCTAGTAATGAAGCGTTGCTAATATGCACTGTATTATGCAGTGAGCCTATGAGCATAAAAGTCATCTTATTTGGTTGCCTTCAACAGCTAAATCAATAGCACTGACTCAAGGACTTACCGTTATCCCTTTTTCAGGAAGATATCTTAGAACATAAGACCCCCCACCATGTCTGATCCAGTTTCAGGAACAATTCTTTTGGACTGATGCCAATATGTTTAAATAATGGAAAACAGTATTCCAACTTATCTTCACCCTTTTTTCAGAGATCATAACAAAAAGATAGAACAACGTATTAAAAACACTGCATGAACAGTTTCATGACGGATGCAGATGTTAGGGCTATGTATAAAGAATGGTAATCAGCAGAAGAGATGAAGTCCAGTTTTAAGTTACTGAAGGCTCTTTTTTTGTGCTAACATTATAGTACCTTCACACTAGCATTACTCAAAAAGGAAAATATCAGAAAATCCTTCATTAGTGTTTCCTTTATGTACATTGCTACACCAATCCAAGGGTTTTCCACTAGTCACAAAACTAGTCTCAGTATAATGACATTAAGTTGCATGAGATTTTTCTAATCATCATGACAGACGTTTATGCCTTCACTCTGGCCTCCAACATCATAACATTTCTTATGAAGGAAGGTTTAACCATACCTTCTGAACATAGTCAAGGACCACTCAATGAGTTCCCATCAATTATGAGTTTTTTAGTGTAAGAATTTTCTTGAATATTTAGAAAGTTCCCCAAACATCAAGGCAGTTGCTAAATAACTTACCTTCCATGAAATACCGTTACTTAACTACAAAATTTTCCCTTTCATCCTACATCTGTCAGAGAAGCGTGACTGTCACACAGAGAACAACTGATCTGTATCTCATCCATCTGCCATTAAAAGTCTGAGGAATTACTTGCACTTGTCTCACTTCAAGTTATGGTCATCTGGACTAATCTCATAAAATCAGCACCCTTGAACTTAGACAGACAGATATTTCAAAGGGCAAAATACTGTTCTTCCAAGAAAGTGTCAAATGCCAGAAGCTGACTGAACATTATTTTCTGGCTTTTTAAATTAAGATCTTGTGGCTGGATATCAGTTTCTAAAGCAGAAGCTCGCTTTTTGAATGAGGGACCAGATCGGTCTCATGTTCCTTCTAAAATAGTTTGACTGTGATCAATGAAAATGAATCCTATAATATCTGTCCAGTATTGCAGGGGGCTGCCAGGAGTGGGGAGGGTCAGGATACTAGCAAAAAGTATACCATTAAAAAGAGAACTCTACATCTAGATTTTTAGAATAAAGGATTACAGTCTTCTAGTTTAGTATCTCCTTGTTTTCTTGAGCTTATTTAAGTCATGTTTTTCAGATTTGATCATATATCCAGAGATCTCTTCTCACATATCAAATGCAGAACTCACAAATGAGGAGTTGAAGAGTACATTTCCTTTGGATTCCAGAGTGTTTTTGGCTTTGGGGAGTGAATATTAAGACATGGAGAAAAGTTATATTTTGAGCAGCCCTAGAAACCCACAAATATTTCTAGACATAATCCTGCCTTTAGCCACATTCATACAGCAGTATATCTGGAGCTATTCCAGATTAACAGAGATAAAAGGGAAAATAGATTTTTCTTTTCTTACTACAGATTCAGTAGTAGAATGAGGTAGAGTGTGTTAACAAATCCACAGATAACGGAAAGAAGTTCGCTCTTTTCATGCATATTGAGTAGAAAATATCATTCAATAGACACATTCACAGGGGAAAGGAGAACAGATGTAGAAGAGACATTTTACATCTTTGTTGCTTTGAAAGCTATAGTGACAACAGTGCCACTTATACATATATTTATCCTCAATGCTTATAACTGTGATTCACTCTGACTTTCCAACTGTTTAGGCATGTGGGTATTCGTTACCGTAGTGCAAGCTCATTGCCACTCAGATTTAAACCACACATTTCTTTATTTCTTTTCTGGCTAACAGCCCAAATCCACACAGCAGGTGCTGGTTTAGGAATGCTACCCTCTAATAAAAGTACCGTAACTTAACACAGAGCCAATAAAAATATCTTCACATAGGCTTTGATTTTCCTGATAGATTGAATTCCTAGGAAGACAATGGCTACAAAATCTGAGGAACATGAAAACATAAGCTTTATCCTTAAATGATATCTTTTTCTCCCTTATTTAGGCAATGAACTCAGATATCAGGTTACAGAAGCTGTGTAAGATTTGTAGAACCTTTCTCTGTCAGCAAAACAGCCAGGGAGATAGGAAGCTCTGGCATTGTGTGTTGTTTTCGTTATTTCTTGGCCAGAACTATGATTTTACTCAAGGTTGTATAAAGGATTTAATCAAAGGAAATGCAATTATAACAGAGATCTGGGTAAATCTACAACTATTGGGCAAACAATTTACAGACAAATTTTATCCATAAGATCTTCATAGATGTAAGTCACAAACCTTAAATGTGTTAGGATGGTGCTTTTATTTATCTATTTTGTAATGCAGAGCACTCCCAGCCAGATCTAATCTGAGATATGATTTAAACACCCAGTACTTCATAAATCCCATATACGCACAACAAATTCGCAGTTCAAGCAAAGGAAAAATTTCAGCTTTCAGTAGTATTTAGAGGCCCTGAAACAGGGAAAAAAGTCACTAGAAATTACACTAAAATGCTGAAGTGCAGACACAACAGTATTTTCAAGTTGGATGCACAGACATTGGCAGTACATGCCTAATGACTGTTTACTTCAGCTGTATCTGCTATTCTAATTTACTTTTATTTTTTCAAATACAGATGATTAAGACAAAGTTCAGAGGTGGAATATGTGCAAGATGTTAGATACAACAGAATAGGATGCACTAGACATAAATACATCTGTTTTTTTCTTTTAAAACTCTTTTTTATCCGTCTTGCTTGGAAAGATTTTCAGCACTCTGTTCCTTCTGTGCAATATAGCTAAAAAACATCACAAGGTCAAAAATATTAATTTTTGGTGCATGGAGTTAGACATTTAGCTGATCATTTAAAATGAAGTATAGTTTTCAGTGTAGTAGAACAGGTTGTGTGCGAGTACATCATGTTAAATTTTGAGAATTTCTAACAGAATGCATCTCTGCCTTATGCAATGCAAATGCTTATGCTAATCAGAAAATTCACTTTTGGAAAATGAACGTGGACTAGTCAGGTCCTTTTATCTTTAAAATTATCATTTAGCTTTGAATTTTTTATTAAAATTGTATTTTAAATGTTCCCCAAGGTGTCAAACCACCTTAGAAATAGTAATTATATTTCAGAATATGATGATAGAATTAAAATAATAATAACCTCTATAAAGATGGAAATACTTTAATACAGTGATTTGCAACAGGGAAGTACCCTTGTTCAAGACAGCAATCTAAGCATGAATATATACATTCCAGAAATCATCAGGGCTTAAGCAGAAGTTTAACACTATAAACATATTTAAAATTTTCCCTGACTCAAGGCCAAAACAATTAAGTAGTTTCCACAGATTTCCACAGTGACCAAATACCTGCTAGGGTTTTTTTAACTATTAGGTGGTACTGCCTTTTTTAAGAATGATCCAGCGATCATGGTTACACTGGGCTCTGCAGGGTAAGAATAATAATTATTGCAGGGCAAGATAGCACAGAGTCTTAAATTAAAGTATTAACTGCCTTTGAAAGTTATTATTTACCTGACAAAGCCTCTAGTACGTGACTTAAATATGTCAGAATATTTGTAACATTAAAAATCACATAAAATATAAAACTGCATTGGCACTTAGCAGCTGTGTTTTTCAGTTGGAAATGACAAGCTATTATTTTTCATCCACATTTGCTGATCAATTCTGCTTTTCATTGAAATGTGTGTTTTGACTGTCTTATAGCTCTGAAATTTACAGTATTCTATGACACATAGGATACTTGATGGGGCACCCCTGTATTCATTTTGTTTCTTCTTGGCAGAAGCAAGCAGCGTTAAAAGGAAACATAAGAAACTTCCCAAAGATTAAGTGGCAATTGCTAAGACACTTTTGGTTTTCCATCTCTTCCTCACTCACTCTTCTTTTTTTTTCTTTCTTTTTTTTTTTTTTCTGAGCTTTACTTAGACAACACAGAGCTTTTTCTGTGCTTCATTTAATTACTGGAAACAGTTTAGTGAGGGACAAAATCCCTCATGGGAAGGATTTACTTTCCAGTGAGGATTTTGCATTGCAAGTAGCTGACAAAGGATTTTGTTTCCAAAATCTAGCAAATGAAATAAGCTTCAATTCTAGAATCTCTCTCTGATGAAAACGTCTCTGTGTATGGGATAAACAGAATTAATTGCTGTCCCAGCTTTGCATATAAACTAAATTTCTATTATTGTAATGTTATTTTTCATGTGTGTAAGGAAATGAAATATAAGACTGTCATTGTGTTAGTTCTGTGTATTCATATCATGAAATCTGGTTTGGGTAATGAATTAAAAAATAAATAAAACCTTCCCCTTTTAAAAAAAAATGTTAGAAAGAAGTAAATATAACAATCTCATAACAATAACAGAAATCTACTCTACATAACATACCTTTATGATGCAGAATATAATCTCCGTTCATTACAATAAAATACATCATGCAAAGTTTGATTTATGGGTTTATGTAGTATTGCAGAAATATCAATCAAAATTATTAGTTTAATTCTGTCCTATGACTTAACAAATAGACTGACTTCAGCTCCAAAACCATATGAACTTGTCAGGTGAAGCAGAAGGACACAGCAATGCTCATTATTTCACAGACGTGTATGAGCTTAAAGACGAATGTAACCCTGTTAGTCAAGTATTAATACACAAATAAATTTATATGCTACTCAATATCAGGTTATCTGAGCACTTCACAACAAACATTGTGTAGCTGCATCTCTCCTGTCAGGCAAAGAATCATCAATTATCCCTATCATAAATAAAATTAAAATGAAAAGAAGCTGGATAACTGCTAATTGGATTAAACTCCTGTAGGATTGAACCGTCTTTCCAATATACAGGTATCATATAGTTAGACATATAGACAGAATCAATGAGTTGCTATTTCTGAGTTTTAGCTGATAAAGTTTTTGCTGTTGATAAATGGACATGAATAGCTTTCTGAGAGTATTCATTTTCATTTTAGAAGAACTTAACTATTGAAAAGAAATTGTAATTAATAAAAAAAAGTCAGACTGGAAGAAACACAGACTATTGAGCAATATATGTATGTGGTCATGCCATGTTTATGAAAGAAGCCACTAACCTGTTTATCACCCACAGAACAGGCAGGTATTCAATGGAAATTCAGTACATTGTGTGATAGGGATGTTATTTTTTTAAATAAAACACGGTTTTGGTATGTAAAAGGAAAAATTTTGTTTCGAAAATACGAATCATCAACATCAAGAATGTTTGTTCTAAAGTAGTTAATTTGCTTACATTTTTTCCCCTTAAATTATTTTTTTCATTATTTTTAATATGTATTTTTTAATTATTATAGTTATTATTCATTTGTAATACTTGGCATCTTTTAAAGCATGAAAGAGCTCTTTAAAACCTTGGATGAGGAAGATTTTTACAAATGTTTGTCGACCTGCTCATTAAAGGAAAGAAAGCTCTCTCAGGAAGAATGTTAGCAACATTTGGTTTCACTAGATAGTTTCTATACAAAATAAACTAAAGTGTGTAAATTTTAAGGAGATAAGAGAATCAAAGGAAAATGAATGAGATAAATTAAAAATAAAGGAAGGTAAGGGGATGTATTTTGAATTATCACAGGAGATTAGGGAATAATTTTCAATTTCCCAATATTTTCCTATAGAAATCTGGAATGTAATTGTAAAATGTATGTACAGAGAAGCTGTGATAATTTTAATTGTTTATTAGTATTGCTCTCTTTTCCTAATTCCCAGGTTTAGGTTTGTGTATAGACAAAGTGAATACCCTCTAGTAGTTTAGAAACATACACATCAGACTTTTTTTCTGACTCTCTCTTTTGAGGAGTTGGGCATGTTTGTGGAATTTTACAAGCTGCTACTAAGAGGTGGGACTGTGGTGGTATATAAGTATTTCTCCACCTGTCCTATTGTGATTTATCCATATTCCATGCAGATAAAGAGGATCTGTTACATCTGACAGACCTCTCTAGGCTGCATTAAAACAGCAGGAAAGACCACCTGCTACACAGGAATTTATGTTACATCAAAGCAGCCAGGACAACCCAACCCCAATCAGATGGCAGCAGAACCACACAGCATTTAGAAGGCATCTTAGAAAAATTAAAATATAAACCTGCAGACTTGACATAAAAAACCTCTCAAGGCCTCTCCAGAGAGGCGCAAATATTTTTCATAAAATAAAATTAGTTCAAAATTTGTCTTGCCTGCTGTTAATCATTTGTTTATATATGCATTACTCCCAGATTTTGATATGATTTCAGCTTCATCAAGCTCCATCTATGTGAACTAAAGACCAGCCCTCCCAGGCCATTAGAACATGAGGTAATTCACCTCCATGACTTACCCTACTCCTTTCAACAAAAGAAATTGTCCTTACCAAGAAAAAGAAAATACGAAGTTTTGTTGACAAACAGAAATTAGGTTTTTCTTTATGTAATGTCTTGTGTATTGAATTTTTTTTCTACATTCAGGCAGAGGGATAGTTAGAATAATTGTGAGGTGGAATATAATTTATTTCTGAAAGTATACGTGGTAGAGTAAAAGCATTAAAAAAATAATTGTTTTCATATTTTGCTACTGAAAGAAAATTTAGAACATCATCTCCCAATATGTCTCAGAACTAAACCATTGAAAGAAACCAGTCTGTATTTTTGTTTCTGCCTTTCATCCCATTAGCTGGAAATGTCAAGGTAATGTTCAGATATTTTGTGTCTTAGACTCTTGGGAACGAGACTGCAACTACCTAGGCATATCCCCTGAGCTACAGAGGAGTCATTAGAGAGTAACAACTCAAGAGTTGCTGACTATTGGCCTAGGCTGGATTCACACCAACAACGTAGAGGTGAAAAACTCCATATGCTTTTATCAGTCCCATGAGCAATCAAATCCCTCATATTTTACACCTGGCATGTTTAATGAATTGTTGTAATAACAGCAGGTCTTGGGGAATTGTGTTCTAATTAATATAATGCTGCATGATCACAACCAGCTGTGTTTAATATGAACAGAACCAAAATTGTACATTAATTTGCTCCAAAAAAGAAATCAAATAAGATTTTCTAATATCCCCCTCCTCTCTTGGAAGTGAATCTCTAATAACTGAAGTGTGGGCACTTCGAGACTTTTGTTGAAATAGAACCTTTTAAAGGAAACTAAAATAACTAAAGTAAAACAAAAAAAAGAACTAAATTGAGTGAGAATATAAATTTGAGTTCCATCTCCAAGGCTTGTCACAGCATTCAAATAAGTTTAAATAAGGAGAACAATAATTAAACTGTCATTGCTATAGGTGTGCATGGGTTAGTCTACCCTCTCTTACAACCTAGAGGTATTATATAACAGAATTGACTTGACAAACCTTAACAGGTTTTTTTGTCTCACTTTTAACTGAAGTGGCTTAAACGGCCCCTGAACATCCCCAAGAGTTCTCATGGTTTTTTTTTATTTTGTTACATTCACTTATTTATATTTATATGCAGGACATATAGAAACAAGTAAATCCAATTCAGCCATGTAGACAGTCGTTCTCGTGAATCTGGGTCATTCCAGAATGTAAGATCCAGTTCTCATTCAAATAAAAGGCATTTTAATCGCCTAAAATCTATCTGAAATGTATATATTTAATATACTTTCCAGATAATCATACTGAATCACCTGAAAACTGGGAATAAATGAACCAAAGAGGACTATTACGTTCTTAATTGAATCATTCTTATCTAGTTTCTTTGATAAGTTTAGCCTGAAATTTTAGCTAGTGGAGACCAAATAAAAAGACATCTGTCCTAATTGGCCAAGCACAATATAAACAGATATTCTTTTTTCTAAACATTTAAATTTCAGTTTAATTTTAAAATTAATAACGACGAAAACCCAAACACAGTAATTGTCTCTTGTATTTAATATTAGATATTCTTTTTGACTTAGTGAAATAAAGAGTACATCAAGCAAGTGAGCACAAAAATTAACTTCCTCTCATGAGAAATCAGGTGCTCCTGCTGTGACTTCTGCTTTCTTACACTAGTGAATTTAGAGATTAATTGTTGGAGTGGAAAGAATTTTCAGCAATTCTTATGAATTTGGAAAAAATTAACAACATAAAGAAATTTGAGAAAGGAAAGAAAGAAGGATCAAAGGGTCTACAAAGTTACAAATTAAAAGCTGTTTGTTGTTGGGCTTTTCTTCCTCTGAGGCAGGACTCAAGGAATAAAATAATTCCAAATGTTAAATTCTGTCTTGATCTATGTACTGCTCTACTGGACAATTCATGCCCTCAGGAAAAAAAAACATTTAAAAAAAATCCCAAAATGTGTGAAAACTAAGACTTTCTTGTTTAGAAATGAGTTTTACAGTATTTGGTAGCAACCTTTTTTTTTTCTTTTACTTATCTAGTTGGTGTGGTTTTGCCAGTGCTTTGCCCTTGAAACATATGGGACCTATTGCTCTTAGCTATGGCTGTAGATGTAATCATGGGGGTACTCACTGTAGTCCCCTGATTCTGCTGTTGTTTTGTGTCAAGTCCATCAGAAAGCAGACAATTTCTTTTGACAAGCTAGGGCATCAAATTAAACAGACAAGCTAAACATCTGTGAGGTACAGGAAAGTGCAGATTCAAATTTCGCTGTTTGCTCAAATAATCTTCAAGGCCAAATCAAAATCCCATTGTAGATTGCTGCAGTTGGAGTTCAGATTTAACTCTGTAAACAACAAGATAGTCTTGTGCTTTGAACACTGAGCAGAGACTCAGGAGAGCTGGCTTCAGTACATAGAGAGGAGCTAGTGAGAAGAGTAGGTGGATGTACAGCAATTTTTATGGAAAATTCACGATTCAGATCAGTCTTGATTTGAGAATAAAAACTATGAACCGCTACTAATGTAAATCAACTTATGTCCTGGAATCTGACATACATATATCTCCCAAATATTATAATGTGCTAAGTAGCTTATATATAAACCAAAAAAACCTGCCAGTCACTGTCTCCTAAATAAAGATGTTTTGCTTCTTCATAAGTACTCAAGCATTCCCTGATACAAGAATGGAAAGACCAGTGTCCCACTTGCACAAATTGTCAAACTACCTTGTTGTTTTATGTTTCTAATACAAAGCAGAAAAGCATAATATGCAGAGAAATATTTCAATCTGAAGAGTAGATAGTAGGAGGATTAGTAAATTTTTCTGTAAAGATGAGGACCACACTTTTTGTAACCCCAGAGCTAAATGAGGGCTCTGAACTGAGATCCTATGTGCTCTCAGTGACCGCTCTGCTTCTCATGCCTCTTTTTTCTGATGGTAGAGGTGGGTTTGTGCAAAAAGGTATCTTTTTTTTTTGTTGCTACTTTTGCATGCTAGTCATCAGGGTAGCAAATCCTGCTAAAATCTTAGAATTTGATTTCAGAAATGTTCTAGTCAGTTGATAGAAAATATTAACTCGCTATAACTTACTCTGTTGATTTAAATATGATCAAAAATGTGATACATTAATTTTGAATGAATAGGCTTTATGTCAAGTCATGTGTCATCTGTCCATCTACTGCTGGCATAATGCCAACATTAAAACTCCATAACATGTACACAGGTGGATTCGACACGAATGTTATTGTCTGCTTTGGATCAAATATGCATTGTTGGATTATTCAGTGGATTTACAGATCATGAAATTATGGTCTAAGTTCAGGTTGTCATTCTCCGTGCTCTGATTCATTGAAAATACCCTGAAAGAACATTAAGAAGTTTTTAATTGTATAAAAATGTGAAAAAAAATATTTTTTAACTTCATTTAAGATATTAGTTCCATTTCAGTTTCAAGCATGGCTATCTAAATAAAAGAACTTAGTATGTTTTTCACAATAAATCATCAGCTAAATGTACATGGACTAGTTTTTGCTGAAATGTAAAAATGGTGTTTAGAGGTCTAAACAGTTTTCAAGAGTTTTCATTAGAATTCATTACCTCATTTCTTTAGATAACACCAATATTAACATTTATTACATTCAACGACCTTAGAAATGCAAAAAAAAATCCTCATGTGAAACAACAAAAGATTACTGAGATCAAGACTTCCCTTGCATTTAATCTATAAAGACATTTATGTATTTCTGGTTTTATAGTATATTGTAGTTTTCAGAGTAATTTCTAGTTAATATAAACTCTATTTAAAAATCTCTAAAAAAAGTAATATGTAATATTATGTGTTTGCATTGTCATTATGGTACTAATTAGTTATGATAAATCCACATCACAGAGTATGATTTGAACAAATGAAACCTCAAAGTACTTTAGGCAGTATCAAGGAAGTTCAGAATAATTGCAACAGAATCAGATCTTCCCCTGTATGATCATGATTCAAGTTACAGTCAACTACATACTTCTAAATGAGGTAGCGTTGGGGTTTCTGAGCTCAGACCACATATGAATTGCAAGTCTTGGCACAACTTTTACTCTGCTCTGGAAACGCCTAGTAAATGAGCTAGGATTTTATGAGATTGGTGTCTCTCCCAAGGAGGAAAGCAAGGAATCCCAAGGCCTAATTTTCTTCTTTTTGACACAAGTATAAATTAGGAGTAACATAATTTAAGTCACGCTACTTCTACATATTTCTGCTACCTTCTTAGATAATAGCCTATACATTTTCCACTACATTTCAGGGAGCTTCACGATGTTAGAAGTGAGCTATTTTTGGATGAGATATGAGACATATCAAAACTGCTTGTATTTTTTTTCAAGATCTCATAATGATTTTTCAGAAGAGCTGAATGTGTAAATTTCAGTGTCCTGGACAGATTCCACAAAACATAATTACAATCTCTCTTTCTGATATTTCCTCTGAAACTCTGCATAGACCTGGTTGACAATGCACTTATTGCCGCATGCATTTGAGCAGCACTTCTGTAACACCTATGATCAGAATAGAGTGTGTGTGGTAGATTCAGTGACAACGCTTTTTGTGTACTTTGGAAAGCATCTTGTGCCTCCTTAAAAATATCTGGCTAATGTAGACAGGAATTTGCACCACTGCCTACAAAGCCAGTTGTCAAGACAGGCATGCCTTCATTGTAGATGATGTTGTATCAAGATAGCCCAGACACACTGGCCTGTCTGAGTAGGTTTCCCTAACATGCAGGCAGAAGATTTCCTGAATCTGTATTAAGCTTTCTACTGAAACGCCATTGGCAAAAAAATTAACTTTAAAGTTATGCATCTCTTATGCATCTGAAGACATCCTGTGTTCTCTCATGTAGATCCTGGCCCTTGTAACACAAATCTATGCATGCTGATCTAATACTTGACAAAGACAAAAACAAGTAACCTATAAAATATTAAAATATGCGTAACTGGTAGGATCACCTACAGTTTATTATTAATTGCTGATGCAATGATAAAAGTCCTTTTACTACCTCTTGAATAATAAGATTTTGCATCTGCATCTTCAGCATTCCTCAATAGTTAAATATTATTTTTTCTGTGTGATTGTTACACTAGTCATACACGTCTTTTAGATGTATATATTAATTAGATGAAAAATAATACTACGTGCACTATTTGATCTTTTTATTTAAATTTTTCTTGTTAAAAACGTTATCAGTAACTACTTCATTCTGAAGGTTTTCCAGTTGTTCATGAGCCTTTCAAGTGCTTAAAATTATGGTGACTGATGCTGGCAGATGCTATTCCATATGATCACTAACATTACCTAAAGATTAACTTCTAAACAATTCAACAATATTTATCTGAAGATCATAGAATCATAGAACATCAACACTAGGAACTGTAGTGTAATCTGAAAATGAAGGTGACTACTGAATTCCTGAATGATAGAGATTTTATTGACCCAAATTTACTTATAAACAGAGCAATATCTAAAATGCATTCACCCTACCAAATAACAGATTGTTTGGGAAGTACTATTTTACTGAAAAGCATACTAAAAAGATATGTTTTGAATGTGACTGCTTTTTGATAAAGATTAAAATTGTTTAACTTGAAAAGTTTGTCTGAATTTTATTCTTTTCCTTGCCTATAGGTGTGCTCAAAGATTTTCCAGGCTCAGAAATTTGAAAATTAGTTATTCCTAAAACAAATAGATTAGTATAATCTTGAAATTAGGTCCTTAAACATAAATAGGAAAGCGGTATAAATATTTCATATAGTTTAGGAATTACCTTAAACCTTCATATCATTTAGTGTTTACATTATGAACCAAAAGATAGAGGTGACTAGAAATGAATACTGCTCAAAACATTGGATCCAAATTACTTTAACATCCACAAAGCTCAAATGTAGACATGTGGGTATAAAAGATTCCACTGTCACGTGTATGATGGGACAAGCTGCCAATGCCTTGGCATACCCGTGATATTAGCAGCAAGCACAGAGCAAACAGCCAGTGTTCTCATGCTTCCTAGCTTATTGAGACCTTGGAATCTTTACTAAGACCCGTGAGATAATAGAAGAGAATACATTAGATGGAAAAGATGAAGAAAAGGGACACATCTGTGGCAAATAGTAGGTTGCACTCTATTACTGTAACTATGGGATTCTCAAAGATGGGAATTCATTGGGGTGGCTGCTGACTGGGTACAGAAGCACTATATAAGGTTTTGTGTCCACTCAATAAAGCGATCTCGTTTGTCACCTCAGAATGGGGTCCATGCCTTAATCGCTATATAGACACAGAGTTTCTTTTCTAAAATCACCGTCAACTGGCTTTTGCCTTTTTATCCTTGCTCCTTCCATCATAAAAGGAAAATAAAAACTTCTGTTCTGAATTACTTTCTCACTGTCATTCTTATTGGGTAACAGAAGTAAATCTGGTGTAGTATCAAGGGTCTGCTCTTTTCCTTGGGAAAACCAGGGTCTTCTTCACTTTTTCTCATTTCAGTAATGACTTGATGCTCATATTAAATCAAAAGTAAGTCAGCATTCATTTGGTTTTTATTTTTAAAACGATACTCTTATAATGATATATAGACATATATTTTAAAGATAATTATGGTAATAGTTTGCTCAGTACTGGATGTTTTACTAAGTCAGTTTCAGAAACACTTCAATTATCAACCCTCCAACTGAATAGTTTGGGATAGTTAGCCTTCATGCGAAAGACAAAATATCAAACCAGTTTTGGAGTTATATAATTTTAACCCTGATCTAATGACTGAGACCATGATGTTGAGTAAAATAAGCATATTAATAATTTTTCCTATTTGAGCAATTTGTATTTAATCCATCAGGCATATAAAAGCAAAACACAAGTTGAAAATTTCAGCAGCATTATGTAAAAATGTTTAGAAATTTTACTTTTCTGAAATCAGTTTTGCATTGGAATTAATATGTTCTGTAAGACTAGTGTAGGGCATACCACTAAAGGACCATTTCACTGCAGCACATAGCATCTCAGATACTGTTTTAGATTTTGCTGACTATGTTTTATCCCAAACCAAAAAAAAAAAAAAAAAAAAAGGTGAAAATGAAAGTTTTAACATTTGGCAAAGTATTATTCAAAACAGCTTTCTTAACATTCTGCTGCTTGTCCTACCATTAAGTACAATATGTTCCTATGTATTTTCTAACATCAAAACATATCATGTTGCATAAACATTTAAGAAAATTATGTTATCAAAATTCTAAATGCCTCAACATATGAAATTGTACATTGCCTAAAGGAACTACGTCTATGGGCCTAAGCAGCAGGTCATTGACAGGCCCAGGAATGGAACTCAGCATTAAATGTTGGGTTGTCTAGTAATATTACTCTGTTGATTCCTTCTGAAAAAATATTAAATGTATTTGTTGCATGACTGGTAGAAGACTGTGTGGTTAAGTGCCAGAGAACAAGAATTTTTCTATTTAGTGATTTTTGTCATGTCAGAAAGAAAAAATATATTTCTTCACACTAGTGAATTGTTCAATACTGCTAACAACACCAGTGACGCATTTCATCCAGACCTTGGGAACTGTTATAATGGAAAATTGTTAAGAATACCGTATTCCTTTGCTTTATACTTAAAAAGAAAAATGCATTAAGTTCAGTACCATAACAAGAAAACTCACAGTCTAGTGCCCCAGATACAAAATCAAAATAGAGATTCTCTGTAAGAAGAAATTTAAAGAACAAGAGGCAAATAGATTGGTTATTTAACTGAAATCCTTATTCATGTCCATAAATACTAAAGGAAATTTAACAACAAATAAATGAATGCATGTAAGAATAGATGCAGAATAATTTCCTATTTACCCATTAAAACAGCTAGTGCACAGGTAACTACTTGTCTGTGGGATGGCACAAGTTTGAAAATCAAGCTATAAATTTGGATAAAGAATCAGTTTGGAAGTATGTACTGGAGATATTCTCAAATAATCAATTACTGATCATAACACATCACCATTCCAGTTTCATTTATGTAACATCTTTCAAATACAGAGTATTCTAATTTATTTAATTTATATTACAGAATGTTTCTGTGAGAAACTGTATCAAAGGCTTTACTGAAGTCCAGGAAGATACATCCACAGCCTTTTCCTCGTCCAGTAGCTGAGTCACTTGGTCATAGAAGGCGACCAGGTTAGTTTGGCAAGATCTGCTTTTTGTGAACCCGTGTTGACTGGGCCTGATCACTCAGTTCTCTTGGACGTGCTTACTGATAGCACTCAAGATCACCTGTTCCATGACTTTCCCTGGCACTGAGGTCAGACTGACAGGCCTGTAGTTCCTGGATCCTCCCTGCGACCCTTCCTGTAGATGGGCACAACATCAGCCTCCAGTCCAGTGGAACTTCCCCAGGCTTCCAGGACAGTCAGAAGATGATGGAAAGGGGTTTGGCCAGCACATCTTCCAGCTCCTTCAATACCCTTGGGTGAATCCCATCCGGCCCCATAGACTTGTGGGTGTCTAGTTGGGCTAGCAAGGCTCTGACCGCCTCCTCATGGGAGCCTCATGTTGCTCCTCTAGCTCTGGGGTTTGTACACAGAGGGAACAACTTTCTTTACAATTAAAGACTGAGGCAAAGCAGGCATTAGGTACCTCAGCCTTTTCCTCATCCCCTGTCACCGTAGTTCCTTCTGCATCCAATAGGGACTGTATGGTCTCCCTAGTCCTCCTTTTATTATTTATATATTTATAGAAAGATATTTTGTTATCTTTCACTGACTTTGCCAATCTGATTTCTAGTTGAGCCTTAGCCCTTCTGATTTTTTCTCTAACAGGAATAAGGTCATACTCTTCTCAGATATTAATAATTAATTAAGACAGACTAAACAACATGTTGTTAATGTTCCTGTCTGACTAGATTTTCTTACAGAAAAGATTGTAGATTTCAGTATCTCCATGCAGTAAGTTATTTTTAGTAATTTTGTCAGAAATATTTTGAATTAATATACTAATATTAGTATTAGATACATTATATTATTTTAGATGGTAAATGGCATAATAAATTATATGATAATCATACTTACTGTGCTCCCAGCTATTGCCTTTAAAATGTTTTTGTTGTTGTTGTTAGGAAACTCAAAGATGTAACCGTTATGGCCTGGGAGAATAAATGAGGTAGATCATCTCTTGAAATCCCTTCTAGGTGTGTTCTTTTCCTTAGTCTCATACCTGTCTTACTCTAACACTAATTAATTTCAGTCCTGATACAGGATACAGGAACATTCTCTATGTATTAACAAACTGTCATTAGCAATAGGCTTATCTTAGGTTATCTCATTACTAAAATGATGTTTTCTTCTTTGTTCATATGTGGATATATTGACATAGTTACTTAGTGTTGGTACTACGTATTGTTTTCCGTAAATAATTATTTTCTCCGGTTTTCTTTTTTTGTTATTTTTGGTTTTTTCCACAGATATAGGAAGGCGTCTGTCATTCTGACCTAGAAAATCACTGCAGTCTCCAAGTAAATCACATCAGTGCTGCACCTGAGGCTGAACCTAAATCCATTTCTGTAGGCGCTAAAGTAGCATACGAACAAATTCCACCTCTTAACTTCTCAGGTGTAAGGAAAAAAAGCCTCCAGGTGTTGGTATGCAATAATCTGCAGGGGTTTTGTGATTTGCTATGTAGCATGAATGACTTGAAATAGCTTCTGAAAGGCTTCTGAGAACTCAACAATCTTAGATGTAATCATGCTCTTTTGAGGAGTTTGAAGATGAAAATTTGAAAGAATGTTGTCAGAAATCCAAAAATACCTAACTCCAGGCATGATTTAGGTGTTATACTGGTTGCAGATGTAGAAGTTTACTGCATTCTTATTAAAAAATGCTTTAACTTACCCACTTTAGCATATGGTTGTTGCCCTATTGATACTGCTGATGTTCTAATTGTGAAAGTCACACCACTTATGTAATTGTATCTGTACAGATTGTGGTTTTGTACTTCCTAATTTGTGTGTATATATATATATATGTGTATTGAGTTGTCTCGCTTTAAAAATTTACCTGGCAGAAGTTAAATTTTTCAAATACACTTGGCATGGTCCTGTTTTTAATAGGGCCTGTTTTAACTATCTAGACTTATGCAGTGCAAATTAGAATTTTCTTTTTATTGTTAATGGCTGTGACTTAGTTAAAGTTAATCATGTGTTCATTTTATGCTAGCCACTCATAACATCATCAGCACTGGTGTGAATTACCTAACCTAGGGTCGTAAAATCTAGCAGAATCCTATGCACAAGTTGCAGTCTCAGTGGCCAGTTACCACACACCTGATGTTTAGAATCAGAAACAGCAAAGCTTAGAACTGCCAGATGAATAGCATATAAACATTTGTTAGAAATAAGAAAAGTAGGGTTTTATGGTAATAAAGACAAGCTGACTGTCTTTATACAATTCCCAGTTGTTCTAAATCTTTGCAGCTAACAGGAAATGGAACATTGCTGTTAAAGCACAGTTTTGTGTTTAACATGCCTGTTCTGCTCTGTGTACCATGTTCAGCCAAAATACTATGGGTATTTCAAAGGGGCTGTTATGAGATTTTTACACAGTTTTTGGTTTATTATGTTATGTCAAATAACAAAAATAGACATTATATAACAAAACTGAAGGATGAAAGATTTGTATAACAGGCAGTTTATTCATCAACACACTGAGTATTTTTGGTTAATATCCTTGGTTCACATAATTTTTAAAGTATGCCTTTGAAATTAGGTATTCCATTCTGACTTGACAAATTGTGTTGGCTTTTGGCTTTTTGAGTATGTTTACTTAATTTTTTGGGAGTGTAATTATTCAATAAGGACCCTGTCAATTTTTCTTACCTCCAAAATTACCTAAGGTGACGCTAGTTGTGATGTGAGGATGTTGCTCAGCCATGTAGGCAAAAACCAATTACATGCAGTACCAGGCATTCCTTTTATCTCTCCTTTTTCTGTTTTCCATCTTGGGCATATCAGCTAAATATGAGAGTCTTACTCTCTTCCTGTATTTCTTTATATTTCTATAAATTGTGTCTTTTCTAGAGCTGTCTGTGTTTCATCAGTTTGAGATCTTCCTCATGGATACACAGTATGTTCTGGTTGCAATCTTCTGAATAAAAACACTGTAGAAGCATCAAGGTAACTCATGTCATATGCAGAAACAGTAAGCATGGCACTGAAAAAAAACAAAAAAACAAACCCAAACTTGAAAAACTTGGAAATTATGATTATGTTTTTCATTACAACGTAAAGTTTTCAAAATAAAGAGGAAAATATCAGTTGTAGTTTCATCTGTTTCCAAATCTAAATGTAAATTTTGTTTCAACCACGTGGATAAGATGTAGCTGCTCATCTTATTTAAATATAAAACAGAGATATTTTTATAAACATAAATATCCAAGAGAGCTGTATTCCACCTCAAATATTGACAGAGATAAACTTTTATTTATTTATTTCATTGAAGTTTTCATGTTAGCCACTTAGGAACCATGTTTGGGAACTGAAACAATACAAAGTCCCAAATTTTCCTGCAGGACACAACTGCAAATAAGGGAATTTCAGTGCTGGGGGCTACATTATTCTGGAGAACCGACTCAAGTGAACAGAGAGGAAATAGATATTGAAGTAGAATTCAGGGTATATTATTTCCACAGGTACAACATGCACAGTACAAGCAGGAAAGGCAGTAGCACTTCAGAAAGCATAATTTAAAAAAAAAGCTGAAACTAGTCTCAGTTAAAATGTGCACAGCTGAACTAAAAGAAATCCAGTGCAATGTACATGGTAGAAGTTTTCCACTCTGAGACAGGAAGAAGTCTCTGGTGGACTGGAGATAAATGCAAACGAGAATTAAAAAAATATCTACATCAAATAATATCCACTAACTGAGCAATAGTCCTGGAATTCTAAAATTTAAATTGTCCTACAATAAGAATGCATGAGTTTTTTGAGTAATAATTTGAAGTTTTATAAACAGAGTTCATCTTCCAAGACAGAAAAGGTACGAAATGCCTACTAGACTATAAAAGCTTAAGGAAAGTAAAATAAAGCCATCACACAAGTGGAAGTTTTGAGTTGTTTACATAGCAGCATAGAACAGGAAGCAAAGAAGACATATTGATCTTGCCTAAACTGAATGTGCTATTTTCTGGTTTATATACATATGAAAGAATTTTCTAAGCCCAGATATCAGACTAAGCCTCTGAAAGAGAAAAATCAGTTCTTCAAGAGTGGTGAAATGTGCACATTCAAATAAAAAGAGTCTTGGAGACAGCACAGACTAAAATAAAACATGGATATCACCAGAATAATTTTGTGTGCAGTTACACCTGATATTTTCAAATACAAGTTCTACCTTCAACAGCAGAATAATTTTGTGTGTCTTTTTTTAAAAGCCAAGGACTTCAACTCTAAGTCTCAAAAATTCATGATTTGTTAAAATGAGTCTTGTACTTGATAAAGGCCTGACAAAGACTGGGTGATCCCTAGCAGTCCTGAGAATATTTTAACTTAGGCTTGGTAGGAATCCAGTGCTTAAAACAATAGTTCTCAATCTTTTTCTGTTTATCGACCCTGATTCTTTTCCAGTGATGGTCCAATATCGAATCATTTATAAACTTACTCATTTATAGGCTTTCACAGATTCTGTAGCTTTGCTTTCTTAGGCACAGTTAGTGAAGCCTTAAGAAGAAACCAAGGAAATCTGGGGTCCATACTGTCCCAAGTCAGCTCTCAAATAAGAACAGAATAAGAACCTTAAACCACAGAAAGGACCTAAAGATACGTCCCAGTTGGAACAGAAAATTCTTAGATTCTCTGGTTTTCCTTTGATGTGTGTAAGCAGTTTTTGCTTTGAATGCATTGTTGTCTCCAAGAAGAAGTCATGAAATGAGTGTGATGATGCCTGCTTCCTGTTTTTTGGGGGAGTTCTGGGTGTTAAGAACCAGCTTCCTTTGTTTCCTTAATCAACATCACCATGGGCTTTCAAAACATAACCTCTTCACCTTTTTCAATAGGTAGCACAACAGCAGCAGCAGAGGGTAATCATTTGCTGACATGATGTAAACAGCCTTCTGTTTGAGGAATGAGAAATGAATGGCTTGATAAATGCTTCCTTGTCTTTAACTGCACTAGTGTGCAAGCACTGGTGACTAGTGTTACAGCTCCCATCTGTCAGCAAGATGCGTCAGAAGTGCTTAGATGCCTTGTTACTCTTCTTTACAATTTGTCTGTTTTCATTCCAAGGCTGCTAGACACATTTTCTTGTGATTTCAGTGTCAGAAGGAGTACTTGAGAGGTGAATAATTTATTCTGCCAGGAAGAATTGAATTTGCAGTCACCTTGAATGGCAAAACACTGCACAGTTATGTATTGCAACCTAAACTCTTACTATGCCCATCAGAAAAAGAGGAATGAAACACAGCCATTGAACAAGCATAGTGCAGTTTCCTTGTTTTTCTCTTCTATAGAAAAAAATCCATTTTTTATTACCAATTATTTTCTTTAATAACAGAAAAAATTGTTAAATATATTTGACCCTAATAAAGTATAAGGATGCAATTAATGCCACTCCTATTGACATGTGGAATCAAGACTCTATAACTTATAAAGTTATAAAGTAGATATGTTTATTCAGTGCTGAGATGCATGGGAGAATTATTTCTCCAAAACAATGTGCGTACCCATCATGGCAACTTGTTTTGGCTTTATACAGTAAACTGTTACATATTCCCAAAAAAGCCTATAAATATTCATAACCTTTCCCTGCTTCTTATTATAATGAGTTTGAGTTCCTCTTCCTGTTTTGTGCCTGTGCAGGGTTTTCTCAGGGATGGAGTCAGTTGTCTTAACTTCCTTCAGCTTCAATCTGCGTCCATGTTCTACGGATCCTTGCCATCTTTATCAGTGTTGTTTTCACTCTTATCACAGGTCCAGATGACTTGTCCTGCTTATCAGAAATCATCTAGCAACAGATTCCCTTCCTACATAAAGGCTTATAGAAATATGTCACTTTAGCTAAACAACTGTCATCCTGTGTATTCTTTAAGTGTGAGCAGCTTCTATTCCGCTATTCTTTAAGTGTCAGTTGCTTCGGCTAAATTATTGCTATTCTGTTTACCCTTAAGTGTTAGTCCTTTCTTTGTGTTTATCTCGAGCTGCTAAACAATGGTTATCCTTTTCATCAATGGTTAATTCACCTAGCCCCGTATCACTATGAATACTGTCTTTGGCATTAGTATCCCCTGAAAATAGCAATACATCGTTGAAGATGGAAATGATAACCGTAACTGGAATACAAATGTTGAATAAGCACTTTTTAAATAATTAAGATAGCATCATAAATTAGTAGTGCAACAGATGGTTAAAAAAAACAAAATAAACAGAGATGGTATGGGGGACAGAGTATTTGTTTGGGGAAAACAGTATTTTCACAGAAGAATTCCTACGTATACAAGATAGTCTACTGTAGAAATCCAGGATACGCTTTAGACATGGGAGATTATGCTGTACAGTGCACAATATATGATTACATATTTCAGAACAAAATATTGGAGAACAACGCTCAGAAATAAACAAGTTTTATCCAGATGGGTAGAATTTGTATCTGCTGGAAATAAAATCTAGAGAAGAGAAAAGAGTCTAGGATGCACGTGGGGTGTGTATAAGATGACTTCCTGACACAACTGGTGAGTGTGCCAACTAGGGAAGGAACCCTACTAGACCTGTGGCCAAGAAAACCAACACCATCCTGGCTTGTATGAGAAATGGCATGGCCAGCAGGACTAGAAGTGTGGTAGTCCCCCTGTATTCAGTGCTGGTAAAGCTACCTCTCAAATACTGTGTTCAGTTTTGGGCCTCTAACTACAAGAAAGGCATTGAGGGGCTTTGGAGTACATCCAAAGAAAGGCAACAAAGCTAATGAAGGGTCTGGAGCACAAGTCTTTGGAAGGGTAGCTGAGGGAACTGGGGATGTTTAGTTTGGAGGGAAGAAGGCTGAAGGGAGTCCTTATTGCTCTCTACAGTGATCTGAAAGGACATTGTAATGAGGTGAAAACTGGTCTATTCTCCCAAGTAATATGTGATAGGACAAGAGGAAGTGGCCTCAAGTTGCGCTTAAGTTGTGCTAGAGCAGGTTTAGACTAGATATTAAGGAAATTTCTCACTGAAAGAGTAGTCAAAAATTGGAAGAGGCTTATCAGGGAAGTGGTTGAGTCACTGTCCCTGGAGATATTTAAAATATGTGTAGATGTTGGACATGGTTTAGTAGTGGACTTGGCAGTGTTAGGTGAAGAGTTGGACTTGATGGTCTTAAAGATCTTAAAGATCTTTTCCAACCTAAACAATTCTATGATTCTATGAATTCCATACGACTGCAGACTGAATCATAGCAGTTTGTTAAACTATCTTTTAGATAGTTTTAAAAATAAATTCTGATACAATACAATCTAGTTTGATCAAATGACATATTTGATAGATTTTATATATTTGATCAAATGCTGATATTTCGATATAATCAAAATTACATTTTTAAAATCAATTAGTTAACAAAAAAGTGAGATTTTTGCAATATGCATACTTCATAAGTTTGGACTGTTGAAAGAGCTTCAGAAATAAACCTAAATTAAATGGACAATAACAAAAATAAATATTTTGAAGAAACATATGTACACATGCACAGATTCAGAGAAAGGCCTCAAATCCCTTACTTCCCAGATACGTATGGATTCTGTCTCTGTCCTGGTTTTGGCTGGGATAGTTATTTTCTTCATAGTAGCTTGTATGGTACCGTGTTTAGGATTTTTGCTGGAAAAAGTGTTAGTAACAAAGGAGTGTTTTACTCATTCCTGAGCAGTGTTTCCACAGAGTCAAGCTGATGTCTGCCTCTCACATCACCCCACCAGGAATCAGGGGGTGCACAATAAGCTGGGAGGGGACACAGCTGGAACAGCTGACTCCAACTGACCAAAGAGATATTCCATACCATAAGACATCTTGCTCAGCATATAAAGCTGGAGGAAGAAAGAGGAAGGGGGATGGGGGTGCATTTGGACTGATGGTATTTTGTCTTCTGAAGTAACCATTATGTGTGATGGAGCCCTGTTTTCCTGGAGAGGTCTGAACATCTGCATGCCAATAGGAAGTAGTGAATAAATTCCTTGTTTTGCTTTGCTTGTGTGGGCTTTTGACCTACCTATTAAATTGTATTTTTTCATAGCTTTTGAGTTTTCTCAATTTACTCTTCTAATTCTCTCCTCTATTCCATCAAAGGGAAGTGAGTGAGTGGCTGTGTGGGGCTTAGTTGTCTTACAAGGTGTTAAACCACTACAGCCCTCATTGCAAACCTCATAGAGTTTGTTGAGTTGTTCATTTCTTTCTTCTCAAGCAAAATACTGAAAACTCAGGGGTCCATATGGCTTTACTCTAATTAACTTCTGGTATAAATATTTAAGGACATTCCGTTCCACATCTAAAGATATGTCCACGTCATTTTGAGTTAGTTTAATTACAAGTTGTGTGTTAACATGGAATTTTGAAGTATTTTGTTATATGTCTTCTATATCACTCTTTTAATGAGAAACTGAGAGATAAAGTAGGCTGGATAACACATGTAAAGCACATTCAGTGGAGCTTAAAGAGGATTAATTCTCCAAAGATATCTGCTAACTAAATTCACAACTGAGCTAAAGGCTTTTTCCCTTGCAGAAACTTGTAATACATGCAAAGGCCTTCTGAGAGCAATTTTTGTTGTTTTATGCCATTGGAAACCCACCTGTGCTGACTTTTAGGTGCTGCATTAATAGTCTTCAAGGGCCTAATTTCAGATACATACTTCATTTCTCTTGAAAATCTGAAAAGGACACCACCCCCTACTCCCCTACCCTGGAAATCATAGAATGGGTCTTAAAGATCATCTAGTTCCAATCCCCCTGCCATGGGCAGGGACACCTTCCACTAGAACAGGTTGCTGATATGATGGATAGAGGCTTAGTAACTTCATCTGCCACTTCCTTTACAACGTGTAAATGCATCACATCTCCATTTATTTTTTTTACACATGCAACACAGAATAATTACCAATTATTCTAAACAACTTATTTAGGAACATAGAGAAAAATCTGGGGGCAAACTGTCACCGAATTCCTTCCTTCATTGCTTCACTCTTTTTTTTCTTTTCATTTAGATCCCTAGAAAAAGACATGATAGCTATGGAGATGTAGGTTAGGTTAAAGTACAGTCAGTTTTCTAACTTCAGCTAAGTTTTGTCTAAGCGACTTTATTTTTTGCAAATGAACTGCATGTTTTTCTGACAGTGTTACTCTTTAGCAGTGATAACACGGGGCACTGGTATGCAAAAAGGCCATCGTTTTTACCTATGCCCATAGTAACTAAGGCCACCTTTGAGCTAGTGGAGTGCCATGAGCCAAAGAGGCAAAAAGGTTGCACCTGCAGGGAAGGGTGGACCGGAGACCCTAATATGACCAACAGAGTATCCCAGTAGACCTTGTCTACCTGTTTACTCCATACGTTCCCGAATCCACTTCCTGGTTCCAGCCCCCACCCTGCCACTCATTTGCCCTGTGGTGACGTACAGTCATCAAGGGGTGAGACAGAGGCACAATTTCACATATTTGTATATATTTTATTATTTTATTTATTACTATTAATATTATTATTGCTATTCTTATTATTGTAGTAAAGCTGTAGCTTTCATTTTCCAACCCTCAAGTCTTTTCCTCTCATTTCCCTCTGCCCAGGTGGAAGGTAGGTAATTGGGTGTCCAATTGCTCAGTTATAGCTCCCAAATTGTCTGGGCTGGGGCAAACCATGACAAGAGAGTAATTCTTTTGATTGTGCATAGTCGTTTCTTTCTGTTTAAAAAGTGAAGCTTTCAGTGTCTGAATATAAATTCCAGGGTCTTCTCCAAGAGATGGATATGAAGTAGAAGTACTATTCACTCCAAACAATGGTGAGAAATATTTTGAGAACATGTAGACCTGCCCACTAGTATTCTTAGCAGTAATATTCCTCTACTCAGAAACAATATTTTACTCTACATGTGACATTTACATGTCCCCTCCTCACAAGTCTGTCTGTCATAGAAATTAAGCCACTCAGACATGAGCTGAAAATATAATGTACAAGAAAGTGTTTTCAGGAGTTTAGAATTGCTTTGTGATTCAGGAGGTACAGTTCCACAAAAAACAAAAAATGCGGGGAACGTGAATTTCTCAGAGTTTGGCCCTTTTTATGAATATGTGTTTGGTTTTCTTGAACATAAGTTGAAGTAAATTGATAGATAAATTGCAAAATCCTAAAAAAACCCCAGATAATTGTATTTCATGCTTTTATGGTTTCTTTTTTTTAATTATGTTTTTATGTAAGAATGTAGATTAAGTGCTAATGGTGCTAAAGTGCAGGTCAATCCAGGCCTTCTATTTCAAGCAAAAGCTTTACACTTGTCAAATCTAAATAATATATATATCACTCTATGTATTTTTCCAGAATTTCATAGGATAAAATCAAAATACAAGCTCTAAAGAAACTAGTTCAGACAAACTAATCCCTTAAGACAAGCATGACTTTCCTACAGAAAGATAAATGCTTTTGTATTCAAAAACACCATCCCAGAAACATGGGTGACACACAATCCATACAGAAACATATCAAAAATTATATTTTCTACTTTCTGAGTTTCTTATATGCTATGATTTCTGTACCTTCATGTATTGTTCTTCTGACATTAGTTTCTTCCAGCTTCATGACAGAAGTTCAGTGCTGCTTATGAGTCTTACCTTAAATTATGCACTTCAGAAACTCACCTCTTTAAACACATTCACACACTCATTTATATGAATACGACTCAATTGATTTTCCTGAATTTCTATTTGGTCTTACAGATTTTTTTCCTCCCTGATGGACAGTTATCAGACAGGTAAAATTTACAGTTCAACTAAAACCAATTAATTTCACAGACCTAAATCTGGAAGGACTGTTGCTAGTATAGATCATCCACATTTCCTTTGTATGTTAGTATTTAGATGCATGGACGTGGGGGCCGAATTGAAACCCATTGTTAAAGCTACTTGTTCTCTGTTCTTGGATTTTATCAACATTACGATTATTTGGTCAGAAACCAAATTATTTTCTCAATCACTTGCTCATTTTAAAACAAAAGTATTTCTACTGTGCCATCTGCTACTATAGGAGATCTGAGTGACAGGTTAAACACTGGGACATGTTCTCACTAGAACAAAACAATAAAGACTCATATTACAATGCAAGTTCTCTCTTCATTCCTTAAAAAAGATGAAGGCATAGAAAAAAATCCCTATCCATCCTCCATAGATTATAAGAAATCGAAAAAATCAGACAGATGAGATGAGAAAGGGTGTTGGCAACACCAGAAAAGTAGGTTCACCCATGGCACCCCCTAAATTATCCCAGGCATTCCAAGAATAGCCTGTGTATACATTTTTAGCCCTTAAAAATAGGAGACAATATGGCAATAACATAGAAGGAAGTGAAGAATTATGGCTTATCATTTTGTTACTTGGTGCTGTTTTCATCATAAGGACAGAATTCCCTGGACAATGAAATTATTGTTTTCTTGGGTAAAGAATTAGCTTCACTAGGGATTTAATTTGGTTTCAGTGCCAGTCTTTATATTTACAGCTCACATCTAAAAAATGTTTATAGATGTGTTGTTTCATATATAAACATCATTAAAAGGAGTGGGTGTATTATATTTAGCTTCATGCACTGCAGTAATCTACTCCATGCTGCTAAAGATTCTTCTTTTTATTTCTTAAAGAAAAATGGATTAATTTCAAATCTTATGATGTAGATGACAGTTGGCTTAAGATGTGCAAGCAACCAAATAAAAGTTAAATACTTGTTCTTAGAGTTTATGCTAAACAGGAAACTGACAGAAATCAAGAGAATTTGCTTTACATTTTACACAAATTAATAAACAGTATCCGATTCTGATATAAAAAATATTTTACCCAAGATTTAAATTTCTGATCTTGCTTTCTGTTATTTAATGTATAATATAACAAAAATGATAGTTTGTTACTCTTTTCTGCAAAAATTTGTATGAGGATTATCTTGGCTGACACCACTTAACAAACACTGTCGTAATATGTTTACTTTTTTAATACAAAACATATACTGTTTAAAATTTATGAGGATTATTAAAATTTTACAGATAAAACAATAAGCTTGTTTATAACATTTTATGCAGACGTGTAAATATCTAAAGTTTTGATTTTGAAAGTCATATTTAAAAATGCGTGGTTCTATGTCTCTAAACGTAAACCATATAAATGCTTTTAAAGAATTTAAACATGCATTAATTATAAACAGAGAATGAAAGTCAAACCTCTGTAAATAAAATCTGAATTGTAAAACACAAACAACAGAAAGAAAAAATTTAACTTTTCATAATTTTCACCTCGTGGTGTGTGGTCATTGTATGGTGATATGGGCTGCTTCAACTATTTTTTGCTGCTGTTACTGCCTTTGCTATCCTTCTTCCCAAATGTATCTGCGATTTGGAAAAAAAAAAAAAAAGTCTCTTTCAATTCTTTTCTTTAATAATCTTGAATATTCAGAAATAAGAAAGCAAAGGGGAAAGAAAGAAGCATAGAAGTAAATATATAGCATTTATTTTATATTCCATGATGTTTAATCTAATCTCATTATTTTTGGCTCCGTTTTTCAATAGGATTATTGAAACTGTCACAAGTAGATTGGATTTTATTTGAAGGTTGAGAAAGATAGGTGGTGTCTTAATAGCATTTTAATATTATCTTATAAAATATGTAAAACTAATCCTCTGATGATTTCATTATAAAAAATCATTTACAGTTTAAATAGATATAAAATTCTGCACTTTACAACATAATTACCTCATACTATATTGTTTTAATGGAAATTAGAATAACAGATGTATTTTATAATCTTTACCTGGTCTCAGCTTTTAAGGAAGGTCAGCAGCCATTTCAAAGGAATAAAGTCATTGCATAAATACTGCTAATGTAGTTTGATATCCTGTTCTGTCATGCTTTTATCTGTATCTTGCAGATAATATTGTACAAAAGCTTTTTACATATTAGCACAGAACCATCAACATGATGAGGAAAGCCTAACACGCCAGTATTGTTTTAGGTAGTGGAGATTTCACTTAGGTTCTGATCTACATTACATCTGTGTAAAATAATCAAACATAAAAAGATTTACTGGGCTAATGAGGGGCTGAACAAGGAGTGCATTTAACAAACAGAATTAGAGAGGACATGGCAGGAAAGGATTAATGGGGTTTAAAGGGTTAGGAAAGACATGGGGTTAGTGGCACAAATGCTCAGCTATAGCTGAATATTGTCCTGATACCAGGGTGTGAAGGCAGATTTTTACTTCCCAGTCCCAAGGCATCCTGTGAGATAAGGATTCTTCCAATGAAGTTTAGAGGACTTTTCAATACATTTTAACAGAAAACTACCTACATCTAGAATTCAAGGTAAAGATGAATCAAAGCTTTTTTGGTAACTCTATACAGGGTTAATAAAGGTAAGAATCCTTCCTTTGTCTAATTTCATTATCTCTTGGAAAGTAGAAAGATACAATTTTTTACGTTATCCTTTTTTTTTACCTACTCAGATCACCTTTATAATCTGTAAGCTATAATAAGTAACTATCATCTATCACCACCAGTCTCTGAAAATGCACGGCTCACACACAGGTTTTTCTTAGCTAGATCTTACTACGGTTCTTCTGCAATGCAGAGCTTTATGAAATTATAGTCCATTAAAAATAGTTGATTGCTTACCATACTGTTTTCATATCTATAATCAGAATGTTGATTTCAGGAGCATCAGCTTACATCTAGTAATATAGTAATCTGCCAGAAGTTGACATAACATCAACTAATAAATGATTTTATGCTGACAGTTGTTACAACTCCTCTGCCTGAGCATTGGAAGATGAGGAAAGGACCAGGAGATAAAATTGATTTTTAACCCTTTCTTGTAGATAATAATACTGAACATCCATCTTAACTTTTAAAATCAAGGCAAGAAGCTAAGATACAGCTGCAGGAGGTAAAAAAAAATCTCCAGATTGATATTATGCATTATAATCCACATGCATGCAGTCAGTGTAAAAACTAGTTCATATTAGTACAGAATGAAATGGGTAACATCACTTTAGTACTAATTTTTTGGGGTTAATCTCAGCACATCATGTTGTAGATTCTCAAACTGTTCTTTTACAGTATGAGTGATATTTAAGTTAAATGATGCAGTCTGATAGAACATTAGCCAGGATGTCAGTTTACATTTGCATGAATTTAGGTAAATTTTTCCAGTCAATGTCTACAACAAACATATTTTTTTCTCTAAAATAAGCATTCTACACTATTCATTAGCACCCTTCACCTAAAACCAGGCCAAAATCAAGATACCACATGTATTATTTTAAGAGATTCTCATTTCCAAAACACATTTATTTTACAGTAAATTGTTTTCACAGGGGCACGTTGAACCATATTAGCCCAGTACAATAACAGACATGTATTATTATACTGAGATGATGGCATAATGAAGGGTTTTCTCACCCAAAGGTTTTGTGTTGTCTCTTGGGTGGCCACTTTTGCATAATTCATAAACTGTCAGCTGTCTCCTTTTCCATTTTGTCCATACGCCAGGCCAGATAGGATCATAGAATCATAGAATAACCAGGTTGGAAGAAACCCACCGGATCATCGAGTCCAACCATTCCCATCAAACACTAAATTATGCCCCGCCGCACCTCATCCACACGTGCCTTAAACACCTCCAGGGAAGGCAGGACAACCTCTCTGGGCAGCCTGTTCCAGTGCCTAATGACCGTTTCTGTGAAAATTTTTTTCCTAAAGTCCAGCCTAAATCTCCCCTGGCAGAGATTGAGGCCATTCCCTCTTACCCTGTCCCCTGTCACTTGGGAGAAGAGGCCAGCACCCTCCTCTCTACAACCTCCTTTCAGGTACTTATAGAGAGCAATGAGGTCTCCTCTCAGCCTCCTCTTCTCCAGGCTAAACACCCCCAGCTCTCTCAGTCGCTCCTCATAAGGCCTGTTCTCCAGCCCCTTCACCAGCTTCATTGCTCTTCTCTGGACTCGCTCCAGAGCCTTAACATCCTTCTTGTGGTGAGGGGCATAGAATCATCATAGAAGAATAGAATCATAATCCTAGAGTCATAGAAGAGTTTGGGTTGGAAGGGACCTTAAAAATCATCTAGTTCCTACCATGGGCAGGGATGCCTCCCTCCAGACCAGACTGACCAAGGATCCATCCAATCTGAATTTGAACGCCTCCAGGGATGAGGCATCCACAACATCCCTGGGCAACCTGTGCCAGTGCCTCACCACTCTCACAGTGAAGAAGTTCTTCCTAAAGTCTAGTCTAAATCTGCCCCTCTCCAGTTTATACCCATTGACCCAAGTCCTATCATTACAAGCCTTTGTAAGCAGTCCCCCGACAGCTTTCTTGTAAGTCCCTTTCAGGTACTGGAACACTAATATAAGATCTTCTTGAAGCCTTCTGTTCTCCAGGCTGAACATGCCCAACCCTCTCAGCCTGTCCTCATATGGGAGGTGCTTCAGCCCTCTGATCATTTTTGTAGCCCTCCTCTGTACCCATTCCAACAGTTGCATATCCTTCTTATGTTGAGGATTCCATAACTAGACCAAATACTCCAGATGAGGTCTCAAAAGACAGGAATAGGGGGGCAGATTATGTGTCTTTTTAAAGAAGTTGACAATGATAAGCAATCAAAATCAACAAACTTTGAGAGTCTGTGCCTGCATTCGTTTAATATATTTCTCCATCCTTGTGGCTTTCTGTATTTATTCAAGGTTTAATGACAGGTAAAGGTTGCTGAAACACAATTTGTAACAAAGCCCTTGCATCTTCCCAGGCAAGAATCTGAAATGCTTACCCAAAGCCCTTGATCTCTGCTTAGAGAGTTTATTTGTTATTCACCATCTGTCACAAATCACTCAGGGCAAAACTTAGGCCTCAGGCACCTTCTGAGTCAAATAAGAATAACATGTATCCATCCAAAACCAGAACTGAACTTCAACTAGGAGTCTCCCTCCACCACTCCTATCTATTTTTTTTTTTAAAAAAAGTAAAAACCAAAACCAAACCACTAAATTAATTAAAAACTGAATGAAGTTTCCTTTACAATAGGACAGATATAAATTATTTTTATTCTGTTTTAATGTTTCACCCTCCTTCATTGAGATGACTTGCACTGTAAGTAATGACTTGAACCTGTCTAGGACTTAGCCCTGTTTGATGTATTCTAAAGCAGCTGCTTTGTTTATTTGCTTAGCCTTTTAACTTCAGATGAGTTTCCTGCTGTGCATGACAGTAGCAAGAGTTGCAATATGAAGGAGCAAAATCAAACCAAATGAGCACACAATCTGAAAAGAAGACATTGATTATCAGATATTATATTTCTGTCAGTCCTCTAAACTGAAAAAGTCTAAACTAATAATGTTGCTGCTAATATAAGTTGGTTTTGTTTATTTGGCCTATAGCCATCAAGTCAAAGCATAACATATATTATTTATATGTATCTAGAAAAACTACATGTTATTATTTAATGGTAATATGCTAACTAGAAGTGATCAGAAAGTTTGAGACTAAATGCATTTTCAATAAGAAGTGATCATTTATAAGAAGCAAAACTTTGGAGGCAGCTTCTGTTTAGGAGGAAGAGATCTGAGTCATTAATATAGGATGATTACTATTAACAAACTTGTTTTAAGTTAAAGAAAACTGAGGACAAGAATGTCAATTGACTTGCAAGCAGCTCAGACCCAGGCTTAATAGAGGCTAGAATTCCTTGTCTGTCTGGTGAGACTGCTAATTGAAAATGTAGGGTAACATTGAAGTAATGGTTATACAAATAGTGACAAAGACAGGGGCTATGAAAATGTAAAATTCATTCTCATCTCTCAGTAAGAATAATAAATTAGGGAAATGGTCTGGTTTTTAAAAGTCAAAATATAATATTACAGAGCATTTACTTGATGACAAAAGTAATAAATTTCCTGTTTCACTGATATATTCATCTAAGGTTGCAATATATTCTTTCTTTCCATGGAATCCCAGATGGTAATAAAGGAATAAAATTATGAAATAGTCAAGATGACTTAATGTTTCATATTTGATAGAGATGTGTATGTTATCTAAAATTTTTAAAAAGAAATATAAAAGAGAGAATACATCTGAAGAATCTGAGCTACAGAGATTGACCAGCCTGTAACATGACCCACAGATGGTCAGTGGCAAAGGTAAAGCTTAGGATATCTCATTCACAGTCCATGGTCTTGTCAACTTATCACTTTGACAAATATGAAAAATATTACTTGCAATTCCACACGACTTTAAGAGACATCAATTCTTTGCTTGTTTTCTTAAGCACTCCTGTCTCCCACTGTTTCAATTAATCTACGTGCAGCTCTTCGTTTTACTATATCTGATATTTGGCTCTTAACATTTCCTAGCTGAATTTGCAAAGTTTGTTGGATAAGTGGTAATGAATCTCCTGCCCAGTCAGACTGAATTTTTGGCTTAGAAGTAAGTTTTTCCATGAGCTGCTCAAGTTAGATGCATCCTTGCCTTACTGAAGAGAGATTTTGTGTAGCTAAAGGGTTGGGAAGTTGCATCCCATAAGGGGCACTTCTGAGTGTAAATTTGCTGGGTTTTTTAATTATTTTTCTTTAATTGGTTTCTCTTTTTATGCATTGACATTTTTCTCAACTTCCTACAGTTTAGCAAGAAGGGGAGAAAAAGAATGAGGACTTTCCCAACTTTTATTTGTAAAAAAATGCAAGTGTCGCCTCGATGCATATGTCTACTGTTGTCTCTTAGAACCTGTGCATTTCCTACCTTTTGCAGCCTCTTTTCCTACATTGCTGAAGGTGACTCACACACCATTGCAAAAGCATCAGAAAGATTGGACTCAAAAGGAAACAATTGCCTACTCCTACAGCAGTGCAAAAAAAAAATCATATTAAAGATTAGGGCATTAACAGCTGCTGGGAAAAAAAAAACAACAGCAAAAAAAAACCCAAACAAAAAAAAAAAGAGAAAAAAAACAAACCAAAACCCAAAACGTATGAAGAACAGAAGTTCACTAACCTTTGCTCAGTATATATTTCTTATGAAAGATCATTGCAGACTGTTGCGAGTAACTTAAGTATTATAATTGGTTTCAATTACTCCATTATTATTTCCACCAGAGCAGCTAAAAAGGGCTTTCTTCTGTTGTAGCATCTATTGTGGTTGAGGGAAAGTCTAAATCAATATGTGTTCTCACAAATGACATCCTATTTAAAAATAAAAACAACAAACCAAACCCAAACCAAACCCAAACCAAAAAAAAGTCTCACTATGTGGCAAGCAGACAACTGACGTGGTTTTATTTCTCAGAACAAGGTAGCACAGCACAAGGTAGAATAGATTTCTGTGGCAAGATCACAAGCATTACAAATATTCCCGTGACCACTTTAGTTTGTTAATTCAATCACAATACATTTTCTACTAACTGGAAACAAATTAGTACCGTCTGGAAAAACAGTGAAAACATTGAACTCTAATCTCCTACTAGAACGTGCTATGCATATTATCTATGAGGTTTTTTAACATTTTCATGTACAGCTATTATTTTTTTCTTAGACTATGATAATTTTATTTTGCCTCTGGGGTTCCACATTTAGGCAAAAATTAGTCCTATTTGCAAATCTTGAATTACTTTGAATAAATTAAGTGTGTTAATTACTGAACAGGTAATGTCAGTTTTGATAACTAAAGGGTTGTGTTTTGAAAGCTTATTAGAATTTTTTATCACTTCTTGTTAAGTCTGTTGGATTTCTAATTTAAGAGAAGTGTTTGATCTGCTTACATTTTTTGAGCTTGATATTTTGTAAATAGCCTGTCTGGATCTCTACCCATTTTAATTCAAATTTTTGTGTAGGTGGTAGAAGACATTTGCATAAAACTCTACAATTCTGTTGTGTAAATGACTGCTCAATATGACATTGAGAAATACTTTTTGAAAAAAATTCTGTTGTATTCTCACACAATGTGATAATATTTATGTAACAATGTGTCATAGCATAGGTATTACCATGACGATTTTTGAAGAAAAGTCAATTGTCTACAAAACCTCAACTCTTACCTCTTTCATCCTTAAGAATACTATATTCTACGCAGTATTCTAAGTGGTATGAGAGATGTTGAACAGATCAACTGGAAGGGAATTATATTTTAATTCGTGTTCTGATGGAACCACTGCTTTGTAAGTATCTTCATTATAGCTTTGCCCATTCTAGAACCCTTTTATGCAGCCTTCTACTACAAAGATACACATTTTCACCAGAGCTGAGCTCTCTGACAGAAGATGTATCAAAGCAGGGACAGCATCGTTGACAAATCCAGTTCAAAACTACAGCTTTTACAAGTTTAGCTACATATGAAAGAATTGATTGAGGTTTTTGTGCATACACCAGCATTCACATGTGTGTATACTCTTGTTTACTAAGCGGTCATAGCTATTTTCAGAAAATGTTCTTATTGATGTATTGGCAAAGGTTCTCTGTTGGATTAGGACTTCATTAGCCATTTTAGGCAGAGAATCTTGCTGGTGTTTGCTAAGACTGGCAGCAAGGATGTAATTAGTATACAATTACCCTTCTGATACTTTTTCACTTTCTTCTGCCTTATTTAATTCTTAAGGTTGGAGACAACATCTCTTTAAGAACAGAGCTGAATTTGTTCTTCTGATTTTCTATTGTTATGTTTTGGAGAGACAGAACATAAATTCATTTTCTTACAATTTGCAAAGAAATGTATCAGATTGTTCACTATGAAAAGGGAAACCGCTAAAAATAAAATAATCATTTTCTTATTTAAATAGTCAAATACCTTATTTTGGTTATTTGACTTCAGACAATTTAAGTAGAAAGTTATACAAAAAGTGAAAGTTTGAAAAATCAGAAACATTATTTGTAAAATTGTTCTGAATATAAATTCAATTGAAATTCACAGTCTTATTTTGTTGTTATGTAATATGAATAATTTCCAAAATAAAATCTTAAAGGTATATCTGATAAGCGTGGAATTATCAATGAATCCAAGAAGATTCATTAGGGTTTTACATCTATGTGATAATTGCAGATGTATCTTCAGACAAAATGTCTGGATGCTGGAAAACTTGTCCAAAAAAACTAAACAAACTCGTCCTTTATATTCAACAGAGTAAAATAGCAAATTAGAGAGCTAGATTGATGTTAATATACCAGAGGCTTACAGGGGAATTAATAAAATATATTCTTCTTAATTAATAAAATATATTCTTCTTTCCGATCCTAGGGCCACGTTCAGAACTGGATGTAATTCCACGTTTAGCTAAGTTTCATTAGCTAAAGCCAGGGAATTCCAACTCTTAGATATATTATTTGAGATTTTTACTATGCTAAAGCTCTGACTTCAGTCATTAGATTTTATGCAGGAAGGATTATTGCTGTCAGAGATTTTATCTTTACAGCATAAGGCTTATGCTCCTCAGTAAACTGGTGAAATCCCTTATTAAAATCTTAATAAAAAGTCAGTGTTTTTTTTAAGAACCTTTTGTAAAGAAAATACATTTGTGGATTCCACCTAAATTGCCTGCTCAAAAAATGACTGTAGAATTTTATCAGTATAATATATCTTAAATCTTCATCTGCTTTTCCTTTTGTTTATCATATATGGGATTTTTCCAAAGAACCCAATCTTAGTTCAGAAAAACAGTAAGTTCCTTATTAAGATTTTCTAGAAGATTTGAAATGAATTCCTGTTTTAAAAACAGAATATTAAATAATGACCACTGCTAGACATCATAATGGATAAAGTCTATGACATAATAATAAAAATATCTTACCTTAAAAATAATTATACGATAAATTTTAAAGGACTTACGCTATAATGTGATTTCATAGCTGGTTCAAAATCTTTCCTGTAAATTTTTTTTTCTGTTGTTTACAAATAAGAAAACTCCTAGGAAATGAAGGATCACAATAGTTGTTTTGAATTTATTTGCCTTTTTCCTATAGTCGTAATTTTTATTATCATACTGTATGGTTCTGTTCTTCTCACTTCCTCAACCCTGTACTCCACAGTACAGGTAAGGGATGGTGTAAAGGATGGATTTCTCAGAGATGAATGCCAGGGTTTCAAACATTTTTGCTTTCTTTCCTGTGAGTTTTTGTGTGCTGTTCTGTTTACTCATATGCTGCCCAGACAACAAGGGAACTCTTCTGATTGGCACTCTTTCTTCCTTCTCCCCAGTAGTGCAGAGGGTGGATTCCCCCACCTCTATTTTTATTTATCTTTTAGTGTTTTCCTCAAAGTTGATCAGGTCTGTCAGAGAAAGTGAGCTGGTAGGAGTTCACATCAACCTAAACAACATAGTGAAAAAAGGGGTTGCTTCTTTTTCCACTTCCTTTTTTGCACCAACTAGTTCCTTATTACTGTCAAACTTTGACAAACACATAAAGAGTTTTTGAGAATGATTGCCGTTAAAAATCATTATATGAATCAAAGCTATTTACTTTTAATTTAGAAATTGGGTAGGGTTAGACACCTGAAATGTGTTGCTTTTTGCTCTCTTACGTGCATGTTATTATTGGCATTGGTAAAATTCATAGGATGTAAAATATTAAATATTAATATTAATTGCTAAACAGTAATAACAAAATATGAAACATTAAACTGTTTATTTTATGCAGTTAAATCTTGCTTCAAGAGGCTATTTTCAATTCACAAGAAGGATTACTGTGAGGAAAAAAAATACAGCAAATTATTCCAGGAAGACTTGAAATGCGATTAATAAGAGGCTGGAATTCCTCACAAAGGCAAATTAAACTGTACTGATACTACATGCATAATACCAATATAACTCTTTCTACATCAGAAGTAATGTAGACAGTATTATTGTAACCTTAAAAGTCTTAGTACTTGTCAAAATAAATTTGGGTGATTTTCTGGTACTATCCTGCTAAAAATAATGGTTACTACTTAGAGTTTTATTTCATTCATGTACTATCCATGTCAATAAAGAGCAAAACTTAAAGTTACTTACTCTATACTTCTGAAAATACCGAGAAGAGTGGACAATGAGAAGAAAAGTAGCCAAAGGCTGGTGAGAATTACATTAGATAAATAACTCCTTTAACTTTTTCAACAAAATCTCTCATAACTTAACCACATTAGCAAATACTCAGCTTCCCAAGAATACCTAAAATTTTGTCAAACTCCCTAAATTAAAATAAATTAATTCAAAATTAAAGAAGGAAGAGAGAAGAAAAAAAAATGAAACCAAAACCAAGCCCCAAACTAAAAACTCTCCCAGCATTTAAAAGCAAACTATCAATTTTTTAATTTCCATTCCTATACCTGAAAATCTGAACCCATTCTGTGATTTTAATAGTTTCTTTTTCATATCCTATAGCACTATAAAAATATGGAATATAGAATCGAAAAACAGGATCTGGGAGAATGAAATACCACCCACTGTGGGAGAAGGCCAGGTTCAACTCCATCTAAGGAATCTGAATGTGCACAAGTTCCTGGGGCCTGATGAGATGCATCCAGAGGTCCTGAGGGAAATGGAAGATGAAGTTGCTAAGACACTACCATATAAGAAAAGTTGTGGCAGACTGGTGAAGTTCCCAGTGACTGGAAAGGGAGAAACATAACCTCCATTTTTGAAAAGTGAAAAAAAAGAAGACACGGGCTGTGCCTAGCAAGATCATGAAATATATCCTCTTCGAAACTGTGGTAAGGCACAGGAAAAACAGGGAGGTGATAGGTGACAGCCAACACGGCTTCACTAAAGACAGATTGTGCCTGAAATATTTGATGGCTCTCTATGACAAGGCTGCAACTTTGGTGGATAATGGAAGAGTGACAGTTATCATCTACCTTGGGGTCAGAAAGGCCAAGGTGCAGTTGAAACTGAACTTGGCAAGGGAAGTGAAGACTAACAAGATGGGCTTCTATGGATAAAACAATCAGTATAGGAAGGTTAAAGAAAGTGCATCCCCTCTGAGTCATGAAAATGGTGACCTTGTACCAGCAGCCGAGGAGAACACTGAGGTACTCAACAACTTTTTTGCCTCAGTCTTCATCGATAACCATTCTCCTCTCCCTTCTTGGGTCAATAGACAATAAGAAGGGGACCAGGGGGTTAAAGCCTCTCCCACTGTAAGGAAGGATCAGGTTCGTGACCACTTGAGGAACCTGAACATATACGTCTGTGGGACCTGATGAGATGCATTCAAAAGTCCTGAGGGAATTGGCTGATGTGGTTGTCAAGTCACTCTCCATGATATTTAAAAAGAGATGGCAGCCAGAATTCCCTGGTGACTGGAAGAAGGGTAACATTGTCCCCATTTCTAGAAAGGGTAGAAAGGATTACTGAGAACTACCAACCTGTCAACCTCACCTCTGTGCCTAGAAAGATCGTGGAATAGACCCTCCTTGAAGCTATGCTAATGCACATGGAGGACATGGAGGTGATTAATGGCAGCCAGCATGGGGCAAGTCCTGTCTGACCAGCCTAGTAGCTTTCTATGATGGGGTAACAACAGCAGTGCACATGGGAAAAACTAAGGGATGTGATCTATCTGGGCTTCTGTAAAACCTTCTACACGATCCCCCACAACATCCTTCTTTCTAAATTTGAGAGATGGGTGGACTGTTTGGTGGATAAGGAATTGCTTTTGTGATCACTTTCAGAGTAGTGGCCAAGGGCTCAGTGTCCAGATCGGGATCCATGACAAGTGGTATCCCTCAGTGGTATGTAACTGTTGGAATGGGTCCAGAGGAGGACTACAAAGGTGATCCCAGAGCTGGAGCACCTCCCACATGAGGACAGGCTGAGAGAGTTGGGGTTGTTTGGCCTGGAGAAGAGAAGGCTCCCAGGAGATCTTATAGCGACCTTCCAGTACCTGAAAGGAGCCTACAAGAAAGCTGGAGAAGGACTATTCATAAAGGTTTGTGGTGATAGGATGAGGGGGAATGGGTATAAACTGGAGAAGGGCAGATTTAGACTAGACATTAGGAAGAATTTCTTCACCATGAGAGTGGTGAGACACTGGAACATGTTGCCTTCCAGTACTTGAAGGGAAGCATAAAAGAAAGCTAGGGAGGGACTTTTTACAAGTAAACATAGTGATAAGGACTAGGGGGAATGGCTATAAAGTGGAGATTTAGACTAGACTAGACATTAGCAGGAAAATCTATACAATGAGACTGGGACCAGTATTATTTAACGTCTTTGCCAGGGACATGGACAGTAGCATTGAGTACATAGTCAGCAAGTTTGTAGATGATGCCAAGCTGAGTGGTCATATTGATAGTCTAGAAGGAAGCCATCCAGAGGTACCATGACAGACTGGAAAGGTCCATGTAAACCTGATGATGTTCAACAAAACCAAGGGCAAAGTCCTGTGCCTGGATTGGAGCAATACCAAGCACAAATTAAGGGCAGAAAATTGATTGAGAGCAGGCTTGAGCAGAATGACTTGGGGGTGCTGGCAGATGAAAACTGGACATGAAACAACCATGTACATTTATAGACCAGAGAGCCAACCATATCCTGGGTTACATCAAAAGAAACATGACCAATGGGTCAAGGGAAGAGATTCTCCTGCTCTGGTGAGACCCCACCTGGAGTAGTGCAGTAATTCAAGTGTAATATTAAAAATTTAAATAGAAAAAGAAAAAAAAATATTGCTCATCACAGGACCTCATTCTTGGCAGTATGGTAGTATGGTAGTATGGGATCATAAAATCCAAAACTGTGCAGAATGGATGTGCCTACGCAGGTGGACTTAAAACTGCATTTTCTTTTTTTATTGATTCCTTGAGTTTGCAATACCTTTGCAATCACCTTTTAAAACAGTGTGAATGTAGAAATGTGGTAGTGTGCACCCCTGTATTATAGCCATACTTCTGGTGATACTAGTAATGGAAGGTGTTAAAGATTATACTCAAACTTTATTACTAAAAATGATTTATTGGAGAAAGTAATTAGAGGCACATTCCATTAAGGAGCGTGTACCAAAGGATGAGTTTGTTATGTTTGCTGAAAAGCACTTCACCTTTCATTGTCAAAATGTTAGTTTTTTCCTGTTTCGTGGGAAAGGCCAAGATCACATAGTCTCTGCAAAGAGCTCTCAGCTTGGGACTATATATTTAAACTATAATTACAGAAGTTCAGTTGCTCTTTATCCTATCTTTCCTTTGTCCGCCATTCTTTACCTGTTTCATGACTAAGAAAACAAAATGCATGCTAACTTTTTCCAAGTCTTAAAAGCACTCCAACAGTGGGATTTGGCTTTAGCTCATATACTCTTATACCAAGGTGTAAAGTAAGAGAACTAGCCCTGCAGGATGGAAATAACAACAACAACAACAACATACTGGATTGTTTGATTTCTTTGAGTCACTGATTGGAGAAGGTGAGAAATTAAAATCTCCAGTATCCAGGTGATATATACAAATGTACATTTATAATGTCAGTATCTGTATGGGCTGATGATAAATGAAATTCTTAGCATGATGAGTATTTAAAATACCTTCAGTGAGTCTGAAAGCAGGAATTCATTTTATTCTGTCTTCAATACAAATACAGACTTTTCAGATTGGAAAAGGCAATGTTCCAGGGCAGATCAGCACATTTGGTCTGCAGTGCTTCATGATCTTGACTTATCATGAACTGAGTGAACTCCAATTCTGATAGCACTGTCACAGAATCACAATGAAGACAATACAGATTGTCTACAAGAAGCTTAAATACTGTGTTTTAAAATAATGTTAACGTTAACAAAAAGATTAAGTAGTTGTATTTTATTCATGGTGAATGAAATAAGTTGGCAGGGTTGTCATTGTAATTAGGCAGCAAGGAATTATTTTATTTTTAAAATACTGTGATTAGCTTTGTGTTTACATGGATGAGTGGGAGGATGAGTGTGAGCAGCAGTTGATGCGTATGTAAACACAACAATGTGGTAGCCCAAGACTCGAAAATTAAATGTCAATTTTTTCTATCCTTAGGAGTTTTATTAAATGTGAAGGCAAAAAATATTGCCCAAGCCAAAAGAACAAAAACATAAACCCAATCTACAATAGACATAGCTAGCAATTACATATAGGAAATTCCTTTGGGTAGATATTTGATGCATATTTCTCTATTAGTTAGTGCCCTGAAGGAAGCTGTTTCTGTTTCTGGAAGCAATGATAAAAATATACATAAGGCATAATCATTTTGATTATATTTGCTGAGGCATTAGTAGTGTGATCCTAGAATCAAATAAAGAGCCTCTGCTCTGCCACAGAAATGTGTCTGGGTCCCAAACAGAGCACATTGTCAAGGTAGCATGTAGGACGCCGAGGACTTTTCTATGCCTGTCTTTCTCAACACTACCAACCCACCTTCTTGCATTAGCATACAAGTCACAAAATATGTAAAGACTTTAAAATCTATTTTATATTGCTTTATATATCTTGATAAAGTTCAGATTTGTCTCCACCTTCACATTTGTATAATCTGTCCCAGAATTAGCTTAAACTTTCTTCAGACACATTTAAACCCTTTTGTTAATAACAACAATCATAATTACCAACATGGGGCATAATTTTTAGAAATATAAATAAATATGAAAATTTATTAACTTTATTGTTAGTAACATCAAAGTATTAACTTTATTGTCAGTGCATTAACAGTTGATAAGTTTTCGTGTGCCCACATCTAACAAGCAGTTCAAACATTTTCCATAAATCAGGAACCCAAAAGTGATTTCACTTAAAGATCTTTTGAATTTGTAGCTAGTAGGTGTAAGATAAAATAAAAACAATGAACCAAACAAAAGCCTTTGACATAACATTTATGGTTATGGGACTTCTAAAGGGAAAAATAAGGTCTTCTGAAGCTAAGCCAAATACAGCTAGGAGAAACTAAAGAAAACAGGCAACTGTTCCCTATACCTTGAGGCTCTTTGGAAAACTCTGTCTTAAGACTCACCTAATGGGATATAGCATCATAAAATCTTAAAGATATCAAAATGACATGTATGACATTCACTAACCTGCACCTTGATGTATTTGGAAATTTAGTTTTTGGTTGGATATGTATTCATTATTCAGCTGTCTGGATTGGGTACTGAACTGAAAATGTAATGTTATTAAAACTCTCTTGTGAGATATCTTGCATCTGTTTGTTCTTCCAAAATGTAATAGTTGTAAGTATCTGAATTCAAAAACAAATGATGACCAGAGAACTAAAAGAAAACCTGAAACCCAGAGAAACATTTTAGTTTGAACGATTTATTTTTGTACGATAAAAATGCAAATGGAAATAAGAATAAAGGTAATGTCTCTACTAGCGAATACAGTGCATACTTACTTGTCGAATGCTGAACCAAGTCACCCTCACAAACTCCTTACAGACAGAAACATTAAAAAGTGTACATAGAAAGAAAAATTTAGCCTTGCCAGCCCATCTACTGTTTCATAGCTATAAGCATCTCAATAAAGAACCCACACATTTAATTTAGATTGGTAGATTTTCTTCACTGAGTTCACAAGTGCCAGGGCCTTATGAGAACTGTCTTCATCACAATTCTAGCTAAAAACATGTGTCTTTTTACTTTAAAATGGAATCCTGATTTAATTCCTTGGAAACATTTGAGTGATCCAGACGTGTTACACTCCCTTGATTGGATCATTTGTTTCTACTACAAATACGTCAAGCCAGTTTAACAGCCATCCACAGACAATGTCTGCAATGGACAGAAATTCAGAAATATTGTTTGCAATACTGAAGCTCTGAAATAAAAGCAAACCAGCACATACTAAATATGCTGTGTATTAAAGTTTTTGAAAGATAAAAAGTTACTTTGGACAACATATATTTTCACTCAGAAAAATATTTTTTTCTGCCTCCTCATTCCAAAAGGTGAAAGTCTTGAACATTTAGTATACTGCTGGCACTGAATGGCCCATTATTAATGTAAAATATTTGAAATGGCTGATACTGATGAACAAAAATTGTTTTGACTAATATAATTTTTGTCTAATATTTTGCTTAAAAAACAATTCCAACATGCAAATTAAAAATGTCTTACTCTGCAGTTTTCAAATGTATTTGGTGAAAGACATTTCAGCCCATTCTAGGCATTTATTATGTTATCCATCAGAATAGCAGTATCTCTTCTAGTTGTTTTGCTGTTTGGGTTATATGATTAGCAACTTTTTTTCCTACTATCTCTATAACTTCCTAAACAAATGTACAGACTAGCTCAAATATCCATGTGGGTAAATATTTGCAGTTCTTTCTCTACCTTCAGTTTTGTTTGAATCAAAATCCAATGCCCATGAATATTCATTAAGGGGCAACTGAAGTTGCTGATAAGTTTTCCTTACCTCATAAAGTCTATACAGGTCTTGACAAGAGAAACACCGAATAAGACAGCAAGAACCTAATGAAAGGAAGAATTCTCATAATATGTCTCAGCTACTGGTATTTCCTGATAACTTATGAAGTAAGTTCAAGTTACTTTTCTACATTATGATCTCTATGGTCTTACAAAGATGAAAGAGATAATATTCCTCATGAAATATTGAGAGAAAAGAAAATCTATCACGCCCTTTCAAAGCCAGTAGAGACTCTTCGGCACAAGCTTAGACAATTTTTAAACACAAGTGTTTTTATACTTCTCCCTTTGGCATAAGTTCCTCCCCTCCCTACTAGTAAACACAGCAAGTGTGTTGGTTTTTAGCAAAGCCTTATGTATTTGACACTCTACAGGGTTCTTCAGAATCTTCTCAGATGAAAGCCATTAGAGAAAAGGCAAAACACTATGAGTATGTTGAAAAACAGTTTAATATTGTGGGTATGGGGCTCTATGTGTGTACATATAGCTGCCTATGTGTGCATATAGCTGCCTGGCTCTCCTGAATGTCCGTAGCTATCTGGAAAAAACATCTGTTTTGAATGTCTTTCTTATTTTTTTTTTTTTCTGACATGAGTAAAGACAAATTTCCAGACAGAAAATCTGAAGCATAATAATGGTTGAGAACTGCTTCTTAATAAACCTTTTGCTTGAGATACTGCAAGGTTTTGTGCAAATCTTAATTTCTTAGTCTGATGTTCCTCAACTATATACAACAGTTTGTAAGTTTTATCTGTCTTACAGTGGTAGTGTGAAGATTGGCTTGTGTCTCTGAAGCATGCAAAGAACATAAATACATCATGAGTAGTCACAGCATGGGAAAAGCCTGGCAGCTCTCTGAATGACTCTCCCACTTTGGATGAGCTGTGCATCCCCCTTGAATTAAATTCTACTAATCATGGAATCATAAAATAATAGAATAGTTAGGGTTGGAAGGGACACTAATGATCATCTAGTTCCAAACCCCCTGCGATGGGCAGGGACATCCCACTAGATCAGGCTGCCCAAGGCCCCATCCAACCTGGCCTTAAACACCTCACAGAATCACAGAATAACCAGGTTGGAAGAGACCCACCGGATCGTCGAGTCCAACCATTCCCACCAATCCCTAAATCATGCCCTTAAGTACCTCATCCACCCTCACCTTAAACACCTCCAGGGACTGTGACTCAACCACCTCCCTGGGAAGACTACTCCAACGCCTAACCACCCTCTCCGTGAAGAATTTTTTCCTAATCTCAAGCCTAAATCTCCCCTGGTGGAGCTTGAGGCCATTCCCTCCCGTCCTGTCCCCTGTCACTTGGGAGAAAAGGCCAGCACCCTCCTCTCCACAACCTCCCCTCAGGTAGTTGTAGCGAGTAATAAGGTCCCCCTCAGCCTCCTCTTCTCCAGGCTAAACAACCCCAGCTCTTTCAGTTGCTCCCCATAAGATTTGTTCTCCAGCCCCTTCACCAGCTTTGTTGCTCTTCTCTGGACTAGCTCCAGGGATGGAGCATCCACAACTTCCCTAGGCAACCTTTTCTAATTTCTCACCACTCTCATGGTGAAGAAATTCTTCCTAATGTCTAGTTTAAATCTACTCCTCTCCATTTTATACCTGTTCCCCTCATCCTATCACCACAAGCCTTTATGAATAGTCCCTCTCCAGCTTTCTTGTAGGCTCCTTTCAGGTACTGGAAGGTCACTATAAGATCTCCTGGGAGCCTTCTCTTCTCCAGGCCAAACAACGTCAACTCTCTCAGCCTGTCCTCATGTGGGAGGTGTTCCAGCTCTGGGATCACCTTTGTAGTCCTCCTCTGAACCCATTCCAACAGTTCCATATCCTTCCTACATTGAGGATTCCAGAAGTGGACACAGTACTCCAGATCAGGTCTCACAATAGAGGAATAGAGGGGCAGAATCACTTCCCTCCACCTGCTGGCCACGCTGTACTAATCTTAACGACACAAAGTAGTTTTGTCCAGGGACTTCACAAATAGATTTTCCAACTTCTACAGACTTCTTTGTTGAGAAAATATCACATGCAGAATTTCCAATTTATTACACAGAATGAAAAGGGGAATGTCAGTTTGCAATACAAAGTCTGAAGCTCAAAGCATGGGAAAGTATTATGTGGCCAGTCTCCACAGTGCAAGAATGGCAGTAAGCAACAGGAAAAAAAATGCCACAGAAAGTGTGGGCTTCAGTCATATCCAGCTGAACTCTTGGATTACAATCTCACTAAACCGGATTAACAAAAGGGACTTTCTCTAGAAACACATTTGATTTTGTATTAACATGGGGTCTCACTAAACTCTACCCACATCCCTCTCTCTATACTTGCAAAACTGCTTGTCTTTCTTCAGTCTTACTTTTTCCATTTGACTCCGAGGACTCAGTACATCCTCACTCTTACAGAAAGATCACACTTTAAAAAAAGGCAACTTAAAAATCATTTAAGATGAAATGACAATATAAATACATTTGTTTGTGGATAAGTAGTGGTGGATATTTTCTTGTATTTGGGGAATTTAAATCTTTCCTCTTTCTAATCACTCTAGCCCTATAAGCTCTGCTATTTTCATAAGAAATCACTTGAACTAAAAAATACACTTGTGAGCAAAGTGGTTTTTGATCCTCAGATATTGACATCCTCAATATTTACTGTATATGTGATTTGGATAAATGTGTCCTTTAGTTACCAGTTAGTAATGAAAAGGTGAATTTTTAAATACACAATGGAATCCAATTTAGCTTGTGTGGGAGATATGATAAAACTTTGGACCATAAGGCAGAAGTGTATCTAATATTAATGAACTTTTAAACCTGAAGATAGAAGATTGATAATGAAAAATGTTGTTGGGATAGAAAAATATTCATTCATCTTTAAAGCTTTCATCTACTTCTCCATCTATCAGATGGCAACAGATGCAAAATGGATTTTCCCAACTTGCTCAGTCTTTGTGATCTAGTACATACTTGTTTGGCCACCACTTCACAGAAAATGCTTTGTCTACTAAGACTTTCTAGCTCTTATCTGAGAAGACTGACACATGCTAACACAATACAGAGTGGGGAAGTTCATCATCGTATTGATGAGTCAGAATTCCACACCTAATAGTAAATAATTTCATTATGCTGTCTGGTGTCTGTGCTCTTCAGAAAAAATTATGAGTCAGTTTGTTGGATTTTTTTCATTGAATTACCCCACATGGATCTCCCTTGTTAGTCCTGCAGAGAGGAGATGTTGGAACCTTGCAGAAAATGTTTCCTCTTAACAAGTGAAAATCTTTGCTTTTACTTGTCTTTTTTACATAATTAGCGGACTTCAACTTGAAAATTCAGCATTTTTTCATCAGCTGACAAGTTCATTAAAAAAAAGAGATGTGAATAAATAGTTATAAAGAAAATAGCTCATAGTCAATCTTTTCACTATGTAATGACCATAACAGATCAATAATACTTTAATAGGATTGCTGAATTATCTTTTCTATTAAGGACAGTAACTTGCATCATAAATGGAAAACCAAAATGTTACATATGGTATAATCTCTCACTTTCTTTCTTTGAAAACATGGCATGTGATTTTAAAACACAAATAATAAGGGCAGGTACTATAATCATATTTTAAAACATAACAGCAAAAAAACTGTTAGGCTTCTTTTCACTAAAAGTTTGTTGCAGATGTTATTATTTCACAGCTGAAAAATTCAGGTGTTTGTTCAAAAAACTTATGGGAGAATAAGTTAGGAAGGTAACAGGGATAAGGAAAGTAAAATTTAATAGCAGGATTTTTGTGCTGTTACTTGAAGTGCTTACCCAATTTGATAAAGTCTATATCATGCTCATCATCTTTGATAAACATATTTTCTGAGCAGCTGTCAGATCCCAGTGGCTTCATGTGGCTGGCCCAAGTCCTACCTCACCAATTAACATCTCTGATACCCACCTGTACTACACAGCCCAGGAACATGGTAGCAGCTTCTCTGACAGGAAAGTACTGAAGGCACTAGACTGGGAAGCAACCTGGATTTTATTCTCCGATTTAGCACTTACAGGAGGGAAAGGATGGAAGGAATTCTCTAGCTCTGTTTCCATTTCTGTTTCCATTGTTTATGAAGTACACAAGCTTTTAAAGTAAGAGGAATGTCCTTTTGTTAATCAAAGGATCACACAGTATCCTTTGCTGAATTCTTTCAGAATGTTTTTGTTACAACTAAAAGTACACAGAATAAGAAAATCTGAATTTCTGGATTGTTCAGATGCATCACCATGACTGTACAAACATATCTTAAGGTGTACACAAATTAATAAGCATAATTGGTTTTAACTTCCTTATGTTTTCATTTTATTTCTTGTCTTATTAGCCCTAAGTGTAATTGTTGGCTGTAGTAATAACCAGAGAGAATAATATTCAGTAACAAAAATATTCTTCATTTTAAGTGTGTATGTGTATATATAATATAAAATACAAATATCATATCAAATACAACTATCACATATGCTAAGTCTGGAGTTGCACTATATAAGCAGTCTATGCCTCTAGGCCCATTTACACATGAGCAAGTTGCTTCTATTTCCTATTCAATAACATTTCTTGAGAAAGGCCAGATAGGACTAGAAAATGCAGAAGTGTAGGCTGAATAAAATGAATTCTTCATATTAACAATACTAAAAGAAATTTAAATTAGAGATCAAACCAATAAAATGACCAGTCTTTCATAGGAACATAGATCTGCCTATGTTTTTGTATGAGTAAAATTAATAGCTTTTCAATATTATTCTTTGAAAAATGTGTCACAAAGTGACATAGATTTCACCTTTAAATCTGAAGTGAAACTAAGAAAGTCTGTCTGTCATTAATCTTGCAAACATATTTTGGAAATTTTGTGATGTTTTGACTGGCTGATATTTCCTGAATTCCAGGAGGAAAGCTTCCTTTCCTGTATTCTGCCATAAATAACATCTTTTCCTTTATGTATTTCACTATTCAGAACATTTTCTAAGCCTGTTCAACAAAGCTGTCAGGGCAAATGAATTGTTCTCCCCTGATGTTTGTTATTAACAGATTGTATACTGATAGGATAATAACATCTTTATTCGTACATGAAAGGCATTCTTGTGAGCTGGATTAAAACTTGAGATAAAAAAGACGAACTATGTGGATAACTTCCAGGCTACCTTAGACCACATTGCTTTCCCATAATTTTGTGTTTGTTATCTTGAATGAGTGACAGTAACCACCGATCACAAACTTAAATTTATGTGAAACGGGTACCACACGTATGATGTATACTTCAGTCTAGGCAGAGCAGGGACAAATCATTATAGCCCATGGAGCTGTGTGCAATTTAAAATCAAGTGCCATAACTGGAATATACAATAGCAAAAATGAGACCAATATGAAAAATAAACCACTTGTCATAGCATGTGTAAGTTTGTTTTAATATGTTAAAATTATCATTTTTCTTATGTAGTGGATAACTGTACAAGTTTTTAATGTATGTAAGCTATTGCTGCTCAGTTAGAGATTTGAATAAAGGTAGCAAAGGTTTTGCTAATAAAATAATAAACTCCCTAAGATCATTGGAAAGTACAAATGAAAATGTGAATGACAAATAACTTTATCTAAAAGCAAAGAATTTCTGTATCAAAAGACCTTTTGTTCAAGCTGAAAAGGACCAGAGTTCAGAATTCATTTGTGTTTCTGCCATATCACTGAAATACAAAGTACAAGACGGCATGTATCCCTTCATTCTTGCAAAATGGTAGAATTTTTTTCAGGTTTATGAAATCTTGCCTTGAGTACCTAATAGACAATTATTAATTTACTAAGCCTACATTCTTCTTGTAGTCAGTCTAATGTAATAGGCAATTCACCTTGAATCTGAATTACGAGTTTAGAGTGTCTACCTCTCTAAATTAACTATAGTGGTGACATACAGAATTTGCAGTTAGTTAAAGTGATTGAAATTACACGTCAGTCCCCCCTGAAGCTACACAGGTGTCACTTCAGTCAGTTAAACAACCTGAAATCAAAATTTCAGGCACCATAAAGGAAAACAAAAATGCAGGCTAGTCATTCTTTTTCTGTCATATCATTTCTTGTGGTTAATACTGGCATTTATTTTTTTAAAAAATATATTTTATGGATTAAAAATTTTGTTATTTTTTGTGTTTATTCTATGAAAGTTCCTACTCTAGAATATATTAGTTTCAAGCAGAAATATTTAAATATGTGCAGTCCCAGGACATAGTGAGAATTGTAACGTAATTTTTTGTGTTTCCATTGCACTCTTCATTAGGATAAAATAAAATATTTTCTATGATGTATTGTATGTAATTTCCAACATAATTCAAAATGCATTAAAAGGACAGACATTTTTGCATCACATACATTTTGACACTGTAAAGAAGCAATATATCTTGCTATTTAGAGGAAGGTGTAGAGTGTAGATAGATGTATAGAGGAGATATATATATATACACAGATTTCTTTATTTTAAAGGCAAACTTCTGTTAATCCTAACAGGAGTTTCTGTTACATGTTTTCAGGATAATTCCTGAACCTGGCAGAAGCTCAGCATGGACACTACCAGAGATCTTATATCTTTTTAGCATCCTGATTTCATGTCAGTGTTAATTATGGTATTTGGATGTAAACCTGAGAGATTTCTGCTTTGTACTCCATTACTTGGTGAGAACACAGCTGTTTGACACATCCTACTACTTATTCTGTACTGCTCTTCTGTGAACTTCAGCTTTTGCTGCCAAAGTGTTTACATTCCATATTAAGCAATTTAGGAAAACAATAAAGATAATATTTGGTTATATGTTATTTTACAACTGAAAATTTGGACACCAAATATACATTCTGGTGGGTTTCAGTTCAATAAGTTCTTTACATTAACTTTGACATAAATAGAACATGTGATTAAGTGCCTTCTTCAATACAGGAATATTCCTGAAAGTTTTCCTTAATGATTTGCACAGAGTAGGTTCTCCACTGATATGCTGAAATACAATTCCACTTATATCAATGAGAATTTTCAGACACTGACAATTTTTCTACTAGGTACATTTTTAAATTTTATCTTCTCATTTCAGGTATATGTACATTGACAGATAAACCATATATATATATATATATATAAAAATCTATATATAGCTCTGTGTGTTTCACAAACATAAAAGAAAATAATTTTATGTCAAACATAAAAGAAAATAATTTTATGTCAAACATAAAAGACAATAATTTAACTGACATATTGAAAAATAACATGATTTCAGATACATTTCTCTTTCATTTAGATCTCAGAATATGATGCATTTTTGTGAGCCACAAACTCAGAAGTTATCTATTTGTTTTGATCTCTCTAGCAATAATATTTAGTATACTTGATTATTGTCTGTGTTCAGTGACCTTAACAGTTTTCTGAGCGACTTCAAAACTGAAAGGGTATCAAAAAGATCTGATATTAAAACAAACAAGCAAACATGCAAACAAATAAACACTTTCAATTTCACTGTATTTTTAAGACTTGATCCTTCAATGTAGAAGATTTTCAACACCACACACCCAAGAAAATAATTTGAAGTTTCAATCTAACTCTTTCCACAATAGCTTCCCAAAGGCTAAAGGCTAGTGTACAAATTATTCTGCTTTCTTCTGAGGTTTCAAAAATTATGACCAAATTCTTCATCCAAAACTGTCTGCATACAGCTATTTACTGCTTTAATGGGGTACTATCAGTTTGGAAAATGAGTTTACTGTCTATTTGTTAGTAACAGCTGCCATTCTCATAATTAATTTTTCCACAAGTTTTTAAAAACTTTATTCTGAGAAAGATTTTGGTAGGTAGCCAGCTTCATTTTCTCTGCTATATAGATCATCAACAGCTTACTTATATAAGATTTTATGAATATGATCAAATGATAAGATAAGCATTTTGTTGCTTAGTGGTTTTATAATCAAATTAGTAACATCATTTTAAAGGGATGGATTCATGGATGAATGGATGTGAAAGAAGAATTTGACTTTTGCTTTTCAAATCATACACATAAATTGCATGCAATTATAAAGAAAGTTGACAAAATATTACAAGAAAGGTAGAGAACTAGAAAGAAGAGTCCCCATGCCCCTTAAGAAAGACTGTCTCCCACTTTATATACTTAAAGGCACAGCATAGAGATGATGTTGAAGTTAATATCAATCAGCATAGGTCGTCAGCTTTAACTCAAGTGTGATACTTGTACAAAGAGCCTGATGAGGAGCTAAGTGGTAGTCTTGGCACTAGAAAAAGGAGTTTGAGTGTTTATAGAGCTATGAAGAATGTTAACACTCTCTCAGACATCCACTATATCTGTGACTTGACCAACGTAATCATAAATTAAGAAAATTATAACTATGCCAACAACATTCATGTGGGTATCTAGTCTTTCATTGTAGAGAGTAAATCAATATGGCAGTATACACAAAGTGAGGAAACTTTATGTAAATTGATAATACTATGTTTTGCTAAATACATTCCAAATTCCTGGGGGTGCTGGTTGACAGCTGACTGAACATGAGCCAGCAGTGTGCCCAGGTGGCCAAGAAGGCCAGTGGCATCTTGGCTTGTATCAGAAACGGCGTGACCAGCAGGTCCAGGGAGGTTATTCTCCCCCTGTACTCGGCACTGGTGAGACCGCTCCTCGAATCCTGTGTTCAGTTCTGGGCCCCTCACCACAAGAAGGATGTTGAGGCTCTGGAGCGAGTCCAGAGAAGAGCAACGAAGCTGGTGAAGGGGCTGGAGAACAGGCCTTATGAGGAGCGGCTGAGAGAGCTGGGGTTGTTTAGTCTGGAGAAGAGGATTCTGAGAGGAGACCTCATTGCTCTCTAGAACTACCTGAAAGGAGGTTGTAGAGAGGAGGGTGCTGGCCTCTTCTCCCATGTGACGGGGGACAGGGCAAGATGGAATGAATGGCCTCAAGCTCTGACAGGGGAGATTTAGGCTTGAGATAAGGAAAAAATTCTTCACAGAGAGGGTGGTTAGGCATTGGAACATTCTGCCCAGGGGGGCGATTGAGTCACTGTCCCTCGAGGTGTTTAAGGTGAGGGTGGATGAGGTACTTAAGGGCATGATTTAGGGATTGGTGGGAATGGTTGGACTTGACGATCTGGTGGGACTCTTCCAACCTGGTTATTCTGTGATTCTGTGAAATATCCAAACCTCCCTGTACTTCCCTAAATAATGACTGCCTTCAATAGAAAGACAGTATTTGCATTCTCAGAGGAGGAGGTCTGCTCTCACACTACTGCCTGTACCAACTAATAAATTAAACAATTCTGACAAGTCTTGCAGCATGGGGCGTGGGCAGAGTTGAACAATGCAATGAGATAGGGCAACTTCACACAGAATTTACTGTGGATTATTCTGTATTAGTCACCCTTAAGGTCTCACTATGCAAAACCCACTGCTTCAAGCAACAATTAAAAATTTTATTAGGTCTGAACCATGCTTATAATGACTCATAAGGGCTGGACAAAAGCATTTGTATGTAGAAGACAAACAGTTGGTGTCATTCCCTATTTTCCTGCTCTCACTACTCCTCTAGGCAGAGATGATGTAGTGTCTGCATACAATCTTTCTTGCTCCAAAGACAAGATTTACTTCAGATAAAATCATCCTCACATGTATCATGGTTGTTTATGTGTAGCTATGGGACAACTGCATATGTAATTGCACAGCTTATGTCGATCCACAACAGCAATTCCAACTGAGTGAAGCTTTGAGCACTTACTCTTAAAAATCAAGATGACTTTGACAGGATTTGGCACAGTGAACCAACTGTCTTAAAATTTATAGATTTATAAGCAGAAAGCAATGTTAGCCAATCAAGTCTGACTTCCTGGTTAACTCAGGCTTCACAATTTAACTCATCTAGCCCTGCAACAAGAACAAATTTTTTGTCATAATTGGACTATTTCCTATCAGCAATGGAAGAAGTACATAAAAGGATTTATTATTTACCATCATAAAGGAGGCAAATGCAAGTTAAACAGAAGCTGAAGTCTTATTGCTCAAAGGGTTAGTTGTTTAAGGGGAAAAAAATTATACATATTTTTGAGATTTTTCCTCATTTCTAACTCTTTTGTGCTCATTAAAGATAATTGAATTTGTCATAGCTGCCTAAAGAAACACAGTAATCACTGTACTTCATATTAACAATTCCTTATTATTAAATAGATGTGTATAAATTATTTCAACCCTATCTCTCTTCAGACTAGGAAAAACTGTGTCCTCATTACAAAGTACATTTTTAAAATCAGCCTGGTTTTTAGTTGTGTGGATTCACACAAAATAATGAAATATTTTTAGGATATAAAATGTTTTTTTCTGTTATCTGATAGTTCCACACTATATACATTTATACATATATATACATTATACATATATATACATTTCTTTACACTTTACAAAGGCAGAAAAAAAAATTCAAAAACTAAAAAATAAAATCAAATTACTGAAGAAAGTGCAGTAAAAATGTCACCCCAAAGAAATAAATGTCTCTCACTTTGCAAGTCTGAAGAGAAAAAGAGGAATTAACAAACCTGAATTAGAATATTTCTACCACTATAAACATGTTATAGTCCAGTTTGCATTAGTGGAGTTCTGTTATTTGCAGAAATTAGAAGCCCATACCATGGATCTGAAAATGGATTTGTCCCCTAAATATTTTTTGTAAAATTAAGGCTCAATGAAAGTTTTATACTCTGGGTTTATACCCTTGGCCACAAGCTGCTAATGTTTCCTTCAGATTGGCCCTTTCTTTTCCTTGTCCCACCTGATGCCTTCATGGTTTTCTAGCATGAGATTCAAGGTTCAGCAAAATACTCTGTCAAATTCAAGTTCTGAGTGAGGATGCATCTTGGTTCCAAAAGAAGGACATTTTCTAAAAGGAGAATATCTTGTACAAGGAATCTAATTCTCACAAAGGCAAAGATACTTGCATATGAATAGTGCAGTCAGTCATAGCAATAATAGTCTTTCCAATTTAAGTCACCTGATCTTGAGGATTCCTGTAAATAATTTCTAGATCCCAACACCCCATTCAAAATTTTATAAAAAAAATAACATAGAATAAAATAATTTTCTTGTCATTGCTATGACTCCACAATGAAGAAATTACATGACATCTAATGAAGTAAACCACTGTGATTTTCGGGAAAAATGTTTTAATACTGTAAAATGAGAAAGATCGGTATTAAAAGTTCCTCATGCCCACACTTTGATTTAACCAGCTAGACTTCTCAGGCATATGTCACTTTGGCATTATAGTAGTAATGGCATATTTTCTTCAGTTAAGCCATCTATTCCCTCATGTTTCTTTATAGGGCCCAGTTCCCCTTCTTCAAACAAAAGCTAGATTATACAGAAATGGTGTAATGAAGTTTTATTGCAACTATTATCACTGTTATTTAGCTAGAAATACTCTTCCTTCATGTCTTAACAGAAACCAGTTAATCAAAAATAGTGCAAAGCAACAATCACGTTTTATGTTCTTGCCAATGCTCACAGCTTATGCCGCTAATACATTTGTGAGCAGTTGCAGGCAGCACTTAAATCTGTGCTGGCCTGTTTAATCCTCTTCTGCCTAGCCTAAAATGTCCCGCTAGTGAGAAGCTAAAGATAGAGTTTAGCTGCGAAATGTGATGTGCTGGAGCAGGTGGAAGCCAGGATTAGAAGGCTTTCAGAAACCCTGGGAAAGGCCCAGCTCTGAGGCATGTCTAGGCGATAGCTGCAAATAAGGACTTTATTTCTTTTCTTTTCAAATGAACCCACGGAAAATCCCTGCTGCTGCTACTGGATTTACCAGGGTCACTATGGAGTTTTTAAAGGATGAATCAGCATGATGTGGCATCCATTTACTTGATTTCCTCTGTTTCTTTTTTAGCTTTCCTCTGCTGATAGTCTAACTATTGATCCTAGTACAAGCAAACTATCCCCTGAGGTGCTCAGAAAGAACCAATGTTAGGAATTTAGAGAGACAAGATATCCTGATCATTGCTCATGCTCCAGCCTTTCCCCAAACTCAAGAATCCCCTTTCCTTTGTGGTGTTGCTGCTCTTCTTGTTTGGAATACATATGACCTTCTTGCCTTGTGGACAATAATATGATGTGAATAATTAGAGGTCATAAGTATTTATGAAACAATGCTCTGCCTTGCACTATCCTGAACCGGATTTTTCCTCCATCCATTTTAGTCATGGAAAACAAGCTACAGCCCAGTTATTTCAACTTTAGTATTAAGCAAGCTCCTTCCCCAGTATTTAGACCTTATTGAAGGAGAAGCAGCTACAGGTGCAGAAGTTCATTTGGACTTTTTAAATGCCTTGCCTTATTTGGTAACATTTTTAAAAGCTGCTGTTTGGATTGGATTCAAGATAAGAGGCAGAGAGGTCACAGCTGCCACAACTGCCACACCTAGTGCTTCTGAGTGAGTGTTAGCTGTCTGTATCGTTATGAAGAGATAAACACTGAATGGTTACTGCGTCATTTCCCTATTGAGTCATCTTCCTATTGCTGAAACAGCTTCTTTTGCCTTTTGAGCTAGCTAGTCCTTATTTCTTCTTGATAGGTGCAGCATGCAAGTGCAAGAGAAAGGAAATATGCCACCACAATGTCCTTGTATGCACAAGGTAAGAAGGCACATGCTGATCAATGCACTATTCTTCTACTATCAAACTGATGAGACATAATTATGTATCTCCCAATTGCTCTTCATTGCTGTTTTTCTGTAAACAGCCATGAAAAATAAAAAAAAATAAAAAAAATAAAAAAAGAATAATAAAATTATTCAGAGGAATGCAAAGATGCTCATTAAGTGTTGAGAAGGTTTGTCTTTACTCCCTCAAGAACAGTTTTAGTATTGGACTTTTTACCTTGAAAATCAGAACAGATCCTTTTCCCTATATTTTGTTGTGGAATAATGTTCAGACATTCAGCTTTTGAGACATTTTCATGGACACAGAGGGGGAAAAAGTGCAGAATAAGATTATATAGAGCGTACAGCTCCACAAGTTAGACACTGGGTCTGTAATCAGGAAATGTCATTTCTTTCACTATTCCAAAAATGGAATCAGTAATTTTCAAAAGAACCACTTTATGCATCAAAAATCATAATTTGAAGGCATTATTTTGAATGCCTGAATTATAGTAAATTATTATAGTTCCAAAAGCCCGTTGTCAAACTATGATAACATATGCCCACTTTCTTTTGCAGTGGTTCGGTCCCTCAGCTGTTGTGGCTTGGTGCACTCACATGATGTAAATTGCATTGAAGAGCAAATCTCAAGGTGACAGGACTGGCAGATCAAACTAAAGAACGTTCATAGGGTTTCAGACTTCAGTTTTGCCAAAATGAGCCTGGAAATCATGGTAATACCAGTTCAAGCCAAGACTTCCAACACCCTTTGTGGTTTTATACAGCTGATATTTAAAAAAGAATCAGCATTTCCTGACTTCTACTTCTCTGACTTCCAAGTCTTATTTATTCTAAATAGATATGTAAAAATACTAAAAATTTTTATTTTAGGAATCCAGACCTTGATTAGAATCCCCAGTGGCTTTTTTTTGTTTGTCTGTTTGTTTGTTTTGTTGTTGTTGTTGCAGAAGAGACCCTCACACAGGAAATATATCATGAATGGCATTCTAGCAACACATTGACTTGCTTCAAAGCTGACCATGAGTTAGCTCTCTGTGACTATTTATTACCCCCCTTCTTAATTCAGGAACCATACTTTCTGTGAGATAGGTAAATATCAATGAGGAGGAAACTGAACTGCAGATCAAGATATATGTCATTTCTCTGAACAGGGAGAATGTGCTGGTCACAGCCAAGATTTAAACCTATACATCCAGTTTTGAGGCAGTAGTTTCTAGACTCTCCCTTACTTTTTTTAATTTTTCAAAGACAAAAATGATGAATATTTTATAACAAGATCATTGTTAAGAGGAATGCAGGAAAAGAGCAAAATTCTCCCTTCTGGGTATCTAGAAGAATAGATATCTGGTTTAAAAAGTAGCTTTCCTGGTAATTTTTGTTTATTCTATGAATATGCATCATTCAGCTCCAGTGAGAGAGCAGTAAATCACATGCAATGGGATTTTCCAACCAGACTTCCAGAGGAATGCAAAAGCATCTGTCAGACTTGCAATATAAACACATCAAAAATTTCCTAACCTCCCATGAGTCAAATGTTTGTACTTTATTAGTACCTGATCTTTATTAGTGTCTGTGACCAGCATAATCTTCAATTCCAGTTTATAATTAATGTAACTAGAAATATTCTTTTGGTTTTTGCATAATTAATTTGCATGAATTTAATTTTTAAAAATTAATTGATGCAATTCCATTTCAGGTTGTGCATTATGGACAATTTGTAATCAGCTGAGAAAGATTAGACACTATGCACACTTAGTGGGGATGTTTTAATAGTGCAGATGGCAAAACAGCCTGTGAAAGCAAGTCTGGTGGGCATTCTGCAAAAGCTAATTCAGTCAAAATTTATCCAAGATGACATAATGTACAATTACTCCACTGGGAAATCCTATTAAATTTTCACACATTTAAATCTCTGTCTTCTTTTTTTAATTAGAATTTTCCAAGAGAAAATAGAAGACGTGTACCTTTCTGAACCCAACAGCAAAGGTCAAGGGTAAACAGTGTGATGCATGAGATTCCTTTGTGCTCAACATGTTCAGGTTAGGAGGAATGTGTTAAAAAGTCTGTGTGTAAAAGACATGTCTGGGAATGAATTTTCATTGTGAACCAGCAGTGGCACTGGGATGTTCTGCCTGAACATGTACACCCACCCACACCACCTGTTACATTATTCAGTGTGTGTGCAGCTCTCCTAGGCACTGCAAGGAACGTGCGTTCCTCTTTTTCTCAGGACCAAGTTTTAATTTTCAAAAATACCTCGAAGTTTTTATCTCATTCACCACTGAATTTTACAGGAAGTGGAAGTGAAATTCCTGAGAGAGAGCATGGAGATGATGACTCCAGATTCTCGTTTTGCTGCCCACTAACGTTTATGGATGTTACTGTACTTAAAAACACATAAGCAGTCCCCCTTTTATTCTAAAATTGATTTAAGATTGCTGTGCAATGAACTAGCTTGGACAAGAAAAGCGGAGAATGTGTCCAGAAAACTCTTTTGAAAACCACTCTGGAAGAAAATGTAGTGATTGAAGTGGAAGATATGGGTGTGAGTGTTTTAAGTGTGAGAAGGGAACCAATGTTTAGTACTTCCCACACAACTTCTCCAATTATGAGTTTATTATACCTTGACCATATTCTCCCACATTTATTTATACACTGATTTTAACAGGAATTTTCTGTACATGTAAATACTTTCTGGATCAGACTGTACATAGAAGCAAATTTATGAACAGAGATATCCATGCATCTCAAGACTCTTTAGCAATTAAACAAGAATTGTAAAACACTGTTGGAACTGAGTACTTAAACTGTAAGTGAAATCATGCCTGCTGCCTATGTTTCCTAAAGAAATGTAGACTTTGAGGCCCATGCCTATGATTATCTACCATAATTACTGCATTCTGTGGCCCAAGAATTCTTAAATTCACAGTAAGAGACCACAAGATTGGACTCATTTCTTCATTCCTGTCTCTAAAAGAAGTAAAACTCCTTTGGAGCTCTATGTAAATGAAATTACCTGGATTAATAATCTACTCCAAGGTTTATGGCAGGGTGAAGAACATATCAAAGAACAAGGAATGAGACTAAAATATTTAACTAGTTTTCTTTTTTCAAGAAGGTACCTAGCACAGCCAGCATACTCACCCCCCACCCCACCCTCACCCCCCCAAAAAGCAGAAGTATCAAATCTTACTGGGATGTCTTCAGAAGAGCACAAATAAAAATCTGAAAGGTCCAACATTGTGTGCTACTTTTTTGCTTAAAATCTTCATTGCATCATGCAGCTGAAACACAATGCAATGTGTCTACAAATCTAGCTTCTGCTATCCAAATAAGAGTACTATAAAAATTCTATTTACAGTAAGCCACTTAATAGGCATTACTTAATCACAAGATATCACCTGTGGTGTTTTAAAAGCAGCTCCTACATATTCAAATAAGAAAAACATAATTACTTTCTGTCTTTTTGAAGACTATATTTCTTTTACTGATACTTATAGTCACTAAACTGTTAAGCTGGCAGTACAGAAGCTTACTTTTGATAAAAAAATTCTTCAAACTAAAAATTAAAAGGAACTTTACATAAATTCATCAGGTTAAACTTGACTGAGATGAGTATTATTGTAACTTCAACAGAAAATATCCACCTAAAACTACAGAAATACTATTCTTACATGAAGAAGAAGGGAGATGTCAGTTCCAAAACCTATTATTTTAGAAAAATATTATGTCCCTGTCACTAGTTTCACAGCATATCATTTCACACTAATTTAACCATTGGAAGTTTGCTCTGGATTGCAATAAAAAAGGATGATCCACTTCCTGTGCCTGTTTATTACTAAGCAGAGCTTTACTTGACTAGTAAAAAAAAATGCAGCTGACTCTGAATGCTTATGCACATCTCTGATAAAACTGAAGCCAAAGAATACATAATGTGTTTTTCAGTTGACAAATTCAATGTTAACTGAGAATGTGATTTCCATTTCTTTCTTCAGCCAGTTGCTGCTCTTGGGTCATATCCTTTAATTTTGTTCTTGCAGGAAAATTACAGATCAGTCCACTGGCTAGCATTCATTGCTTTGCATGTACTTGTAGAATCTCAGTCAAAGCCATAAAATGTGTAACACACAAAGGATAATGAAGAGTGGCCAATATCCTGTTTTTATGGGCATGTACAATTCATTAATCTGTCAGTCTGAATCATTTCTACAGCTGCGTGAATAATTCACAGTGAATTATTCTGCAATGATCTAATCTTTTCTGCTGATGACAGACCCCTGACCATTACTAATATCTTTATTAGATATGTATTTTAAATTATCCAATTAATTATTATTCCTTAATTTTTATAGCTTGGTCATGTAAACCTCTTGTCTGTAGAAAATGTGGATTAGACTTCAGCCAGTACTCTCGCTTACCCTGAATAGCAGCTTTCTGTGTGAGCCTAAGTGTAGCAAACAAAAGGACTATTCAAACATGTCAGACTCTGTCCCACATTATTTAAAACTGTTAGATGTGATTGGTCAATTAATTTGCACAAAATTGCTACCAATATCTGATTGGCTGTCTGTGTTAAAACTGTCAGTAGTGAATGCTCATTTTGTATATATGTTAAATGTAGGATTCACAAACCATCTATCTAGCTAAGCCTATCCAGATAAAGTGCTTCAGTGAATGAGCACTTGGAGAAAATAAAGAGGGCATAAGATTGATTCATGTGAACTGATTTTAAAATAGGAATGAATATCTGAAGTGAGACTGTCGTACCTCTGTTTCTCACTGTCAAATTATTACAGCTGGAAAATTGCAACACTCATTTACCGCTATCTCTGAAAAATTAAAATAGAAGTTTAAAATAAATTAATTAGACACATAGTGTTCCTGATAGTGTAGTATATCATTCTTATATTTAGGCAAAATTAAGCTTAAAAAAATTTCAATTGGTTTATTTCTTCAAGGTCATATAAAGTCAGTAAAAGATTAAGAAATAAAATCCTTACAAAAGAAAACAAGGTAGTTTTTTCATAAATTTGAAAGCTGGACCTCTTTTTCTCAATACACTCTAGCAGTATCAAAACATGATCCAGATTTTATATGCCTGAGAGGGATTAAGATGAAACGTGGCAGAATATTTTCCCAAACCTTTCAAGCAGAGTTGAGCTTTAAGCTCAAAATAGTTTTGGTGAAGAAACAAAATTTTTTTTTATGACAGTAATGAAGGTTAAAACTATTTCAATAAACTATATTTTTAAAAGTCTATTCGTTTTTTTACAAATCCACCTAATTAAAGTTAGTTTGAAGCACACCAATAACCTTAAGAAATACCACTTTACACTGTTTTCTTTGTTCTCATTGTTGGCACTTAACACTTAAGAAACTATCATGGAAAAGGGCAAGAAAAAAGAGGTGTAAAAACAACTCAGTGAAATATCTATAAAGCTCAAAACATCACAATAGAAACTAAACTGAAATCTCTGATCAGATCTAAATTCCTTGGATTGGCTGGTCTGAGGAAGGATCTGGAAGAATGAAACCTTCCTTATTTATCAGTGCATTCATTTCTATTAATTAACTTCCCTTAAGGTCCTGTAGTTTCAGAACAGAATTTCTAACACAGTGCTGGCATCAAAATCATACATTAAAATATTCTAAAGTTGTCAGACTATTTCTAAATACACGCTAGCCAAGTTCCAAAACTAAAATGTCACAGATAGAGGTTCACTGGAATTTTGCTTCTTCAAAAAAGATTCAGTGTACCAAAGCCTACTAGAGAATAGCATCTGGTTTTAAAGTGGTTGTCATTTAAACACTAGCTTCTCACAGGCTGTGATGCACCAAGGGGATGGGGGAAAGGGGATGCATATTTAGTGATTTGGTAGGTCCACTTTCTACCAAATAAAGAATGCTTTATCTACTACCATTTTTTTCAATAATGCAACATTTTGCTTTTAGTGTTATACTTATGTAAGACAAAATATTGTCCTGCCATTAGAATCTGTAGGGCTTTTGGTTTGGTTTTGGTTTTTTTCTTGTTCTTTTTGAAGGGTTTCACTACAACTGTCTAGATAGATTATAACTGTAAATTACTAGTATGTTGAAATTTGGAATATACTGGTGTAGGAAAGATGATTGCTGAATTCTCAAAAGGCTAGTTGTAACCTGGTTATGCATGAACACAGAGGTCTGCAAGAGCAGGTTCTAGCAAGCCAAAATACATTTTAAAGAACAGTGCAAAAGGAATCAAGGCATTTTGAAAGTTTCAATAGCCTCAGCCAAAAACCCTAAACCCACAGGTCTTTAAGTTTAATCTCAGAAGAACACCTTTCAAAACATAGCATCAGTTGCTATATACAACTTTAGATGAGGCTGTATTTGTCTAGAGGACCCAGGAGTGCCTCCAAGCTCCAGAGTTTGGATCTGTTCCTAGATCATGTCCCTCCCTGATCGTGGGATGAGATCAGCTCTGACATCACCTCTGTTCCTGCACTGAAAGGAATCTTGGCTTTTGAACTGGCTGAAGTTTTCACAGGTGAATGATATGACTGAATGAAAAACAAGCAGCTTGTATGTACGCCACAATATAATCCTACAAGCTAACTGGTTACCTTTCTTCTAATAGAGGAGAATATACAGATATCATAGTCTGTCTTTACTTAGGCTAGCAGCTAGGAAAGTCTCACAAAATCTGCTGTTACCTGAAAGATCCATGCATCATCTTTAGTTCAAGTAGAGGTAATCCTTAAAAGAAAGGTGAAGTAGACCATGACAACTGATTTCTGAAATCCATCATAACAGTTGTGTTTTCTTTTCTTCTTGTCGTGGGTATGTTTTGCTTATCACCACAGTAATTAATGAATAGTCTTTGTAGTCATTTTTTGAGCTAGATTAACTTCATAGTTATTTCTACCTTCTACATTCTTACCATAGTGAATCTAACCTTTATCTGAACCTTAGTGAGCCACATTTCTACAGATTTTCCCATGGCTAGGAAGTAAATAGGTTGGGCATCATACATGCAACTTAGTCTTTTAGTTTTAAAAATGATATTGCCACCAATCTCTTGTGTTCCATTAGAGAAAGGTATTAAGATCAAGTGGTCACTCCTGTACTTTGTAAAATATCTTTCTTCTCCTTGCCTCTCCCAAATACATTCACAGTTATTTTTTATTCCCTATTTCATGGATTTTTCCTGACCCTCATGCGGCACAGAAACATCATTATTGATCACAGAGCAACTTAATTTAAATAGATTAATTATATTCCAGAACAATTAACAGGAGTGTGTAAGAACTATGAATAGCTAATGATAGGGAAATTAAAATGTCTTTAATAATCAATTGTTATTAAAGTTATGTTCAATAGCCAACCTAATAAATCTACCATTTATATTTAGTAGAAGACTTGCATGTAATGTATTAGCCATTAAGCTATTAAAGGCACACATCCTTAGGGAGGAAAAAAAAATTATTTGGTTTTATTATATTAATTTTGTAAAATTTTGAATGAAGAAAACCTCCCACCCTGTATGTCAGAGGCTACAGGCTATTTCAGATCTCAGATGCTCACCAGGTAAAGGATTTTCCATAAATAACATGGGTAAGTCTTACTCCAATGAAGTCATTGGGATCTTTGTTATTCCTTCAAAGAAAGCCAGAATTCACCCAGACATGTAATTTCCTTTCAATTTTTCCAATTTCTGGTTGTTTAGATTGTTTGGGGTTTATTTTCCTAACTTATTACTGCCTCTATTCAGTCCTGGGTTGCAGGGCAATCACAACATTAAAGACAGATTTCATCTTCCTCTATCTCCACTACCCCAAGGAAAACTATTAGAGACAATAGGCTGGGGGTATCCATTGCGTTCAGGGGTGCTGGATGGAGATTGACTGCCCAAGAAGGCTGATGGGGATGTGCCAGGGAGTATAGTCCTGGGCACAGCCTAAAACATCACCCCTCGTGCTGTAGTAGTCTGGGCCACAAGGGAGCTCCAATGTCTTGGGCTTCAGGGGTTGGCTGAGCTCCTCCCTAAGGCTGGGGCTGGGAAGAGGAGCTCCAGTAGAGACATGGACATGACAGATGAAGCACCTCTCAGCAGAGAGAGATGGAGGCTGTACATAAATGAGAGGCAGACAGAGATAGTTGAGGCTGTATTTCATAAATAAAAGGTCATTTGGAGAATCTACAGAAGCATCAGGCAAAAGGTGAAGCAAGAAAAGAGTTGCTGAGAGGCTTCTGGTTAAAGTCAAGCCTGACTGGATCCAGTGCCACAAAAAGGAAAAGACCAATGAGAGTGTTCAGAGATGCCCCACATAAGGTTGTGGATGACTACAATATCAAAAGGAGTATTCCCATTTCTGAAACACTTGGGGGATCACATCATCTTTTCTCAATTCTGATATCCCAAATAGATAATACATATGGCGAACTGGAGCAAGCCCAACAGGCATATGAAGCATACAGTCCAGGAGGAGAATGTGAGAGAATGAGTCTTGTTTGATTAAGGAGGATATAATTACTGGCTGGAACAGACTTTACTGGCTACAAGTCATGTGTTGCAACAAGAGAAATTCTGATCAGGTACAAGTTAAAACAATCACAATAAGCATGGATATGCAGTGGAACAGATTTATGAGAAATGTCCTAGCTTCTCCAACCCCAAATGCATTCAAAACTCGGTAAGATTCAGAAAAATCTTATCTAACATTGAAGTTAGGCCTACTCCCTTCAGCAGGATTTTGACTAAAGATCTCTGGAGGTCCCTACCAGCCTAAATCATTCTGTGCTTCAGAATTCCTGTAATTGTTTGACTAGGATTCTTATTATGCCACCTCTCTGAAAGAAGATTAGGAAATCACCAAGAAAAGACCTTGTTAGAACTTTGTAACTTGCAAAGATTCTTCATTATTATATGCATGAAAAAAAAGCTGAGTTTGCACAATAACTGTAGTTTTAATTACTAAGAGAGAAAGCTCATTAGCAGTATTAATTGTTTGATGACTGAATGTAAACAGACAGTTATTTTTAAGATCGTCAGATTCATTTTTTCCAACAGGCATAGTAAAGCATTTTTAAATTACTATTTGTAAAACTGATGCTCCCTGAAGATTCCTTCTCAGAATACTGCAAGAGATTTAATTTATGAGTTGCCACTATCTGGCCTCCAATTTGCCAGGTTTGATACTCTATAAGACATATTCTTTCCTTTTCATTCAAAAGCTCACAGTGGGTTAATAGAGAATTTGAAAGAAAGGTGATGGTATTTTATGTATAACAATAAGTTTGGAGCCTTGAATCACCAACAGTAGCAAAGAGCCCACTAATTCACGTACAGTCATACAACAGAACTTTCACCTAAGGTGTATGGGGAAATGAAAATATGGATTAAATTGCATAGTATGTATACTATGGAGTTCTATAATCTTAAATGTCTACTAAATACCGTATGCAATTTAATGACAAATATTTACAACAAATCTGGTGACTGCAGGTTGTTTAAATATTGAAGTATCCAACTGGCAATCTCGTTCTGCAGACAAACTCCTTAGCTGCTTTTGAAAACTTTGGTCAGTCAAAAGTAAGCAATATTTGCCCCTTGAAAATGAACTATTTTTATTTTAAAATGCAAAAGAAACCAACTCACAACCAAATATATGCTACCTCATCCTTTCAGAATTAAAGTTCTAGCTTTCTACAATGTCTTTTTCCAAGAAGAAACAAACTCACATAATTCTAATTTCCCTGATCTTTTCAGACGATGAAGTATTGACAGGATGCCAGCGAAAAGTTAGTCTATTTTATGGGCTATCAACTCTGGCTATTTCTTGGGCACAGAAACTCAACGAACACAGTTTTAACTTCAGGCTTGAGCAAACAAAATAATTTTTCAATTAAGCAATTTAAAGTTCACTTGTCCTAATTGAGCAGTTAGCAGAAAGAATGTGAATCAGTTATAAAATTAAAATTTTCTTCCTGTCACTCTCTCTTGCTCAGAATCTCTGATGTGCAGAGCCAAGTTTTAGCTATTGACTGTGTGCATTGAATTGGCTAATGTATGAAGCAGTCAAAAAAGAGGTTTGACCTGATTTCGACCAGTGTGTGAAATCTCTGCTTTCAAAGTATCATTTATTTTACAGTTGTCGGCATTTATCCAAACTATGAACATTGCAAATAGTTACTATGAAATATTATGAATTAGAGTTTAAATGCATTTTACAAATGTGTAGCATTATTGCATTGAACACCAATGTCCTTTATACGTGTTTTAGAAAGGTATTTTTCAAAGACAAAAATATCTAATAATATCTAATCATCACATAATGGAAACAAAAGTGTTCACCAACATTGCTATTTATATCTTTGAAATCATTGCTTTCAAATATCACTTTAAAATGCCTGTAAAACTTTCCTTTGTGGTATCAGTCTTAAATCTCGTTCACTATAAATCTATTATCTACTTCACTCCAGGCAGTCTTTTTATACATACTACAATACTCAAAAGTACATCAATATTACTATTACCTACATTACAGTACTGTCTAAAGCATGAACTAAGAATTGGACCTCAGTGCATTAGATTCTGCACAAGCACCAATAAACAGTTCCTTTAACAGAAACTTACATAGATAAGAGAAATAAATGTAGAAAAGAAAGGCACAATTATCATCTTTGGGGAAGGAATATGCAGGCATATGTAGATTAAAGGATTTACTCAAGATCACACCAGCAATATGAAATAAAAATCTTTGCAGTCTTCAGAGCATGTCCAAGCTCTCATGATTACTCCAGAGATAGATTTTATTACCTCTAAATTTAAAGCTGACCACATGGTAGGATACTTAGTTCTTTCTTGCTATCCTCAAGCCAAGGGAAACATTTGTGTGTTCATAGAGATAGCTATGTAATTACTCATGGAAATTAGGGATAGGTCATTCACATTAGATGTTGTTGGCAACTTGTGATGTTCAGCATAAAATATCAGTGACCACTCTTCACCAAACCCTCTGTTTCCTCTCTATTAGTTGTCCATGTGGCTTTTGAACCTGGATGGGTCACAAATCTCCATTATTATGGCCTTGTATGGGTGAAAAGCAAGCATATGTGTAGAATGCTTGGCTCTGGAGCGTGTCCAGAGAAGAGTGACAAAGCCGGTGAAGGGGCTGGAGAACAAGTCTTATGAGGAGTGGCTGAGAGAGCTGGGGTTGTTCAGCCTTGAGAAGAGGAGGCTGAGGGGAGACCTTATTGCTCTCTACAAATACCTGAAGGGAGGTTGTGGAGAGGAGGGTGCTGGCCTCTTCTCCCAAGTGACAGGGGACAGGACGAGAGGGAATGGCCTCAAGCTCCACCAGGGGAGGTTCAGGCTCAACATAAGGAAAAAGTTCTTCACTGAAAGGGTCATTAGGCAATGGAATGGTCTGCCCGGGGAGGTGGTTGACTCGCCTTCCCTGGAGGTGTTTAAGGTGCAGGTGGATGAGGTGCTTAGAGGCATGGTTTAGAGATTTGTGGGAATGGTTGGACTCGATGATCCGGTGGGTCTCTTCCAACCTGGTGATTCTATGATTCTATGATTCTATGATTCTATGCATATACCTGAATCAAAACACAGAGGACCTCTCTCTGACCATACATCACAAGCCTAAACCTGAAGGCAGCCTCCAAGCCAGTTGCAGAAGACATACCTAGTGGTATACTGCTGACAATATTACTTGGTCTGTACAGAAGTAGGTGCATCTCTACTGTGTAGGAAATGACTGTCCTGCCTCCCTCTGACACAGAGCTAATAGAAGCACCACCATTGCTGCTGAAAGATGAAAGTAAGGAGATAATCTTCTCCCAGGAGCCCTTGCCACCTCTGTCCCTACTCCCACACTAGTATACTGCATGTGACTGTTTATCATCACCTTTCTTCACGTTGTTTCCAGTAGCTGTGTAACTGAGGCAAGTTGAATGAATCTTTCAACAATTAAAATTATTTTATTTTCATAGCACTTCAAATGACAAATTATATTTCTAAACAGATATTTCAGACATGGCAGAAAAGGCTCACTAGTAGCAACATGACGCTCTGATAGCAAGCTGATTTTCGTCATATGCTGGCTACTCCTTCATTGAACTCCAAAGGTAATTAAAAGAAGAACAAAAGTTGAGGAGGAGAAATTTCTTCCACTCATCTTCCACACCCTTCAAGTTTCCCCTAAGATATAATCATAGTTGCCTGTGTTGAGGTAAATCATAGCTTCTCAGACACTAGCATAAACCACTTTTTGGAGCTGCAAAGCTGGCCAGTCATACAGGGAGGACACTATGAAGAAGGGATAAAAAGAAAGTTATAATAAGTAACTGTTCTTTGCTGTACACTAGATACCTAATACAGGGAGAAATTGTGTATTTGTAGTCAAATCAGCTAATCAGAGCTAGGTTATGGATATAGATTTTCAAGTACACTTATTATTAAAGATAACAGTCAGATTTCAATAAGAAATTTATTGGGGCATTACTTACTGCCTATACATGCACAGGGAACAAAATTCACTAGTTCAAATAATATTATTCAGGCTATGTCTGCCAAGGCTATAGCCAAAGATCTGGAGAAATGAACCTGTCTTACAAAAGGAAAAGCACAAAGAGTTTTTGAAAAAAAGAAGTAAAGATTTTTTTCTCCTTCTGAGAATCTTTTTAAGCCTTCTGGGAGATTGGCACCACATACTAGTAAGTACCCCATGAGGATTTTGTTTTCATTTCTCTTTGCCTGTGTTATGAACCACTCCTTTTGTTACGGAAATCATGGCAGTCACATACTTCTAGCAGCATTTGCTGCTACGTAGTGGGGGATTTTCCCTTAGGAGTTTATATACTGCTTTCAAGTGGTCAGTATTTTCTCAACAGAGCTGTTTAGCTAAGGAGACTAGAAATGTACTTGCTCTTAAATGCAGTAAAGAACAAATCCAAGTGTCTCAAAACCCATTTAGAAGGCTCTGTATGCTGCTGTCATGATTTGTTTCTTTTTGTCATTAATTAAGAGGGAGGAAGGCTATCATTTCAACTAATAATTACTACATAACTTTAATGTACCAAAGAAGTAGATACATATTAAAATAACCTTTGAAACACCGGTTCCAAATTCTCATTATTTTTAATATAAGAAGGTGGTTAAAAAAAAAAAAAGGAAACCAGTGTATCTTCATCAGGGAAAAGAAATGGCATGATATCCTTTCACAAAAGTGGGATGCTGCTTCAGGAAGGCTGACATTGCATTACACTGGGCGCTGTGGAATGATGTCAACATATTCAAGGTCAACCCAGGACAAGAAATTTAACTGTAGAACATCAAACAACGTCAAGTTCATATAGTACAGAAGGAATTCAAAGGGATCAGGCACAGGGCAGAGCATGGTAATATATCACCCTCTTCATTCCCTTGTAAAAAAGATTATTTACATTTACATAAGTACAATACAAGATACAAGACTATTAAAATGTCAGTATTCATTTCCTAAATCTCCATTCACTTCTTTTTCTGTTGGTGCATGTTGGTGGATGAATCTGATTCCAAAGTCTCCATTCAGAATCTGTGCCAGCACTAAAACAAACGAGACACATCTCTTCTTTTGTTCAACTTCATGCTTTGCTGCCCACTGTTCTCCTTATAAACTCCAGTCAGCTATTTGAGAGAGTTTGCATGAAATGGGGATCCTCCTGCATCCAGGTTATTTAATCCCTGGTTTTATAAACTGAGGAGCTTTTCCTTCCCCAGCTAAAGTACAGATGGTCACTTCTATTTAGTCCTTTCCGCTGCTCAGCAAGGATTTCAGTAATATGTCTCAACAAATATATGCCAGTATAAAGATGAAACCATATAGTTTCCAAGGCTATAGAAGAGAAATGACTGCATGCCTTTTATGTTTGTTTTTCTCTGTTCCTAGACAACTTGTAGCAGACAGAATATCATTCAAGGATGCAGATGTAACTCTTTTCCACTCACTTATGATGTAAGCTACTTTCTGTCGACTTCATTATTTCTAAAATATTAGAACAGCAGTAAAAGAATTAATAAAATAATACAGCATATATTCATAAATACAGAATTCTGTTAGCCATCTTGGGTAGTATTGCTGTTCATTTTATAATCATTTAATTAAAACTGTCATTGCTGGGATTCTTTTTTTAATCTGCAGGGTTTTTGTGTAAAATAAATATTCATGTTTCTAAAGAGGGGAGGAGGGGAAGAGAGAGTGAGAGGTCCATCATTTGCATTTAATCACACTAAACAAGCTCTTTAGACAATTTGTTCTGAAACTCCTCTAATTAGAGCTTGCCCTCCAGGTAATGCTCTGATCTGATTTACCAGTGAGTATAAATTAGGGACATTATGTAATTAGCCCTAAGACCACAAATGGAAAGAACAGCTGGGTGGCTCAGAGGAGAAACAAATAAACAGCTCCCATGAGATTTCTTTATAAAAAAATTTAATAATTCCCTTCATGTAGGTACAGTCTTTGGTGACTACCTTTCTAACCTACTATAAGAAGGGATCCTATATTTGAATTTGCTTTGAAAGATGACACTTGGCATTCTGCATTAGCCTAGCACCTCTTCAAACTTTGACACTCTGCGACAGGTAGATTCATAACACATAGGAATCATCTTATTCAAGACATATTAATATTTTATGTAACTGGTAAAAATATCTTCACTGATTAGAAATGATTTTGTCATCCATTCCCCATAAGTAATACATAGAGCCCCTTCCTGACTATTCTGCAATTTCTGCTCTCCTACTGGCTGCTGCCTGTTTCTAACCAGAAGTGTTATCATCTCACCTGGGACAAGATTTAAGGAAAAACCAAGTTCCATTTAATGTACAACAAAATATAGAAGGCTGAAATACTGGCTTAAAAATATTATAATGTCTTAGCAATATACTGATAGTAAACAATAGTAACTAATACAAATTCCACTCATGGCCTGCCTGCATTTTGGTTTTCCTGTGGAAAGTAGCTTCATCACTAAAATTTTACTGAAGTGATCAAAGTTCAAAATTATTTACCATCTCTTAATGCAATTAAATACATGTACGCATGTATTTTTCAACTTTCAAGTATTGCCTGCTTCACTGTAAAGTATGTAGTAGAGTGCAGTATTAATATACGCATCACAGATCCAAGAAATTGTGATGAACCCATCTAATCTAGCATGTAACTGTTCCTTCCTCTTTTTCTTATCAAATTAAAAAAGGTTTTTAATCAAAAGGGGAGTAAAACTTAGAATCATAGAATCATTTGGTTGGAAAAGACCTCGGAGATCATCAATTCTAACTGTACCTGTCCACTACTAAATCACACCTCTAAGCACTTAATCTGCCTGCCTTTTAAATAGATCCAGGGATGGTGACTGAACCACCTCCTCGGGCAGCCTGTTCCAGTGCCCAAAAACCCTTTCTGTGAAGAAATTTTTCCTGATGTCCAATCTAAACTTCCCCCGATGCAGCTTAAAGCCATTCCTTCTCGCCCTATCACCTGTCACCTGGAAGAAGAGAGCAACAGCTAGCTATCTACAACCTCCTTATTAGTAGTGTAGAGAGTGATAAGGTCTCCCTTCAGCCTCCTCTTCTCCAGGCTAAACAATCCCAGTTCACTCTGCCGCTCCTCATAAGACTTGCTCTCCAGCCCCTTCCTCAGCTTTGTCGCTCTTCTCTGGACACTCCAGGACCTCAACGTCTTTCTTGTACTGAGGGGCCCAAAACTGAACACAGTGTTCGAGGTGCAGCCTCACTAGTGCTGAGTACAAGGGCAGAATCACTTCCCTGGTCCTGCTGGCCACACCTCTTCTGATACAAGCCAAGATACTATTGACTTTTTTGTCTACCTGGGCACACTGCTGGCTCCTGTTCAGCTGGCTGTCAACCAACACTCCCCACATCTTTCTCTGCCAGGAGTTTTCCAGCTGCTTTTCACTTGGAGGGGGTATCCTGAATCTGTATTATTGTGTATATTTTTAGTTATCTGCAAGCTTTATATATAGGTTATAGTATAGTATACTTAAGGGAAAAAATAACCAATAAAACATGCCACCAAAATGTTCTTGCAACGTCTTTCACAACTGATTATACAGCTGTATCTACTGCCTGTGCCTCTCTGATCCACAGACACTTCAAACAAGGTGTCTGGATAAAACGAACAGCTTCTACATTCTCTACATGGCCAAGTGGTGATTTAATCCTTAAGCAGCATCTCACTCACCAACCTAAAATCAGGTGTGAAGTTTTACCCACTGACTAAGTAAATACAATGATGCAACAGACACAATGAACTATGGGAAGAAAGATGTTTGGTTAATTAACTGATGTGAGAGGAAAGATTAGTTGCTTTTATCTATCAGTTGATATTCCTGAATTCTAAATCAGATTGCAAGTCCCTGAAAGATGTAATTGTCACTACATATTGTCACTACATATTTCTCTCCCTAAGAAAACAGACAAGATTTATGTCAGGAGTCAAAAAAAAAAGCTCCTCTCTCAAATACTGTGTGGTGCAGCTGACTCAGGTCAGGGGATATTGTAATTTGGTATTATGTTTGCACTGTTTCCTAGGTCCATGAAATTCCTTTTGCTACACATAAGCTACTTTAATTTATGCATGACTGGTCCTCAAGCCTCCAGTCCCCAGAGAAATTTTACATTACAGCTGTTCTGTGTATGACAGAAAAATTCTTCTAAATTTTACCATACCATTATTTCACTAGATATGCTATTTTACTACTTAATTTTTATTGATATTGTCAGCACTTATAACAAATCTTTTTATAATAACTTTGTCCCTAGTAGGAACCTACCAAGTAAGTAATGAATTTCAGGGGTACTCATTACACATCATCATGACACTGATGCTCTGAATATTTGACTTCAGGAAAAGTCAATGTTAGTACATCTTTTGTGTATATTTATTATACTAGAACTTTTGACCCAATAAGTGAAAACCAAGGTACTGGGTTTATATGTATGAATATATATGTATGTGCATATGTGTATATATCCAAAATTCTAAATAACTTCCAGGATTTGAAAAACATTTTGGATCACTTTCTCAGGTAGAAGTAAAATCTCATGGCCCTCTTGACTACATACTATTGTATTTATCCTCTACTCAAGCCATTAAGATTCATAAGAAAATTGGGTAGATAAATGCCTTTTAAAATCCCCCTTTCTTTTCTTGAGTAGAGGCTGCAGTGCTACCACACCTTGCTCAGTTTTAATTCTGATCTTTGTTGAAATGGCACTCATTCAGTATGTCAACCAAGTACCTTACATTCCTGTCTTCATTTGAATCAGCCCTCTTGCTTTTTCCCTGTCTAGCCTTGTTTATATACTTTAAAAGCAGAAAATTTCAAATTCAAAATACTTCATAAACATAAGTGAATAAATTACTAATTTCTCTGTTCTTTGAAGTGCAAAGACTCTTTCTTATCAGTGCAGAATAGATTTAAAACAGCACCATTCTTCTCAGAAAAAAGAGAAATAATCATACTGAAGAACACAAAAACAAACAGGGGCTAGTTACTCAACAGAAAACATACTTTTTTTGAGTGATAAGTGATCAAAGTGATCCTTCTGTACCCTTGATGTCCTAAGGATTTGCTCGTACTATTTTATAAGTTAACCCATATTATTCCTTCACTGTACCATTGTTTCTGATTCACTGTGATTGTTTACTTAATTTCTCTAAGCATTAGTCAGGATATGCCTGTTCCGACTTTAACTCCATTTGATTCTTTACCAGAGGTTTCAAAAAAAGAAGAAAATCAAATAAAATTAAGACACTTGCACATTATTCCAAAGTACAGTTTTCACAAAATTCAGATAAGTTTGAAGTGAGACATCATTTTTGAGTTAAATCTAACATGATTTTGAATGTATTGAGACCTGAGCTGGCTTTAGAAGGCTCTTAGAAAAGACCAGTCTGAAAGAAAACAAGCTTTAAGGCATTTCCTCTCTAGGACAATCATATTCAAGCCTAAGAGAATCTTAATTAAAAGCAATGACTTCATCAGGACAAGTCTTCATTATAATGAGATTTGCCTACAACTATATGCACTGGATTTCATAATGTTTTCTATATTTATACTCCAGGAATCTCTGTCAGACTATAAATTCAAAAAGAGAAAAATACTCCAAAAGGAGAAAGATAAGTGAATATCATGTATAAGATAAGTGAATATCATGTATATGAGTAAGTTTATTTATAACCATGTCAGTCTCCACTGTGCATGCCATGTATCTCAGAAATTGTACTGCATAGTCATTTGGAGTTCAATAGAAACAGATAGGTCTACATATGTGGCTTTTGTTCTTTGTTGTAAATAGTGGCAAATTAGCTTTCTGGAAGTTCATAACCATCCTAGAACATCGACTACGTACTTTAAGATATTATGAAAAAGTCACACCAGTGACTGATCTGTGTTGATTTTATGTCTTTACAAGAATTCAGTTGACAGAACTCAAAGATGAGTACTTGAAAAAGTAAAATTGTACTTCAATGAATACCTTATGCACACCAAGTGCTGATGAAGAAACAGCTACAGCACCATTTAAATAGTGAAATATTTATACACACTTGTTATATTAAGGACTACAAAAAGAAGATAACCTGCTGTTCTGGACATTTTTTTTTTTTAATCTAAGCGAATATATATGCATAAACTTACATTACATAGATTTATAATAAGGGACTGATTACAAAGTATCACACACTACTACTGTGATGTTATAGTAAAGAATAAGGTATGTAACTACAATATATTTGGGATGTTTATATTTTTTACTAATAGAAAATTAATAGCTATATATTAATGGCTATATATTCATCAAACCACAAATAATCATGAGAGATTCTGCACAAGGGCCTATCCTATAAAAATCTATTTAAAAAAAAAATCTTTGGAGAATTTTTTCAAATGGTTTCACTTTTTCTTCAGCTATTAATTCACAGTATAAATACCACCTGAAGAGTCTTTATGAGGAAGGGTAGGAAGAAAGGACAGAGAAAATAAATGGAAAAATATTTTAGAAAACTTACAATTGACTTGTGGTATATAAGTGCTGCTCTTTTAAAGAAGGCTCTTCTAATATTAAAGCATTAATCACACTGCTTCTAGGAAAAATATTTCACCATCATTACTTGAAATGGGAGATTTGCTCCAATATGAAAATAAGGTTAACTGGAGAGGAAAATAAAGAGTTTGGTTGATAAGCACAAATACAGAAAACAAACACTTTCTAATTAATAAAACAACTTCTACTGTACTGAAAAAGCTTTTCAACTGAGAAGATCTCTTTTTTGATAGGAGATGAATACCACCTGTGAAACACTCTGATTAAATATTGTGTTTGGTTTTTTATTTGTTTATTTCGATCTCCCCCATAACTATTGCAAACAGTGACCTTCTAGTTCATGTCTGCAGTCAGAAAAACATTTTGGGTTCTGTGTCAGTGTAGGGAATGATCAAATATAATAGAATGTTTTACATTTTTTGCTCTGAATAAAGATGACATCTGAAAACTAAATTGATAATAAGTAAGCATAAAATTAAACAAGAAGTCCTTAAACAAATAACTTTGAATTTATAGAAAAATAAAATAAATTTCACTTAAATAGTTAACTTAGTATCTACCCTGGTTAAACCTAATTTCCACTATCAGCATTACTGAGATGAAAATAATGCACGTTTTTGTTTAATAACCTATATTTATGTGAAGATTAATTGTTCTTCAGCAAGCTGGATAGAACTTTTCTGGAGGTGTGTCTCTCACAAATTGTATTAAAGGATTACCTTTTTTGCCTCTGTAGAAACATTCATGTCTTTCCCTAGAAGATACCCAAAAGATTCCTGCAGACACGTTGCCAAAATCAGTTTGTATTTACTGTAAAGAAAAGTTTTGGAACAGCTCAGACAAAACTAGCGACAGAAGCATGCATGAGGGAGAAAGGTCTGTGACAATTTCCTTGTGCCTTCCCCCTTCTCTATAGGTGCAGAAGGAACTGAAATCTCAGGTCCTGTTTAGGTAAAGATCTAACTCTCAGGTCCTGTCTAGGTAAAGAAGCTGAATTTTATCACACTTTCATCTTTGAACTTTAACCTCTAAAATAACAGAACTACATAGGCATAAAAAAAGGAATTAACTTTGTTATTGAGGACTGACACAGGCCTGCTGTGATAGCACAGACTCTTTGGCAAAATGAGTCTCAGGCTATTCCAGGTGAATAGCAGGGTTTAGTCAATCCTTTTTGCTTTCAAAGGGCAATTCAGTTAAGCCACAGATTGGCTAAACTTTGCTTTACAGCATAGGATGTTAGAACATAAATTTAGAAAGCTCTTTTATTATATAAATCCATGGCATCTACCCTCAACAAGATGAATGATGGGTTTTGTTAGTCTCATAATAATAAAAGTAATAGCTTAAAAATTACAGACAAAACCATCATATTAGGAAAAGAAACACAAATGCCTCAGAATTTTAGTTAGAAGTACTTTAGCTTCTCATTTAAACTTTAATTGACCTAGTCAAAGTCCTGAACACACTAACAAGTGTAAAACACATCTCTACTGAGCTCTTTCCTCCAAAATAATTTAAAGAAAGAAAATGAAAAAAAATTGAATTCTATTACTCAAAGAAAGTGATATATATAAGAAACATGTTCAAATCATATGAAGATGTAAAAACCCCCGTAATATATGTTTAGATATTCTGGTGGTAATACCTGAGATTGTCACCAAAAAAGGATTATGAATGTAAATATACTAGATATATACAAATAACTTTTAATGCTGTTGAATATATATCATCAGCCCTCTCAATCCACCCATCATTTCTGGGAAATTCACACTACTATACCAGGAATGTGAACGTTACCTAACATGAGTAAGATCCTTTTTATTCCTTTATTCCTACTGCATATAAGCTCATGTCATGACTCACACATATCTTTATCCTTACAGAAATGCTGTTGCAGGGTCCTCTAAAATTATCCTGTAGTTCTACCAGAGGAATCAAAGTAAGATAGTGACTAACCTTATGTGTACGCTGTAAAAGTTTAAATTCCACAGGCTTCATAAGAGTTTTCTCCAGGGATGTTTTGAAAAGAACTTTCCTCTGCTGATACTAAAAATTTTGATGTCTTTTATCACTAGCTTTCTGATAGTGTTACCCATGATATTATTTTCTTAATGAGATAGAATCTGGCCAAGGAGAAATTGAAAAAGTACTTTATCTATACACACAATTAAAAGACCCATTCTTAGCCAGTCACACTAAATTTCTTTTTACCTATCAGTGAACAAATTTTGGAAATGCTTCTGTGCACAAAATGGTGGCAGGCTTTCATTTAAAGTTCATTGATTTGTGAAAGCTTGTATAAACTTGTACCTTACAGAGGTGTGAAAAACCTTTACCTGATGTAATGGCTATAGCTCGACACTTTCTTCAGATTTTTGCTTGTAAAAGTAGCAGTGCTGACTTAAGAAATGTTCTGAACAGATGTTTATAACTCAAGCGACATTGGTATTGCTACAATTTAAAATACAGTATGTCTTTGAACCTTTCTAAGAAACTATATTATTCAGGAGCCAGTATTTATAGACAATATTTATGTACAACTTACAATGAGGGCATTTATAGTACTGTATGTTTCAGTATAGCTCAGTAAGTTCATAGTTCATTAAATCATGGATAAGCTTTCTGAACTGAATGAATTCTCTGTTTGCCCACTAATAATTTCTTCCTAGTTAAATAAGCTGAACAAACTGTGTAAGTCAATAACAAAAAAAAGATAAGACTTCATTTTTAGAAAGGAATAGTTACAATTACTACTAGGAATTACTACTTCTAATTTTCAGAACCAATTTTCTGGTTTTTTGTTTTTGTTTTTTTTAATTACTGCAGACATTCATACAGATCTGCAAATAAACAACGTAGTTCTTCAAGACATCTTCAGAAGTAAAATTTGGGTATAATTTTAACAGCTATTTGCATTTCCAATTTAAACAAAAAGTGCAGTTCAGATGCCCCTGAGGCACCGGTCCTTTACTTCGTAAAAAATCTGTTGTGGTACAGGAGAGGAAATGTGACCTAGTGGTCATATAAAAGACACACTGGTTCAGAGCCTTTCTCTTTCACAACATTTCCCTCATGTTACAAGATGATTTCACCCTAGATTGAGGAAGAATTCAATATGGGTGTATCTAACTTCCAACTTCATAAATGTTTGAATTTACAAAGCTTATTTAGATATCTACAAACAGTAAGTCACATGCTTTATTTTATTTATTATTTTATTTATGTATTTACATAAATAAAGATGGCATTTTGGAGCATTAAAATGAAATTAACAATAGTCACCTTATTGAGCAGGATAGGAAGCAGTGAGAACGCTGAGAAGCAGAGACAATCTGAAATCTGGCATTTGCGATGCTTTGGGTTCCTTATTAAGAGTCAAAATTAAATGCTTCTGGATTCACAGTCTGGATCCAGGTGCTGTGCTATGTGTAACACGTATGTGTCAAAACCAGCCAAACCTGTCAGGAGATGCCTACATAAAGATTAGCTTGAGGCCTGCTCTGAAACTGCCTTCGCACAGTGACATTGAGCTCTGACAGGATGATTGCATTCTAAATTTACAAAGCAGTGGCACACATAAACCTAAACTCATCCCTAGATAACCTCAAGAACTTAACCAGGAGCCTAGCCACCATAGGCTTGCTCTGTGAACAAACAGCTGGAGCCAGTCACTTCTAAAAAGCAATTCAGATCTTCAGTAAGCTGGCTGACTCTTTGGGAGAGCTCACCTTCACTCTAATGGGATATTAAGAAACTAAAATCCATACTTGTTCTTTAATGCCTGAAGTTAGGAGAAGTCCTCAAGTGTCTAAAGAATTTCCTAACATATGCTTTAGTGTAGATCTCCGAAGTCACTTCCTCAGATTCAGGCAGAATTTAAGTATATGAGATCTCTTCTCCTTCTGTCATTCCCTAGGCTGGCAATCCCTAAATAATTTATTTTCTAACCTGATACAGGCTGGCAGAGCTAATTAAACTCAGCACAGATAATTATGCAAAGTAAGTCAGTCTCAAAACTGATCACTAGGAATCAATAACGCTCCAAATACAGAGAAAACCAAGTGAAAGAAACCTCCCCACATTCTTTATTACTGGAAATGAAAGCAGTGGAAAAAATCTGTTGCTCTATATGTCTTAGGTTTAGAGGGGTGTAGTTCTTGCTTCTTCTATAGGAACTTCCTTCTCAGGATTCACAACATAATAGAGAAACCAGATTTAATAAAATCTTCATAGAACACTATTAAAATAAGTAGCACTGTTTTCCACAGAAATCTCAGTTATGTTTCCATTCCTCTTCACTTCTGGTAAAGTTATTATAGAGGAGTAGCAGGGATGTACTGCCAGCAGAGTATCACCTCATTCCAAGGATGTGGTGGGAGCCAGTGAGAGCAGAGCTGGTGATGGGGAGCTGGAGGCCTCCCAGGCAGCCTCCTATCTCTGAGCTAGAGAAGAGGCTCTGGGCAGGTTGATCCTCCAGTGGATCGTGGATGCAACGGACTCTACCTCAGGATCAAACATGGCTGAAGCTGGACTTTCCCACAGTAGAGCATACTGAAAAAAATGACAGGGCAATAGTGATTATCTTCACTATGCTAAAGGGATAAGTATGATTGTTTGCTTTTTTTCCCAGCATATTTTTTTACACAGATTCAGTGCAAACAATACATTTAGTACCACTTTTCATAAATTACCATAAAGGGAGAAAACCAAAAAACAGGTATGTTGTTTCAAATATATACAGTTTATATGAAATAGAAATGGGTTTGAATATATAAGTTAAGAGTCTGAAGCTGTTTAAACACTTGAAATTAGTAATTTCAGTTCCTCTGAGGATTGATACAATCCATAATACAATGGTATGGACAGTCTATAATAATAGATTCCAGGCAGTCCATAATAATAAAATTTGAGCTGTCACTATCCTAAGCAGAGCTACAGACTAGGAGAAGCCAGGCTGGAAAGCTGCCAGGAGGAGAGGGACCTGAGGGTGTTGGTTGACAGTGACTGAACATGAGCCAGCAGTGTGCCCAGGTGGCCAAGAAGGCCAATGGCATCTTGGCTTGTATCAGAAAGGGCATGACCAGTAGGTCCAGGGACGTTATTCTCCCTCTGTACTCAGCACTGGTGAGACCGCACCTCGAATCCTGTGTTCAGTTCTGGGCCCCTCACCACAAGAAGGATGTTGAGGCTCTGGAGCGAGTCCAGAGAAGAGCAACAAAGCTGGTGAGGGGGCTTTAGAACTGGCCTTATGAGGAGCGACTGAGAGAGCTGGGGTTGTTCAGCCTGGAGAAGAGGAGGCTGATTGGAGACCTTATTACTCTCTATAACTACCTGAAGGGAGGTTGTGGAGAGGAGGGTGCTGGCCTCTTCTCCCAAGTGACAGGGGACAGGACAAGAGGGAATGGCCTCAAGCTCCACCAGGGGAGATTTAGGCTTGGGATAAGGAAAAAATTCTTCATGGAAAGGGTCGTTAGGCATTGGAACAGTCTGTCCAGGAAGGTGGTTGACTCGCCTTCCCTGGAGGTGTTTAAGGTGAGGGTGGATGAGGTGCTTAGGGGCATGGTTTAGAGATTGGTGGGAATGGTTGGACTCGACGATCTGGTGGGTCTCTTCCAACCTGGTTATTCTATGATTCTATGATTTAATACAGCGTGAGAGCAGTGTAGGGTAACCCTTTGTGTACGTCCCTGCAACCATGAATAGAGGATGTACTGCTGAGGCTATATTAGCACATATTTCCAAGACAGAAGTAGAAATTGAAGACAAGAAAGTGAATTGCAGCTTCATTAAGATTTTTTTCCAAACAGTGTATCTGGCATTTCCAAACTTTGAATACCTTGAAGTCTAATCCAAACTCCACTGAACTCAATGTAAAATCTGAAATTTACTTTACAAGGCTTTGGACAGGAGTCCTGGACACAACAATTCTTAACTCTCCGCTTTAAAGAATACCTATCCATAGATTCATAAAAGGTATTGATTCGGCCTCGTGTTCTAGCAGAAACTAAAAAAACGGATGAGAAATGAAATCTACTCATTATTCCATGTATATAATTAAGTAACTAAATATAGGATAAGAAAAGTGGAATTAACTGCAGTGCATCAATCCAACAACTGCTTCTTCCATTCCCACAAACCAAATTACCTGTCCCTACTAATATCTCAAATCATAAAACTTCAAATGCACAGCACAGAGAGGAAACTGATTCCTCTAAGAAATATTTCCTATCAGCCAATGGGATCAGCACATCTCAAATGAAACCAAATCCAAAACCATTTGTGATCAAAAGTTTCAGATAAAGTGTTTAGAAAAACATTTGATCTTTCTCAAACAGATCGTTCATCACTGATGTATTTCCAGACACAGAAAGATAGAGTGTTCACCTATGTAAATGTCTCTATAATCAGAGTGGTTAGGAGAGTGAAATATTCACGTAGGTAGAAAGGGTAAAGGCTCTTTCTTCAATATACTGCAATATTATATGGCTGATATTAGATTGACATCTAGATATTCCCTTTCACAATATTCTATCACAGGTTTACCCACATAATTTAGGGTTACTGAGATATTATATCATAGAGTATTTATTACTTAGACTGAAATTTTTCTTCCCAGACAGTGATATAGCATATAAATAAGACTATCATTACCCTTTCAAGCAACATTTTGTTGAGCAACATTATGTGAGAAGATTACGTTCCTGCATTTCTTCTATACATCTAGGTCACATTAAGAACTTGATTAACATAAGAGGCAGGCAAGTGAGTTTATAACATAGCAGACTACAAAGGCTCAAAACAGAAAAGAAGCAACAAAATACAAATTTATGAATGACCATGCTGGGATAGAAGAACAGATTTTACCTGACATAGTAGTCCTTGGTCCAAGCTCAGATTTGATGTGTAAATAAGTTTTAAAAAGACTAAACTGATGTAAATTGCATTTTATCTGACTCTTTCAATCCATAAACTATGCTGGCCTATCCTCTCACAATCTAACAACTAGTATGGAAATATTTTCTACACCCTCCCCTTTTGGTTCCTTGCCTATCGCATTTATTTTGTAACTCAGTAAATATAATAAGAAAAAAAAAACATATGGTAATAAGAAAAAAAAAACATATGGTAATAAGAAAAAAAAATATGGAAATAAAACTACACATAATTCTAGTCTAACCCTAAATTTCATCTTGAAGCTCAGGTTATTTTTTTTCTCTCTTTAAAGTTATTACACGGTGTAAAACTTTAGGATTAACAACTGTAAAGCTTACCTAATTCTTGCAGTTCCCAGTCACTTTGCGAAGAGATAGTGCATTGTAATTTCAGAGTCAGGAAAATATTTCACAGCTCATGAAAAATATGAGAAATATTAGAAAGAAAGCAAATAATATTATAATACCAGTATTTGCTTCTATGTAAAAGCTAAGTCAATAATTCTTTCCTTGACTCCCCAAAAATGTTTTCACTTTGTTAATCATCAAAAAAATCTAAATACTATCTTTCAATGAAACATTCATAGCTCTGCACTTTAGTGTGTGCACACAAACATTCTCTCTTATCATTTTCTTTTGTGGGTGATTTATCAGATGTCTATACTAGAAGCATCTTGCCAGTATAGACAAATAGAACTTAATCCCACACCAACAAAAACTTTTTTGAGAGCTGCATGTTATGACCCACCCTAAGTTTTCCCCACTCCACAGTGAAACTCCTTCTGTTGCCAAAACAGCTTTTTATCTGCGTAGTTAAGTTAAGTAGTGATTACAATTGCTCAGAACCCCTAGCAAAATATACTTGTAAGCCTGTTTTCAAACAACTTTCAGGGCTTTTTTTAGCATAGCTGTTAGATTTGTTTTGTGTCCCTGTGGCTCTTCAGAACTCGAAAAGAATTGTTGTTTCTGACTCCCCCCCCCCCAAACATAGCAAGATCTTGTCAGCAATACATCTGTAGCCTTTGTAACTAGCAGCAGTTTAAACACTAGGTCCTTAGCTGCTGCTTAAACAGTAATTTGTAGCATGTTTCAAAACTTATACAGGTATCAGCAGATCAAATATGAGTTACTTTTATCTTACAAGGCTCTAACTTTAGAGACCATCATCTTTCCCTTACAAACCCAGTGAAAGCAGGGATGAATACATAAACCCTTACCTCACTGACTTGTGCTACCACTTTTCTCTTAGCAAAGGCACAACTCCAGCTCAGACCTCATAGCTAATCTGAGTTTTGCAGCTTTCTGTAGCCTTGAGACTTAAAGATTGCTCCTCTCCTGGCTTGTCTCTTTTAAGTCCATAAAATATGTAAGTGCAGACCAAGCATGAGATAAGGACTGCATATATAAATAAATAAAACTGAAATAGTAACTACTCATATCTAAACTGGCACACAATGGGTTCTAGTCCCCTCTCCTAACACTTCATTTGACCATGCTTTGATGACAACCAAAGTTTACAGGCCTCTTTTCACTTCCTACAGTTACATTTGGAATAGCTGCAATAACTCTGCAGCCAGTTCTAGAAGAGTGCAGAAAGGTTTTGTTCAGTGGTGAAACAAAACCATTACTTCAATTTGGAGCATTTAAGTGTTTAAGATTCCAAATAACTCTAATGAGTTTACAATATGAAGCTGTAGAGATTCTTTTTAGATTTCTTTTTAAGTCTAGGAAGAAAAATACTTCATTAGAAAGTGTTATAATTAAATATTTTAAATATTCCAGATTCCCCTACATACATAATGTGGTGGAGCTGATTTAAGTTTACAACATGTTTCAGAATCACTGATTGCATTTTCTGCCAAAAGACTCCAAAATCTCAAAAAAGTCAAAGCCTTGGCCAAAATATTTCACTTCAGTTTACTTACAGTCTTCCTCAACTCTGATAATCTCAGCTGTCAGATGATTATACGTGTGAAAAACATCTTTTTCATGAGATAAGACTCCTACACAGGTTCAGAAACTTTCTCTTAGGAATGTTACAAGTGATATCTTTAATGTTTAAGCCCTTCTGTGACTTTCTACCTGAATGATTAGATCAGGAGTTCTGGTTATTTTCAAAAATATATGGTATTCCAGCTAAAATGAATCCTGGTGATTCTTCCCTTTTGCTGACTGGTTTCTAACATCCTGGTCAGTCTCACTATTATGTGATCTTTGTCCAGGCAGTATTTAGTCTAATTATTTTCTGAAAGAAGATACACACCCTAAAACCACACATTTCACTTGCAAAATCATTATGCGTCATTTAAATAACAAAGAAAGCAAACCCAATATTTAAAGGTTTGTGCCTTAAGATAAGAAGTAATTCAACTGACTCTTTCTTGGCTCCTTATTAACCTAACATTTAAGACATCTTTTTACCCACATTAGTTCTTGTTCACTGTCTTGGGTTTACATTTCAAGGTTTTGGTAACAGGCGGCTGTTAATCATCAGAAGCTGCCCCCACGTCCAACAAATCTAGTTCCAGCATGCTCAAGAGGGACCCACCACTTGCCAAAGCTGAGCCCATCAGTGACAGTAGTACCTCTGTGATAACATGTTTAAGAACAGATGAAAAGCATCATGCAAAGCAGCTTGAGCAGAAGAGTAAGAATTTGTGAGAGAAACAACTCTGCAAACTGAGGTCAGTGAAGGAGGAGCGTGTGCTCCAAGTACCAGAGTAGAGATTGCCCTGCAGCTCATGAGCTGAGCCCACTGGAGCTGACATCAAGAAGAGTGGGTTTAAAACACAGAAAATCTTAAGCACAGATTAAGTGTTCCTTTATAAAGACTAGGTAAAGGTCTATTAGCATTTCAAGGCAAAACAGCCAGCACAGGAAGTAAGATTTGCTATAATAAATCAGATCATGCATTTTTTTGCTCTGTTATCTAGTGCTGTGACTTTAAAATTGTCCAGATGCATTAGAAGTTTCAGAGGGAAAAGAAATATCCAAGTCTATTCTGCATAAATTAAAAGTACCTATAATTCCTTATCTCAGCAGACAGTTTTCTTAGATTGTAAAGCAACCCTACAACTAACTTTTATCTTTTTTTCTTCTTAAATCACTCATTGACACTCCAAAAGTACTGAAAAACAGGCAGAAAAATATGTCAGATACAAGAACAAATAAAAAGTAATTTTTACTTTCTTTATTTTATTTATTACTTTATTCTATTATTTATTCTAAGATGAGAAGATGATCCCGTTTGGTTAACCTGCCCATGGCAGGATGTTTCAACTAGATAATCTTTAAGATCCCTTCCAATTCAAACCATTCTATGAGTCTATGATTCCAATTACTCTTTCTGAAAATGTTACCTACTTCTCTGATGTGGCTTTCAGAGATCAAATAGTTCTTCTATTAAAGGTATTAACTTCCTATACTGAGTATTTTTCATAAATTATGACAAAAGAAGCATTCATATCAAGTGTAAGTGTTTGTCAAATTTCCAAGTCTTAACATTGCCAGAGAGGCTTTGCATAGAACAAGCTGCTTAATTTCTCAAAAGTAATTGGTACCTCTAGGAAGACATTATCTACCTGATGAAGTTGTTATTGAATAATGATGAGACTGAATTTTGTGAGCTAGATTACACAATTTAAGTGGGTCACAAAATAAGATTAATTTATTGGTGATGGTTATGTAGATATTCTATTCTAATCATGTTTGGTATTCCATAGAATCATAGAACTACAGAATGGTATGAGTTGGAAGGGAACTTAAAGATCATCTTGTTCCTACCCCCCTTGCCATGGGCAGGGACTCTTTCCACTAGATCAGGCTGCTCAAAGCCTGATCCAACCTGGTCTTAAATTTTAATTCCAGGGAGGGGGCATCCACAACTTCCCTGGGCAAACTGTTCCAGTGCCTCAACACCCTCATCATGAAGAATTTCTCCCTAACATCAAATCTAGATCCTTCCCCTTCCAATTTAAAGCCATCCCTCCCTCATCCTATCACTAAATGCCTTTGTGAAAAGTCCTTCTCCAGCTCTCTTGTACGCCCTCTTGAGGTACTGGAAATCCAATAGCAGGTGCTTCTGGAACCTTCTCTTCTCCTGACACCTTAACTCTCTCAGCCTGTCCTCATAGCAGAGGCGCTTTGTTCCTCTGATCAGTTTTGTAGCCCTCCTCTGGACCCATTCCAACAGTTCCATATCCTTCTTATCTTGGGGATTCCACAACTAGACACAATGCTCCAGGTGGGGTCTCACAAGAGTGGAGTAGATTGGTAGAATCACCTCCCTTGACCTGCTGGCCACACTTTTGGTGCAGCCCAGGATACGGTTGACCTTCTGGGCTGTGAGCACACATTGCTAGCTCATGTTGAGCTCCTCATCAATCAGCACTCTTAAGTCCTTCTCCAGAGGCTTGCTCTCAATCACGTCATCCCCCATCCTGTGTTGAAACCACTCATTGCCCCAACCCCGGTGCAGGACTTTGCACTTGGCTTTTTCTGAATGCTAATATTTAACTATTTAGTATGCATTTCCACCAAATTCCTGCCCTTTCTCTTCAAGTTGCAGGTAGATACAGAACTAACCAAAGTACATGAAAACTTGTCGATTATACTGCAGAACAGGCTGGGAAGATGGATATACTTAGCCACCAACATTTTCTAACAGCGTTTGAGTGTGGGCAAAGTTATCATTCACACCTCAAACAGGCAAGACAATTACAAATGCTAGCTCTATTCAAACATTTTTGATATCCCTGTATCCTAATTAACTCATCTGGATTGCTTAGTGCATACTCACAGTAAGATATAGATGACATGCAACCCTGAGATTTTTAGGGAGAATGAAATTTCTCCCAGAATAATTTGTTTTATTCATCCTGTTAGGTTGACAATTTGAACAGATTTTAAGATATAAATGTTAAATATAACAACTATGTTGTTTCTTAAGTTACAAGGTTAATGCTAGTGACTTTAGCAGACATTTTCAAGCAAAAGCTGCAAGCCTCAACCCTAAATACAGAAGTATTACTAAACAATAACCTGAATCTCTCCCAGGAGGGAATTATATTCAGAAAAATAACTCTCTTCCCAAGTTACTTGCAAGAGTTGTAGTTCTGGTAGCAGCTGAGATTGATGCATCTTATTTAATAAGGACTCTTGAATGAATAGAGAACAGTGACAATCTGACACACTTGGGGTTCTGACCCTGAAGTCTGTAGTCCGCCAGAACTCTCTCAGAAAGATGTGCTGTCCAGCCTGTGGTAGGTCTGTGCACTCTATTTTTTTCAAATTCAATCAGAAAGGAGACCCAAATGAGACACATATCACTTTTTAATAAACTGCTCCTTAAGGTAGTGTTAAAAGTTTGTTAATGTTGAAGAATGATTCTCCTGTTAAAACAACTGTTTTTATTTTAAGACTACAGTATTAAACTGTTTCCTGGAGAGTCACTTTGAGAACAGGCCCTTTAAAACAAATTGGACACTCTCAGCAAAAGGCATATTTGCATTCCACATTGCAAGGTTGGTATCATACCATAATAGTCACTCTAATGATGCAACTTGATGGCTAACCTGACAGAAAATGCTTGATTTTTTTTGGCTTTCTTCCTCCATTTTTCACCCGCCCCCCTCTGCTCTTATTAATATATTTAAATGGAAAACAAATCACACATTTTTGACAAGCAGGAACTGAGGTCAGAACCAACTCCCATCTCCTTCCCAGCTTTCATCTGCCTGAAGCAACATGACTTGTTTCATCTCATACCTAGGAAACAAGCCAAATGGAACATGCCCTTGGTAAGATCTGCCTCTCATCTGAAAAGCCTGTATTTTCCGAATGACAGGATCTTTCTTTCCTTCTCCTTAATTCAAAAATTACTTTGTATGAGGTTCTCAAAGAAAATAGAAAAAAAACTTGCCTCTAAATACTAAATTTTTTCAGTAAAAAGAGAAAAAAAATTCGACTTTTAAGGATTAAAAACTGGGGGGGAAAAAATCTTTCTTCCCTCTGATCAGGAAGAAGTCGTATCTGCATTGCTTAAATGAAATGGACAATTTCATGAGAAGAGTGCCCGTGCTATGAACTGAAGCACGTTAAAACTCAAAAAGACAAAATTATTCATAAAGAAGTCAAAACATCAAGTCCAATGTAACTTTTCAAGTCACAGAGGCGTGGGTGGGTTTGCAGTTGTTTGGGGTTTTTTTTAGTTTGAAATTGTTTTGTCACTTTCATAAAAATGCAAAAGAAAACAAGTAAGTGGCACCTTGTGCATTCATTTCAGCAGTGTGTATATATAGCAGTTCTCAATTATTTGTTCTACTAACCACATCATTTCAGACGTGTAGTAAATTTGAGGATGTTCTCACTCTACCAAGGAGCTCAACACTGATCACAGAGAAGCTAAATGATACCTAAGAAATGGTGGACTATTTAAACCTCACTGTATACTAACAACAGTGTGAAAACTAGATTGTTGCCTCTAGGCAAAAAAGCTCCCTAAATGAAGACATGTGAGGAACACATTCTTGTGACAGCAGGGTAGAGTTTCCTGTCTGATCATTTATTAGTTGTTTTCAAACCGAGTGTAAATTAGGTCTGAGGATTTTGACTGCTGTAAGCACACCTTAGCATGTGTGTACAAAACATAAAGGGAAAAGAAAGATATCTTCCATATATTCTTAATATTCATATTTTTATCTGGAGATGCTTCTGTCGCAACCTGTGTGCTGCCTTTTATGCTAGAGGATAATGGATATGTCTCCAGGTGTGTGGGGTTGACAGCAGCTACAAACAGTGAAATAGACAGTTGTCATGTGCCGTGGGGCCCTGAAGCTTTAGGGAAACTGTTCTTGAATTAATGGTCTAGTATTAGAGCCAAATAAATTAATATACACATAAGGCTGTCTTACGCTTTCAAATAGTTATGGGTCTAACAAAAGACATCTTCTGATGAGGCAGAGTTGCAAGGGATAAATTGTGCTCACTTAACATAATTTTAAATATGTGACAATAGTAGTAAGAAACACCACTTGATGTGTGATCTAGTAACTATCTATTTTACTAATGATAATCTTTCACAGGGAACATCCACATGCATAGGTTTTCTAAGGGATGACATAAGAAAATTGAAATATGACATTCGACAAAACTTCCACACACCTGCATATTATTAGGCTAAAGGTCTAGATTCTGAAAATTTTAGACCTTATACATAGCTGTTAAGACTATGCATAAGAATTTACAGTCTAACCTACTCATTAATTTAAGGTCTGGAAAATTGGTATTAATGGGACAAAACTAAGAGGAATAAAGCATGTAAAAGAAAACCCCAACTTTAAATATTCTGAATATAAAAATCTTATTCTATCAAGGATATGTTTATAGTTTCTTTGATTCTAGTACATCTTGGTGAACAATGAAAAATAGATTCAAATAATACATTTGGGGGAAGGAAAATCCACACTATTCATTGCAGCTAAAACTAGAAAAGACATCATTATTTGGGAAAGCATTTAGATTTTTAAGTAAATTTAAACATGTGCTGAAACAAACAAGTTACAAACTCCTTGGTTTTCTATAGTTTTCTACATTCACTATGATTCAAAAGTGAGAAAAATTCTGTTACTGAGGGTTTTTGCAAAGCTAAGTTATGGTCTTTGGGCATTTTCCTTAGCCTATGTGTCTGTATCAGAGAAGCCACTGTCAGAAGCATCCAAAAGGAGTCTAAGAAAACTCTGTGGGGCCAGCTCTCTGTGGAGACAACTATGCTCAGGGACAACTCTAATTCTAAACCTAAGTCTGATCTTCATGCTGTTCTACATGTTGTAACATAATTGGGGGAACCTAACACCACAAAGTATTATTTAGAATTATCCCCAATCTGTAGCAACAATTCATGATGGAATAAAGAAAATGGGGCCACAGCTCCAGGATAAGGGAAGACTGACTGACATCTTCTACCTGGATATGTGCAAAGTGTTCAACACTGTTCTGCATGACATACTTGTCTCTGAACTAGAGAGACATGGATTTGACAGGTGGACCATCCAGTGGATAACAAATTCGCTGGATGGTTAAACTCACAGAATCATAGAAGTCAGAGTTGTGATCAGAAGCTTAATGTGTAAGTGGAGACTAGTAACAAGTGGCATTCCTCAGGGGTTAGTTTTGGGACTGGTGTTGCACCTGGCTGGGGGCAATTCCAAGCACAAACACAGGCTGGGTGGAGAATAAATTGAGAGTAGCCCAAAGAGAAGGACTTAGGGGTGCTGGTGGATGAGAAGCTCAACATGGGCCAGCAATGTGTGATTACAGCCCTGAAAGCCAACCATATCCTGGGCTTCATCAAAAGAAGTGTGAAAAAGCAGGTTGAGGAAGGCGATTCTCCCCCTCAACTCCACTCTTGTGAGATCTCACACAGAGTAGTGCGTTCACTTCTGGAGATCTCAGCACAAGAAGGACACAGACCTGTTGGAGCGAGTCCAGAGGAGAGCCACAAAGATGATCCAAGGGCTGGAGCACCTCCCATACAAGGACACGCTGAGAGAGTTGGCCTGGTTCAGCCAAGAGAAGAGAAGGCTCTGGAGAGACCTCATAGAAGCCGTCTAGTACTTCAAGAGGACCTACAGGAAAGCTGGAGAGGGGCTCTTTAACAGGGAGTGTAGTGATAGGACAACAATTAATGTTTTTAAGCTGAAAGAGGGTAGATTCAGATTAGATGTCAGGAAGAAATTATTTACTGTGAGGGTAGTGAGGTACTGGAACATTTTGTCTAGAGAAGTCATGGCTGCCCTATCCCTGGAGGTGTTCATGGCCAGGTTAGATAAAGCTTTGAGCAGCTTGCTGTAGTGGAAGGTATCCCTGCCCATGCCAGATGGGTTGGAATTAGATAATCTTTAAAGTCCCTTCCAACCCAAACCATTCTATGCTTCTACGATTTTGAGATTTTTTTTTTTTGTTCCCTTTTCAGATTTTCCACAGAAATGAAGTATGTGTCTGAAATTAGGCCTCTGAGGACTATTAATGAGGCACTTAAAAATCAGCACAGGTGGGTTTCCAACCACATTAAACAACAAAAATGAATCTCAGAATTTCTTCATATGTATTGCAAGGCACTGCAAGGGAAATATCCTCTAGCTTAGCTGTGAATTTAGTTAGCAGACGTAACCATTCTATGGAATAAAACCAACTCTCCTACAGCTGTGAGAATATGAGAAACAGATATAGTAATGGACAGCACTTCAAAACCAAAAAAAAGTCATGTAAAAAGAACACATTTTTCTGGGTTTTCAGCATCTAATAAAACTGATATTAAAATTATCTCAAACACCTAATTCTTGCACTTTAACACATCTAGCCAATGATTTTCAGACACAGCAACAGAAATGAGGCCTGCAGTATAAAAAAGTTAAGTATCAGTGACTTGCTATTTTTTATTTATTTGTAGATACCCAACATCCTTAGACATGTTCTTCTAAACATATGAGACATTTTCAGAGCATAAAGAATGCTCAGCATTTAAAAGTCAGTGTTATTGTTTATTTCTAATTCAAGCACAGCATATTGTGTTTGGCTGGGATAGAGCTAATTTTCTTCACAGTAGCTTGTATGGTGCTGTGGTTTAGATTTGTGCTGAAAACAGTATTAATAACATAAGGATGTTTTAATTATTGTTGAGCAGCGCACACACAGCATTAAGGCCTTTTCTACCCCTCGCACTGCCCCACCAGTGCGTAGGCTGAAGATGCACAAGAAGCTGGGACAGCTGAACCCAGCTAACCAAAGGGATATTCCATACGTATGATGTCATGCTTAGCACATAAAAGTAGGAGAATGAGAAGGAAGAGAGGGACTTCAGAGTTATGGTATTTTGTTTGCCATCACCATTACATGTGATGGAGCCCTGCTTTCCTGGCAGTAGCTAGACACTTGTCTGCCAATAGGAAGTAGTGAATTAGTTCCTTATTTTGCTTTAATTGCATGCTCAGCCTTTGCTTTACTTATTAAACTATCTTTTTCTCAGCCCACAAGTTTTCTCACGTCTACTTTTGTGATTCTCTCCCTCATCCCACCAGGGGGGCTGTAGGCAGGCGGCTGTGTAGGGCTCAGTTGCTGACTGGGGTTAAACCATAACACATTTTTTTCATTGATGGATCATTAACATTTACAGTTGTTCAATTAACCGACATATGATACATATTAACTTTCATAGGAAGGCAATAATAAAAATCTATCCAAATTCTTAGGGAAAGACAATCATAACTAATGATAATAAGCAAGGTCAGGCAAATTCCAATTAGAAATAAAGCACACAATTCTAAGAGAGAAAGTGAAAAGAAAGAAACAAATTTGGAAGAAATTTGATTTGGAGACAAGCACCTACAGGAAATAACATGATTCTTCAGGTTCAGACACACCTGAGTCATCCAGCTTCAAGCATTTTAATGCTGTAATCAAAATAAAGAGCCTTCATTTTTCTAGTAACCAAATGGAAGAGGAGACAGCTTACAGGGGTGATTCTGGTTAATTTAAATTTCTTATAGTGAGTATCAGACTAAACAGTTCAGTTGTCTCAGACAGTTTTAAACTCTTCAGTACCTTTTCCATATTACAGCATATGCATCTCATTTCTTCTTTGAAGGAACTGTTTCTAGGGCTGATATAGAGCAGTTATATCCTTCATGGCCATTCAGGTCTTAGTTTCTACTACAGTAATAAGCAGCTATTCTAAAGAAGGCCTGTTGTGGCAGTTACTTTAAGTGATCCATCCACTCAAATAAATACAGAATAAAAACTAATTCAGAGACCACAGAATAGTCATCAACTAGTGATAACTTGCAACAATAAAATTCAACATATATAAACTTTTTACCTAGAAATGATTGTATAAGCCTTACTAATTTTCTGAGTCACTTAGTCAGCTCTCCATTGAGTCTTAGATAATATCTTGTAGCTCAACTCAGAGCTGCTAACACAAAGTTATAGCAACTTCTCACCTAACAATTACTCATCCTCACTCTGTTGGGTGTAAATTTGATACGAAACATTTCTTGGTAGTTTCTTCCCCCACGCAGCCTACAGAACTTCTGTTCTGAGTGAACACTTAACTTCTTGAACATTTCTGTAGCCTTGAGGGAATAAACTTATTCAGATGAGCAGGACAAAAAGGCTTGTGAGTGTCCCAGTTCTAACTTGCCTTGAATCTTAAGTAGTCATCCATACAAACAACGATTGTGATATGGATGTAAAACCAACCAATGTTTTAGTGTGCTGCTTTTCACAAGTGTAAATGACTACATAACGTGAGTGCTGAAAGAGATCCTGTCAGCACACAGTATAAATTTTTCTATAAAGAACAACCTGATTTGGAGGTACAAAGCTCATGTTAGACTTCAGATAAGTGAAGTATTTTCAGATATATCAAGCACTTGACTTGTCAGTGAGAGTTTATTTATGAAATTTAAATTGAATCTCTTTTTTTTTTGGAACATATTACTCATACAGATCTAAGCAAAAAAAACCAAAAAAAACTGAGCCTTAACTCCCTGTTTACTATGGTGATTAGCAAGCTGCATGTTTTTCTTTCCCTACAGAAAATTTATCAAAGTTGGGGTTTTTTTCTCTTTGAACATCCACAGATTCTCTTTGTCTTTTTGGCCCTAAGTATATATTCAGCTGATTGGTTTCAAGGATTTCCTTTACGGTCTCTGGCTAGGTGCCACTTTTCAGCTTGCTTTTCCACATTCTTGAAATAATGATTCTATTCGTCTTGGTTTGGGGGATGAGACTTTATGTTTCAATCACCTTCCATCTGAGTTTCTGGGAGCACAGCAAGCTTCCTTTTACCTGCCAAGATACTATTGCACATACAAATGCCCAGTGCCTTTCTTAAATATGATTTGTTGTTTTGTTCCTTAACCAAAAAACAATACTATTTTTGGATGGTGGTTAACTTTGTTTCTGCTATGCTATGCAGTACATATATATGTACATATTTAAAATCATTCCTCTGATAATTTTTTTCTTCGTGTGTTAACTTTATTTTGAGACCAAAGAGAATTGACTGAGTTTTAGTGTTTTCTGTTCTCTGAATGACCAAGTAATAGCAAGTTCACCATAAATCCTACCTCAGTCCATGCCAGCATGCAGGAGTCTGGAACTTCTGTTTTCAGTCTTCTAGCTGGATCTTAAGAAAACACTATTCTGTCAGCTTTGGCAAAATCTTTCCAACAGAAAGGTGGAGAGTAAAAAATATTCCCTCATAATATTATCCAGATAATCTTCAAGGAAATGAAGTTTAGAAACATAGAATCAAAGAATAATGTGATTAGATGCTTATGTCTTATCCTCCTGCTTTAAATGTTCTTAGGCCTTTATAAGTAACAGCTAAGGGGTGGACTTTTTTAATCAACTTCATCCTTGATTTTTCTGGGAAGGTCTAGGCTGGAAGGGACCTGCAGAGATCATCTAGTACAACTTCCCGGCTAAAGCAGGTTTGGCTGCAGTAGGTTGGACAGGAAGCTGACCAGATGGGTTTTGAATATCTCCAGAGAAGGAAGCTGCACAACCTCCTGGGGCAGCCTGTTCCAGTGCTGTGTCACCCTCACAGTAAAGTTTTTCCTCAGGTACAGGTGGAACTTCCTGTGTTCCAGTTTGTCCCTGTCACCTCTTTTCCTGTTGCTGGGGACCGTTGAGAAGAATCTGGCCCCATCCTCTTGACTCTTGCCCTTAGATATTTATAAGCATGTACAAAGTCCCCTCTCAGTCTTCTTTTTTTCCAGGCTAAACAGATTAAGCTGACACAGCCTCTCATGCTAAGAGAAATGTTTCAGTCCCCCGATCATCTTTATGTCCCTCTGCTGGACTCTCTCCAGCACTTCCTTGTCTTTCTTGAACTGGGGAGCCCAGGACTGAATACAATAGATGTGGCCTCACAAGTACAGATTAGAGGGAGAGGAGAACCTTCTTCGACCTGCTTGCCATGCATTTCTAGATGCATTCCAGGATACCATTGGCCTTCTTGGCCACAAGGACACATTGCTGGCTCATCATCGATTTGTTGTTTACCAGGAATTCCAGATCCTTCTGTGCAGAGCTGCCTTCCAGCTGGTCAACCCTTAACCTGTGCAGGTATATGGGTTTATTCCTCCTGGGGTGCAGTACCCTAGACTTGCCTTTGTTAAATTTCATTATGTTCCTCCTCACCCAACTTTCCAGCCTGTCCAGGTCTCACTGAATTGCAGCACAGCCTTCTGGTGCATCAGCAACTCCTCATAGTTTTGACCTGCTTGTTACCTCATCTAGGTCATTGATGAATATGTTGAATAAGACTGGGACAAGTACTGACCCTTGGGGAACATCGTTGACCATGGTCATCCAACGAGACTCTGCGTTGCCAATGACGTTCCGAGAATTGTCATCCACCCAGTTCTCAATACATCTCACTGTCCACTCATGTAACCCACACTTCCTAAGCTTACCCATGAAAGAATGTCAAAAGCATTGCTAAAGCCAAGGTAGACAACATCCAAGGGCTCTACCCTCATCTATCCAGCCATTCATGACATCGTAGAAGACTATCAGATTGGTCAAGCATGACTTCCCCTTAGTGATCACGTTTACCACTCGCAATATATTTCTTTTCTTCCAGATGCCTGGAGATGACATCCAGGATGAGCTGTTCCATCACTTTTCTGGGGATGGAGGCGAGCCTGACTGGTATGTAGTTTCTGAGGTCCTCCTTATTGCTCTTTTTGAAGATTGGAGTGATATTAGCTTTTCTTTCACTACTCAGGCACCTCTTCTGTTCTCCACAGTCTTTCAAAGATGACAGAGAGCAGTTTAGCAATAACATCTGCCAGCTCCCTCAGTACTCGTGGATGCATGTCATCAGGGCCCAGGGATTAATGGGTGTCCAGTTTGCCTAGCTGATCTCTTACCCAATCCTCCCTGACCAAGGGAGAGTCTTCCTTTCACCAGACTTTCTCTCTGTCCTCCAGGGTCTGGGATTCTTGAGGGCTGGCCTTAGCACTGAAGACTGAAACAAAGAAGGTATTCAACAACTCTGCCTTCTTTGCATCCTCCTTCACGAGAGCACCCACCTCATTTAGCAGTGGGCCCACAGCTTCAAGGTCAGTGGTTATTGTTCCTGTCATGTTTTTCCAATAACTTCTTTTGATTTATCTCTAGGTGTTCAGGGATGATATCACACAGATGCCCTGTAAGTTATAGGAAATGTTATTGTAATATAAGCATTTTTCCATTCTACACAGACTTGAACCTCATTCTTTCACATAAAAGATCCCTCTATTCTGAAAATATAATCTAATTATCTTTTTCCTATAAGAAAGATTCTACATTTGGCAGCTGCATAATGTTTTTTTATATCCAGCTTACCAGTAGATTAAGCCTGTATCACTGACTTATTCCCTTTATTACAACTACTATGTTAATTATCACTACATATGCTTTGATGTTTTCTTCACCAACTGAGACTGAAGTTTATTTTCTAATTCAGTGGGACAAACATTAAATAGTTTAGGGCTAACATCCTCTCTTAATCATATTCAGCAAAATAAATCACCATAGAAATCAACACAACATTATTGTCCTAAAGTACATTTACATCTAAAATTAATTATTAACAATACAGCATTATTGTCCTAAAGTATATTTACATCTAAAATTAATTATTAAGTATTTTACTATGTGGCAAGGCCGGTTTTGTGTTCTTCAGGTTTACTGGTCTAAATGTATTGTGAAAACCAGTCAAATACCTTAAAACTCTTAAAAATTTACTATGGACCAAAGGGCACAGCTATATGCCAAGTATATTACCGAAGATGTAATCTAAAGACAGAAACTCACAGGACAAAGCTTACAGCTAGGAAAGCAAGAAGTAAAAACCAACTATATATACAATGTATATGTGCATATATACTGACTTACATATACAATGTATATGTGTATATATACTGACTTACATGATTATGTATGTGCTTCACTATATACAGTGATGCCTGCATTCATTCCAGATGAATACATTGATTATGATATTGAAATAACCTTACTGATGAGTTTATAATGAAGCCATGCACAAGTTTATATGTATGAAATAAAGATCAACAATCACTACCTTAGGCTGTTAAAAAGATCCCTGCCATAAAAGTTGTCACTTACACAAATATTCCCAATATTCAATAATAGGTAATTTTTTTTTTTTTCTAAGTAAGGATCAGAATGAGACACAAAAGGACTGGATGACCTCGGGAACTCCATCAAAAACTTAATTTGTTGTATTTCAACAGAAGGAAATGCAAGGTCATGGAGCAAATCTTACTTCAGACTGGCTCAAGGCTGTCTATGCTGAAATAGAAAGTTCTTAACATCACTATCACAGCAGATAAGAACCTTTAAAATAAACTAGAGAGAATTAGAGGCTGAATGCAAGCTATATGTTGATATCTTAGGAAAAAAAAAAATTTTTATTGGCTATTAAGCAATGTTCCCAATAAGAAACAGAAGGCACTAGGATCTCATCTAGAAAACAAGATATGTATTATTATCACAAGTTTCCAGAAAGACTAAGTAGAGATCAGAGATGACTGAAAGAATGACAAGACATAGAAAATTAAAAGAATTTCACTTTTATATTCCATCAAAAAAGAGTTTTGAGGAAAACATTTTTGGCATGTATAGAGCAATGAGTTATGCGCTAAGGAGGATTAAGAGTTATTCAAGTAAAAGATTAAGCTGATAGAGAAATAAGTTTATACACAGAACAAATTTATCATGTGACTAGATTTGTAATGGTCAACAGCCATCTGCATCATGTTCTCACTATCCAACTGTTCTTCTATAAAAATGCCTCTTCAGCTGAGCAAAAAAAAAAAGTATATTTAATAGGGAATTTGATTGGCTTACACAATAAATATTAAGATACAGATGGTTTACAGAAGTATGGGATTGGATTTAATAAGCCTGGATGTCTCATTCATTCTTAGTTTTCTAAGCTGCAGATTCTAAAAAACTCACCATGTGTGACCCTTGTCCACTCACTGGGAATGTAATTAATTGAAAGGCAGCAATTAATTTCCTACACAGTAGACACTTAACCACTACTGCATGATATGACAAACAGTCACAAAGGACACAGACTGAATTTCATCAGGCAATTTGCAATCAAAGTATCCCACATCCTATTAGGAGTCCCATGGGCTATTTCATGGTGCTTTATTGGTCTTAGTCACCACTGGGAACTCCTAAAGCTTCCCGAGAGCTGCATATCATAATGTATGTGGAGTGATTAAAAACTCAACATTGTGTTTTCCTGGTTAAATTTTGTTTGACTCCTTTTAAAAGTCAGAGATATAGATGTCTTCAAAACAGTTGTGGGTTAACATTGGTTACAACTATTATAATTCCAGTTTTCTAATATTTATTGTACTAGGGCTGCTTCACAACTGGCAAAGCTATGGAGATTTATTTGCGTTTCCCAGCCTTTTCAGTCCTTAAATTCAACCAGGCATATGTTAAATAGGGCTTTGGAAGTGACAACCAAGATCTTTTATGACATTGATTCTATTTAATATTTTGAGACCTAAGGCCTATTTGATTCTTTTGATTTCTCATATGCTCAACAAAATAAAACAAAGTTCAGGAAAGCCCATCAGGGCAGAAAATAACTGTTTCTTCCTCATGAAAAATTCTATCTCCAGCTGTGGGACAGACATTTTTTCCATAAGTCTGAATAATTTAGAAGAATACTGAGCATACCCACCAAGATCATGAAAAGATCATCAACGGCATGAGATTTAACAAGGTCAAATGCCAGGTCCTGCACTTGGGGCACAACAACCCTAAGCAGAGGTACAAACTAGGAGAAACCTGGCTGGAAAGCTGCCAGGAAGAGAAGGACCTGGGGGTGCTGGTTGACAGCGACTGAACATGAGCCAGCAGTGTGCCCAGGTGGCCAAAAAGGCCAATGGTATCTTGGCTTGTATCAGAAAGGGCATGACCAGTAGGTCCAGGGAGGATATTCTCCCTCTGTACTCAGCACTGGTGAGACCGCACCTCGAGTACTGTGTTCAGTTCTGGGCCCCTCACCACAAGAAGGATGCTGAGGCTCTGGAGCGAGTCCAGAGAAGGGCAACAAAGCTGGTGAAGGGGCTGGAGAACAGGCCTTATGAGGAGCGACTGGGAGAGCTGGGGTTGTTTAGCCTGGAGAAGAGGAGGCTGAGGGGAGACCTCATTGCTCTCTACAACTACCTGAAGGGAGGTTGTGGAGAGGAGGGTGCTGGCCTCTTCTGCCAAGTGACAGGGGACAGGACGAGAGGGAATGGCCTCAAGCTTCGCCAGGGGAGATTTAGGCTTGAGATTAGGAAAAGGTTCTTCACGGAGAGGGTGGTTAGGCATTGGAATGGTCTGCCAAGGGAGGTGGTTGAGTCGCCATCCCTGGAGGTGTTTAAGGTTAAGGTGGATGAGGTACTTAGGAGCATGATTTAGGGACTGGTGGGAATGGTTGGACTCGACAATCCAGTGGGTCTCTTCCAACCTGGTTATTCTGTGATTCTGTGATTCTGTGAAAAGGCTTAACTCAAAGCTGATTTAAACAATTTAGTAGACACAATTTTTTCTAGAAGCGCATTCTGACACTTGTGCTTCAGTAATCCAATCTGAAAAAAGTATTTTAATCTCATGACTCAAATTTGTCATATCAACATCTCACTCATTTTGTATGTTGTAGCTAGAGTTTAAATATTGATTTAAAATACAATTATTCTTGAATTACATGTAAAATTTTCTGTTGTTTTTCAGAAATGCATTATGTCAATTACCTCTGCTGAGCTACTCATGCTTCCATAAAACTCAAGAGTCCTTCTGTGACATCTTCCAGGTATGTTCTGGGACATATAATCCCTTTATTGGGTGTGAACATCTCTGTATATGATACATATGACCACAGACAAAGGGTTGCTAGTTGTATAAAAATGAAAGCAAACTCAAATATTCTAGTAGAGCACATTACTTTTGGCTTTCTAGCACAGTAGTGTTTCCAAAGTAAAATTTTTCATGACAATTCCACCAGGAAATACAATTTTCACCTACGCTACTTTGGTGTCAAATCTCACAGAATTTGTTCAGAGGATGGGAAGAAAATCAAATAAGACATTTAATTTTAACTGAGGTAGGATCTCCATAAATGAAAATAAACACCATATTTTTATTATTTCACATTATATTTTTAAGGATCATTGTGGTATTATACACTCTTCAACTTTGACACTTCAATGAAAAGAACATATGTGTTTGAAAATTCTCTACGAGATATAGTTTGCTTCTAAATCCTGCTATGTATTGATAGCACTAATGAAAACAGACAGTGGAATAATAGTCTGGAGTTAAGATTGCAACACGTAAGATTTTGTGACTAAGCTACACCTACTCGTTAGTCAGTATGTTTCTTTTAATTCTTTGAAGGAATGAGGCAGCCACTTGAATCACAAACACTTTTACATGTCTCCTGAAATACTTCTAGTTTCAGGATGATTTTGCAATAGAGTGTGCATTTTCAAATTGCTTAATAGTCATGAGCAGTATATTTTTCCTAATTTCTCCCTCATGTCAGAGAAAAAGTAGTGAAAGAAAAACTAAGAAAAGTTAGTCATAAGTTCAAGACATAGTACCTGATTGGGATTGGAAACAAAGGCAAACAGCTGTTTAAAGAAATAAAGCCTGAGAAATTATGATATTTTTCCTATACGAAAAAGATCTTTATGATCTACAGAAAGGGCTCATTAAGTGGAAAATCGCCAGACAAAAACATTTTGCTTCTTTTACAAGATTGCAGATTTGGGAGCCAGGTACAACTTACTAAACATTATTTATATTACAGCAACATTCATAAGCACAGTCAAATTCTGGGTCCCAATCTCCTCAAGTACGGCACACGATTAAATTCCTTATGGCATGATTCTGATGCTTTCCACTCAGTTGTCTCGGCAAGTAAAGGATGTGGACACACTTCTCAAATCATGATAATGACACAGGAAGATGATGTAGTTAAATTCTTATCTCTATGACTAACTGGTAGCTGTTACCTTAAAGCATCTATAATTCTATCCTAATACTTTACAATGTCAGCCATAGAAATGAATTTCTTGAAGTAATTCATAGAATCATAGAATTATAGAATTACTTGGCTTGGAAGGGATGTTAAAGATCATACTGTTCCAAGCTCCTGCTATGGGCAAGAACATTTTTTACTAGACCAGGCTGATATTACTTGTATGATTTGCACGCTTGTTGCATCAACAATGGCAAGGGACTTTTTACCAATGTGCACGAGTCTGGGCAACAACATGACTCTCACTGAGAGCAGAGAGAGGGAGATGCCATTTACCTGCACCAAGTGAGAGTGGCTTATTTGGCAAATCCACTAAGACTAAGGAGGAATTTCCTGAGCACCGAAACAGGAACCCAGTCAAGGAGGCATCAAAATATAAAATCTACACTTAAACAATTAAATACAATCACACACACTAGGAAGAAGTCCCAGCTAACTTGGACACCAACAAGGAAAAGGCTTGCTCTACAGTAAAATTTGTCAATGGACATTGGCAAAGTCTACCAGTTGGTAGCAATTAACCAGATGGAAGAATTCCCTTGCCAAACAAGCTCAACTAGAGCACCAGGGTGCTATAAGGCCAGCAAAGCTGCTCAGAATAAGAACCTCTGCAAGACTATTTAAAAATGAGATACAACTAACAACATGTGGAGAAAATAATCTGAATTATAAGATTTCCCACATGATTATGAGATATCCATTTCTCCATCCAGTATTTATGAAGATAGGTCTGTCTTACTCTGAACTTCAAAACCTTTCTTCGGTACTTATTCCTAGAACAGGAACTTTCAGTCATTGTTAAGTCTCAAGGGAAATCTCTTCTCAATCGCAATGTCTTTGAAAAGCAGAATATACTGAAACCCAGCTGGGACAAGGAGTTGAGGCTGGTGCTGCATGTGTTTTTAATTGTTTATGGTCTTCTCTTCTACTTATTTCTTTTCCTCATTGGTGCAGTACCAAAAAAAGGTTTTTGCTCCAAAAAGCAATTAGTGAGCAAATTTTAAACAGCCTCAGTTACAGACATAAGCACAATATATAATTAAACTGTGGAATTCACTGTCCCAAAACATTACTAGGGTGTATTCTTGAAAGGTTTTATATATTTATTAATACAAAAATCAACATTTAATGGTACCTACAGGTATAACAACAAGGCTTGTCAATAAGCATGTCCCAACGTATGAAAAGTCATCAGAAGGACATATCTTACCACGATGAAATATTAGAATTAGGTGGATTGTGAGAGTAGGTGTGGACGGGCGCACATTAAGCTTCCAATTTCCACTATTACCCATAGCAGGAGACATAGCTCTAGGACTGATAGTTCCACTAAGATAGTTCCACTAAGACAACTCTTATACTCCTAAAGAAAAATTATAGAACTCATTCTGACAATGCTAGCAAAGAAGCAAAACATGATCTTTCCTAATATGTGCTAGAAAAAAATGCAATGTGAAATAAATGGTTATAAAATGTCTTAATAATAATTTAGCATTTTAGGATCTTTTACAGACTTGCTAGTTTAGGGCTAATTTTATAGAAAAATAAGTTGATATTACCTAAAAAGATAATTTACTGTCATGATCAAAATAATTTTATAGCCATCATAAAAAGAGTGTTATAATTCTAAACATGGGTGATATGCTCTTACTGACAAATGGTATATCCATATCATACAGGTCATCACTCTGCTCTTAATTAGGAATTCCAAATCGGAAACACTTCGCTGACATTATTATTTATATATTTGTTAAGGATTTAATGTTGAGTATTTTTGGTTGGAAACACTCCTTTTTTGTTAGTGTGTTTATTTGCCCCAGGAAATGAAATGCATATTAATACTAGCTTCAACTGGAAATGACATAATCATACTTCTTCCTAATTTTAATTTCACAGATACTCTTTTCTCTCTGAGAACAACAAGGTAACGTTGATAGCTGTGTCTATCTGTATCTAAAAATGCCAGTGACCAAGTATTTGTCTACTGAGGCCACTTTGTATTGAATAAAGCCCATTTGTTTATAAAGAAAGGATTTCTAACCGTTATTCTACTGACTACTAGTCAGAGTGATGAAGGAAAAAATCAGTTGTATAATGTTTTCCAGAAAGCTACACTACAATGACATTTTTGTGACAAAAAAGTGATCAAGCAATGCCCTGAAGAATGAGATTTGATTACTCATGTTTAAAAGCACATATAAAAACATTATTCTCAAAACCAGACAAATCATAGAATCATAAAATGGGTTGGGCTGGAAGGGACCTTAAAGATCAACTAGATCCAACCCCTCTGTCACGGGTGCAGACACCTTCCCTTAGATCAGGTTGCTCAAAGCCCCATGCAGCCGGGTCCTGAACTGCTCCAGGGATGGGGCAGCCATGACTTCTCCAGACAACACGTTCCAGTACCTCACCACCCTCACAGTAAATAATTTCTTCCTAATATCTAATCTAAATCTACCCTCTTTCAGCTTGGAGAGGAGAAGGCTGAACTACTCAACAACATTTTTGCCTCAGTCTTCACCAGCAACTGCTCCCCTCACCCCTTCTGGGTCAACGGACAACTGTAGGGGAGGATCAGGTTCATGATCACCTGAGGAAATTGAACATCTAGTGGGAGGTGTCCCTGCCCATTAGGGGTGTTGGAACTAGATGATCTCCAAGGTCCCTTCCAGTTCCAAGTCAGAACTTAAATAATTTCTGAATATTTTAATAGTCAAGTTATACTTTTTATTGACCAGAGTAATTACAAATAAAGTACATCTTGCACATTTTTTAGATTTTATAAAGTTAGAAAGATCATATCAAAAGAACTAGGCTTTTACTGTTGATTTCTTAAACAAGGGAGGGAATTTTTCCTATGAAAACATAACAAAGCAATCAACAGTAGCTTCACCCCTTTTTCAAGTCTCTGAACAGGGTCTCAATTCAGAAACTTTCACCCTCTTCCTGTGGGTTCATCTCTGGACAGTCCTGGGGTTTTTTGTTTTGTTTTTTTTCTTCTCTGAACTGAGTTCCATGATTCCTCCCACAAATATATTCCCCTCCCCACTCAAAACATTGTTTTTCAAAGTTCCCAGACCACATAGTTTCAATTCCCTAGGAGGTTTTCTTGTTGCTGTTTTAGTGGTGTTATGCAGTGTTTAGGGTGGGTTCTGTTGTTTTGTTTTTGTTTTCATCAGCATCTTTGATTTCTCACATTAATCTGAAAGAAGACTCCATTTTCAACTCCATTTAATGTAACTTAGAATATTTATACTACTATAACATCATAGAAAAGAGGGGCTAAAAGAGACCTCAGGAGGAATTTCTTTGTGCCCTTTAAGCCCATTACTTCTTGCTCCACACACAATGTAAACAAACAACAGCTTACACTCTCCTTCTCAGCAAACTTTTATGTCTGTAAAAACTGTTGGCATATTCCCCCTCATCTTCTATGACGTAACATAGAAACACTGCTGGTTTATCCCAGTATGGTAAGTTATCTCCTAAACTGTTTTCTTAGCTCTCTTCATGCTAGCAATCACTGAAGCAACGACCTCAAAAGTCTGAATACCTAATCCTTATAGTTTAGCTTGTGTTTTCCAAACTACAGCTTTGTTCATATGCCTGATCTGATATTCGCTTTTTAGCAACAACATGTGTGTTTTGACTCCGTTTATGGTCTATATTATCTACGTTTCCTGCCAATCTTGCATATGCCTAAAGGTTTTCAGATCCCATATATATCAGCTGCTTGCTTCTACCTAGATTCTTGCCTGTAAAAACAGTTAAAAAAAAGTTTCAGACACTCTCAAAGAAAGTTGTACTCAGTGAAAAACAGTATTTTCTAGTGGAAAATGGGATATTGATGTTTTTCTGAAAAGTCCTAAAATTAAATCCATCACTTTTCCTAAGAGTGACAGATAGGAATTACTTGACTTATTGATGAAATAAAGAATAAGAAAGTATTAAGGAACAATGAGAGACATAGCTTGTCCAATACAACTGAACAAAGACAATGCTAACTGGGCTCCCATTTTCTTAATCAGGACCTGGTCTTGTTTACCACGGGAGATGGATGTCGTACAAGACACCCAAAGTGCCCACTCCTTGGTCAGTGTAAGTATCATGGTGACAGCGATATCCATCTGTCTTTATGCCAAACTGCTTCCAGGATTAGTAGTTTTAGTTGATACAGAATTATTTATGGCCCAGCCAATTATTCTCTATCTCTTCTCATAAAAGCACAGTTTGGATGAAATGTCCCTTGGGCCTGTTCTGGCGCAGAGACTACCTCTAGGACTATGGTGTGATGATGAACTAGATTTTAATCTTAATTGTAGTCCTTAAACTCAAAATAACCCCATGAGATTTCAGGGATGTCAGCAGATTCACAACAGCAGCAGCAACACAGAAACCAAACCTCTCCTCCCTTTCCCCAGGAGCAATCTGGCTATGGTGCTCTCAATTCTATTATCACTTCTATTCTTGCCAAAAAAATGCCAAAAAGATCTTAAAAAAAATATCCAACATTAGTTCTCAGATACTTCCAGATGGACATTTGGCTTAGCATCTGAAATATTTATTAACTCACCAACAATATTCTCCTGCAAGACAAATAGTTTTATTTTTCAATTGTAAAATCAAGAACTGAAGAAGTTCGGGATTGATGCTATATGCAGTCACAGGTTAATGGAGCAGGCAAGGTCTAAAATCAATCATCCTTAGCATAAAAATATATTCATTAGTCCATCTTTAATTTCTTATCCAAGCAGATAACTTAAATTGGCATAATAGTTAGATAAAATATTTCAAGTCTTAGAGGACACTGTGCTTAATGGTAGGTGTAGTAAAAAATGTATTTTTATAGCTATCTAATGTTCTTTAGCACTTCTAGGTTTGCAATATCAAAAATGTAAAAATTATCCAGTCATCTTTGACAGGGTGCTTGCTGCACATGCACAGACTCCACTTTCCAAATCCTGCCCTTCCTGACCTAATCTCAGTGGTCATAGGAGATGGATTCCAGGTTTGTGCAGCCACACAGATACACCTTCATTCTCAGCTGGCTGAATCAGCATGGTGACACCAGCTCGCAGACATTCATACACCAGACTGCTTGAGGATGCAAGATCTAGTGTACATAAACTCAAGGATGCTCTGCAATAAACCTGTCAGGCAGGTTGAAAACCAGACAGAAGCTAATTTTGTTAAGCTTCTCTCCCAGATGATGGAATATTGCCTGCTGCTAACTCTGAAGATATCCTATTCTACTACAAACAAGATGAACCTTGCCTATAATTAATGAAATTATAGCAAGCAAAGGCACAGAAAGCATCAATGTCAAACTCTAGTAACAGTCTGATAGTCCAAGATCCCAAAGAGTCCAAAAAACATTTGTTGGTTTTATGTTTTTAATGCTGAAAGGTCAGAGTCAGCTTTGCAGTTATCATACAGAAAAGTGATGTGTAAGGACAGTAGCTGTTCAGCTGGAAATGTTAGAAGCAATGCTCAGATGGTCCTGCCCGCTCACTCGGAATCATGACCACATCCTTCCTCTTCCTTTTCAGCTGAGAGGAACACAACCAGAAAGGATGATCCCTAATAGTCACAAACTATTAAACTATTAAAACTACAAACTCTAACAGTTTTGGCAAATCACCATCCTATCCACTTCTCAGGTACAAACTGATCTGAAGAGGAAATCTAGAGGAAATCTAATTTTTATACTCACGTGTTAATCTGTATGACATTGTAGCACCTTCCTAATTAATCCTCCAAAACCTGATCCTTCTTATCCCTGTTTCTAAAATTAACTAAAAGAAGAGTGAATGCTTTGTTTTGTGTTGGCCTTAAGGAATTACAGGACTTGATCATGGATTTATTTTGGGCTTTGAAAACACTGATGAAACACAGTTTTAAGAATATTAAACCAAGAAATTACACTTTTAGACCTTTGAAAGACAGTGAATAGTCCAATTAAGTCATGAAAAAAAACCAAACTAATTACACAGACAGGACATGACTAAAACGACGGAATGAAAGCATCTTTAAGTGAAGCTCTTTTCTGAAGGAACTCCAGTGGTGTTTTTGTTTAAAGAACAAGAAATGAGTATTTCTTAAACAGATGCCAGAAAAATCAGTCTTCTGGAAAAGGAAGTTTAAATCCTGCAAGCAATCTTGCAATGACATTAGATTATCCTTCCATCTATTCTCAATAATCAATAAGATAGTGGATAATTTACACTACCGAAGACACAATCTGCCATAATTTCCCTTGTAGTCCTTAGTGATCCAATCACATAAAGCATTCCTTACTGTTTTCTTTAACTGACTACCTTTAATTCATATTGATCTGATGGCACACAGTATGTAGAACTGTCCTTCATCTGCAAGGAAGGAATGAAACAATGTTTCAAACTGACAAGACAAACTTGAGTAGTTTAGTATCTAACTAATTGTCACCTGGGCTTTCTGTCCAAGTATCTCCTGCATTTAATGCATGAACAGTACTAACGGTCACCAAAAAACTTCTGAAGATAAAAGGTAGGTCTCAGGTTCAAACTCTGAAGTTCCAAATGAGATGCAACAAAATAAATGCAAGTCTATAACCAAAGCAAAATTTTCATTCTATGTCATATGCACATGCAAAAAAAAAAGAAGGTAATAAAAATTAAATCAAAATGAACAAGCACTATACTAGTTTGTGTGTGACATATTAAGATATAGTAAGATATATTGAGCACAATGCTTCTTCATAGATCCAAGCTGACTGAGAATAAAGATAATTATTGTCTCATGAATGGTTGGCAACTTGCAGAAAAACACTTAGTGGGAAAATATTGTATTTTGCCTATATCTCACCCTATCTATCTACATACTCCCCAGCTCCACTTTACTGTCAATGTCAGCACTGTGATCAAGGAACGAATGCAGAGGGAAAATAAATTCCATTTTATCACAATGTAAAGTTTGGGATCGAAACCTATGCACATACTTGTACTACCTAATATTTTTCTCTTGTTTTTACCAAAATATTTCTTGGAAATTGACACTTTTCATTTGCATTTAGAAAAGCCTGCTTGGAAGGAAATGTTCTATACATTTGCTTTCAAACTATGCTTCTATTAGGATGTATCAGTTAGAAAGAGTAAATTCAGTGTGTCAATTACTAACAAATTAATTCCTCACATTATTCAATTAGTGCAAAGTCTCCATCATCCAGAGGGACCTAGACAGGCTGGATCAATGGGCTGAGGCCAATTGTATAAGATACAACAAGGCCAAGTGCTATGTCCTGCACTTGGGTCACAACAACCACATGCAACGCTACAGACTTGGAGAAGAGTGACTGGAAAGGCTAAACAGTGGAAAAGGACCCAGGGGTGCTGGTCAATAGACAGCTGAACATGAGCCAGCAGTATGTCCAGGTGGTCAAAAGACCAAAAGCATCCTGACTTGTATCTAAAGTGGTGTGACCAGAAGGACTAGGGAAGTGACCGTGCCCCTGTACTCAGCATCAGTGAGGCCGCACCTCAGTTACGGGGTTCAGTTTTGGGCCCCTCACTACAAGAAGGACATTGAGGTGCTGGAGCATGTCCAGAGAAGTGCAACAAAACTGGTGAAGCATCTGGAGAACAAGTCTTACAAGGTGTGGCTGAGGGAACTAAGGTTATTTAATCTGGAGGAGGCTGAGGTGAGACCTTATCACTGTCTACAACTACCTGAAAGAAGGCTGTAGGGAGGTGGGGGTTGGTGTTTTCTCTCAATTAACAAGTGATAGAATAAGAGGAAATGGTGTCAAGTTTCATCAGGGGAGGTTTAGACTGGATATTAGGAAAAAAATAGAGTGGTGAAGTGTTGGAACAGGCTCCTTAAGGAAGTGGTGGAGTCACCATCCCCAGAGGTGTTAAAAAAAACATGTAGATATGACACTTTAGGACATGGTTTAGTAGACATGGTGGTGTTAGGCTGATGATTGGACTATGATTCTATGATTCTCCAGAATTTTTGCTGTTTCAGATGCAATTTCCAACACAGAAGAGTTTTTATTAGGAGCTTTATTTTGTGGTATCCGTAGGTATTCATGTTCTCAGACAAACCTCATTACACTGCCTAGATCTAGCTACACATTCATCTCAGCCCCTTAATTTTCCCTGTCTCCTTCACTAGTAGACAAAATAGCAGCTTATTAAAAAGCCTTTACCTTCATAAACCAGGGCAGTGATCTCCTGAAGCCTCAATAGATACTACTTCACTTTGTTACTGGGGTCAGGTCAACCCATCAGAGAAGAGAGGCCAAATTACAGGACCCTTTTCTGACTTCTAATTTTCAATGTGTCACTGAAATCAGCCTCAAGGCTTTTGTGAAGTGGAATACAAAGCATTACACACCTTGTAATCATTACAGAATGACTCTTCCAAATAATAAAATTACAAATTCTCAAAATCAAGAACTAAAACATCATAAGGATTAATATCAGCTCAGCTGCAGATATTTTTCTGCCCCATCCAGTGCCAGAGGAAGCAGGTTTCCTCTTCATGCTGAGTACACAGTGTTTTGACTCATATTACCAGGAAGGCTGGAAGGAGAGGCCTCCCCCAAGCTTCTGAACTCATCTGGTATCTGCTCAAACAAAGACATCAATGTTCTGAGATAAATTAGCCCCTGGAACGTTTTTGTTTTTAGAACTGTGTTCTGAAAAGGCAATGTTTGCCACACATCTGGAAAATGTGTGCATAGGTTAAGGATGGAAATGGGAAAGCCTTGAGAAAATAAAACATGAAAAGGAGCATACTAGATGGGAAAAATGCTACAGACTAAGTGAGGGGGGTGAAAGGGGTCTATCCTATCAGGAGGATGTCTTGCAGAGAAGCTTACAAAGATAGCATTTTCTTCTGGGGCTTGGAGATGCTTTACTTGACACACATCACTCCCCAGCAGTGTGGGTGGACAGCTAGCTTGAAATTTTACATGAAAGTGAAATCTTTAAGATATAAATACACACAGAGGATCACAGAAATTCCACACAGGTTTCTTTTTATTTTATTTTTTCTTTCTCTCTTTTTTTTTTTTTTAAGCCATCCTTTGTTGCTAGAGAAATGGCATACTACATTCTGGCTGTAGAACATAACGAGTAGAAGAAAAGAAAGAAGCCACAGAGGTTTTAAGTGTCAGCTTCTCCAAGCCTACTTCTTTATCTGGAGTCTTCATAACTGTAGTTAGCAGAAAACTGGAAGTTTGAACAAACAACATATGAGGTGTACTATAGTACACAACGTTCCCAATCTCCAATGCTCTGCCTGCTGCAGCCTTATCTCCAGCCTATCACTAGACCTAAAGCCTATACCTGATATACTGCTGATAGTTATAGATTTCTCTACAGTTCTTGTAGTCCTTCCCAAGACCAGTCAAATACTCTTTACTGTCAATGAAGCTGAAGCTAATTTTTAATACCACTGCTAGAAAAAACATCTTACTTAACTTTCTAATACTGTCCTCACAACTGATTTCACATGAACTGATCATTGCCATCTGTAAAGCCCTACACACATCTTTCTGCTATTTCTATATATATACACATACACAACAAAAAAATTAAGTGGTCATCCGGCACTTGTATAAATGTGCTCTGTAATGGGGGTGAGGGGGGCAAGGAAGCATGCTAATAATATATAAACACAAGACCAATAAATTGTCTAGTAGAGCAATAATTAGAAGCCACTAAGGTCAAGGAAGCATGCTTGCTATTTACTAGTTTGTACATATTATCATCATCCATGAAAATAATCTTATCCATAAACAAGTCTGAAAAGAAAGAAAATGTCAAAAAAAAATCTTCTTTCATCACAGTTATGCCTGACAAGTTATCAATATGTGAAAAGGACTCCAAGCCCAACAGTAAATCTCAAGAACAGTTCCATTAGTTCTATGAAATGATAAATTCCAAACTAAGAAAATAATTTAAAGAATGCAACAATGCAGTGTACATAGTGAGAGGAAAAAACAATGAAGATGCAAAATTATCATTGAACACTCTAGTAAAGATCAGCTATTGACCTACAGTCACAGGCTATTGACAATGGATTTTAAGGCCAGAGGTATTATGTTGTCTGCATGCTATAATCTAAGCAATTTTAGTTAGCTATCACTGACAGCCAAATGCTCCATGTCAACTGAAGTATGATTTCAGAAAAGCACACACTTAATTTGAAAGCAGTAAGAGAGAGACAATTTACTATTCTCCTGAACAGTTTGCTCTCTCAGGAGGCTGGACAACACTGACCTAAATATCTGTGAACTGGAAAGAACTTGAATGTGAGTTTACCATTTCAGAGTTTCAGCCAGACTAGCTCACCATAATGTTCAAGAAATATAAGGGAAGTCATCATTGCCCCACACCCCAGCACTATTTCAAAGGAAAAGATTGAATAAAGATGGAAAAGTCTGAGACTTCAGCTTAGATGTGAAAAGTAGAAAGGGATAGGGGTAGAATCAAACAAAACCCTTCTTTCTGTTTCTCTATTGACTAGCTAAGATGCTTTATCTATGTTCTTGTCCTATATCCCCTCCTCAGGTTAGAGTCTGTTAGACTGTTGAGAAGCCTGGTCCTGGTGTCTACCTCCCCAGCTCATTGCACAAGAAATAGTTATGTCCAAGGCTTTGAAAATCAAGGCAATTACCATGCAGAGAAGGCACAGCAATAATTACTTTCATTGCTCTTTCAGAATCTCTACTTTCAGAGTTTTAGTTTAATTTGTACCTTCACAGAGGGCATAAAAGTGTCTGTCAGTATGTATGTCAAAGTGATTGGTGATCCTTCTAATTAATCAATACATACTGATACTTGAAAAGCCTCTGTTAATGAACATGACTTCAGTAACAACAGTATGTGACAGATTTCTTCAGACAATTCCATTATATGCACAGTTTTAACTTATCGAATCAAGTCTTTGTCCTAAATACTTCCTGAAACTCAGATAAGAACATACCAGAAATGTAAATTTTCTGTAAACTGGTGAGCTCTTACATGTCCCTTTTACATATCTGTTCACATAGCTTTTTCTTCGAGTCATGTATTGACCCAACAGGTTTTATGAGAAATTTATCCTACTTTGCACCACAGCACTGTATTAAGTGCAAAGGACTTAAATCCATCCCCTATGTCTATATGCATTAGGATGCAACATATTGGTGACCGCTCTAAATTATCTTTTGATATGAGTAGAGGTTCAGATGCAACAGAATTTACACAGGCAAAGTGAACCTTCTTCTGACAAATACACGTTAAGTCTGTCCCATTTTCACTGCTGTGACGGCAGAAGCAGGATCAGAGGCAGTCCATCCTGTGCCTCTAGCAAAAATGTTTCTCCCTTGGCTAGCATATATCTAACATACATCACTCTTAATCATCTGTTTCTGGCCTTCATTGTAGCAACAGGTTAAGACTACACCAAATTACTCTGTATGTTAGTTACCTCCAAAAGGCACATAATATTCTGCAGAGCAATCAGGAAAAAATGGAGTTATTAAAACCTACGCAAGGCTTGAGCCGAGACCTTAACCTGTAGGGGACTGAGTTACATAAGTGCCAAACACAGTATCTTCCTCTGACATCAGTAGGAACAGCTCTTGCTCACTATCTTTGAAAACTAGGTTGTGGCATTTTAAGTTTTCATGTAATCAGTGATTACTTAAGAAATCCTGGGACCGTTGCAGAGGTGGATGCTCCAGCTAAAGCAGGTCAGGGTCATTAGAACCAACTAGTACTCTCAGACACCTGTGACTAAGATATTATTGCTGCCTCTTACTGCAGTAAATGGGAAAGTATTGTGGGGAGTAGAAAACCACAACCAACCACACCCCCAAAAACTCAGTTTTGTGTCTTTTTCCTCTTATGTCTAAGTTTTTGTGCTGTCCATCTTCTCTGCGCCAAGGACACAAGGTCTACAGCTCTTCTTAAAGAAATTGAAAGGGAAATACAGAATTAGTCCTTAAAGAAAGAAAAGCTCATGTGCAAATAGTCCTGCAGGTTAGCTCCCTAATGCCTAATTTATTTGAACAGCTGTGTGTCAAAGCTAGCAGAATTAAGCGTCAACTTTTGTTAGCTATGAGCCATTTTAAGTAAAAGTCTGAAAATGTCATAACATTTCATATTTAATCTATATAAGTGCAGATTCATTGGGATGTGGGGGGGAAATTTCTTTTTTGTAATGCTTTTAATCTCTCTCCATTTACAGTGAACAACAGCATTCACAGTGGCTTTTACTTTTTGGACAATTAATTCCTAGTGGGTATAGTTTAACTGGTGATAACATCAATGGGAATGGTATTGCTGCCAAGGGTTCAGGAGCTTACAGTCTCCTTTCATGTCTGAGCACATATGAGCAGTCTCAGGTTACAGTTTAACTGTATCTATGGCCTGTAGAGCTGCACTTTCTTAGACATAAACAGATCCCACCACAGGTCAGGCCACTGCTGATTTTTCCCAACACCATCATTGTCACAGGTATAACTGCACAGGACTCCCTGGAAGAAAGCGTAGAACATAGATACAGTTCCCCATGATTATACTGAACAGATTACTAATATTAGCATAGAGAACTTTTCAATTATGATTTGGTCTTGATATGCATCCCGCTCCTAGCACTCCATTTACATTTCAGATCAATGAAAAGGTACTGACCATAACCCATGTTCATAATCAAAGAAACAAATACAATTATTATGCCTTTTAAAGGAGGTATCTTAATGTAGTATTTATTCTCCTCTTCATGAAAGGCAACCACATTGCACCAAATCCCTGGCTAAGGAGCTATAGGAGAAATGCTGCTCTCCCAAGCCTCCTGGCATGGAGAGAGACCCATGGCAGTAGCACCTGCCACCTCCCACGAGGGTCACAACTAGTCCATTGGTGGGTACTGAAACAGAGAAAGGCAAAAGCTGCCACTTTTAACTGCTTTGAGGATTCTGACATACAAAAAATCCCAACTCACTTTCCTGTCTTGTAGCTGTTCTTTGAACAAGAAAATTTCTGCCATTTTCTCACTTCCACAGTTAAAAATAATTTTGCTCTGGCATTAAACCCAGATGAGTTTTTCCTGACTCTGCTCTGTTTTGTGTCTCAGAAGTCAAGCCCTGAAATACTGCACAGAACCAGGGAGAAAGATTTAGGCTGTACTTTGAAAGAAATGTAAATATAACGCTTCATTAGGTGGATTCAGGCATGATTACCTTTCTGTTTAAAATGAGGACTACGGTCATTTAAAACCTGAAATAACAAAAATGAGGAAAGAGCAATGAGGAAAAAGTAAAGAGGTAGAAGTACTTGTGTTTGGTGAGGGGAGTTTTCTTTCATTCTTTCTTTCTTTCTTCCTTTCTTTCTCTCTCCCTCTCTTTCTTGCTCTTTCCTTTTTTCTCTTTTCCTCTCTTTCTTGCTCTTTCCTTTTTTCTCTATTTCTGTATTCCTCTCTTTCTTTCTCTCTTTTTTCAGATGAAATTACCAAAGAATTGAAAGAATCCAAGGAAGGCTAGTCAGACTTTCTCAAACTCTGATGCAATGGGGCTTAGGATAATAGTATTTTCTAATTTCAGACAGTAAAAACTCAGGATCTGAAGACTGACTTCACCAATATGATCAAACCAGTTTTAAATCCTCCACATGATCACTATGATATCATTGATATATTTTGTATCAATAACAAAAGAACAGTAAAAAAAAAAAACAACAACAAAAGAACAACAAAAATACATTCTTTGCATAGTTTCTCTCTTGCCTTTTAGTACATGAAAGAATCCATTCTCGGACTTATTCTACAGCAGCTTTTCCCCTCCCAAGAAAGCTGAAAGTCATAAAAAACAGAAGCTAAGTTTTTAGGACATGGAGCAAACATCAGAGAGAGTGTCTATAGGGACAAGTATCTATATGGAAAGAAGCCAGTGTGGGCAACTGTGAGAGATAAGGTCCAGCATGCTGGTAGGCAGCTACACTTAAGAAGAAGGCGGTGTGGATGAAATAAAGCAAAGACACACTTGATTCTGAAATGAACTTACAGTTAGGAATTCATCTTGCTATGAAGATCTTCTTAACAGCTTTCCTAATTTTGTTTTACATACCGTATTCATACTACTTTTATAACAATTGCAGGAAGTAATAAACTTGTTTTGTTGTTCTTCAGAGACAGTATTGTGTCCAGTTAGCTTGGTGGTACAGTTTTCTCTAATCAGCCAGGAAATATCCATAATAGTCAATTACGCTCTGCACCATTAGATATAGGCTGGAAATAATTAAACGTGTTTTCATTATTCAATTGGCCCGGAAAAGATAAATACATTTCAAGAACTAGACTTGAAGAATGTTTTCTGATGCAGGCAGCCAGTTACACCAAAACTTTCAAAAAAGGCTGAATATGGTGTCAGAAATACACTGCAACAGTCAAAAGATTAAGCCCTGTGCATCCATGAAATTTATATTCTTTCCTTAAAGGAAGCTATTAAATACCTCTGTGGGAACCAAAACAAAATAAAAAAACAAATTGGCAACACAGATAACATAAATGTAATAACAATGAAGAATACTTAGTATAAAACAGTATATAAGCACTGAAGCTAACTGAAATTAAAAATACACACAACTTCAAAAATCAAACCAGCAAAATTTTTTTCTTCAGATTTACAAAGTAATTAAAATTCAGCAAACAGTTTCACTGTAAAATAATGTGCACTGTCATATCTGAACAAGAGATTATTTTCATTAAACAACTTCATTTTGTATAGCCCTGCTCTAAATATCCTCAGATTCAGCTGCAGCTTTGTTTTTACAAAAGGCTAGATCCTACAAAGGACTTAGGTGACTAACAAAAATAAGGCACAGAAACTTCTGTGTTGAGTGGACAGGCTCCCCACAGAGTGCATTCAGAGAGCCAGATCCCTCACTGCAGGATGCCAAAAGGCAGCTGAGAGGGAGGGGGTAGGGACAACGGAGATTGGAACCACTGTGTCTCCCAGCTCAGCAGTCACTTCATGAGAATTGGCCAACAGGGACACTCTATGGTCAGAAGAATATTAGAAACATCACCCATTCCTCCTCAGGTGTGGGTCCCAGGGGAACATGAGCACTTGCCGTTCCCAGTCTCTAGCCCTGGGCATCCTCCTGCAGGGAGAACCTCTATTTCTTCCATCACTTACAGTGAAGTGGGCAGACTTCATATTTTACTTTAAAAATAACTCACAGGCCCAGATCACGACTGTAGGCATATACCCTTCTCATTTTGGACAGCCAAGTCAATCCTGCATTGCCTGAGATGTACACCTACGCACCTCAATTCGTCTCCTTCTCTCTAACCAAGTTGCACCAAGCATTGAGCACTTTGCAAGTGGGCTCTTCACTGGTCTTCTACATTAAATATGCATAAGACAATGAGGAGTTTTTAGGAAATTTGTTTAAACCGGAGGCAGCTGTTAGAGCTGTGCAGGACCTAGAAGTTCTGTTTTGTGAAGTATTTCCAGTGTATGGCAAGCCACTCAGACTCCAAACCATCCGGGAAGGTAAGTTTTAGCAGGGGCGATGCAAGGAAGTGAAAATAACCGTGGCTTGTTAGATTTTAAAGTGTTGTAATTTATAGAGTGGGATAAAACACAACAGAAACAAAAAGTAAAATGCAAATGGTAAAACCAAAATCAATATTTCATTGTTATTAAAATGGTAACATGAGATTTTTTTAACACTGTAATGAACACTGTCCCTGCCCCTAGTGAAACTTTGCAAACAGTACCCAATATAAGAAATGCAGTTTTGACAGATTCATACTTTTCAACAGAGTATGAATCCCTCAAGATTTCTTTGTATGGGACTACTTCGTAACTCTTTCAAGGGATTCATTCTGAATAAACAGAAAATTTACATTTAGGCCTGCTTATTGTCAGAGCATTTAGAAAGGTTATTAGATGAAACCGACAACTAGAAGAAAAACTCTTTCTTCATTAGGTATTACAAATTAGGTTTTAGAATTTAATATCTCTGCTGGTTTGTGAAATGTAGTGATATGTTTACTGTGAACATCAGCAGGAAATTGCTCGCTTCCACTTGCCTTTACAAATGAAGCAAATCGAATACAAATTTGGTTGCTAGTGAGTTTGTAAAAGTGAAATAACCCACTCTTCTCTGAACCTAAGACAAATGAAATTTAACTGCCTTAAAATATTTTTCTATTTGCAATTCACTTGTATGATCTGACTTTTTTTCATGATTTGACAGTTACATTAAAATAAAAAGAAATTTAAACCTGAAAGAAATATGCCTCCATGGCTGTAATTTGAACTTCATCCAGTAACAAAATCAAATGTCAACAAAGAAATGTGTTCAACCTAAAATAATCATGATTAGAAGAGGCGTTTTCCTCTGTCATGCTGTTCATTTGAACTTCTAAACACGGATATCTGAAATCATTGATTTATACAAATGAAGCATATTTTTACTTAATTGAAACAATTCATGAACCACCAAATTCTTTTGTAAAATTATGCAAGGAGCCAGAAGAAAAGGTTTATATATATTTTTTCTTTTTTACTGCAATGAAAGTGAAGCTGTGTAAAGGCTTCCTGAAAAAAACTAAGCAAGTTTTGTTTAGTAAATGAAAGAAAAATAGTCATGTCTTAAAGATGACTAATTTTGCTCTAAATATTTTATCTACTGTTGCAGTTGAAATACACATCACCATTGACATTGATACATACATCCATAATCTAACTGAAAAGCCCACTGAAATCACTAACATGATTATCATTGGCCTCAAAGAGTCAATGTAGTCTTATGGCTTCCCTGTTGATGTGCAACTGTGCTTGTTTTCACATGCAAAGCACACTTTATCCATTTACAGTTACAAGAATATGCAACAGAATGTACATAAACAGATTTATTTTTAAAATAAATGTGTGGCAGCTACATACAAACCCATCTATGTATAGTGGCTACTACTTCTCTGTCTATTCGTATATAACAAAGACATTCTAGGACTAATTAAAAAAATAGAGAGGATAGTATTATTTTTTTAGAATTTTCTATCTTAATAACGGTGTTGTGATTTACCATACTGGAATCATAAATGGTGGTTTCCTCTTAAAAATACAACTTAAACTTACATAGCAAAGAAGCACTTCACAAAACTTCAGCCTGCCTGACTTAGTCTAGTAAGTCAAGCATACCAGACTGACAAATTTACTATGTTTACGAAAAGTCCACATTTCCCTTAATAGAAGCAAAATGAGGATGAACTGAACATCACATCAATACACTCTAGTCCATGAGCTTTATGTCAAGTTGAAAAATTCAAGAACTCAGACTGTGACCCTGGGCTACAGGTCAGGATTACACATCTGGGAGTCGACAGAGTCCATAAAACAAAGGAACTTGTTTTCAAAAAGCCCTACATAAACAACAAACTATAACTTTAAAAGAGTATTTCCCAGCCCTTATTTTGTTCTTAAATGCAAATAATGATCACATGAACTGCCATATCTTTCAGTCTAATGTAGGGTTCAGGCTGACAGTCCTTTTGTTATTTTATGGGGAACTGAAGAGAGTGCTATTGATTTCAAGAAGCTTGGAGGATAAGGGGCTGCTGAACTGAGGCCTCTGAAACAGCAAAAAAAGTGGGGCTGGGGCTGTAACAAATAATACAGTAGCAGCAGTTCAATGAAGCATTTCTTTCTGTATGTTAGTAAAAATTTAATTTAGAACCTGGGAACCTGATCCTGATTTCAAGAAAAATCAATGTTTAAACACCCACTGAACTGTACAAAAGAGATAAATTTCTAATTTATTGACAACTGTTGCTTATGTCATCTGTTTGCAGTTCAGGTGTCTGGTTTCTTGAAGGAATTTTAGAAAGATCCAAAGTCTTTCCTTATCTCAAACACTAAGCAAACTCAGACAGACTCAGATACAATCTGTACCACAGGAAGAACAGTCTAATGAACCAAGGCTATGCATCACTTCCATGACACTGCATTTTTCTAACACATGAAATTACACTAAGTAACACATGCTGCTCTTTTGCTCTCCCAGCTGTTCAGAGCAAGCAGATCCAGTTCTAGGTCATGACTACCTTTCTATACCAGTAAAAGAAGGATAACTATTCCTAAACAAATAGTCATGGCTCCAACCTCTTCTTAGTCACCTTTCAGTTTGCTTGTCCTTCAAGATCTCTTTATTCCATTAGCATCGTCACAGATGTCATTACTTAAGGCTGGGAGAAATTCAAATTTTGTAGGGAGAGGAAGTACTTGTCATTGAAATGAGTGATAACTGGAAAAACAGTCCAGCTTTCTGAGACAGAAAAGAAAGTCTTTTTTAGGTCAAAGTAACAGTTTCTCTGTAAAAGCTGGTCTTTACACAACTACAGTGAGTTTAGCTTCAGTAGTTTAATAAAAATTCTTCCTATGCAACATCATAATTCCTTGAATTAAGAGTGGTAATAGCAGTATAAAGCTGATAAATAGTAGTGAAGACCTTCCAGACATAATGATGTGAAACCAAATTTGCACTCTTAGAACGCAATAATCCCAAGGTAAAACATCACAAAAACAATAAGAAGGCGTTCTTTAATCTTTTCAAGGGAGTAGGTCCAAAAATAATAATAAAATGTCATTTAAAACACAGTCCAATATAAAATAAGCCTTATTTTCATATTTTCTGATTCTGCCCGTGTTACTGCTTTACTAGCTATATCTTTAATGAAATTATATGTTTAAGTATCCTAACAAGCAATATGATCTTACCTGTAATGACTAAAAGTAGATATGAATAGGTGTGGGAGGAAAATAAGATTTTCTGCCTTATAAATAGGTAGTTTTACATTTCTACAGTTTCTTTTTACCTTAAAGCACAGCATTCCGGTAAACATTATTCTGACAATCAAAATATTTACTTCTGCTAAATTTTGGATATTTGTTCAGAATTTTTGTTCTCCAGAAAAAGAGAAAAGAGCAACTTACTTTTGTAGAACAAAAGATACATGTAGTCCTGTTTCTTGTCTTCAGTGTTGACCAAGGAGAATAAAGTAGTCACAGAACAGTACAGAAACATGGCAAATGTTATTAAAGAGGTACTATCTTAGTATAACCTGACAGCTTCCTCTGATCTCAAGTTCAAGGTCTTCCTGAGTAGCATATTGTGTTTTATCTTTGCTAGACTTTGATAGATTCTACTTCTCTGAATCTGCTTAATGAGTTTTTTAAATTAATGTAAATTTTTGGCATCAGTGACAAACTAGCAACAAATTGCACAGATTAATAGGTTTTTTGTGTGGAATAAAAACCCAAAATATTTCATTGGGTTTGAACATACTATATGAAAACTTAATTTGATTTCCATTACTTCCTGCATTCAGACAAGCTGTGAATCGTCATTGTATATAAACATGCAAATAATGCTACTTTAGACCTCTGTAATCTCCCCCTTATTTGTACCTTTTCTGTATTGTATAATCCTAACCTATTTGTCTGTCCTTAATATGGAAGCCATTTGTTCACTTAATCAGCCTTCTCTCTTTTTGATGTACCTTGTCTTGCTTTACTGTATTGCATTTTAGGATAAGAAGCTCAGAAATTAATTCAATATTGCATCTATAGGCCCTCCACCAACATATATAGTAACACAATGATGCTTTCCATTTTATACTCACTATGTTTCCTAATACTTCTTAAGCCTTGATTAACTTTTTTTAAGGTTTTTTTTTAATATCAGAACTTGACAGGATTAAATATGTCAACACCTGTAAACGGCCTCCTTTGCTTTCTAGAAAGGAATAAAGGAGGAATAAAGTTTGACATGAAACATTTCAAATTTGAATTTAAATCTGTACTATCTTAAACTAAAAAAAAAACTGGAATCTTGTGGAATCTTAGTATAGACAGAGTGATCTAAATGAATATGAACAATAAATGATGTAAGCAATATATTTAGTTCTTTGTTGAAAATGGCTGAAAAACAACTGCATAAAAAGCCTGCACAGAATCCCTCTAACACAGTGGCATTTTCAGACTAGCTTTTCCTACCAACATTGTACTTGGGCATATTTTTAATCATCTGTGCTGTCTTCACTTTTCCACCCAAACACAGAAAAGCTTTAAATTCGCAGAAGATGGTACTGTAAACTATAAACAAAACAAACAAAAAAAACCCCAAAAAACCAACCAACCCTCTCCTGTCACACACTGAATGCCTTTTGTGCTCTTCAGTCTCTTGTTTTGGAGACTGCAGCTGGGTGAATTATTAGCTCATGCCAGCATTCCCATGTCTTTGCCGAGAAGGAACTCTCTATCTTACTATCTTGCTCCCTGGAGTGCTTGTTTGGCTCCTGATCTGCCCTTCCCCACTGTGGAATTTACACCACAAACACGTGCACGGGGGAGCAGTATGCAGGCTGCCAAAGCTGCCGCACATCACCCTCCCTTCATGGCCATTCATCTCTCCACACCCAAAAGTAAGTAGGAAGCATTGGCGTTCTTGTCTAATCACAAATGTGATTCCTCTTTTTGAAATAACTGATGCTTTTAATGGGAATTTTTCCTTCAAAGACTTGTTCTGAACACTCTGACTTTGTGAAACCTATTTGCATGAATGATACGTGAATATAACTGTAAATGACCTTTCCAATTTTATTTGAACCAAACATTTAGATTAAATGAATAAAAATAATTTTTGATTAAAAAGAAAAAGGAGAATGGTTAGGTAACGCTTAGGAGTTTTATCAGGTCTTCAATGATCTGCAGAAAGTTAAATATTTGTTTTGCAAAGCAAATTCCACAACACATTCACCACTGCTCAGCTAGATGAAATATGATTTAGCAGGAGAGACACAAGATAGAATTCAAGGCTCCAGCACTCCATTGCAAATACAGACACTGACTCTCTTCCGACCTGAAAAACATCACTTGAGTCTTTCACCTACCATATTTAAATAGGCTACAATTATAATATTTTTACCTGTATCAAAATGAGCTTATGACAACTATGTTTCACCTGGTTATTATGAAGGTGTGCAATGGAAGTGGAGCTGTACCATATTTTTCTCTTGTCTTCAGGTTCTTAAGTCACATTTAGTGTGAAATCATAGGGATAACAAACACAGAAAATCCTCACTGTTCTTTAGCCTGTTCATCTGTCAACGATTATTATGATTATTACCTTTGCAGCAAGGAGCACAATTTAATGCAAAGCAAAACAGGGTAAAATGTATGTTTGTTTTAACATATTAGAATAAACTGAAGTCACTGGTGGTTTCCTGCTGCTGAGCTGCCAACCTTGACAGGGATAGCTGCTTCCCCATGCTTGCTACTGCATTACAACAAGTATCCACATACACACACCTTTTTTCCACTGAATGGGCCTTGATATACTTGCCTTAATATTATATCCTTGGAGAGGGTCTCTGTAGCTGCTGGCTATCTAAAGGTATGGGAAAGGAGCAAGCATACACACCACGTGCGCACCTGGACACAGACACACAGCTGCTGAAGAGAGGACATGCTCAAGCCCTGGGGAGACTGAAGTAGATACTTCCTTTGTGCAGCCTGGGTTACCCTGTAAAGTTATTTTCCTATGAGATCCCCTTTTTGAGATGGGAATTTCTAAATTAGGCCAATGAAAGCCTTAATGGCACAATCTGGCTTTTATTTTGTATTTACACTGAAACCTCAGCACAGTATTCCAGCAGCATGAAAGACTATAAAATTCAAATAAATTATATTTAAAGCCACAGTAATGCCTTTTTATAGTGTGAAAGTGATAGAAATAAGAAGCAGGCACATTTGCAAAGTACTTTGAGGGGAGCCTTGTTTTATAAATTGGAAAGCATTATAATCTTTCAACTTGCTATCTAGTGAAAGTTTCTTCAGTCTTTCCTCCTTTTGTTGTAAGGAAAAGTTTGGCTGCAATCACTTTATACTTTTGGCTGACAAGAGCATAAGACATTGCCATCCATAACGCTATCCCTACTAACCTGATAAGAATGCTGGAGAGTCACTCCTGCCAGATCCTTCACCACCCCAAAGGCTGTCAAACCTGTTGTCACTCACAAATTTCGAAGTGTGGAACTCCAGCAGAGAGTGTGTGGGGAAGCTGAAAAGGTACGAGAAATGGGAACAAATCAAAAAAAAAGAAGGGAAAAAAAGAATGCAAGGATTACTTTCTTAATGGTACCACAAAATAAACTAGAGAACAATGATCTACAGGGTGCTAAAATTCACTGGTACAGGAACTGGAGATGTTGTTGTAATGAACAGTTATATTTCAAACATATCTTTAGCTTCCTCAGACCAGTTCTAAATTTTTTTATTTTTTTTTTCCAGATAAAGAATTGTAGATTTGGCCGTTCTTGTCTGTATGATTCATTCTTGCAGAGTCAAACTGAAGTCTTTAATGTTTGGGTTTGATAACCTACCGTAGACATGTAATTTATCAGAAGGTTATTAAGTTAAAGGCTAGCTGATTACTAAAGATTTTTCTATTTTATTTTCCAAAAATGACACAGTAACCAAACACACATACCTACTGTACCATATGTAATTAATCTAGACAACACTTTTATCTCAAAAAACAGAACAAATAAGTGATAAATAGGTCAGACACCATGAGTTCTTCTTTCCCATCAAAAGTTAAATCACAGTGTTGCATACAGAATAAAGAGCTGCTCATGCAAATCTCTGGCATGACAGACCTGAATCTCTTCGCACCAAAACCATGAAAAATTAGAAGGTAGCCTGGTGAAGCCAGGAAGTCAGTATCAAAGAACACAGAAGAAAGCCACTCCCAGAGTCCTAGTTAAGTAAAAAGCAAGGTGATGATATTTAACAATCTTGCCCTGGAAGGATATCTTACATGTGTAATTTAATTTTCTTAGAAGAAAAGACTGTTGATACTTTGTTAAGGAAGATTGTAAATCTAGATGTTGGAAACAGGAAGCAAAGGTAACTGAAAAACAACATAATGCAGTGGTTCACCCTTTCTGCTTAGCTGAACTTATTTTACATTGCTTCACAATGATGTGCAGCACCTCGAAGACTATATGCTCACAAATTGTTAGAAAGAGTTTGCAAAAAAAAAATCATAAAGAAGAAGCTGAGGTACCTTAATTTACTGAGTCACTAAGGTTCTAAGACTGTGCTTGCAGCCTAAAATTGGCTAAAAACTGGTGGTGAATTCTTATTAAACACCAAGAGTACTTCTTGGTTCTGTTTCATTGGCTCAGTGCATAAAAGTATTAAACTTGCTCTGCCAGTGGCACACCTATTTAACCTTTTGCATGAGTTCTGCTCCTCCAGCCAATTTAATGGGTTGTGATAAACAACAAAACTCACAGATTAAAAACAAGCAAAATTAAAATGAGTGAGATGAGTGAATACACATTTCCTAAAAGCTATGTTGAGATTATGTATACTGAGATAACTTCCCTTCAGAAGATATGAAAATTCTGATCTTGCCCTTGCTGTCATCAAAGTCAGTAATCCACTAGAATAGAATTATGCCATAAAATGCCCAGAACCTTATACTGCTGCCACATCAGTTTTGTGCTACAATGTATTTCAGGCAGGTTAATCCTTATTTCTGACAGTATTTAGCTAAGAATTATGGCCATTGGTGGTAAAACCTAACGGGTTTTGTTTGTTTGCCCATTAGTGAGTTCTCCCAAGGGAGAAAACTTTACGCAAATTAAAGAGAAAACTGTCTCAAGACAACTGCACACAACCAGCTGTCCAGTGGAGCAACTGTCCTGAGTATAAAATGATCTGAATTATAGGTGGGTCAAAATTTCTTGGCTCAGAGGAGAGAGAATATTTGCAGCATGAGATCACATGATCCTCTTTCTCAGCAACAGGAATCTTCCTAGGAAATCCATGTCCCCGTAGAGATTGAACAGCACTGAAAACTCAGATAACTTTCAGAACTCGTATTTTTAAATAACTGTAAAAACTCTCTCTACAGTATTTTTTGAGCCATCATTCATCACATTTCTGCAATCATGAATCATGAAATTACAGTGTTATAAATTACTAAATAGCTGAGCTAATGTTGAATGCATGCTAGCAGAGTTCATCAGGCTGATCCCCAGAAAACCCTTTCTGACAGAATAACCAGAGCTATCTAATAGACAGGGAAAATGAAAGAAGGAGGTGAAATGATTTATATAAATGTTTTGTATATAAATCTCTCTCTGCTGACATCCCTTATAAGCTGATATTTGCTGTCTATCTCTTTCTCTATGTCATTGTGTCAAAAAGAACAACATGAGGGTCTAATAGAAATATCTTCAAAGGTACTTAGGTATTTTTTTTCTCTTCTGCCTTTCAGGATACAGGCAGAGATATTTAGATAAGCAGAGTGATTGATTCATAAGCTTTGTTTAAAAGTAGTACTCAGATACCATGTGTTTATTCATAGGCACAAACCAGAAAGTTTTCAGTTGAGAAGAAGACAGTGCAGAGATGACTCTCTGGATATTGCTTACAGCTCAGTAGTTCAGCACCACTAAGATAAGCATTATCTCTATGGGATCATAAAATCAGAGCAAAGTTGAAGATACAGCTTTTGCTACAGTGAAATTCCGAGCTGTTTTCATTCTCTCAGTATTTACTCATTGTTACAAGAACTCGACATGAGAGCAGAGCCATTGTCTGTGAAGAAATCACTGACTAGAGTCACTATTTCAATCTATCTGTAGTTCACATGTGTTACAACTAAACCCCTTTTTAATTGTCCCTAAACCATCATAATTACTACGTGTAGTAACAGTAAGCATTGATCAAAGATATATCAGTAATATAAAATTTTGGATACATAGCCACAGATTACTCGATCAGATTATAAATATAACATACTCAGAAGGCAGAAACAACAACATCAGAATCATATCAGGCACACTAGGCACACTCCAGAACATTTCAGGAGTATTATGAATGTGTCAAGTCTTCAATATTCACTTAAGAGTTCCTTGAAGAATAATTCTAGTAAATATATTTATAAATGTATTTCTAACTTCTTCCTGGAAGTCATGTGTTAATTCTGCATTTTTCTCAGATGCAAACTTTGGCCAAATGACTTGTGTAGTTTGGTCTTCAAAACATAACTGGAAAAATCTTAGCTGCAACAGTATAACATCTCTCTACATTTTCCTCCTTCTCTCTTTGAGCTACTTCTCATTAGCTCCATCCCAAACTGAGACAGCTTTTAGTGCAGCTGTTCTCCTACAGCATATGCCTTGTGCTAGCTGTCTTCTGCTTTTGTCCGTGGTAGGAGAGTTTTCTGCTTATCCTGTCATCCCTTTGAAGTAGTTCATAATATACCAAGAGCCGATAATCACCATTCCAACCCAAGTCAAGCCAAACTCTGAACTAATGATTATCCAAAGTAGATAAACAATTAAAGATGTTACCACTGTCATTCACGTACCCCTTTTAAGTCTATCTGGACAGTCAAGGAAGGAAAGAGAGTAAGCCGTTTGCCACCTTTTAACCAGGATGTCCAGGATACCTGCTGAAAACAGCGAAAGCATACTGAATGAATGGTTTCCATGCAATGCTGTCAGGGCACGGCCTGCCCACTGGGGTACCATGCTATGTCAACAAACAGGCTGTACTGTGTGATTTCTGAAGCTCTGAATCATGGCTTGAGATGTGAATTACTTGGCTAGCCCGCTAATTGTCTTTAAAAGGAATCTCAAAGATAAAGAGGTGAGTTTTAATGATGAAATAACAACACACTTTCTTTGTTCTTAAGATTGGTGTCACCCACTCTTTTGATTGAATTTCTCAGTTATTCCTGAGGATGGAAATAACTGGATTTTTAAGGAAGTTACTCTTGAGACTATATACTCAGAGGCCATTAGTCCAACACCCACTCAAAGCAGGGCAAATATCTAAGTTAGATTCAGCTGAGTTGCTCAGGATCCTATCCAGCTTCATCCAGCAGAGTCCAGCTGAGAAGCAGCTATTCCTCACGCATGAAAGGTCCAACCACCACCAATCTCTGCTTGTTGTGAAACCAGTACTCCCACAGGGAGCAGGTGACTGCCTTAACTAGAGGGGGGATTTTCCTGTGGTTCTATACACGCCTGGATCTGTTTTCAAAAGTGCTTTGGTGGAGCTTGTTTGTTTATTTTCATTCTTTTCCATAAAACAAGGCATATGAAGCAATCAAAAATGGCTTTTCTACATGCCCCAGTGAAAAACACTCTATGGAGTTTTTAATGCTCTTTGCTAATGTATATAGAAAATATGTCTTTCCAAAGAACCATGTTTCTTCTTTCAAGCAGATATTACAGGCAAAAGGAAAAAGGAGCTGGAAAACACCCTGGGACTGTGTCTAGGATCTATGCTCCTCTAAATAGCACATGGTCTTCCTTTGTTGCTTGAAATATTAGATACAAAAAGGAAGTTTCAATAAGATTTTAGCCCAAGCGCAAAACATAACCATCAAAATCTTACAAAAGGAAAAAGATGGCTAGCAGGAAAACGGGGTTATGACAGACTCATTGACTATTTAACTTCCTTTGAAACACAGACTTTTTCTGCTTTCTATTAATGATCTCAATGAGTATTTCTACTCCAAGAAATGTTCATGAGCTCTCTTTGAATTTTCTTTTTGTCATAATAACAGCTACCTTTACAGCTGAAGCTGAAATACAGGTGGTGAGGTGTTACACTAATACTACTGTCATGGATGGCTTTTTCTCATTCTTGACTATTAAATGTGAATTTGTTTGAAGAACACAAGAGCAAAAATCTGACCCAACATAGATTTGTCAGTGACCAGGGAATGTGCTGTTTTCAATGCAGGTAGCATAATAAAATCAGGAATAATTGATAAAATTTAAGGACATTAATTATTCATGAATCAATCAAAGAGGTTGTAGCCTGAGTTGTTCACTGATTCATATGCCATTTGTATCTGATTTTGCTCCGCATTACATATCTTTATCCACTATTTTTAATTCTTCTTGGTTGAGAAAACTGCTCACTCAAATGTCATATGCTCCAAAGACAATTATAGATACGAATTTCTTTGGATTTTTGGCAGTGTATGGTGTTAAAATTCACAGTGATGCATGTTAGGGAAAGATCCTGTTCTCATTTCACACTTCTGACAATCTGGAGCACCTCCTTCTACTTCAGTGAAGATACAATCATTCAGTCATAGAAGAATGTGGGTATATGACTTCAGTGTGGCTTTCTGAACTATTGAAGGCATTTTTTATTTTTCACCTCCAAAATATGCATCACATGAACAAGAACTTTGTACATCAGTCTGCCTTTCAAAACAGAAGAGCACAGACAAAATATTGGGATTATGTGAATGTATAAAACTCAGGGATCAGATTTTATAAAATATTTCAACTCCTAAATGTGCAGAACTACCTTAGAAAAGTGAGGCACCTTTGAAAATACAACTAGCAACGTATCTGGTTTTTTTAAGACAACAAATACAGCTTCTGAAAACTGTTACCAAGTACATCAGGATAAGCAACTACACAATAAACAGCTATAAATAGCTATGCATTTCCTTTATAAAAAAGAATCTTGACTTGAACAAGCAGATTAATTTGCTTAATATTGTACATTTTACACATATGTAGGAACTGCTTAGATAGAAGGGTAATGTTTGAAGAAAATGCCTCATTTACTCATGCAAAGGCTATTAAAGCTTCTACAAAGCAGAAAATTAATTAATACACTCAAAACATTGTTTCTACATTACATGGCATTGGTAACTGCTTAAGGGCAGTTAAACAAGTTTATATTTCTTCCCATGCCTGATACTAATGAATGTTGATAAATTTGGTGAAAAAAAAATGTTGAAGATATTTACTAAAAGTCTGGGGAGATAAAGGTGTTAATGAAGATCTTTTAATTTTGTGTGATGCATTGTAGTATTCTCAAATTTAACTGCCCAAAATCTGTCAAACGGAAATGGAAAAGAAAAGAAGCCTTACAATTCAGATATAATTTCAGCCAAAAATTTCCCAAGAAAATTGATGCAATTAAACAGGAGAAAGAAAACAAATAATTATTGGATCTAGGTAATAAATTCTTCATGAAGTATTTTTGGGGGCTTCATCTCACAAGAACTCAAAGTCTGAATCCACTTCCTGAATAGAAGTTTGGTCTGTACCACGGTGGACTTGTACCTCCAGTAACTGCATTAAGAAAAACCCATAATCCTGATTTATTTTCTGTCTTTCGTCACGTTAATTGTGAATCCTTGAGACACAATGTAGTGTCACCAAGTATCCTAAAAAAAACCAAAGATGCTGAAAGACAAGGAAATATAAAAGCTTCTCCTTGAAAACTTAGCAGAACCATGGCAAAAGAAGTATCTTTTTGGATCAGTGCTGTTATCCTAGCTTTAGAGCTAACACCAAGATAGTACAGTAACTGGAGACACATAAATAACATTGATATATCCTTTAGTTAATCCCAAAATATCTGCACATGAGGCCACAGCCACAGTCAGACTTCCAAAATATCATAGGGAAGCTGGTAAATCGACACTTCCATGCATGTGACTATACAGTGGTGAGCTCCCAGGTCAGCCAAGGCTACCCCCCTATAGGTGGTCCTGGTCTCACCCTGTTCCAAGGGGTCCTATTGATTGTAGCTGGTGAAAAACCTCCTCTGGGGATAGTGTGGTAATTCCTCAGCTGCATTTACATGGACAAACTATTTCCAATGCCTTGTTGGTTCACAGAAAATTGTTTCACTGACATTTCCTATAACTTTTTGTTTCAATGAGTCAGTTTCCATCAAAATAAGATTTGCTCACATGAACATCAGCAGTTTCTCCAAGTAACCTCATATTCATTATCCGTCTTTGGGGATGTTCTATATGAGTTTTTCTTCTAACATTAGTTTTTTTGCACTTCCATCTTTCTTTTTAAACAAAAAGCAACATCATAAATCTCTATTGTAGGTTAAGTTACAAGATCTCTCAAACTCTACTTTTTATTTCTCATCTCAGATTTAATACTGTATTTCATCTGAATTTTATTTTGTCAATTAAACAATTGTTTTAGAATATGAAGAGTACTATTTTGGGACAAAAACAAGTAGGATTAAATATTTGCTTACTTGTAAGACACAGTTTAACAATGAACTGAGGATTGATTGTAACTGTGACCACCAATTAGGCAAAATTCTTTGACAGCTTCATGTCTGTGCTATTGAAAGAAGGACTTAATAGGTGAATTGGGTAACACTAACATACATAATTTTAGAATAAAGCTTACTATCTGGGAAAAGTGTTTTCTTAAATTCAAGCGTGATCCTAAGATTTCATTTGGAAAAGAATTTTAAAAAGAGAAAAGGATGATTATTTCTATTTTATTTAATGACAGGAATTAATCAGCACTTTAAAATTTAAGCTCTAGTCAAGACAAAGCTACTTGCAGAGAAAGTGACTTGAGTTAATATTGGAACATAGGATCACTCTAATATGTGACAAAAAGCTACTTGCCTTATCTTGACTACAGTTTCAGAAAGCTCTCATTGGATTCAGTTCTACAGAGCTTTTGACTGCACTGGAAGATTGTCTGAGTATAAATCAAGATTTAAATGCAGAGTGAAATGCCATTTTAGTCCCAGAGTAAATTTTCTTACAGTGGTTTGGCTATCTGTTTGCAGTGAAGCTATGGAAAAAACTAAAAACAAATAAACAAACAAACATAAACCCCCCTATACTGCACAGGAAAATTATAGCTAATATGAAGGCTTTTTTTTTCCTATGCATAAGTTTAACTGTACTTGTGCATCACAACAATATACTTAGCAAAAAATTAATGTATAGACCATACTTATATGAATATATTTACCTTTTCATATACCAAAATAGACAACTAAAATACTACAGTGAGTTGGTAAAAGCTTTCTATAAAACTGTAGCATTAAAAAAATGAGAAAAAGAAAAAATAAAAAAGACAAAAAAAAAGGGCCATGTTAGTTCTTTGAGCAAAAGCACTACAGTTGCAGAAATAGTTTTTGGCCAGAACAAATGTGTCTGGTTTTGCCAGCATAGCAGAGCTGGATAGATTTTTCTGATTTATTTTTCATGCTTTATCTGACATATGCTGCAAAACTTCCTGGAAGAGCCTAGGCCAAAGTCTTCCCAGAGTGTTAGCTAGGATAGTTTAGATCTCTTTACTCCTCTGCTTTCTCTTTTCTCCCCATGTATGTTCCTTGTATTTCCAATTAATTTAAAACTTGAGTCTTGCTCATATATAACCATGACCTTATGGTGAGTATTTTGGTTAGGATTTTTTTCTTGTTTTAACGATTAAATTGGTGTATTATCTATCACTAGATTTTTTTAAGGCAGTAGAAATTTAGATAAATGGATTTACAGTCTTTTATTCTGCAGGAATTGCCTCTCTACTGGTAGTGCTTCAACAGACATGTTTCAAGTGGCACAATTCAGGGAGATGACAAGGCTTTACATAGCTCACTTGGCAAAGGAGCAATTTACCACAGGATAAGAGTATGAAATTCCAGCAACGTGGTAGCTGCCAGGTGCATGTTCTTATCCCACAGAAAACATGATGGAGCTTACCTCTTACCTGCCAACTTGTCAAACAAGGCACTAGAGCACAATGCACAGTATGCATTGGATATAAAAATCTTCCCAATAGAAGAGAAAGCAAGCACCTCAGATGAGAAAATCTTCAGTCATTACAAGTAACTACAAAACTGCTGGGCTTGCAGCTATCTACAAAGAGGAATGTGAACCAGAACCTTTTCTTATTTATAAACTTTATGCTCGCTCCTCAGCACACAATTTCTATCACATTTCTTGTATTGACTTTGATCCAGAAGTTCTTACTGACTGCATAGGAGCTTAAGGAGGCAAACACAAATATGTTTACTCAGGAGTACAGAAGGTGCAGCAAGAAAACCAGCTGAATATTAAAAAGTGGTCATAAAAGGTCTATTCCCTCATATAAGTAATATCTTCTCACACTTTCAGCTCCTCCACGTCCATCATATCAATCTACACTCCATTTCACTGCCTTATACTCTAGTAAGTGAGTGTAAGTAGGTCTTAAGGTGTCTGACTGAACATAAAGGACTCTAAATTACACACTTTATGCATCACCTCTGAACTTAGCTCATAGTTTTTAAACAAAAGCAGAGTAATAACTCAATAGTTTGGAAGAGGGAGGACATTAAATATATGTCCATTTTGGTTTCTCAGGGTTATCTCTGTATTCCATCAAAATTATAAAATGCTCCTGCGTTTTTCCTTGAAAGATTATTGAAATCAAATTGAGATATGCACAAAATTCTTTAAGAAATTATTTAAGCAGATAAAAAGAATTAGAAAAACATGAAGACACTAAATAAATCAATAGTTGGGTTGTTTGTCTAGGTTTTTTTTTCCTATCTTGGTTTGGATCTAGCCCTGAAAAAAGAAGTTTCAGTGAAAAGCATGCTGTTTTTTGTTTTGAACTATGTGATGAAATTGCTATTGTTAAACTTCATTCTGTTTCCCTGTCAATTTTACAATGGAATACGCATTTAAGTAAATTGCTGATGAGGTTTGTGGCAAAGCTACCAGCCTATGAGAAGCATGTCAGATTCAGTAAAATACTATTTAGAAACACTGGAATCTATTTATTACCAGATGACTTACTCCTGAGGTCAATTATTACTACAAATATTTAAGTTAATGGTGATGTAAATTTGATGAGTCTACTGTTCCTCACTTTGAAAAGGTGAATAACAGACCTTCCTTCCATTATTCCAGTTAAAACTAATTGGTCTTTTAGAAGTCTAGTCATTCCCCAGAATATTACCTTCACTAACTGAAAAATGTACTGAGAAGGAGCTTTCTCAAAGCAGAACAGAAGAGCAATGTGATTTACTTTACTAATGGAAAAAACCTGTGGGGGTTATATTTTGCTAAGGAGGGTTCAGGGGGCGGGTGTTGTTTCGGGGTTTTTTTTTTACTTTGCTTGAGGGAGGGTTTCTTTAAGGTATGATCTGGAGCTAGAAGGGAAATAGTATTTAAGCTGAGAAACCTGTTATTATTAGTGCTCCACAGTTTTAAAACCAGATTCTGGTATTTATAAGAATGGGAATTGCACTGCTTCCTGATAAAAAATTAATTAGATGCCAAGTGCAAAATGTCGGATTCAATGCATTCAAAAGGACACTTATGAAACCAAAAGTTGTGCATCCGAATAGCCTGTGTTTGCTTCCAGAAACAGTTATTTATTTCAAGGCTTCAAAATAATGACAATCTGTAGAATATAGCACTTAGGTTTCAGAATTCCTATTTCCTCACAAAGATCTTTTATTTCAATTTTAATGAGATTCATTCTTAGAAATGATAATTATACAAGTTCACCCTGCCAGCACCACACTATATAGCTATGAAAATCAAAAGACTTGCTTTTATGCATTTGCTGAGCCAGAGATTTTCTTGAAATCCCTTTGTTGAAAGCCTGCCTAATATTATGAACCACACGACCTTCCAGTCTTCATTCAGACAACATTTTCAGTTAAATAAAGACATTTTCTGTTATTACAACACAGCCCATCAATTCACCCTTAGTTTAAATCACTTCAGCTGGTCAGAGTTAAGAACAGTCAGAAGAGACGTTGGGAGTCTTGGAAAGACACAATGAATTACTTGAATTCTTGAAACACAAATGTTGCATATGTATCTATTCTCATTAGCATCTATAAAAACAACCTAAAGGAGATGATGAAGTTGTTTTTCTTCAAGTTTGCAGTTGACACCAAGAAGAGGGAAAACAGTTCATACACTTGAGGGTAAAGGGACCCAGAGCTACCATATCAAATTCAGCAAAGACAAATGTAAAGTCCTACAGATGGGAAGAGCCTTTTGCAGTGTTACAGGCTGGAAATGGACCGGTTGTGGGTAATTATGATAAGAGGGTCCTGGGGATCACGGTGGGCAGCAAGCTGAACATGAGCTAGCAGGGTGCACCTGCAGCAGCAAGGGCCAACTGCATCCTGAACTGTAGGAACAGGAGAACGCATTCAGCAAATCGAGAGAAGCATTTATTTCCATTTACACACTACTCATTAGTCCACTACAAGACTACTTTGCCCAGTTTTGACCCACTCCATGCAGTATTGATAAAGAGGAGTGAGTTCTTCAGGAAGAACCAACATTAATGTGGCTGGACAAGAGGAAATGGCCTCAAGCTCCATCAGGGGAGGTTTAGGCTGGACATTAGGAAAAAAAATTTCACAGAAAGGGTCATTGGGCACTGGAACAGGCTGCCCAGGGAGGTAGTTGAGTCACCTTCCCTGGAGGTGTTTAAGGCACAGGTGGACGAGGTGCTAAGGGGCACTCGATGATCCGGTGGGTCTCTTCCAACCTGGTGGTTCTATGATTCTATGATTCTATGAGTGATTGAGGAACCAGGACTTGTTTAGCCTGAAGAATAAAGGGGCCTTGGAGTGACTTAACACCTACACAGAGGGTGTTGAGAAGACAGAGCCAGTCTCTTCACGGTGATATGTGGTGGGAGGATGAGAGACAAGAAGCATAAGCTGAAAGAAGAGTAGTTCACATCATACCTGAAAAAAAAATTATCCTTATGAGAGCAATCAAGATGAAACAGATTGCCCAGAGAGGTTCTACAGTCTCCATCCTTGGATGTTTTCAAGGTCTGATAGAATAAAGCAACTTAATCTGGCAGTAAGTTGACCCTGCTTTCAGCAATGTGTAGAGTAAAGCAGTACTGCAGTAAAAAAAAAAAAAACTAGAGTAAAGCAGTACTGCAATAACAGTGGAAAGGATGGCCCAGGAAGAGATAGCCTGGGTGTCGTCTCACTAAAGATTTCGTTCTGAATACCTGTATACCTCTCTAGCAATTCTTCAAGGTACTACTAGAGGTATTAGACATCATTCTGAATAAACTCTACTTTTCCTCTTCTGTTTTGTGCTAATTTCCCACCAAGGAAATAAGCTAGTCCAGTCAGATAATATTTTGGAATGACTATATCAAAGGCATTTGTGCCAGCCAAGCTGTACACATTGGTCAGTCACTTCTTAACATCTCTGTCCATCAGAAGCATATTTAACAAATCTTTGTGATCTCTAGTCTCAAATCTCTGTCTCACTGAATTTCCATTGAATACAACTCTTGCTCTTTTGAGAAAGTTTTGGGGTTTTTTACATGTGAGCTTTCTTAAAATTTTATTTATCCTTAGTAAAGAAAGCAAGTTAAATAACATTAAAGCCTTGGTTATGAATTTTCTGCCTATTTGTTTTCCATCAGAATTAAAGGGGACATTATTTAGGGGTTAGATAATAATTGCTGAAAATTCCTATCAATCAGCATGAGTCTTCCAGGTAAATATACACAAGAAACTCATTTAAATGTCCTTAGCAGTAATTAGCATATTTTCCCCATGACGCTATGAAAATATTGCTAAAATGCTTTAAGAAATGAACTTTATTCACCCAGTAGACCAGAAAAATTTCTCTGGAATAATTATTCTACATGGTGTAAGTAAATATCTAGTCAGATAATGATATTCCTGTTTCTACCCACATTACATATTTACAGGTTTTTAAAAATCTGCTTATCCTTCTGCTGCAAGTTAAGCATACCTATGAAAGACAACGCTAAACCTGAGTATTGCTAAAAACCTCCAGGAATGTGCATGTACTTCCACCAGGTACACAACCACTGGATCTGCTGAGATCACAGCAGCAACTTGTTCATAATTCAACTTCTTGCTTACTGTTTCCAAAAACACTGGCATGCTGCACTCATCTACATGTTTTTATTAAATCTAAAAACTAATAGTTTCTATCAATGTAAACCCTTTCCTGAGATGTGAAGGATGTAGAACATCTGCCATCTACTTTGTAAGAGGAACAGCTGAAACTGAGGATTAAATCAGTGAAAACAACTGCCTACTTCACAGAAATCCACAATGGAAGGTGAAGGAAACAGCACAGGTTTGGCCATCCCTGAGAAAATATCAAACCTATGCTACATCATTTGTAAGGCTTTCCCAGTTTTTAAGAGATGATATCATGAATTGCTGCGAAAATACCTACTGCTTTTAAGTTAGACAGAAAACACAGGGGAAAATCTAGTGAGCAATCAAACTTGATCAAATTTTTAATGACTCAAGAGTTGAAATCATGCAAAGAAACTTGAAGTTTTGAGGTTTCAACAAATCAAGCCATTTGCTGCTAGCCTTAATGACTTCTGAGCTGCATGGGGTCTTTTGAATGACTGGTGACTAAGGTTTACCTTCAGTTAATCGTTGTCTTCTGAGAAGACAGAAGACGGGGATTTTCCGTTGTGACAGTAGCAAAAGGCTCTTTCTCTAGCCGGCATTCAGTGATTCATCCCTGAGCAAGACATCCGGAGTAGATGGTCTGTGACTCACATTGGCTCTAAAGGGCATTGCTCTTTCACCATTGCCTAGATGGATCTGGGATAAGTAAAGGACTGACACATAATTCCACCATTTCCACTAACCTGAATGGGAGACAGTCCTGTGGTGAGGGGATCCCTTTGCAGAGCACTACCACCAGGTGAGCAAGCGGACACATGCCAGGAAGTGATCTTTCCTCTTCTTAGCACTTCCAAAACCATCTCCCAGATATGCCAGCAGTGCAAGATGGGAAAGGAGAGTGTCCGATCTGTTCTTAGAGGGCTGAAGACCTGCTTGATCAAAACAAACAGGCAGACAAGTTGTATAAATGCTGAGTGTGGCTTAAAGATTGTTCCAGTATAGGTAGATCCTTGGCTATAAAAATATATTTATTTGTGTATGCATGCATTTGTACGCATGTATGCACACATACATTTGTATGCATGAAGATCCCTGCCTATGCTAAAAAGAACCACTAAAAAATTATTTGCACAAAATATTGCATTGCAAAAGGTAATAAAGCACACAATTTTAATTTACAGTTAACACTGAAGAGTGATTGGTTTGTCCTGTTGTTTCATAGTTTGAGAAGTACATAGAAACAAAGAAACAAATGTCAGGCTGCTGAATAACAATACACCAAATCTAAATGAATATGAAATAGGTTTTAAATATCCATTGCTCCCAAACTTTTCTCCATCCCTATCTCACACTTTTCAGTTTTAATATCTTTGACTTTCCTTTCAGCCTTCCTTTCACACATCCACTGAATGTTGCATGAATAGTGTAAATTATAGACTGTTCCCTGTATCTTTTTCTTTAGGGGATTAATTTTGTTAATAGCTTTCAAATCAAGTCTGGTACCACCAGTCATCTTGTCACTCTTTCACTCGGGAGGCAGGAGCTGATCAGGAGAGAGAGGTAACAAACATGCAGCAAGTACAATATCAATCATATTAACTATTTGGTTGAAGACATCAGAGTTTGCCCTATTTTAGAAGGCCCTCATAATCTTATCTTAAAACATGACTAAAATATGGTCACTGCATTCCCAAAATGTAAGATGGGTCACATCCTTCCTTTTTCCACAATGCTTTTGTGCTCTGGTGGATGACCAGAAAGTATTTATTTTCAGTCACAGCATAGACTTATTGTTACTAGAAGACAGGGAATGACTTGAGGATATGTGGCCTGAAACACTGCTGGACCCATTCAAAAAAGTCAAAAGTTCTTTCCCCTCAATTTGATTAACAAAGAAGACTATAAGTGGCAACTTCACAGAGTGGCGGACCCTCTTCTTGATCAGGAATTGCACCACAAGTTCTCTAATACAGTCACAGCCTACCTCTGGCTTAGTATCTCTTTAGCTTACAACTGTTTCAGGCTGGTTCCTCTCGTAAGACTCAGTGGCAGTAGTTTGGCACAAATAAAAGAGCCAAAAACATTAAAATTGAGCAGTTACTGTTAGGTGGAAGTCTGTAACAATAACCAGCTGAGTGGAGATCAACTCTAAATGATGCCTGCAGTCATATAACCTGGAACAGAATTTTTGCTTTCACCTGCTATTGCTAAGCAGAATTGAGAATGAAGACTCTGGTGGTCCCTAGTATGCCACGTGCTGTGTTTAGGTATAACAAAATACTGGTGGCAACAGAGGAGGAGGATATAGAAGGAAAAAGGAAAAGTAAGAATGTAATTTCTAGAAGATATGTGTGTCTATGGCCATTTCATCTGCCACTTTCACATCGTCTTGGCATGAGGGCAAGTTGGGACAAAGTTGAAAGTTGTTACCATTGCTACCTGTCGTGCAAGGGTGAAAATACAGGAGCAGAGATTAACTGGGGGATTTTCCCTGACCCTTTTTCACTTTGTTTAGTAAGTTATAACAGCACAGTCTCTCATGCTTATTATATTGCACTTAGTGATTCAGGGCTTGATATTCCAGGATAAGATAACAGGAAGTTAATAAGTGCAAGGTCAGGGTAAGAAGGAGACAAAATGAGTACAAGAAGAGAAAAGTAGGCAGCATAAGAAGAGTTACACCTTTTGAAGCAATAAATAAGTCAAAGCTAAGAACGAATAGTAATAAATAAATAATCCACAGTATATCTCAGCGTAGATAAAAAATAACAACCTCAATTACACAAGTGGCAGCACTGCAAGAGTCAATCCATTGGCAGAAAGTAGGTGAAAGCTAGCAAAGGTGATTACATGGCAGCAAAGTCAGTCAAAATGTGCTATAGCATTTAACAAGGAAAATTAAATGGCAGGAACAAACAAGCTGTGGAATGGCTAGATGAAAAAAACCAACAGAATTTGTGAACATGGGAACATGGGAAGCCAGAGGTATGGTCCTGTCTGTGGTACTGAGAGCCAGGAGAATGGAGGTCCTTCTGGCTGCTAAAGTTGGAAAATGAGTTTTTTAACTGGCTATGCAATACCACAAATGTGTTCTATTCCCATCGTTTGACTAGCTGTTTCTAGTGGAAGTTCAGAAATTTCTCCAGAGCCATGTTATGCTCTATGCTGATGAAGATCAGGAAATATAATAGAAACATAATTCCTCAATCTTTCTAAAATGGATAGCTTCCAGGAGTCTTGGATAAGTACCTATTTCTTGACTGTTTCTTGAGAATGAATAGCAGTACTGATAACAGGTGATGTATTTTGCTGTTTCAGAAGAAAAATGAGACAGTGGCAGTTGGGATGTGTGGGTGGGTGATGCTGTAGTTGACAAAGAACTGGTAACCAACAAAAGAGATGAAAAGAGGAAAAAAATATTTCTTTACTTAAGAGAATTAAGGAGTTTAATCAATTCTGCTTGTGAAGAGAAGGTTCATGTGTCATTTGATCACTGTTTGTAAGTAGTAGCATGAAGAAAATTATGTACTATCAGCAGTAGGAACCAATGGCTGAAGACAATTAACCAGCATGATAGACTGTCAAGAGTTTAGTTATCTTACTAACCTATATGTTCCTTCTCTGTTAAAATTTATTAGCTTAATACATTTTTAAATCAAATTGGGCGTACTCTAGCAATACCACATAGACCTCTCAGATGATTACATTGCTACTTTAAAATATAACACCTGTTAAAGATTGGTTTTTTTTACAAAATTTTTTACAAAATTACAAATTTACAAAATTAATTGAAATTAAAAAAATTATATAAGAAGTTGAGAAGGCTGATAAAGTATTGCTCACATTTGTGACAGGTTCTTTTCATTTTAATACTACTTAAGAATTTGCAAATACTATCAGAAATTTCTGTCTTAGTGAAAGTAGAAAAATTAATTACAGACAGATATGAAATTAAACAGTCTCAGCAGATTTCCAGTGGCCTAGTACTATTTCTAGTCTAAAGTATTACTAAGCACTAATTAGTGCTTGGTTCACCTGAACTCAAGTAAATAAAGTTCCCAGGCCTCTGAAACCAGCCTGTATGATGTAATGATACCACAGTGAGATCTGTCTGAATCTCTGCTAAAAGCAAACAAATAAAATCCCCATGCACATTCATGGATTCCTTTAATATAAACCACCATAGTTTCATTGACTTCATTTAAGTTATAACAATGCACATCAGTTAAGAATCTGAAACATAAAGTATATACTATTTTATACTTCTGCCAGAAACTTCTGTCTGATAACCTTCAACTACTCATGGAAAAAATTTCCTTGTGAAGGAAATGATGCTCATTTGTCCCATTTTAAAGACAAGGAATACAGTATCTTTACAGCCTATAATGGTTTTGACCTTTATTTCTTTCAAAGTATACCTTTGAAATTTGTGTTCTTCATCTAATTTGCAAATCAGTTTTTAGGACCAATTTTTGCCCAGTATTGCATATGTGTGAAAAGACAGCTTTGCTGATAACAGGTACTATTTTTTTTTAAATAATATTTAACAAATTATGAAACAGGTACCAGGCAAAAGACAAGCATAAGCAGCTACAGGGAAAGGAAAAACTAAGGAATCATTTTAATTAAATAAAAATAAAACACAATGCATAATAAAATCAGGAAGGAATGAAAGCCATTAGTAACAGCTCTTACCCACTCCCAGTCACCAATTATCACCTGTCAATTTTACATCACAAAAGAAACCACTTACAACAAGGAATTTGGAGTGCTTTTGAGTTTTAGGCTATGTCAAGGATGGTGTCCCTGCCATAAAAGACAGACTAGGAAAAAGTGTATAAACAGCTGTGGGATATAACAGGTCTTCAATCCTGAGATTTATTCTGCCTTGCTTTGGCACATTTATCTTGTAGACAAACAGTAGTGTTAAGAGTATAAACAGTTGCTAAACGTGGAAAAGAAAGCATTACCAATATTTCTGGGTTGAAAATGCTAGACGATTATAAATACAGCTGGTAATTAAAAAATGTTAAAAGCAGAGAGCAGAAAGCAGCTAGCAATCAGTAATGGATGGTCGAGGAGCAGTAAATAATGAGAAAGAATGCAGACAAGTGCAGAAAGACATATAGAGCATTCAAAATGCTTACAGATGACAGACAGTTCAATGCAGAAGAATGAAATGCAATTATGACTTTGATGAGCCTTCATGGCACAAGACTAGTCTTTGTTCAAGATAAAATATGAGGAATATAGATGAAAACGGATGAAAAAAACCTGGGAGACAAGTTATTGTGCATCATTTATGGTTGATAAGAAACAGAAAGAAGAAAGACAAATCAATGCTTTTAATGAATTTTAATAGTCCAATCATATATGTCTGTGGATTTGTATGCACATACTTAATAAAATGAGTATTCAGAAACATAGTGAGAAACAAAAGCAATCTTCTTCATGTAAGGTTAAACATAAAGTGTCTATCTGAGCACTCAGCTAGAAAAAGATCATCAGTTTCCCTGACTTCTGCTTCTTCATCCATAAATTTTTTTAATCAAGATATGTAACTTGAACAATTGGCCAGGTGGTTTATGATTTTTTTTGCGTATTTCTCTGAAATGTCAAACAATGTTATGGCCAGAAGTAGCAGTTTGTTGGCATAGCTATACCAATTTTTGATTCATGGCATCAAAAGTTGCGGAGTCAGTGTGATATGACCCAGATGACTTTGCTTTACAAAAGCAGATGACATTTTTTATCCATTTATCTTTCAGAAGTATAGAAACCCAGATTTGTAATAGTAACCAAATATATACAAAGAAATTTCATGGCATCTTTTTTAGTACAAATACAGAAGAGCTATTCCCAAAGGATCTACTCACGTGTCTCCAAAGACAGATTTCCTAGGAGGTGATAAATTTCTTTATATTAAACCCTGTCAATCCAGAATAAGCCCAGCTGAGCCAAATCAGTTCCATGAAAGGTATGTGACAGTAGAGCAGGCCTTGAGGATACAGGCAATGAAGAGCGCACAGGTACTGCAATATGCTCCTTAATCATATGACATAAACATGATTCAACATCTCTAGCCAGTTTAGAATATGAAAAGAAAAAAAAAAAGGCTAACCTAACAAACTACAACATATAAATACAATCTTAGCAGTAACAAGAAGTGAGATAAAACCAGAACTGTTAGCTCCAATCTTTTCTCAGTCACACAACTGAAAATCATGATATTTAAAACCTGCATAACTAGAGGAAATCATGATGGCAATCAACAACATGATGTGGAAATCTAAAACAACATTGATGAGGAATTTCTTTTTTTCCAGTCTTTATCTTAGTGACTACTTTGTATTTGCTGGTTGGTGGGTTCATTGGTTTTTTGACTTTTTTTGCAGTCTGGGGATTTGCATTCTTGAAAGTTAGAGACTTTTTTTTTCCCTTTAAATTAGAGCTGTGACTATTGACTCATTTACAGTGGGGGATCAGGAAGGTCTGGTTGTTGTTGTTACCTCCCCCGGTTGTCCGCCTCGCTCTTTCCTCATTTTCCCTCACTAGGAAGAGCTGTCTTAAACTGGCAGCAACTCCTGCTAGTTACCAGTTTACAGCCTAACACCAAAAAAAAACCAAAGCTGAAAACTGTCCCTGGTCATTGCTAGTACATCTTTTGCTGTCAACTGCAGAGGTTCAGGAATATATCTCAGTATTAACTGCTGTGTAAGAAGTACCTACAGGAGCACAGAAAAGAGCTTTGTGCTATAATTGCTTAAACCACCTTAGTTTAGGTGACTACAAATATCTGAGTGTCTCAAACAATTGCCTTACCCTAGAAGTTAGCTCTGTCAAATTATCATAAATTATAAGGAAAATCGTAATACAATTGTTCAAAATTGTAATAATATGTCTACAGTGTGAGACAGTCCAATCTATGTACAGCAATGAGAAAGACTAAGAAAATACTATCTTCAGTAACCTTAAAAGCTTTCTCATGTGTGGATAAAATAGATCTTTCAAACATTTAATGGAATATACTGTCCAGTATGGATTGGTAAAATAATCCCATTTGAGAAAAGAGCTGCCACTGGTTTGTGAGCTTATGAAACAGCCCTTCAGACAGTTGATGTTATGTATTAATGAAGCAGTGTTTTTAAGTAAGTCAGGTATGCAGTTGTTAGTGGTTATCATAAATGTCAGAGTCCTGGGGGCATCCCCAGGCCCTGACCAGGTCCATCCTTCCCTGGGAGCCCATACCTGTTATCTGCTTTTGTGCAGGAGCTCCATGTCAGCTTGGGGCTGGCATCCAGACCTTGTTTGAGGTGTGCAGATCTCCAGTTTTGATGACTAGGTACACATTGGGCATATATCATAGCCTTCATCCTGGTCCTGTGTCTGGTTTTGAGTGGATCCTGAGACTGACTCTCCATCCTGATGTGTCCAGGACTGTTAACAGACCCTGCCCTCAGCATCCTGCTCTGCCCATCCTACCTCCCTAATGCAAGACTGGCTGAGAGCACTGTCCTGCCTAGGGTCAACCTCGGCTTCCAGCTCCTCCTCCCTTGTGGAGCAGCCTTGCTCTTGTTGCTCCCTGACAGTTAGTCCGACAATAAGCCAGTTAAGATGAGAATGCCAAGACAGGCCATAACAATGTTCAATAGTTAACAAAACGTCAGAGACCAGAGAAATTCAAGAACAATGACAATGGGAGTATATAATTAGCGTACTTTGTTCAACAGTGGTTGAGACAAATTGTGTTGAGTGAAAGCACAAAACAAACTACATAGGTGTTCCTATAGTGAAAACCTAGCTTGTCCCTGAGCTTGCAGAAATCTGTCCTTCTGCTGAACCGTGGCAACCATGCATGTGCTTCAAAAATAAAACACGAGTCAAATCCTTAAAACTCTCCCTGGCTCATTTTGTTTAAACTCACTAGAAGTCAGCAATAAACTACTACAAGCTCAAGTGGCTACATATCCTCCTCTTCAGGGAGGATATCAATGCCTTCTCTAACCCCACCAAAAGAATAGCTTAACTTCCTAGCGTTCTTTTTGCCCGAGGCACAGAAAGAAAGATCATTTTATGATGCAAGTAAAAAGTTCAGTTTATCTCCTGAAGGCATATTCCTGACTCTTCTTCAGAATTACTTTGCCTAGGACACTCTAAATGTGGTGTATTTAACTGAATAAGCCCATGGTTGATTTCAAGTAAAATTTATCACCACCAAGTAAGCTGAATTAACTGAAGAGAAAACACATCATGAATTGAGGAAGACTCCATCTGAGCCTAAAGCAAAAAGCAACAGACCACAATTACTTAATTATTGATTCTGCAAGATAATTTAAAAAAAAATACATATATATACACGATCAAGGAAAACCTTCCAATGTGCTGTTACCTTTGCATGCAACCTTTTTCTTTGCACAAAATGGTCAGCACTATCTCACAGGCTGAATGAATATCGCACATACAAAGTCGATACAGGTCACTCCCCAGGGACTGTTCAGGGTCTTGAGAACTGCAAAGACTGCAAAATGGACACCAAGAGGAGTGGAATTTCCTAACAACCACCTATAGTTGAAATGAGCTCACACTAAATTTGCAGGTCTGAAGATGTGTTTTCTCACCAGAAGGTTCCTTCCACATCCCATTAAGGAAATTAAGTCTTTCCCAGTTCTACTGTAGTATGGGAATGAAAGTAAGAAAAAATCTTCTGGTATTAGCAATAATTATTCTTCATAGCATCAGTGCAGTAAGTAGCCTTATACCTTTCAGCAGTGCATTTCTGCTTCAGATAGCACACATTCCTCATTTAAGCACATCCCTTCTCTTTCTCTGCCAGAAGGCCATGATTACCTGGATAGACGCTGAACTTTTCACTCGCTCAGTAGATCTCATCAGAGATCCTAGCTCCTTTTAACAATATTTCCCCTAAACCTAAAAGGCAATGTCTTCTTGTTCAGGAAGACATTATTGAAGAGGTATAAGCTCTCTTTTGCTAGATCTTAAGAAAAAGTTTAGGACTGAACAAAATGAAGCTGATGCCCTATGTTTCAAAACTGATGAAGAGTTGTTGACTGCTGTGACACTATTCCTATCCCCCTCACCCTTCACAAATCAGTGATGTGGGTGCTTTGCGCTTCTGAAGAGCAAGAGAAATGGTTTCGCAAGATATTTTCACTGCCTCAAAATCCTCTAAGACCTGAAAGCTTACTGCCAATTTACCAGGATTCAAAACAGATACCATCTGCCTAGTCATTCTGCCTGGGCTTTTTTAATTTTTTTTTTCTTTCTTTTCTTTCAAGTATTGGTCTGTACCATGGTGACATGCTTTTTTGCCCTTTAATAATAGCCCCAGGAAAGAGAACATTCTGGCTTAGCAGCATGCAAAGACTTGCTCATTTATTTCTCAGAATGGAGGTGCAATGCTGCATCTGCTTATTCTTGATCTCAGTGCTCAGGGTCGTGTCTTTATACCTTCCTCTTCAGGTAATTGAGACCATTTTTCATTTTCACCTACCCCTTTCAGACACTATGTTTCTAAAACAAATAAACAGGAACAATTAGAAAAGGCTTCACAAAATGGCATCACCTCTTTATCATAATCAAGGGATTAATCCAGAAAAAGCAAAAATCAATAAATTTCAATAGAAAATCTACATTCTCCTCTGTATCCTATTACACATAATTAGCTTATATTGAAATTGAAAGAGGCTTAACATCACTTATCAGATACAGCTCAAGGTTTTTTAAAACATCTTAGAACAAAGTCTGATAGTCTTGCATAAAGTGATGCATGGAAATCAAGCATCTATACAGCTATAAGAGTTATACTATGAGCCCTTTGGTCTTTATTATACAATGCAACATTTTTCATGGTATTTCTTTAAATAATACTTTTACCAGGCTAATTGTTTTAAAATATTTTTATCCGGTTCAACTTTTATGGATCTTTAGAATTCTAAAATCTGCCTATTCATATTTATTGAAAGCAAGCTGAATCCTCTTGGATAATTTAGAGGGATTCTTCCAGAATTGTAACCATCCCCTTGAAAATGCGAAAAGTTACAGGAATGAACTTGACAGAGACAAAAGTGAAAGAATTCTTTTAGCTGGTTGAACCTGTGATTAAGAAGGTACAAATGAATCTTTCTTTTTCAATCAGTAGAAAATTAGAATGAGTAAACTCTCGAGGTCCTTTGGGAGATAGGGCAGATGGCCTTGTGATCAGAAAGTGATACCTTTTCTAGACTAGATTGATAGTCTGCCTTCTAGCCTTCTCTACATAGAATAAAAGAAAAGTGATGAATACATAAAAGGCAATTTATTGAATGTGGTGTGACTTTCACTAAGGTGATGTTTCAGTTCTATATAGTGCAGCTAGAGCACATCTGATAGAAGTGCGTGGTATTTTATTCCAGAACATTAAAGGTCCAGTTTCAGAACCAGAGTTGGAAAAACTTCTTTTATTTTAAAAGCTGGCTTTGTAAATAAGAAGGACAATAATGATTTTAATTGGAATCTGTAAAGGAAATAATTGATATGGTCTATTTGTATGCCATTCACAAGGTTCTATTTATGCCTTCCGATTCAACCACTGTAAGTAGATAGGTCAATCATAAATGAACATTTTTTTTCCTATATGTGTTGATTTCAGCCAGTTGCTTTTCTCATCATTCTCTTTTTTCTCTTGCATTTTGCACATATGAAAAAACTGCAAAGAATCAATGTGAAATAATGTTTAATGAATGCCAGATTCTTATGTCCATTATGATTTAGGCGTTTCAATTACCTGAATTTCATCAGATATAATTAATTGTTGGAGAAAGTAGTCTATATTTGTACAACAGTTTTCAGCATGAACATTAAAACAAGCAACCAGCAACTTACATTAAGAATTTTGTCCTCCTTGCAGACTTTTTGCTTAAAATAAGATGGCACAATATGTGATGCAATTTGTCATAGTTTACTTGGGTCATGAAGTGTGGTCAGAAAAATATACTTTTTTATTGTTTTAAATATAATAAAATGCTCCGGATCAGCAATCCTGTCTTACCTTTTTATGTATCCATTTCCAACTTGTCCATCAGACTGCCTCTCTGTGGATCTATTTTAACAAAATTTGACATGAGTCTCTACAGTATTCAGAAGAAAAACAAAAATACTTTCATCAGATTTTGACCAGCTTATTTCCTGGTTTTATTGGAAATCAACTTGACAAAGAGGTTACAGACAGAAAACCTTGGAACATCCTCCTCAGTATTAAAGACAAAAAAAAACCTACAAGACTCCCAGATTTCTCTATCTTCTGGGACAAGATAGGGAAGGATGGCCAAAGGCAATCCATAGAAACAGTTTATCCTGGCGCTGTCAAAACCTAAATGCAGAGATTCCTTGAAGGAAAGAAGAGAGAGCCTCTGCTAATGGGCTATGCTAGGGCTATGTAGTGCAGCAACCCAAGTCATTAAGCATACTCTTACAAGGTGGTATTTCACACATACAAGTAAAAAAACCCAGTGTAACAGTGGGGCTGAAGGGAAAGAGAGAGGGAAGAAAGAGCTGATGAGAAACGCAACAAACAAGGGCAGTCTAATGGCATACCTAAGATTTATTATTAATTTTATTTGGAAAAGAAATCCAATTCCTAGTCTCCGAAATGGTAAAAATGTACTATTTCAGTCATATTACAAACTGTCAAGGTGCATTTCAGCACCAGTGTGGTATTTTCATTTGAAGTTTACTGCAGAAGTGAGAGTTTAGAGAAAAAACATGTTGGGTGTGGGCTTTTCCCACTCTATTGTACTTAAGTTCAAGTGCTTATTTGTTTCACTACAGTTAAAAAGAACCCATTTACAGTTTCATCTTGTCTAGAACTTGATATAACAATATCTTAATAACTCATTGGTCTGCTAATGTTTCCTTCCCTTTCCTCTTTCCTTCTTTTCCCTTCCTTTTTAAACAAGAAACTGATTTTGCCAGAATTTTATGTAAGACTCATTTTGTGATTTTTATCTTCTGACAGCTGTGTGAATTCAAGACCCGGTCCAAAATTTGACATTATTAACAAGAAAATGAGACTATTCAGCATGTTTTAGACCAGTCTCCTAGTTACAGAATTACTTTCAGCTCCTTTTACTCTCTCTCTTGCAAGCTTTAGAAATCACTCTAATAATATAGCTAAAAAAAAAAAATAAAAAAAGATATTTCATTTTTATAATCGTTCTTAATGCTACCCCATTTCACATTCTCTTTAAAATAAGTGAGGTTGTATTACGGCTCAGTGGACCATCACTCTAGGCTAGCCCTCCTGCACCATCACGGGTAATTTAAAGAGAACTCATCTCCACATCCTCCGTTCAGCTTTCCAACCACGCAGAGCGATTTACTAATAAATAAATACGCGCGTGCGTGTGGGGAAGGAAGTCGTTAAAGTCCAAGTAATCAGCCTATAACCAAGACAGAATAAAAAATGCGGGGAGGGGGCTCGTGTTTAGCCGGAGCGCGGCGGGAGGGAGAAGGCGGGGGCGGCTCCGCCCGCCTCCGGCCGCCCGAGCGCTGGGCTCTGCTGCCACCTGGGGACCCGCGGAGCGCCCGCTGCGCACCTGCGGCGGCTCCCTCCTGCCCCAACCCCAGCGCCGGGGCTTTTTAGGGCTGGGGCTAGAGGGATGTTCTTCAAAGCGGTTTATTTGCCTGTTATGGTTAAATTCGAAACTTGAAAATGTGGGTGGGAGGAGAATATATATTTTTTTTTCCCTGCCCGTATGCTTATTGTAGGATGCCTGTTTCTTGTCCAGCCTTACTTTATACGTATAATGAAGCGAGTACTCGGATTCTTCTCCCAAGTGACAGGCGATAGGACGAGAGGAAATGGCCTCGGGCTGCACCAGGGCAAGTTCAGACTGGACACTTTGGAAAATTTATTCACCTAAAGGGTTCTCAGGCACTGGCACGGGTTGACCAGGGAGGTGGTGGAGTCGCCATCCCGGGAGGTAATTAAAAGACGGGCAGATGAGGTGCTTACGGATATAATTTAGTAGTGGACAGGTATGGTTGGACTTAATGATCTCAAAGGTCTTTTCCAACCTATTGATTCTATGATTCCATGATTCCCCTTCACCTGCACCAGCCTGTCTCCCTTTCCTTCCTAGCGTGTGACCACTGGGGCTCTGGGAAGATCTCATGGCAGTCCATCCCATGTCCGGGCTCTCAGTGCCATTCACTTGAAGCTGGAGATTCCCTTCCTCTTTTTTTTTTTTTTTTTTTTTTTTTTTTTGTTGGGGGAGAGGGAGCTGGGCAGATAAGGGTGACTGAAACATCATAATTTACTGAAGTAATATATATAAATGAATGTTAGAAAACCAATAGAGTTTTCTGATTTCTTTGTTTCCTTCTGTATGCTCGTGTCACCCTGCTACAGCGTTGTCTTGACATCAGACTCCGAGCCGGTGGTACTGAGTTTGGAAAGCTTTCATGCGCTTCATTTCATCTTTGAATGGCACATGCTTATTCTCTGATGTTTTAAGGCTCTATTCTACTTCACAGGCAACATGTTCCAACACGCTGCTTGCTAGTGGTAAATATTTCCTTTGACTACAAAGTGCATGTGTGAAAAAGGCTTTTTTTTTTTTTTCTTCTTTAATAGAAATAAATTTCTTTCTCGCTTGCTCCTTTCTCTGCTGTTATTAATAACCTGTAAACGAGTTGGATCCGGAGGTCTAAGTGAAATAGCACGTTCGGATCTGTACTCCCAGCTACACCACGCTGAGGAAAGTGCAGAAGCTCTGTATACACACGTGTGAGAGATTCAGGCGATGCCTCTGACAGTTTGCACACCAGACTCGGTGACAAAGTAGGGTCCTCGGGAGATACACTTTGCCGAGAGGATTTTGCCAGCCTTTAGCCACCGAGGACACTCCCTCAGTTCTCCAACCGCTCCCCAGAGTTGGCGGTTCTTATTTGTTTCAGCTGGAAATAAGCAGGAATGGAAAACGACACGTAACAGAGAGTCCCCAGCCAAGCAGCCGCGTGCACCACGGCGCCTCTGGAACAAGCGCTGCCCCGCGGGCTGAGGCGAGAGAAAGGGCCGCAAAGGGTTAAGCCCCTGACTTGCTCGCTAGGCGAAGTTTGAGAAAGAATATGTCTGAGGCTGAGTACGCGGCAGCACCGCGCTGGAAATCTGTCACCCTCCCTTAGGAGCCCCGCGCCTCCGGCTGCCACCGGCGAATCGCGACCACGCGGCGATAAGATCGCGGCCCGCGCTGCCGGAGCCGCCGGGGGAACGAGACCAAAGGAGATGAGGCGGCGTTCAGCCGCCTTCGCAGCCTGTTCCCCAGGGTCAGCGGTGGGTGCCAGGGTCTCATGCCGTCTGGACAGCAGCTCTGAAATCAAGTTTCCTTCCTCCTTTCCTTGAAAGAAATCTCGGGTGATGGTGACCGTTGGCAGCTATGGAAAATAGAGACCTTGGCGCTGATCCTTAGAGCAATGCCATGCCGGGGCTCACGCCTTCTAACACCTTCTCCCCTCTCAACCTGCCGGACCCGGTGGGCTTTGGGTGACCTACGGAGGAGGATCCACCTCCACAGAACAGGTAACGGCTGGTTAAGTCACTTTCTGGATTGACGTGATCTTGTTCTGAGGAGCATCCTTCTCTGATTTGAAGTGTGTGCTGGTTGCGGGGCAGGGAGGAGGACAAGTATAATGCTCGCCTAACCTCTCTGAGCCTGTGAGCAGGGCAGCAGCATGCAGCCTTGCAGAAGTTTTGGTTTTGTTTGGTTTTTTTTTTTGCATTCCCATTCCCCTCCGTGATGAGGGGCACGGGGGGCAGAAATGCGATTGACAAAGGCCTGCCCTGCTTTATGTGCCGTCGACAGGTTGCTAATATTGGGGACATGGAGAAGGAAGGGACGGGTGGACAGAGGGTGAGAAACACTTAGAAGGGAGGGGGTGTTTTTCACGAGAAAATTCACGGGTTGTCCATCAGCTTCGGGAAGGAGAGATCAATCACGCGCACGTAAGTGTTCTGAAAAGTATGCAGAGCCTTAAAAAAAAAATAAATTAAAAAGGACCTCAGGGAGCTCCTGATCCTTTCATCCATCGGGACCGGCTGGGAGCTGCAGGCGTAGACTCGACTTAACAGCGACCCTGAGCCGAGGACACCAGCTCCGCGCCAGACCCGCTCCTTCCAGACAGGCTGATAGCCACGGAGGGGCCCCGGGCTCCTTCCCCTCCACTCCGGGGTCACAGAGCAGACCCCGCTCCCCGAGGCAGGGCACCGGAGCCGTCCTCAATTCCCTTCCCCTCGACGAGTTCCCCGAGAAATGCCGTGCTACCTGCGCTCTCCCTTCCTTGACCCCCCCCCCCTCCATCCTGCCTATCGCTCTGCGCATCCAGCGTAGTAGGTGCGCAACTTCTCCGAGCGGGCGAGCAACACGGCTTGGCGCTATCCTTACGGGGGGGCTCGTCCAGGTCCCCTCGGGGGGGCACGGGGGAAGGGGTGCGGGGGCAGCAGCCACGCCGAGCGCTCCGTGACGGGCTCCTCGCCGCGGGGTATTGAACCTTTGAAGGCGTCAATAGTTCAGCTCCCCCGCCCCCGCAACCGAGGGGCGAAGGAGGCGCTGAGACAATGGCGAGTGATTCAGCTGTTGAGGTACGGCTGAGCAGAACACGCAGGCTAATGAGCAGCCGGGGGTGAGGGGGAAGAAAACCCCGAGGTATTTTTCAGTCGTCTTTGCTGTTTCCTCGACACATGGCATTGATCAGCTCTCTTCTTCTCTCCTCCATCCCTCCCCAGCCCCTCTCTCTAAAGTAAGTCACGGCAAAAGGCGTTCTGTGCGTTTTCTTTACTAATGGAGGAGTTTTAGACAAGTTCTCTCCGCGTACCCCAACACCTACCTTGGCAGCTGCATCCTATCGCTCAAGCGCTTCTCGGTATTAAACAGCGATGCCTTTAAGCGACTTGTCCGAACAAGGCGATACCTTTTACTCGGGAGCGGGGCGGCGGGGGGTACCCCAAACCAGCGCCGGCACCCCGGGGGCACCCACACCCACGCACACACACGAACACTTCCACACACACGCTGAACGTGCTGCAGGAGACATCGGGGGTGGATTGTTGTTAACGCTTTAGGGCAAAAGGTGGTTTCTCCAGCGGTTTTAAAGTCTTTCCGACTGATGATGGAAATCAGACGGAATACTAAAAGAGGCCCGTCTCTTCCCTGAGGGTTGGACTTTCTTTTATTCTGTGTTATATTTATTCCGTGCTGCTATTGCCTACCTAAAAATTCGCGGGGGGGCGGGAGGGTAGGGGATGGATAAGAGAGGAAAGGGAAAGAATGGGGTGGGGGGAGGCGGGCTTGTCGGTGGCTGCACATGAAATATCGCCATGTTGGTGGAGAGCGCGGCTGTAATTACCGCTGGCGAGGGCATCTCCCAGTTAGGACCGCAGCGAGGAATGGTTTTTCAGCTCACTCCGCCCCCCACCCCCCCTTTCCCTTCCGACACAGCGTCCCCAGGACACCCCCGCGCCGGTCTCTCCCGCAGCCCCGAGCCGCCCGCTCCGCTCCCCGCGGGGAGAGCAGGGGGCAGGACGAGCCCGGAGGGAGCTCGCTCGCTAAGCTGCCCCCAGCAAGCAAGAGGTTAAAAGCAGGAGGGGGGAGCGGGGGAGAAGGAAAGAAAGAGAACGAGAAAACCCAGCCTGACTTTCCCTCTTAGAAAGCTTTAGGTTGCAGCCCTGCCTTCCAAGCATTCTTTAAACTGGAAATGTGGGAGGGACTCCAGAAAAGAGAGAGAGAGAGATGGGTATCAACTGAATTCATTACTGTAAACATCTCCCTGGGGTGTCAGGCGGGGAGGAAAAAAAGGCACGACTTACATTAGCAGGGAATAGTCAGATGTGAGACATCATTACTGCTAAGATCAGCCCGCAATCCCGGCTGGAGGCAGGCGCGGGGCTTGGAGACAGCCAGACACGCGCACTCAACACACACATTCAAATACACGTCCGATGCCTTCTCCGACTACCAAGGGTCCTGGGTCTCCGTGCTTGCTCCTCATGTGACCCTTTCATCACTTCCAGAAGACAGAGAAAGAACAAGAAAAAAAAAAAAAAAAAAAAAGAACTCCCAAGACCAGGCGTATCCGCGATCCTTTCTGATTTATTTTTTTACCGGAGAAGGAGGAGCGGCGGGGGAAGAGCGAGCGACTGGAGGAGAGAAGGCGCTGGGGATGCCAGAGCCGCGGGCTGCGCGCCGGAGCAGGAGGTGGCGGCGGAGCGGGGAGGACGATGCCGCTGCCACCGCCGCCTAAGGGCGGAGGAAGGCGCGGGGGTCGCGCGGGAGCGGCGGAGGGCGGCGGCCCGCACCGCGGAGCGGCGGAAAAGTTTTGGCGTGGGGGGTCCGAGGGGGATTATAATCGGTGCCGGCGAGGGATTCCCAGACACCGCCAGGTACAGTCGGGATTTCATTTGTCTCTTTTCCTTCCCGGTAATTCTGCCCCTGGGCGGTTTAAGGCTCCGGTGCCCTTTGCCTTCTCCGAGAAGGCAAAGTTGACGCGCCGGGACCGGGCTGCGTGTCAGAACCGTCGCCCCGCGCCGGGCAGCCAGGCGCACGCACTGAGGAATGGCCGGCGGCAAGAATTGGCAGCATCCCCGGCTTGTTTTACGCCAGCCCTCTAGGTTAGGGGCGCGACTCGGAGGCTGCGGCTCCAGCCGGGTCCCGGCCCCCTTCCCGTGGCCCCCGGCCGGCGGGGAGAGGCGAGAGCTCCCGCTGCGGGGCCGGAGCGCCCCGGTTAGCCCGGCCGGGAACGGGGAGCTGAAAGGGGAGCGGGGCGGAGGAGGCGCTCGGCTGAGCTCGGCGCCGGCGGGTGTCGAGAGGTGCGGAGAACGAGGGGGAGCGGCGAGGATCCGTCATCCCCACCGGCAGCCTCTGGAGCGGGGCTGGGGGCGACGTTGGGAGGATTAGATCGGGACTTGGGAATAGAAGGGAGCCCCTCGCAGAGCTGCCGAGCTAGACGGCGATCTCGCTCAAAATAATAACAAATGCTGCGGGCTGGGAGAGGGGTGGGGAGGTGAACAACAGCACCAACAGAAAAACAACGTCAAAAAGGAGTCAGACGGCTTGAAACAGTCTCGAGAGCACGAGATGAAAGCCCGTAAAGGATAAAGAAACGAGCAGCAAAGTCGGAGAGTAAGACTCTCTATCTTCTTTTCAGAGTGGGAATCGGTCAACAGGAGCTTTTAATTAATTTTAATGGAGGAAATCTGTTTTAAGGCTTACAATAAGCTAATAAATCCGAGGCACAAATCCGTGTAAATTCCCGTAGTTTATGTGAAAGGTACCGATTAGATTTCTTCAGATGCTGCTTTTTGTAATGCAGAGCGCAGCTAAATAGAAAGGAAGAGGATCCTTGCATGAGCAGGAAAAGACACTAAAGCCAGTCAGCCCTCTCTCTACCAGGCAGATGTGCGAACAGACATACACGGGTGCACAGAATGACAGGGTGTGTGTTGAAGAGAGGTCTATTTACTGCATCTAACTTTACAGTGCTTGCAGGGAGAATAAAGCAGTTTAGATCATGATTTGGGTTTTAAAAAACCCAACCAACTGGACAAAACACCCCCACAAACTTCCCTGGACTTAATTTCTTGCTTCATTCGCTGACACGGCCTTTCTCTAAGAGCAGCTTTATCTATTTGTAGCTTCAGAGGAAATTCATTAATTGTTTTCAGGTATATGTATTTTTGGAAGGAGAAAAATCCATCCTAGCATTTTTTAAAAACACTTAAAAGGTACTGTACCTATACATCTCTCCACCTTTCTTTTTTTCGTTTTAAGAGTCAATGCATGCAGTGTTATCACTCAGACATAATCATTGCATAATCAAAAAGATAAAACAGGTGTTATATAAAAGCCACCATTTCTAAGTGACAAAAGTGGTGCTAAAATATTAGTGTTGGTCTTGGCCTGACAGTGATGTGAGAGGAGAGATTTCAAACGTTTACCATTCGTATGAGGTTTGTTATTTAAGCTCTTTTCTCTATACAGATGTGGTAGTGAAGTGGTTAAGAGAGCACTGTAGGTGAGGCAAGTCGGAGCGCTGTGTAAATACAGTGTCTGTAACTGCCTGTGACTGGTCGGTTTTATCCAAAGTCCAAGGCTGTAGCAAGAAGAAGCAGTGCTGGAATGAACCAAGCATTCTTGAGAGAGTCACTCCTGACATACATATACACTCTGTATTTTGTGTAAGGTGAAGTTATCTGTGTTTGGCTTTCATGGTATGGATCTAATTTGAGCCACTGTTACAAGCAACGTTTGTATCCTGGCCTGCTGGATAGTTTGATTTAGGATGTAGACCCATCTCCTCTGCACAACCCTACACCCTCCCAGTTGGAATCTGCATTACATAGTCTATGGTTTCCTTTGGCAGTCAAGAATGTGCTTGCCTTTATATGCTTGAAATAGAAGTATCTAAAATGTAGGATATTATTAGGGCTGACTTCCCTACCCTTCCTGCAGAAAAGGAGAGACATAGTTATACACAGTCAAGGAAACAAAAAAGTTCAAACAAGCATCACTATCAGGTTTTTCCTGTACTGCACTTTAAAGGACTGAAAAGAAGGCACACTTAAGATAATATTGTTTCCAGGAAGGTGAGAGCTTTATTTCTTAATGATTTCTGCTACCTCTTTAATCTCAAAATGAGTTCATTTTTCACTAGATTACTTTCATATAACTTTCAGACTTTTGCTGAACAGATTCAAATCCAGTCTATTAGTGACCTCTATCTGTGAGAAGTGTATAGTCAGCGGTGGAGTTTTCCCTTTTTCTTCACCATAATGAATTGGAAGCACAGGCTATAAATTGTTTTGGTCTTTTATACTTGCAGATCACCTATCTTCTCAGGTTGTCAATGTCACATCCATTAGAGACAATGTGATTTACTAGTGTTTTAAACAGGAAAACAAGAAAACCAAATCCAGTTCCAAACATGTATCAAACACTAGAAGGGAATGCTAAATCTATTCTAGCTATTCCAGTAATAAAACAGTGAACATTTGCAAAACCTAATAATAAAAAGAAGTATCTGGTCTTATTGAACATCAGTGATAAAGGAATTGCATTTATGTTCATCTGATGGTTTAGTACTTAAAGCAGGCTGATTCTATGTGAAATTTTATTGTGCCTGAGTGCTTACATAATATCTGAAACTTGAGACAAGCACTCAGACCAGATACACTATAAGTAGACTTTATAGTAGCAGGGTGTTTAAAAATGTAAAAAAAAAATATCCAGCTGTGTCTATATTAGGAATATATGTCAGAGATCAAGGAAAAGGGGGTCTTTATAAACAGATGGTCTCTTTTAGGGGATTATTAAAGCCAGCTTCCCAATACTAATTTGTCTCTTGTTTATATCCACAGCTGTATTCCATGTTTTAGTTAGTGATTGTAAATGGCAGTTGAGGTCTTGATCAGCAATATCTTTGGGTAGGTGTATACCATTGTTTGACATTTCCCAGATTGTAGTTGATTACCTCAGTCCTTGCTAATATGATGGTTTTAGGTGTTTCCTTCCATTCCCCTTGGGCAGTCATTTTAGGAGTCTTTCTGCCAATGCTTTTTATTTATTTCCTCAAGAAACTAAAAGAGCTGGAACTTGCCCCAGAGGTATAAAAATATTTGCAGTTTAGCTGTAGTTTAAAAAAAAACAGAAAAGAATAACATATAGTTACTGCTGTAAAGAAGGCTAATTCAACACACGGTGAAGATACAAGCTTTAGTTCCCTTACAGCTATGTTTAATGTACACCTTTTCAGTAATTGACTCCTTTTAAAGAAAAAACAACCACAAAATATCATTAAAATATGCTTCGTGACAGGCATGTTTTATTCATTTATTTAAAACAAAGCCAAACCTTAATCCATAAGTAATGCTTAAGAAAGAAGTGTTCAAAATAAAAACTATTCTGTGTTTAACAAATTACATTCTAGTCACATCAAGCAACGTGTCCTAGGGATAATGCAATTTAGTCTGATATTTTCAGCCACTGGTGCAAGGTGTTGGAAACTTCTTATACCTTCCTTTTTTTTATTTATGATTTACTCAGCTGACAGGTCGGTTTTTACTTCTTTGATTACTTCTTTAGACATGGCCCTTTGAACAGAATCGAAATTAAATACTAGCAACATTTTAAAACAAATCCATCATGCTCTGTTCAGCATTCCTGAAAACTTAATGATGCATAAAGAGGTCTGTAAAAATCTCTTCTAAAAAGAAATCTTGTGCTATCTATCAGCTCTACCTGGAAGCAATCCCTTGTATATTTTACTTCAGGCTGTAACTGCTTTATTTATTAACTTGTTTTAAAACAAGCCCTTTCTAGCCTGGCTTAATATGAGATGTATTTTTAAAAGCATACAGCACAGAGAATTGTTGAACATTCAAAGGTACATTGTCATTGAAACTGAACCTTCAGTCCTTGTAGGCAAAACTGAATAGGCTTTTGACATATAGGCTCAGATCATTGCTAGAACTGGTCCTGCAGAGTGATGATTTTACTTAGGCTGCTGGTGAGAGGTGACTTGCTTTCAACAGACCTTGGTCAGTATTTTGTAGCATCTGCCCCTGCAAAGCAGAATATTAAAGGTCAGAAATAATGTTCTGGCTTGGCTTTCATGTCAGTAGACTGTTTTCATCACCAACTACCTATTCACAAGGTAATTTATTGTTGTAATTTTCTGCAGTAGTCCTGAGCTAAAGACTGCAGTCAAAAAAATTGGAAGTAAAAGAATAATTTTGAAAGGTAGTTCAGACAATATTCTAAGGGTTACTGTAATAGTCTGCAGTGTGGTTCTACAAATCTCAGCCTAGGTGGGGATGTATCCTGAGCCACAGAATATAGAAGAGGGCATTTAGTTCCTTTTCTCATCATTTATTGTGAAAATATCAAAGTGAAAATGTTGAGAACAAGGGGCAAATGTTCCTCTCTTTGGTCAGAGTTCTTAAGTTCTTCAGGTTGTTGTGGGTAATCTAATTATTGTAAAAAAGCAAAGTCAAACAAACATTAAATCATTTTCTTCCTGAGAACATGCTAGCTGTGACTGAATTAATATGAAACCATTCTACAATCTTTATTCAGACAAAATTGACAAAATCTGTTTAATGTCAGGGATATTGAGGGAGAATTAGAGGCAAAAGAGTTTGGAATTCCATCTCTCTGATTCATTAGCCGTTCACTCGCCTGCATTTCTGTGTTCAAGAAGGTCTGGCCAGGCTGATGCTAGACACTTCTCTTGTAGTAAATACTGTAACCTTTACAGAAGTACTACATGACCCATTAAGAACAGGAAAGGTCAGAGCTCTGAATGAAAAGCCTCATCAGCACCTTCTGAGAACTGAGTTCTGTATGCGGCAGTGTCACTCCCAGTGTCTGCTGGCAGCTTTTGTCATTCATTCATCAAAACCATCAGGGAAAACTAAATTAAAGAGTTTTTTCTCAATAGTACTTACCGTCCTGCACCACGTAGTTGCATGAATGGCTCATAACTTACTAGATGTTCCATAAGAGTTAGCCAGGAGACGTCACACGGAAAAGGGTTGCTCATGTGGGGAAAGGACACAGTGCTTCCCCAGCATGTCCTAGCACTGCTAGGAGCCTTCACAGATGCTTGTGCACAGTCCCCAGTTTTCATACGGTTTGTAGAGAATGACACCATGGTCAAGCTGCAGCCACAGGACCATCAACCACAGGATAGTATGTTCAGAGTTACAAATATTTACTTGTCTTGAGAGTTCCTGCATGCTTTTCCAGAGAAAAAGAAATACAATACTAGACCTCTTTTAAAATTGGTGTGACATTCACAATGTCGTTGTAAATTAATGCAACAACAACAACAAAATTTACATCGACATCTTACTAACAGAATTAGGGATTTAATACACAGTTCTGAAGAAGAAATATAGGATTCATATATGTATATATATACACATATATAGATACAGAATTTGGATATGTATTATGTATCTAGGTAAATGTGTAACCACAGAGGTCTCTCTCAGACCTTTCAAAGAATAAGTAATTAATATCCATTCAAACTTATTTTTTTTGTGAGCTGAAAATTGAATTAATCAAAAAGAAAATATTATATTTTTCCCTCAGTGTGTAGGAAGTTTCTGAACTGGGTGAAAAAACAAGGTACTCCAAAGAGGTATTGCTCTCAAGGTCAATGGAAAGAGTCTGTAACAGGCTTACCTGTGCTTATGAACTAGAGCTTCATAGCTGAAATACTGCTTTTTAAATTAATTTATTTGATTCCAGACTCAATCCTCCTCTCCTTCACTGGCAAGTTAATTTCATAGACACTCTTCTCATGAGTGGGGATTACTCATGTGAGTAATAATTTGAATACCCCCAAAGTTATGTCATTTAGCTGTAATTGAAGATGATACAACCCTACCAGTGTGTCTCTGGTTATAGTATTGTACATATACTTTGATTAGTCATTTCTTCATGTCTATATGGGGAAACAAGCTGTGTAGGTAGAACTCATTTAAATTATTATAATTGCATATGTATTTGGATTGTAGCAGTATATATATTTGTCATAGACAGAGCCTACAAATATATACTTCTGTAGACTAGGCATTGGGTGTGCATATCATTTAATGGATTATGATTTTGGTAAATGAGGCAGTTTAGAAAGCCTGTTGCGTGCCTGAAATGCTTGCTGAAACCGTGTGAGTTTTCTCTAAATGATGGAGTATTTGTTAGTAGAGTCTTTGTGTTACCTTATAATTTCATTTATGATCTAGGAAGTTTTTCCTGTGTGATGCTTCTTGTGTCACTGAGAGATTTGCATCAAACTAAATATACCCCTTTTAGCAATCTCGTTCGACTGGTTTCACAGGCCATCTCATTGACTGGTTTAGGTTAAACCTTGTTCTTATCTTTAACCACTCAGCTTTGGAGTTAGTTGGAAATGCTCCTAGACAAAACATATTGAGCCATATCAGTTGAAAACTTTCTATAAATCACTTTGAATCCATATGAACCTAAACTGGGTGGTTGGAGGACTCCCATTTAATATGTTAATGCTTTATGTGCATATTGCTTTAGGTAGTACTGATCTATTACTGTAAGCCCCCACATTGTTCATGGAACAAGTCAATCTGGACATGGTGAAGACATAGAAGGCTAACCAACAGCTCACAGTCATCTCTAGTACACTCATAAAATTGTAATTCTTGATTTAAATGTTTTTAAAGATATAATCTGAGACATTTTATGTTTTGAACTGCCCATACAAAATTAATTTCCAACACAAAATATGTAGACAAAGTAAAATGTCCTGTTATCCACTCTGATAAATTTCTCCTTCTTTAAAAACAAATTTAGCAGACTAAAAAGAAATTTCCTCCTACTGAAGATAAGTATACAGTTAGTGACTTCTAAAATTTAACAAAACATGAACACATACACACCGTGTCGTTTCCAACTGCATTGCTAAATCCCGTGTATCAAATTGTTATATGCCTAACAGTGATTTTTTGAAATAGCTTGTTCTGGCCCTGTGCCATGCACTTCACTGAAGAGCTGCCTCTTGCAGCAGTTCTGCAGTAAATTGTAAAAATGCGGTTTTGCCAGTAGAAGTTTTTGTTTTTTTTTTTTTTTTTGTGAGAAATTACATTTGCTGTTTGACAAAATTAATTTCAGAACCTGATTCTTTAGCAGTTGTGCAACAGAATAACAACCTGTACTCAGAGAGGAAGATGTCAACTGTTATAGCTTTGAAAATACTTCAGAAAGAAGCAGAATGGATCTCTCTCCACCCCCCCCCCTTATTTTTTTTTATTATGTGCACTTCACAGACAAATCCATGTCCCTTATCATTGCCCAGAGATGCCTCAGCCTTCTGTGGCACATCATCTGACAGTAAGGTTACTCTATCTGCTTTGCCTATGTTGTGCCCGATCAAAATCTTTTTTTTATTCATCTGGTAATGATGAACACATACATGCATGGACACACACACACACAAATAAAATACCAAAAAAAGGATTTTCTGAGAGAATTAAAGTGGCAGGAAAACACTTTGCAAAATCTGTTTCCTTCTGAAGCTTAGTTAGCGTCTTCCTTTTTTTTGTTATTTAACTAGATAGCAGGGCAGTCGGAGATTCTGTAGAATTTAAAAATGGAAACTGTATGTGACTTTTTCTAAGTTTTTTTTGCCTTTCTTCCCTGGTGCTTCTTTCTCATAGTTCTAGTATAGAACTGCTTTCACAAGTACTTTAATACGATTTTTTAAATAATCATGCAATTGGATTTTTTCTTTTGAGTGATGACCATTGGCTGCTGAACACATGCTCTTACACTACTGGTTTAGTTTTTAATTATGTATATGTCTAGTAAAATTCAGTGATTTAAAATTAAAAGGAAGGAAAAAGTCCAAAAGAAACAAAAATGCAAAAGCAGAACCCACACCCCAGCAACTATGGAAATCTCAGTGCTAGCAATATGGTTGCTATCTATCCCACATTGGATAATCTTATCAGTATCTATTTAACTTAATATTTAGTACCAAATACAGCTTTCAACTAGATAGTCTATTATCACAAAAATCAAACACTCAGCTCTATCCTCTGATCAGCACAGTGGATCCTTTTAAATCTGGAATAAATGAGATGTTAGAATTGCTGCCAGCAGCTCTGGCAACAGAACTGTTGATCTGCCCAGATTCTCTTTGCTGAAAAAATTTCTTATCAGCAGATCCACACATCCTACATGGTGCAACTGTGTATCTGCAGATAAGAGGACAGAATGATTGAAAGAGGATGGATGGCATGAACATAAATAGGTCATGAGTTACCAAATGCAGAGCTTGATCCTGAGCTCCGGGAGAGACTATATAAATTTCAGAACTTCTCTAAGGATGAGGAGCATTTTAGGTAGAAGGGCTTGGTGTTAAGTCTTTGCCCTTCATTTGTCCAAAGTTGGAAGTGCATAAATCAGTCTGTATGAGCAGAGATAACTCTGAAATTCATAACTTTCATTTTTGTGACATTGATGGAAACTCTATTGGATCAAATGCATAGGTGTTCTAATTATGAACCTCTGATATTCAGAAATTCCCTTAGGCCATCAATATCTCATATGCAATTATATTTTACAAGCTGTCAAATGATTGTCTGGTTATGCATGCGCTGACCAAGTGAAGCCCTCTTAGAGTCTAGCCAACCAGCTGCAGAAAGATGATCATCTTTAAGTACTAGAAGAATCAACAGCTTGAACTTTGAGATAACATCAGTATGCATTACTACTCAGGTCTTGTGAGTAAATATTTGGTGATCTTGGGAAGGGGTGTTCAAGTACATCCTTGCATATTGTTTGTGTTGTATGATAACCACATTTGGCAAAAAAGTGATTATTTTTAACTCCTTAAATACTGTGCTAAAAGAACATCCTCTGTTTATTAGAAGCAGAAATAATGCAAAGACCTGTAGCCTTGTTATGAGATTTGCACTCCTTCCACCATCTTTTATTGACATGCATTTATATTCTGGTAGCAGCATACTTTCTTTCCTGTTTCTCATGCCGTCTCCTTATTTCTTAAATACATGTGGCAGCTCAGGCTAAATCAGCGTTTTTAGTTAGCTCTTCAGCTAAGAAGGAACCCTCTTTTAACCTGGAGTTCATTCTGTTATGTCTTTCATGTCAGGTGCACTGAGGACATGAAGTATCTTAAAGATACTATCAAAACTAAAAAAAAACTAATAATGCTGATATGCTGGAAGCATTTATTTTTATTTAAATATTTCCCGTATTATTTTTGCAGGTCAAGTATTGCAGCACTATGCAGAGGGAAGATAAAGGCAGGAAAGGAAAAGTGACTATAAAATAAGTGGGGGAAAAACAGGATGAAAGTGAGTAATCAAAATTGTCCGGACTGAATGAGGTGTAGAGATAAACAATTACATTTAATTGCAGCAGGAAATCAGTTTCCTAATGCTCACAGTTTTAACCAGCCAAGCTGTTATTCATTTGAGAGGAAGACAATCCGCTTATGTGAGAGGGAGAGGTAGGGCAATTCACAACCTAGGAGGAGCTGTGAGGGGAAGAAAGGATCTCTGAAGTCCTTTTACAGATTCTCACCCCTTTCTGTGGTGGGAATAGCACATGCAGAGTTAATGCTATCTCAGACCTTGTTAGCTGTAGAACAGAGCCCTTACTGGTTTGGTGAGTCTCGTTTGGTGAATCTGGTTTGGTGAGTTTTGGTGTATTCTCTCTTAATTTTATTCCTCATTTTTGTGACCCTAGAAACCGTGCAAGTTAACCATAAGAAAAAACAAGTATCGAGTGAAGATAGGATGAATAAAGCAGTTAGTAACTAGTCTGAAATTTTCCTCTCAGGCACGGGTGTAGACACAGGAAGTCCTCTTTACATAGGTAAGTCAAAGTGGAATAATGAATGTTATTTGTTATTAAAATAAATAATATAAACCCTGACCTCTCTTATGTCGTTTATTTTTATCTTGCCATTAAACTTCTTATTTGAGAGCTGACAGATCCATCATATAATGAAAAAAGACTGAATTAGGGGAGTGCTGGGAATAATACAGCAGGGACAGATAGCACTGAAGAGGGTCTTCGTTATTCTTGGTTGTAAGAAACATGCTGAAGGAAATCATCATGTACTGCAGCATACAGAATTGTGATGTTGCTTCTGTGTCGTTAGCACATTCTTACTGTCCTGTTGATTAAATCACATTAAATCAAACATTGATCAAACTCTACATTATGATCTGAACTTGCAGTTTGCTCTTTCCCCTTGCAGCTAGAGGCAAGCAGGATTCAACACTGAATTCTAAAACCAATGAGGGGACAAGAAGTGGTCCACACCAAGGGCTAAACTGGTGGCACTCACATAAACTCCCTGTATGGGGGTACATATGTGAGAGTTGGCATTTCTCTTCCCTCAGGCACAACAAATGCCCGTAATTATCATCAGCACCAAGTCTGGATGCTTAATACGTAGAAAGGAGGTAATTTATTGGAAAGATTATACTAAAGATATATGCCCTGGCTTTATTAAAGAAAGCATGCATTTTTTTATGTTCTCAGCATTCTCCACTAGTGTTCAGGTCATAGTAATATTTGGGACAATATTAAACTCTACTTCTATGCTCACTTGAAGTCTTGCAGAAAAGCTAGTAAGGAATGTGAATAGAATTCAATTACCATAACCGTAAAAGAGAAGAAAAAACTCAGTGACAAGATGGCAGTGTATGAGTTAACATGTTAGCCCTTCATTCTTTCAGGTCAAGCTTCCTGTGAGTAATAAAACACAAGTCAGATTAATTTGGCTGGTCTCAGTCAAGCCTCTCATGGATAGTTGTCCACACGGGAATAACCGCTGCATAGATTAGCTCTGTGAATAGTTCCAGGACAGGTGTGGGACTGAACTACATTGGCAAAACTGCTCCAGAGGGCTTGTGTGTGATGCTTCACTCAGCGGTGCTGGTCTTCCTTTTCTGGAGCCACTAAAATTCAACCAAACATGGTTTTTAAATAATTGTTTTCAGGGAGTTGGAGAAAGCTTGTTTTTTGCCAGATTTATAAGTCTTCATTAGACGTTTAGAAATTGGAAGAAATTAAGTACAACTGAAAACTAAAATACCTTGAATTCTTTCTTATTCACCAATGTTTTGTTCCTGAGCATGAACAATATTACAGGTTCTGACCCAGCTTTCATAATAGTCTAAGACAAATAACAAAAATAGAGCAACATTTTTAAAGGTTGAGAGGGGCCAGAATGACAGAGGGTTTCTCCTGCTGAATTCAAAATCTTTCTGTTTCTGTTTGATATCCAGAAATAGTCTGCAGTAATCTATATGAAATGAAAGGGGGACTTTGGTAAACCCACCACTATTAACTGAGCCTCATTTTTCTAGCCCTTGTCAGAAGTGAAAAGATTTATTAGGTAAGGAGGATGAACTGCTCTTTCACCTCCACATCCTCTTTTTCCTCTGTTCTTATAAAGCAGAACTGACACTAAGTCACATTATAGAAGTCCTTGTGAAAAGCACATAATCGGAAGCAAACTCTGCACTATTTTTCCATACATAAAAAGAGACAATGCAAACAGAGGACAGAAGGGAGAGTTAATTACAGCATTTGATCAAAGGAACACTGATTCACAATCACATTCAGAAACCTGCTTGATATTAGATGTGTAGCACTTATGTAAATCAGGACTGGACCAGTTTACAGCAGCCAAATATGCACAAAATCCACATAGCTTCTCTGTCAAGGTCCTTGTTAGAGCCATGACTGTAGTCTTCTTTCTTCAGCAGTAAGGGAGAAACAGAGCTAACACTGTGATGTTTGTGCCTTAGCTGCCTCGGAATCAATAAAGGACCCTGCTCTAAGTCTTTCACAGAGATTAAATATTTTTTTCTTAATTTTGCTAGTGGTATGAGGAAAAGCCTGGGCATACAGTTGTCTAAGGTCAGGTTTACAGCACTGCTCTCGTTATTTCCTGCATAGTTTGGAGTTCTAGATTAATATGGGGTCATGGTTATATAATTTACTGACACTTCTATTTATACTTCAGTTATGTTTCTTATATCCGTCACATAACTATTGTTATTGTGACTAAGGTATTTTCCATGAGATTTTTCATGCATTCCACCTTTGCTGTATCTAATGAAGCTTGATTTTCACATGCATGTGACCATTGTAGGCATGTAGTATGGCTCTAAAAAATTTAGCTGCCTAGCCTTCATTTTCTTTTGCCAGAGTATTACCGACATAACACTATCTATCATAGTCCCTTCTGACAGGAAAATGCTGTATTCTATTCTATTCTATTCTATTCTATTCTATTCTATTCTATTCTATTCTATTCTATTCTATTCTATTCTATTCTATTCTATTCTATTCTATTCTATTCTATTCTATTCTATTCTATTCTAGACTTCTTGCACTTGTATTAAATTTCAATGATGAGTTTCAGTGGGTTAAATAATTTCTCTTGCACACTCTACTGCAGGAATGGAGAGAATAATGACGGGAGTTCTGGATCAGTTTTCTAATTTTTTGTTTCAACTAAGCCTATAGTTGTTCATATTCTGATGATGGTGTTGTCTAAGAAAGATAAAAACAGTATGAAGAAATTTATTTAATATTACTGGAGCTAATCTTGTCCTGTTGTTTTGCATATGAATATTTACCTGAGAGTCTATAGTAAGACTCTGCACTGTTGTCTCCAAATAGAAACAGTTAGCAAAGTGTGTGTAGCTTTGCTAGGTGATAACTAGTGATATCTTTTGATACGTGATTTAGCTGCCTTTTTCCAGTGCAAATTTCAGCAGTACCCTTGGGGCAGTAACTGCCTAAGAATAAAAATATCCATTTTGTTAGTTGTTATTTCCTTTATACAAATCAGTGTACTGTTTTATAACCAGATATAAAGCAATCTGAATAATTATGGGTACGTTCTGTTCTATTTTATTTGGTCTCATATTCTCTCTATGACTGTAGTAGCCTTATACCAATCTGTAAAAGTTTAGTGTAAGTTGTCATTAAAAAAGAATTCTGTGGTGTTTGATAATATCAAATGACTTCATTGCATGCAGAGAATTATTAATATGTAATGTGACACCTGGTCAGTCAGAATTGCAAAGCTTTAAGTTCCCTTCTGAACACAAAATTCAAGGCACAATTATTTATGAACGTGTGGAACCTATTTGGAACTCCAGTGACTTTACACATAGGAACAATTAGATAAGTAATTAGCAAAATGGCATCAATTATGCTGTGTATTCCAATCACAGATAACAGTGTTGCAAAAGTTTCCAAAGAGTCCTTCTTTTAGAAATGTAATATACAGCATCTCTCTCTCACCCTTGCTCTACCTCTCTTTTTATAACTACTATTTCAACCTCCAGTGCCTAAAACCTTAAATAATTGATACCTAGGTCTTCCCACCAAGATTAGAGGGTTGTACTTTCATGGTCCTATGATTCAATCTTATTTTAACATCTCTTATCTGAGAGTGCTACTTTAGGAAGGAGTCTGCAGGTTCACTAATAGATATAGGTACAAAGCTGTCATTTTAGATTGTACAGAAATTAGATTAGAGTCAATCTGACAAGAAGCAAATCTCCCTTCACTCTAGTTCCTTTCTGCCAGGTTGACTTCATCAGTCCAGTATACTGTTTGCTTTTCAAGGGATTTCCAGTAGAAAGATTCTTGATAATACAAACAAGTATATGCGCTTTATAATTGCAATCACATGGGGATCCTTATTTCTTTCTCTTATATGGATTGCAATGCTTGTAATAAAATATTGTGAACTAAATATCTCAATATCTTGTATTACTGACCTGAAATATAGGAGTATCTTTCTCCATTTGAAGGAACAAGAAGCATCATCTGTTATATTGTTAGATATTTGAGAGAGAAATATTTAATTTCAAAATATAATATGACTTAAAATATAAATCTGTGACAGTTTGAAATAAAAGCCTTTTCTGAATACCAAATTTTCTCATGCTGATCTTTTTCTGTTGAATTGTAGTAATATCGCTTGCAAAGTCCACAAAACAACAGCAATAAGTATAATAATAAAAGTGATAAGAGTAGGTAGCTGGTTGGCTGACATAAAATGAGAATCAAAGAGCAATCTCCCTAGTTAAATATTAGTATGAACTACTAAATGAAACAGTGGCACAATATAGTCCGTCAAAAACAGTTTTCTTCTAGAGACATGAGAGGATTCAAAATTTATTTCAAAGGAAAGCTTTTTTGCCTGTCTTCGACATCTCAGTTTGCTTGAATAGAACAACTTGTCTCTGTATTAAAACTTCCCAAATAAGAATGTTTATTTGAATTGAATTTTTGTAATATGAGGTTTATCTAAGCAATTTCTCATTTAAGTCTGAAATTTCCCTTCTCAAGTGTTTCCTGGAGAGAAAATTCTGTAATATATTCGTGGAAGTGATTCCAGTGGGCTGAAAATATGGTATCCAGTTATTGATTTGATAAGTAGTGTGACTAACAGTGCTAGAATATATACCGTAATTTGAATAGGCAGATCTGTTCCTTAGCTGATCTGTACTGACATAATTTTCTTGGGTTTAATTTTCTCATCATTAGGTGTGTTATACTAGTTTAGGATTTGTACCAAGGAATGAATGGCCAACTGAATTGTCTGATCTCTAGATTAACTTCCCATATTAGAAAATAATTAAAGAAAATATCATATATTTATGATTAGGCCATTCCTTCTAAATTTAACACAAATCTATGAATTTGCTCTTTGACATTATGCTTAGAATTGGCTGAAAATGTTAGAAACATTTAAATAAACTTTGAGTAAAACATTTTCATTTGGTGAAACAAGTTATCTAAAGTTATGCAAAATTACTTATTTGCTTCCTCAAATAATATTTTGATAGGCATAACACCCAGAAATTTAATACCAGAACATGGTTATACGTAATTGATTAATTTGAATATAGACTATCTTGAAACACTTCCATGTCTAATAGGACCAAAATAGCCCAGAATAACCATGTGAGTCTCTGTTCAATATAAGTGAATAAAGGTTCTTGTAGTCAAGACCTGGGTGTTGTTTTGGCACTTGACAAAATCCATAGTAATAATTCCCAGTGACATCAGAGGAGTGGGGTTACTTCTTCTGGCTACCCTTTCCATATTCCTTATAGCTAATTACAACTTGATTCAAGCACATCACTGAGTATTTGGTAATATTTCTAATATGTGTGTGAGCTCTTTATGTTTCCTCTGTCATATAAAAAGGCATCCATCCAACAAAAGGTAACATATTGGAACAGTCTGCTCAGGGAGGTGGTTGACTTGCCTTCCCTGGAGGTGTTTAAGGTGAGGGTGGGAGATTGGTGGGAATGGTTGGATGTGATGATCCGGTGGGTCTCTTCCAACCTAGTAATTCTATGATATTAACTCTTTATGTGATTGCTAGTTGTAACTGTGCTGTAAAATCCTACAAGCCACCTGGAAAGGGATATATTCACTAGTCAGTGATTGAACACAACTACTGAGACAACCATGCACCCGAAAGTCAGATAAAAAAAATATACAGACACCTGGAATCTAAGATAATACATGTAAGTTCTGTGTACAGTTCAGCTCAGTATTGTATGTTAGAATCTGTCTGCAAAAACTAAAGAAATTCTGTGAAGTCCTGTACCAAAATTTATTTCTTTTGCAGTAAAGACTACTTGTAACATTCAGGCTTGAATTCTTAACAGATCCTAGTAAACTGCCTTTCTGAAAAGTGTTTTTCTTTGGATAATCAGGTAAAAATTTTTGAGAGATCCTGAGTATCCTTTGAGAAACTGGAAATCGTGATGCTGTCTCGATAGCTGGAATGCCTTCTTTATTCTTCTAGTCATTTTTTTCAACTAAGCAGAACGTCGTGGTATTTTTCTAAGAGTAAAATCTATTGCAGAGCTCCCAAGAAATTATGGAAACCTCATTTCTAGGTATAAACAAAATTAGCTTTGAAAAGCGCTTATGTATTGGTGTTGAAAATATGCCTGCAGTGACGAGGCTGTAAAGCTAGCATAAGGGAACTTTCTTGTCATGCAAGATAAATTAATTAACTGAGTTTGGTCATTTGGAATAGCAGAAAGGAATGACCAGGCCTGAGTCTTACTATAGGATTCATCATGTTCTTTGACAAAGAATGCACTGGCTGCAACATCATTGTCTTCAGTTGGAGCTGTGGGTGAATAATTAAGGAAATAATGGGAACATGTGGCACTGAAATAACAGGAGGATTCTGTTGAACACTGGCAGAGTTTTCGTCCAGGCACCAATTTGTAAGATCTATTATTTATATATTCCAGACCTTATATGCATAGGGCTAATTTGCAAAACCCTTACAGATGTCAAAAATGTCATTCACTTCAGGAAACTACATTCCAATAAGAGGAGCACTTGTGTTGCAGTCAATAGTTAAATTTGTGTACTGTAGAAACCTCTGGAAAGGTACTGTGATCATTTATGTTACTGAAATCTGCATATTATCTGGTTCTCCCTTCTTTCCCTGGTCCTCTTTTACTCCCATTGTGCACCTTCTCAGGGTCCTCTTCCTTCCCAGTGGATTTAATTGCAATAAATAATTTTAAAATAAAACTTACTGCAGCAGAAGTAATGCCTTACTGACATGAACTGCGATGTTGCATACATGATAGGTGTATTTTATGCATGGATACTTCAGGTGGCACTAATAATATCAATATTTATATTGCATAGGCTTAACTTGCACTAGACCATGGTTTAGACAGAGTTATGTTTCTTGCAAGTATTCTTCCTGTCACATTTGCTTCTGGCTTTTTGAAGGTAAGCATACATCAGAACAAAGCAATGTGTATAGAGTTCCAGTATTTTTAATGTTATTAGTATAAAAATAATAACCTTTATGCAGCCATCTGTGGCTCTATGTAATACCTTCAAACTCAGAAGTTCTTAGAGATTATTAATAGCAATAACATTATCTCAGTAATGTGAGAACTGTAGCTGTCCAGATTGAATGTCACGGGTAAAACTGCATTGGAAAATATGGCCATCTGTATTCGTTATAAATATAAATATTAAATCAAAGACTCACTCCTTCAATTTCAAATATTTCCCAAGCATTCTGAGTGAAATTCTGCAGAGTTACTGTCATCAGAATATTTTTAGGATTATCAAGAAGGTATTGAATATGTCCGAGCTAAACTTCCACTAATTTGTAAGTGTTGCTGTGAAAACTTTGCAAGAAATTTGGTACTTGCAGGTTTTTTTATAAGCTTATCAAGTATAGTAATAATAATGAATAATGAATAGAAGTTATTTTAAGCAAATTCTTGAACAGCTTTGTTGCTATGAAAAGAAGAAAGAATTAATTCTGCTGGACTATATAAATTTCTCCAGACTGAACAAAAATACAAGTGTTTTATTTAATTTACATTATTTCATAGTTTCCAAAGATTTAGGATAGAAAATATTATCATTGTTATTGGTATGAATCCCATACAAATAAGCAAAAGTTGTTAAAGCATTTCCATAATAGATCACATACAGAAACAGCGTACATTATCATCATGTTCTTGGGTGTGCAAATTGCCTGAAATAGGATCTGTCTGTTTACAGAAATTTTATTTAAAATTTATGATTCAGTTTTAGTATTATACTGTCATTTTCATTCCCTGTAATAAGGTATTGCTATGCTGGAACTATTTAAAGGGATGTCGGTAAATTTTAAATCATGCTACTTGCTTAAGCTTATATTATTGAAATAATGCATTATGAGCGCTTTTGTGAAATCATGTGAAATTAAGTTAGTGGGCAAAAGCTATCACCAGCATCACCAACAAAAGGGCCTTTAAAAGTTAAGTAACTGAAGAGTGACTTACCTCAATTGTGCTTTAGTAATTAGAGAAGGGAAAAACACATTACAGAAACCAAAGTGAAATTCTGGCTCTGCAGAAAATTTTGGGGATTTTACATTGGCTTCAAAAGGTTGAGATTTCATTTCTGGGTCTTATTCCTTCTAACTATGCAACTGACTAACTGGGCTTACTTGGTCAAGTCATTTACGCTTTAGTCCTTTCTGGTTAAATATACTAACCTGTGTTGGAAAGTTTGTTCAAAAATGTGTTGGTGAATCATCCACTGTCTGTAAAACACTCAAAGATAATAAAGGGAAAAATCTAGACATTTCAACTTTTTCAAAACGCAAGTCAACAGCAAAAGAATTTCCTGTGTTTCATTTTGTTGGTTTCTGTTTCAAAGGAAAATAGGCATTTTTCGCAACACAAATTGTTAATATCATGAGGAGACACTACACAAAAAATAAAATACTTAGCTCGGAAGGGAGATGTCCAAAAGTACCTGATATTGTGATGCAAAATTTATCAGGTAGACAGGGAGAAATCAAATATTTCAAGGCGTCTTTTTCATTATATCACAACGAAGGTCTATATAAAGACTACTGTACAAACAGACAAATACTAAAGTGATTTTATTCTCTGCAGGTAGGATCTATCCTGCTGAACTCAGTGCCACATGATATCCATAAAGTCAAAAGGTTATGATCAGGACAAGTATCAGCTATTTATATGTATGACAGGACATTCTTACTTAGAAAATAAAAATGTTTTATGGTTATGAGGATAGCTTTGTAAGGGAGTGAATAAGATAGTTATTAATCACTCAGGGGCTAGTTGGAAGCTTAGAAACTTGTTTAAAAATATGTGAACAATTGGTGTTTAGGATGGTAGGATTTGGAGTTTAGTGTTTTTGGTCTAGATTGGCTTGCCCTTCTCCCTTCTGTGATGTATAGCATATATTTTCATTATGAAATAAAATTATTTTTCCTAGTCAGGATCTTGCCACTTACCATATTGTTTAGAACATTATACTATCTTCTTTTTAATATATTTTTAGCACTAATCCTCTCATTCTGCCTAATACTATGTAGGCTTTTCAATATCTACTTACCAGGTTTAGTACCGATTAAAGTGAATTTATCAGAGCTACTAGTCTACATTACTGAGCTGTATTTTATGAAGATTTTTCATGCATATATATGCACAAGCACATAAATATTATCTATGCTGCATACATTTCTTATTAGAATTCTTAGCCTATGTATTGTTTTCCGTTTCTCATTTGCTTTCATGAATTATGAAGCTATTGTAATAAAACTGCAGCAATTTTTGCCACTGTAGGATTAGTCTGTAACAATAGTAATGGTATAGTAACTTATTATTATAGTGTAACAGCAAAAAAATAGACTGTTACAATTTAATTTAGGTGCACTCCTAGAAAATACCTACATAAATGAGAGCTTTTCATCCAGCAGAACTTGTGAGACACCTAAAAGGGTCATCGTTCGGACACTTACTTTATGAGTTCAGTGTTGTTTACTAGTGGTATTGTGATAGATAGGAACAGGTATGATGATGCATTAAGTAGTGTTTTTATCCCTATGGTAGGGAAACATGAAGATGGAGGAGTTTGTAACTCCTTCCATGTAAGTTAAGTTAGTCTCAGTGTCAGGGCTAGAACTCTGTTACTGAGTTTTCAGTGAAGGTGACACAGAAGAATGCAAAGGCAGAAGGGGTAAAGGGAACGTATTTAATAACTGGTATTCTTTCATCTAAGAATGCAGCAAGAGTGAAGGACACACACATTTCACTCTGGAAATCTGGAAGATTTGAAATAGTATCTCCTGAAGCATCTGTCATAGTTGGAGAATAGCTCACAAGGAAGAAGAAAAGCAGGTAGTGATCATCTCTGCTATGGTGGCTTATGGCTCTTTGCCTTTGTCATAATCAAGGATTATCTATGAAAAATGGGATGGAATGCAATTTATATTAGCCAAAGGTAGAGGGAGGAGTCATGCTATCCTAACAGCTGTATTTAACACAACATCCAGTTTTCTAGAAGAAAATTACAGTTCACCCTTTCTATCTGGATGTCAAGAGAACATTTGATATGGTGAAATTTATCCTGAGGAAGAGACTTCAGAATGTAGGAGACTCAGAAACAATTAATTTTTAAAATCTAAAACAACAAGCAGGAAGAGACATAAAAAGTGGTGCCATTTGTCTCCAAAGATATTATTATTAAAATTCCTCTAACATTATCTTTGAGGCTGAAATTATTAACATTTTCATTTAGGAATTTGGTTTATTAGAAATAAAATCAACCAAAGACACAACTTTGAGATGAATTCTCACTAGAGTACTGTAATAATACGTGAGAAGTCTTTGACAGTTCTAGGATGCAGAAATAACAGATTCATGATGAAATTTAGTAAAGCAAACAGAGGTATTACGTACTGATACAGTTATATTGTTAATCAACAAAAAGCATAACTTGCAGGCTAGGAAATGTATGGGAAAGGAGACTTAGATGTATGAGTCACAAAACACTTCTATGAGTTGGCCATGACAGAGTGAAAAAGAGAAAGAAAGGAAGGAAAAGAAAGAATGAGAGAAAGAATGAGAGAAAGAAGGCATCTTAGGATGTATGAAGTGAACTATTTTCAGTAGCCAAAGAAAACTTGAGGGTTAATAGTAGAAATGGTTAAAACTATTTAGAAAATCATAGAGAGTATTAAAAAAAAAGATGTTTAAATTGGAGCAGGTACAAAGATCAACTTCTCTAAAATTAGAGGAATGAAGAACCTATTTTACGTGACAGGACTGATATAGCTGGACTTAGCCTAGCAAAATAATAGCTGAGAAAAAGTGTGATTGCTTTCTATAAATAAATGGGGGTTGGAGGGAGGATGGGCTATTTTTGCCGAAGGACAAGGTTACACAAGAACAAATGAATATAAAGTAGCTATGAATGCATTTATTCTGAAAATTCATAAAAAGGATTTTAAGATGGACCTCAAATGAGATGAATAGGATTATATGACATGATTACTTATGATAGCAGAGAATTGGATTCACTGACCCAGGATGCCTCCTCTAGTTCTACAGCATGTGCTCGTACAAACTGTCACTGTGTGTTCAGACCAGAAGATCACCTGTTTCTTTGATTAGTGGCCTCCTCTGTTGAGATCTTGTTCAACATTGTCTGAAGACTCTCCAGCTTTCATTTCCAGCAGTGATGCAGTCAGAGAGAGAGTTTCAGATTTACTTTTTTTATGTGTAAGGGAAATAATTCTGCACTTCTGCACTTTCTAGTGAATTTTCAAGTTTTACTTCTTGTATTTTTGGCAGAAAAACAGATCAGGGTGAGTGATGGTAACAAAGTACATGAAAGGTAGATGGTAAACTTTCTGAGCAGGAATTATTTATGAATAAGTATGAACAACAACCAGTTTTACAGCTACTGTAGCACTGCTTCAAATACGAGCAGTAATTTATACGCATGTTGCATTTAATTGTTATATAAAGGCATTAAGTGGTACTTTGATTTAACATTGAAGAAGTATTTTATTTTTACAGACATTTAGGAAATTCAAATATAGATCTGTAAATATTTCTCTGTAGATTGTTTTTTGTTATGTTCACTGATTCATTCCACGGGATTTTCTTGCTCTCCCAGGTCACTGAGCAGCTGCTGTGAGTGATCTGATGCCTTAAAGTGCCATATCAGCTCAGGTGACTTGGACAGTCAGGGTGCATCTGCTCATCTCCATGACTCAGATTTCTTTTTTTATGAATGCTTTAGACAGAATTCTATTCCCAAGCGTAGGCATTCTTGATAATTTACCTAGAATGACACATGTAAGCATGACACATGCAAGCACCAGCTTTCATGACTATGTAGCAGCTATGGACAGCTTCTTAGCTAAGTAAAACTGTCTGTTGAGCCTTGAAGAATTAGCTCTATAATCTTTGGCCATGATGTTGCAAGAACTTGTTAGCTGAAAGAAAACCGTATAAAAAATCTCATCTTTAGTAGACAGAAAGTTTCTCTTCGCTTTCATTTGATTTTGAAAAAGAAGTAAGGAAATCTTTGGAATGCATGAATGATTTGCGGAAGTGGTAGCAGAAAGAATAGAAATTCTAAAAAGAGCTAAACAAATGCTAAACTTATTCATCCAGTGTGAGCTGGAAAGGGCTGTTAAGTCAGACATAAATCAGTCACAATGTTCAGAATTTAATCTCTGTCTTCTTGATGCTGCTGATGTGCTGGATCTGACTATGGTATTTCCAGGCATGTTAGAAAAATATCAAAGGAGTATAAGAGCAGGAATGCATAAAAAATTCAGACTTGTGTGTTGCATTATGCCCTGTCAGTCACAGTGAATGTGGCCTGATACAGCATGGTATTTGTACCCGGATGGTCTTAAAGGCTTAAAATTCTTAAAAGGATTTTTTTTCCTGAGCTAAGTTATTAAGAATTTCATCTAAATAAGGAATGAAGGATGTGGCCCTTTAGAAACAGTGGTGTCCTGAGAGATTCCTAAGTCTTTGTCAATTTAAAATGATGACAAGTAGTAGGAGCATATTTATTGTACAGCAGTAACTATATTAATAGCCATCACATAACAGCTGAAAAACATTCCTTTTCTGTCTGGGCATGTCGCCTTGCTACATTAGCAAAAGTTCCAGAACAGAGGATGACAGGCTTTCATAGAGAACCATGCTGTTAAAATAACATTCTCTCCTGTGCCATAGCTTCTGGCACTGGAACCCACCATGCCATCATAAATTGCTGACCTCAGCATAGTACAGCATTGGTATTGTGTCTTTAACCCCTTTGATACTATTTCTCTGGGCAAACCTGTAGATTCAGAAGGAAGGGAGAAAACTTTACAGGAAAATATGTACAAACACACTGATACACACTATTTCTTGCAGACAAATTTCAGAACGTAGACTTTAGATCTTTAGAGTGCTCCTCACTTCTTCAAAGTGATGGCATTAATGGTGATAGTTCTTTAATGTGCATTTATAAGTGAAAAAGAAATTAGATCCCATATATTTAAAGTGTCATCCTTCAGAAATTCCTGAAAAAGCCCATCTACGTTAATATATTAATTTCAGTAATAACAAAGCTTAATGGGGAAGAGGGAGAAGCACTCTTTACCTTTTCCAGTAGAGTTTTCTTTTGTTTTGGTGACTGTAACTCCTTTCCTTATATCAATCCTACATCACAATTTTTCTGTCTTTAATTTTATGCAACATCTAGTTTACATCTGGTACTGTGAAATGCAGTCCTTTTCATTTTTTGTAGCTGTTTTGCTCTGCTGATTCTTGAACTGTCTAACTACAGATGTGACTGAATGGAAGGTAAGAAGACAGATAGAATGGACAAGAGTAAGCCAATATTTCTTGGTTTGCAAGCAGGCCAAACTGTTTGCAGTGTCAGTTTACAAGTTATGGATAAATTTGTGACTTCACTGCAGCTGAAAGGGGAGTGAAAGACAAGTTGTGGTTATTAAATTGAATGACTATAGAAAGGTCTTGCACATTTGTTGAAAACAGGCAACACAGATAATCTATTGTTTCTTAACCTAGAATCACAATGCTAATCACTGCTCAAGAGAACAATCTCTTAAATGTTAAATACTGGAATTTAATTTTTTCTATTCAACTCCTTAAGAAGCTGGCCTTTTTTCTGTAGTGCCAAGTAAATAACACTTTCATTCTTTTCATCTTTGACCCGTGTAAGTACCCTGCTCTATAGCAGAGCTCTTCCAGGTGTAAAAAGTCTTATACCCTATACTGGAGATCCCCAGTCACAGTGGGGTCAGCCTGCTTTAAACTCACCTTCTCTTCTGCCTTTCATATGTTTTTTTCATTTAATAACAGTGCTTTTGTGCACACACCCCAGCATGGAAATGATGCACTCTGAAGTTTGTTTGTCTGTGATTAAAATCAGAGATGATAAAACAGTAATTGTTAGATTTTCTATTTCTCTCACCCATTCACTGGCAGAACTTCTATTATATTCAGTTTGGCCCAAAATTATTCTTGATGTAATTACATTAAATCTTGCTTTCTGTTTACATCAAATTCTGCTCTTATGTAGGGACTCTGATTTGATATGGGATTTAACTTACAAGATGTGGGATAAGAGAACAGAAGTTGTTATAAGGTACAATAACTTAGATTGCCAAGAGTGACATAGTCACCCCTGAATGTGTCTCATTTTCTTTCAATGCACGTACAGTGTGAAGAGACAGAGGAAGAGTGAAAGAATTAACTTTTATGCTGCAAAATTGTATTTAATAGGTAGCCAGCTATAACAAGAGCTTATCTGGTTTACAATATTATTTTTGCTTTTGTTTGCTTGGAAAAAACACAGTGTTGTTCATATTTATTTTCTTCAATGTTCCTTTTGCCAAAACAAGGACAGATAGATTTCTTTCCAAGAATTTGGCATTTTTCTTTCCCAATAACAAAACACAGTACACAGAAGGAAAGTAGATTCAACCCTGAAAAATAATACCATATCTTCCATTCTGCACCATCGTGGAGGCATATGCCACTATTTCGGGAGGTGATGATAGACCACTGAGCTTCCTAAGCTGCTTAGGCTTCTGTCACTCCTTTTCACACCAGATCTATTTTTACCTTTTCAAGACCCTGTTGGAATCCAAGAACTCCATTCCTTTGCAGACTACAAACTTCTACAGTCCTTTTGCTGTCCCTATTGCTATTCCAGTTAGTTTAATTTCTGCTGATTATTTTTTCCCATGTTTTTCAGGTCTTTCTTAACCATCTTTTCAGCTCGGCTTGGGGATTTAGCTGATGGCTCCCATTAATGTTAGTGGCCATTGCATATAAATCTGTGTGCAGCTCAAAGAAATCATTCCCTCTTTTTTTTTTGGTGAAGGGTGTTACGAATATGATTAATTTATCTTTGATACTATATTAAGAAAGATAAGAATAAAGGTATTTAAATAGCTTTTCATTTTAATACAAAGTAGAAAATATATTGAAGCCTATACATTGTTCTGTATTTACCTATCTTGTGATTTTAGTGAGTAGAAAAGGTTTATTTTAAATGTTTTCACTGATTAATTGTTGTAGTTCTGGTTTATCAGACTCAAAGCCTTAAAGAATGAAAATCTCAGATTATTTGTAGAAGAGATACAGCATAAGAACTATGGAGGTGTGAGCCATACTTTTATCCCCCTTTCACACATACATATTGTTTCACTCTATCCCTCAACTTAGCCCAGAGGGACCTTTCAGTGAGTAAGTGGATAATTTCATCTCTATGTTGATTTTTTTTTTTTTTTTTTTTTTTGCCTCACAAAGGGCCAGCTGTTGCAAATAGGAATTGTGGGGTTTTTTGCTGTGCACACCTGCCCAGTGATAACTGTTGGAATCTACTTATTTCATACAGAACTTTATAAGCTGACAACCACTGTTGGATCCAGCTGATAATGATTTGAAATAATATGCCAGAGTTTGAGGGATCTTGTATTCTATCTTCAAGTTTTTCAACTAAATATCTCCTCATAATTATATTAATCTAATACTGTGTGTAAAATCTGTGTTCTTTTTGAGACTGTGTTTCCAGGCTGAAACTAGGAGTATGTCATGCAGAAACTATTACAAATCGGTCTGACTTTTATGTGAAAGCTAGAGTTAATTGCATTTGACCCCTACTTCTTTGGAACAAATCTGCACTCTCCTAGATCTAAAACCTGATCATTTTCTACTTGTCCCTCCAAAAGAAATTTGTGAAAATAAGAATTATATTGAATTTTATAATTTTAGAATATATTTTGTTCTTTAACAGCAGTGACAAATAGAACTCTTGAGAATTTCCAAAGCATCTCACCTCAGCTTTAAAAAATATTTTTTCAAGGCATTTAAGTTAATTAATGCTAGTTTGTCTTTCATTGGCAATGGTGACACCTGCACCTGACTACATGAACGTGGCTATAGCACCTTCTTGCCCAAGTACATACCCAGAAGGAAGACTGAATCCACTTCTGTGTACATTTAGTGCACCTTTTCTCCCTTCCTCTCTCCAGAGAGACAGAGTAGGCTGTGGAAAGCTGGCCAAAAGGAGGAGCAGTAGCTAATTCCCTTTTATGTGGGTGAAGAAGCGTGAGACTGGTTGGAATCAACCTATCTGGAGTCATCTTGTTCCAGATCAGCAGTAAGAAGATGCTGGTTTGTATGAACAATCAAAATATGAGTCGTAGAAGTATAGAATGGTCTGGGTTGGAAGGGACTTTTAAAATTATCTAGTTCCAATGCCCCTGCCATGGGTAGGGACACATCCCACTAGGCTAGATTGCTCAAGGCCCCGTCCAGGCTGGCTTTGAACACTTCCACGGGTGGGGCATCCACAACTTCACTGGGCAACCTGTACCAGTGCCTCACCACCCTCAGTAAAGAACTTCTTAGTGTCTAATCTAAATCTTTCCCCTTCCAAGGTAAAGACATTCTATATATCTATTCTGTCTTGTCACTATATGCCCTTTGTAAAAAGTCAGCTCCCCAACTTAATTGTACATCCCCTTCAGGTACTGGAAGATCGCTATGAGGTGTCCCCGAAGCCTTCTCTTCTCCAGCCTGAACACCCTTAATTCTCTCAGCCTGTCCTCATAACAGAGGTGCTCCAGCCCTCTGATCATCTTCCTGGTCCTACTCTGGTCCTACTCTGGACCCATTCCAACCATATTCTTATGTTGGGGATTCCAGAACTGGACACAGGACTCCAGGTGTGTTCTCATGAGAGAGGAGTAGAGGGGAAGAATTACCTCCTTGACCTTCTGGCCAAGATTCTTTTGGTGCAGCCCAGGGTGTAGTTGGTCATCTGGGCTGTGAGTGCACATTGCTGGCTCATGTCAAGCTTCTCATCAATCAGCACCTCCAAGTCTGTCTCCGCAGGACTGCTCTCAATCACATCATCTCCTATCCTGTATTGAACCTGTGAATTGACCTGACCCAAGTGTAGGACCTTGCACTTGGCCTTGCTGAACCTCACCTTCTTCTGGTGTGACAGCTACACCATTCAGCTTGGTGTCATCTGCAAACTTGCTGAGGGTGCACTGGATTTTGCTGTCTATGTAATCATTAATAATTTAAACAGCACTGGTTCCAGTATGGCTGCCTGAGGGACACCACTTATCACGGATCTCCATATAGACTTTGAGCCACTGAAAAAACAGCTGAACAGTTTTTAAATTCAGTTTACACTTAAACATCTAATGAAAGCAATATAGTAAAGATCTTTTCAATGTCACTGACAGAGGATTTTCAAACAGAAGATAGGCACTGCTGAAAAATAAATACCGGTCAAGTACTAAGCATCTAAAATCCAATTGGAAATCAGACTACCTGTGGTTGCTCAGAATCTCCAAAATACAATTCTTCCACTTTCTGTTTAAACTAGTCTATCTTTTGTATTTATCTACAGAATATTTTGGTGACATTTTTATGTTTACAACATAGTTTTAAATGTAAAAAGACATGTAAATCATGTGTTGCTGTGATGCATGTGCTTCTAACAGTGCTTAGTCTGAAAAACTTCATGATCTCACTTAGGACTCGACTACCATACATTTAAGTTTCATTATTTTTTGACAGTCCTTCCTGACATTAAAATCTTATTTTCTTTGTATAATCACAGTCTTTAAATAGTAGGAATAATGATTTGGTATTTAGAAAACACTCAGATATTAACATTGTTATGATGATGTGATTCAAAACAAGGAACTTTGTTAAAATACTCAAACAGTTGCTTTTGGAATGTAGTCCTGGTATTGGTTGCCTTTAACTTTTTGTTAAATAGAATTAGAGTTTTTTATGTTTTCATTTTTTCTTTCTCTTCATATCAGGGGTTTGATTCCGTAATTGTAGTGGGAACTAATTGCAAACTGTATATTTAAGTTGTTAGACAAGAAATGGCCCAATGGCTTTGTCCCAAACAATTCAATTTCTGGTTTGATGGGGCAGTAGGAGGATGCCTAGGACTAAGAAATCATGAGATGATAGGGTTTTCTGTTCTAGGCGAAGAGAAGAGGGAGGTTAGCAGGACAGTAGCATTAAATTTCCAGAGGGCAGACTTTGAACTCTTCAGAAGGCTGGTTGGCAAAGTCTCATGGGAGACAGTACATAAGGGCAAGGGAGCTCATGAGGGCTGGGAGCTCTTCAAAAAGGAAATCCTAGCAGCTCAGGAGAAAGTCATCTCCATGTTCCGGAAAAAAAGCCGGCAGGGGAAAAAAACAGCTTGGTTGAACAGTGAGATCTGGAGTGATATCAAGAAGAAGAGGAATGTTTATGGGCTCTGGAAGAGGGGACAGGCCTCTTGGGTGGATTACAGGAGGGAAGTGAGATTGTGTAGAGAAAAAATCAGAAGGGCTAAGGCTCAACTAGAAATCAGATTGGCAAAGTCGGTGAAAGATAACAAAAAATCTTTCTATAAATATATAAATAATAAAAGGAGGACTAGGGAGACCATACAGTCCCTATTGGACGCAGAAGGAACAACAGTGACAGGGGATGAGGAAAAGTCTGAGGTACTTAATGCCTTCTTTGCCTCAGTCTTTAATTGTAAAGAAAGCTGTTCTGTCTGTACACAAACCCAGGAGCTAGAGGAGCAAAATGAGGCTCCCATGGTCCAAGAGGAGGTGGTCAGAGCCTTGCTAGCCTGACTAGACACCCACAAGTCTGTGGGGCCGGATGGGATTCACCCGAGGGTATTGAAGGAGCTGGCGGATGTGCTGGCCAAACCCCTTTCCATCATCTTCCAGCTGTCCTGGAAGACTGGGGAAGTTCCACTGGACTGGAGGCTGGCTGATGTTGTGCCCATCTACAAGAAGGGTGGCAGGGAGGATCCAGGGAACTACAGGCCTGTCAGTCTGACCTCAGTGCCAGGGAAAGTCATGGAACAGGTGATCTTGAGTGCTATCATGAAGCACATGCAAGAGAACTGGGTGATCAGGCCCAGTCAACACGGGTTCACAAAAGGCAGGTCTTGCCAAACTAACCTGATTGCCTTCTATGACAAAGTGACTCGGCTGCTGGATGAGGGAAAGGCTGTGGATGTATCTTCCTGGACTTCAGTAAAGCCTTTGACACAGTTTCTCACAGCATTCTGCTACGGAAAATGTCAGCCTCTGGCCGGGACAGGCGCACACTCTCCTGGGTGGAAAACTGGTTGGATCGCCGGGCCCAGAGGGTGGTGGTAAACGGAGTTAAATCCAGCTGGAGCCCAGTGACAAGTGGGGTTCCCCAGGGCTCAGTCCTGGGTCCAGTCCTGTTTAATGTCTTTATCAACGACCTGGATGAAGGCATCGAGTCCTCCCTTAGCAAGTTTGCAGATGACACCAAGCTGGGTGGAAGTGTGGATCTGCTGGAGGGTAGAGAGGCTCTGCAAAGGGATCTGAACAGGCTGGACCACTGGGCAGAGTCCAGTGGCATGAGGTTTAACACGGCCAAATGCCGGGTCCTGCACTTGGGGCACAACAACCCTGTGCAGTGCTGCAGACTGGGAGAAGTCTGTCTAGAAAGCTGCCTGGAGAAGAGGAGGCTGAGAGGAGACCTCATTGCTCTCTACAACTACCTGAAAGGAGATTGTAGAGAGGAGGGTGCTGGCCTCTTCTCCCAAGTGACAGGGGACAGGACAAGAGGGAATGGCCTCAAGCTCCACCAGGGGAGGTTTACGCTGGACATTAGGAAAAAAATTTGCACAGAAAGGGTCATTGGGCACTGGAACAGGCTGCCCAGGGGGATGGTTGAGTCACCTTCCCTGGAGATGTTTAAGACACGGGTGGATGAGGTGCTGAGGGGCATGGTTTAGTGTTTGATAGGAATGGTTGGACTTGATGATCCGGTGGATCTCTTCCAACCTGGTTATTCTGTGATTCTGTGATTACACTTTGAAATTTCTACTCTTTTGCTTGTGAGTCTTTAAGTATTCTTAGCCAAAGTACCGGCTACACCTTGTCCAGTCTATCAGAAGCTGCTGATAATATTCTGAGTATATACTTCTTTTTTGACAGTTGCCACAAATAGTTGAGGTGGGGATGAAGGCCAGAGTGTTCACATATATACATATACGTATACGTATACGTATACGTATACATATACATATACATATACCCTCGATCCTGGGGGTCTTTTCCAACCTAGTGATTCTGTGATTCTGTGATTCTGTGATTCTGTGATTCTGTGATATACATATATATATATTTCTTCCTCATTAGTCTAAGAGGAGGCATGTGTGCTGAACACCTTATCACTGAGACTGAGGATATACTTGAGCCCTCCACAAAGACTCCCGCATCTGATATATAGCCAAGTCCTGTTCTACTGAAACGGTCGATGGAGCAAGTGAGATAGCATGGCTCGAACAATGAAACACCTAGAGTCTCAGTGACCAAAACATGACAGTAAGTCTCACTCAGTAAGATTCATGGGCAAGGAAGAAGCTGTCAGTAGTGCTTTGTTCATCCTGACGAACTCACATGAACCAGGTCCTAGCTACCCTCATCACTAATCCCATCACCTATTCTTAAGGGAGAAACAAGTGCGGAAGAAGAAAGCTCCTTCATCATTGCCTATGGGGAAACAGTCTGCATGATCATCAAGATTAATTTATAGACACCTGTGTGGGTTCTTTTGAGCAGTTCTTCATATGCAAAACACTAAATACTTCAATAATTTTTAATGCATATGTTGATTGCTTAAAAAGAAATGTTGAGAACATGTCTTGAAGTCCAGCTTTCCACTGGGAGAACAAAACAGAAGAATAACTAGTACTGCTTATTCCCAGTTGACAATCCCATCACTAGCCTGGCCACAAAAACTGGGTTACCCTGAGGGTCAGATGGACCAGAGCCAAATATTTACCAGAGGAAACCTCTTGGCATCTGCTTAAAATTGCTCTCAGATGGCAAATGGCTGTGCAGAGGCTGCTACCAGCCAGAAGGGTTTATAGTAATCTTAAGTGCCTCTAAATTTTGCAAGTACCAGAGCTACTTTAAAGCAACAGAGCAGGCATTATTGTATAGCAAGAATCATCTACACGTATATCTTCTGAGAACCTGGGATTTGCAAACCCTTTGTGGCAGCATTGTATGCCTGCTACGTTCAGTAAAGATGTGAGGAGAATACTGATTCTGCAGTAGTATCATCTTTATTGGTAGAAAAGTGTTACAAGGAGCCTTGCAATCATTCTATATTTAGTTCATATCATTTTCTTTGTTTACAATCATATGCTACAAGCCAGAAAACACATTTGAAAGCCCAGTTTAAGATGAAATGTCATAGAATCATTTCATTGCTAGGTTGGAAAACACCTCTTGGATCTCCTTCTTCCTATCTGCCACTAAACCATGTCCCTGAGCACTTCATCTACCTGTCTTTTAAACACCTCCAGGGATGGTAATTCAACCACCTCCCTGGGCAGCCTGTTCCAGTGCCCAATGACCCTTTCCGTGAATTTTATTTTTTTCCTGATATCCAGCCTGAACCTTCCCTGTTGCTGCTTGAGACAATTCCCCCTTATTCTGTCCCCTTGCCACTTGGAGAAGAGGCCAGCACCTCCACTTTATAACCTCCTTTCAGGTATTTGTAGAGAGCAATGAGGTCTCTCCTCAGCCTCCTCGTCTCAAGGCTAAACAACCCCAGTTCCCTTAGCTGTTCCTCATAAGGCCTGTTCTCCAGCCCCTTCACCAGCTTTGTTGCTCTTCTCTGGACTCGCTCCAGAGCCTCAACATCCTTTTTGTGGTGAGGGGCCCAGAACTGAACACAGTACTCGAGGAGCGGTCTCACCAGTGCCAAGTACAGGGTCAGAATGACCTCCCTGGACCTGCTGGTCACGCCGTTTCTGATACAAGCCAAGATGCCATTGGCCTTCTTGGCCACCTGGGCAAACTGCTGGCTCACGTTCAGTCGACTGTCAACCAACACCCCCAGGTCCTTCTCCATTTCTGGCACTAGGTATAACATAAGATTTAGAAGTAAGAGTAACTGCTTACTTGTGAATTTATTGGAGGGAACGCCGATGTGAGCGTAGCACATGAAACATTACCCACGCTAGGTAGGATAACAAATAGTGCCCTCTCCCCAAATACAGTTGCGAGTGAGAAAATACTTGCTTTTAACTATCACAACCCTGAAATAAACATGATGTAATCAAGAAATTTATTTAATCCCTTTGAACCCTTGGAGGTAGTAACATGCTGAGTAATCCAGGACTTTTATCACAACCTTTTTGTTTGCATCTAGAAATTGTCTATTATGATTTGAGGCCTCATTGATGTACAGTTCTCTTTTTTTTTACATATTTTTGCAATGGTCCCAATTACGGTTGTGTAGGGAAGTCTATTTGTAGATATTTTATTTGTAACTATAGGAGATGTTTCATGATATACTCTTTCTGTACTTCTTGAGTCTTTGTCCACTTTTTTTCTTCTTGATTCCTGAACTCTCCTTAGGCAATCTTTTCCTGATGAATTATCACCTACCAATATTTAATAGTGACTTTAATAATTTATTTATTCAACTTATTAGACGTAAATATATATATACTTCCTGGATATCCAGTATTTCTTCTTTCACACCTAGCATCCCCAAACCCAGACATTTAATTAAAAAAAAAGCATTTGAAACAAGCTTTTTATTAAAAGTGGTTGATCAAGAGATTCTTTGCACATTCAGCTCTCAGCAGGGGGGCATCTGTTGGATATTACAGTTAAAGCTGAAATCAAGTTAAACTGAACTCAATTGGCTGAGTTTTATGTTTAGAGTTTATAGGTTTTCTGGTGTTGATTACTTTCTTAATTATCTGTTCACTGGTTTTCTGTTGGACTGGTGCTTCACTATATAATGTTGCTACTATTGTTGAGAGATGAAAAGTCATTTAGCAGAAAATTACATTTACTGTAAGTGCTAAATGTTCTTATTATCTGCTGTGGGCAAAGCCTGGACATCCTTAAATCCATTTGTTTATCAGAAAAGACCTCTTGCAAGAAAAATGGGTTTATTTTCTATGGTTTTTTTTTCATCGATGCCATTTTGATAAAATATCAACAAGCCAAAAGAAACAAAAAGTTCAGTTCACTAATCTAAGGGGAACTTATTTGGAGCTGCTAGAGACTCTATTGCTTTGATATTAAAGAGGGAGAAAAACAAGAATTCAGTTTCCAACCAAATATAGTCCTTTCAAAAATCCAGATACCATTTAATTAATGTAAGTCACAGGAGGAAGAGAGTGTCAGTCAGAAGCCAGTCCGTCCTTGCTGAAATCCAGAAACCTCCTGGAGCAGCCTGTTCTTCACCTTGAGGAGTGAGGAAATGAGGGAGAAAGAATGTAGACCAAACACCCAGAAAAGAGAAAGAAATGATGGAAGTACAGACATGTGTCTGTGTTTATGTCTGTGTATCTCTGTGTATGTAACTTTAACTTAACTTTCATTTTACAGAATAGAGGAAAGAATATCCAGTATCTGATTCCAGTTGAGTTCTTACGGGCATTTCACTGGTACCAGTGATACCTTCATTAAGAATGGGCAGGATTGGGAGGAAAGAATAAGGTCTTTAGAAATTTAACTGACAATAAATGAAACACATTGATTTTTCAGAAAGATGTGAGGATAGAAGTAAAAAGTATAGTGCCTGGAATGAATTAAAATCTTGGCTGATCATCATCAGTGAAGCTGCTGTAACTTGCAGTGGTGTTTTTATCTTGACTTCAAATTAAAACAAACAACGGCTGTTAGATTTTACACAGTGTATGATGGTGCTTTGCATCACTGGATGAAACTTTGGGATAAATTTTGATTTTGTAAAGTGAATTAGACACTTAAATATCCTATGGAGCTGGTGGAGCTCATTATCTTGTTTGTTATTCAGGTGTTTAAAAACTCCCATGCTGCAGCAATAAAACAAAGTTTCAGATACTTTCTTCAAAATATTGCCATTACACTTAATGTCATTCAGAACAGTCCCAAGAAACTTGGAGAAAATTGCCTTTTTGCCTAACATACTGAAAATACTGTCTTGCAGTCTTATGTCCTTGCCATTCCAGAAAGTATTAACTGGGTTTTTCTAGTGACCTGCCATTGTTAGTAATATAGCTATTGCATAAGCTGAAGAGCTGTATATCTTGAGTTACGAAGTGCAATAGAGAAATCAAGTGATGTGATTAGCATTTCATGCAGTTAAAATAATATAGCACTGTAAATGGTGCTGTTGGGTCCAGCCCTTCAGGCTTATTGACTTCAGTAACTCTGTCTACTCATGTACATAAAAATTCTTTTAAGATCACATCCAAGGTTAAATAATGGGAACTTGGAAATGGGAAACTTTTAAAAATATTTCTGAAAATAAAACAAAAGGCCAACTGAAACTAATGGGAAATTTTCCATTGACTTCAAAGGCAGTACAATAGAATCCGAGCCATGAAGTTTTGTACATGGGAAAGTTATTTGTGACTATGATTTTGTACTCGTTTCTCAAAACTATGCTTTTATTACAGACCACCTTCTTTAACCAATTTTAATCATTTTTAGTTTCTCTTGAAATAAAGCACGTAGTCTTGCAGTCTAGTACAAATAAACCTATCTCCCCTTCAAAAATATTAAATAAATATGAGACGTAATGTATTATAGAACTTGAATATTTAAAATTAAGCAATAAAATAACTATCATTCACAACGAAGTCTATTCTGTATTCTACTTATAAGATCTATCCTAATTTTGTTAAGAAAGCATATAGGACTAGATGTTATTCTAACATATTAGCGTAAGATATTGGAAAGAAGGTCAAAATAGGGACTTTTTTGTTTAGGGTTTTTTTTTAAAGAGAAGAACTTTCATATTCTCAAATCTCATTACCAGATTGTGGCATCATTATTAAAAAATAATTATGTCTCCACAACCCTTAGATACATTTAGAATCAAACCTTTAAAAGGTGCTAAGAATTATGCAGCTGCTTTTTTTACATGTCTCTTAAAATGTCCATGTAATCCCTTAGTCAGACTTCGTTTTGAAATGTCAAAATATTGTACAGTATGTTCTCTGCCAGAGAAGCAAATAAAATGGCTTGTTTTCATCCACTGAGAATTTGGCCCTGGAAGCAGAAATTCCTGAAAACGGGAGAGATGCATTTGCATTTCTTTTTTCTTGGTGTTTGGGAACATTTGCATGAGTTTTGAGAAGGCTTTGAAAAGTGAATTGTAAGCTGTTGTGTTGAGCTTGTCTTACATATCCTTCTGTGAATATTTCCACCAGAAGATCAACCATAGGAATTTGGAGCACTGAATATGAAACCAGAAGATCTCCATATAACTAATGCGACCAACTGCAAATAGTGACAGTTCCAATAATAATCCATCTCATTGCTGTGATTTGCAAAATATTGTATTGTATAATTCCAAATAATTAATGTATTTTAGGAAAGCATGATACTTGAATCAGGAGCACTCCAGGAACAGAGTAAGAGGTGATATTTTCAGTTAGCTATTGCATTTTTTTATCTCGATCTGAAGACTAAGATGATTTCCTCAATCCTCTGTCAAAAGAAATGCAAGAAGGGCAAAGATTATTTATTTTGGCACAAGATAGTCCACGTGATATTGCTGAATCAAGAGACTGTGATAATCTGCCTACATGAAGTGTCCTGGATTACCAACATGAGGTGTATTTTTTGCTTATGAAGTAAAATAACTGCTAAGAATTTTACCAAGTCTCATTCTGGTTACAACCTGGATGCCATAAAATCTTACTTCATGTGAGTTTCCACACTCCAGGTTTATATTTGCTTTCTACACTGCATAGTTGACACAGTATGTACAGCTATTCTTTCTGACTGGGTCCACAGTGCCATTCAAAAACCACAAAGACATATTGTATCTGTAATTCAGAAAAGGCAGACTTGCAACGTCAGCTTTTCAAAGGACTTTTGTCACCCACTGTCAGAGAAACAAGGTAAAACCAGCATGGTCACTTTAATAGTTGGTACTTAAAACAAAGATGAATTTGAATAGTTGCTGTGGCTTTTGGCAGTCCATGTTTGTGCTGTTCTGTCACACAGCACAACAGTTTCCAAGCTGTCTTAACCACAGCATCAGGGGAAGCTGTGTACTTGTTTTCTTGTAACCTTGTAAATCGTACTGTCCATTTACATGCTTTCAATAAAAAAAGATTTTCTGCAAGTGCTTTCATTAAATGGAGTTCCCCACTGTGACACTACACTTCTGCCCTATACTTGCATTGAATGACTCTGTCTGAGGTTGGTATTAAAGGCTGAAGGGAAAAATACCAAACGAAAATAACAAAACTGGAACAGCGAAACGTCAGGGCATGACGGGCCACATCTTCAAAGCTGGATGTCTAAGTAGAGGGAACATGTGATTTCATTGATTGAATGCAGAATAGGAGACTGAAACTTGTAACTTCTAATTTCACCTGTGCTCGCGTCTCACTCTGCAACCCTTAAGCAACTTTAACTCCGAGAAAGACCTGGCATTGCCTTCTTTAGAGTCACAGCACAAATCCTGAAGGCCAAGGGAAACTTAAGACATGCTCTGAGTTGTCCTTATTTGTGGCTACTCCAAAGGTACAAGAAGGCCTCCTTAAAGAAGTTCAGAATAACCTCCCAGTATAGTGCACTTACTTACATAATATCCAAAGCCCTCAGCCTTACTCCTTTACATCCCATGTACTGGGTGTTATCCTGCATTTCTTGGAAAAGCCTGAGCTGCTTTTGATATTGACTGTGTGTTTCCTCTGAGGTCACTAAAGGTTTTCTGTAGTTCCTGTGTTCTGCCACAGTGCTGTGTGGAGTCCATAGCTGAACCCAAACCATACAGCCGCAGTGTCTCAATTTCTCGATCTAAACTGAAAAATAAGACTACTTTTTGAATTCCAGAAGGAGGTTTATAATGCTTGTCATACCATGATTTTGCAATGTATTGTTAGCTAGCCCTGGGAACAAAAGCAACTGAAGTATAAGGTCTTTTCTCCCAGGAGAAAATGGGAAGAGCCATGAAAGAATTCATAGTAGGAAGAACGAACTATACGTCAGCTCCTGGCTAATGTACTACCTTTCAATGACAGGGCTGCCTGCGACAGCAGGGATCTGACTTCATGACTCAGGAGGTCAGTCCCAGACCCATATTCCCATAACACACAGATAAACCGAGGAATTATCTCTTCTCCTGCTGGCAACCATCTGGTCAGAAAGATGGTCAATGTCGTTTCAGGGCAGAGCTCTCAAATACCAAACTGGCACATGTAAATAAGTGCCGAGGCAAATATAATAAATGATATCTTATATTGCCAAAAAAATACCTTCACAAAACCAACACATGAATATATGAGGCCTTGCCATTTGACTCCTTATTTTGAAAATGGAAGTACAAAATCTGACAAGTTTTTTAAAAAAGATACCAGAAAGGTGCCTTTGTTTCTGTCATTGCACTGGCTCAATGAAGCCTGTGGTACTGCCACAGACCCTGGGGGTTTTTGTCTATTGAACACAAGTCAGCAAGGACACTAAATCTTGTTTTATCAACTTTGTAGTGAGAGATCTGGGACAGCTTACCCATACAACTTGATGGAGAATGCTGATTTTAGGTTCTTGGCTTCGTTTTACCTTCTGTTCTGCTCAGGCGAGATAGAGTTGTGATTAATAGTCAAGTGGGCAGTCAGGTGGGATAATTGGATTAATCAGTCATATTTACTTAATACTTGCATAGATTTTAAGGAACACATCCACTGGGTTTACGTGTGATTATAGGTTTTGACTTGCAAACTTGCCAGTTCTGATTTTGTTGTGAATCTTGAGATACCTAGTATTTCTTTAATGGCTTCTCCCGAAACTTGTGGATCTGGAAGAACTTGAGCTTTTCTTCCCCAAGATTCAAGACTTTGTGATTATAGGGATGTGAACAGTGCTTGCAAATTTGTATGCCAGTGACTTTCCAGGGCACCACCACTAAGCGTTTCTTAGAAAAATTAATTATCTCAGCAGTTAAATAACACCAGTTAGAACTTTTATGGGTGCAGGGGGTGTTCTACTCAACATACATTATGAAAGTAGTCTCATTTTTAATCCTATTTTCATCTACTGCTTGCAACAGTAAGATGGTTTTCACCCAAAGAGATTGTCAGAGAATAGTTTCTACAAAGAAGAGCATCTGAAGAGCAGAATTTTTTTCTATCAGTGGTGTGACACTAGTCTCTCCAAGCATCCTTTTTTAGATGCCTGACTGCTTCTGACTCAGTAATTAATTGAAGTTTTGATGCTGGAGTCTGGAAAAAGACATATGACTGTCTTAAATGAAATTGTTCCCTCTTCACACCACTTCAAAATCTACTTCGCCTAAGGAATAGCCACCTAATTTTTCACCATACTCATCACCCATTCTAATGATTGATGGCTGGACACTGCTGACCTAATCTGGATTAGAAAAGGCAATTACAAGGTGAATAATGATGTAGACAATGACAAGTATGACTATGGTCAACAGATCACAGGATATAATTATCCTTTAGCAATGAAGCAGAACTTGAACCTTCATGGCTGTGTTAACACTGTAAGAACACTTTCACTGTGTCCTGCAGTAGCCAATGCAAAAGCTGAGCTGATTATCTCAGAGAAAGACTGCAAATACAGCATGGGAAGCAAACTCTGATTAGTGATCATGAATTTGTAACTGCATTTTTTGGACAAGGAGAAAATAAGCAAGCCTTGTTTGTTAACAGTTACCAAGCATTTGCTGACTGCCAGTACCATAGCTGTCAAACTGTACTCTCTGGAATTTCTTTTTTTTACTTTAACAATTTAAATCAGCAGAAAAATAATGTTTGATTTGCAAATAGACTTTAAAAATGTCATTATTATTGTTTACGTTAACAATGGCAGAGAGGAGTGGAAATTTCTCCTCCCAAAAGGGAAGAGGGATTGGTCAGGATGAGTGCTGAGGTATTGCTAGTGATCATGGAATGAAATTGAGTGCAGGATCAGAAGAAGGAAAGGTGTGGCTATGTTCTGCTTTTGTTTCTTTTTGTCACTATATTCTGAAATTTTATTTGTCAAAGATATCAAATTTAGAAAGAGCTAACATTTTTTTCTGAAGTATTTTCACATTGAAGCACAGTGAAATTTATGGATTCTGTAGGTTAATGAAATATAAGGTTCTTTCAAATTATCTTATCTAAAAGGAGGTGAAGTGAGCTAGTGAGCTGAGCTAGTGAGCTAGTCCTTCTTACAAAGAACTCTGGCAGTCTTCACAGTAGTCAAAAGGGAAAAGGCATAACCTATCACGTTCACAGACTTCATATAAACTTTAAAGCAGTTCGTCTAATAACCTCTTTTACCAAAGTCTGGGCAGGAGACTGAGAGGAAATATCCCATCTTCATCATACAAAGGATACAAGTGTAGTTGAAAAAGAATTTAATGATGTTTCTGCAAAGCTTAGAGAAATAAAAATTACAGATGTGTTCCAACTGAAACCCTAGATTCAAAACACTCTGAGATTCAAGGCAGTGCAATTCTATATACAGACATTGCGGCTTGGGTTTTTCTCTACAGGAAAAGTTCAGAGGTCGCTGAAGAGAAGACTCCAAAACATGATAATATGTTTCAATTCCTTCTGTGGTCACTACTTCACTGTAAAAGTTTCTAGTCCTCTAAAGCTAAAGCAGGACATGCTATTTAGGGAAGCGTTTACTGTAGCTCTGGAAGCAGATTTTTTTCATCATTTTACCATTTAGTTTTGTTCTCACTTTAAAAACCTGTGGCCTTAAAGTAGAATAGAGCAGTGAATTCTCCCTTTTCCTTTTTGTTGCATCTGAAATGTTCAGGAGTAGATAATAATTGCCTGAGATGACATTATTTGGTCAGTTATCATTTAATATTACATTTATGGTCATTAGCAGCTCTGCAGAGTTTCAAAATGCAGAATTTGAGTGGTGTCAATGACTTTTGAGCTATCAGATACATTACAGTATGGTACTGTATTTAATTTGACTCAAATAATGTGTATTTGAGCCAGCAGTGTGCCCAGGTGGCCAAGACAGCCAATGACATTTTGGCTTGTATCAGGTTACAGGACAAGGGGGAACGGCCTCAAGCTTCTCCAGGGAAGGTTCAGGCTGGACATGAGAAAAAAGTTTTCATGGAAAGGGTCATTGGGCACTGGAACAGGCTGCCCAGGGAGGTGGTTGAGTCACCATTCCTGGTAGGTATTTAGAAGACAGGTGTATGAGATGTTGAGGGGCATGGTTTAGTGGTTGATAGGAATGGTTGGACTCGATGGTCCTGTGGGTCTTTTCCAATCTAGTGATTCCGTGATTCGAGTGCAATGGGCAGGTCTATGCATGTCAGATTTCTGCTGGTGTGCTCAGTCTCTACTTCTGGCCTTAAAGTGTAACTCAGTGAAACACAAGCAATTCCCAAGTTAAATAGACCAGCAGTCCATCTAGCTCAGAGTTTTGTCCACGGCAAAGGCAAGAAATTGTTGAAGTTACTTTATGCACCCATTCTCTCTGCATTCCCCTAGAAGTTCCTGAAATGGTGGAACTAGGAATATTGAAGGGTACATCCCTTCCTTTTCACTTTACAGGAACTTGTTAAAGACTGTGAAATTGTTGAATCCTTTTGTGAACCTGGCAAAACTGTCTGCTCCACAAACACCTGTGGTAGCAAATTTCACTTTCTATCTCCTGTGTAAATAAGAACATTATATTACCTTTTTGAAACATGTGTCTTACTAATCGTAATGAATTTCAGTGGCTCTTGGTATTAAAAATATGGCTTTCATGCAGGAATTCAGTGCTTGTTGTCAGGCAATGGGAATCAGTAGCTTTCCAGATGAAGACTGATGCTTGTGAATTTACAGATAATTTGGACAGGTGCCTATGCAAATCACCTGAAATTTTCTTCTATTATAGTGTATCTCAATGATTTGTGGGAAGTGGACTCAGGAAGTGACCAAAACAGCCAGAGTAAATGTGTTTAAACATTCAGTACTTAGTCATACCTTATCTGTGCTCCAAAAGTAGTTGGTTATTAGCAATAATAATGAACAGTACTGCTTTGGCAAACCTTCCTCCTTCATATAAGACCTACACAGAAAATTTGAGTACAGTTTTTGAGGAAGGAGCGTTAATACTTAAAATATTTGCAGTCAACATGAAAAGTTTTGATTTGTGTTTTTTTTTTTTCCCCGTCTTGAATACAAGATGGTTTTCTGCTTCACTGGAACAGAGGAGGGCAAAATCTCCCCACAGGCTCAAAAGCCTTGAAGATAATTGCTGCCAGGGTGGGTTAGTTTAAGCCTGTGTTTGGATGCGGCAGTATCTCTCAGGACATATGTTATTAGGAAATGCAGTTCATTTTGATCGAACTAGCAAGGAAAGAATTTCTAAAATATTATATAGAAAATACACTCCACTGCTGTGGGCTGTGCTCATTCAAGCTCTTAGGAGTCAGTAAGTTTGTTCTCCACTGGAATAGCTTCATGTTTCATTTTTTGTCCTTCTATATTTCACGGTACTTTTTTAATTAAACTCAGCTATTTAGTCTAATGTGTCAGAGGTCTAGATAGATCTGGAATGAAATGTCTGATAAATTCCTGCTGTATCCAAACTGAAGGGTGTGGAGGTGTGTGTGGGTGTGGGTATGTGTAAGTTCAGGTGACATGTCTGTGTGTGTGTCTGAAGGCTCAGGTTACGTCTCCCCTTCATATTAATTCTAATCCTCGTCTTTTATATAGGCTGTATGTCCTGAATAACACAACATAAATGCAGTAGCCTAAAGACAGAGGTGGAGTAAAGAGGCCTTTGTGCTATAAGAAAATATCCTTTGTGTAATCAAAGTAACAGCTACAGCTGCTCCAGTTCTCATAGACCCTCTTTTCCAGGCTGCTTATAGGCTCTGCTGCCATTCATCTATCTATAAAGCAGAGGATTGGTTGTTTGGTTTTTTGTTTTTTTTTTTTTCTCATCTACCCTATATGTATCCTTCTACATCTGCATGTATGTATCCAATATGAAACAAATGGGAAGATGCAAGCCTTTGCCTGCTGCTGTGCATATATGCAGCAGGAATATTTTGCTGGATGTCAAAGCTGATTTGCTGTTTAGTTCCCTTGTCTTAATAGGCCCCAATACAAAAGAATTGTGTAGAGATCAGAACAGACTAGAAGAGATAAAGTTCCTGAAAATACCAGTAACTGGATGTAGAGTTAACACTGGCTTTATACTGTATATCACTAGGTTACAACAAATATATGCCTTATTAGCAAAAGTAGAAGCAAGAACACCTGTGCCTCCAGTATCGAAAATTTTGGTGTAGATGTTGCCCAAAATCCAAGAGTTCCCATGCTTGCAAGAATACTTGTACAAGGAACCTACTCTGTTTTTTAGGAAAGAAAAGGCATCAGCAGACCCTCAAATCCCATAGCAGAATTTCATATGAGGTCCATTTAAAGCACCCAGAGGTCTACACAGAAAACATAAAAGCATGCCTTCTTATTTGATTCATGCAGTGACCTGAATAGATAGAGTGCTCTGCAAACAGAAGAAAACTGTAATTGCATTTTTGAGCAGGCATATTTTGCTGCTTGTAGAATAGCTTAAAACTCTATCTCACTTTTTTTTTTTTTTTTACTACTATTTCTCCCTCTGGCCCTCTCTCAGGTTTTATTGTTTGCTGCCTCTCTACCTTCCTGAACTCATTTAAGATGTCTAGTTTTGTACAAGCACAAAATGCTGATAAGAATACTGCTGTGATTCCTTGCAGTGACTACTGTGCTGAAAAGTAGCAGAAGGACATGTATTGATAAGGAGTCCATTGCCTGAAATGCTTTGGCTCATGTCAGATGGAATTTGCTTTTGGGCTGTAGCCAACTCCAGGCTTCTGCACCTTAGAGGACCCACTTAAAAGCTATTAGGAGAGCTTAAGTGGTGTGCAAGTCTCTTGTCAGCTGTCTGCACAGGGCTAAAGATTACCCACTGTGAAGCATTAACAGCAGAGGACTATGTTTTTTGCTCTGCTGCTTGTAGGTGTCATTTGTGGTCCTGCTGACAAATTTGGTCTTACTGATGCAACCACACGCAGATCTCAAAAGCAAAAGGGAGAAGCGGGAAAAAGAAGCTCAAGTGCTTTCTGTGCTCTCCTCTATTTTTGCCAGGATTCATTCAGCATAAAGTCTTTGAACTTCGTAAGTGAAATAAGCTTAGGAGAGCTATTTCGAAAAGCTTTAGAGTAGTTATTGAGAAAATACAATGACAGAAACTTTAGGACAGAATACCAGCAGTTTATTTTGCTGCGAGATGCTTCTTCATAAACACACACAGACGGCAGTCTCTTTCCTGGCACTCTGTACATTGTGGATAAAATTAGACTTGCTGCCATTACTGTATCCTTTTTCCTCTGTTCATGGTTAGAAGACTTGCAGTGCTTAAACTGTTCACACAGAATATTCTGTCCTGCAGCCATCAGCATGGGGCAGAATTAAAACTGACCGTAGTATCACATTTCCAGCTTCTGGAAATGTGGTGTCCACTTGGCTCTGCTTTTTCACTTTGTCACCCTGTGCTGGCAGCATCTCTACTCCTTCAAAGAAAAGGGATAGTAGGAGGAAGGCTGAGAAGTGGCTTCAATCATAGCTACAGATGTAAACACCATTTCTTCCGTCAGCTCTGTCTTTTCTTCCCTGGGGAACTGAGCTGCTGCCAGAAATTAAAGGCAGCTAGTAGTTCCTTGGTTGATGTAAACTGTTGCAGTCAGTGTTTAAACATGTAATCTGTACTCCTTCATCCTGCAGGGGCAGTACTCTTGCTGGCTGACAGGGTCTTTATTTCTTACTTTGTGACCCCTTAAGGGCTCTCATGATCTTTTTGTGGTTTTAATTCCACAGCTGAGAACGATTGGGTTAGAAATGTCTATTTACTATTCCTAGCTTGTTCTTACTTCTACTTTTACCTAAAACTGAAGCTGCCCTGTGTTAAGTTCTGTGTAGTTCCATGTAGCCTCCCTTTCTCAAAGAATTTTGAAGTTAAATTGCAAATCTGAATGACTGCCTGGGAAAGGTAGTATTGTACCCTTTCACTAAAGGAGAACCAAACCATAGCAAAGTGCCAAAAAAGTTTCCTTTTCGGGACTCAGAGATTCATGTCATCATTGCCACAAAAAATTATTTAATCCCTCCACCTATCATATTTTCTTTAATCCTGTTATTCTACAGATGTGTACTTTCTTAGGATATGTGCTTGGCCCTTCTCACTGGAAACAGCTATGGTACAGTGTTACTGGAATATTGATAAAATTGAGCAAACACTACATGGCAAAACCAAACAAAATTAAGTGAAAAAAAGAAGGAATTTGTAAATGGTCCATATCCTTTGTAAACCATTCTTCCCTACTGCCTCTGGTGTTGCTTTCCTCTTTCTAGTCTTAAGTGAAATCACCACTTTTAATGGAGTCCAGGTAAACAGTGTACTTTGAAAGAATATCACCACATGCTGGATGCTTTTCTACTGCTATAAAATAGATATTGTTATATTTTTAGTGTTTCGTATTGCTGTAAAATAACATTTTTTATTCTCATGACAGGTGGGAACATAAAATGTTTCCTATATGAAGTGCTCCAATGTCATTCATGGATGAGTAAGATTAGTGCACTTTCTTCACCTGCGCATACAGAAAAGTGTAATTGGATCACTGAGAAAAGATAAATCCAGATCTCCAGACCCTTGTGAGGCCCTATTGATGCTAATAAATTGTTCAATTAATCATTCAGGTATTTGGCTGAACAGGGATTTCAGATGCCTAGCTGTACCTTCTTCATTCATCATTGTAGTATCTTTCCTCTTTTCTGTTAACTGGAGATCTGATTACAATAATTAAAAACATTTGCTAACCTTCTGTTTGCCTGTTACAAGTGTTATCTCATATAAGCTGGGGAACATCTCTCCTCTAGGTGGGCAAAATCTTTTCTTCAGTCATCCCATAAGTTACTTAACCATGTATGACATGTTTTCTCAAGCAGTTAGGGTGCTTTAACTTTGTTAATCTTTCTTGATGACTTCGTAACAGTGTTTATGGTGTGGTTCTTGGTACTGTGAAGAAGCAGCACACTAAGTAGTGTTAAAAGGGGAAGGAGAGATCTCTATCTGGCTTTGTTGGAGAGATGAACATATGATGATACTTCCAGCTTTATTTATGTCAAGGTGCCTAAAAGGTTGAGAAGCAGCTAGTGCTGCATTTTCTCTCTGGACCATATGGTACAAATAGGGAAGATAAGAACACGGCAGCCCACACTTATTTGTGTAGGACCCAAAATGAATAATACCCCACAAGGTAATGTGACACTATGCAGAATCTCATTTAAAATGTGTCAAGATGTTTTCTTCACAGAAGCAATGTTTAGTCTCCTAGGTCACTAGAAGCAGCTTTTTCAAATTATCCACAGACATTTTGCCAGGCTGCTACATATCTCTAGATAAAATCAAACTGTTTGCTTCACAGTGTAGAATAATTTATAGGTAGGGACCAATTTGCTTGCAAAGTAACAGCAGGCTGCCTTCATTTTTTCGTAGTACAAAATGCATTATGCTAAACACAGTTCAGAATATTTGTGTTCCAAAAGGTTAATTATTTTAAATTAGTTTAGCTTTATTAGTTTTTCTCAAACAGACATGTCCAGTTTTTGTCACAGAAAGTGGTAAGCTCTCTGGAAAAGGGTCAAGAAAGCAAAAAAATAATGTATTTCTTTTCCTATTGCCATATTAAGCACAGCTATCCAGAGGGAGATAATTCCACCACAACTTTCAACATTTTAAAATGTGGAACATAAACACTATTTTATGAAGGCTTTCATGAGACGAAATTAATGAAAATCTACCTTTTTGAGTAAAAAGCTCAATTTTTTACCCTTCTTACATTATTTTTTCTTTCTGCCTGTGGTCATAAATGATCAGAAAGCATTGCACCATAGGCACATTTCCTATTGAAAATATAATCAAAACTGACAAATCTCCATGAAGCATTTTGGCTTTGGTGAAATCATATATTGTAATGAAAATGTATTTTTAAAAAATGTGCTAGATAGCTCCTCATGCAAGATTCTTTTCATATGCCATTTCCAGCTTTCTTAGTACAGCATTACATCATCACATAGTATATAGCTTAGTTTATGGAATCCTAGATGTAATCTATCAAAATCATTTCTCCTAAGATATGAGATCAGTTCTTTGGGGGTAAAAGACTAGGGAATTAACTCACCATCATATTAAATAGATTGTTATCATTTTTTCACAAGTTTGTTAAGTTTTGAAGAGAGCAGCATTAGACTGGTAAAAGAATTAGACTAGACCTTGGGGGAAGGTTAATAAAGACACTAATAGTCTTTTGCTAGTAGGCGCAGTACTCTATTTAATGTGAGTCCTGGAGGTGACCATGTGTTGCTCTTTACCCACTGGAGTGAAAATATCATCATGGTCACCATCTGGAGTAACTTTACAACATCAACAATTTTATAATGAAGGCAGGAATATTTCCTTGTAAACAGATGCTTGGGCTATCAATGACTTTGGGCTGCCTTGAAATCCAATACAACTAGGAAGCTCAAATCAGGTAACAACGAGGAGTTCTGCATGTTTCTATCTCCCATGTGTAGTATGAGGGAGTCCTACCTGCTTCTGCAGGCAATTAAAGTCCTTTTCTAATTTGCAGGTTGTGTAGTTATTATCTTTTACTTTGACAGCTACAGCTACCTGAAATAGTTGGTTTTGACAATCCATACATTAGAATTCAGGACTCCACATACAGGAACCTACTCCACAGTGGAAGTTTTCATTTCTAGATTTTTTTGGTTCTGCCAGAAGCTGAAACAATAAATAGCAAAATTCTGTTGAGGACCAATCCATGCAGACAGACATTCAGATTGGACTGGATCATGTTACAAACCAGAAGTTAAATTTGGATAGATAGCACACCTGTGTCCACTAATGTAGCCTGCAGTAGAAAATGTCCTTTTTCTTTTATATTTACTGTTAGATATTCTATAGTTTTTCGTTTCTGAAATTGAAAGCCTTTTTTTACTGCTAAAAATAATTATATTTCTAGAGGTACACTGGCTATGACAAAACATTGTATTAACCTGTAGGGCATCTATGTGCAGGAGCAGGGATGAATGATTTTGTCACAGAGTGGAAAAGCAAGTGCTTCTTTGCTCTGAGATTAATTAATTATCATAGGTGATGTCATCTTGATTAAGTAAGTTATGCAACATGAAATTTTGAGAATAACTTTCTTCTATCATAAATAAATAACTGTTAAACACAGGAACAAAGATATGTTAGTCTAGGCAGGCTGTATTTTCCACATCTGAACTTTGGCACTTTAACACCCACTTATGGACAAGTTCGAGAAGCTGAGTAGGATGTGTGGCACAGAGTAGTGCCTGTCAAGAATGACAGCCTTGAATTCATGGCTCCATCCGAAGCCTTTATGCCATTGTTCTTGTTGCTATTTCAACCCTGCTTCCTGGAGTACGGTGGTCACTCTAGTAATTATGTCTCGCAGTTGGTTCTCTCTGGCACTGGTTCCTACCAATCCGTAAAAGAAGAGATATCTGCTGTATCTGAGCTGTATCCCTCATTAGTCTCTTTCTCTTCTTTTTGCATTGCTAACACTTTTTCCCTTTGTCCCCCTTGCATGCCTCCTCATATCTTCACAATAGTTATGCTCTATGGTAACCCACAAGTCAAAACCAGTCTTGAACCATGAAGCAGATAAAGTTGAAGCTGGGAATGATGCTCATTATTAGAATACAAAAATATTAAGTTTCCCAGAAACAAAGTGTTCTGCTCAAACAGTTTGTCAGGCATGTAAATAGAGGTGCTGTCAAACAAGCCATTAATCACTGGTGATTCCAGAGGTGTAAGAAAGGAGAAGTGTGTGCATGTGTATTTGTTTGTTTTGGGGAGGGAACATTTCCTGCTGTCTTAGCTCCCCCTCCTGGTGGTTAGGAATTGGGTTCTCTCAGATTGCTGTTGACTGACAAGAACCTGTACACTACCTGAATTACCAAAGACAAAACTTTTGTTGTTTATAGTATCATGCCTTTGAAAAGGGATTTCCTGAAGCCAGCATCCTTCCTGAAACCAGCATCCCTCTTGAAGCCAGCATCCTAGTTGGAAATGTATCTGCTTAGTATCTTGCTGGAAATAGATAAAAGACTTGGAAGATAAGAATGGCAAATTACATCTTTACATTCATTATTGCAAGACGTACCATTCTCTGAACTTAGTCCTGCCTCCTTCAAGGCAGGTCCAAATCCATTTCACTTGCCTTCGGCAAACTGCCCGATTTCAGCTTTTGAGAAGAATTGCAAGTGCAAACTGGGAGGTAAACATCCTGATCAGAGTGGGAAAGAACACATGAAGGAAGAGCTCATATATGTACATTTGCTGAATCATTTTTTTAATGGCGTTGCAAAAGCAATGTCTTTCTCTGCCAGAATCTGTCGATATAGGCTTCATAATGTCTCTAACTGTACAGATAGACTTCAAGGTTTCTTTCTAGTACTAGCTACTATTATTGTCCTGACATCAATATTCACTTTAGAAGAGGGCAGAAGGGATGGTTTCTCCTCTTCCTTTTCACCTTTTTCTCTTCCTCACCTCTTCTTTTTAAGCAATATATACCCATAACTATGAATCAGCCACAGCAGCAGGCATGAAAAAGTGCTTCCTGTAAAAGCATTTTGGTTTGTTTGGGTCATTTTCTCGGCACCTTTGATGCAGAGTTTATAGCCTTATATTACATTTTTTAACACAAAGTTCAAAACCAAGTAACTCATAGAAAAGCATATACAGTAAAGCATCACTTAGGCTCCTAATCAGTTAGAAAAAACCCCATATTGTTCATTCATGTGCAGATGTAAACTCTACTTATGAGGAAAAAGGGGATTTGTCAGATATTCTTCCATACTTGTTTTTGTTACCATATCACAGAAATACAAGAGCATTTTCCTTAAGCACTAGGAGCTCTGTACTAGGTTTCAGAAGAGTGGAGTTAGATCGGATTAATTTCCAGTCATAAGAGCCTTGTACATACTCTGTATTATAATTATGTAGAGTAAGAGTATGACTAGATTATGACCTTGGTCTGTGGTGAAGCCAAGAAAATTCATAGTGGATAGTGTGCAAAATCAAAGTCACTGACTGGTAGTACTGAAAAGAGTAGATTTTGGTTTTGCTTGCCTTTCAATTTATGTCACATGGTACTCAGGTTCAGATAGATGGATGGTGTTGAGTGGTTAGAATGTCAGAAAAAAAAAAAAAAAGACTCCAAGGACTATTTTTTATTGTTTTCAGGATTCCTTGAAGGAAAGAATATCCAAGTGTTGTGATTTTATTCACTCTAAAATAATAATAGCCTTAATACAAAACATGTAAAGACTAATTAAAACAAATAACATCACTTTAACAGCACAAGAAAACTCCTGTGCTTATAACATACAGCTGTAAGTAAATCTGTGCTCTATGTGCTATCTCCTCCCTTGATTGTCTGTAATCTACCCTAAACTTTACTAGGTTCTCTGGTAGCCACAGTGATCTTGACTGCTATGCCTGGGACTGCATGTTTTGAAGACTACAGCATGATAGCACAAATTTATGACTGAGTAGCATTATCAGTAATATATTAATTATTGAAACATGTTTGTTCATTGAAGCTAAACTATTTCATGGCTATACACAGCAGGGTAACTAAAGCTTGAAATTGTGAGGATGATTCCAACCAGTGAAGGGGAGACTAAAAAAACCTTCACCTTCCCAACTTGCAGTCAGATGCTTCAGCCTTTAAATACTTGTATTCAAAATATCTTAAATGAGCTGCTTAGTCCCAGTATTGAACAAATGCAAATTTGAAATTTTTATCCAGGACACAGAGCCAGAATTGTTCTTCTCCAGCTAGCATTAGTCATGCCAAAGAGAATGAAAATTAGGCAGGTTTGAAAAAAGATTATGAGATTAAAAAAATTGGTCAGAAACTCATTTTAAGATATGAAAGGGAATGTTTCCATTGGTGTCAGGAACTTTGATGTCATTAAGCCAGATTTTCAGAAATGTCCACCTAAAATGTTGTGTTCTCATCTATTTCAATATGCTTTTCTCAACGTTATTATATCATTCCTTAAATTCTCATGTGTTTTAATATCCTGACTACAGTAAGACAGGAAATGTCCTACACACTTGGAAGATGTGGCTTGTGCTCCAAGGAGAATGTAGTGAGAAAAATAGATATCAAGTATACAGGATAATGAAACAGAAATTACCAAGGTGATGATGGGCAGATGTGTTATTGAGATGTTTGCTTGCTGATTTCTTTAATTCTAGGGTAATTGTGACAGATAACCTTACCTTCATCTTCTCTTCCTAAATTGTTTTTCAGAACTGTCTGGGTTCACAATAAGCAAAGTCACTGCCATCTGTAGTTTATGAGTCAACTACCAGGTTTTACTATCATGAAAGTTAAGGGGTACCCTTAACTCCTTCACATTCAAAGATCAGTTTATTTACAGAGACACTCAGTTCAGTTCTTGTACAAATACTGAAAATGGAGAGCTTGCTTTAGGGAGCCAATATGTCCAGGATGTGGAGAAAGCTGAATTACTCTACCTGTCTTCAGTTTTGGCAATTTGCTGAAAAATAAACCTTTTCCTTTTTTTACAGCCTTCTGGAATTTGCTGAGGATGCTTTTCCTTCACAGAGTTCCTTTTTTAAATCAAGCAGGTTTTTGCAGTTCTTCAATCTTTTTAAAATCTTTGGGGCAGAGATTTCCAACACAGGGATGCAGCTCACTTTTGCTTTAGGGTCCTTGAGATTTGCTGAAAAATACTGCAACTATGAGTTATTACTAAACAGTTGTGAAAGACTACTGAGGTAAAGCTTTTTCCCAGAAAAATATTGTAAAACTTTAAATTGTTTCCTTGCTTGCTTATTCCTTCCCTCTGTCCCACCACAGTCAGTTCTGAAGTCATAAATACCTAATTAGATTTGTCCTTGTGTTCTTGCTTAGTACAATTGACAGTAGTTACCAATGCATTTTTTCTGTGCTGAGTTTTATAGTATCAGTTTAGTAAGGACTGATAGATAGAGATTAGGATACTGGTGTTAATAAAAGGACTCCCTTTCTCATCATCATCATGAGAGAAAAGAGTAGGAATATTTTAACAGATTTCTAAAGGCAAAATCCATGTACCAATAAAGAGAGAAACTCCAATGTGTCAGCTTACAAAGTGCTGAAATGCTTGAGTGACTGTCCAGTCAAAGCTGTTTTACTTGTAATAAGCAATGATAAGTGCTGCATTTGACCCAATTTGCTGAAGTCTTTTATTCAGGTGGCGCATTTAGCTAGGTGAGAGGTACACTGTGCAGAGTCTTAAATTAAGGTAAATGCTTGAGTCAGTTTTAATATGACATTTATTCCTTGGGAGATTCCCAGCAAAACAGGAACTGTGTAGCCTGTGGCTGCAGATCCTTAGCTGGGCTTTCTATCATACCCATGACTCAAATAAAACCTAATCAGCAGTCGGAAAAGGAGCTCAGTGCAGAGTATTTGCACTGTTAGGAGGTACAGGCTGTGTCTCTCTGATGATGGAAAAGAAGTAAAAGAACCACTATTATTACTCTGTGTGGTCCTAAGCATCTCAGAAGGCTCTGCAAGTCCTTTCTTGTTTTACAAAGACAGTGTCATGATGGATCAGAGCAGTAAGACCTAGATTGGAGCCAGGTCATATTACAGGTGGATAAACTGTCACACTTAGGCTCATGTTAGAATGTAATCATGTTAGAGTTTCTCTGCAGTATCACATCATCTTACGTAATTGGAAAGAAACCACTACTGAATGAAATGTGCTGGTAAGATAGAAAACCTTGAACAGTGGGGTAGCCAATCTTACTCTTTCTAGAAAAGGACAACACAGAATATAGGCTGCATTACAGTATGCATACATGCACCATTTGAATTCATAATGAGAAGCTGCAGGACTTTTCAGGGTCTAACTTTTTATCTCCAGCTGTTCTAGCCTGGAGGCTGATACTTGATTCATGTAGTAATCTACAAGTACAAGGTTGCAGGATTCTAACTGTTTGAGTCCTAAAGAGACTTTCTACATTGTCAGTCATGGAGTTCCCAAGAGCAGCATTTGGGACATCATAAACTGCACAGCTGTAGAACAAGCTTTCATGTACTCCTGACTTACTTTTCTTTCTGATTACCTGGATGGTGTTCAAACTGATTAAACATAGGAAAAAAGGTTCTTAAACATGATTTCTGTTTGCTGAAATTACATTTTCCTGAAATCCCAGCCAACGACCTCTGACCTGGGAAAACAAAATCTGGAAAATATTTTACTTATGTGAATGCAGTTCAAGACCCTGAGATCTACAGATACTTGCTACTTGTCAAGGCTTATATACTTCATTAAGTTGAAATAAGTAAAATGTGGATGTCTTTTTCAGTTATTGGAAACATGTAATGAGACAATATAACAATTATTTCAGAGAATCATAGAATAATAGAATAACCAGGTTGGGAGAGGCCCACTGGGTCATCGAGTCTAAGCATTCCTATCAAACACTAAACTATGCCTCTTAGCACCTCGTCCACCCGTGCCTTAAACACCTCCAGGGAAGGTGAATCAACCACCTCCCTGGGCAGCCTGTTCCAGTGCCCAATGACTGTGAAAGTTTTTTTCCTAATGTCCTGCCTGAACCTCCCCTGGCAGAGCTTGAGGCCATTCCCTCTCATCCTGTCCCCTGTCACTTGGAAGAAGAGGCCAACTCTCTCAGCCGTTCCTCATAAGGCCTGTTCTCCAGCCCCTTCACCAGCTTCGTTTCTCTTCTCTGGACTCGCTCCAGAGCCTCAACATCCTTCTTGTGGTGAGGGGCACAGAACTGCACACAGTATTCCAGGAGCGGTCTCACCAGTGCCGAGTACAGAGAGAGAACAACCTCCCTGGACCTGCTGGTCATGCCATTTCTGATACAAGCCAAGATATCTTCCATTGCAGGCTTTAGAGAGTTGAATTGTTTGGTTATAGATCTGAATAATAAATAGCTGAGAATATTGTGAATATAGAAGTTAGAAGTACACTTAAAAGCTGAAAATATGCATTAAAGCACTCATCTATACTAAAGCTAACAAATTTGTTTATGTAGCTATTCAAGATAACTGTGTAGCAGAACTAAAAGACGTATCTAACCTTTATGGTTTCAAAGAAAGTGTGCTCCTGAAAATCACTGTAGCTTGAGCCGATATCCTAAGCCAATAACTTAGCAGATGTGAGTGTGTTTCATTTAGTGAAAAGGTAATTCTGAAGTCTCTTGACAGCACAGTTCACATCAGAAACAATGTCAAGATGGTAGTTTTAGCAAATACATGTGTTACAGCAAGGTATCTTGAATTTGTGTATTACCATACTTTTTAAAAAGAATCTCCTCATAAATAGCTAACTCAATGTAGTGAGGTGCAATAATCTGGCAATGTGCATTAGATTGGAGGCTATACATAATGGCATTACAGAAATAGAAGCAGAACATTCCAGAGTCTGGTAGGAAATGAAAAAAATTACAGTGTAATTAAATAATACAGCTCAGACTCTACTCTGTCAGGCATCAGTGAATAGCATTCATTGAAGTCAGAGGTTCTGCAAAAGTAAAAAAATACCTGAGCAAAAATTCCCAGTTAAATGGTTTAGCTTTAGGTTTGTAAAATGTTTTAGTTCTAGAATTTTAAACACACTGTAACAGGACAAAGACTGGAGGTACAATATGCAAGTACAAATGATAGATATAGCTTTCACTGAAGTCACTGAAAGTCCTTCAGTCCCTGCAATGACTTTGCATCAAATCTATTTCAAGACTATTTAACATGAGTATTAAGCTGATGTTTAATATTAATGCCCTTTTTCCCAGAAAGCTGTAAAGAGCATAGTCTTAGAATAGTCTTCCAATGGACTTGATCTTCCCTATTAAACATTTCATGCTATTCAGCTCATTCTTTTTTTTCTTTTACAGGCAAGCCAGATCTGGCAGATAGCTGGTATGAGGACTTGGCTGACTTCAGAAAGCTGAGTGTAACACCAACAGACTTCAGTGAAAGGAAATATCCTTCCAAGCAACTCAAAACCAGATGACTTTTGGTGGCTTTAAATTAACCTGTTGTTTACCTGTAAAGAGGTGGCTATTGTTTCTTTCAGCACACATGGAGGAAGGCAGCAAGCTTTGTAACCCTGGCTAATAAGACTGTGGCTGTCTTATTAAAACTAGGAGGTATACCAGTTATAAAAGGATTATTTTATACTTAGCCTCCCAGACTTGAACTCTGGACATAATTATAAGCCAATTTTAATGACCTGAGATTTTGCTACCTGTGCTTTATTATTGTTATTGGTTCTTTAACGCTTTGATACTATATTTCTTTAAATTAGAAATGGGTTCATGGACTAGAATGAGGCCCACAGACTGGGCTGTTCTCATGAAATCATGGCTTATCTTTTCCCTGGGGCTCTATATGCAGGTCTCCAAAACTTTAGCCTGCCCAAAAGTGTGCCGCTGTGATCGGAACTTTGTCTACTGTAATGAGCGAAGCTTGACCTCAGTGCCTCTTGGAATACCAGAGGGTGTAACCGTCCTCTACCTCCATAATAACCAAATTAATAATGCTGGATTTCCTGCAGAGTTGCACAATGTCCAGTCTGTGCACACAGTCTACCTGTATGGCAACCAATTGGATGAATTCCCCATGAACCTGCCCAAGAATGTCAGGGTTCTCCACCTGCAGGAAAACAACATTCAGACCATTTCTCGGGCTGCCCTAGCTCAGCTTTTGAAGCTGGAAGAGCTACACCTGGATGACAACTCCATCTCCACTGTTGGTGTTGAGGATGGGGCATTTCGGGAAGCCATCAGCCTCAAGCTTCTATTCTTGTCCAAGAATCACTTAAGCAGTGTACCAGTAGGCCTTCCGGTGGACTTACAAGAACTTCGAGTAGATGAAAACCGAATTGCTGTCATTTCAGACCTGGCCTTCCAGAATCTTACAAGTCTGGAGCGTCTGATTGTAGATGGCAATCTCCTTACTAATAAAGGCATAGCTGAAGGCACCTTCAGCCACCTGTCCAAGCTCAAGGAATTCTCAATAGTACGGAATTCACTGACCTACCCTCCTCCTGATCTTCCAGGTACACATCTATTAAGGCTCTACTTGCAGGACAACCAGATAAACCATATACCACTTACAGCCTTTTCAAACCTCCACAAGCTCGAACGTCTTGATATTTCCAACAATCAACTTCGGATGTTGGTAAAGGGAGTATTTGATAATCTCCACAACCTGAGACAACTCACTGTAAGGAATAATCCCTGGTTGTGTGACTGTAGTATTAAGTGGGTCACCGAATGGCTCAAATTTATTCCCACTTCCATCAATGTACGGGGTTTTATGTGCCAAGGACCAGAGCAGGTCCGAGGTATGGCAGTCAGGGAGCTCAATATGAATATGCTGTCATGCCCCACCACCACCCCTGGTCTGCCATTTATTATCACCCCAGTCCCAGCTACCACCATGCCAACTACATCGGTTTCCACCTCATCAGTTCCTCCCCCAAGCAGCAAATACAATCCTCTCACTCCCACCATAGCCACACTTCCCACTGTGCCTGAAAGGGAGGACAAGGAAAGGGTGACACCTCCTGTATCTGAACGGATTCAACTCTCCATCCATTTTGTGAATGACACTTGCATCCAAGTTAACTGGATGTCTGTTTTTACCGTGATGGCATATAAACTCACTTGGGTTAAAATGGGCCATAGTCTGGTAGGAGGAATTGTTCAGGAACAAATAGTTAGTGGCGAGAAGCAACATTTAAACTTGGTAAATCTAGAGCCTAGATCCACCTATCGGATTTGTTTGGTGCCACTGGATACTTATAATTACCGAACTGGAGAAGACAGTGTCTGTTCAGAGGCCACAACCAAGGCTTCCTTTTTGAGCAATGGCAGCAACATCCCTTCTAGCCATGAACAGACGACTTCTCAAAACCTGGGCTCCCCATTTCTGCTGGCAGGGTTGATTGGGGGTGCAGTGATATTTGTCCTTGTGGTCCTGCTCAGCATATTTTGCTGGCACATGCACAAAAAAGGGCGTTACACCTCCCAGAAGTGGAAATATAACCGAGGCCGTCGGAAAGATGACTACTGCGAGGCAGGGACAAAGAAGGACAACTCCATCCTGGAGATGACTGAAACCAGCTTCCAGATTGTCTCCTTAAATAATGATCAACTCCTTAAAGGAGATTTCAGACTGCAGCCCATTTATACCCCAAACGGGGGCATTAACTACACAGACTGCCACATCCCCAACAACATGCGATACTGCAACAGCAATGTCTCAGACCTGGAGCACTGTCATACGTGATAGTGAAGGGAGATGGGGGTGCTGGGACAAACAGAAAAAACTCTGGAAAAAATAACCCCCCAACAACAATGAAAAAATTACATTTGATAAATGTTGCGCAGATGCATTTATGCATTTGAATACTCTGTAATTTATACGGTGTACTATATAATGGGATTTAAAAAAAAGTGCTATCTTTTCTATTTCAAGTTAATTGCAAATGGTTTTGTAACTCTTTGCTTTTTAAAATCTTTAAAAAGTATTGCTAAGTACTGTACAGGGTTGTACAATAAGAACCCAGTGTCACGACAAAGGAAGGAATGCCTCATTCTTCAAACATTAACCACTTTGCTGTCGAAGCTGTCTGAGGGATGCTAAGTTTCTAGGTGTGCTGTAGTCCAGAAATATAAATAAGTGAATACTAAACCAGGGTCAGATAAACACAATCCAGATAAAAATGGTTACAGCCCTTATGACTTAAACCTGTCAGTTGGTATTGAGTTTCAAACAACTAGAAATACTTATTTCCCCTTTGTCGGTTCTACATTTCCTACCTCCAAATGAAAAATGGAGTTCTGAGTGCTACCAAACAATTAGTTTTCTCTCAATATACTTGGAATAGGAAAGGTAGACAGAGCTCAGTGTCAAACTGAAAGTGACCTTTATTCCTAATTGTGAAAACTACTATGAAAATGTCCCCCAGTACTACATACTTTTATGATAGAAACTGTTCCTGCTTTTCAGTGTGATTAAGAAGCTTTAGGCATTCTCTGACCCTTCTCAGTGGGAGATGAAGGTTATCAGTATGTAACAGATAGCTGTCATTAAATTGCACCTCTGTTTAACAGAGCAGCATTTGTTGACACAGCATGTTCAGGTAAAGCTTGAATGAGGGAAATTCTGAGTGCTCCCAGCTCTGCAGTACTGAAATAAAATTTGGAATCTAAAAATGTAAATTGCTGAAAACATTATGTAAATCATGATGCCAATGGAAAGGTTGCCATTGACTTTTATTGTTCAAGCTCCGTTTGATTTAGGGGTCTGAGTTATTTTCAGTATGACGAAGTATGAAAAAAAGATAAACAAACAGAAAGCAAATAAGAAAAATCTGTTTAAAAATTAATTATTATTGGAAAGATCTCAAGGCCTGATATGAACTGAAATATGTTCAGCAGGGGAAATTGTGTATAAATCCTGGTTCTTTGGGGTTTGGGATGTTTTTACCCATTCAAGAATACAGAAATGGACATTAACTGAGCATCTGGTTAGTTAAGGAATTTTGAGAACACACAGATACTTTGGCCCTCTAAATTATCCTTCCTTCATCTCAAGCTTTTGGATGTTTTCTGAAATAATCTGTGCTTTATAAGCAGCAGGTGGGCTTAGAATTTGCTTTTTTATTTCCTGTAATTCTTTATCTGGAATATCTTCTGGGTCTTTGAGCTTTACATGCATTATGTGAAACATCAAAACATCATGCTTGTATTAAAACCATGATGCTGCTCTCAAAGTTATAGAATGTTCCAGCCACTCCATTGATTCTGTGACTTGCCAGCTCAGTGGTGGAATCCAATTCTTCCTTTCTTTCAGTTTGTTTGGTTTTGTTTGTTTTTTTTTTTTTAATTCAGCTCACTTTGTCCTGAGCTCAAGAACAAGAAAAAGTTCACAACAAAGAGGAAAAGAAGGAGACAAAACTTTCCTGAGAGACTAGGGAACCAAAGAGAAAACTTTTTACAGTAACCAACTAGGGTCAAGGAGAAGTTGTTAGAAGTAGACTGGAGGTACAGGCTACTTTCACTGTGGAATGCTTAGATTTTTCACTTTATGAGGCTACTTAAGTTGAGAGAGAGGTTTTTAATCCTTTCCTTTGCTCATTTCACTCAACCTGTTCTTGACACTCAGCAGCCTATGAGTGTGCAGTTCCTGAAATTCAAATCAAATGATGACACTTATTATCTACAATGGCAAAATGAATCCAGTTATGATTGATGGCAAAGTACAATCACTGTATAAGAAACTGCATCCTCCCCCAACACCTTTTATAATCACATTTTGAAATTCCACTCTATGTTCTGTATATTTGATATTTTGTCCAGCTATAGCAGTTATTTTAGGCAGCCTGTGTGGCTCCTGTAACAGTAAAGTCACTGAAATTTTGCTGAATAAAAGGTTGCCATATGATTTCAAATGTTGTAATTCTAGGTAGAAATGTCTATGCAAAATGTTTTTTTTCTGTTACCTCTTTACTGAAGATTATGATGAGAAGATTGATACTTCTGTTTTGTTTGTTTAATATGTTTTAGGTGCCAAAGCCCACAAGACAAGCAGCAGATAGTTGTGCTTCTGCACGCTTCCATTGCATGCTGGAGTTTTTTTGAAGTTAAGTAAAGTCAGATATCCCCATTGGATGTGGATGTAGTATTTAATTTCACTGAAATAACTGGCTGTACGTTTGATTTCAAAAGGCATCCTTTTAAAGTACACACTTACTAGAATTTCATACTTCAGTGACTGATGCTGGAGAAATCCTTGTCCTCTGTGATGAGCATTTTCAGTTCTGCACCTCAGGATACTATAGGTTCAAGATGAGCTAGGCGCCTTATTTGTAGCAAATTACTTATTTGGGGAGTTCAACTGTACTGCAGGTGAATGATCCACAAGTCCAAAATGATGGCAACAAACGTGGTTACTTTCCTAGTAAGAAAGTGAAAAAAGAAGGCATTCACAAACTTTTTTTTTTATCTTGGATGATGAATTACATATTTATCTGTGGACTACTGCTCAGCTAGATCAAAAATCAAAATGCTATTAAAGATAGCATACTTTATGTTTCTTTCCAGTATGAAGTAAAAAATATATATTTGCATTGGATACTGACAAACTTTTCTATAAATACTCTTCTGACAAAATATAGCAAGCCGCATGTGACAAAATTTGTGGAGACACCTGGGAGTATTATCTAAACAAGCTCACAGTTGTAGTGAAGTGAAAGTTGATATGTTTCATTTGAAGAAAGTTTCTTCCAATTTTAATTGCTATTCAGCTTTGAAATAGTTGATGTATTTCTGCCTACAAAAGGGTTTGGGATTTTTCAAAGTGTCAGTCTAACAAACAGCTGAAACTTCATTTGAGGTCACAAATAGATAAGTAAATGATTTCCGTAGATAAAGTATTTGGAAAAAATCAGAGATCAAAATGGACAATGATCTTTTGGTTTATGTAAAATTCAACATTAGGGGCTTTTTCTTTGAGCTTCATAAAAATTATCATCTTCACTTAGTTCAAATATCAAACCACAGATACTGAAGACTATAGAGCAGAAGTCCCAAATGTGTACATATAAAACTCATCTGAAATACTCACTTCCAGGTTATGATTTCAACTGGCATAAATGTACAGAAAAGGTTGGTGAGTGGAATAAAATCAGAGTTTAAGTGAAATTATATTAAAGCAGTATCACAACAGTGCTGTGCCCAGTGCTTAGGTTCCTTCTGAGGACTTACTTTTGCAAACAGGTCCTTGTTTTCTCAGATTCTGTCACTATAAAAAGTGTGTCTTGCATGTAGTTTGCTGGCAGAAACAGACACCTGATGAATGCATGAATTTTTTTTTAAGATGTTTTTATTGGAAATATTATCATTGAATTTCTTCACAAAAATATTTAGGGATTGGGTTACTTCAGACTGAAAAGATACTAGCATTTTTCCCTGTAAGCCAGTTAAGGACTACAGTGGATGTCATGTAAAACAGGAAAATGAAGTAGCGTATGCCATTTGCTACTCAAGTAGTTCAACTATGTTTTTCTTTCAATCATTTTCTCTTTTCATGAGAGAAAATTCTATCCCTCTAAGAAATGTATCGACTTTTATTTTGCAAGAAAAAGAACTTTATGCATAGTGTATTGTTGTTATGATTTTAAAGGTCTGTGTAAGGCACTTTATTAATGACTTTGAAGTGAAAGTTCAGTCTCAGCTTTTGACAGTGAAGTGGTTAATTCCCATTGAATCCTCCATTTACAGTACTTCTTCACCTTAAATTATAACATGGAGATTATTAAAGTTTTTTTTTTTATGTAGAACATGAGAATAATGGTTTTACTCATGACTTATCTTTCTAGCTCAGTGGAAAAACAAAATAGAAATGGGTGCCAAAATGAAAAGTTTCTGGCTCTGAGCCTCATCAAATCCTGTCTGATGCTGTCTTCTAAACACAGAGATAATCCTAGGAAGCTGATGATCACTCCTTCCCTGAACTCTACTGAACAGGGCACTTTTGTATCCCAGGTAATACTACAGGCAATAGCGAAGCATTTGGAATTAAACTTTTATATAACAGAGAGTCTCTTGCTCTTTAAAAGGACATTGGCTAGTTGTCCCTCTGGAAAACAGTACGAAAGAGATTTGGCAGGCTTTTATTATACTGGGGCTCTGTGGATATGTGCCTCATGAGAGCTGAATTCTGATCCTCTCAGAAACAGACAAGCTACTAAACAAATTGCTATCATCACTTGGTCCCAAATGCCTGAAGATAATCTTTCATAAAATTGATTTTAACTGAGACATGCACACTTGGTTCTGTTCTGTGTTTGGTATACTTTCTGTCTTTAACATGGAAAAATAGATGGTTTGAAGTCTGCATTATCTGTTTTCTGCAATCTGCCATGTTGCACGCATTGTTAACTTCAAAGCCTCACTATACACTATATATTATCTTGTTGGCATATTCAGTAAAGAGTTATTTAAAAAAATACAATAATCCTGCTGTATTTATATGAGCAAGTAAATTAAAATAAGGATATGAATATCTGAAAGGGAAAACAGAAAAAATCCAAAAATATCAGTCTTCTGTCCTTTCTTCCTGGAAGCATTTTCAAATGTTCTACTATATGTCCACCCTCTCTTCAGAGTCTAAGACAAAGATTTTCATTTTCTGTCTCTCAAAAAGTTAAACCATTTTTTACTTCAATTTTTCAGGTTTAACCTTATCATTATAAGATTATGTCATTCTTATATACTTATAGGAAAGTTCTGTAAAACAAGAACAGATTGTATTCCAGTGTTTGCAATTAATAGGTACACTTAATCAGCTACACACATCTGTAACACATACATATGTGGAATCTGTGTCCCAATATATGCATAGTCATTTGATAAATGCATTTGACATTCATCCTTGACAATCTTAATTCTGCCTTTTACCTGTCATTGTCTATTTAATGCTTCCTTAAAATGAAGTGTGATTTTTTTCCTCAAATTCTCCCTTAAAATTATTCTTGAATCTTCAGAATGCACAACATTCAGAAATAGGCCTTAATAATTTTTTTGTATATCTTTTACTTAAAATATATGGTAATATATACAGCATATATAAAGAGATGCTTCAGCTACTTAGAAATGAAGAATACTCCTCTTCTAGTCGCATATAGAAGAACTAATTCTTGGCTTTGCCAGAACCTGAAATATGGAATGCTACAAGCTGTGTCACCGCAAAGCTCAAAAATTAATATTGCAGAGTGTCACAATTCCTCTAAAAATTATTTTATTCTCTGTCTTAACACTGTGTATATATACCAAGTAAAACTCCTGAGAGCTGATGTTTCTTCTGATCGATATTAGACTCTGGAAACTAAACCTTCTTGCCTTACAACAGTAAGGTGGACAACAGAGGTAAAGTAAATTATAAACACTTGGAATCATTTATGTATTTCTGGCAAAAATTATAACAATAACATTTGCAATCAGCAATTTTGTTTTCCTTCTCTCAAAAGAAGTCGACAAACACTGACGACTTCATCAGGTAACCTTTTAATAACCTAAAATGGTTTATCTTAATAGAGATCGATCTTTATATTTACTTTTTATAGTTCTAAATTCTGTTATCTGGAACTGTTCACACACGTGTGTTTGTGTGTGTGTGTGTGTATAAATTCCTGGGGTTGTGTATAGAGGGATTAGCTACAAAGAAGAGTAGCAGTGAAATAGACTTCACAGAAAATGAGGGGAGAGAGCGCCATGTGACGTATCCACGTTTAAAGCCACAAACAGGCTGCTGAGCACAGCAAGAACATACTTTTACACATAAATACACACATTTTCTACTTACAGCTCCATGTTAGGGCTACCATATGTGACTGCAAAAATTTATGTACAAATATTGAGAACTTATGGTATAGATAGACTTGAGTGTGGACATCTTACATAGCATAAAAAGAATCTTGACTCTGTCTTCTGCACTGGGTCTATTACTTACCTTCCTCCATACCAAAAGGATTCATATGCAGAAGGAAATGATGAAGAACTTAAATCAGTCTGATTACACTACTCTAAGTGTAGAATGCCTTGAAGAATGAAGACACTGTATAAAATATTACGGAAAATCCAACTCAAAATACACACGCGTTTACAACTTCAACATGCTCTGTGCAAAAGTGAGAATTCTCTATGCTGGATAATAGAGCGCTAAGCTGAACACAATCATTCTTGAAAAGCACAATTGCCAGAAGGATTCTGTTAAAATAGTGTATTTCTTGAGTGAAATCAGTATTCTCCCTCATATAGACTTTGAGCAGGTCATCACACAGATAAATAAAATTCTTTGTGATGAGTTTGGAACAGTACGTCTGAATATGAAATGCTGTAATTTTCATACTTTGAAACTTCCTATTTGTGATCAAGAAAAGTAGATTTAATTTTTGAAGATTAAATATAGCAATAATGATGGACAGAATATAGAGATACTCCTCTTTACTATCATGTCATGGACGTGAAAAAGGACACATACATATGCTCTATACATATATCTTTGTGTCATAATTTTAAACACTCTCTACAATCTTCAGGCTTTCAAATGAGGTCCAGTTTTAACACGTACAATATGCCAAAACATCTAAATCCTCAGAAATGACTGCAATCCCATTCAGTTAGCAGAATCAAGAAAATATGATAAAGTGAGTAAACAAGAAAGCACAGTATTTTCTCAAACCTTTACCTGTGTTGTAAGAAAGAGGAAAATAAGAAAGGCTAGGGTTGATCTAGAATAGGTTTTTATTTTTATGTAGATAATAAGTGCTTCCAAATTTGTAAGACGCTCACTTGAATGTCAGACTTCGGTTCAACTTGAAAATTAAATAATTTAAATGACAGTGTTGTAAGCTTGACCTCATAGAGCTTCACAAACAGGTTTCAGCATTCACAGTTGAGGAATCACAATGTAATTCATTGCTCTCTGACTTACAGTGTGGATGTTAGGAATTTTTCCTCATTAAAGAAACATGTTAAGAAAATTTGAGAGTTGCTGTCAAGTACTGCCGTGTATGTTAATATGAGCAATTTACTTTATTCAAGCAGGACATTACCATGTCTTATTTAGTGAGGACTGCAGAAGCAAGTCATGCACATTAATTCTATATCATTTTCAAGAAAACTTTTCTTGTGAGTGGTAGACACTACTTCTAGCTGGCAAACAGCACGTATAACTTGGCAAGCATATATGACTTAAGAAAAAAAAAGAAGAAGGAAATCTGGGAAAGAGGAGATAGTACAGATTATTATAGTTATTCTAACAGTATACAGCTGAGTGCTTTAAGCAATTTTTAAAAATCTCATTGAAATATCGAAGCTTATCAGATTAAGTGTCCCTGGCAAGTGTCCCTTTAACAAGAAGTGAGTTCTAGGAGCTTTTTACTCACATCTGTGTTGTAGATTACTTTTGAAGTCAATATTTGCTTTTTTTTTCATGATTACAGTGAGTAGCGTAGGGTTCATGGTATTTTCAGATCTAATTGGTCATGATTTTCACTTGGAAGTCTGTGCATTGTTTTACTATGAAAAGTTTGAGATATAGGCTACTTCGTGTATAATGCTTCATGACAAATTTGTAGTTAACTCTATACTTTTTTGCTTTGGTTTTGGCTTTCCTTATAATGTTACATTACGAAGAAGTGAATTATTTTCTGCTACACTTATGGCAATGGTAAGACTGTGTCTTTGTTTTAACAAAAGACAAAATTTAATAGTACTGTGTTAAGAAAGAAGTTGTCTTAAAGAGTTTTGCTATGAATTTTATGTTGAATTAAGTATTTTACAGCATTTATTTACAGTAGTCATACTAGGAAGTTGAGCTGATGTCATGTTAAACAAAGGTGAGATGCTGATAGGAGGCTTAAGTGCCCCTCCCCTCAAGTCACAAGGCTTAAAAATGCTCACACTTGCTTTTTCACCATCCCCTCAGAGAGGATCCCAGGTGTGGCTGGAACCATTTTTAGTCTCAGACTTGGCTGATGGTTTATGACTAAAGGATTTTTTGTGTGTGCTTATGTGTGTTTTTGGCACAAGTCAGCATCCCATTACCTGTGAGAGTCTCCTTAGAGACCGTTATCCACAGGGTTAGTATGTGTGATTGGTGGCCCTAAGTGGATGGCCAGTGGCCATTTGCAGCAGTGCCCATCAGAGACAATAAGCAATATAATTCAAGGGACAGATTAAAAAAAGTTCTGTGCATGGCCTTGATAAATTCACTGCTGTGTTAGTGCTTAAACACTTATAAATGGTTAGCAATTAGTGCATATATATAGATACCGATATCTATATATATATGTATGTATGTATGAAACAAGTAACAATTAAAAAAATTGAGTTAGTAGTTGTTTTCCTGGGGAAACATCTGACAGAGTCAGAGGCATGTAAATCTTATGAAGACATTTTTTTCTTGGTCGAGGAAGAGAGGTCCAGGTCCATCATGTAAGTTGGTCATTTTTACTTCCCCCAAAGAAAAGAGTTTTCAGGTATCAGTTTTATACCTTTTGTAAACCCTTTTTTGGCCCCTTTCCGTGAGGTGGGGACTAAGTCAGTTAGTATGTGTTGATTGGCCCTTGGCAAGGTCACTTGTATCATCAGAAGCTGGGACTTGGCCCTTTACCACACCTGTGAGGTGGGGAGCTCAGTACGTGGGTTTTGTGGTGTTTTTGCTCTTAACTGAATTAATACAAGGCTGTGATGCCTCCATCTCACCCCAGGTGTCCTTGGCTGATGTGACTGTTAAGCCACCATCCAATCTATCTGTTTCACCAGATGCAGTTGTCCATTGCTGGCCGATCCCTTTGCCAACCCCTCTCTTTTGCAAAAAACTGCTTATTTTGCAGAAACAAGCTCACCTTTGCCAACTCACAATGCCACAGGGCCTAGCCAGTCCATACTACAGCTGGGAAGACTAGATAAACTCAGGTTTGCAGTTATAGAAACTTTAGTTTTAGAGATTATTGCTAGTAGCTGCCCAAAGAGAAGGAGGCAAATGTTTCTTCTTCCTTACTCAGGTACAACAGATCCCTTTCTTTAGCAATCAAGGAAGAAGGTAGCTACTTTTCAGAGATTTCCCTCAAAAAACAAGGTGTCCAAAACAGAGGAAAAATAACTGGAGTCATGACATTACCCTTTATCAGCAGAAGCAGCTGGTAGAAGCAGAACTGTATCATTTTATGAAGTATGCAACAAGTTACAGGTGTTTTGTGGCATATAGGATCTTTGTTTTGTACAGGATCCTGCTAAGGTACCTTCAATGAGGTGCATCCTCTTGGGGGTATTTAACAAAATGTACAACCCATGCCTATGAAAGTCGAGAAGGATTTTAGGTGGATTTTTTTGTTTTGGTTTGGTTTGGTTTTTGGATTTTTTTTTTTTTGGTGAGCCTTAAATTACCATTTCCTTTAATTTCTGGAGTTCCAGGTCTAACTCTGTGTTCAAAAAGGAGTGTGTAACAACGCAAGTTTTGAACACCATGTTTTTGATGTCAATGGACATACTAGAAACGTGCTTGCAGACAAAATTCCAAACCACAACGGATCATTGTGTTAATGGTCAGATCAGCTACTTCTACTTTCAGTTTAGATATGTATTATTTTTCTCCATTATTCCTTGTCCAATTTATTGTTCTCTTAACAATTGAAAATAAGTAGATTGTACTATTGCTTTTTTGTCAAAATACAAGGAAAAAGTTTACACAAAACCATTACACCAAATGTGATGAAGACTGCCCAACAAAGCTAAGCTACAGAAATGCTGGCACTACAATGAACCATTTGTCATGAAGATCTTCCACTATGTTATCAATTCACTTTATACACAACTATGAAAAATCCAGAAGCACAAGTTTCACAATATCATGCACTTGTCTAATTTGTTCTATGCCACATCAACTTCCTCGAGCATGATGGGCTTAGAAGACAGATTGCTGTTTGCTGCCTCTTGTGATAATGTAGTTGGTGTTTACATTTAGCACTTTTAAATTTACACTTATCGTTTACATTTGTGTTTCCACTATTTGTTTCTCACCATTTTTACACATAGATAAGACACACACACACACACAAGCACATTGTATTTGTATATCTTTTATATGTGTGTGTGTATATATATTTAGACACTCAGACATACACATAAGCATAGACGTAGACATATGCTATATGTATCTGTATGTATAAATATGAATTGGTCTAGATTGAGTGCCATACTGATCTTTTGCTCTGGATTTATGCATTATTTCAGTTCCACTTAAGCTTCTGAAAGGGAGAAAAGATGTAAAATAGCATGAGTATTTTTTTAAGAACTATATTGTCAGTATTGGTGAGACCGTTTTTTCAATAATGTATATGCTTTGGCAGCCTGTGCACTAAGATTTGAATAAGAGAGAGAAGATTGACACAGCTCCTGAAAGTGGATGCTATGCACCTTCTGAAATATACTTTCCAAAGAACATCTGAGGGGTCAGTTTATAGCAGAACTGTCCTGCGTGGCTACTAAATAAATTGTAGATAAAAGAGAATGTGGGAAAAGATAGTATACAAATAAAACTCAGTCAGAAACAGAAAGGAAAATTTCAGATTTTTACATCATGATCATTACAGTTGATTTTTTCTATGTCATTTTCTTGTCCGTGTCCTTTTTATTTCCTCTGTGTTTGACAGAATTTCCGTCTTATGTGAACTGCTTTTTAACTCACTCTTCACTTTATGCTTTATGAAGAACCCTTTGTTATGTGGGACTTTTGTGTAATGTCTGAAATGAGGACCTCTCTCATGCATGAGGGGATGTATTTGCATATCACAGCCCATATAGCAGCCCATATAACAGCAGTGTTCATTGCCACTGTTCCTCCTCGATTATCTAACTGTTTCAAAAAGCTGACATGAGCCACACAAAGAAAATTGGCATTCAGCAATAGCTTTCTCTGCCTCACCAGTAGTGAGCTGCATCTTTCCCTTTGTTTCCTGCCATTCCACTAGCAGCTGGCTGCTGACTTGAAACAGTAAAAGCCATCAGTTTGCTCCTGTTGCTTAGACACAGCTTAGGTAACCTAATGTCATAATTAAAAGACATGAAAAATCACATGTCAAATTCAAGGACTAGGAACAGGAGCTGCAGAGCTCTGGGCCATGACTGTGTCTGGACATGTAGGTAGCATATAGATACACTATAAGCCAAATGCTCTGTATTCCATACATGACTCCAGTCATCTCTACTGCACTTCCTGAGACAGCTCTGTTGTAAAGAGGATATTTCCTTCTAGATCTACCAATCTATCCATCCCTTCCTGAGGTCATAGTTTGTAGTGCTTCTCCCATGGTGAGGAGGAAAGTTTGAGAGACATCTCCACCCATTTCTCCAAATAAAGGGCAAGTCATCCATGGAATGGTCTAAGAATGGGCTCCCTTACTGACTATACACAGTTCCCTTGTGCTAACCAAGATCCACACCTTGTAGTGAACCTGACGTTTCCTCCTTTCAAATACCTGCCTTTGCAATTTAAAACATATTTTACTATGGTTTTTCAGGATTTGTTTTTAATCTTTAATATTGCATACATGTTACTGAATAAATCTCTGGTATTCAGAAATACAACAGCATAAAGAGTGCATATTATCCTAGAATTTGTTAGTAAACTTTTTTCAAGCTAGAGATCATCCCTGCTAGTAAATGAAATGACACAAGTAATAAAGTTCCTTCTAGTTTCTGAAGTTTCTGTAACAGACTACTCTGAGCTTCAAAGTAATACATGGAAGAGGGGTGAAGAAAGAATTAGGAAATTGAAAGGCAGAAATTGTGCCATGTATTTAAAAAAAAACATGGGCCAAAACATAAAAATTCTGTCCAGATTTGGTGTATATAGATAGAAATGCAGTAAATATAAGGAGAGAAAAGTTCCTTATCTGAGCAATGTTCTGTCTTTGTGGGATTTAATTATGACTGCTCCTTTTTTTAATGGCCTGATTTAATAGACCTTTGCTATTATTTTTGCCTGGGTTGAGAAAAAAACATTAATTACATACCTTTTCCAACTATTTCTTTTTTAAGATTTGAATAACTCTCAGTTCCTTTTTACCTTTTTTCCCCCAAAGACACCAATATCTGATAAGTTACAGTGGATTTGGAAAGCTGCTTGATTTTCTGTTAAAACAAAACAAAACAAAATTTCTCAGCAAACATTCCTCTGCCTTATTATAGAAGGTAAATTGTTTAGAAATAAAGTTCTGCAAGCCCAAATAATCCAGCAAAAAGAGTTTGATCAGGAGACAAGACTTATCTGTGCTTCAAAGGCTGATCTTAATTTGAAATTGTAGAGAATGCACTGTCAGATGAAAGCCTTCTCTGTATTGATGCTAAGAGTTGACATGTATTCATTTGGATTTATCTTTTGACAGCTGATGAAGAATGACAGTGAAATACCCATAGCAAATAGAAAAGTTATGAGTAAAACACTAACAGCATTACTCTGAGTTGAGTACAGAGTATTATATGCCTGAAATAACATGAATTTCCTTATTTTAGAATTTACTGCTTGCTGTAAAATACAGTTGTATTTTCTAATGAACATTATGGCCTTCAAAATGTTACACTATTTTTCTCATAATTATTTAAAAATTGTGTTTCAGAAACAATACACTTCAGAAAAGTCTTTTTTCTTATGCTAAATACCTGTCATCTGGTGTATTAACTGCTTCCAGCCCTGACAGGTCTTTAGTTATGCTTCCTTATATTTGCTGCAGGATTTGTCCTTTTGTTTTTCCTACTTGACTACCCTGTCTGGAGCAGATCATGTGGAGTATATGTCATGTTTTCCATGTGCATGTTTTTCTCATGGTAGCCAAACAAGAGAGAAGAGGCAAAATAGGACAAATCCAAACATGAACCAAGAGAAGTTTTCTGGGTACCTCCGCATGCACAGCTAATGCTGAGGGAGGCTTCCAAAAGCATGATGGACCATCACCATATCTGTCACTTCTCAGTGTCACACTACTCACCACATGTGTCTCCAACATTCAATCTGATGCATGCATAACAGCAAATAGATCCCTACTGAGTGACCTGAAATATGTTCAAAAGCCATTTGGGCAACATGAATGACATACAGGAAGCTAAAATCTGGTTTCTGAGTTTAGCTCCATGTTCTCCAGTTCCGATTCCCGAACTGCACACATTACACTCTTAAAAAAAATGTTAGAACAATAAATAAAACTGAAAAAATCCAAAGCTTTTGAAACTTAAGGGGAAATCAAAGTTAATCTAAAGGTTTCAGGTTTTTATTTATATTGTATAATAATATATATAATAATCTAAAGGCTCCAGGTTTTTTTATATTATATAATAATGTATAGTAATTTTTTAATAGAAGATCTACATCTTTTAAAAGTAGTTTAATGTGTCTCTTCTTAATTAGGATATTAGGATCTTAACAAATGCAGCTAGATGACCTTTGCTGCAAAACAGCAGATTTGCCTAGAGACATCTTAGTGGGAGATAAGAATCAGGTTTACCATTTTAACAAAGAGTATTCTTTAACTTAATACGCAGACTCCAGAATATTTCAATAAAGGCATACAAGCTTCATTGTAATTATACCACTCCAATATCCATGCTTTTGCTTGAAAACATTATGGGTAAAAAGGAAACAATTGTTATATGTAAAGCTAGGAGTTTGTCATTAGTATAAATGCAATCTTAACAGTCTAATTCGAGAGTTAGTCAACATCTAACTATAACAGACAAGAAAACAAGGAACATAAAGAGAAGGTTACAACCATATAAAAAAATCAATCCAAACAAACAAAAATACCCCTCAGTAATAATACAGTCAGAGTTATATTATACATTTCCTAGCTGTTAACCCTTTTCAAGATAGTGTTCTTACCCTTCTGCTGTCCCTCAGAATCCTTCCATCTTTTAAGGTGGAATATGGTAGGTCATTAGCATCCTAGCTTCTTGAATGAGAAGACTATGATGCTGACATTGTTGCTTTCTTCACTTTGGGATCAGCCAGGATCATTTTTATTTGTTTGCTAATGCTCTTTTAGATCCTTTTTTTTTAATTCATTGGTCTGCAAGTCCACATGACATCCAAATTTGCTACATATGATGCTTTTGTAATACCCCGAAAACCAGTTTTGTCCAGGTCTGCATTTCTTTAACTAACTGATGATGAGTTATTTATAGCCATGGTCTTTCCAGTGCTGGCCTGTGCCTCATCTCTTGTCATCCTATGCCTATATTCCTCTCTACTGCATCTTGTGCCGCGTCTTCTCAAGATCTCTGCTGTCGTATTGGGCCTATATTTCTCTTTGTTTCGTCATTACAGTAGAGTCACACTATCTCATTCATATATACATGTTCTGTATACAGAACAACTCCTTATTACAACTGTATATAAAACTATGGTCATATCATAAGAAGACAAGTCATTTTGAAATCAATTATGCATGTAATTTGGTTATGAGAGAAAAATACTGTTATAGCTAAACCAGGTCAAAGCAAAGTTCCAGGCAGATCAAGAAATGTCAGCCTCACCCGCCATAGTCATGAGGCCTCATAAACTCAGTATAAGTACTGTGATCTGTCCCTGGCAATGGAAATACTGCATTACTGAGCTATAATATAGGACAGACAGTACATGTGTTAGAAGTGCTGTAACAGAGTCCTTGTACATCCTCTTTAATCTACTTTAGAGACTAACATCTAAACTATTATAGGAAAGAAATTTGTTTAAGAACAAAAAACATTATCTCAGTTATAGGACTACCTATGAAGTGTCTTAAAGTGTTTGAAGATATAATTAAAATTGTGGTTTAAAAATTATTATTTTTTGTTAGCTTTCTATTACTACCTCTCTACAACTTAAGGTTAATTATTTAGTCTAAATAAAGATATTTTCGGTAGAGAAGGTACTGTGGAAACCCATGCCAAAGTAAGAAATCATTTCTGCAGTGATTCAGCAACCTTAACTTAGATAGGAAAAATCTGTTTCTGAGAAATCTTTATAAGCTGTCAATTCCACTTTAGAAGACATTGTCCTTCTCAGAGTACATACTTGGCTTCCCTAATAAGATTACATTCCTCATAAGACTTTCCTCAAGTCTTGTTCTTATGCTCTGGCTTTTTTTTTTTTTTTTTTTAATAGATTCTGAACCTTTAACTTTGGAAATATTTAAATTAGTTGATTAATCAAGCCTCTAAGTTTAAAATTCAGTGAATAATTGCTTGGTCTTGACAGCATAGATACTCCACAGCACTCAATACTTCTCTAAGAAGCACAGCTTCACTTCATTGTATTTTATGTGCCTATCCCTCACTCGTGTGAGGATCTGAAATCCAGCTGAAAGTCAAATGAAATACTAAACAGATATTAAAAGCAGTTCTATCACATCTAAATGGCATGTTTTACTGCATCTTTGTTGTACAGGGCACCTCCCATGATTTTATTACTTAAAAAGAATTCTTAGTATGCTCCTATAAGGATACAGCCTGGTCCCAATTACTTAAATCAAAGACATCCTCCATTACAAGATTTCTCCTTTTCTTTTTTGAAAGACAATCTTTCCTTTATCTCTTTCTTTTCTGGTGGGCATCAAATTATATCTTGTCTCTCCTACTGTATCAGCCATGCCTACTTGATGTATTTGTATATTTATAGTGGAATAATAGGCTTTGTTTTAAACTAATGAAGGGTTGTCAAGTGGTTAAAGACAAATAACCCCTACAAAAATGAAAAATCTTCCTCTTTTGTAGGAGGAAAACCCTCAGTCTTAAAAGAAAACATTTTCTATATTATCATTTCATTATTGCTACACAGACTTTCTTCTGCTAAACAAAAGAACACTGAATAAATAGTGTTGCAATGAATAAACCTTCATAATAACTGTTTTTGGTTAAATTTTCAAACAGCTAACATACTGAAGGCATATATGTACTTCAGCTCTAAAATTGCTTATGTTGAATTTAAAAAAAAATAGCAAAAGTAAGTGCCAATATAATTTGATAGAAAGGCCTACCCGTGTTGCTTTCATTCCTCAAATGATCAAATGAAACAATGTGGTTTCCAAACCAGAGTTTTAATATAGCAAAAACAAGTTCCTGAATGAGCTGCTTTGCCTCTGATCGTTGCTCAGCCGGATGTCCTCCCTATCCCTTTTCTCTTTTGTTCCTGAATGTGACTTGTTTTTCAAGTCCAGATATGATTAAAAAAAAAAAAAAAGTTTTTAAAGATGAGAGAATTCTGGTTTTAACTAGTGGAAGAAAGCATCCTAGTCATACCTCTGTGTCCTTCCTATCCCTTTAAATCCAACTATAAACAACATTAGACCATTTTCTCAATTTATCTGACAAGGATTTCTTTACAGTATATTTTCTAAAACTTTGCTTAGTCTTAAGCATTTCTTGGCCACGCTACTGCATCTAAATGTTAGCTGTTTAAATTGTTTTATTTTTCTCAAAGAAAATGTCTGTTTATTAGCAACCTTTTCCTCTTTGTACTTCTGTGATTTCCCTTCTGCTTCCTATTCACACAGTTTATATGTGGAAGAGGAGTATTACAAGTCTGTAAATCTTTCCTTTCATACTTCTGTTCTTTCCCCTTCTTCCTTCTCCTTTGTGGCTTCTTTTAATTAATCCTAATTCTGTAGAATATTTAAGTGAACATATCACAGAATTCTCCCTCAAAAGATACTCCAAGCTGCTGAAAAGTACAAGTTCCTAGCCAGGATTCTCTCTACACAATAAAATTGTTGAACGAGGAAGTAATGAAACTGACCTGCTATGAATTTATTTCATATGTCCCATATCCTTCTCCATTCTTATTTCCTCTCCTTTTTCACATACATTTCCACTGTGTCCCTTCTTTGGTTTAGGGCCCACGTCTAGTGCAATACCTCTGCTGTGCCTGCGCAGCACTTTCAACTCCTTCCACATGACCTATCATCATTTAAACATGGAGCTAGCTGTGTAACAGACAAAAGATGCTGTAGATGACTGAAAGAGAGCAGTGCTGTAGTGACAAATCAGTGCAGGGCTGTGCATTTCTCAGCTGATTGTGCTCTAAGAATGGGCATTTATAGTATTCGCAATCTACCTAGTCACCAATTTTCACACATTTTTGAGCATTTGTCTATCTCTGTGACATTTTATACTCGTACTTGCTTAAAAACGACCAATAAATTAAAAAAAAAGGCAAGCAAGGCCAGCCCCTAAACAACCCAAACAAGCATAACTAACAATCTGACAGGCAGATACAGGAAACAAAATGTTTCTTTTCTAAAGAAAGCAATGGTGATGCTTCAAGGAAATCACCTAAGGGATTATACTAAATCAGCTGAATAAGGAACAAAAGGTTATTGCTATGATAATAGACCAAGAAAATCAAGCAAGTTTCATTTATATTTAATAGCAGTGCCACATACTAGAAAGGAAAGGGTGACTGCATAAACTTCACTTAGGGATGAATTCTGAAAGCTTTAAAACCAGAAAGGGTGAGAAGAATAAAAGGAGCCAACAGTATCAGAGGTTGCAATTCACCTATTGCATCAGCTTGTTCTTTTAAAACATTAACAGATGGGCAGTTTTTATGAAAGCCTTTTTGCATTTTAGAAGACATTTTGCAAAGTAACATAAAGCCTATATTTAAGCAAAACAAATGGGACCCAAATGGTAAGATTTAAGTGTAGGTTTGAAAAGCCCATGCTTTGATGGGTCTCTCAACAGAAGGTTTGATTTGAAGCTATGCTGAAAACCACTTTATTATACTATGGTGTGTAACAGAGCATTGAATGCAAGGCCGTTTTCTGTACTTAACAATATGTGCACATCTGGGTTTTATTTATTCAGTAACAGCACTTCTAGAGGAAGAAAACAAATCATTATGTTAATTTTTCAAAACTTTACATATTTTCTGAGCAACAAAATTTAAGTTTATGTCTGCCATACTGCATCAGGATTGATTTTGCAAAACATGGTTCTGCCTTCATAAAAAGAACTAAATCCTAGAAAAGACTTCTGTTCTTGAATGAGTTTCCTTTCATTGCTGACGAGTACATCTGACAAAAGAGAGTTTTGGAGTCCCTTCTCCTTCCTACAAGCCATGTTTATAACCCTTTTACATCTGTAACAGGCTTTCAAGTTATGAATGTGTACAATTTGTGATACAGCTTGACAGCATAATTTCCAGAGATTGTAAGTAGATTCATTAACCTGTTAATTGCCTTGAACACTTGACTCCAAATAATTTTGCATCTTAGTTTTCAAGCATTAAGGTTAACCCTAAATTCTCCACTTCAAAAGAATTCTTGAAACTATTTCCTTATTCTAGGTCCTTTGGCCAGGCCTTTGATCATATTTTGTTGCATCAAATGTAATGTGGATTTCAAATCACCATATAATACTCTGAATACAATACAATACAATACAATACAATACACTCCTTTAGTCTAGCACTTCTTCACAAAAAATATCCATTGAGAACTGAAGATTTATGTGAGTTTTTTTCTGTATGGGTGTATGAACTGATGAACCACACAGATTCCTGAAGTACCTTGTAGTAGTCAGAGGTTAAATAAGATAATATTATGCTGCCATTCCAATCTTTTTCTTGCATATATTTTCAATTTAGTCTCAAGCACTTCAGTTAAAATACCTATTAAACAATTAAAGGAGACAAATATAATAATTTTATAATTCTTAATAAGATTATAAAAGTTGTCTTTTCAGCTGTTATCTGAAAGGATAAAGCATCTGCTTTAAGATATTAGGTAGTAAAATTTCTTGTCAGGATTAGAGGCAGGGTGTTTTTCTCTATCTAGCCTGATCCAGAGTGACAATGAAGATCATAAAGATGACTGTTTGACCGTCTAAGAGTGGAACTTACTGGGGCTTTCTTGGAAGCAAATATTCTTTTCAACTTTTGAGGTCTAGTCACAGAAGCTGGAGCAGTCCTTGCTTCACCCTGCCTGCTAAGATCAATAATAATAATTTCTTGGGCCCCTCAGCGGTATTCTTGATCCTAAACTAAGACAGTAATGTGCTAGCTGTAAGGGCATATCATGTGTCAAACAGTCTACAGGTCTCTTTCTAACAAAGCACTTCATCTTTGAGTTACCTCCCTGTATAGACAAAATCATTCATGAGATTCTTTTTATTATTTTATGCCTGCAATAGCACATTAAAACAAAGTCTTCTGCATAGAAAGAGCTTATTTCCTGATATGTAATATCTTCTTGTTGTGCTGTTGTTCTCATTAAGCAGTGTGGATCTTCACCCCATCACTTCTCTGACTTCCAAATATGTGTGTCAATGAGCGGATCCCAGTCCTTAGCTACCTGGCTTTCCCACACTGACAGCTCTTTTTGTGCTGTCATCTATAATGGTTTTATCCATTCTAGGTTTATGATAGAAGAAGAATGATTATTTCAGACAATGTGCCTGCAAGTAAGTAGTAGCATCCACCAGTGAGAGACCTCCTACATGTTCCCAGTGAAGGATAAATTCCTACTTTTCCCCAGATGATTCCTCTAAGTGTATCATCTTAACACATCCCATTCTTCATGACATATTCCAGGCTTATAAAAACTTCTGCCTATTCTGGCTTTTATGTCACCTCTACAGTCCATGTATGTTCTGAACAGGCACATTATATCTTGCTTAACTGCTTTGAAAAGACACTGGTTGTTCCTATGTTTGCAGTTATGGCTCTGGCTGTGTATGTTCTCTAGGATAAAGCATTCCTTAGTCAGGCAAAGGATATTTTATTCTGCAAATTCCCTGTGCTACCTTGTTTTTTAATCTCCAACAGAAACCTACTGGTTGAACCTTGTTCTTTTTTTCTCTCATGCACTCAGTAAAGTGAACCTCTCTTCTCTATAGAACCTTCAAAACACATATTCCAGCCCATTTAATGGACACATTCAAGTAGTTGGGCTGTAGGAATATGAACTACCTTGATACAACACTTTTGAACAATTCCTTTGGGACCTTCAGGCTTCAATTATCTTGCTCACTGCAGTGCCACACAGTAACTACTGAAAAATATTTCTTTCTCCCTCAATCTCATGATATGGTTTCTCATCCATACAGTTTACATGGAAGTATAGATTTTTTTTTTTACCTCTTGAATTTTTGCATCAATATTTAGGGAAGATGTGAACTTGGTAAGAATCCAGTATTAAGGATCACTACGTCTGTTAAAGTAGAACAGTTTCCTGTTAACCCTAGTAGATGCAGAGGGAACAAGAGTAACAGGGGACAAAGACAAGGCTGAAGTGCTCAATGCCTACTTTGCCTCAGTCGTTAACAATAAGGAAAATTGTCCCCTCTGTGCACAACCCCAGGGGTTGGAAGAGAAGTATGAGGTTCCCAAGGTCCAAGAGGAGGTGGTTAGAGACTTGCTTGCCCAGCTAGATGCCCACAAGTCTATGGGGCCAGATGGAGTCCACCCAAGAGTTTTGAGGGAACTGGCGGATGTGCTGGCCAAACCCTTTTCCATCATCTTCCAACAGTCCTGGATGACTGGGGAGGTTCTGCTGGACTGGAGGCTGGCTGATGTCGTGCCCATCTATAAGAAGGGGCGCAGGGAGGATCAGGGGAACTACAGGCCTGTCAGTCTGACCTCGGTACCGGGGAAAGTCATGGAGCGGGTGATCTTGAGTGCGATCATGAAGCACTTGCAAGAGAACCGGGTGATCAGGTCCAGTCAACGTGGGTTCATGAAAGGCAGGTCTTGCCAGAGTAATCTGATCACCTTCTATGACCGAGTGACTAAACTCTTGGACGAGGGAAAGGCTGTGGATGTATCTTTCTGGACTTTAGTAAAGCCTTTAACACAGTTTCTCACAGCATTCTGCTTCGGAAACTGTCGGCCTCTGGCCTGGACGGATGCACACTCTCCTGGGTGAAAAACTGGTTGGATGGCCGGGCCCAGAGGGTGGTGGTAAATGGAGTTAAATCCAGCTAGAGGCCAGTTACAAGTGGGGTTCCCCAGGGCTCAGTCCTGGGTCCAGTCCTGTTTAATGTCTTTATCAACGACCTGGATGAAGGCATCGAGTCCTCCCTTAGCAAGTTTGCAGATGACACCAAGCTGGGTGGAAGTGTGGATCTGCTGGAGGGTCGGGAGGCTTCAAAGGGATCTGAACAGGCTGGACTGCTGGGCTGAGACCAACGGCATGAGGTTTAACAAGGCCAAATGCCGGGTCCTGCACTTGGGGCACAACAACCCTAAGCAGAGGTACAGACTAGGAGAAACCTGGCTGGAAAGCTGCCAGGAGGAGAAGGACCTTGGGGTGTTGGTTGACAGCCGACTGAACATGAGCCAGCAGTGTGCCCAGGTGGCCAAGAAGGCCAATGGCATCTTGGCCTGTATCAGAAATGGCGTGACCAGCAGGTCCAGGGAGGTTATTCTCCCTCTGTACTCGGCACTGGTGAGACCGCACCTCGAATCCTGTGTTCATTTCTGGGCCCCTCACCACAAGAAGGATGTTGAGGCTCTGGAGCGAGTCCAGAGAAGAGCAACAAAGCTGGTGAAGGGGCTGGAGAACAGGCCTTATGAGGAACGGCTGAGAGAGCTGGGGTTGTTTAGCCTGGAGAAGAGGAGGCTGAGGGGAGACCTCATTGCTCTCTACAACTACCTGAAGGGAGGTTGTGGAAAGGAGGATGCTGGCCTCTTCTCCCAAGTGACAGGGGACAGGACGAGAGGGAATGGCCTCAAGCTCTGCCAGGGGAGATTTAGGCTTGAGATAAGAAAAAAATTCTTCACAGAAAGGGTGGTTAGGCATTGGAATGATCTGCCCAGGGAGGTGGTTGAGTCACTGTCCATGGAGGTGTTTAAGGTGAGGGTGGATGAGGTACTTAGGGGCATGATTTAGGGATTGGTGGGAATGGTTGGACTCGATGATCATGTGGGTCTCTTCCAACCTGGTTATTCTGTGATTCTGTGATATGTATTTTAGTTGCCATGGACTACATTAAAATGCAAATGAAAAGTAAACCTTTAAATATACAACAATGTTATAGATGCATATAAAGGATAAAGAACAAATGGACTTTACTTTATGGAATTACACTAATATCAGGTTTTTTTCTGTTACCAGCATTCAGCTGGCAATTATCACATTCAAAATATTCACAAATAGTTTAGATTATAGAGATAGTTTTGGCATTCTTCTTATTAAATTATAGAACAATATTTTTATTTTTTGGAAATGCAAAGTCATGTGTTCTCAAATTGCTTGTTAACATCTCTGGGACTCTTTTAGCAGTAAGGTGCTCTCTTCAGCATTTGATAACTAAATGTATAGTTTCCAGTGTGAAGTATCTTCACATAGAAAACCTTAAATTTAATACCAACATGTAAACAGTAAAACTTATTTAATTCAAAGTTACAAACGGAAAAAATGCCTGCCATTCATTACTAGCTCTTAACCTAGCTCAGACATGGCATTAATCAGCACTTTGGAATGATAATGGCCTGGTATGATTGTTGCCCAAATTAGTCTTTGAGGAATAGTGTAATAATTTCCAACAAATACTGGATCAGTGCTTCCAATAAGAAAACAAACAGCTATTTGGTTGGAAATGTTATAATTAAAGTTTTAACTGAACTGTTATACAGGTATTGAGATTAGATGATTAGATTAAAACTGGAACTTTAAACATGTAGATATAATTAGTGAATTACAGAAAATTAGTCTGAGAAGGATATTCTAAGCCCTCTAATCCTTCCATGTCTTCTAACTCATGACATTCCAGATAGATGTCTGTTCAATGCTTTATTTTTGTTGATAAATGCTACCTCCCATGGAACTGCACCTGGAGTTCAGATAAAGTTTCCCAACACAATGGTCTAAACTCTTGCTAAAACTTAAATCCATTATTATTTATCCTACTAGCCCTGGACATGGAGAATGAAATAGAATTTATTATTTGTTTCCAAATGACCTTTTAAATTTTATGAAATATTAGATTTTCAGACCTCTAGCACATCTTTCGCGACTAAGCGAAGTCTGATGCTCCAGTTATTTCTTGTCATTCATACTTGCAAGACCTTTTGTTTTGCTTCTTTTCTTTCCTGTTGACTGTGTCCAAGCAGTTTGTTTGTTTTATTCAAGTGCATCACAAGAAACTACATATAATATTGAGATGCTTCCAGTGCTAAGGAGATTGGAATTGTATCACTCTTACATTTTTTGTGCCGGTTGGACATTTTCCTTTTCACAACACAGCATTACTCTGCTGACTCTTGTTCAGCTTTTGATAACATCCTTTCCTCATGATTTATCCATAAGTTAAGTGGTCCATGAAAGACCGCTGCTAGCTCCGTGACACCCAAAATTTAATTTCCAAAGATGATACCGTCCTTACCTTGTATATGATGTTCAATATTAGTTCTATTTATTCTTATACTTTGTCTTCTAGTATAGAAGTCAGATGTGTTGGTCCTTAGCTGTGTCAGTACCTAAGAGCATGTTTTTAAATAATATGTATTCATTTTTGTGAAGCACATTTTTAACTTACTACATTTCACAATCTTGATTTCTAAGTCCCTGTAGAACTCATAAGTTAATTTTGTACGGGTTAGCTATTTATTAATATTAATTTTCTGTGTTTATTCTAAAAATTCAATTTGATGCTCAGTTCAAAATAATTCCATGTTTTGTAAGAAGCTTCTGGACTCACATGCTCTGATCCATCTAAATTATTTTCTTGTCTGCATGTCATGAATATGGATAAGAATATGAAACATCACTGCATTCATGCAAGTTCTCATTGTGCCACTTTGTCCTTCTCTGCACTCAGTGTGTTGTTGAAAGCTCTGAGTGTGAAAACAGTTTTGCATCTCCCTTACTGCGGTTCTATGATTTTTCCCTAATTTGTTGATCAAAATGCTGTGTGAGACAAAAGCTTCACAGAAAAAAATTTTGTTTCTTCATCTGCATTGAATATTCCATCATAGACAGAAATCAGTGCTTGATGGTCAAAACTGGCCAATATTCATCATCACATTTTCCTCAAGTGGTTACAAATCTGATTTATTTGCTTATAATATTCATAGAAGTTGAAATTAAACTAGTTCTGCTGTGCTCATATTCTCACCTCTTTGTAGTTTTGAGATGTGTGGAAAGGAATCCGTTAAGTTAGATTTACAGCCCCTGCAACATACTTCTAACCAGAAAATGTAACACAGAATCAGAGAATATTGCCAGCTACATGTTTAGCAAAGCTTGATTGCACTCTTCTGTGACCTACCTGCAGAAAATGCATACCAAAGTGGCACCGTTGTTTGTGGAGACAGAGAGGAGGTAGGAGATGAGCAGCCTGTGCACCTTCAGATGTCTTTTTTAAAATCTTCTAATCAGTTAACAGGACATGGTTTCTTCATTACACTCATTAGCAATGGACATGTGAAATGACGCTTTCTCATTCAGTCTTTGCTTTCTGGAAATAGAATCAACATTTGAAAGATTCTGCGGAAATAGGGTTTTTTCACTTCAGAACCCAGTTCTGGCTCTTATTTCATTTAGTCACCTGAAATCTAAAGATCGAAAGGCAAAACCTGCCCCTCAGGTAGCAGGTTTTTTAACAGGACTGCTAGATGAGGTTGTCATACAAGCTTTACTGATTTGAAGATGGGAAAATCATAGTTTCAGGGATTTGTTGTCCTATTTGCGGCAAGAGCTATAAATCACAGTCAGCATTTAGGCCTCAGTTTCTAGAGCAGTTCCAAATAGAAAGTGTGAAAGTAGGCAGTCAGCTTATCATGCTCTGAAGAAAAGGAAAGAAAACGGAAGTTTTGTTGTCTGGCAAAAATCTGATGCTGTAAAAAGTTGCGATAAAATCCTTAAACATTGGAAGTCAACAAGAATGTCACATAAAAAAAATCTTAAGTCCTAAGGGATATCAGTGGTTTATTTTTTCCTGAGCTGAGCTGGTCTTCTCAATTATATGATTTCTTCTATGAATCCAAAGCTATTTTAATGAAATAATCTTGAAAACAGTTTAAACTAATTCATTCTCTTCTAGTCTGAGGTAGGATTCAAGTGAGCAGATCATCTGTTACCACCACTCAGTTTCTGAACTTGCATTACAGACATAATATCAGGCAGACATGTGGGCTGCGACTGTAACATCTGAAACTGTTGTGATAGCCATGGATAGTTGTGGTAGTTGTAGCATGTAAGAGAGACTACTGAGTTTTTGCTGGTCACATTAGAACTAAGGCTTATGTGATATTGAATCCATTTGAGAATGTTGATCTATGTGCCAAAGATCTTTGACACAGAAACTGAGGAAGGGCTAATTCTTCTCTTTAAAGTACAGCTCTCTCACAGGAGATAGTGTTCTAACTTCAAAACCACACCGGTCAGACTATTTCCTGAGAGAAATTGTTGGTTCTTCCAGCACTAGAAACAGCTTGCTGAAGATTTTAGATTCACAAATTGGCAAGTCTTATAGCAGTCAAGCAGAAAGCAGACCCGTTAAGCTATTCCATAACTTTCTTTGAACTGTACCAATTTAACTTTATTATTCCGTCTTAAAGAATGTCATTTTAAAATTACCAGCATGATCTAAAATACATGTTTAATATTTATACAGCAACAAAAAATGCTCCTCCTCTTGATAAATTATTAAAATTCAGAGGCTGTTTTCCAACCACATGTTTTCATTAATAACACATTTGTATCAAATGCAGATGCTATAGTTCCACAATATAGAACTGGAGTTGTGTTAGTTTTGTCTTCTTGAGATTATACTGAAGGACAAGTTAGCAGATATCTGAATTACATTTTGTTAATAACAGGGGCAATGCATTATTTGAAGAGATGTCTTTAAGAGCAATTTTTGGATTAAGACCTAAACAAACAGAGAAAAGGCCTTATGCAAATCCAAGAAATAAAAAAGATAATAAATTGGGTACAAAGGCCCATATGTTGTGTAAAAACCAGGTCTACTACATTTGCTTACCTCATGGCAGAGAGAAAATTTATAAACCATCTTTATTGCTTAGCAGAGACACAAACTGTATGTTAACGGTACATTACAGCTTATCTTTTGCAAACAGGGGAGCAGCTCTTTCTTTAGGAAAAAAAACCCTCACAACACAAAACCAATTAGGTGTGTATACTTACCATGTTTATTTAATTGCAACACAGAGCAAGCAAAGCTAACAAAGAATATAATCTTCTTCTTTGCAGACACTGTGTATCCCATCTGCTCACCCTGAGCAATACCAGCTCAGCACCCGCCATCTATTTCCAGACACCTGAATATTAGAATTCAATCATACTGCAAAATTATTAAGTCAAAAGGCCAAAAGGGTCAAAACTAATATCCCTTGAGGCTGAAAAATGTCCAGGCTAGCTCAGCAGCTGGTCACTTGAAATATATTTAATGATTAGAATGAAGGTTGGTTTGGTTGGTTTTGTTTTTTTTTTATTTCATTTCTTTGATTGTTTTAATATAACATTTCTGTGATTTCCAAAGACTTCCTACTTTCAGGTATGCTATTGTGTACAGGAAATGATCCTGCTCCTAGCTATGGGAAAAAGCAATTTCACCCAAGCCTTTCTGATGGTGTTTTAATGTGATCCTACTTGCACTATCATCTTCATTATTTAAAGTCAGTCAAAGTTGATGACAGAGTGATAAACATTGGGGCATTAAATCTTCCAGTTTTTTCATTAGCAGAGGCAGATGCTGTGGTTAGAAACAACACAAAATGTGGGAAAACTGCTGGACTATCATCTTGTTTCTCTTACATATTTCCTGTGATGGTTTAGCCAACTCACTCAAACTCTTACTGTAGTATAAAATCTAGTATTAGTGTGTATGATAATGTATTGATGTGATAACGTGCAGTGATCTTTATTATTTTTTAATTGGATTTTTTGTTTGTAAAACAGGGACGAGGCAGTCATATGCAGTGTAAATGAGCTATAAAGTGAGATCTCTTAATATCTAGGTTATAACATAAAATACTATCATTACATCATCTGTCTGTGTGCACCTCACTATACTAGTACTCCCAGTATCTGCTTCTTACAGCATAATGCAATACTAACCCTTTAAAGGAAACTATTTTGATTTGCATTAATAAATCTTTTTCACTTGTAGTTTTAGTTTTGGAAAAATTCCCATCTTGATCTAAGCATACTGGAAAGCTAGCTGTAATGCTTACCAACTATACCTAACAGTCAACAAACACAGCTGTGATTCAAGGATTATTTGTTATTCTGTACAATACATTATTTATATTATGTTCCATTAAAAAATGTAACTGAACAGCATAAAAAAGGAATCCCTGTTTCACTTCTCCTTGCTGCAGAATTCTAGATCCCTTTTGGAGATTATGCCTTTTTAAGAGTAGGAATGCCTGTAGAAGTGCCACAGTGTGTGTGAGGGGTTATCTGGGACTGAAAGAAGGGACAAGCTGGGAACATACAACAGCAGCAGAGATGAGGAGACTCCTGAGAGCAGTAGGAAGCAAATACATGGCCAATTCAAACAAACATGGAGTGAGGATTTTGTGGAGTGTACTACAGCTCTGGAAATTGCTGGAATAAGAGAAAGTAAGAAAGGAGGAAAAATTCACACTGCAAAAATATGTATGCGTCTGTGTGTGTGTGTAGTTTTCAAATCTTTTCTTTTAATCCATCTTTACTATGCATTTTGCATGTTCTTCACATTCTTAAAAAATTATATGTTTAGGCCTTGTCAGTGGAGTTTAGTGAAAGAACAAGAAGCATTCAGCACAAATCAAAACAGAAGAAAATCCATTTAAGCATTTAAAAAAAATATTTTTTTCCTATGAGGGTGGATGAACAGTGGAACAGATTGTTCAGCAAGGCTGTGGAATCTCCATCCTTTGAGATATTCAAAACCTAACTAGACTCAGGCCTTAGGAGCCTGCCCTGGGTGACCTTGCTTTGAGCCAGAGGTTGGACAAGGTCAACCTTAACCATTACGTGGTTCTGTCTTGGGAGACGTTGTTTAGGGGGGAAGTTGTCATATTTATTAAACTTAAAAAATATTGTTTCCTGTGTTTATTTAAGGGAAAAAAGCCGGATATATCTGTTGCTAATCCTTGGCTGAAATATATTTCCACAACAGAAACCTAGTAGTAGCTAACGTACACGTAAATATGCTGCTGCATTAGTGGGTCCAGATGACTTCCACAAACTGAAGGTGCAGGGACAAAGAGGGCAGCAAAAGCCACTAGGGGTCACAAAAAAGTATTTAAAGTAACATAAACTGAGTAATTTATACTGCACTTGGGAGTTTTCCCTTTACACCTATTCCCCTTGTTGGTGGTCTCAGGTCACCTCCCTCCCAAAAATAAGGTATGTTTAGCTTCTTTTCCTCCTGAGCCTGATCTTCAGCTCTGGTTTAGTCATGTGGAGATGATATCACTTTATGGAGAAAATTCCACTGTGATCACAGGCCATGGAAATGTCAAAGGCTAGTAAAAAATATAATCTCATGCTGGCTGAGAAATGTTTCCTCTGTGTTCCAAATATGGTCTCAGTGAGTGAACAAGACAGAGTATGTGAGAATGAAGGTGAGCAGCAATAACAATAGTATTCCTCTCCTCAGACTTAGCAATTGGCTTTACAATTTCCAAGATCCTTTTCACTGGGTTTTATAACAGAAGCTCAGATGAAAGAGTCTTTAATAATGACACTGCCCCATGCAAGATGTTATCATTACTTTCACTCCACTCTATGATCCAGCCTCCTAACATTAAAATTTGCTGTTTATTTTTTTGCTACTGTCCCTTCTTTACATTGAACTTGTCTTTCACATGTGGATGCAGATGGAGAAATAAGGGATTGGTCAGTATTGTGGGAGTCATTCATGTCGTGGGTAGACATATTTAAAGGAAAGCTTCCCTTGCCATCTTCTCTAAAGATGCCTGGACTCTGAAATCATCTGATCTCCTCTGCAGTATTCATAACTGGATCCTTCTGAAGAACTGTAGTCTATCCTTAGCTCTCATGTATGTCATCCTGACCTCTAAAATCCGTCTTATGTGTCAGCGAAATACAATACCTTTAAAGGAAAGGTTTCAGTAGCAGAAGGAGCAAGGTAAGAGTATATATGCATGTGCATATTTGTGTTGTGGGAGACACGGATCAAAGGAATTAAGTGATATCCAGTCTCCTATCATGGAAAGCAAGCTTTGCATGACTCAGGAGCTACCTTCCAGCCCTTTCTGTATTCCTAGTTTGAATGACAGCTTAATCTTACAATTCTGTAAAAACAAACATTGGCATAAGGTTACATTTTTTTAGCACTAACACATTAACACAATCATAGTAGCAGCTTCCTCATGGAAGTAGAAGACTTCGTTGCAGAAGGAGCTGATTCGTGCAGTTTGCTGTAGTGACTGACAAATGGATTGACTGAGGCAACAAGAAAACGAGTTGGGAAGAAGTTTGGAAAGGGAGAATATGTGACTTAGACTTTTATGTCTGCAACCGTTTGACATCCACTGTTCTGCCATGTGCCAGTGGGGCAGGGAAGGAAGGGACAAGATGAGATTGTCCCCAGTGTGTACCAGTAGCATAGCCAGTTGTTGAGCTGTGGGGTGAGCTCCATGAAAAGTTTTGTCTGTAGGATCAGAGCTAAGGTTCTTGGAATGCTTCTAGGTGAGTGTGGCTCAGCTGGTGGTCTGTGCAATGCTTTCATCTGGCTTACCACCACTTCTCTGGAGGAGAGAGGTAGCATATTGGGTGTGGAACTGGGTTTGGTGGAGCTCAGAGGCAGCTGTGTCTGCAGATAGGCAGGTGAGAAGAGGAGAGTCTTACTTGCCAAACCCTTAATCTGGCCATGGTAGAGCTGAAGGCTGGAATACTCTCTGCAGTATCCAGCCAAATGTGTCTGAGGAGACAATGTCATTTCCCTTCTCTTCCTTTGTCACATGAGCCTGTCAGACCAACAAACCTCACAAGTAAAAAGAAGCCCCAGGAGGTAAGTCTTGAATGACTTTGACTTCTTGTGACCACTGATTAAGTAAAGGAAATGGACACTGCTGGTCTGTGCACAACCTGTATGAAATCAGTGGGAATCAAGGATTTGACTCTTCATGGCTGATTTTCCATACTTCTTGCTTTACTACAATGTGGCCTGGGTAGGAGCCTCAGCTGCCAAAATGGTTTCTGGAATGAAGAGCTTACAGCACTTAGAGACGTCTCTTCCTTGGTGTCCAAGACTTTTTTGCTCTGCTTTGCTCTGCTTGTACTTGCTAAATGCTAGATTATAATAATAATAGGAAGCTGCTACACAAAGACATGAATTTGAGCGATTCACTGTGGACTTATTAAGGTCTTGTGGAATCTGTGCACATCCTGAATCTCCAGATCAAGGTAGATGACAACAGTGGCTGTTAGTGTTTGATAGGAATGGTTGGACTCGATGATCCGGTGGATCTCTTCCAACCTGGTTATTCTATGATTCTGTGATTCTAACTGGAAATACTCTTAGCTTAAGGTCATTTTTCTGTTTGTTATGGTCATTCCTCACGCCCCGTCTTATTTACTCTTTTTGCCTAGAATGGCTATCTATGGGTTTTTATTTGATTCAGTATGTCAAACTGCTTCCTTCAATCAGGGCAAAGGAATACATTTATGGAACAAAGAAGATAGAGCTCTGCAGGCTTGCCAAGAGCTGCAATGTTCAATCCCATCATTCAGTGTACAAAATAGCTAAAAATTCTATTGGGAAACAAATTAACAAAAAACCTCACACAAACAGGATTATTTTTATCCTCTGCTTTGTTTTAGCTGGAGTTACCCTTTGTCAAGAGCATCCCTCATAATTAGTTCTCCAGAAATTGAGTCAAGATTCTTTTGATTCCTATTCTTTCTTAAATACTTTTAGGCAAGTTACACCAGCTAGCCCCATGCCTCATATGCTAAATATGGTATTTCTCTACCTCAGTGGAATGATAACAATGACTGAATATGATGGTACTGATGATGAGGGTTGTACAGGGAGTGGTAGATGAAATATGGCTTTAGTATAGTATGAAAAATGTTTTGGAACACTGAAAGTTACTCATTAGTACAAGCCATTTTTATTCGCTCTGTTTATAAAGAACAGGGAGAAAGAGAGAGAGCACACACAAAAACCAGAGAACTGTTAGCAATGAAGAACACCTGGTGACCAGAGTTTTCTACGGTCTGAAGTAAGGCTGGAACCTGAATTTCCTGCTGTCCTTAACCAAGGCAAAATCTCTAAATACAAGGGCTCTTAAATTAGTTCCTCTCTAGCTTCTCAGTTTAAGATTCTTCACATTGGATTTTGCAGAAGCATAGAATAACTTCGATATAAAAACATCTGTGTCATATCCTTTAATATATTTTGTGCAGTGACCACAGCAGAATAATTCTTTTGCTGAAGCCCCCAGTAAGAAATCTAATGATTCATTAAAACATCTCTACTTTAATGCATGCTCTGCCTTGCATTACAGAAATTCCCAGAGGAGGGACGAAAGAGCACAGGATTTAGTTTTACGCAGCAAGAAACAATGGGACATATTAATTTCCTTCCCCCCTCTAACGAGGGTCTTTGGATATCATAATGACAAGGAGTTTGCAATGAAAATTTGAAGAATGAGTTGATTGCTTATGGCAGGTTACAAGATGTTTTTTAGTTAAACAGTTAATTAAGGAAAAAGCAGTTGTATGAGTTATGAGTTGCAGATTTGTAGTTTCCTCTATAACCAGAAGAAGCAGTCTAAGAGACTATACAGCTGGATGAAACTTCTTTTTTAACATAAATCACTTAATATATGAGCTCTCTTGGTATGTAGGACCCAGCTTAAAGAATGTAATTTGGATGCAGTTGCTTATGCATGTTAGACAATTCCTGTTCCCTCCCTTCCTTTCATTCTCTCTCTCATTCTCTCTGTCCTTAATTTTCCCTCCCTCTCCTCCTTCCTTCCTTCCTTCTTTACTTCTTTTTTTCCTCCATTCCTCTTCTCCTTCCTTTCTCCATAATTTTTCCTTCCTTGGTTCCTTTGTTCATTCATTCGTTCCTTCCTTCCTTTGTTTGTTTGTTCATTCATTCATTTCGCTCGTTCGTTCGTTCATTCGTTCCTTCTTTTCTTCCTTCCTTTCAGTTCTTTCTCTTTCTTTCTTCTGCAAAATCTCCTTTTATGGCCAACGTAGAAATTTTACTTTATCATTTTGCAGAAAAAAAGGAGTTAACAATTCAGGATATAGTTTTGGAAATCTAATCTCTTTAGAGTAATTACTTTGTTAGTCTGTTACCAGGAAAGCTTAGTTTCGTGCAGGCTCCTGAGTTTTGGATAGGATGGTTGAGGGAAGTGACCCTGCACAATCTGTAATATCCAACAGCATGATGTGAAGCAGGCTAAATGTATTTTTTGTGGAGGCAGAATGATGAGACAAATGCTATTTGTGTGAGGGATGGTTCAGATGATCTTATTACTCTTTCATTTTATGGATTCTGGTTTCAAAGGCAGACAAAAGTGATTTAGAATGCACAAATGACAGGAAGGCTAGTGTCCGACCACTGAAGGTACAAACAAGCATGGTATAAAGTTTGTTTAAGTGTCACATTGAGTTGTTATCCCTGGCTCTGAAGAGCTTTGCAACTGGACTTGAGACTGGAAATAAGCAAGATCCTCACTTTTAAGTCCAGACAAGAAATATTATTAGGATGTTCCATTAGGGTGTGTTACTAGGATTCCTACATTACAGGAGGATGTGCACAGATGCTTTGCTACCTGAGACACTCAGCAGTCAGAAGTCCAGAACAGCATGATACAGGCCTCTATGTAACAGTGGAAGTGTTCTATGGCTAGTGCTCAATTATTTCTGCATATTGCACGCAATAATTTCGGGAATAATCATATTATTCCCTTGTAGTCCTACTCTTGTGCTAGTGATGAGGGCTTTAATTTTACTTCCATTCATACCCTCTCCTTTTTGAAACCCCCAAACAAGCTTGTGCTTGAGCTTTATAGCTTCCCCTCTCCCCTGGCATTAAGGAGTTACTGGGTCAAGGCACCTCTGGACTCATAGTAAGCATTTACATGGAATGGCTATTCTCTGCGGGGCAGAAAACGTTTCTACATCTAAGATCTTTAAGCCTCAGAGTGGTCAGAGTGGAAAAAATGTTTGATTCTGACCTGTCAGAATCAGCCAGAAATATCCCCCTACAAGTTCTAGGAAGTAGCCAAGCTCTTGTAAATGTCTGAAGAACCATGTTTAGCTCATATTTAGTAATAAGTCTAATATCAGGTTTACTGTGTCCCTTTACTTTCATTCAATACAACCATTTCCTGTGTACTTTTAAGGAGCTGCATAATTTCCATAGGCAGATAAGAGACTACAGATTGATGAACTACTTTATTAACTTCTACCTTGTGCCTTTAATACAATAGGAGCTATACCCCGTATGACTGTTGAAACATTTCTTCAGAGCTATCTTGGCATAACTTGTTTACAGCAGGGCTCAAGAGACCACATTCTGCACTCTTCTCTAAAAATAATCTTGTTCATCTGTATGATAGGTAAGTAATATTTTATGGTAAGCCCAATGATGCTGTGAGCTTTAATCGTTGTTTATAAAATATTCAGAGAGAACTGGTTTAAAGGAAGTGCGTAAAATGCTACTGGCTGCTATTATACCAAATCCTGCTAACATAAAATCTAGAATACAGTGATGCAAGAAGGACCTCCTCCAATGAATTATTATTTATTACATTATTTTCTTAATCAAAAAATATATACAGTATATGAATGGGTAATGTTGATGCACCTACCTTTTTGGTTTCAAAATATTTTAAATTAATTTATGATAAACACATTGATTAATTTTACCATGGATGTAATTAAATGTCCTAAGTTAATAAGGCTTTATTTCTATTAAAGAAATTTGCACCAACAAAACTTTGTCAATGCGAGTATTCTACAGATATTTTTTGTAAAAGAAGAGATGGGCACTTTTCTGAGAGCACATGGTTAAAAATGTGATAAAAACAGGATCATAGATTTGTTTGGTCCTACTGAAGAGCATCAAACAGTAGAAATCTGTGGTGGGTATTTAAGTTACAGTAGTATAGAATTCATTAGCAAAGACAGACCTTTTGTAACTATATTACAAGCATTTTATACATGTATATGATCATTCTTTTCCTGCAAATCTATAAGCGAAATGTAGGTGAATGAAACATGATAAAGAAAAGAATCTATAGGTAGTGGAGAATGGATTGATAGTATACTTGAGGAGAAGGACTTGAGTACACTGGTGGACAAGAAGCTGAACATAAGCCCAGAAAGCCACAGAATCACAGAATCACAAAATGACCTGATTTGGAAAGGAACCACAAGGATCATCAAGTCCAACTCCTACCCCTGCAGAGGACAACCCCCAGATTCTCACTATGTGTCTCAGGGTGTTGCCCCAATGCTTCTTGAGTATTATCAGCTTGGTGCCCTGCTTATGTCCCAGTGCTGCACCACTCTCTGAGTGAAGAACCATTTCCTATTATCCAATCTAAACCTCCCCTGGCACATCCTCCTGCTATTACTGCTATTACCTTGGGTCCTATCATTGATCACCAGAGAGAGGAGATCAGGATCTGCTCCTCCTCCTTCCCTTGTGAGGAAGCAGTAAACTGCAATGAAGTATCCTTTCAGTCTCTTCCAAGCTGAACAGACCAAGTGACTTCAGCTGCTCCTCATAAGACTTCCCCTCTAGACCTTTCACCCACTTTGTGGCCCTCCTCTGGAAACTCTCCAGTAGCTTGGTATCTTTTTTATACTGCGGCACTCAGAACTGTACACAATACTCAAGGTGGGGCCACACCACCGTGAAGAAGAGTGGGACAACCACCTCCCTTGACTGGTTAGCAATGCTGTGCTTGATGCATCCCAAAACATAGTTGGCTCTCTTGGCTACCAGGGCACACTGTTGGCTCATGTTCAATTTGCCATCAGCCAGAACCCCCAGATTCCTTTCTGCAGGGTTGCTCTCCAGTCTCTCACTCCCCAGTCTTTATGTTTATCCAGGGTTCCCAAGTCCTAGGTGCAAAACCTAGCACTTGCCCTTGTTAAACTTTATGTGGTTGGCAGTTGCTCAGCTCTCCAATTTGTCTAGCTCCCTCTGTAGGGCCTCTTTACATTCAAGAGTGTCAACAGCTCCCTCCAGTTTTGTGCCATCAGTGAATTTGGTTAGCAAAGCGTCAAGTCCTGCATCTAGATAATTTATGAAGTATTGGTTTTAAGATGGATTCCTGCAGATCCCTACTACTGACTTGTCACCAGCCTGATGTAACCCCATTCACTATGAGGATTTGAGTCTGATCCATCAGCTACTGCTTTGTGTTTATCCTTCTGTATGCGGGACATTTGTTTAGGAGGATACTGTGAGAGAGAGTATCAAAGGCCTCACTGAAATCTGGAAAGATTACATCAACTGGTTTTCCTTGGTCAACTAAGTGGGTAACTTTCTCATAGAAGGAGATTAATTTTGTCAGGCAGAATCTTCCCGTTATAAACCTGTGCTGGATGGGACTGATGACTAAGTTGTCTTTAAGGTACTTTTCAATAGCTCCCAAAATAATCTTTTCTATAATTTCATCAGGCACTGAAGTGATGCTAGCAGGCCTGTAGTTACTGGGGTTATCCCTTCTGCCCTTCTTGAAGATTGCCCAGAGAACTCATGGAAGACCCATCCCTGGATGTGTCCAAGGTCAGGATGGATAAGCCTTTGAGCAACCTGGAGTAGTGGAAGGGGTTGGTCTTTAAGGACTCTTATAATCCAAATCATTCTACAATTCTATGATTCGGTAATAGAACAAATTCATAGAAACCCTTCTTCTCTCTCCTTCTTCCCTATTATTTTTGTCATATGCACATACACACACACACAGAGTCATTTTTTGTAATGCATTCACGGAATTGTAAAATATATGCCATATGCTCTGAAAGGAAACATTTTTTCTCTCTGTCTTTCACTGTGGTAAAAAAACAGGCTACTAACAAGAGAAAATAAGAAATTTTTAGATATTTATAAAAAATTCTGGATAGCAAAAATAATGGCTTAGCATAGTACTCTACCTGTCAGAATCCTGTCGGTGTGCTTTGTATGTTATATAGAGACATATCTTTACTGATAAGATACTATTTTGCAATGTCACTGGGCTTCACAGTCAAGTGGATGACCTGCAGAGAAGCTTGCATACCCAATTAACCCCTTTTAACTCTATGCAATTACTATTCACATCCGTTACACTTTTGATGAAGAACAAGCATTAACAATCACACCATGAGCCAGTACAAAATTAAAACTTGAGCAGCAGTGGTGCAGCTGCTGCCAGAATATAAGAAAGTAGTAAAAGTAAGATATAGAGTCATCATGTCACTCAGTACAGAAGTTTTACAAAATGAAAGAGGTTATGCACCACTGGGCTAATAGTGCAAGTGAAGAGGGTATACAAGGAAATGGAGTTTTAGTCTGTAGCTCAGGCACAGGGAAGACTGCCTGCTCTCATATATTCATCTGTATTAAATCTAATTGCTATCTTATATTCATGCATTGTTAGGTAAGTAGTGCATTGTTTCTCTTAGAATCCAGAACAGAAAATGCCCCTAAGACACGGTTTCTTGGTTACTCTCTCTTTGTGATGAATTCAGCTGCTGAGAATAGAGTATATTAGAAAAGTAGTCTAACAAACCATGTCTTGCATGTCTTGTTTATTCTTATGAGTACAGTTCTCAGTTTCTACGGAGAATCAAATAAATATCCAATGTCTATCTAAAAGCAAGATGAACTTATCAAAGATATAAGACAACGTCAGAAATAAATTGCTTACTTTGAAACCAGACTGCAGCAAAAGAGTAGCAATAAAACAGAAGTTTAGCTGTTGTTTTCTGATTTTCAGCAGCTAAAAAATGAGACATCCTGAGAATGGGAGTCCAAAAGCTCTCTATCTGAAGAATCCAGGCTAGACATAAATTTTGCGTGCTGCACACATGGATACTAAGAACAAGGCAGAAAGTGTGGCAAACTTAAGGACATCTCCACTGTGACTAGTATGTTCAGTGGCACGTCAAGACATCATGCTCGCAGGTCAGGACAAGGAGGGTTGCAGTTAGCACTTTCACTGTGCTGTCAGGAAAACCTGCAGGAAGTCTGGAGGAAATCTCTTCAATACAAAAGGTACGGAGATTACTATGACATTTTAGAAAGACTTAGAGGAACCAAAATCTTTGAGGGTATTTGATCCACAGAACTATCAGAACATTTTTGTACTTGTGTTTCTGTTGTGTCAGGTTACTCTGACTCAATTGAGTCAACTTGCCCTGTAGCTGCATCGTCATCAGACCTGACACAAGATGAACTGTAATAGTATATGCTTAGGAACATGGGGGGAGATTTTTTTCTGCAAGTTTCCATTAGCTGTTGTACCAAACTGAATTACATTCATATTTTAGAAACAAACAAACAAAAAAGTAAATGAGAAGTCCTAGAATAGAAGACTGCAAGCATTACTCTGCAAAGCAGAAAGAGCTCAACCACTCTACAGCAAATAAACTAAGTTAGTAAATGCCTAAAAGCAACGAAATCAACTTGGTGCATTAAAGCTACACTTGCATCCAGAAAACTGATATCAGCTAAGTAGAATTATGCATAAAATAAGAAAGAAATTATGTGCATGACATTTTCTGGTAATCAGGAAAAGAACTGGTAGGTATACAGATATTGTAGTGTTACCACTGACTGCACATTCCAGAGAGCATTCTTTGTAAACCGCAGCTTCTGCTCGGCTAGAGCAACATTGGAGAGCCAGAAAAGCTTTTAAAAAACCCACATATGGAAGTGTAATATGAGCCTGCAAATTAAAGACATACTTCACTTATCTCATACAAATTTACAGAAAATGAAAATAACAGAGAAAAAATAAAGACAAGAAAGTTCGGAAGAAAAGCTAGTAGAAATGAAAAATGTTGCATTTTAATCTTTAAAAAGAAAGAATAAAACGGTGGCTTATTCCAACCCAATTTCTGTTGATTTTGGAAGGTACATGGCAAAATGCTGACGGAAAATGCCTTACACTGAAAGATAAAAACAAAGGGTCTCAGTGAAAGTGCATCCAGAGAATCAGGAGAAATTTGATCAGATTATTTCACGTCTGTACTGAAGGTGGATAATATTCAATTTGAAGTAGAAGTTATAATTCAAACTTTCATATGCTAAGCCTTTCAGATAGGTTTGAAGCCTGACCTGAATTATGTGTTATTGTAGAATAAGTACAATCCAGGATAGTCTTTCTGTGTGCAGACTTAAGTATTAGAGTAGTGTATGTTTGCAATTTATTGTTGTTAATACATAGTTAATTCATCTTATGCCAAGTGGTCTACCCTGCTGTGAGCACTGAGACCAAATCAACAGCTATAAAAGATTTTTTTACAAGAAAAAGGAAAAAAAAACCCATAGATAAATAAGATCAGTAGACAAAGTCTCGTAAATTATATTTTCCCTCTTCTTTCCTTTTTTAATTTTATTTAAATACACTATAGGTGTTATTATTCAGACAAAAATAACTTTGCATCACATAGGTGCTATAAAAATAAATAAATTGGCCGAAATCTTACCAGTGACTGCATATAAGTAATCAGCTATTACAAAACTAAAAAAAAAATAATTAAAAACCTGCATATGCATTGTCAGGTAAACTTTATTTGATCATCTATTTCATAACTGTGCCTTAATTAGATTGTAAGAGCCTCAGGGACAGTGTTAATTTTTTAATAAGTTTGTAGAACCTGGCCTGCATATTAAATAGACCTTCAGCATAGTACTGTGATAAGAGTATTAGGAAGAGACATTAGTATTAATTACCATAATAAATGGAAGAGTTTCTCCAACTATATGTTAGAAACATACAAGCCTGAAGGAAATCGGGCGGATTGAGGTAGAATGAATGACATGGGAATCTGGACATATTTGCACCCACTGAAATAAGGCTACCTTTGCAAGTAGGAGCCTGAGGTCATTAGAAGTTACCAGAATGTAATCACAGTCTAGTACCCATCCCTTTTTCTTACACATCCTTTTTTTGAGTGTTGTCACTTGATAAAAAAGGTTATTCTGATAAGTCGGTATCACCAGAATTATTTTCAACTCTCAGCTAAGCCAGTATTCAGGGAACTTGTGATTCACAAGGCCAGTACAAAGTTACCTTGAAAGCCACAGGAATGAGACTTACCCAAGTGTAAGAGACATTACAGCAAAGAGTCTCTCCCTCTTCCTCAGTGACTTGGGCAACAAATAAGTTGTGCAGAGTAAATTGCAAGTCCTTTGATGGCTTCATTGACTTGCAGCTGCCACACCAACTGGAAGGATGACATGTGCTACATGTTACAGTCTTGGCTTCTTTGCAGCTGCAGTCACATTTCTGTACATTATTGTACTTTGGCACTAGAAAAAGATTATAATAAATGAAGTGTTGCTTTCAAAGTTTCAGACACCAAAATTTTTTATTTTTTTTAATCCTGTTTGGCAAAGGTGGCTTTAATTTGACTTGCACAAGTGCAAAAACCTGTCCCCTCAGAAGTTGGTCAAGCTATTAATTTTATAGCAAGGACAACAGAGTACAGTAAAACCTTTTAACAAAGCCAAACAGCTTAACCTAATTAAATTGCTGTTTTGACAGGTGGTTTATAGTGGAATGAATGCTATTGAGAATGGCTACAGAGTCATATATGATGAGTGTCTGTGTGTTTATGTGTGCAGGTGAAAATATGACTGTGCAGGGGGTGACAATAGATCTGTCTCCATAAAGCATTTTTTCCCCCAAAAGCTGCAGCTGTTCAAGATTTATAGATTTATTTCAATTAATTGTGTCAGATATATTGACTCAGGTGAATGACTTCACTTGGACTACAGTAAAAGAAAGATGTTTATGAAGGTATAAGATGTCATGCATCAGGGAAAATGAGTTGTGCATTTTACAAGGGGAAATGACCCTTGTAGTAAATGTATAAACATTGTCATTAGAGATCTGATTTCTGGTTCTGCTCAATATCACAAAATATCTTTGCCCCACTAAGATGGTGTGTTTGTAGTAAGAGGTAATGAACATTCAGGTCTCCAAAAATATGCTGATTGGGCTCTGAATCCATCAGGGTTTCAGCAGTTTGAAACAGTGAGCCATGTTAGCAGTTTCAATCCTGCACACAGAAATCCCCCATGCCATACACCTCTCTGCATGAATTCCCAGACTCCCTTGTGCAACTGCTATATATGCAAGTCTGGCTTGCAGAGAGCTAGACAGATATTATCAAATCAATGAGGGACTGAGAGTCTAAACTGCTATGTAGTCTTTCTATCCACATCTGTTTAGTTCATATATGTCCCTAGTATTTAATCTTGGTCTGTAAAGTCTTGTGTTCTCAAGTATTTTGATGCATTTACTGTCTTCTAATAGCAAGGAAGAAAATGTATACCTTCAAGGAATATCAACTGTTGCCATAAAGTGATGACAATTCAGTTTTAGTATCAGAACAAACATATTGTAAACAAGGTAACCTGCTGAAGCTGGTACAATTTTGGCTGAGTCCACCTATCATGCTAAGAAAGTAGGTTTCCTTCTGGAAAAGTAAAGCTGTTATACCAATTATATTTGTGCCTTTGAAGATTTTGTTTGGATCTGTTGAGCTTTCTTTGTTAGCTTTATATAGTGCTTGCAGTCCTGTAGTTGTGCAATGGAAACACTACAGCATATCTTTATTAAGCTTCATTTTTTAATATTTGCCTGGAATATTACTGACAGGCTAAGTGAGCTGGAATTGTTCAGCCTGGAGAAGAGAAGGCTCTGTGGAGGCCTTATAGCCATCTTCTATTACCTGAAGGGTGTCTACAAGCAAGCTGGGGAGGGACTTTTTACAAGGGCTTGTAGTGATAGGATGAGGGGATATGACTTTACATGGGAAGGGAAAAGATTTAGATTAGATATTAGGAAGAAATTCTTCATGACGAAGATAGTGAGGTACTGTGAAATGTTGCCCAGGGAAGTTGTGGATGCCCCCTCCCTAGAAGTGTTCAAGGCCAGGTTGGATGGGCCTTGGGCAGCCTGGTCTGGTGGGACATGTCCCTGCCCATGGCAGGAGGGTTGGAAGTATCTGTAAAATCCCTTCCAACACAAGCTATTCTATGATTCTATGGTTCTATGATCGTAATTAATTTTGAAGAATAAGCAGGCTTCTTTAGGTCCACACTCAGTCTTCCATACTCAGCTTCTCAATTTGCTGATATTTACAGAATTCTGTAGCTAAATCTGCATTAGTTGTGGTATCTGTTATGACACTGAGACAGAAGAAATCCTTCATTAATTAAACATTGTTCTCGTAGGTCTGATGGTTATTTCTTTTTTCTGATGGATTTGAAGCAAGGAGAGAATCCACAGACCTGACCATCAGTGGTTTTGTAACTATCCACCTGGGTGATTTCAGATCTACCTTCAATATCCCCTCTTCACATTTCATGTAGATGCTTTCATTCTTTCTTCATATTTAGGAAGTATTCTCTATAAAGATTCACCAAATTACTTCAGCATGTGTCCATTTACAGCACACTTGTAACTATTTTGTACTATGATGTCCACAAGAAACTTTAAAACTCAGGCTGCTGCTATCAGTGAAAACCACCTACCAAGTTAATCAATAGTCTCACTGTTTCTTCATGCTCCTTAGCCTTGCTGAATCTATAAGTTGTCCCTGTGGCTGTGTCTCTCTTTTCTTCTTTTAGATGTGCTCAGCACAACAGTGTGCCAAGGAGCAGAGCTCTGAAGTTCTTAAGGGACAGGGAAAGTAATGAATTTTCTTATATGTGCCTCAGTTTTGCCCATGCAAAAATGAGAATAATACAAGATCATTAATAAAAACATTCTGAATTGCACTGGAAAAAGACTTATTTATCCTAGGGATAATTCTCACTGTGATCAATAGTAAAAACCCAATTTCCACCCATCAGTCAAAATTCTTATGTACATAGACCCTACTTATGTAATAAGCTAGACATGTCTTCCTTAATTATTTCCAAAATAACTAAAATTATAGTATAAGGAAGTCTATCAGGACATTTTTTTCCTAGGAAAAGGTATAATAAGAGAAGTACGAGCTTATCTAAAACACTTCACTAAGTTTTAGAAACCTTGCAAAAAATGCTAAATCAGTTTGGGAACCCAGGCTCCTCAGTTGTTCAATCCTAAGTCTTTACCAGTTCTGTCAGATAAAGAAAGAATTTCAACGGCAAACGCTACTTGTGAACTTTCAGATAACATCTGAAAACTAGTCACTCATTTGCCACAACAGTATCACATGTTAAACATTTTTTAGGTTATAGGAGTTTTGAATCAAGTTAGTAATTAAAATGGAAGACCATTTAAGCAAATGAAAGAAGAAATATTTTGTACAAACTATCAAAGTGAGACAGGAAAGAAAATTTAGACTCATATTAACTGAAACATTGTATAATCTCATATGACAGCGGAAGAAGATTCTAAATTCTAGGTATTTCTCATTTACATGTACACATAACACTACTTCTTTTATTTTATAACTATGTCTGAATATTTCACTCTTGGTCTAGCTATTAATCATTCTCTTCTACCTCACACTGACATCTGGCACTTCTCCAAGACATTTCAGCATTTTTTTCTCTGTGAGTCTGTGAAGATAAAAATCATTTTATAAAGAAGCAAAGTTTCCACATTTTTTTCATGATAATTGGCAGCACCTATTTTTCACTCAGTGCTGAGAGCTCTAATAATAATAAAGTCTGAAGAAAACCCAAGAAGAATAGTGGGATTAATAACCTGAGTTTTGTTGTATCCCTGGCTGATCCAGTAGATGAACACAAGTCACCAACAGGATAGAAAGCCCAGGTACTCTCTTTCATTATACCTGAATCCAGGAAATTATGTTGTGCACTTCAGTGACTGGAGAAAACTTTTTTTTGCCCAAACTTGACTGAAGTTCATGGGCAGGTGGTATTCCTAAAAGAGTCTTTACCAGAACAGTGTGTTAGCTATGCAGTACATCTGCAGGGCCTTAGGCATAATGAAAGACTGGGAGAAAGCAGAAGTTAATACAGGAAAAGTGGAGAAGAAAGACAGCTAGGACAGAGTCAGGATTTTTACCTATTTCCAACAGGGATACAAGTGAAGGGGATCAACAGAATCCACTGCTTTATTGCCAGTGCTTGGGGAGTTGACTGGAGTAATCCCACAATATGAACATGCTGGCAAAGAGCATTGAAGACTCTCAATTCATGGAGTCATAAAATCATTGAATCAGCAGGTTGGAAAAGACCCACCGGGTCATCGAGTTCAACCATTCCTATCAATCACTAAACCATGCCCCTCAGCACCTTGTCCACCTGTCCCTTAAACACCTCCAGGGAAGGCGACTCAACCACCTCCTTGGGCAGCCTTTTCCAGTGCCCAAGGACCCTCATCTTCATCCCCAGGGTTGGATTCCACCTGCAGCGCTTCATATTTGTTCATCGGGGGATCTAGGGTTTTGTTGTCTGAGTGGGCGGAGCAGGTTTCCTTCATCGGGCAGGAACTTGCTGCCATTCCCCATCTCTTATTCCCCCAACCTTGCAGTTAGCAGGTGGGTGGTGCTCAGACACACCAGCTCCCACAGCCCACTGAGTTAGTGAGAGGTCAGAGTTAGTCAGACCTGCTCCACTGGTCTATCTCCCCCTCACATTCCCTGACGGTCCTCAGCCTCTTCACCTCCTCCCTTAGCTCCTCCACCATACGAAGGAGCTCCCCAACACGAGCGCAGCTCACACAAGTGGAGCCAGTAACAGAGGCACGAGCTGGTGTGGGAGGGGGGCACTGCCTGCAGCCCAGGGTCTGGGGAGCTGCCTGCACCCACTGCGGCTCTGGCTGGGTGGCAGCACCCATCCTGCTTGCTGCAGTTCCCGGTATGGCTTTAATCTTCTGCTGGATGGCCACCATGGTCTTCAATGCCGTCTGGCTAGACTCTAACCCCTCTCTGTGCCCTGCCTGCTTGAACTGCCACTCAAACTGCCTCTCAAACTGCCCTGCACCAATTTGCCCTGCTCCAGGTCACTGTAATCCCAAGGGCCCGCATGGGACAGGCCGTTGCTGGCTGTCAGGAGCCCAGTGCCACCCGCCCCACTCCCGCCTGGGTTTGTCTGGGATTTTCCTGGCTCAGGGAAGCCCCCATCACCTCAAAATGTCCACCCCACCACAGAACTCACTGTCCTGCTGCCAGGTGCCACTGAAGAAACAGTGTTAGCACTCAAGATAACATGTTCCATGACTTTCCCTGGCACTGAGGTCAGACTGACCGGCCTGTAGTTCCCTGGATCCTCCCTGCGACCCTTCTTGTAGATGGGCACAACATCAGCCTCCAGTCCAGTGGAACTTCCCCAGTCTCCCAGGATTGTTGGAAGATGATGGAAAGGGGTTTGGCCAGCACATCTGCCAGTTCCTTCAGTACTCTTGGGTGAATCCCATCCAGCCCCATAGACTTGTGGGTGTCTAGTCAGGCTAGCAAGGCTCTGACCATCTCCTCTTGGACCATGGGAGGGACGAGGAAAGGATGGGACAGGAAGCCAGCCTCTGAAGCCAGCTCTGGGTCCTGATCTCAGCAAACTGAGGGAGAGCTGTGCCTGCTCCTGCACTGCCTTTCTGCTGAACCTGGCTCTACAGACAAGCTGCTTCCACAAATGGGTAGTCCTGAGACAAAATATTTAAGGCAAAGTCTGGCTTTACAGCTCGCTGCTGAGCACATCCAGCTGTCCTACCATTTTGCTGGGTTGGGTCAAGCAGAGGCAGATGTCCTCTGCCTTGTTGGTCATCTGCTGGTAGACATGCCAGCAGCTCCACAGCCCGAAAAGGAGGCTCACGTCCTGGTCCCCTTGATAGGCAATGACAGTCCCAGCTTTGATATGATGGAGCAAGACACAGTTGTTGAGGAGAGAAGGGTCCTCCACCTTCATGAACTTGACCAGCTCCTGCTTGGCAGCCTTGAAGATGCTGCTGCTCTGGTGGCCCTAGCAGGGCCTGAAGGGAGAGGTCCCACCTGCCACATCCTCCTCACTGTACTGGGTGCTAGAAGGTTGCTCCTCCACTGTCACCAACTTGCACTCATTGGGTTCATATGAGATGGACCACGAGAAGGTGGCCAAGGGTCTGGAGCTGTCCTCCTGCAGCGACACCAAGAGGCAGCCACACTTGTAGGTCATGTCAAAGCCAGAACAGGGACCTTTCTGGATCCCGGAGGTGTCCACTGCATGGAGATGCAGTGGCTGAACAGAGGCAGCAGTGCACGTGGAAGGTTCTCCAGGCCTCCAACTTTAAGCGACTTGGCCAATTTCCAGTCCTCATCAGTGCTGCCGAAGCATTGTTTGCCGTGACGAACGGGACTGGTGGTGGTGGTGTGGCCTGGTTGGGGGAAGAGCCACAGCGGTTGCATGTTATGGCTGAAGATCTCATTGGTCAACCCAATGTAGTTGTGCGAAGCCAAGAAGGTGACGCGCTGGAGAAGTACCATGACAATCTGCACCACGTGCACCAAGCTCTTGGGGTACTTCTCGAAGATGGCTGAGAAGGCTTCAACTGGCAGCTGGAGCAAGGTGGTGTCCTCTACTGCCTGGGCACACACCGTCCGGTAGGGTCCCTGGTGGCCTGTGATGACATCGAGGATGCTGAGCAGGCTGTGCATGCTGTCCCCAGGGAAGACCTCCTTCATCACTGTCTCCTTCCCATCCGGCTCCTTGAGGAAAAGCTCCAGCTTCCCATCCTGGAGGACATAGATGCTGGTGTCCGATTGTCCGTGATGGAAGACATAGTCTCCTTGTTAGCATTGCTGGAAAACCATGTCCTTGTAGAGCTCCAGGAACAATGGCTTCTCAAAGTGATCCAGCACCCGGATGTTCTTGGGCATGTGTAGGAATCAGTGATACCAAGGTAGACCTGTGTGATACTTTTGACTTGGGGTCCTTGAACTGACCTTGGGTTGTAAGAGCGGGAAGCTGAACAAAGAGGTGAACATCAGAGATGCAAATCAGGGTGGAGAGAGCATTTAGGGGCAGTGTGGGGGGTTTTGGAGGTCAACCAACCAAATGTTGATGCTGATGATTGCAAGCGCGTGGACAATAGGCCTGGGCCAATCAGGATGCTATGGGAAGCATGTGGACAGATGGGCAAAGGTATATAAACCTGTAAGTTGCAATAATAAAGGTCTCTGCTTTACATCTATCTGGAGTCTGTCTTGTTTCATTCCCACAAGCATGTAGAGGACCTCAGAGGGCAGGTGGGAATTGGCCACATCAAACTCGGTCAAGTCAGCTTCCAACACCGAGGGTGGCAGCTCCTTCATCTGCAGTGTGGGCAGCTCCTTCTGGATACGGAGGAACTTCTTGGCAATGTTGAGCATCTTGAGATTTTTCTTCAGTGGTTTGGAGTCAGAGGCTGGCTTGGCCCTCCTGGCATAGCTCCCCACCAGGACATAGCAGGACAAGCAAACAAGTAAACAGCTGTGCAGAGAGAAGATCACAAGACTCCCTTGACTGCACCTCTCAGAGGAGAAAAGGACATTAAACAGTGTAGGAGATGAACCAGAGATGATATCACCCCAGGATCAGCCCCATGCCTGGCTGATTAGCCAGTGAAATGGGTGCACGACTCCAGCCTGTGGGGAGCTTGTGGTCGAGCAGTTTCTTCTGCTTAATGAGTCTCTCTTTCCTGCCACCCCTGCACCCCCATCAAGGCCCTCTGGATTACAGGCTTCCCCATTAGAGTAGAGCCACTGCAGCCCACAGGCCAGAGCTGGCCCCCATCCAGGCGTGTGTGGCCGCCTGCCCAACGCTTGCATACCAATCGCCTCGGCTGTGGCTGAGTGGGGAGAGGCATTCCTAAGGGTATTAAACAATAACAAGGAAATTTCAAGACAACACAGACTTGGAACCTACTGTGTTCAGTGACAAGTTAATTCAGAAAAAAATTGTTTCTGCTTAAAGATATAAGCTGTCTTCTGTTTTCTATGGCTTCAAGTTCTACTGGTAATGAAAACAAGAGTGTTTTACTGCAGAGGGAAAAGTTGGAATCTTCTGGAATCTTGGCCCACGTGTAAGGAAAATCAAATATTAAATGGGGCAAGACCAAGGCCAGAACTGCAGGTAAGAGGTCTCTCAGGGAGAAAATACAAATCCTTGAACTTGGGCTATCTGCAGCTTGCCCAGGAACTGGGCCATAATCAGACAGAAGTGTCATCATTTGTCTGCGATTAACTATAAACGCCAGAAGTACTACAGTTTAAAAAAATACACTGAACATCTCCTTTTTACATAGTTTCAAATGTGTTCTGTTAGAGCAAATCTAAAAGACTTCTTAAAAAATTTACCTCCAAAACATATTTTCTTCAAGAGGACTGAACACCCGTCCATAATAAATAACATGACTTTTTCTGTTTTTCATTTTTCATTGTAAAACAGCTATAACTGCTCTATAGTTAAGAAAAGTTAAAGGTCTTTTTTTCTGCCAGCCACCTTTCAGATAATCTCTTTTACAACCTGCTCCAAATCCAATCTTTCCGATACTTAGCAGGCCTCATCACATTTTCTCCAAATATTAAAAGAACAAACAAGCAAGACATTTTTAATTGATTGCATGTAATAAAATGCATCTATCTTATATTTAAAACAGATTTATCCCAACTATTCTACCTTCAAAAACTGTTTTCCTTTCAAACCCTACATTTGTGTTCCTGGTACTGATTAATCTTTGAACAGGATACTGTAAAAGTTAGAAAGATACAAGGAGACAAAGAAATATTTTTTCATATATATAGAGCAACAGTTGAAAGAAAATACCCCTCCAATGTAACAGGCCTGATTTTAATTTACACAGTTCTGGCAGTATAAAAAACTTAGAGTGGGCATAAATTTTATTTAAATACACTTTAGAGTTCCTTTCTGTTGCCAGAATGGGCCTTTATGTAAATAAGAAACAGGGCTGATGTGTTTCAGGATTGTGTTTCTTTGGAAATCTTTACTGTACCTAAATTCCTCATATTTTGACTTCTGGGACCAGTCACAGGTTTAATGTATAAGATTTTTAGTCTGAATCAACAATGAGTGAAATCATCTATATACATCCTATACCTTATTTCCATTACAGAATAAAAGAAATAGAGCAAGATTGGGCTGGTAGACCTGACATTTTCAAGAAAGTAGGAAAATTATTTTGATTTGGAATAATTAGCAATTCTGAGACACTTCTTAAGGGGCAAGTTAGGTACCAGTAAGATTTCTGCCATTTCCCATACTATTACCGTATTAATTTCTTCCAATAATACTTTGACAAATGGGGAAAAAAAAAAGAGAAATAGAAAGAACTGAGAAGTTTCCCAAAATTCCTAATTATTTCTGCTAATAAAAGAAGTTTCATAGTAAACTAAGAAAATGGATTATTTTGATGAAACATTTAAGGAAACATGATGAGCGATCATAATGACTAAAATTTATGCAGTAACTTTTTTCTTTCTTATTAGAATTCAAATTGTGAGGTAGCCACTTAAGTTCTGAAGGTTGTTCCTCTGTCATAAAGAATGAGGAACCTGCTGTATCTTTCAGATAAAATTAATTATTCTTCTATTTTATTATATTTTTATATTAACATCACCTGAAAGTATCACTAATTATTTTCTCTATGGGCTTTATAATAATCTAGATGTTGATTTTTATTAATGCTAACCTACAATGTGCAATTAATTACATTTTTCTGAAGATTTGGGTTTTTTTTCCAGGTACATCTCAGTAATAAAGCAAGTGAGTGTGTTCTCCATGCAATAGCAACGCTAAATGACCCAGTCAGATTTTTAATTTAACAATTTTAAAATCAATCATATTTTAAAAGTTGGTATAAAAGCATAGTAAATTTTTGCAAGGAATAAAAAATTTTTTTAGAAATTTTGAATAATTATTATTAAACAGAAATGTGCTCCTATACTAAAAAAAAAGAAAAAAGAAGGAGAAAAGGAAGCAATATAGCTTGATGGTATTAATGTTGCAATATATTAAAGAATTTGTTAGTAACTGGGTTCCTGAGTGTCCGTAATGAAACTGTGAATATTTGATCTCTGAAGACATACTTCTGAATCTCAATCCTTGGTTCCAATGTCAAGGATTCTAGCAGTGGTTACAAGAACCAGTTAGGGTGGTCCACCTGAAATGAATCACTTTGCTTCATCTGGGAGTGAATTCACAAGAGCACTGTTCCTATAACAGTCACCTGCAAACTACCCAGTCAAACATCCAAATGTTAAACACCTGCCTAGTGCTTAACAGGATCCCAAATGCTGGATGATGGACTTCGGCTTCCCTTGTGGTGTATAAGGAGAGTCATCTGTCACCAAGTCACAGTGTGATCTGTCCTCACTCATTCATCCTTTCCCTTCACACAAAGTATGAAGTTGGCGAAGCCCAAGATAGCTAATAAAAACTGCTGTAGCCTTAGCTCTAGAGTTTTGGGTAGAGGTAGGGTTACAGCTGAGAAAAATAGAGCTTCAGCTGGATCAGAGCAGGAAAGCGAATGCCAAAGGAAGGAGTCAGCTGCAAAGTGAAATGTCCTTTGGATGCCCCTTTTGTGCGCCCAACTCCAGCTGGAACACTTGGCTTTCTCTTTCAACCCAAGCTTTAATCCCAACCCTAAACCTGACTGAAGGCTGAGCCAGACAAAATGTTAGGGTTGATCTTCCCAGACAAAAACGTTAGTGTAGGAGCAGGAAGGTCTCAGGACCCATAGATACCATTGTGCTGAGAAGAGGTTGCCGAAATTAAGTGAGGGGTGTTATGGGAGCTCCACCAAAACCAAAACTGAAATTAGGAGTACTCACATTTATATACACAGACATGTTACCCTTGGACTTCTTTAAGGGAATATCTGTGTAGTACTTGCAATAAACTGAAGTGAGTGAAAATTCATTGTAATCAAGCTGCCTTACAGTACCTGCAGGGCATTAAGTACTAGGGTGATTGGCTACTTCAATGACCTATGGATATTCGTTTTCCTACGATAACTTTTTAAATTGGTTAGTTGAAGGTAGAAGATTTCCACTACTCTTTCTCTCCCAGGCATTGCTGAATGCTGAAATAATTTCCCTCAGTCAGGGCAAGAAAGGACTAAATTTCCTATATGTGTAGCAGAGATATAGACAATTTCAGGAATATAATATCCTAAATCAGATCCATGACTACATTTCTTCATAAAGACTCATTTCTGAGCAGGCACCATGGGCAATGATGTGGATCTGTACTTCTTTCTGCTCAAGCTTAGTAGATTTAACAAATACATAATTAATGCATGGCAAAATGCTGTAAGTAATGCAATCATTATTACACCTATTTCAAAATGACCCATGCAATATTTGAATGTCTAGGCAAAGGTGAAATTCAGTGACAGATCTGGGAGCAAAATCCAGTGCATTGGATGAGAACCCTTTGCTCCAACTGTAGAAAAAAATGAAAATATAACCACTAGAGGGTATCTTTGTTCAAAGTCACTACACACGATTTCCAGGGCTTTGAGCAGTGCTAAATGACACACACAAATCTTGCATTCAGATACACTAAGTTAGATGAAGGAGGAGAATAATAAACTGTCATTGCCTTGACTGGTTATCTTCTTCATATATTCTTCTGCAGATTCTTGGCTGTCTTGCCAAAAAGAAATTGTCCCTGCTAGAAGAAAAATAAATGATTTCACCATAAAAACGCATTATAATATATTGATATATATTGATTCCTGTCAGCTGTATTATTTAACATCACAATGAAGGATTGATACTATTTACTGCATTTCTAAGTTAACCCTTTTTATATATCCACAGCTATAACCTTCCAAGGCATGTTAGCCTTGAAGCTTAAGCCACTTAAGCAAAGTTATTATGAAGGTCAAACAAATACACGTGTAGTATTTATTTTTTAGATGCTTCCTGCTTCTTGAGTGCTATTTTGAGTTCTGATTTTGAGGTCTTGTCTGGATCCATGTGTAGCAAACTGAGGAGAAGCTGTAAATGGTGGAAAAATGCTACTTTCATGATGATTTTAAACTTATCCTACATCTAATAAATAAAATATGAGCACAATATCCACATTCTTTACAATTTGTACTCTGGAACTCTTTATGGAAAATCATGAGCCTACAAACTTCTTATCTCTATCTTAGTTTCCTCAGCTAAAAAACTAGTAATGTTATTTAATTAGCCTACAGTATGGTATTATAATGAGACAGTTGTTGTAATTTCAGTCCTTTGAAGATACTGTCTACAACAATGCGTGTAGTCAAAATTCATAATTAAAAGGCCATACAGCATCCTAAATTCTCTTACAAAAATACCCAAGGGAGTGACAAGGCTTTCTCCACTTTCTGACCAACTTTGTCTTCCCAGATCAAATAGCGCAAAATCTATTTGTCAATGAGCAAACTGGACATAGCTTGTAAAACAGGTAGAGATCAACGCTTAAACTCAGTCAAACAAGGATTCATAGGTAGTCATGTTGCAAACTTGGAACTGAAGTCACCTGAGGCATAGTATGACTTGGTAGGTACTGTGGCACAATATTATAAAAAATGCAAGGATATTTCTTTTTCTGATTGTGTAAGTGAAAAGATTTAGAATGAGGCAGGTGAACCATGACAAATTACACTGAATTTCTCTCCCTCAGTTACAGTGACTTGGAGGATCTGTTTTGGTCAAACACAGTTCTCAAGAATCTGGTTCTACAAATGCAAGTTTTTTTCCTGGCGTGTTCCCCAGCACAACCTTGTTTTAGTCTCTGTTCTGCAGAGAAGATTTAGCAGAACACAAACCCCAAGGTCTTTTCCTGTGGGACCAGTGAACATTTTGATTCCAACTTCAGGAAAGCATTCGTTGTAACTACTTAGTGACATTTATGTCATGAAGTTTTCTCTGCTTTGTTGCAGTCTAACATTACAGCAAATATTTGGCTTCGTTGAGGCTGAACTTTCTGAAGCCAAGCTCTCTCACTACCCAACCTCAATTAGGGTTCTTTACTATTTTGTTGCACTGTTACACAAAATCCCTTTACTCTGGCTTAAGAAAAAGCCCCAGGATTAATATATTGCCAGGTCAACACAAAGTTCACAGTGAGCAGCCACTGAAATTTAACAGATGAGTGCTTTATTTCTTTAAAACTAGAAGCAACTGACTCTGCTTCCTAAATTATAATTAATCATAACTGATTTTTAAGAAGAAATATTGTGCAAATAATCATGTGAATTAAAATATACCAGGATCTGGATACAGTCTTATCAAATTCCTTTATTTGATAAAAAATACTGTCATTAGAAGCAGGTGCATCCTGAGATGGGTTCTATCTCTGCCAGGTCTTAATGTTTCCTTTTGGGTGACTGGTATAAATGCTAATTTAAGACATGCTGAGCATTAAGGAGATAATTAAATATTTAGGAAACTGTAGTAGAAATTGGCATTAGATGGGCTGAAGTTATAAAGGGCTTGCAGCCAATTTGATAGACCTACTTTAACCTTGGATTGAACATGAGCAACCATAACCAAAAGAAGAGAGTAAATGTAATGCATAAAGTTAAGAAGAAAGATTAAAGAATCAATTTGGAGTCAGATTTATTTAGTACACCAATTTCCTATTTGAGAAAGGCAATAAATCATAAGATTCAAGACTATTTTTTTGGTGTTGAACATACATAGTGACTCAAAACTTAGGAGAGAGAAAATAGCCTGGAATATGTAGTCAGCGTATGGAACAGACTGATTTAAAATTTGTGGTTAAGATATGTAATCAAAAAGCTTCAGGTTCCACTGAGAAGATGATTGTAAGCTTTGGCTCCATGAGCACTTCGAAAAATCTGGACAATTCATGTTGATGCCTATATGAGACTGACCTCTTTCAAAAATACGACCACTGACTTCAGTGGGACAACCTAACTGAATTAAGATACTTAACTCACCCTGGAAATAGATAGTGTAATATGCTTACAGAGAAACAAGAAAAAACTTAAATATTCTATTTAACAGCACAATCTTGCAAGCAGAAAAGCCTGAGGGGATATAGGTAACAGGGATAGGAATAAAAATTACTGCATTTAATGCTGAATGACAGATGAAAAGAACAGGGAAATATGAGACATTTTAGGGAAAGATCATATTGGTAGACTCTTCTACAATATGTTTCAATAATAATTAAACAATAATTAAACTCTATTTATAAACCATCTCACCTGGAAAGGCACTTAGCATTCTGAATAACAGTTATAATGCCATGCCTGACAGACAAAACCCTGAAGACCTTATGTATACCTCTAAATCTTTCATGAAACCAGAACCACACTGTTATCATGATAAAGAGAACTTCACAGTTTTAACCAAGCAAACAGTAAGGGCTAATGAACTTGACAGATACGAGAGAAAAAGAGACAGCAGGGTGATTCCCAGGAAAATCAAGATAATTTGTTAGAAGATGCATGGAAAATTGCTTTAGATGCAAGTAGCCTCGTTAAACACTGATTGGAGAACAAAAAAAATCCTGTTTCTCATAGTGTAACTTTTTCATAGATGACTTTTGGAAATACCTGTTAGAGTCTATTAATCAGTGACATGGAGATGAAAGACAATGAAGTAGAAGAAATATGCTTGCCTTTCAGATTGTTGTCAGTGACTCAACAGAACAACTATAATCTCTTGCTTTTAATGTTGTCTACCTGCATTATGTTTTCTTAGTGTTTCACAATGCTTGTTATCAAAACAATTGCTGGCATCTTCTGTGCACTGGTTATCTCCTCTTCTCTATTCCTTTATCATCCTAACTAAGATGGGCACAAGTCTTACCTTTGTCTTTCTGGAATAAAAATGAAAAAGATAATATGGCTTTATTTTTTTAAAAAAGGATATTAAATAGCTTGGATTAGTCTCAAGATCATAAGAGGGAGGAGTCAGGTGAAATTGAGGGAAGGAAAATTTAGTTTGACTATCAGGATACAATTTCTATAATTGAAATTTATGTTGGAAGAAAAATGTCCTAGGGGACTCAATAGAAATAATGCAAAACTCATTTCACTTATTTGTGGTTGAACTAAACCAGATGACCTAATGGCTATTCACCTCAAATTTATTTTACTTCATGAAGCTGTATTACATGGCCTTTCAAAATAAGTATATCGACAGTATCTTTGTTCAACAGCTTTTTAAACAAAATGCTTACCAAACTGATAAACAGGAGTTACCTCATCTATCAAACGCAGCAGCTGTACAATAGTAAAAACTCAACAGAATTTTTGAACAAGACAGTAGAAGTTATCCTTTCAAAAGTAATCCTTCGGATAGAAGAGAACGATTATAATTCAACCTGAAATGTAGAGAAGATCCAACCATTACCACTTTTAAAAATAACAGGTTTTCTTTTAACAAATGTTACTCAATTTTCAAAAAATAATACACAAAGTCAAAGTTTTCTTGCTTTACAACTGCAGAATAGCACAAAGAGAGTACAATCCTCAAATACTTGCTTCAGTATTGATGTCAAAATGTCAAATCATTTGATGTGGTTCCAGCTGAACATAGATGCCTTTTGTCTTTTCATTTTCAGTAATTTGTGGATATGAATTTTGATTAATTAAAAAAGTCTGGTAAGTTGGTATGATTACATGGAAAATTTTATATTGACTGGATTAAGATCAATTTAACCTATTGATCATGAGAATATATTTAGTTGACTTTTTTTCAGATTTCTCTGTATTCTATTGGATTGAAAAACAAATCCATATTTTTTATGTAGTTCTAGTGGATTTATATGAGTGGAAAGTTTAGTGTGCCATCAGTTTGGAAAAAAAAGCTCTATGGGAAAACATAGCAGTACTAAAAGTATTCTTCTAATGGACCTCATTATTTGCAAAAGTAGGAGTGGGGTAAAAAAGTCGTCAGTTGTCCTGTCAAGAGGAGATCTATTCCTGTAATGTGATGCAGAACACAGAACAGACTCCAAATTCTTTGTTATAAGGTTGCAGCAGTAGATCCTTTGTTGACACCTTGTAAGAGACACCTGTAGATACTGCAGCTCTAGATGTCTCCTCAGAAGAATTATCATATGCATTCTTTATGGACAGGTTAGTAATATAAGTGAAACATCAGCCTAGAGTGATGGAATAATTCTCTTGCTCTTTTTTGATCTCTGTCACTTTTATATTCTTATTAAATTTCTCCTTGTCTGTTCTCTAACTTCCCAATCAGCAAAAAGTTTCAGAAGACAATTATGGTCGACACTTTGTGTTTAATATTTGTTACACTGTAGATAATCAGATTCATATTCCATTAAAACCTTATAATTAGATCCTGTCTAATTCTCTTCGCAGTTTTCTGTTGAAATTTCATTCTGTTTTTGTTCAAACTCAATTAGTTTATTGACATTCTCTGAGATTTTCGTATTTCCTATGTGAGGGGCATCGAACGGATTATTATTTACGATTGTAATTTTCTCTGCCCAGGATATGATTGGTTTTGTGACCCCCATATTCCACAGGCATAAGCTGGAGGTATAACAGTTTGTCCTCCTGCTAATTCATTTCTGCCTTTCATACAGTAAGATAAATTATTCTCACATGGGATTAATTAACTTAATATAAGAGATTAATTAAGTTGCTATATTGTGAGTTTATTACACAGTCATCTTGGATAGAACCTGCAATACATTTTTACCACAGCTTTGATGCCATGGAGACAGAAGTCATCACTTGCATCACTCCCTTCCCTTCCTGAAAAGCATCCTGATTCTTCTGATGGTACTTTCTTATCACCTCTCATCATATCCAAACTACATAACATCCTATTTATCTTTGTTAAATCTCAGACTAACATTCACCATAATGAAAGCTAAACTCTCAGGGGCTGTATTTACACTCACGTCCATATTGTGTAATTAACTAACACATTTAGGACAATAATACTGCAGAAGGTATTATTATTAACACTGACCTGTCACTTATGTCAATAAGCATCTTTTAGCAGATGTATACGCTGCAGGCAGTGCAGGGATATATATCTGTCTGCCTGTCTGCCCTAGAATATCATTGTGTTCAGCAATATTTACTCCTACATGGTTCTAAAGTAAGTTTAAAGCTAGAAATATTCTATTAAAAATGCATTTTTTCAAGTAGAACAGAAATTTATTAAAAACATCTCAGCTATTTGAAAGCATTTAATTATCTATTTGGCTACAATTTCAATTACACTGCTACCAAGCACTAAGAAAGTTGGTTGTATGTAGTAAATGTTTCATAGCTGCATGCTCTCATACACTTTGTAAATGAAATCTAAGGAAATCCTGGAGTAGGTGAATAATCATTAACATATTTTGGGTTTTTATACTTAGATATATATATAAAATACTTTTAAGTGAGAATTACTAGTGCTAACGCCATAGTACTTAATCTGCTCCTTAGAAGTTATTGAATGTTTTAATATGGATTTCAGGGAACTGGAGACCTATACTTCATGCTTTTGAAAAATCTTAGTCACATGATTTTTTCTGCTTCAGATATATTCTTTTATATGTCATATTTTACGTAAAGTGCTGATTCAATATTCTGTCACTTGATGCAGGACATGTGCAGCAAGAGTTACTAAAACAGATATGTGTATATATACTTAATTTAAAACCCCTTTTGACATTAGGTACAGATTTTAGCTACCCTACTGCTGCCCAGAGTCTGGTAGTTCTCATTCCTAACCTCATGCAGGGAGTCTCTGGTTTAGAAGCAATATAGTTATGCTCATCTGACATTGTGCTTATGACTGTGATCTTCACAATGTGTGAAGAAATAGCAATCCTGATTTTTTATTTATCCAAATTAGTTTTTAGAGTCCTACCTGTTTGGTCCCACTGCCTTTGATCTGAACTCAGATGTGAACAACTCCAAAGATACGTGAGATATTTGTATCTGGATACAGCTCACTGGTCCTTCACCCAATACTCCTGAAAATAATATGCATGAAGAATTTCCGTTGTTCCCAGATCTCAAGCTATTTGTTACACGTATTCTGAGCCTTTGTGCAATACAGTCAAGAGCTTCCCATCAAAAGTGTTTGCAGGATACAGAAATAATAGGAAAATGATGGGAAATACCTTAACATCAAGAGGACTGCAAACCTATATTGTAAGTTTTCAGTATGCTATACTCTCTCTCTATATGGATATTTTGATAATAGATAGAATTATAAATTGACCTATAGCAAATCCATACATACAAAGATCCTTTATTTGGGATATATTCAGAATCTGGAACTAGAGTTCTCAAATGTTTCTTACTGTTCAGAGTTTGGTAGATGAAATCATCTTTACAATAAAATCAGTTTCTGGTAAGTATAAGAAGAATAAATGAAATGATCTAGAGCAAGTTAAGAAAAGTGTCCAAGTAATAGTTCAAATAAATGCCTAAGTGACAAACAAAATTTAAAAAATCATGTCACTATTCCTCCCTTCTTATCACAAGACAGATAAATGCTGTCTATATATTACAGTTATCATCATACATGCCGAGGGAGCTAAAGGACATTGTTCTTGGAGCAATTCTGCCAAGCTTCCAGTTCAAGTGCAACCAGAGTGTGGAGCAGCCAAAACAAGTTTCATTGTCAGACTACTGAGAAACAAAACAGAAACTGGAGAAGTGAAATGTGAATACTCTTTGAGTATATTTTTCCACCATGTCAACAATGCAGGGCCAGGAAAGAATTAGATTTATCACTAAAAAAGAAATTTCTTAAACTCCTCTGGCAGTAACAGTGAATGAAGCATTAAAGGTACCTCAATACTCAGCAGCAGATATCTTTTTTCAGCTCCTTCTCCACAGTATCAAATGTGACATTAGGTATGAAGGAGGACAGGTAGCTGAAAGAATACCAGGGAGCCTTGGTGTGGAAGAATCATGGAAGCAAAACGACTGCTTATTCTTCTCTGCTGCATGTGGAGCCCACATTTTTACAGAATAATCTACTCAGTAAATTCCTCAAAGCCGATTTCAGTAAATAGGAGATATGGGACAGAAAATAACCCAACAGGAAATGATAAAAATTCTTTTCTTCAACATTTTAATGCAGCTTTCAAGGAAGGAGAGTGGTTGGTTGATTAGGAAGATCCATATGTATTTGTTCTTTATTTGTGAGAGTTATTTATTTCCCTCTGCTTTTCAAATACAGTAATGTCTTTTACAGCTTCCTATTCTCCACATTAGAATGTCAGAAAATATGTCGCTCCCTAATCAATAATTCTGTGATATCTTCACTGCTTCCTGAATTGAAAATAAATAAATAAAATTTCTTCCTGCATGCATTTGTCCTCCAAGCACATTATTCAAAATTCGTTGCTTGATAAAAGCTCCATTCCAGTGCTCAAGATTAGATAATATTACATCTTATCATTACTACCATGGAAATATTAGGATGAAAGCACCTTATGATGTCAGATATGCCACCCCTTCAGGGAGGATCAATTATTTCTGTACTATTTTTGGCCACATTTTATCTGTCTTGCTTTTGAAGATCCCAGTATCTAGATTTGTCAGTCTTCTGTTAATCCTGCACTTACATAGTTATGGTGAAAATGAGAACTTCCTTCACTCACAGTGTAGCTTTCTTAATACACAGTTTAAGTCTTCCTGAAAACTATGTTGATTACTTTTTGTTCTACTGTGGCAGACATGGATAATGATTGGCTACTGTCTTTTGTATAAGAATATGTTACAGTTTCAAACATTGTCATATCTGTGTGTTTCTTACAAACCAAATACTTCTGACTAATTTGAATTATTTTTTCCTAAGAGATAATGTTTCCTGAATTCTTTAACTGTTCTTTTTTAAAAAAATTCTTTTTTTATTTTTGATTTAGGTGAAGAGCCCAATGATGGAAACAATATTGTAACAGAGGCTTTGCTTGGTCTGGGTAGGGAAAGGTAATTAATCATATGGTAGGTAAGTGACATGGTATACCTTCACTCCTCTGTTACAAAATAATACTTGAGTTTTATTTATTTAATTTTGCAAAAGCATCATTACATCAACATATTTTTCTCCATCTCCAATTTACTTTTTTGCTAATATCTAGCAATAATTGCCCTTTAGTCCATTTTAGATATCCTTCTAGTAAGAATGTTTGGATATTTCTTCCTCAGTATATATCCTTCCACTGAATTTCCTCTTCTGTGTTTCAGACTATTTATCATTATATTGCTTTTTGGATTCCAGACCCTGAAATATATATTGAAAATGTTAGTTGCAATTTGTTTCCTGTTCCGTAAGACTGAAGGAATAGATACAATCATAACCAAAACTTAATACATCTAGCCTGTTAATGTTCTGTTTACTGTACTAAATTCCTGCTGTGTCTTATGTTTGTGTCTCATGTTTCTACCACTTTGTTAACAGCCAAGATTTATAGAGATATAACATTAGAAGCACTAAAAACTAGATAATATTTGAAAAAAAAATAAACCAATGATATGAACTTGTTGTTTATTCATGAACTATAAAGATCTGCTTTAAAATAAAATTATATAGTTGAACTCCCAGTAGACAACGGGTTCTTATCAGGACCTTGTAGGCCTGTCTCCTAGTATGTCTTTTTGAGCTGAGTATTGAAAATGTAGCATACAAAGCTATATCAAGGTCACCTACATGTTATGAGAATTTAAATAATTTTGTCAAATTTTCTGTAGACTTTCTAATACACTAGGACTGGGAATCACAATCATTTATGCATTTAAATTTTTGATGATTTAAAAAAGTTTCGCATTTCCTAGAGGCTGGAGTTTTACTTAATTTGTAGATGAAACTTCCTAAACAACCTCTCATTAATTCTTCTAGCTTATATAGGGAAAATCAATTAGTAGCCAGACAGCATATCTGCATTTTAAAATGTGCCAATTGTAGTTTAGGACCCCTAAGACAGGCTGCCCCAGTCTCTTTTACAGTTGATGGTGATGTCAGGAGATGATGCTTTCTCAGGTGTCTCTGGGTCAATAAAGCTCTCCAAAGATGATCTTAGAAGCATAAATCAGTTTTATTCATGATGATAGGTTCCAGGACAGTGTTATTTGATGAGTCTCTATGCAGATGCAGTAAACTCAAAATGGTCTACTGATAGTGAAGTCCAAGATGAAAATTTTCTCACTTTTTCTAGAGTTCATAGACTCAGTAGGGTGGTTGTGTTATGGAGCCTCATGTGTGATCTGGTTGCACCTGTATGCCATTATGGCAAGGACAGTTTTAGCAGGGATTGCAAAAGAGTCCTTAGGGCTAGCATCTTCAGCCACTGGTAGGACTATCTCACTAAAGTATACGCAGCATAACCTCTGAGCCTCTGGGAGTGGTGGTATGTCACATGGGAGACTAATTCTCTGCTTATGCTACCACAATTGCTTTTTTTCCTGCTGCTGGGCAGAGAGTTTAGATAACAACCTGAAGAACACTACCATGACTGTTATTTACTTGGCGGTCAACTGGGTGACAGAGTCAGAAACAGGTGCGACTAAAACATGCTTTGAACTAAGATAGAAACTCTTGGATTATTCAAAAAAGGATATTCAGAAGATACATGGTGAGATATAACCTCCAAAGTGACAACTAAGCTGGCAGATAAGACCTTCAGAGAATCAGAGTCACTCCAACACCTTGTGCTCCTACTTTCCCACAGACATAAGGAGGACAGCAGAGAGTGAACAAAAAAGCAAACACCTAACCTTCAAAACATGCCTTTAAAGGGGGGAAAGCAAGAATCTGCTGAATTGAAATAGATCTCAAGAATATTTTATGATTTGGAGTAGATGGATAGGAAGGATTAATTACAATAAAGAGCAGACTAATTGCCCATCTTGTTAATCCACGAGCAACAAATGTCTTTTCATTATACCGATCTAGAAAAAGTCCAACTTAAATAACATTTTAGAGCATTATTAATGCTTTAGTGGACATCTGATTTTGCTTATGTTGTTTATTGTAAAAAGAGTTTTCTGTATTGTCAGTTAGGTGATAAAATAACTAATAATTCTTTTGGTAATGTGATAATTTTCTGGCATTTTAGAAGGCAAGTAACATACCTTGTATTGTTTCTGAGGGAAATAGCTGAGCTTTGATTATAATGTTTCTTACTAAAAAGAAAAAAGACTGCCAACATGAAAGACTGAAAATACAAGAATTATTCCTTAGAAATTTTTGAGACAAAATCATCACACTCCTAACTCATGGTAGTCTTTCTATTTTTCATTCTTTCTGCTGTTTTGAACCTTCACAAATTTCAGGTTTTATATTTTCTTTCTTTCCCAAAGAACATAAAAAAGACGTGAAATGTGTCTTATTGCAGAATCCAAAAGGGCATCTTTAAGAAAAACGACAGATTCATGTCAAGCTCAAAATTACTATTCCTATAGTAACCAAAGCCATCCTCAAGCTGGTGGAGTGTAGTAAGTCAAAGTTACACCTGCAGGGAGGGCTGGACAGGTGACCCCAAACTGACCAAGAGTATTCCGTCCCATATATGTCATACTCGGTATAAAATTGAGAGATCACTATCTTCTGTGGTGTCCAACATCCAGTGAGGACCTCATCTGTCTGTTTGCTCCTGGTGCTGGAACTGTGCATTCCTGAATCATTCCAGAAGTGGCTTAGCCAAGGCTAAACTGTGACTGTCAGGTATTTGCCTCATTTCTACTGCTAATAAGGCATTTTCAGGATTGTCAGTTATGTCAAAAAATTGCTACTTTGCAGAAACATCATACTTCAGGTTTCATCTTCCTAATTTATTCTCAGTCACTTGAAAACGTGAAAGGTGTTTTTATTACTTGTGTAAAAGGATAAGCTTTTTCCCTCAGTTGACCCTTATCATAAGTCTATTCAACCAAGTAGAATTTGTGGAAAATTGGTCTAAAATTAGCATTATGAGTCTTCAATTATTTCTGAGGAAATAATTTTGTAAAACACATACAGCCACAAGAAATGTTATTATCCTCATATACAGATACCTCTATTTGTCCATATAAAACTTAAGAAATCATTGTTACTTTTTGAAATAAAACTACCTTACTTTTATCCTTTTGGTTAATTCAGGTCGTATTTCCTTATTACATAGGAATTATTTTGTCTGAAAGTAGCACAATTGTGAGCTGGTCTCAATTAAGTAGAAGCCAGAGTGTTGCTGTTGGTCCCAGTTTCCCCTGTGCCAGTGGTACAGCAGTCTGATGGCAAATTCAACCCCTACTGCAACCCAACAAAACAGTATTACTCATACTGCTAGAAGTGTCATCCTTAGGATAAGATACTCGGAATGTGAGTCGTATCTTTTGCATGTTCTGAAAAGAGAAAAACTAATGTTTGTGTCTAGGCAACACACTATATAATGAAAGGTTTTCCTTCTAGAAAGCTGTATGAGTGAATACTTCACAGTAAACTGCAATGGATAAACCAATTTTCATTTCCAAACAGAAAATGCAAAATGTAATAATTATTTTGATTATTAACATAACTTTTGCTTTGTCTGCAACTATTTCTTCTTTGCTAGATTCAGAGTAACACTAGGTACAGTGAAAATTGTTACTACCTATGCTCCCTGTTCCTCCACTCAATGATAAATTTATACATTTGATGCAATATTTTCTATTGCATCTTCATACCTCTGTAAATTTAAGGACAGCCAACAGGACCTCCAGCATGCAACAAGTTACAAAATAACTCAGTCAAAAAATACATGAAATTTCCATAGATCTTTTTGTTTGGTAGGTTTGATTTTTTTTTTGTAGTAATTTTTTTGGGTTTTGTTTGTTTTTTATTTAAGGATTGAACATATACAGCTCATATATTCATGCAATTGCACGCTCACCAGTAAGGTCATGTAGCTACTCTTGAGTGTGAAAAGGAGCACACAGGAGAAAATGTTAAGGCATTTATTAGGAAATGGCCATGAAAGCTGAAAAGTCTCTAGTATAGCAGTACCTTCATAATGAGTAACCTATTCTCTTCTTCTGTAGTATCACACACTTCTGAAACTTGCATTATACACATGCACATGAAAATTAGGTATATTCCAAATTTACAGCACTTGGTTTTACAGCACCTTTCACCACTGAAAAGCATCACAGCAATCACTGGTTCAGAGAATCAAGTGTTTTTATAAATATTGAACATTTTACCATGTTGAAAAGTAAATGAAAAGAGAGACCAAGTCAGTTAATTCAAGTTATTCATTGCATTTATTTCACCTGTTTGGTCATGTTAGTGTGAGGTTTGTACATTTCTTCTGTTAAGCATCTCTACAAGTAAGTGTGAACAAGCAGGAAGGCTAACGTGTTCGGATTGAATTCAAGGCCATTCATAAAATTCCTCTTCATGACAATCAGCATCACATCTGAATTCTTCACCAAAACATTCAGCCTCCATCTCTTTCCAGTGTAGGTGTTTCTATTTGTTGATATCTTTTCTGTTAGATGCCTGAAATGGCAATACAGTTATTCTTGTCAACACTGTGTGTACCTTAAGAAAAAATTATGCTTTGCATCTTGACAATTCTTTTCACCGTGAATAGCTTCTCTATGGGTAGTCAAGAAAGATTAAAGATGGAAGTGACTGGGGTAAAACATCTACATCACAAGCATTTTTATTTAATCCTGTTAAACTTTGTACAATCTACAACAGCACTTTACTTTTCCTTTCTGGATTTTCTCTCTGGCAAAAGAATTGTGACGTCCCTTGAGGTCCTTTAAAGCAAACCAAAAATAAATAATAAACCCCCCTCCTTTTCTTATGTCTCTACTGGTTTGAAAACAAAAGATATGATCAATTTTATCTCAAGCTGTCAAAATGAAACATTCATTCAACCTACAGTCAATGCACACATACTAGTAAAATCCCATGCAAACCTCAGTCCAAAAGAGATTATTTCCATGATCTGATTCAATTAAGAATTCATCTGCCAGGAAAATTCATCATTTCCAAGCTGAAATCTCTGCCAAATGTATAGAACCACACATTAGAGCACACTGCAAATTTAAAGTAATTCCTGGAAAAAAATAAACAAAACCACAAAAACCTTGCTAATACTGTATACTGACTACAATGAGATTCATGTATGTTATTAATTTTGGTGTTGGTTTGCAGTAGTGGTAGAAAGAAGATTGACATCACTTTTTCCCATGTTAATTAAATACACATTTCTGCTAATGAGTTTTGAGTTTGCTATGCCAGTTTATACAGTGCAGGGATTCCTTGTTATTAGATATCTGAGATTTCCAGTTTCTGCATGACAATTTTAATATGTACAAATCCTGAATTCTGGAAAAGGCAGGTGAAATAATGCATCATTAAATCTTTTAATTACTTATCCATTTTTGAATAGTGAGGTTAATCTTAAACTTCTAACCCAACATTTTCAAACTCAGATTCTCCTTTGAATCTATAATTTTCACTTACGCACTTTAGACAGACATTTGAAAATGTTGCCATTAACAATAAAAAATGCCTTTGTCCTCACCTACACTTTCTCATAGTCATAAAAATTTTGTGGACTAAATCTGTGGGCAGGAGGAGTACCCAAGAGCTAGAACTTGTCAGATAACAGCCTAGGATTTTAGTCCTCTGCACCCAAGGTTTAGTTTCAGACTGTGGATTCAATCTTCTGCCTATGCATGTTTTATGTTATCATCATTCCTACATGATCATTATGTTTTATAGTCTTTTTGCCATCTAATAAATTTTATTTTATCCTTCATAGTGCAGTTGTCAGTCTGTCTGTCAGCAGGCAATAAACTTCTACCTATTACTCCCTTGCATGTTCTCTCTTAGATACCAAAGCACACAGCTTGTTTTTCTGGAGTTTTTAAAGAAAATGGCAGTCATTCTTTCTGATTATTTCTGATAAAAAATAATGAATTATCCCTTTCATGTAGCTGTATCTTTTCTTAGGTTATAAGTGAATGAATTTTTCCAGTCACTTATCTCTCTTATCTCTTATTGTAATCAGAATTTTCTTTCTTTTTCTATTGCAGATGTCTGATTATTAATAAATGGGAGGGGGAACCGTCATTCCAAATAAAGTGTCAGCTAGTAGTAAGCCAGGGAATGAGATGAATATCATGGGCAAAAATTCATAATCTCTTCTTTTAACTACCTGATTCAAAAGATAAAGAACTCTTTTAAGAAAATCTGTTTTCACATATATTCCACAGTTCAGATCCTGGATATTCTTCTGTATTAGCCAAGGTTTCAAACAGTTTTGATCATGAATACTTGGTGTGGGAAAAAAAAAAACATGGAAAAAACCCCTCAAAACTGTCAAGGTACTTTGTAACCTATGGATTGCTTCCAAAACTATAAGTCTAAAAAGTCTTTGGGTTGAGTCTGAAGGTTTGTTTTTTGGACAAAAAGAAAAAACAATTGAAAAACATTAAAATATTAATACTTCAGACTTTCTAGAAAACCACAAAAATATACCAGTCTCCCTATCTTCACATCCAATCATGCAACGCTCTGTCGTTGGAAAACATTAAAGTATATATTTCTTGTTCTGTTGATTTTTGAGGAAAGTGAAATCTGTAGTGACTTCACTTTTAAGTTGGCCTAATAAAGGTTGTCCCACTTCCCTGAAAACCTTACTCTCTCTAAGAAACAATGGAATCAAATTGATTATATTTTCCCTTTTATTTATTATCACTCAAAAAATAATAATGTTACTGTTCCTTTCATAATAATTTAGGAAATTACTTAAAGAAAATTACTCCCAGGTCTCTATATTCCGATGTTCGGGATAAAGCTAAACAGCAGAAGGGGTGTTGAAGGCATCCCAATCGCAAAAGAAACCCAAAACAGTGGGGGAGAGATACAAAGTTCTTAGACTAACTCTGAGCTATCCAAATAGCCATGCAGTGTGACCCACTGTGTACCAAATACACACAGCAGCATGTGCAGCTTATCTCTGTCGTGTGCAGAGCAGTCTGTGAGCCAACTGGTTGATGTAGTGTTAGATGGAAGAGGACCCTGGGGAGAGGTGCAGGATGAAACAGCAATGGTTTTTTTGCTGCTGACTGCATTCCTTCTGTCTGTTGTTGTTTCTGGCTTTTAATTTTAAACATAGTTGCATTAACTTCTGATGAGATAATAGTTGGTCGGTCTCCAGACAGTTATTCTGGGATGATATCTTCTCTTTCTGAACAGTTGACTCACAACTTTACCTTTTACAAAGGAGTGTGAAGTATTGCAGATTACCACCTTGGTAACGTATTTCAGTCCAAGTTCTGTTTTTATCTATTAGATTAGCTAGCCAGACTCATGTATACAACTCCCCCTGGAAGAAGACCGACTGATTTGCAATTCACACTTTTTTTATAGTGAATATTTACACCTTTGGTCTTCTTTTTTTTTTTTTTTCACAAAAATCAATACTTTCATTGCACACTGTATTTCTCTTTCCACAACTATACAACCAAAACAAAGGAGATTTTAAGCAAGCAAGATGATGAAATTAAGTTTCATCAAAAGGTGCGGTCTGTACAGCCTTGTACTGTTGTTTCTCCCACTTAAATTTTTGCTATTTACAAATTCTGTTTCTTCTTCTATTCTAGGACTCTAGGTGCCCTAGAGTAGGGAATAGAAACAGAAAAAGAATCATCAAAAAGTAGCTCATCTCGGCTAATTGTTACATTTTAAAATAAAATTAGATGAATTTCCTGTTGCACACAGAACTATGAACAGTATTTAGTACAGAAAAGGATAACATATTTTCTTACAGTAGGTATCTAAATTTTAGATAGCTAAAATTAGGGAGAAAGATTTTTATCTAGGATGACTGAAGACCTCTCACTTGTGAACAACATGGGAAATGGCAAGGCCAGTTTTCTATATCCTGTTCTTCCAGAGTTTAGAAAGATTTTTCTCTAAAATTGAAACAGAAATTCATTGTCTATGGTCATAATATCTTTTGCAACTCAGGTGATATTTCCCAGTACTCCTTGCAGCTCTGAATGTGGAGGTCTAGACAGCTGTTGATTTTGAACACTGAAACCTGCAACTCATTTTCTACCAAGCACCATTAAATGACATCACCCTTCTGTTTCCTACCAATCTGGATTCAAAGGAATCTGAAGTAAAGTATTTATACTCCAGTATTAAGCTCTTGAACGTTCCTGTTCCTTGATCACATAGTTCATTGACTGATTGACTTATTCATTGTGAGTGCTAAATTAGATGAGTTTGCTCCTGGATGGTTGTAAAATATGTGATCAACTGTTAAAGAAATTCCTTATCTAAAACCAGATATCAATTAAACTCCTGGTAGATGAACACTAACCTCCCCTATCTGTCACTAGCAGGAATCTCTGCATCCCTTATGCCGCCATAGTAAAACATCCAGCCAGGCTATGGGCTTTGCTCTAAGTATTTATCACAACAAGGACAGCTTTTCTCCCTCGGGCTAGGCTATGAATAGAAAACTAGTCGTTAAAATCCATGAGTTCTACCTCTGAAAACTTGTGATAAACCCTGGCTTTAATTGTCTAAGATGGAATTTGTACCCCAATTGAAAATTCGAGGGTGGCAGTTGTTGGTTGTAGACCATTTCCAAATCTTCTGTCTGGTGACAGACTGGCTTTTAATTTTTTTAACCTCCTTATGGATGATGAACTTGGGAGACAGAACTCCATCTCCAAAAAGGCAAGGCTGTAGGTTTAATTCAAGACATCAAAATTTATTTGATTTTATGCTTATTATGATTTAAATTTTGTAAAATACTTAAAGTAAAAAAAACAGCTTTAGTTTGTCTGCAACACCAACAGAGGACAAGCAATCATACAAAGACATAAGTTAAAAATAAGGAGAGTAGATAACTGTGACTTCTATAAAAAAGAACTCTGGGATATATTACAGATTAATCAACAACTACAGAAAAAATATTTTCTACAGTAGCTGAAGTCTAGATTTTAAGGAGAATTAAATAAAAACTTTTCATAAGCATTTGTTTTAATAAAACTTACAGCTACTTGAAAATCTTTATTCACTTACATGTGTAAAATATGTAAAATATGTATAGAAATGTTAATTTCAGAAACACTTGCCAAATAAAATTGAATTTTCTTGTTTAGTGGACATCTAGTCATGGAGCAAGATGTATTTCTGGGGTGACACAATTCTCTGTTTAAACAATGAGTCACTGCCAGAAATATTTAAATCATTCATGAGACAAACAGAAGTTGAAATTTGTTTTTATAAAGTTTTGATGTAATTTTATGAATGATGAAGTAGCTCACTCTGATCAAAGGCAGATAAAAATCTGCTGTAAAGAAAGCTGCTGTAAAATTATGACTGCGATTAGGGAAAGGAAAAACCAACAATGACTGCAAGAATGAAGTATAATACTAGTCGGAAATTTTAATTCCTGACTGTTAATCTCCCACTCAAAAGGTAAGTTAGGATTGCACATAGAATAACACATTCACAGCACTTGAATCAAGGTTGATCCTGAGAATAGTTTACTAATTTTGTATCATTTTTCTAATAGAAAACTGTTCAGAAACTTACTACAGAGGCTGTTAAAAAAATATTGTGTTTTAGCCTAAATGCATTCACAGCCAGTATTATAAATTTCTTGACTTTCTAATAGTGCCTGCTAGACCTTTTTCCTGTGGGACCAATAATGTGTACTCTTCCCTTCATTTTACCAGAAAAAAAATCCATTTAAATCCTGCATGGAAAGAAGTCTTCCATCTATGACCTTCTTCAAGAGAAAACATTGCAATAAACATTAATTATCTACCCTTAGGTGAATAGCTAAAGAGACAACATGGATAGGGTGATTATACTAAATGCACTATTGTTGTCACAGGATTGCATGCTGTATACACCATAATTAGACTGCAGCATTGGAGACTAATGCCCTCTTACCTGTCTTGATAAATCCATGCCTTGTCACCTCCACCAATAACAAAGCGGTAGATCACTACAATTTTTTAAACTCCTGACCTTTCCTAAGGATGCCAAACTACTTTTGAGATGTCTATACCATTTAGAACGAACAGAAATGGAATCATCAGTCAGCTTAAATAGACCATGAAACAGCCTCAAGTTAGTAATGTTGCCCATCAAAGGCTGTCTTGAGTTAGAAATGATGTGCGAACAGTCTAATGCCCATCCCTTTGAGACCTTCTTTGCCTTAGGTCACACCTATGCATTTTTTAAAATCTAGTGAATAATCCTGACTATTCCTTTCATTGATACATAACAACCTGAAGAACCGAGAGAAGTTAGAAGGTAGGACTAACAAGGAAAGGTGGCATAGATTATTTCCCCATCCATCAGGAGGATGTAAAATGATTGCAGTTCAGGTACTGAGTGTTCATGGCAGGCTGCATATCATATATCTAATTTGGCAGGACAATACTTGGGACAAACCATGTTGTATGTAAGCACAAAGTACTGCTCACAGTCTTTAAGTAAGCAAAATATATTCATTTTGGCAATATCCAAAGGTAGAGTCTGAAGCTTCTACAGAGTAGATTCTCTAAATACCTGGTCAAAGCAAGACTCACTTGCATAGTACTATACTAATAAGATAACTTCCTGATACAATTCTTAGAAATATGTAATTGCTATCAGATAACATTTCCGTAAGCCAATTAAGTCCTTTCAAATACCCAGATAGTTAACTAAGGGTAACAAACCTAGGTACTGTTTTCTTGTATATTCCTTTGATTAATATGATCTCAATGATCTTGCATAATCAGAACACAGTATATTCCTCTGAACCCAATTTTTATATGAAATTTGCCCTATTCAGTGCTCATAAAGCAAAATAGATTTCTGAAGTGGCTTAATATATATGACAATTAATATAATGTTGAGCTTCTTTTCTCCCTCATTTAAAATAGTGGAGGGATTTGACACACAAATATTCGTGCATATGACTTGAATATAAAATCAGAAATTACAAAAATGTAAGTGGCTTTCATCATGTTAAATGAACATTCATGTCAGTGTAACATAGTCAAATAACAGTCTACTATTTTAGTATCTTTCCCTTTTATGGAAAGACAATGATTTCCTTCTAGTCAGTCATTTTCAAGTACAATGACGACTGAAAAGAATATGTTTGTTACCCTGTTTGTTTTGTAGACAGTGTAGGTATTCATACTTTATTAAGCTGAGATTGTCCAGAGAAGTTGTATGGTCTTGTTTTTGTTCTGTGGGTGGATACATACAAAAGCATTTTTACCATCACTACTTCGTTTCTGCAATTACTCACAGAGAGAGATCTGGAAGCTGCCTTCCAGGAGAATTACATTGTAAAATTCAAATATAATAGGAAATGAAAGTCCAAAAGGTGAAACTACCACTAAGAAAACCACATAAACCCCTCTTTTGAGTAGTACAAACCATATAAAAATAATGAATACTGCAGGCCATGTAGGTGCTTGTACACTTTAGTGTTAATGGAGCAGAGCAGGAGAGAGTAAAACTTTAATACATGTCTCCTAATAGTAGAAGACACATATGAAATGCCTCAGAATGCTGCAAATAGTGGCTTTTGCTACTACTTGCAGGAAAGCACATTTGCACCCTGAAAACTACCTTCTAGAAATAATGATTTCTCTCCTCAGTACTGAAAAGGGAAGCACTCATGATATTACTTAAGTTCAAACTTCTCCCCTTATTAAAAATCTCAAGAAAGACAAAAAGAGATCCTCTCCTAAAGAATATTAAATATCCATCTCTGAGACAAGGGACTGTGATTAAATCCTTACTGAGTCAGACAAAGCAAAGATTTCAAAAAGTTTATCCCCTTTCTGGCTACTGATTAAACTGTCTAGTCTGGACCAGATTATGTTTTCCTGTTAAATTTAGATGAACACCACTCCTATTTTGCAGAACAATCATGACATTTTCTGCCAATAAAAGTATCTTTGAGGAAACAACGCTTTCTGACAGCAAAGTATGCTGTCCCAAACAACTTCAATAATCAGTTGATCTCCCTTAATAATTATTCACTTCAATCACTTCACAGTGGAGTTCATTTAATTGTTCTTTATTTTGGTTTTGTTTTTTTTTTACTTTTCCATAGTGCATACTAAAGTAGTCCTTCACTGAAATAGAAGATATATTTTAAGATTCAAGTGTTAAAGTTAAAATCCTAGATGGACTATCAGACTTTTCTGGCATGTTAGCACCTTTCATAGCGATAAAGACTTGAACTGATCATGACAGAAACAATATGCAATAAAAAAGTGAGGCTTTCAAGGTAATCAACATTGATTACTTTGTTCTAATCTGGTGTGCTATATGGAGCATTACACTGCTTACTCATTAGCTCTAGAAGAACTCAACAAAAAAAGAAAACTGACACACAAAACCCAATATACATTTTACATTCAAAATGCAGTTCCCAGAAACTGTTCTCAATTAAGGCAAATGAAGACAGTCAAAAGACTCTGACAGTGATAATTAAACTTATAATTTAAGGAAAGGAGGTAAAGAAAGTTCAAGGAAAGCAAATAGCACTAAAAAGAAAATTGTAATGAAAATTTAAAAATAGGGAAATTCAATGTATTTTTCTGTAGTTTGTGTGTAAGTTGCATTTATCTCAATGGTTCTGGACTCAGCTGTGCTTCAGGGAAGGTCTCACTACACATTATTCCTCAGTCTATTCACCCATCACTAAGTACAGTTTTTCAAAGGAAAAGAAATAACAGATTGCCTCCTTGAGGGCCCTGAAATGAAGGAGATGAATCTCTATGCTTTTCCTCCTGTATAGTGGTTTGTGTGTTGATTGAAGGAGGCATGAGGAAATTGGACCAAATGGTGGTGTTAAATCCATTAGCAAAATGACATGCCCTTGTGAAGAAAAAAGTCCAGAACTTTTTAACTGTTTACACAAGGGAAAAATGTACAACCAGGACATTTAACTCCTTTGTGAGTTATTATCATACTAAGTATTTGTTTAAAGTTTCCCTCTATGCAGAGACTTGGTATATGTTACTACTTGTGTTCTGAACTTGTTTAACAGACACAGTTTTAAAACATCTTCAATTGAAACAATACCTATGTGACAAATAGAGCTTATTTTAAAGAAAAAAAAAAAAGCTGCATTCTTCAAAATTAATTTCTTTGTGAGCTGCAGTTTCTTAAATGTATAGCTTGTGATCACTTCCAGTGGAAGATATATCGAGACACAGGAAATACTTCATCAGGCCTCATTATTGAAAAAAATTAAAAGATCTGAAACTCTCAGTCCATATATTTCCAGTAGTGCATACAAAACTGTAGAAATCTATTTCTAGAGTTAAAAAATGTATTTGCTGAAGTGAGAAGAGACTTATAAATACTACAGATTACCTCTCAAGTGATTTACTTCCTTCAAATCAGGAAATGTTCAGTGCGTGGCAGTATCAGCTTAAGGGAATGATTAACCTGACTCTGACATTAGATTTGGAACTGTATCACTGATGTTAAAGCAGGACAGGTACTCTGCAGTGTTCCTCATGGTCTGTAACTCTTTGTAAGTTGTTAGTCAAACTCTGTCTGCTTTCTAAGCTGCAAGCTGTTACATACCCATGTAAGGCTGGTCCCTTGGGGAGGAGGGTCCAGATACTGACATCATAGAATCACAGAATCACCAGGTTGGAAAAGAACCATCAGATCGTCGAGTCTAACCATTCCTATCAAACACTAAACCATGCCCCTCAGCGCCTTGTCCACCTGTCCCTTAAACACCTCCAGGGAAGGTGACTCAACCACCTCCCTGGGCAGTCTGTTCCAGTGCCCAATGATCCTTTCCATGAAGTTTTTTTCCTAATGTCCAGCCTAAACCTCGCCTGGCGGAGCTTGTGGCCATTCCCTCTCGTTCTGTCCCCTGTCACTTGGGAGAAGAGGCCAGCACCCTCCTCTCCACAACCTCCTTTCAGGTAGTTGTAGAGAGCAATGAGGTCTCCCCTCAGCCTCCTCTTCTCCAGGCTAAACTACCCCAGCTCCCTCAGCTGCTCCTCATAAGGCCTGTTCTAAAGCCCCCTCACCAGCTTCGTTGCTTTTCTCTGGATTCACTCCAGAGACTTAACATTCTTCTTGTGGTGAGGGGCCCAGAATTTAATACAGTATTCAAGGTGCAGTCTCACCAGTGCTGAGTACAGAGGAAGAATTAACCTCCCTGGACCTGCTGGTCACACCGTTTCTGATACATCAAAGGAGTGATTACCAGGGGCTGTACAAAGGGATCCTCCAGTCTGGGCTATAAGGGTGCTGAAGTTGCTGACATTACTGTGCACACTCTCTGTCAGTCCTACAACAGGAACATTGACAAAGGTAGCTATATAATAAACATTTTGGAAAAAAAACCCAAACCCAAATAGGATCTAGGAGCAAGAGAAAATAAAAAGCTCTTTGGGTGGAGGCAGGGTAATGACATAACTTAAGGATGGTATCTTCAGCATTCTTAAAAATGTGTTGCCTCATCCTGCAAGGAAAATATAAGAATACCATTTCACAACTGGTTGACTAACTTGTGGTCCCTGAAAGACTCTTCTTGTCATCTTTCCTGCCATAACTGCATTGATCCAATCTCACCGCTGCTACAATGGAAAGAGGCTTTGGTTCTTGACCACAGCATCATCCTCTCCTATGATCACTCTTGGTCACTATACTGTCAGCTGAAGAACCTTGTGTAATCCACACCATTGCAAGACAGCTGTGGTTAGTGTGTTGAATAGCTTTGTGGCAAAAAGAACTAAATCTGCTACAGTCACTCTTGCAATGTAACCAGTAAGGATGTATTCCTGAAGAACTCTTCAGGCTTGCTGGAAGTAAATCCAGCTTTGGTTGGGAATAAGGACAGGAGATATGTAGTTCTTCTATCTGGTGCATTAGCCAGTGAGTTTTATTTTGTTAGAATTATGCTTGGCTACTTTAGTTAACATTTTTGAGAGATCTGAGGTTATTTTTAACAGTTCTAGAAAATGCCTGTCCTTCACTAACAGTTTCATGTCTTAGTGACACCTGACAGAGACTTCTCAAAGAAATTGAGTCCTATGAATACAGTGAAAATAAATTCAACAACCATGTAATAGAAGAGACACTGCCTCTCTCACTGATGGAAAGGTTCTGCTATATAATGTTATTGTAAGACACTAGAGAATCCACATGGGAAAATGATATTATAAATGAAAGCAGCAGAAAAGGACAACCCTTAAATTCAGCTACATGTTACATGAAAATTTCTGGCTTGTAGTTAGGTCATGGTGGTGTAGTGAGAAGAAGACACATTAAATTTTGCAGGATTTCTCTAGAACCCAACTGACTTGACTGAACTACATTTTTTTGGCAACCAACAGTGTAAATGATCTCCTAATATGAGCTCACCCCATGCTGTCTCAAACTTGTTACAAGCAATTGCCATTAAAGGGAATAAGGTGATTGCTGGGGCTGAGTGCAATGTGGTGTAAAACATTCTTGTTATTATAATGTTGGTTTTGAGGTTGCAGCTTAAGTCTTTGGCAGCAAGCCTAATGTGGTGCATAAACAAATTGCAATATTCCTAGAAAATACAAAGTGTCTGCTGTCAGAAGCAGCATATCAGTATATGAAACAGAAATGAGGTAGGCATAATTCAAAAGGAACTTGTCTATTGTACAATAATGCTGCAGTATCCCACAGAACTGATGAAACAGCATAGCTGGCAAAAAGAGGGGCTTCACACAATCAAAGAGGCGTATTTAATTGCATTTATTATTTACTAGTAGAGGGAATTATTCAGAAGAGGCATGATTATGCATAGGGACTGTGGAGAACATGATCTGCAAATGCCAGGCTGTCCTGCAATAACTTGCTGATGCATATACATCTAAAAGATATAATAACCGATGCTGGGAAAAAAGTGATGCTGACTGCAAAGAGCTGCTTTCTAAGGAAGTTTTATAGCATTCATCAAACACTTTCCAAGACTGAACCTTCTGGGTCATTCTTTCAGTTCAAAAATATTCTTTTATGTTACATAGCCCTCATACCTGTAGCATCAAAGGGAGTAAACATATTCCTTCTGTTTGCAGAGAGATTGTACTATCATTTTGCTTTCCTACACAAGCACAGTTAATTTTACTATGGCAATTTATTGTTGCCTTGCCTGTTATGTGAATTCTGTCTTGGAAGTTTGGCATGCTCCACAGATCATCTCCACTGAGAAGCTTTTGTATACAGCAGATTCAGCTGGTGAGTCATGAATTATACTTCCTCGCGCACTCCCAGTGTGATATGATTTTCAATTTTATTCAGAAAGTACAATTTGAGTTTGGAAGAAGAAATGCAAAAATGCATTCATAAGGTGAGAAAATGTCCTCTTTATATCAAATTAGACAGTGACTATAATTTCAGAAGAAAATAAAGAAATTACTACAGAAGGATTCAAAACCCTGTGGCAGTACCCATGTGTATACTGCCATATAATTCCAGGTTGAGCCATTAGTACCAGCTGAGACAGATTTGAAGCACAGTGCAAGCATTTAATGCATGCAGTGTTTTCAGTTAAGCATAAGAGGCTCGTTAATATAAAAGGAGACCCACAGTTTTTCTTTAGCTGTCATAAACTCTCCTGACATAATCACATCAATGAAACCTGTGGTAGGCCAGTGAGTTTCATACAGGTGAAGCAGATAGTACAATACTCAGCAGTTACTAAGGGGACGTGTTATTGATATTTGGCACTGTAGCACGCCAGGTAGCAACATCAGTCTGAATTTTCCTCGTCAAATGAATACACATGCACGCATAGCCCCCTCACAAGACAGAAGTATGCAGATGGCAACAATTTTCCTGTTGTCTGGAATTTGAATATAGGATCAGGAAGCTATATTACAATAGTTTTCTAGGATCTGGAGATAATTTAACTACTGAACTTCAAAGTATTCTTTGGACTTCCAATTCTGTTTGTTATTAAGTAAACAAATATGTAGTAGATTAAATGTTACCATTTTCCCTTTAATTAAAGACTGAACTGCTTTGAATAAATGCAGTTTCTGAAATTAAACTCATTTGTACTTTGTTCTTTTTTAATCCTCTCACATATGCATGTACTCAGTGAAATTTTGTTAGTTTGCACATATTCAATTACTAGAGAGTGTTGAGCTATAGAGTGGTCAGCTGAATTTGATTGGTGGATGTTTTAAGGGTAGATTGCACCATTATAGCCACCTTGTTGAGAAGCAGTGTGCTTGCCATCCGAAGGGGTCAAAGGCAAAACCAAAAACCACAAACTCTCCAAGCTGGTACTTTTTTTATTCCTCATTGAGCTAGTTCATAACAACATGTGAAGCAATTTTACACCTTTCCTGTAGCAGTCTGGCTTGCAAATAGTAAGATAATATGTGTCTTTTACAAAAATGGACATTGTTTTAGATTTCCTGTTTTCAAACTTTTCTCTGAAGCTGTGATATTTAGAAATCTGATTAATTACCTCAGTAGCAAACATTAGACCTTCTCATGAGCATTCTCAATGCTGTTTGAAATGATGGTATATTACACCCTGTGACCTCTTATGACCTGCTACTTTCAAGGGTTGCCATTTCACTCTTTGCACTGTGAGTCTTCGCACTGTGGTGATTGTTGTAGGGGACTCCCTCCTAAAAGGACCAGAGGGACCCATTTTCAGATCAGACCAGCTCCACAGAGAAGTCTGCTGCTTACCAGGGGCATCAGTAAAGGAGGTAGCTAGAAAACTTCCTTCCCTGGTCCCTGAGACAGACTACTGTCCTCTGATAGTAGTCTAAACTGGTAATGATGATTTAGTAAGCAGAAAGACCAAAGCCATCAAGAAAGACTTCAGGGCCATTGGGAAAATGATGGAGGGGGTTCAGATAGTATTCTGCTCCATCCCAAGGCTAAATAGAGAGGAGCAGGAAGTCAGGAAGAAGAACTCGATTAATGCCTGGCTCTGAGCCTGGTGTGAGGAGAGGGGCTTTGGCTTCTTGGATCATGGGGTGCCTCACGCACCCCCAGACTCTGTTGCCAAGGATGGGACATGTGGGTCTCCTAGAGGGGCTAAAGCCCTTGCTAAAAACCTAGCTAAGCTCATAAATCGAGCTTTAAACTAGATGTGAAGGAGGAGGGGATTGAGACCAGGCTAGACCGGAGCGAGCCTGGACATGGGGTGCTAGTGATTTGGAGAGGGTGTGCTGGAGAGGACCACCAGTACATCACCACACAGAAAATGGGGGTGAACACACCTGGGGGTGGTAAGGGAGGTACGGGCACTCTAGTGCTAGCAACTCCAGTTACCAGGCAACTGGGAATGGGCTCTGTTCCCTTTAAGAGGGCTGAAGGCTCCGTAGCTCACCTTAAGTGCATTTACACCAATGCACACATAGGGCAAGGAGCCTACGATGTCTTTGCTGTCACGGAAACATGGTGGGATGACTCATATAACTGGAGTGCAGCTATGGTGGGGTACAAACTCTTCAGGCAGGATAGGAAGGGAAGGAGAGGAGGCGGGGTAACCCTCTTTGTAAGGGAGGACTTAGACACTGTTGAGATGGATTGTGGGGATGAGGAGATTAAGTGCCTGTGGGTTAAAATCAGAGCAGCCCATAAGAAGGTAGATTTTGTGATGGGAGCCTGTTACAGGCCACTCAGCCAAGGAGAAGCAGTTGACGAGCTCTTCTATAAACAGCTGGGGTTAATCTCTAGATCGGTGCCTCTCATTCTTGTGGGAGACTTCAATCTTTCTGATATCTGCTGGAAGTACAATAGAGCAGAAAGGAAGCAGTCTAGGAGGTTCCTGGAGTGCGTGGAAGACACTTCCTCGCACAGCTGGTGAATGAACCAACAAGGGAAGGTGCCCTCCTGGACCTGCTGTTTGTGAACAGAGAAGGCCTTGTGGGGGATGTGGCAGTAGAAGGACAGCTAGGACTAAGTGATCATGAGATGATAGAGTTTTCTGTTCTAGGTGAAGTGAAGAGGGTGGTTAGCAGGACAGTAGCACTTAATTTCCAGAGGGCAGATTTTGAACTCTTCAGAAGGCTGGTTGGCAAAGTCTCATGGGAGACAGTGCTTAAGGGCAAGGGAGCCCATGAGGGCTAGGAGCTCTTCAAAAAGGAGATCCTAGCAGCTGAGGAGAAAGCCATCCCCATGTTCTGAAAAAAAAAGCCTGCAAGGGAAAAAAACAGCTTGGTTGAACACAGAAATCTTGAGTGATATCAAGAAGAAGAGGAATGTTTATGGGCTCTGGAAGAGGGGAAAGGCCTCTTGGGTGGATTACAGGAGGGAAGTGAGATTGTGTAGAGAAAAAATCAGAAGGGCAAAGGCTCACCTAGAAATCTGATTGACAAAGCCAGTGAAGGATAAAAAAAATATTTCTATAAATATATAAATAATAAAAGGAGGACTAGGGAGACCATACAATCCCTCTTGGATGCAGAAGGAACAACAGTGACAGGGGATGAGGAAAAGTCTGAGGTACTTAATGCCTTTTTTGCCTCGGTCTTTAATTGTAAAGAAAGTTGTTCCGTTTCTCTACAAACCGCGGAGCTAGAGGAGAAAAATGAGGCTTCCATGGTCCAAGAGGTGGTGGTCAGAGCCTTGCTAGCCCGACTAGAAACCCACAAGTCTATGGGGCTGGACAGGATTCACCCAAGGGTATTGAAGGAGCTGGCAGATGTGCTGGCCAAACCCCTTTCCATCATCTTCCAACAGTCCTGGAAGACTAGGGAAGTTCCATTGGACTGGAGGCTGGCTGATGTTGTGCCCATTCACGAGAAGGGTGGCAAGGAGGATCCAGGGAACTACAGGCCTGTCAGTCTGACCTCAGTGCCAGGGAAAGTCATGGAACAGGTGATCTTGAGTGCTATCATGAAGCACATGCAAGAGAACTGGGTGATCAGGCCCAGTCAACATGGGTTCACAAAAGGCAGGTCTTGCCAAACTAACCTGATCGCTTTCTGTGACAAAGTGACTCGGCTGCTGGACGAGGGAAAGGCTGTGGATGTATCTTTCTGAACCTCAGTAAAGCCTTTGATATAGTTTCTCACAGCATTCTGCTACGGAAACTGTCGGCCTCTGGCCTGGACGGGCGCATGTTCTCCTGGGTGGAAAACTGGTTGGATGGCCGGGCCCAGAGAGTGGTGGGAAATGGTGTTAAATTCAGCTGGAGGCCAGTTACAAGTGGGGTTCCCCAGGGCTCAGTCCTGAGTCCAGCCCTGTTCAATGTCTTTATCAATGACCTGGATGAAGGCATCGAGTGCACCCTTAGCAAGTTTGCAGACAACACTAAGCTGGGTGGAAGTGTGGATCTGCTGGAGGGTCGGGAGGCTCTGCAAAGGGATCTGAACAAGCTGGACCACTGGGCTGAGTCCAAGTGGCATGAGGTTTAACAAGGCCAAATGCCGGGTCCTGCACTTGGGACACAACAACCCTGTGCAGTGCTACAGATTAGGAGAAGTCTGTCTAGAAAGTTGCCTGGAGAAGGACCTGAGGGTGTTGGTTGACAGCCGACTGAACATGAGCCAGCAGTGTGCCCAGGTGGCCAAGAAGAACAATGGCATCCTGGCTTGTATCAGAAATGGTGTGACCAGCAGGTCCAAGGAGGTTATTCTCCCTCTGTGCTCTGCACTGGTGAGACTGCACCTCGAATACTGTGTTCAGTTCTGGGCCCCTTACCACAAGAAGGATTTTGAGGCTCTGGAGTGAGTACAGAGAAGAGCAACAAAGCTGGTGAAGGGGCTGGAGAACAGGTCTTATGAGGAATGGCTGAGAGAGCTGGGGTTGTTTAGCCTGGAGAAGAGGAGGCTGAGAGGAGACCTCATTGCTCTCTATAAGTGCCTGAAAGGAGGTTGTAGAGAGGAGGGTGCTGGCCTCTTCTCCCAAGTGACAGGGGACAGGACTAGAAGGAATGGTCACAAGCTCTGCCAGGGTAGATTTAGGCTGGACATTAGGAAAAAATTTTTCACAGAAAGTGTCATTGGGCACTGGAACAGGCTGCCCAGGGAGGTGGTTGATTCACCGTCCCTGGAGGTGTTTAAGGGATGGGTGGAGGAGTTGCTGAGGGGCATGGTTTAGTGTTTGATAGGAATGGTTGGACTCGATGATCCGGTGGGTCTCTTCCAACCTGGTCATTCTTTAATTCCATGATTGTATGATTCTATGATTCCTTATGTTCAGAAAAAACATTTAATGTAGCTGTGCAAATGATGTATTCAAAAGGAGTAGGAAGAAAATGAATTTGCAAGCTAAATGATAGTGTTTATAGTCTCCTTGCTTTAGGTCATAGGCAGGATATAAGTCTTCTGTCTTGCTTTTTAAATCTACATGCCTGTCTTTGAAACGCTCAGCACTGTGACTTTACATTTATAGCTGATGATCATTAATGATTAACTGGTTAATTCTCCACTCAGTGCTTAGAACAGTTATTTCAGCTTTCAGGCTATCTTATACATTTGAGTATATTTATGTGAAAAAGTTTTCTCAAGGAAAATAGTTTTGTCAAAAAAAAACTGCGTATGTATATTCAGGAAGTCAAATATGTGTTTTGTGGTTTTCATGACTTCATGGTAAACAGGATTAAATTAATATTGCCAAACAAATCTCAAATCTACTGTCTTACTTCTCTACAGTAACTGACAATTGAACCAATCTGTGCAGATTTATATTTTCCAGGTTTGCCTGATGCATATTTTAGTCTAACCCCTGGAGTATTGTTCATTTTGTAGTTGTTGTTAATAGTGGTCATATAAGTACAAATGTCTTAGAGATAGGTAGTTAGAGTAGCTGCCCTAGTCAGCTGAAAGCCAGGACTAAAGTCCACACCAGCCTACTCCTGACAATTGAACAGATTCTAGCAGATTGATTTTATTTCCTCAGTATAAATATGAAAATATAAGGTGTTGATCTCAAAGCCATGTTGCTTGTAATTTTTAAATATGCAGTAGCACAGAGACTGGATAATTCTTGTGTCTAAAGGAATGAGGTTATAATAAAATTCTTCAGTACAAGCTAACGACCCAATAAATATGTTGCAGCAGAATTTTCATATAAGAGCATAGAAACAATCCCTGCAGATACTGAAGAACAACAGTTACTTAATTTAGCTCTATCAATCTTTCTCTGGAATTATTTTCAAGTGCGATGAGAAGTGACAAGACCTAGTCTAGAAATCAGAAATTATGGAATGAAAATATGGAGGGCTGGAGTACTTCCCATATGAGACCAGGCTGAAAGAGTTAGGGTAGTTCAGCCTGAAGAAGAGAAGTCTCTGAGGGGATGTTATAGCAACTTTCCAGAAAGAGGTCTACAAGAAAGCTGGGGAGGGAATGTTTACAAAGGCTTGTAGTGATAAGACAAGGTGTAACGGGTATAAACTGGAGAGGGGTAGAGTTAGACTAGAAATAAGGAAGAATTTCTTCACCATGAGAGTGGTGAGGAACTGGAAAACTAGACTATGATTGTATGATTCTATAATTTGTGATTACTTTTTTAGTTAAGGGCACAACACCATTGTGTGTAGCCAGGAATAGACTCTTTCATTAAAGGAAAAGTTCTCCAAGCCTAGGTAATTTGATTCTGACTACACATTTGGGAAGACTGGCAACCTTCTGTGTTAAGATTTTGTGTATATGTGAATGGAAAGAATACCAATAAAATATTTGTACCCATTATTCCAGAAACAGCTCGTCCTAAAGTACAACACTTCTCTGTGTTGTATGGAACTTGTTTGAAAAATATTCCGTAGTTATAACTTGCATAGGGAAATAAAAATCTGAGCAAAGTTGTCAAATAAGCTCTTTTGCTTTGTATCTTTTAATAACAGTTAGCAATTAAAATAATGGCTACAGCTTGTTCCACACTTCATTATTTCTCATTTCAGCAATGACTCCCATTTAAAAAAATATTTACATGAAGACAATATGTACTTCAACCTTACAAAATGACAGGCAATTTTATTACCTTATAAAAATTACTTATTAATATGTGAATCTAATTAGACCTCTGTTGGATTTAACTTTCACTTTCAGTAGGAAAGTATGTTGGATTTCAACAATGAATAATGGCGTGTTTGAGCCATTTATTAAATCAGTCATTAACTGCTTTTTATTACTGCAGTGGCTTGACAGTCAAAATTTACATAATCTGAGTCATAACACATCACAACTGTCTGCTGATCTGCAACTTGCAGATCAGTAATTGTGACAACAGTGAAATGATGCTCACTTTTTTCTTTTTAACTTCCGGATTTTTCTTCGTCCTAGGGCTAGTAAAAATGATGGTCAGCAGTATGCACTATAATTTGGTGCTACCTAATAATTTCTGAGCTCGTTCTCCTTTCTCTGTTCTCACTTAAGTAGTGCTAATCAGTGTCAAAAAATGTGACAAATTGGAATGGATGAGGAGAAATAATAATTTACTTTTTCCCCATTCTCAGATGACATCAGAACAGAAAGATACCGATTTCTTTTCTGCATTTGGATTGTGACTTCCAGAAAACTCAGTTTAGTTGCTAAACTGGAAATGCTGGTTAGTTCAGAAATCTGTTTACCAAGTTACAGGACCTGTGTCTGGCATGCTAACCCCGTATATTCAGAAAGAACTCTTGATTTCTTCTCTGAAAAATTCCTTCTTGCTATCATCCCCACTTAGCTTCCATGAAATTACTGCTCCATTAGGAAAAAGGTTTTGATTCAGCGGTAGATATCCTACTCCTCAAATTCCAGTGTTGGGCTGAAGAAACTGTCTGAGCGAACTGTAAAGTCAATGCAGTGTACCTTGCCTAGCCCATGGGAAGCCTAGAAAGAACCTCTACAACTGCACTGAGCTCTGCCATACAAGGGCACATATACATTATGTGTAATTCACAGATACCAATCTTGTTGTTCCATTGATTGGTCTTTCTATACTCCAGAGGACTCTTACTGCTTGCTAAATATACATTCTTTTATCCCCTACCACAAAGATACATAAAACAGATTAAATCAGGCCTACAGAGTACAATATTGTCAACAGTTACGGTGACTGAGAGCTGGAGCTCAAGCAACAAAGTTGATTATATTTTCAGTAGGTCCAATTGCCTTGTGCTCAGAATAAAATAACACCATTTGCCCCATGAAGAGAGAACTTTCTCACAAAGCAAAGTGTCTTTTAAAAACCAAAAGAAACTACAATTATATACAATAACATACAAACACTTGATAATGTCCTATTAAAATTACTCTGAATTATGTTTGGTTAATAATTAAATCTGTACCAATACAGCAGATTTGGCTACCTGATAACTGCAGTTGTCTGGTTATGCAGCCATTCTGTGTTGAGATATGCTTGCTTTCACTGTTCCGTTTCTCAGTGTGGAAGATAATCATGTGTGCATCCAGCCCCAGAAACACATTTGTTTATTATGTATAACTAACCTACAGATGCTTAAAAATGTAAAATAAACAACTAAAAGATATCTGAATAGGTCAAATAAGTCACCACTCTTCTTAAATTGCTTTGGATTAATTTTCTGCCTTTGAGTTGTTTCAGAAGAAAGAGGCTCAGATCTGAGTTACAGAAATGAGGACTATTTTAGCAAACGTTGTTACCTATTTGCAATAGGATATGAATTTCCTATTTTTTTAAAACAAAAAAGGAAGAATGTTCCCAAGCAATTGCAAAGTCAAAACAGTATTCACATATCTCCAGTTATACTTGCTATGAAAACCTTGTAGACACTGATCATACTGAAACCTGGATATTTTCTCCAGATCAATAGTTCTCAAACTTTTTACCAATACTACTGTTCATCCAGCATTTTCATATGCTTCATGTGGGGTTGAGCTCACTGTTTCTAATCCCACTATGCTGGGATGAAGCAGGTGCACAGAGGCACTGCTGCTTTTTATAATCAGCATGTATTCTGTGTGAGTCTAGTCTTTTATGTCTACAGAAGAGATGATAACTCAGTGCTCTGTTGGCCATGCAAAACATAGCGATAAGTTGGGTCTTCTGCACTGAAAACAAAGTAATATATTTCTCTTTCATTTGACAGTGTGTGCTGTACTCCTGTATGCATTTCTATGCATGCATAAAAGAGCACAAAGATCTCTAAGAGAATAATGAATTCTAATGTAGTGTATCATTACAACTGCATCTCTCAGGTGTGATATCTGTTTCATACACTTCAAAGCAGAACATATCAACCTCAGTATCCCCTTTTGCTCAGTTATGCAGAATAAATATGTTAATTAACCAGTGGATAAGTGAAGTTCATTCCATGATGGCCAGGGACAAGACTTTCATAGTAATGATTCATTCAACTATAAAACAAATAAACAAACAGAAAGCCAATTAAAAAAGTGGTTGATTGCTCCTCGATTTGAGAGATTTGAAGGATTTTGGGCTTTTTTCCATCTGGAGCAGAGAATGTGTCATGATCTCTGAGCTTGCCAGAGTTCCAAGAAATAATTTGAGATACTAAATGATCCCAGAGGGTCCCCTCTTTTAATTTCCATTTATTAATACAAAGCTTGGAGAAAGAATCAAATGAGTTTATACATGGTATCAAAGTATTGGTTATATAGGTCTTCAATTGTGCCATCTACTTTCCCAAGGATACTGCTGAATTTCAGTTTTTACACCTTGCCGCTCATTGTCAGGCTCCCTTAAACTAGCTAGAAGGGCTTTAAAGAGTGACAGCAGGGTAACAATAGCGCTCTTATTGTACATCTCTATAGCTATTTAAGAAGCTGATAGTGTTGCAACAACCTTATTACTAGTGTAGTCATCAAATATGCAAAATAATGCAGATTATTAAACCTACCAAACACTCCCAGGAAGTGTCCATTAAAAAATATTGTACTTGCTTACTTTTTTCCTTTAGTAAAAATCCTCAAAGAATTATCAGCTAGTATTTTCACTTGATTGAAGGCACTCATTACTTCTTTTAGGGAAGGAGTAATTTTTTTTTCCTTTTTTAGACAGAGTGGAGATTTTTTATACTGAGCTGCATGTCTTTGCTGCACTTTTACCAGAGTCTGGAGTACCTGAAAGGAAACATGAAGTTGCATAACAGAGTCAGTTAACAGACATAAACACACTGAAGAAACATAACCAAAGATCCCAGACCTGACAAGAGTCCGAGATTTTGGACCTGTTTTAAAGTTCATAGCAATATAAATTAAGGATAATTCTACAGATTTCAGTGGACTTTAGGTGACATAAATTGAACATTACAGTAAAGAGTCTTAATATTTTGTTTAAAGTAACCAGCTGCTGAACCAGAGCTAGAAGTGGGTGATCGCTGAAAAGATCATTCATTCAGCTTCACTGTTCATTAAATAAAAGAATGCTTCGTTACCACAAATATTTATGGTATGACTGGTTGTGAAATATTCTTGTTATTCTCATTCAGGAAAGGATTTAGTGGATTTCTGTGGGAGTGTCCAGCTGAGTGCCCTCACCAGTAACGATACCACCCAGAAAGTCTTTTCACCTTTGTAGAATCCAGACTGCCCCACTCAGGTTCTCTCCTGACCTACAGAGTTGAAACTATGAGTACTTCCTCAGTCTTGCCTGCATACAGGCAAAGGTTGTATACTGCAGCAGAAAGATGTCTAATAGTGTTCACAGCATTGCAGGCATCATCTTATTGTGGTCCTTTTTATAGGCACAAGGAAAATCCTGGCGAGCAGTGGCAAGCCTTAATATGAAAATTTTCCCTCCAGTCATTCATGCCTTCAAACAAAAAGAGTATTTGCTGATAACACTGTCCTCCTAGTTTAGATACTTCTGCACGCGAAAGAGGACTATTGTACTTTTATTAGATATGTGTTCAAATCGTTATTCCAAGTAAAAATTTCTAAATGTTTATATTTCAGATTTATATACACATTTTTATTACTTTATATTGTATATTTTCCATTAGTATAATGACCTTCAGAGATGGAATGGGAACCTATTTGGCCTTATGATTAATCCAGTTTTTCCAACAGATGAGGAAAAGTTATTTCTGGAACTGCTCCTCCTGGCTTATTCATATACTATGCTCCACTGTATTTTCTATTCTCTTAAATGATTTTTCCAGATTTTCTGTCTCTCCATGGTGTTGGTTTAATGCTCTGCTGGCAAATCCTCCTCAGATGGCTCCTTAAACTTCTAATTCTTTAAATTAAATAATTACTTTTCTTGTAAAAATAATCTTGTATATATATCCAGTGATGTGCAATCTATAAAGATGCATCTTAACCCTCAATTTTAACAGCATCACTAAGTTTCCTATCACGGACTACCATAAACTAAACTGAGAGATACCTTATGCCTACCGATAAAGCCTAGAAAATTTCTGATGGCACATATAGTACTTGAGGCCTAATTCTTGTTAACTTGTGTTTAATTTGGTGATAACTATACAGAAGACCAAAACAGTACACATAGTCCTAGTGCTGTTATGATGAATCACAGCAGAAAAGCAATTCAAATAAAATATTTGGGGTTTTTTTTGTGAAAATATTATGTAACACATTTAAAACATGTGGGCCTTTATAATTACTTTGTTTTCTGTTTGGTTCTGATTATGTGCTGAGTTTAGTTGGGTATCTAAACAAAATACACATTGACTACAATGGCATGAAAAACACAATCTATGCAACAGAAATAAAATGAAGCATCCTGCTGCATGTCTTAGAAGACATATGAACTCAAATGTATTTTGAAGGGATCAGCAAATTGTCAGCAGGGTAGCAGAAGCTGTAATATGGAGCCACTATTTTATCAATTACTATTTCAAATTTGGCTGAGTTATGCCTAATGGCAAAATTTTCATGACTATCTGATCTGTTTAAGGCTTTCCATGTAAATTCTTGTTGATGACAATCCAGTTCCCAGTGGAGTTATATCTAAGTCACAACACACATCACTGTAATTGATGCTAAGTGTCGCTTTCCTTGGCAGACATGGATGTAAGGTCAAGGATTAACTACAGGATGGAGACTAAATTCCCTTTGCAAGAAAGAAGTCCCAACAGAAGATACTTTGTATGCTGTAGGGAAAGTCTTGTCTTTTGGCTTTTGCAAATGAATAGAGCACTTGTGTCAGCAGCATATTGATGTTCAGCACATTTCATCCAAACATAGGTTACATTTTAGACCATAAAATAACCTTTCCTTACATACATGATGGTATCTTCTGATTTTGAATCATCGTTTTGCTGACTGAGGTGCTTCACCAAAACCTGATTTCTCAGTTGTTCATTCCAAATTTATTTTCTGAAATATATATTTATTCTTATTCCTCATTACCTGAATCTGTTAAGTCACACTGTAGGGATTAACACTTTCTCTTAAACATCAGTTATAAAGAGGAGATGTTAAGATTTGTTGATCTAATGCATAGATTTTCACATCCTCTATAAGTTCATATGTTATGCAATTTACTTGATGATTAGCCAAGCTGTTAATATTTTCTCAAAGGATAATATAAACTAAAGTATTAAGAAATCAGAAGTCAGGAATCACTAGATATCATAAAATTTATGATGTTATGAAATAAAAGACAGTTCCTCTTCATTACTATTCTTCCTACTTGGCCCTTGGCGACTGTGCCTTTCTCAGATAATAGGTCACCTTTCCAATTTTGTTTTCCTCTCTGTGAAGATCAGATATGTATTCATTAATTTAAACTTTTTTTTTTTGCATTTTGTCCCTGTACCTGAAGAAAATATAGATAAGCATATTATAGCAGTATTTTTTAATTTTTGGCTTTTTGTAACTGGCTACTTCTTCCCAGTCACTTTAGAGCCATGGGTCACTTAACTTACCAGAATAGTGTTTCTGCTGCCTGATAAGATGATTGAGGCAAAACACATACTTGAATAGAATTACTTGAATATTTGGATGCATTAAATTGTTCATCCAAATACTAAGCTACATTTTTTTAATAGTTGTCCTACTCAGAGAAGCATACTACAGAACACATGTTTATCTGTACGTCTGTTGGTTCTTTTGCTTTCTGTTCAACCCTCAACTTTCTCTTGTCTTCTCACTTGTGAATTTCAGACCAGTGTAGCAGCACAACAGATTTTATAGTTCTAATCTCTTACTTAAACCTGGCACCTCCTTACAACATAAAAGTTGTCATGGTGCGCATGTCTCAGAAAAATGAACTAGAAGCTTTTTTCTACATGGATAGTCACAACTAAATCATCATGTGTACGCTTTACTGGAAACTGAGGTAGCTGCAGGTAAAAGATGTGACACATTCCTTCTAATTTCTGTGATCAGAGGACTCCATGAAAACAAGTGTTGTGAGGGGAGGTAGGAAAAGACAGGGAACTCAATGAAACTGCAAGAAGAAAACTTTCCCCTTTCAAAGTTTAGAGCAGGAGGATGGGCCATTTTCCAACATTTCTCTTCATAGTTCAATAGAAATTTTTACCCGTGTGTCCTTCACAGGATATATTTTGGAATATTCATATATACCTCCTTGCTAACACTTGTAAGAGAGAGAGAGCGAGATGTATAGTTCATGCTTCTGAAGTGCTTTTCTCAGAAGAACTGATGTTCTTCAAAACCTCAAACACTTGAAGTTTACACTCATGAAAAATGAAAAAGTCTGCAAGAATCTGTCAGTTTCATCAGCTTTTCCACACAAACATGTGGGTTTCCTACCAGCTTTCCTAACCCTTATCTGTGATACAATGTGCTGTGCTGCTTGCTAGGCAGGACCTAGACTCTTCAGGAATAGCAACTGATTCCCTGTGAATTTCATCCAGAGCCCTCAAGACATCTAGTTTCCATTATGTGTTGAAAAGTATAGCTGCTTGATGTACTGGCAGCTCAGGGAAACCTCGTCAATTTTGTTTGTTTTTAAAAAAAACAAAAAGAAATTCCCACTGCTTCTAAACAAAATTTTAGGTGGGGAAGGTTTGAAATATTGGGGAATCCAGAGGGCTTTATGCTTGAAGATTTTCTGTGCTGAGTGCCAGAATATGAACAACCTTAAGCCATCTCCAGAGACATTACACAATGTGATTCCAAATACTTATATTTTTGCAATGTACATTATTATAATCTTTTTTCATAGTACTATCCAGAAGAAATAACACTGATTTATTATTACATGGAGTTTTAAGTACAGCATCCTGCAATTTCAATAAACAAACTTTCCTGTATCATGAAATCTATTTTCCCCAATATTTTTGCATCTCGTCAGTATGTAAGACAGAGAAAGGAAGATAAATAAACTGCTCTATTACATGTATTTATTTATATTTATCCTCCTTCAACACCTTTTCGACCACTGACTATTTTTCCTTCATATTTTCACTATTGCTATTTTAATTCTTGCAGTGAAAACTTTGATTCTGAGAAGGTATCTGACCAATTTCCTGTAAATAATTCATTTTCTTATTTTGTTTTTTTTTTTTTATACTGGCAAACCTGTGTGCAATTTCAAACATCCTGTGGATCATTACTCTTGGGATGTACGTGAATTCCACTCCATCATTCTGACTGGTTGAAATGAGATTCCATGTGAGAAATCTTCTCTCTAATTCCCACGTTTAAGCAGAACATGAAATGTGAGTTTGAGTTCTTCCTAGCCCACCCTGCTTATGCTGTTTCTCATAAATTTTGTTGCTATTTCTAGGCCAATTGTTGCAATTATGTTTTTACTGGCCTTCATTTATGTTTTGTCTCCAGATAGTCCTCAATTTGGCACATTGGCTTAGCTTCTTATGTAAAAAGGAAATATTATACCTTTTTTTATTCCCCTAAATCAAATCTCCATAGGTTTATTTATCAATGGTTAGACCCTAAGAATCTGCTCTTGGGATATTTCATATCTCAACTAATTCATGAAGAGAGAGAGCCCTTTTAGAGATCTAATTTTTCACTTTTATCTTTACAATTCATTGCTAGGTGCGGTGATATATTGACTTGTAATATAATACCAATGCTTTGTCAACCTTTAATAAAATTAAATGTATCTACATCTCAATGTTTTACTCATAAGCTTTCCTCAGTATGCCAAGTTTCAACATGATGCTAAGGCTGTTTTGCATTACAGTAGAAGAGCAATACCCTATAGAAGGATCAGAAGGCTAGGTTTTCCAAAGTGCATGTTTTCATGGGACAGCATCTTGAGAAATATTAATGCTGTTCACTTGAAAGAAACCATTCCTCTAGTTGACATCTGTGTCATTTCAAGGTTTTGTGTGTTTTTCAGCTATTGGCGAAAAAAGGAAAAGTTCAAGTTACAAGATTTCCTTCAGTAGGAATTACAAGCCTGAAAATACATGATACAGGAAGGAGTAATTTTCATGTACTGATAATATGATAACTCTCTAATTTAAAAATCTCTTATAATTAGGTTTAAAAGAATTTTCTGGTTTTATTTTTAGTAATAAGCCTAAATTATTTTTCACTTTCTAGCTAGATTACTTCTTTCAAAATCTGCTTATTGGAATTTTCTAACTCCTTTTCAACTTAAAATTACAAAGTTTGTTTCAAACCACAGAGCACACCCATGGCAGTTCTCTTGACTTCTTGTTCTAACTTGATGCATAGCTTTGCTGCCTGCAATTAAAATAGTTAACAAATTTTACTCCAGAGATACACTTCACTGATACATGAAGGAATGCTACCACAAACTGTATTATGTTGAGATAGTCTAATATAAACATGGCTCAGGACCCTGAATGAAAACCAAAAACTTTCGTATAACATGATAATTTCACACAACAAAGAACAAAAATATGCACAAGACAAATTTGTAATGATGTAACAGAATTATTTGGGGGATTTTTCACTATATGTAACTCATTAGGTCTGGTCATCATGTAAAACAATGATCTTTTGTGCATAGATCTACCATATGTAATCTGCATCTTCATCAGAAAGGATTCATTGTAGTCAGCTATTCTCAATATCAAGGCGATTTTTTTTTACTATCACAATTTTCTTAATTACATGTAACAAACATCTTTAAAATGTTTTTAATCTTTCTGTGTAATCATTTGTTCATTATGTGTTCTTGAAATGTATAGCCTCTTGTCCTTTAAGCAAATAATTAGCATAGATGATTTCAAGAGGTTCCCCCTAAACTGTTCTGTGATAGAAATATGCAACCATAGTCTATGTTTTATACATGCACAGTAAGCCTGCGTGTGAAGGAAACTGAGGTGATTTCTGAGCATAAACCTATTCTGCCTGGTGACTAAATTGTCCTGCAGTTCTACAGCTTTAAAAATGCAAATAGTATTATAAGGAAAGAAACTATTCTAAAGCAATATTGAAGGCCTTGTTTCCACTTGCTTATATGTACACACTTATGGTGAATTGAAGAACGAAACCCAGAAAACAGGAGAACTTGGATCTAAACTCAACAGAAGTCAAGACTATCACTGACTAGTGAACATTATGTAAGACATTGATATGTTTTTGTTATCTGCCTAGGGACATCAATGTGTGACTGAATTTATACTTAACATTTTGCCTATATTGTTCTTTCTTACAGCTGAGAGGTAAGTACTGGAAAGTGAATGAATTCAGTTATGCATAGATGTTGTCAGATAAAACTAGAAATGCCCCAGTCAGATTGGTTCTGTCAGTAAAACTGTTGGTCTGAAATCTGAATTAACATATACTGGGAATAAGTGGAGTGAAACATAGCTAGTTGGAAAAATAAGCTCAGAATATTGGTATTAAAGCGTCTAAGATATCTTATGAGAGTAACATTATTTAATCTTATTGATTGAGCGATGTACCACAAAACATCAAATGGACAGAAAAATAGTATATAGGACAAACAGCTTTTGTTACTTGGTAAGTGAAGGATTTGCTGTGATACCTTTAAGTATCACACTATGAAGAGTTAAATGAAGAAAATATGGTCAAGGGTATTAAAGTATGGCCTTCTCTGGTAAGGAAAGCAATAGATCCAGTAACATGACAGATTAATGCTCAAGCTAACATATCATTCCCACATATCCTGCCCTGTTTCTGTCTATGCATAAAGAACAGTCGTAGATTTATTGCTTCACTGTTCTTTGTCTGGAAGAAGTAAATTTAACTAATAATTAAAGTGAATGGATAGATACTTGTGTCTTGCCATTTTACACAGAAGGATCCAGAGGCCATCAGAGTGCTCTCTCTGCCTATTCTTTTCCCCTGTGAAACTCATCAATATTTCCTAGCTTTTAATTGTAATTGTTCTTCAGCAAAATAATTCAAAAAGTGAGTTGAATCCCACTACACTTCTTTCTATCAACATTTCAAAAGAAAGGAAAAGCTACATGTGGTCCAAGGTTTATTTGGTTTATTTCTGCAAGAGTTTTAGCTGAGTTTTGGAAATGGTTATGGAATAAAATATAATTACTGTTGCTGCACAGTAGAGCTAATATTTAAATTAGACAAGTTTGATAGAAAGCATTTAGAAACAATTGCTATTCCCATTTTTCAGATAGAAATATGAGGTAACAAAAGATCAAATTATTTGCCTAGGAGGAATTCTGTAGCACAGTCAAGGACAGACACATTTAGAAAACACTTTGCAAATGTTTGTTTTCCTGTAGAACTCTATACCTTCTCATTGTAAACTAAAAATATTTCACTCTGCAACACTCTACCACAAAGTACCATGCTGAAACAGTTTTAACTGCAAACAAGAATTATATTCCAGGAAACTGGAAGAAGGAAGATATTGTCATGAAGTGTGATTTTAGTTGGGCAGTTCTTGACAAACCTTTTGGAAAACATAAATCAGTAAAGCCCTGCTGAAATGAACAGACCTATGATATTTCTAATTTGAGAGTAGGCTGAAATGTGACTACTGGTGAATAATGCAGAGAATAATACACTAGAAGAGTTGTGTATTTTGATGATGAGGCCTGTTTGGTTGGTTGTATATTCCTTAAGAATTTTGAACTCCTAACATAAAGCCCCTTCCACTGTAGGGGAAGATAAGGTTTGTGACCATCTGAGAAATCTGAACATATATAAGTCTACAGGACTTGGTGAGATGCATCTCAGAGTCCTGAGGGAATCAGCTGATGTGGTTGCCAAGTCACTCTCCACGATATTACAAATGGCAGTCAGGGGAGAGTCCCTGGTGACTGGAAGAAGGGTAACATTGTCCCCATTTTTAAAAAGCATAGAAAAGGTGACCCTGGGAACTACCCACCTGCCAGTCTTACCTCTGTGCCTGGGAAGATCATGGAACAGATCCTTTTCAGTGGTATGCTCAGGCACATGGAAGACACGGAGTTGATTAGAGAAAGCCATGCATGTAATCTATTGACTTCTGTAAAGCCTTTGACATGGTCCCACACAACATCATTCTTTCTAAATTGAAAAGATATGGATTTGCTGGGTGGACATTTTGTTGGATAAGGCATTTGCTGTATGGTCACCACCAGACAGTATTGGTCAATGTCTTGATGTCCAGAAGGAGAACCATGACAAGTGGTGTCCCTCAGAGGTCCATACTGGGCCCAGTGCTCAAAATTTTCTCAAATGATATGGACAGATCAAGGGCACCCTCAGCAAGTTTGCTGATGATACCAAGCTGAGTGGTGGAGCTGTCACACCAGAAGGACTGGATGTCATCCTGAGGGACTTGGACAAGCTGGAGAAGTACCCTTGTGTGAATCTCATGAAGTTCAACAAGGCCAAGTGCAAGGTCCTACAGCTGAGTTGGGGAAATCAGTGATTTTAATACAGGATGGGGGTTGACACTGTTGAGAACAGCCCTGTGGAGAAGGACTTGGAGTGCTGTATGATGAGAAGCTCAACATGAGCCAGCAATATGCACTCGCAGCCCAGAAGGCCAGCTGTATCCTGGGCTGCATCAAAAGAAGATTGGTCAGCTGGCCAAGAGAGGTAGTTCTACCCCTCTGCTCTTCTCTTGTGAGACCTCATCTGGAGTACTGTGTCCACTTCTGGAACCCACAACATAAGAAGGATATGGAACTGTTGTAACAGGTCCAGAGGAGGTCTAAAAAGATGATCAGAGGTCTGGAACACCTCTTTCTATTAGGACAGGCTGAGAGAGTTGGAGTTGTCCAGCCTGGAGAAGAGAAAGTTCCAGAAGACCTCTTGTCCTGTCAAGGGCAAGAGAGAATGGCCTCATGCTCCACCGGGGGAGGTTTAGGCTTGGCATTAGAAAAAAAATTTCACGGAAAGGGTCATTGGGCACTGCAACAGGCTGCTCAGGGAGATGGTTGAGTCACCTTCCCTAGAGGTGTTTAAGGCATGAGTGGACAAGGTGCTAAGGGGCATGGTTTAGTGTTTGATGGGAATGGTTGGACTCCATGATCCAGTGGTTCCTTTCCAATCTAGTTATTCTATGATTCTATAGCGGCCTTCTAGTACCTGAAGGGAGCCCACAAGGGCATATAGTGATAGGATGGAGGGGAATGGCTTTAAAATGGAAGGGGAGATGATTTAGACTAGACATTATTTAGAAATTTTTCATGATGAGTGTAGTGAGACACTGGAACAGGTTGCCCAGGGAGTTTATGGATGCCCTCTCCCTGGAAGCATTCAAGGCCAGATTGGATGGGGCCTTGAGCAACCTGATCTAGTGGGAGGTGTGAGTACCCATGGCAGAGGAGTTGGAACTAGATGATCTTTAAGGTCCCTTCCAACCAAACCATTCTATGATTCTATGTTTACCACAATATTTGCAGAAATTAAATCAATTTCTAAACATAGCTGATAAAATGCAAAACAGCAGATGCAGGCTTAAGAGACCACTAAAACAAGCAAACAAAAATCAAAAAAAAACCCTAATAAACATGACCATGGATGACATTTCTTAAAAGAAAATGAATTATTTGTAATAACAAGATGATGAAAAGTATAAAACAAAATCTTCTAAAGTGAATGACAATTCATTTGGGTACATTGTGACAGGTCACTATTTTTACAGTGTCTCTTTAAAAATGGCTTCACTGTGGCTTCACTGTCAATTGATCACGAGGTCAATTTTAGGATCAGGAGAGAACTGTTTCATCATGAAGTGTATGCCTGCACTCTTTAATAGTATGTCTTGATGCATGCTGGACAGAAGTACATTAAAAGACAGCATTTATTAACTTAAAGAGTTATTTGTTACGTTAACGGTTTCACTCCTGGTCATATGAAGGAGGATTATACATCAATAAATCAAGGGAAACGGGTTCTCTTCTTAAAAATATACAACTAAGTATTTGGTGCCTAGTGTTTATGGCTCCCTTTAAAAGAAGTCATTCCAGGCTGGCCATGACTGGATGGCATTTCTGGTGTCTCAGTCAAACTTAATGTAAATTAAATGAATTTATTTTTGTACAAATTAAGTTTAGAAATGTTTAATTTGTAATGATTTTAGAATAAAAATGTTATAAAAAAGGTAGAATAAATAATTTCTAAATATTTCACTGCCTTAGAGATTCTTGTTCAGACAGTAAAGGGTGGATCTGAAAAAGAACCAGAGAGCAAGGCTTTCTTCATAAATTGCACAGTTAGTTTTGGATTAGATTTTGGCAGTCAAAAAGTAAAAACTGCAGCTAGCAATTCTCTTTCATTAAAGAATCATAAGGTTTTTTTTTCTTCAAAAAAGAAATATTGTCAGTTAATTCAATTTACCCCAAAACCTCATAGGCCTGAAAAAATAACGTGAAAAGGAACACATTCAACAATAATATTGGTCCAGTTCCTCCACAATGGAATTGACATAAAAAAGCTTTGGACAGAGTTTATTCCTTGATAATGAGAATACATCATATGTATGGGCATTGACAGATTATTTTTAATAGAGCAGCTGCAAAGTCAAGTATTTTAGAATTCCCAGTAAGTACAGCTGGTGACTTGATGGGATATTGTTTATGATTTGTTTGCTTGAGCATGCATATTTGCATGTAGCTTTGAGATAATAATGACAAAAGTGTATGAAAGATGACCCTTTCAAAATCTGAGGTTCATATGTTTGGATGATTGACATGTAATTTTCATGCAGCTAGAGATGAACAAATGCAAACAGCATAGAACTTGGTATGGTTACTGAGTACCTTGCTCTAATGTTTCTCACTTATTGCTTTTCCCAAAAAAGAGTGCATGACCCAGAATAGGAGGTGACCTCCACAGGCAGCAGGTGATCAGATGAGAGAAAACAGCGTCAAGTTGCTCCAGGGAAAGTTTAAATTGGATATTAGGAAAATAATGTCTTCATCAAAAGGGTTGTCATGCATTGGAACAGGCTGCCCAAGGAAGTGGTTAGTCACCATCCCTGAAGATATTTAAAAGATGTGTAAACATGGTACTTAGGGCCATGGTTTAGTGGTAGACTTGGTATTGTTAGGTTTATGGTTGGACGTGATGATTCTAAAGGTATTTTCCAATCTAAAGGGTTCTATGAAAACTCCAAATCAAAATCCCAAGCTAAAAACACTCCTAGTATTTGTACCAAGCATCATGCCATACAGAAATATCTCAATATTGAAATTAGAAGCATTACTGAGCCATGCTGGCAAGTTTTGTGAGCATTTAAAATTTTAGTGTTGCTCCTTGACCCTAGTCACAGGACTGGGTCCAGGCCAAAGCTCCAGATTGTGGATCTTGGAAGCTGACAGTCCTGCTGCAGCTTTCACTTCACATATTGGTTTTTAAAATGAAAAGCAGATAATTTAAGGCTAAATTAGATGCATTTATACAATCACAGGATTGTTTACATTTGAAAAGACCTACATAACATTCCTGAATTCTGAACTGGTAGGCTTCTAGTGACTTAGTTCACCTCTGATCCATTCCTTTAGTAAGGATGATTACATCTCTAGACAAAGTCATAACAATACACACAGAGGTTATTAAGTTACAGAATACCCACTTTCTTTCAGAAACTTAATTCCTTGTTTGCTAAACGTATTTCCTGCTGATTACCGCAAGTGATTTTTCTAATACAAAGAATGCAGCAAACATGGTTACACACCATGCCAGAATTGCTGGGCTACCATGTAAAACAATAATGAAGAAAATCTACATGACTAATAGGGAACTGGTTGATTGCTTCCAAAACTGACTGAAAAAAGTGTAATCACTGTCCCTTCAAAGTAATCTTATCAGGAAATGTGGATACAAGCATGTACAAGCATGCTTGTGCCCACTTAAAGGAAATGATTGCTATACTTGGATTGTATAAATTAGGTTGTAAATCAAATAAAAATTAAGATTTTAGTCATATTCAATTTTCTTAAGTCTGGTATTTAGACCTAATAGCATTTGAAAAAAACAGTCCCTAGGGTTTAGGGGATTATAGTGGGGAGATTCTAGGCAATAAGATGTAATGGTTTGCTGTAATCTGTAGAATATTGTTTTTATTCTGCAGAGATACATTCACACTAAGTTCTATGAATCTTATATTTTGGCTTACACTTAAGCTACAATTAATAAAGTGATTTATGTAAACAATCAGAACTATTCACTATGGTTTGAATCATAAATATCAAATACTTTATAAATCAATACCAAAATGTAGTCTGAATTCTAATATTATTCCTATTTTGAATAATAATGAATATGCTTAAAACCAAAATAAAAATAGCCTGTGAGCTGATAAATGGGCTTACAAATTTTAGTACTATTTGATTTAAAATATGATGGATGTGTTTTAATAACTTTATTATTATCTTTCCACATACAGTATAATGTGTGAAAAGTAAACACACAGTTTTCTATTATTATACTTCCATTGCACTAACAATTGCTCAGAAATAGAACTAAAGCTGAGAGTTGCATTCCTCTATATGTTACAACTGCATCTATGAATTCAGCTAATTTTATGCACTAAAGCTAGATTTTATTCTCTCCATACTTCTTACCATATTAGCAATATAACAAAAAGTCTTGAAAATAGGAGGACTTGGCAAAATACATGAGTGAAAACTCTAGAAAATACTTAACAGTAAATCACATGCAACACGAGAAGCACAGATTTCTCCTGTAGCTCACCTGCAAAATCACATATATGTAAATATAAATTTCTGCTATAGACCCTAATCCAAGGACTGGACAAATAATTAGTGGAGATTTAGATCAATGGAAATATAATTTGATGTGTTATACTGAAAACTTTTGGACAGATCTTAATAATTTGAGAAAACTTGCTTAATTTGGTAGAAAAAAATTGTAAAATTGAAGAGGTATGAAAAGAGATTTTAAATTATTTTGAGCATGGAAAAATTAAATAACTTTTTTATATATATAATTTTTTTTAATTTGTGCATAGTTAAAATATTAAAAAGAATGAGTAATGATGACAGCTATCATCGCTCAGCAATAACGTGATCTTCTTAGAAACATAATTTGTTCTGCCAAGGATAAAAGTTCAGATAAAATAATTTCTGTCATGTTAAAGTGAACAGTAGAATTGTTATGGGGGATCTTATCAACATGTGTAAATATCTAATGGGAAACTGCAGAAAAGACTGAGTCAGACTCTTGTCACTGGTATTCAGTGGCTGTTCAAGAAACAATGGGCATAAACTGAAATGCAGGAAATTCATCTTAAACACAGGAAAAATAATTTCTTCTTCTAGAGGTTGCCCCAAGATGATGTGAAGTCTATATCCTTAGAGGTATTGAAAACCTGTCTGGATATGGTCCTGAGCCTCCCTTTTGGAGCAGAAGTATGGGACTAGGCACCCTCCAAGAGGTGCCTTCCTGCCACACCTCTTCTGATTCTGTAACCTCCCCTCACCAGAAAAACGACAACCATTTTTCTTCCAGATGAATATGTATAAAAAGAAAAGAATTATAAATATTATATATATACACACTTAAAGCCAAGGCAGCACCCCTTCAGCTCACCCCGTATTAAAACCTTGCCACATAAATCAAACGCAACTACATACTAGCTAATGAAGACAACTCAGCATCTCTAAAATTCCATGTATCATATATAAGAAAATATTATTTGTTTTCTTTTTTTGTTGCTTCAGTACTTTAAACAGTTCATAATACATATATCCATGCCCCAGAATGCTTATGATCTCTGTTGAAAAGACAGAAAGTAGTACTGTTGCCCTAACAGTATAGGGAGCTGAATACCGAAGCCATGAGGAGCTGGTTGTTGAAAGAATCTAAGGAATTTCAGAAATTCTTGTATGTAGTGTCCAAATTCTTATGAAAATCACCCAAAACACATAGGAAGTTGTTTTTTTTTTCCCAAGCAGGAACCAAGTTTTTGTATATCTCATTTGTCTTTAAGAGTTTACTGGAGTCAGGTTTGATACAGAAATGAGCAGTTTCAGTTCTCTAAGCTCCTCATGCATTTCCTAGGAGCCCCATAAGAGTAGGAGTTAATTTGACATGACCAGACCTTAAGAATCCTCTCCTCTCATCTTTTGCCCCTCCTTTTGTTTTGCTTGGTTTAGTTGTTTTTTTTTTTAACTCAAGCATAGACACCAGTAGGTCATCAGAAGCCTTCAGTTTAATAAGTCACTGTATTTTGGAAGTCATAGGCACATATATTAAAACAGAAAAGCAGTACTTTAGACAGCACAAACCCACACCTGTTCAATAAGTCAGATTAAATAAAGACCTGAAAATAAATTGTCCCTTCCTTGTCCCCACAATATGGGTCCTCTTTTTTCATCCGCATTGCAATTGATCATATTCACTACCACTTATGCAAACCTCACAATACTATGTATCTCACCTTTGGCATTTGGTGATAGATTTATTTCTTGCTACAAGTAATACCTCTGGTACTATCAGCCTGGGGCTGATTCATCTTGATCTGGACACCTAAACCTACTTTAGTCCCCTTCACCAGTGTTTTTCATAGTGGAGACACATAAGCATTTTTACAGAATATTTCATGTCCTTGTGCATGTGATTCATCCAGATATAGTTAGATGAATACACCATCCTTTGGGGTTTTTTTTTGGTTTGTTTTTTTTTTATTTGGTTTTTTTTTTTTCTGTTTATTAGAAGAGAGGTGAGGTACATAGCTCAGACATATCTATGTGCATAGCAGATGCCTGAAACCGGAGTAATGTGTCTTTCAGCCTGTATCTGCATTGCAAGCTGCTTTCCTTATGCTTACCTGACTTCAAACAATAGTCCCATTTTCATGGTCTTAGTGCTCAGAAAAGGCACAAACTTTTCCTTCCTCCCAAAATGTTCACCCTGACCTGTATGAAGCAGAAAGGACAAGAGAAGACAAGCTCATTCTCTGCTGCCACACTGTGTCCCCAAGGCTGGGAAACCAACACCAGAGCACCTTGCAACACAGATTAAATAATGAGAAACTCAACAGACTTTTCACTTGCCAAACCTGAATTTCATTGTCCTCTGTTGAATTTGGCATCACGATAGGTTTTACTAGATTAGATACACAGTTGTGTTAATCACACATTTCCAGTTACTTAGCGTTTAATTACTATCTCCAATGCTTCGGCTATTGCCGAGTTCATTAACACAATAGGCAGAATGATTAGTGTGTCTCTTAATAGAAGCTGACTTGTTACAGATTTTTTTCTTGTCTATTAGATCATATAGAAATGAGTTTTCAGATTCTTGTATTGATTTTGGAATGTTTATTGACAGACACATTGACTAGTACATAACTTAGTGGTAACTATACTTGTATATCTTGACATTCTTACTATTTTTTAACTTCCAGTTTATTTTTTCAAAATAATATTTCCATGAAAATAGATTCTATTTTTATTCTTTTATTCACAAGATAGGTCTGAACTTGCTACTTCTGTTTCCCACTAAAATTTTCCATTCCCAATAAACTATTCCAGAGTCAAAGAGAGTCTGAAATCCAGCAGAATCAACAGCTTTGAAATCCTTACCATGCCAGAAGTGGCTGGAAATTTTCCAGTGAAAATGTTTGAAGATATGTATCAGGGAACAGATTGATTTCTCTAAGGCTCCATCTGTTCCATTTTAATTTACCCTTAAAGATACCTTACCAACATTTTTCCTGTTATCTCTTTGGCTTTCAGCAGCCTTCTCTGGTCCTTTTCATTAATGGAAACATATGGCCACACAATAAAATAAATATGTATGTTTTAAATTTTAAGCCCTGGAAAATTCCCTGGTCTACATAGTTCAATTCTTTCTCTGGCCTTGCAATTCTTCCTCTGGCTAGGTCTGTTATTTGAGTACTAGTTTCTGTTGTATCAGGCATTATGTATAAAAAAATATAGATTTTCCTTTATTTAGTCAAAAAGAAGGTTATCTTCACCAACTTTATCTTCTTCTTTCTTTTTTAAATGTGTACTTCTACAATGTCATCCAAATTAAAGTTTGTTAGGAATGTGTGCCCTTAGAACATTTTCCTTTTTACTCATTTATCTTTTCTTTCTTTACACTTTTCTCATTTCCTCTCTAAAATAGCTTTCTCTTGTTTTCTATCAGCTAACACAACAATCAAAGCCACTGACATTTAGTCTTAACTTTTAGCCAAATTTCACTTATCTTCATGGGAAGTAAAATTTAACATTCCATATCTGTCTTTATTAAAGGTTGAGATGTTAACCTGACTCCAGGTCTCAAATCTCAGACAGCACAATTCATTCTGCTTTTCCCTTCAGGAAACTTTTTGAATATGCATCCTGTATAATTCCTTGATAACAGACATACAGCCAACACAATATATTCTGGAAAATGCCTACACTACTTCAAAGTATGTTCTCCCTTAGATTCATGAAACTGTAAGTTCTGGAAAGAAACCTCTGTCTTCTGCATAGTCCTGGTGCGCAGGAGTTTTAACATCTATATTTCCTTTTCTGTAGAGAGTACCTAAATAGGAAGAAGTCTAGCTTCTGTAACCATTGTGACTATTATAAGGCTGTGTGTCTGACTGAGGGTAAGGAGAGAGGAGTAAATTTAACTTTGCAATTTGTTCATGCACTAGAGTTAGCACACATTAGCAGCCTATCAGAAGCATTCCTGATGTAGTGCATTTTGTGATTTGCAAGGTGAAAAGTAAGGAATTATATTCTAGAAGTATTTACTAAGGCTGTGCTCATTTGCAGCTGATAGAAGAAAACCAACTTACATGTGGGACCAAATGAAATGAGTAAGAAAGTATTAGGTGTTTAGATACAAGATTATACTACAGGGTTTTATGTTAAGTACTGACAGCTGAAATCTCCTGTTAGAAAATTGCATATTTAACACAAACTTCTGTCTTGCTTTGAGAAAATAATAAATCAGAGAACCTGTTGAAAAAAAGTACCATGTATGTTAGAAGGAAAATGTTTTAATGTGACTTGAAAATGTGTTTAACACATGCTGAAATATCAGTCCAGGCTGAGGGTTCAAACTGAGCATTTTCTAGCTCCTATCTGTGACCCCAGCAGGGTTTCATTCTGCAGAAGCCAGAGCACATAGGACAGGGCAAGGAGCACAAGTTCAAGCCTCTCTCTAATATAAGAGTAAGCATGTATGATGACTGGGAGTCCAGAAAATCTTCTAGGCCATACACTTCATATACAGCCCAAGTGAGACAACAGATGGATGCAAAAGTGAACTCCAACACAAGGAATATGTCACCTTCTTGCCCCACAGAGAGAATTAAAAAATGGACAATACAATACACTTTTAGTGACTTTCAGTGGTAGTAAGAAACTACTATATTTCAAGGTTTTTTCATTTTATAAGGCACGTTCAGCCACAGCATCCAGCAGCACTTTGTGACATGCTCTTCCTATTTAGTTCTTTACTGATATGTGAATGTTTTCAGTGATTTGTGTGGTCATTTGCATTAGTATTTATGGGCACTTTTCATTCTGAAAGATGAATCTTTGAACATATCTGACACACCTGAAGAAAACACATGTACACTCCTCTAACACAGAAGGGCAAATGTCAGAATTGGGTTACAGACTTTACAAGCTGTCAGCATGAGTTCATAGGGACAATGGGCCAGATTCTACTGTCTTTACACCAGACTAATCATAAAGCATTGGCTAAAACCTGTAAGAGATGAAAATAAAGTGAGCACTTACACTAAGATGAGTATTAACTTTAGCATCTAATTTTAGGCTCATTCAGAAGGTGTTTCAGAGATCTCATGTTAACCAGTTACAGATGGTAAACCACAACAGGAGCCACTCTTTCTCCCTTGACTGTAGCAGGATCTCAGTGAAAACTAACCTAATTTTAGTTGTGGTTATATGGTCACTTGAAGTCTGCATAAATCTCCATAGCTATGAAGATGGACAGTCTGTGCCTCTTCCCACACATATTTCAAAACCCCATATCCGGGATGACTAGAAACTAAAGTAACCGAAGAGGCAGGGTGGAGGAACGGTGAGGGGAGAGCAGAGGAGGGGGAAGAGAAATATAGATTGAAAGATTAGTTTATACAGTGCCAGTTCTTGAATCCTATTCTGGGACCAAGTATTTGCATGAAAGCTCTTGCTGACAGAAGGGAAGAAGTTAGAAATACCCAAGGATAAGAGGGAGGAGAGGATTGCCTCTTTGGACAATATCCGTGTTTTTTTGTTCTGTTATCATAAATGTATAAAAGAAGTTTAATTTACTTAATAGGCAATATTTAGCATTGAGACATACTAATAAGTACATCTCAATGGAACTAATTGTGGAACAAACTTCCAAAGGATACAGAACAAAGCTGGTGTTTCATTAAATTTAGGGAGCACTGCCAAACCTTTGTCCTTGATAGAAGACTTCCTCCTGAAACACAGGCATATGCATGATATAAACTAACTTTGCACCTGCCTGACCTATTAAAACACTTCATGCAAAGGAGTGTTTCTGTAACTCAAAAGACTAGTGCCAAAGGGTATATGAATTACTGAAGCCTTTGTGACCCAGTTTAAGTGAAAGTTATTCAAATGTTACAGAGCTGGAAGCAGTTCAGCCATATAGATGTAATATTTGCTTTATAACAGAGTGACTGAAAAATCATGCATGTAAGAAAGCGTCTTGCAAGCTGCACTTAATATTTGTAGTGCATTACAGGTATCAACAGGCTTGCCATTGTTGTGCTGAGTTTGGGATTTTTGTGGTTAAAAATCAGCTTCAGAGCATTTTTTTTTTTGGTTATATGTTGCTGTTAATTCAGGCTTTCTCTCCACTGGTCTACTGTGTTCACAATGCTTAGGAGGTCCTCAGACTACTACTTTAAATTCAAAAAGTAAATATCAGGACCATGCAAGCCAGAATCATGCCTTGCATTTGAAGTGTCCCTGTAAGTTCAAGCAGTCATACCGCTCATCCTGACAGAAGGATTGATACCTACCCCATACATAGATAAAGAATAGATATATCTGAGAAAATTTTCATGGTGAGAAAAAAAACCCAAACCAATAATAAAGGAAGGGAATACAAGCAGTGTATGTAAGCTTTTTTGTTGAGGGCTAAATATGAGAAAACATATTGACAAGGTGTAATGAAAATATGGAGTTTAGCTCCTGCTCATCTGTCTTCCAGTCTCCAAGTTCAACACCAAAATCTATAACTTTAATATATCTATCAGATATTATGATTATTTATTGTTTATTTGGCACTTTTTTTTTACTGTTTCAAGGAAAATCTGGCCCTTGCTGTCCTCGGTTAAAAATTTTCTCCAGTCTCAAACATAGCTGAAGAATTTTCATATATAGCTGAAGAAATTTTTATTGACCTTAGCATTACGCTTTCATCAGTTAGAACTAAATCCTTATTTTCTTACCTTTTTCCTCTTATTCCGTTTTACTCCCGTTGCAGAAAGTATGACCTTTTTTATTTCCTGTGGTATTAAGTTATAAAACCAGCTCTTCAAGTTAGCCTATTACAAATAATGTAAATGTTCATCCAGTAATGGAAGAATACAATATTAGCCCCTTCTCCTTTTCCTTAGAGAAGTCAGCAGTCCTATTTTTGTATTTGTACCGTGTATCCTTGAGTTGTTTTGATTTTTAGCATCCAGTGACTTTCTTATATTCAGCCTATTCTGCTTCACCCAGTGCTGAATTCTGAATATTTCATTTAGCTCAATATCTAAATGAAGTTTTAAATTGATGTAGAAGTGTAAACTAATGGCTGTTGTTGGTATTTCTTTATCCTGTGTTTATACAAACTTAAAACAAACACTGTCTAAATTCATGTAAGAGTAAGAAGCATAAAATAGCTACATGACAGATAAAGAGAGTATGAAACCAAATAAGCCTCTAGAATAATTAAGTGTTCCTGTTGAAATATGTTGCTATTGTAGGAAGTGGAATGGTAAATTAATTTAGAAATCCTTAGAGTCAAGGTCTTTCAAAGCTATTACAAAGCCAGAGTAAATATACATGTGTGCATGAACACACACATATGTTATTTTACAGTATCTGTTAATAACCCAAGAATTACCCTCTGAGAAGACATAGTAAAATAAAGCACTACCACCAAGGAACAGTGATTACAATATAATAAGAAGGTCAGTGCTCATGATCAAAACACACCTGCTAAACATAAGATTATTTAGAAAATTCAGGTAAACAAACAGGCCTATCCAAATTCTGTCAAGACACAAATCTGAAACTGCTTGAAGTCTTAAACTTCCAAGCTGTCTATTGCTAAATACACAGAATCCTCCATTCCTTTTGAAATCATTAAGGCTAAGTGGTTAGAAATGGGTTTCCATTTTTCCAGGTCACACACTGAAACCCTGAGGGTTATGTATCTGACCAATTCAGAGGTCTATGAAGGATGGAATGACAAAAGGGTGTGATGGAGGGAGAGAAGTAGTGAGAGAAAGGAAGGAAGTGAGAAATGGGGAAAGAACAGGAAGAAGGGAAAAAAGGATGGAGAAGGTAGACAAGGAGGAGAGAGAAACTGGAGTAGTTTTATAACTTCAGGGTCCTGCTTGAAATATATGCAGGTTCCTTGAATGTGCCATGTGCTACAGCATGCCAACGTCACCACTTTACACTTCCTAGTGAGGGGTTATTTCATAGAATCATAGAATAACCAGGTTGAAAGAGACCCACCGGATCAAGTCAAACCATTCCTATCAAACACTAAACCATGCCCCTCAGCACCTCGTCCACCTGTGCCTTCAACACCTCCAGAGAAGGTGACTCAACCACCTCCCTGGGCAGCCTGTTCCAATGGACAATGACCCTTTCTGTGAAAATTTTTTTCCTAATGTTCAGCCTGAATCTCCCCTGGCAGAGCTTGAGGCCATTTCCTCCTGTCCTGTCCCCTGTCACCTGGCAGAAGAGGCCAGCTCCCTCCTCTCTACAACCTCCTTTCGGGTGGTTACAGAGAGCAATGAGGTCTCCTCTCGGCCGCCTCTTCTCCAGGCTAAACAACCCCAGCTCTCTCAGCTGCTCCTCATAAGGCCTGTTCTCCAGCCCCTTCATCAGCTTTGTCACTCTTCTCTGGACATTTATTTTTGCTTCTGCTTCTTTGCTGCAGTATTTATAACAAAAATGCAGATTATTCCTAAGCAATCCAAAAGTAGATATGCAAGCTGTTAGATTGTCCTGCCACTAGTCTATACTCCTGTGTGCCATTAACAAACAACTATAAGCAGCATCTTGGTGGGCACCCAAACTGTGTGCTTGTTTCTAAGTATAATATATAAAAAAATTCAAAGGGAATAACTATATCTGTTAACATTCAGGAAACTTTAAGTTTTCATATTTACGCTGGTTTCCAAAAGCTACCTAATTAATTGAGAATAAAACAGATACAACTGCAAAATGCAAAATAATTGCAAGTCAGTCATTTAGTCATGTCAAGGCAAGAAGCAATTTTATCCAGTAGTCTTTGTGATTCTAAAACAGTAACATGTCTACATGTTGCCTATGAGAATGAGGCACCTAATAATGGAGTTTTGTCTCTGGCTAACTTCATGAAAATGATGTAACTCCTTAAATGCCTCCCTCATCCCTGCCTTCACAAGTGTGAGTCTGGTGCCTACATCAGTCTTTCCCTTGGCTGCATATGAATCAGTACTCCATTTCAGTCATTAGTTACAGAACTCAGTGGAGGTCGGGGCTGAAGTCCTACCTGTGCTTTTTTTGAGCTTTTACTGGTATGAACTTTAAACATTCTATACCTCCAGGCTACCATGAAAAAAAAAAATTCTCTGCGTACTTCTTTTTGGAGATGAGTCATAGGACAGAATGATTAATAATTTGATGATTTGATAGGAATGGTTGAACTCGATGATCCGGTAGGTCTCTTCCAACCTGGTTATTCTATGATTCTATAACTACTCCATAGTCCTGTGAAAGGAAACTTTATCAAAGATATAGGGGACAATTTTGATTACTTTCTATTATGAATATTTAATAATGAGGATTTGTTTATATTTCAGGGAGTAACTCCAATGGATACAATGCCAATACAGAATAACTAAGGGAGCACAGAACAGAGATTCCTGCCCAGGTTCTGAATTTATTTAGGCAGTAGAGACTGAATTTTGATCTCTTGTGTGTTCTGTGACAGCAGAGGCCAATTAACTGTGAGATATTCTGTGGTACTTAAGATATAATCATCTTGTTTTGAGCAGAAATGCCTTATTTGCTGAAATTAAGTAAGTTAATATGTTCTAACAGAATAAAGCTGTTTTAGAAAATAATTGACTAGATCGTTTAATCTACAATAGCAGGATCATCTCTTTTCTTCTATTTCCATAATGTTTGCTCAGTATTGCCTGAGCTCTTTGATTGAACACTGGTATTTGCCACTGAAAAATACATTTGAGTCTATGTTTTCCTTAGGGACCAGAAGGAGTCTGCATTTGAAGTTGGTCACTGAAATAAACAGGTATATTACAATGTTTATAAATTGCTATTGGATTAAATGGGCACTGGTTTACATTACAATTAGGCACATTATACTATACTTGCTGTAAGAGGGAAATGAACTTATGATCCTTGAAACATGAATTTCCTATGACTTATGCTTAATGGATGGATGATAATGGAAGCTACTCCAAGAGGAGACATTAAGAGAAGCTTTTCCTGTCAAGGTGGACATACAATTGTTCAGGGCAGGTGCTTCAGGATTAAAATACTTTTCTGGTTTTTTCCCCAAGTGTTTTAAGCCAATTTCCTGCCATTTGACGTAGTGTTTAACCTTTTTATTAATCAGAATTCGCTTTGCTTCCCATTTGAAGCGAGTCCCCTTCCCATAAAAAACCAAAGCACCACAGTTATAATATTAATTCCTCCTTAGGGGATTTTGATAGTACTATTGTACTTAGTATCGTGTCAGGAAGATTAGGACCCTACCTGATGATACCTTCAATATTTTTATCATCTTACAACCTGACTTCTTGATGAAAGTCAAAGCAAACTATCCTAAAGTAAGCTTTATACAAAAGCATTCCTACATTCAATATTCAGGGTTTCTATCATTGAAATTAATTCTCAAGTTTGAGGTGATTCTTTCAGTTACTTCATGGCATTTTGTGGGGAACGACATGTTTGATATCAATATAGAGAGAACACAGATCTATTACCTGGTGAAAACATCCAGTGACACATCCATTTAGTTTAGATAGGGTGTCTAACAACCTTTGTAGGTGTATATGTGAAGGCATTGGTGTTTTCTCAGCAGGCACATCTTACATTACCATACTTATGGAGTGGTAAGTGTCGTGATTTTTGTATATGGCAGACTATTTCTATTTTTAGGCACATTGGTTGCTTATTTCTAGTCACAGAATAGGTCTTTGAAAGTGTTATTGATCAAAGATATAAGAACTTGTTTTTCTGATGAGTTTCTATTTAGTTGTGTTGATCTCTGAATTTGTATGCCTCCCTAGAATTGTTTGGGGCTGCATCATTCTCACAGGGCAGGCTTTGGCAATTTCTACAGGGAGCATAAATATGACCAGGTGTGGTTAGTTATCTTATTACCAAAACCTTGTACACCATTATCAAAGACAGGGAGGCAAAAAAGCTTCTGAAATGCAAAGAGAAAGGAATAAATGTCCTTCTGTTACAAACTAGCTTGATTGTTATTAATGATATGCAGTCAACAGCAGCAACATGATCATTCTTATACAAAATAAAAACACCAGGAAAATTTCAAACATGAATGGGTACAGAATGAAAAGTATTGTGTTTGTTTCAAACCATCAGTGCAACTCTCAAATACTTCAGTAGAATCATGTTGGATGATGCTTGATTAAGGGGATTAAACCTGGTGACACTGCCCAACTCCTTCCATTTGATACGGGTGCTAGATGTGTTTTGTTGGTTACAAATCTCTCTTTCCCTTTGTAGAAGGGCCTTGTGATCACAAAACCATAAAGCAAGCCTCAGGAGGTCGCCAGTGCAAACAAGGCCAGTTAGGAGATCAAATCAGGTAACTCGGAGCTTTACTTAATAATGTCCTGAAAACCTCCAGGGACAGAGAATATATGACTTCTCTGGGCAACCTGTCAACTACAGGTTACTGAAATGAGAATCTGCAGGTATCTGCTTTAGTTTGCACTGTAGGCCCTTAAGCAATCCCACTTATTATCTCAGAAGTACACTTGCAAATTACTTGATAAATAAGATACAGGCTTCTGCTGCCTGTACCTGGTATAACTGTTTTTTACCCTCTCCTGTTCTAGCTCTCACTGTCCTGTCTCTTGGCTCATCCAGCCTAGAGATCTGTATGTACTTCACACTACTGAGTCTTTAGTTCTAGCCCTATCCTCCTTGGCAGGGAATTCTTTGCTTTACAGGGAGAGTCCTGGTGGACTCTGTAACTGCATTTATTTTCTTCCTTGGCTTCCAGTCATAGACCTCTTTCTCCAGTGGCCTGAAAGCCATGTTCTTGTTTTTGTGGGAGTTCAAGCTTCCTCCTGTAATTGCAGTCCAAATCTCCTGGATTTCATTCCCTGGTTTTCCTTCTCAATATCCTTGGCAGAACCTCTTCTCCTTGTTCTCCCCCTTTTTCCCCTCCTCATTCTCACTTAGACATTTTTTTCTTAAGTTTTTGGAAATGTTTCTTTTTCTTACTATCTTGGGACACTTCTGAGAGCACTCAGTTCTGGGACAAACAGGTAGCAAAGCCCAGTACAGCCAACAGCAGCAATAGCATGAGGTATCCTGTTTGCCACAGAGTGAATCACACCTGATTTGCAGGGATGTCACACAAATTGCCTCTGAGTTTTTCATAAATAAGCAGCAAGTGTTTGTGAGTGACAGTGTTGGGTTTTTTTTAAAGTTTATTATTTGGGAGAGAAAATGGATAGAAAATGGATAGAATAAATCTATCTCTGACATAAAGGCTTCTCCCATACCAGTTCAAAGTTTGTCTTTCAAAAGATGTGTATAGTAGAAAGCTTAAGACAAATCTTATTATCAGTTGTAATGAAACAGTTTCTTTGTCTTCAATGCATTTTGAAGGTATTCAAAGGCAGTCTGGCCTGGAAAATCTCAGCCTAAATGACTGCAGTTTAGAAAAGCAGCAAATAAGCCATCAGAACAAGTGTTTGTAAAAGGCGATTTGGGACAACCATAACACCAGGTGGTGATTCCTATCTGAGCTCTAACAAGTGTGTCTTCGTGCATGTGGATGCATGGAACAACTGGTTACTTTCCATATAGCATTTAATACAGCAGGTAGTGAAGAAAATATTTTCCTGTGTAGCAGAGGTAAGCATTAATTTTCAAATGTCAGCCTGATTTTGGACTGTTATGCTGGATTTTTTCATGGAAAGGGTCGCTGGGCACTGGAACAGGCTGCCCAGGGAGGTGGTTGAGTCACCTTCTCTGGAGGTGTTTAAGGCACGGGTGGACGAGGTGTTAAGGGGCATGGTTTAGTGTTTGATAGGAATGGTTGGACTCGATGATCCAGCGGGTCTATTCCAACCTGGTGATTCTATGATTCTATAAAGTGAGGGTAAAGGCTCACCTCCATCTTTGAAATGCAATGTGTTCACTTTCTTATATCTGCAGTGGAATGCAAAACCTAAAGAAGAGAGACATGTGTTGGAAGAATGTCTTCCCTGCTTTGGATAATTATTAATAGGAATTCAGACAGTGGGTTAAATGGGGACAAAACTAAACCGAGTGAAAAAGCAGAAATGTTAAAGAGATTTTAAGCTGAGACTCAGCTGTGATTTAAATCTACTCCTCAATAACTTCAACAAGAGTTTTTTTGCTGTGAGATACTTATTTGGTCATAAATATGGACAAAGTCCAGGATTCTTCTGTATGTGCCACAAATTTTATTCATTTTAATGCTAATTTCAGTGATTGGTAAGACATATTAAAAAATGCCAGCAAATTTAGGTTTAAGTTCATATGGCACCTTTATAAGAAAAACCAATGCAACTTTCCTCAGACACTTAGACCCTTCCATTTCTGAATGTATCATTTATTTTTCCAATTTTTTTTTGTTTGGTTTATTCGTTGGAAGAGAGGAGACCTTTTTAATAGTCAATTCACCTAATCAATTGGTAAATATTTTAAAAGCTAAAAGATCATCCTTAAATATTCAATCTGTTTTAAATTTCTGTAGAGACCTATTTATTTTTATGAGTGATTTTCAGAAACTGGTTTGAGAATGTTGCAACTTCTATGGTTGACTTACATCAGCTAAGTTAACCACATTCCATTAGAAGCACATGACAACAGTGTAAGAAGATCATGACTAATAATTACTGCTAAATAATTTAATACTTCTGCATACCTATCCACTCAGAGATTTCTACATTCTCATGCCACCCATTTAATCCACCTATTTTGAGTCACCAGAAGGATGTGTGGAATTTCTTTAACACTGAAATCTTGATTAGTATATCTCTTCCAGGCAAAAATCCATATAAAGATATGGGAAAGTGTGAAAATACAAACTTGATTGCCCTGGTATTTAAAATTTGAGGTTACTGTATCCTTAATAGAGCTATGTAATATAACAGATGTCTCAATCTAAATCATTACACTTGTATACCCAAGTAGAAAAGATAAGGATGGAGCCAGTCATTGTGATGGATATTTGGTTTACATACACTGTAAAGACAATGGACAACATTATTACATATGACAGAGCATGTGTAAGCTGAGATCACTCTGCACTTACACATGTCCAAAAAAGACTTACTTTATTACTTAATGAAGAGATATAAGTATAGGTCCACTACCAGTGTAAACTGTCAAACTAACATTTAAGCTCTACCTTTATCATCTACACAGGTGTCTTCTACATGTTATCCTTGCCTGTATCATCAAATATTGTATAATCTTACCCAAGATGACAGACCTGCCTAATGCTTACTGTCAATCTGCAAATGATTCAGTTCCAGCTCAAGGGAAGAGTTTAAATTCCTGCTGCAGACAATGCCTGAAGAACTCGGCTAATAAAATAGTACGTAAGTGTACACATTTCAATGACCTTTTCCTTCCCAGCCATGGACAATGACGTAACACTTGAAGAATTCACTCATCCAGAGTTAAAATGGAGGATGGAGACCACACCGGGGTAGAAAGAAATGTGGTTACTCCTTTTTGTCTCAATCAGCCAGCTACTAATATGCAAAGGGACCACAAAGTAGCAGAAAAATAGTGTTAAACTACCACATTTTTCATTGACTTAATGTAAGAGGTTATAAGAGGTATAAGGCAGGAAAGAGTAAAACTCTCTGTCTTTTCATGTCCTTTTTCACTCTTCCCTCCCCCCTATTTACAGGTACCTGCTCCAGGCAGGGCTCTTCTAACCCATCTCTAATTAATACTTCACCTAATTGTCTTTTAATACTGCTAATTTTTTGCAAATAGGCAATTTAATCAAGACTTCACTAACAGGCAAAGCTTTAGTCTCTCCACAGTTCTGTGCTTTGACACAGGGAGAACTTAGGCAACTATGTCCCAATTGCTTTGTTTCCATGTAATTTAACAGCAAGACATTATTTTCTCATAAGAGGTGCTTTGAATTTTTACTGCTAATGAATAAATTAACTAAAAAGGTTAATCTGCCTACATGTTTATGAAACATTATGCAAATTGCTCTGAAAAAGGTTTAATGATAATTGAAAGCAATTCAAAACCATGGTACATTTCACTCAGTTTTATCTTTTTTTTTATTTTAAATTATACAAATTACACTCATTTTAAATGTTACAAATGAGTAGGGCAAGAGATTATTTTTGTAAATTTAAAGTAAAAGGAGATTTCTTATTGATTTTCATCTTTCCAATATCATGGGGATTCAACTGAAAGCAGACTACTGAATTGTGAAGGACAAGTGTTCTGTAATATTTTAGTTACTAAACCAATAGTATTTTTTAGCACATGTTAAAAAAATGGTAAAATCTTTGACATACCGGTTTTTTATCAAGTAATTTAAGTTCCACTATCAAATCCAGAATATTGTGGGTTCATAAGGGCTGAATCTTGTGACTGTGATGCATAGACTAAAGTCAAGGTTCATGCCTTGAATGACATGTCAACTCCTTAACATTTTTGTAAGTTGCTCAGTTTCTATGGCTCTATTCCAAATTCAACAGAAGAATACATTAGGTCTGGACTGAGGGAGATGAAATGTGTTTAGAAGTGCAAAGTAAGACTCAGATTCTGCCTTTATTAACAACTGGTCCTGTACTTTTTGATTTAAAAAAGAGTGGAAGGATAAAGAGCAAGAAAAGGCACATAAAGAAATGCAGCAGAATTTAGTTCTGTAAGTGTTTATAAAAGATGTTCAAGAAAAATAAAAATAGTAGGTCTACACATAAAGTTATTAAAACAAGAATATAAGAAAAATAACTTGAACTGTGAAATGTGATAGTTTCCTTTCTTAGGAAATATATATTTGTAATCAAATCACCAGCACTTATTTTACTTCTGTGGTCCTCTTTTTTCAGATTTCAAGACAATATGGATATTTCTTATACGAGGGAATAAGATCCATGTCCAAAAGATAACGATAACCTTAATTTAGAAGTTAATGTTTGATTTACCAACTGCTAAAGCATTTTATGCACTTATGTATAAGTGTTTATAAGTGTTTATGTTTTAGCAACTAGATGGACATTCTTTCAGCTTGTTTTCTGGTTTAGACTTCTCTAGAAACTTATAAAACATCCAGATTATAACAAGGATATTTTTAATGATTTCAGTGTTCTCTCATTAATTTTTGTGCATATTTGTCTTAATCTACTGTAATTTTGAAAACATTTTCTTTTATTTATTTGACAGTTTTCCTTTATTTTAGGTTTAATTTAACTTTAATTTTGTTGGTCATCCTTTCTTTACTCTGCACTTCCTTTTGTGAGCAGTAATTGATGAACATAAGAAGGAAACAAAAGAAGAAAAGGAGGAAACCAGTAATTTATTGTGAATATATTCAGTGTTATGTAAAGTATATTAATCTACATAAAAATGCTTTTGAAAAATTTCAAGCTTCTCTGTATGCAACTGCATACATCAAACATCCCTGCTGGGTGTTCAAGACTAGTTATCCGCATTGAATGCCGCTTAGAGCACCACCTTATTTGTCTTTTGGGAAGTACAATTAGTGCAAAATTTGCCTTTCCAGTACCTGTAATGTTTGCTGTCAGCAGATTGAATGTTAAGGGATCATACTTGACTTAGGAGTTCTCCACTCTGCATGGTAAGAGTGGAAATCAGCAGAGCCCTTAGTGCGAGGCTGACTTGGGCAGGAAATGGTAGCTCATCCTGCACCAGTGGCCTCGTCCGGGCAGTTCACTACCTCTGCTGCCTTTAGGAGCACAAAGCTGTTCACTACTGCATATCAAAGCTTACTTCAACAATGCCATCCTCATAACATCCACCGAAGGGCAGTCTTGCTTTGGGACTTGAAGTATTTCTTGTCATTTCATTTCTAGAAGGTCCTCTACTCATTATCATGTGAAGTGGAGGGCAGTTCTCACTTTCTACTAGTATCTAAAATAAATAATAACAGATTCTTAAATTATTCTATATTCTAGTATAGAATATAAGGACTATATAGAATACAGATAGTCAGAAACATAGGAGGATTTTTTCTGCTCTTTTGAAAAAACATAACCTGTAATTCTGTTCAAATTCTGCCTTAAAATTCATGGCCATTCTTTCTCCTATTTCTCCTATGAGGAGACGCTTGTAACCAAATCTCTCTGTCAGTGTTTCTCTGGTTTCTCCCATAATTCTTTTATGGATATTTTGTACTCTTTTCTTGCATGTGAATAGATTTTGTAAATAATTGGTGTTTCTCTGACTCCTCCCATGTCTAGTTATAAAAATAAATCTCCCATCCTGTAGCCTCTATTGGGTGCTCTAGTTCTGCTTTTATGAATTTGACTATCCTTTTCCCTGGTAATTTCAAAATAAGTTTTTTTGAACACAGGGAATCAGAAATCTGATTAGAAGAAGGTATTTCAAAGGAGATAATTTAATATTAGCAGTACTTCCTTTTAATTATGTGAACTTCCTCACTTGATGCATGAAATTCATACAGAGACAAATGAACTGAGAACAATTCAGAGAAGTGAGGAACTGACGTTTTTTTTCAGCCTAGGTAAAAGTAGATTCATCCACTCCCCACACTGTAAAACACTGATTTGCCTGTGAATATAAATTAGAGAAGACTTAGGGATGCTCAGAGTCAAAATATCTTGTTGTAGGAAGTGGCACACTTCCCGTTTTTGCAATTGCCTCACCCCTTATCCAAGAGGATAGGAGCAGAATCTGGGTGGCTGGGAATCAAGACCCAGCTTCTCATATAGTGGATAAGTATCTAAAGATTCTATTCAACACATATGCTTTCACATTTGAGGTATGAACCACCGCAGAATAAATTTTCTCATAAAATTTACAGCATATTCTACTTCTGCCCATGTTAAAGAAATACCATACGAGAAAGCTTTCTTTCAGCAATTCCTTTCCTAGAACTGGCTTGGAGCCAAATATTTACAGTTCCACGTTAGTAGTAAATGGCAGCCAAGTATTTCTTGAGTTTCAGGGAACAGTGGAGAAGTCTACTTTTTTCTGCTTACAATCTAGATTATTCTTGACTGAGCGTAAAGGAGCTTGTCAACTGGTCACTCCTTCCTCCTTTGTGACCATATGGGAATTTGGAAGAATAATATTCACCTGCTTCCCAGTCATGAGCGTGATTTGTGGTTTGTGATATATACTACATCTTGTTTCAGTGGATGCAATATACTGCTCTCTGTGCTTCCTCAATAGTAAACTGTCCATTAGTATTTCCTGTAGCAACGTATCCCAAGAAGTAATTAACAGCTTTAAAAGCAGTACCACTTAGAACAGAAGGAATTTTATCCATCTCTTTGTAGTGTCTGGTACACTTCAGAGGCAAGAAAGGACATGGCCACTTTCTCCCTGAAGACCTGGGTAGAAAACCAGACCAACCTACTGATTCCAGATGGAGAGCAAGGATTGTTCACAGACCCCAATATCTATAAGTAAAGCACACAGCAGAGAAGCAATCTCATAGATGCTAGATCACACTTCTTCCTGAAAAATTCTAGTAACAAGAGACCCAGACAGCAAACAAAAGCTGTTGGAGAGGTTTGTTGCACAGTCATAAACAGATAGCATGTACCATCAAATATTTAATGTCTGAGCTTGAATTTCAGAATTTCCACCTCACTTGTGACCTAACTTTTCACTCAAAGGCTTCAACAATACCAGAACTTTAATTGGATAGGATTATTTACTACTAATGTGGCATTTTTAGTAAATGGATCTCTTGTTTTATATTTGCAGACACAGAGAAAAAAGAGGCATAGTGACTTAGTTTCTCTGTGTTTTTATGATACAAAAAATGTTGAGCATTTGGATATTTTACTTTCCCTCAGACCTGAGAACTCTTACGCCAAATAATGCCCAAGGGAGAATTTTGACCTTGTGTTATAATGGGAAGCTGGGCAGATTTAACACATTACTCCAGTGTTTGCCTCAATTAGATCTCATTTCTGTGGTTATTGGACCCATTTCAGATAGTTTTGACCATTAGACCCTTTTAAACTCACATTGCTCACAAAGTTGCCCAGGACAATATTATTGCAGAATGATTTAACGGTCTCCAGACAGAGCACATTAGCAAGGCAGACAAAACTCTACATACTTAAAGCGTATTATTTATATTTTATACGTTTTAGCAAAGTGATTTGAATAAAATAAGAACTAGTTAAGGTTCAAGATTTGTTTCCAGATTTGAATTTGGTCAGATAAATTTCCAGTAATTTTACTGGCTCTTTCTTATTGTCATTTTATTCTCAATTTCACAAGATTCCTTCTACTTAAGTGTAGTATTGCTTGAGAAAAGATTGTGTACAAACTTAGTCGAAGTCAAAACATTCTCCAAAAAGAATATCCATAAATATGCTGGGCATATAAAGTAAATATTTCTATAATTTTTTCTCCTGTTTGTAAATAATGGTCTCAGTTCAGACACAAGCAGGGATATGAAGAGAGACATTTGGATACCTAAATTGGGAATCAAATTGCAATACATATAAATTGCCATTAAAAAGAATACACAAAGCAAAACCTATTTTGCCACTGAATGATGATGAAAGTGTCTGACTCATACACTAGGTCTATAACCAGAGACGTAAAGGGAAATTTTCCTTTTTGACTCTCCTGAGAGTGGGTATCTCCCACCTCCCAGAAGAAGGTGAGGTAGGGGGGAAATAAGTTCTAGTTTACATTAGAATCAAAGGGATCTGAGTTTTCATGTCTGCTCTAAAACCTAAGCACATAAATACAGATTAATTATTGAAGTGTTAAGACATAGTAGTAACCTTTCCTCAGCTCTGACCAGAACGCAAATTGCTTGGACTGTGTAGTGTTCAAAGTCTGGACCTGGGTCCCACATTCTTAAAAAAAGCTTTTGATCTTGCCAGTAGCATTCAAGCCCTGAAAATAGAACTATCTTCTGTTCTTCTTCATCCCTCCAACTGCAATTTTTATCTCAGCTTTCATAGAGCTAATTGTATGACCCATACTGTTACAAAAAACAAACGTGGCATAGAGGTGTAACTTTCTAGAACATAGTTTATAGATAGTCAATGTATGGAATTTAACACTAGTGTGAAGTATGCAATTAGACACCTTTTAAAATCTGATGTGCAATTAGTAAACATTTCACAGTAACAAATCAATACAAGTAAATGAAGCACACAGTTTAGTGTAATCATGTATCAGCAAATCAAATACAGATTGACATGCTATACTGGAGTAATTTATTTCTCCTATTGATTTCAATGGAAGTTTTGTCTGTTGACCTATATATGCTATGCTGATATTTACTCCATAGAGATTAACAGCCATACAGGATGACATTGAATCAAGTGATCTTATTCCAAATGCACATTAAAGAGTGATTTTTTATTTCTGAATACTTAAGTATTCAGGAATACACTAGTAGTCTATTTATAATGAGGGATCAATAAAAATAAATATGAAACTTTGGGTTTCTGTTTTCCAGGAGGTTAGAAACCCAGAACAATCCTTCCCTGTTGTACTGCACCTGTCAGCAAGGAGAGGCGTGAGGTTTTTTTCAGATGTCACACTTGATATTCAATATGAAGATAAATAAAGGAAAAAGAGAAGAATCCATCACTTTGTACTAAAAAAAAATCAAATCAAATTACATATTTGATTCTGAACTTTCATGTATGCTGCAGTAAAGTTGACAGGCATGACTTGCTCTCCACTCACACTCTATGCAATGGGTGAAACTGGCCTAAACAAAATAACACTTAAACTTCTTTGCTATTTTACTGTGCATCCTTTCTCTGACCCTTTAGGGAAAGACTTTTTGGCAGAGCCAGTTGCAATAGGACAAGGGATAATGGTTTTAAAACTAAAAGAGGGTAGATTTAGACTAGATTTAGGGAAGTCATTTTTTGCAACTAGGGTGGTGAAACACTGGAACAGGTTGTCTAGAGAAGTGGTAGATGCCCCATCCCAGGAAACACACAAAGTCAGGCTGTATGGGACTCTGGGCAATCTGAAGATGTCCCTGATTATTGCAGAGTAGTTGGACTAGGTGACTTTGAAGGGTTCCTTCCAACCCAAACTATTCTGATTCCATGATTCTTTCTTCAGTATTTTCCCATTGTCCTACATCTAAGTATAGCATATTATCCTTTTAGAGCAGAAGTTGTCATGCATAGGTCTAACAGAAAGATGTCACAATGCAAGAAGTAGATGGCAGCAATCTTAAATGTATGCTCTAAAAGAAATTTCTTTCCTTTGTTACATTTAACAGTGCTGCGCCTATAATTACAATGTTTCAAAATAATTGCTTCAAGAGGAAATATTTAGAACATCTCTACCAGAAACCTAGTCAACTAAATGTTATCTGCACTCTAGTGAAGATTGTATTAGTTTGTATTGTATTAGAAGTATTAGTTTTGCATAAAAATTAATTTTCCTTCATTTTGACTACATTTCCTCTATGTAGCCTACATGCAGGAGTAGATAAACATTTAAATGAAGGTATAGAATATGCAGGAAAGCAAGAAGAAACATAAGGAAGGACAAAATTAGGAATGCAAAGCAATGGAATAGCACTGTGTTCTAGTCTGCTTTACATTATAAGAATACTGTGTTGACCTGTTAATAGTTTTTTCTGTGTCTAGTGCCTAAATAGCTCATGGCTACTCCAGGATAAACCTAAATAATTTTTAATAAAATATGTGGATGGGATAGAGTGGAAAACAACAGAAATTATAAGACTTTTCACAGCCACAAAACATAAGCTATTTGATTTTCCTGGAATTCCAGACACAGAGCAATTCAACTCTCATTGTATGATATTGCCCTGTAGCATGTATTAGAGCTGTCACTCTGCTGTTTCACTTCTAGTGCATTACATATATGTACAATATAGTTATGCTCCCTGAGGTTAAATTTTGATCATTGTACAACCAAGATCCTCAGGGCTAACACTTACAGTTGAAGAAGTATTATTTTGTCAGTTTGCTATAGAACTCTATCCAGCTATGTGATTAGATTCTTGGCTTACTGTCCTACTTGTGCATGTGTTCTTTCTCTGAAACAGATTATTTTAATATTGTTCAATTTAAAAGGCCATTCCAAAGAAAAGAATTGGAAACCTCATCTCTGAATATCATATTCATGCTAAAAAAAAAAAAAGAAAAGAAAAAGGAAGATGGTAATAAAGATCAGTATATTTTTCTAATCTACAATAGACATTGCCTGCATGACTGAGTGCTGATGTCAGTGATAACAACAGTATGAGTTCGGTTCAGATGTACAGATTAATCAGTTCTGATCCATTTTGATGTTACTAAAACCTCTAAGATTAAGATTATTGACTCCTATGCACTGTACTGAACTAAATGGCTAATCGGTATTACAATGGCCCTCAGCTAGGTCCTTTTACTACTATTTACTATATATAGTACCTCCAATGCTTTATATCTTATGCTACAGTGATAAACAGAAAGCATTAGACATGCCAAAATGATGTGAAAGGTTACCTTGTGCTGCATCAACAAGGGTAAGTCATAAACAAAATAGAAGGAACATGGTGTAAGTCATCCATCTCTAAGATGATGGGACAGCAAGCAACTGATACATTCAACTCTAGTACAAGATAGGGGAAATAGAGTACATTCAACAAAGAGATTTTTCAGTGTTTACATAGAGCATCTGTAAATATACTGATGAGTAGACATAAAAGTTTTCCTGTCAGTCAAATGTTTCTTAAGGACCATATCTACGTTACAAGGAAGAAGGGTTGAATTAAAAATTATTTTATTTAAGGCTTTAGTCTGTAGTTCGTTTGTCATAACCTAAGGCTTTGAAAGTTTTCCTTTTTTCACCTCCTCTTTCCTTTTATCTAAGTGAGCTAATCTTTTTTGTAAAGAATCCTGAAAGGCTGTGTTGTGTTTTGTACTGTGTATTAGATGTTACTATAAGATTATTTTTTTGAAAACCAGTTAAGTATGAAAACAGAAAGTTCAGATATATAAGTAATTTTTGCCAGTGTTCTTTCCACTGGATTCCAAAAGATTTACCTAAAATGCATTTACCACTATCATTGAGTTGTCATATGAAAGCATTTCACTTACTTAGTCAAATGATCACAAGGAATAACTTTGAACTTCTCCTAGATAACTATTATTTGTGTAATATTGTTGATTAAAAGGCGCATTAGCAGTCAACTGTGACAACAGTCTCATGATGAGGTAATGAAACTGTTTTGACTATCTTATAACATCAACAAATCTATGCAATATTTAGAATTAATATATTTAAGGGACTGAAAGAAAAATAAATGAGCAGACCGGGGATGAATTGTAGTATATAGGAAGATTTTCTTATCTATACTACTTAATTTTATTATACAGGCATGTAACTTCATATAATTACTTAATTTTTGATAAATAATTTACATCTTCAGCTTTCAGGAAACAAGGTATTCTAGTAGAATGAATACAGCTATATTTTTTCTCTATAATGTGTTTGATGTTCCAACAGAAATTCTGCACAAAATATGTAACATTACATTGAGGAGACAGCTTTACATCATCTCAACATTTACCTTCTGTGTTAAAATAACACATGATATCAGAAAATAATGATACCATATCTTGAATAGGTTCCCAGCACCTAAATGCATGTCAGAAGCTCTTCTTTATTGTATATCTGTTGGAGGCTACACCATCTCCAAATGCCTTCCACCTATGGAATGCAAAAAATGCATGTGATTACCCTTCCCTGGACTCCATTTTAGTGATCAGAAGGATAGCTTCCATGGTCCTATAGCTTTAGGTAGCATTGCTATAATTAATAAGTTACTGGTAATCTCATTAAGCCATCACTCTAGTCACTCTTACCAATCCTTCCGCTGGTAGACTGCTTCCTACTTGTCTGCTTGCTTGTGCCTGGAGAAATACTGTGGTGGCTTAACTCTTCCAGACACTGAAATAATAAATTATCTTAGTTTTGTTCACTAGCATGACTGAATGAAAAATTCAGAATATATCAATGAAACATTCAGAACATATCTGTGATTTGAAAGGTCTTCATTTTCGATTTGAACAGAGTCAGCTGAGCTGCTTTCATTAATCAGCTGATAATCAGCATTTACTTGCTGTCAAAAATAATTTTGCTAATTACTAGAAAGATAGTTAAGGTTATATAGTTACAGAAGGATACTAAAATTTCATCCTTTTATGTCTACATATTTTTTTTACTGTTTTTTGAAACTGATTATCAATTTTATATAGATCTGAAGCCCAAGAATTTTGCAGTGAAGTCCTCAGCCTGACAAACTTATTTGAAGAGAAGCCTTGAACAGCCCAATAATTCGCACTATTATCTGGATTAAACCCAGGATTAATGTAAACGATCAATCAATACGAACTAAATCATCAAGGGTGTGTAAATTTCTTGAAAGGCAGACAAAAATATTAGTCTATTAAAATAAAAAATGTGTATAAAATCTTGTTAAGGAAAGTTAGCTTAAAGCTTGCCTGATGACAATCCTAGCTGCTTCCAGAAAGTGATAGTTACTAGATGAAATAAGAGGATTTAATTCCAGAATCTTTTACTTGAAAATAAAAAAGTGTTCACACGAAGCAGCTGTTAAAAGAGCCAAAGAGGGCACTGCGTGTCCCGACTCTTTTCACTGTTAAATACTGGAAAGGTCAGAGGTAAATCTATCAAAGTCTCAATAGAAACAATATAATTTCACCAACCAATTAATTTGCTTATGACATTATGTTCCCTCAGTGAGCTGCCTTGTGAGATATTTATTTTCAAAATAAAAAGTCAGCACTTAAAGCAAAAAAGATTCTTGGAAAAATAACATTGAAATCAACAAACTAATGGTTTCAAGGCCAGGAAAAGTTAAGTAAGGCCTGAGGAGATTACAAATAATAGTGAAATGGGAAAAGTTAGGAAGAAATATAGGGATGAGGAAGCAGAGAGGGGAGGAAAAAAGGAATACTTGATACATTCCTAAAGAATAATGTGTTGTGCTTCCCCTACAAATGCTGATATAATGTTAGAAGGGAAGTAAAAACCTACAAAGCCTAGTAATTAATGTGTTTACCTGTTATTTTAAGCAGGAATTTGGACTCTCATACTAGTTTGACACAGAAGAAGAAAGTGATAAGAAGACATAGGCTAGGTAAGATTTGCAGGCAGATGTAAAGAACATGAAAATATTTCATGTGACCTTCTTGTCAAGGGAGTGTTTACTGGAATAAATAAAACCCTACATAAATATAATATCCTGATCTTTGCTGTTCTTCCCTATGATTTTTCAACTGTCTTACATTCATCACTCTTTGAACAAAAAATAAGGCAAACTAGATTGAGTCTAAGTTCCAGTTCAATTAATTTGTTTTTTCTTCCTGATATGACCTTATCTTTCCCAGAAATTAATAATTAATTTGAAGCAAGGACTAGTATCTGAGAAAGATACCCAGGCAGATAATTTTTACTGGAGTAACTCATGGTCTCATTTTCATATATATGAAATGTTTCTGTATGTAAACTCACACATCCAAATATGGTAAAAGGCTTAAAGCAATTTGCTCTATGTCTTCTGTACTGCCTGAGGAGATCATAAAAATAATGATTTGGAACAAAAGCATGATTTTTATTACAGTCTTTTGGACTCACAAATTTTATGTTGTTACTTTTGTAATAATAGATATTTACAGGAGCTCTCAGCCCCTTTCTGCCACTGAATGTTGAAATTGTTTAAAAACTCCAGTGCAAACAACAGCTTATACTAAAGTTCTGTTACTTCAAACTAGCACAATTTATCCTGAGCCTTAGACAGGCAGATTTGGTACTAAAACTAACATAGAAGTGATAATCTGGATAAACAGTATGATGACCTTGTGAATGTAAATGTTCTCATGTAATTCTCTATCTGACTAAGCAATACAGAAGCATATCTAAAGTGACAGAGCTGTCATAGTGGTCATATTACAGTCACTTTTCACTAAAGTAAATTCAATCTTTGCCTATACTTTCCCCAATCAAATACACACAGATACTTTCGCCAATCAAATTCCCTTGGAATTCAAGATTTCAACAAAATGCTTAACACTAAAGTTTTGTTACTAGTATTGGTATCAGTCTGTTTCACATGGATTTAACATATTTCAAGGCATACTATGTAAGTTTAACCATGTAACCTGGTTTTAAATGCAAACTCAATGTTATCTCATTATAACGTGTTTATAAATCAGACCATAATGTAAATTAAGTCATAACTACATAGCTTTAAATAAGAGACAATATCTTTTATTTTTCCCAAAATAAAGGTTCTGTAACCTTATTATTAGAACATTTTTTTCTCTCATTAAATAATGCATTTAACTTTGAATGGCAAAGACAATTTTTCTACTGTCCATCATTCTCTGCTGAGTTTTATTAAGCTGGCACCTTATTCTGTAAACTGGGAATGTGATGGAATCTCAGAATCTTTTTTTTTCTGCTATAGTTCTCAAAATATTTTAAAAGGTTCAAACTTTCTCAAAGAGGTTAAAAATTATCACCTTTCCTACAAAACAAAAGTACAAATGTTTATAAAGTTCCCCACAGTCGCTTGGGGAATGCTAGACAACAGCTGGAACAAGAACTCAGGTTTCCTATTTTTTTTCCCACATTCTGTGTCAATGTTTCTGTGCATAATTTTATACATGTACTGTTTGCTTGTTTCCTCTTGAATTGAGTGATATGAAACAAACCAAAGGTAAAGCAACATTCTCTATTCAAGTTATTACTGGAGGATGAGATACAACACAAGAAAGACCACAGAGTTTCAGGATAAGAGTAAGAAGAACCTCTCCCCTATGAGGACATTCAGACAATGGGACAGCCTGTGCAGGGAATGTGAAGTCTTCAGCCTTGGCAGTTTTCAAGACCAAACTGGCTTTGAACAAGGGATTAGACCAGAGACCTCATGAAGTAGTTTCTAGCCTGGATTATGCTATGAACCTCTCATATTCTTTTCCTGTGAAACTCAGGTGGACAGGTAGACTTCCGAAGACCACGTGACAGACATGATGAGCCACTGATTCAATTTGGTAAGACAAATGCTGGACATGTAAATTAGCAATTCTGGAAGAAACTCCAGGAAAATTAAATTCCAAAATATAGATATATTTAAAAAAATAAAATTCTTGGCACATAGCAGTAAGCATAGTCTCACAGTTCGTTTGACAGCTTGAAATCCTTAAATGCCATAGATGCATTGCATGTAATTTAGAGTACTTTGACTGTGGTTATATTGGCTTTTGCATGGATTACAACATAGCCAAATCCCAAAGAGCTGACAGTCTCAAATGTCAAGAAGGATGAAGTGTGAGTGAAAGGAAAGGTTATTACACCTGTTGGTATGTGACTGAGGCGCTAAGAGATTACATGAAATGAGATTGACCACTTTTTATGACAGCAGAGACTGATCTCAACTTGTCTAAAGTCCAGAAAAGCACCTTAATTGTAATCACATTCACGATTTCTTTGCAGCGTTACCTATACTTGTATCAAACAAGCTACTTCTGCATGGGTAAACATACTCTATTAAACTGAAATTATTATCATTGTAATTGTGCATACTCCTTCTATCATTTGTATTGAAATTTTTATGGCACACAAAGAGGTCTCTTCTTCCCTTGTGATGAACTTAGGATTTTCACTCATAGCTTGTGTTGATGCTAATAAGGAGTTATATATGTAAATCCTCTTCCTTATGGATTAAGGGTAGAACTGATGCAAGAGTGCTCTCTGTTCCTTTTCTCACTGGTTTTTTTTCAGATGTGACATAAAAAAAAAATCTGGTACTGAAAGAGGTCAAAAGAAAATGAAAAGTTGTCCCTATAACTAATGACTGCTCTGTTTGGCTTTCTTCTGTACTCACAAAATATTTATTTGTTTTCCCCAAAGTAGCAAAAACCATAAAACAAAAAATACAACAAATATTATCCCACACAAAATCCCACTTGAAGCATGTTTTTACACATCTTTCATATTTGTAGTTTATCACAAAAGATTTCCTTGCACAAATAGTTTCCTCTGAACCATTCAAGCAGGAGTTCATGCTATGCTCCACCAATTCTCTCTTTAAGTTCCATTTATTAAATACAACATTTATCTTAAAACTCATTGATTAAAATCCTATGCTCTGCAAGCTCAATCACCACCCTCTGCAATTTCTCAAGGGATGTTTCAGTCTATTGTGAGCCTTAGTTTAACAAATGATCAGATGATATTTCTATTTGAGACAATGGCAAAGGATGGATTTTTGCAGCATAGATACTGGACAAGGATACCTTCCTTTCTTCTTGTCTCTCACACTTGAACACTACCTACATATGTCTTTATGAGAGGTTTGGCATCATCTAATGCCTGTAAAACAAGGGATACTCCTGAGATTCAGCTTTATAAATATCCACATCCATGTAGGTTTTCAAACCCAACAAGAATTTAAGCTTCAGTTAACCTCATTTGTCTGTGGGTCTAGTAATGCCAAAGCCTCTGTTTATTGCATCGCATTTCCAAAGGGAAGAAGTAGGTGGAGATTGTGAAGTTATATAATAGTCCATCATGTGAAGGGAGATCTGGAGAATTCTCTGTGCATGATCGCAGCTGAAAAGGAGCTCCTTACAGATCAACCAAAAGAGATCTTTCTGCAGTGACCAGAACCATGCTTCATTATGCAAGTATAACGGCTGAACCTCCATACTCATCTGAAAGTCTGGTTTTGCATAGCCGTTAGTTATTCCATTCTGTTTATTCTATAATAGGAGCACTTTTCTGTTCTGTTTTGGAAATAGATTAAACCAGACCATGAAGAAATTTGGAGAAGAAAAAATAGTCACCAATACACATAGGAGAGAGGAACAGAAACTTGTATTGTAGCTAGTTCCTCATTACTTTCCAGCAAGGTTAAGGTCATAATGTGACAGAAGCTTTTCTTAGAAATGTCTTGTTCTGCTACTGGCCAAATAGCTAAGTAGTTTCTGCATTTTTGCAGTGTGCCTTCAGGCTGATCACAGATTGTCTTTAAACATTTGAGGGGCAAATATTTTCTGCAAACTGCACCTCAGCTCCAAGTTTAAACCTTTGGTATTCTCTGAGGAGCTACAGGTTTATACTAATATTGAATCATTTGTTATAAACTGACACAAAAAAAAAAATAAAAAAGAACAAAAAAGAAACTAAAGTCTTCTAGAAGGTCATTGGGCTGATAAACTCTTCTTTATTGAGAAAGGTGAACTTTAGCTGATTTGTAAAGTACCACTATACAGAAAGCAATAGAGAAGTGAATGCATCTGTCATTTGTGAATAGGATTTTTGGTATCACTGCTTGAAGGCTGAACATGGAAATGCTCAATGCTGATTAAATGACCATAATTCCTCAAGGTTGTGACACATCTGAGAGACATGGAAAACTGTGATCAGAAAATCTAAGCAATAGAATTTACAATGCAATGGCATACTCAGGAGGATTTTTTACTCTCAACCAACCCACAGCAAGTATAAATAAAACAGAACAAACAAGGCAGATCTCTAGGCATTTAAAATGCCTAATTTCTGATTATATTTTGAGATAGTCAGTTCATGTAAAAAAATTATTTTGCTGGTCTAGCAGAAAAGGGGATAATTTCCCCCAGTTGCTCATTACACTCAGCATTCTTAGAAACTAACTGTTTGCCATGGGAATTTGGAGCTGATATCATAACATATCAAGTGATGCTTTCTATTGCCTCTGACCTCCAAGCTTTCCAGGAATTCTGGATTTCCATTCAAAAACTCCAGCCAGAAATTAATACGGCTCAAATCTGACAATACTGAATAGTCACACTGTCAGCTATACTCAAGGGAAGCTATACTGCCAGTAAGGAATAGAGACGGTGGAGAATCACAGAGGCAAATGCTGGCAAAACTTGCCTCTAAGTGTTGTATAAGTCCTTTTACCTTGGGAAGATTATGTTTAATTTTTACAGAAATGCCTGTCTACAAATACAAAGATAACCATAATAGCTGTTCTACTTTACACAGTCCAAAGATCTAAGCACTTACCCATTTTCTATGATTAAATCTGAATTACTTCTAAATTTCCTGTTCATAAGAAATGTTTATTCCGATCTTATTTGTCCCAATTTAACACTACTGCTCTGATTTAAAGCATGAGCCAAATCAGAATCATGCATTTTTCTGCATGTGTGTGAGTATGTGAAAACAGTCAACTTCAAAAAACTGAACATAAGCTCAGGAAAAGAAGATAATAGCTCTACATAAATTTGCAGGTACCTTTTTTTAGCACCTTCAGCCTATTTGTATTTTGCAGTCAAAATGCCTTGGGGGTTTAAATGAACACCTCAGGTAATGGAAAAAAAAAACCCAAAATAATGTATACTGAAAGATAAAAATGAGTAATTTTTCAAATTTTTAAAGAATTGTGTTATGGAATGCTTACCCTGATAGAGGTTATTGCTCTCTACATGCCTATGGCCAAGCTCTTGAAACTTCTACCAAGTTCTTTAAGACATAGTTGAGGAGATTCTTCTGAACTGTTGATTGAGAAGAGTCATGTTATACATGGATAGGAATGCTTCTGCTTAAAAGTGGTAGTGGTTCTTATGCCAGCATCTCGCATTACTCTTGAATGGAAGATTCAATATTCTTATTAGTTTTAGGCTTACTTTTCAGGAAAATACTGTTAATGTTAGCTTGTAGGTTCTTTGCAAACCTATTTTTTTCTTTAAGGCTGTGTTACTTTAGAAATGTGAAATGACTAAAGAAAGGAAAGAAGGCAACCTGATTTCTTGTCATTTGGATCTGTATGTGTGCAAACACCTGTTCTCCAGAAAATACTTGTAGGTTCTTCTGGATCTGAGGTCTTTCTGGAGGACTATCATATAGAGATTCTACCAAGGCTCTGGCCAAGTTTGGTATCAACCTCTTTCTGTCTTCTTTCAGCTATTTGTGTTTATTGGATTGTTTGATTTTCATAGGCTTTGTGAGGTGTCATTTTGAGGCATCTAAATCCTATGGAGATTATAGATATCTGATTTAGATGTTTGGAATTTACAGTGTAATGAAAAACAAGTGGCATCCACTTATATTTTAGGAAGTCTTATTCATTTCCGGATCTAAGTTAATGCATACAGTAGGTACAAAACAGACATAGCTTTAGGAAAACTTAGCATGACATACAATGTCATCATCAGTGGGTTAATCAGTGTCCAGCTTTAAAAAATCCTTAAATTTCACTTTGTAATATATAGGGTGATAGATTGGAAGAATAGTCCCCACTATTGTTTTCAGAATTGATGTCTCTTAAATTTTCAAATAGCAGGTTAAACCTCATGAAGTAGGGTGAAAATATTCACAAACAGAACACAGAGATGCTTATTTGGAGTTTTATTGATGGTTGACATAAGCCTTGCACATAAGTTTTCACCTGAGCCAGCTTTACCATTTAAACTTTCCCTACTAGATTCTTCAAACTTCAGGAGCTGCATCACAGGGGTATGGTTAATGCAAGTGTACTCAGAATTATGATGAGACTGGTCCTCTCATTCCTACATAATGCCCAGATGCAATACAATGTCAAATCTGCTACAATTTCATGTAATTTATTTAGGAGTTGAATGTCTGTCCCAATTTCTTCTTGTGCATAGCTGTGATGTTTATATTCCTACCTCTCTAAGACAGATATTCTTCCTTTACTTATTTAAGTGTTTGTGGGACAGTTTCCTCTCTCTGCCATTGATTTGTGTCATGAGCTGGCACATCTTCTAGTATGCATTTATGAGTCAGGAAAAGCACTCAGCTTCTGATGACATGATCAAATCTGACATCCTGTTACAGATGGGAGGTTTAGGCTAATGATACCTAGTACTGCCACTGCTGCACTTGATCTTACTAGTCTAAAATCAAATAAATAAATAATTATTTATAAGATAGAATAAATCTATGTAGTGTTGAAGTTCTTTGGCCTGAGAAAAATACAAGAAACACTGCTCCAAATGTTTGACAGTCACAGAAAGACAAGTCTCTGACAGAGAAGCAAAATGAACTAACAGCATAATCTGCCCTCAGGAATGGGGAGTGCTAAGAAATTAATGTCCTGACCTTACTGCAATGGGAGAAGTTTCATGATTGGAAAATATAAATGACCTGTGTTCCTCCAAGCTATGTTGGAAGGATTTATTCTAGGTGCTATCTGAGGGAGATGTGCAATTAAAGTCCATCAATAAAATGGGAAATGCATCACACCAGCAAACAAATAGTGCTAAGGAGAGCAATAGTCCATATGTTTCTAGCCTTTTCAATTTTCAGTTTTTAAAAGTGCTTAGCACGACATTCCTTAATTAAACCTCAGAAAATCCTCTAAAACTAATAAGAAAAATCAGCCCAAGTTTAGAGAAGAATAACTAGGACAGAAAGAAGTTTTTGTGATTTACCCCAAGTCATACAGTTGATCAAAGCAGGAAGAGATCGAAAGTCACTGAATCCCAAAGCTTTGCTTTTACTACTGGTGCCTGCTTCCTGTATTATTTGTTATCTGTTTCATAAACTATACTGGAAATGGTTTGAGGAACCACTGGAACCGACATTACATACTCTACAGAAATGTAGTCAAAATGTAATTTAGCAAAGGAAGTCAGCTGGAATGAGTCAGACCACAGTTCTAACTGAACTTAATTATCTGGGTTGTTCTCCTCTGTTAGCAATGATAGGTTTCACAGAAGCCAGATGGAAACGGTGCAAAAATAGACCTTGGATGCTGGAGTCAAAGAATTCACAGTGGTCGCCACCAGATGGCAATGCAATTAAGCGCTACCTGTTTCAGTAGGTCTGGTTCAACAGCTCAGCTGGGGCTGTGGCAGTTGTGATACTGCAGTAGTACAAATGACCCTGCCCCAAAACTGCAGTGGAATCCCATGGAGCTAGGTGCTCCATTGCAAGATGAAAAATGATTCACAAAAGCTTGTAATCAAAGCATTTGAAACTATAGCACAACATATTATGTTGATCTAAAATAATTACTTATTTTATATGCGTAGCCTAGGCATGCATAAAGCTTGTAAAGCAAAAATACAGCTGAGTGTTGCATCATTTTTTTTTCATAGGTAAACTGGTTGAAGGCTTATACCCAAATTATCTCAGGTTTCTTGTGTAATCTTTGTTGCATTATTTACACATAGTCAGGTGGTTTTCTGTAAAATTCTCAGCTTTATTTCATAGCAGCCAAACCCTTCATTTTGAAAGTGGCCATCTATTTGCAAGTCCCAAGAGTTGTGAAGAACAACCTGTAAACAGGTATTCTAAAAGTAATGAAATAAAAAAGCTGATCAATAAAGATAAATGAATCAATTAATTCTAGAACCCAACAAAAAATTAAAGAAAAACAAGACAAAATCCAGGTTTTCTTTAAGTAACTGTAAGATTTTGAGGGCTTAACTAATAATTTTTTCATCTTAGAGGAGTAGAAAATATAGAGACTCACAAGCTCTAAGCTCAGAATGTGGTAATTCCTTCAGTTTATGTTTATATTTCTAGTGACTGCTGCTTTCTTTACAAAACACAGATGTGCTACTAAAATTGTGTGAAAAAGTAGACCTCTTCCAATTATTTACCTTCTACAAGAGCCAGTAGTGTTCTAAATCATAGCAGAGAAAAGCTCTGTGACTTAGTTCAAAATTTTTACCCTGCTCTTCCTGTGAATTTGAAGCTTGGAGATCTTCCACAAGCTTCAGTTATGGACTCATAAAATGCATCTTTGAATCAGAAGTAAAATATACAGTGTGGGAGTCCTTTGGCAACTGGTGCCTACCTAAAATGAATAGAGGCTTCTGGCCCTAAATCGAATGAAAATATTAACTTTTAGTGTGAAAGGATGAAACAATGTCTTCTCCTGGCTAGAAAAGTGCTGGGCTGAACATATTTACAATGCATCATACCTGTTTGCCTTCTGTATTGGCCCTTTCCTTGTCATTTTTGTTTCTAACTCCTCGTCTTTTCCCTTAATGGCAAATTATTTGCCTCCCCTCCTTGTCACCTTCTTAGTTTTATTATAGTAGAGTTGGTGTCATGCAAAGCAGTGGACAGCCTGTTGAAGGATCTCCACAGGAAGATTTGGAAATCCAGCAGGGATAGTAAGTTTTAAGGAATGTGCTTAACACAAAGGACAAATAATAACTATTGTATCGTTTTCAATCAATTAGTTTAATCTATGTCCCTTAAGATCAAGGTAACTCACTGATTCACTGTTTATAAATATGAGAGGTGGACAGAGGAAATAAGGCAGTTGAGCTTCCAGCTTTGGTGACAGCACGTGGCAGAACGGTGTACCTGCTGATGCTAATGGCAAGCAAAGGCCAAAACCTATTGTTGCCACAGTAAACTCACATCTTCAATTTTGTCATTTTCATATATATGAAAAATTTGTAGATGTAACTTAAATATATTCTTTTGGCAATGATAATGCACCACCTTCCTTACCAACACTGAGAAAATATAAATCAGGGAAACCACTGTAATCAGAAAATAGTCTGAACATTTGTGAGATTTTATACTGCTTTGTTCAGCAGACTATTTCTATATCTGTCTGTCTGTCTTTTTTTTAATTTTTCCCCACTGTTTTACCACAGTTACGTGGCAGTTTAAATCAAAAGAGTATGATCTCCTGGCTAGTTTCTGAGACCAACTGTCTGGATCTTTTGCTAGCATCCAAGATATTTTCTCTGGCTTGTAGTCTTACTCTGGCTAGGTCACTTTCTACCTCTGCCTTATCTGTACAATGCAGATAGTAATATTCCCTGGGTGCATGGGGGAACTATAATGCTTAGACCATTTTTAGGAAAGAGCTGTCAGATCCTCAAGAAAATGCAAAATATTCATCTTGAAAGTGACCTTGTAATTTCTTCCATTATTACTAATGTCTCTGGAGAAATTATAAATCAATAACAGAAAGGGAAAGGGTATGAGAAACAGTTCTAGAAAAATAAGCATAAAAATAAAATAAAAGAAAGCACAGCAGAATTCTCAAATGAATAAAGAAAGCTTACTCGGATTGTTAAAGAGAACTATCTGAACTTATGTGGGTGTTTCACTAAAGGGTCAAGAATGAAATATGAAAGGAGCAAAGACGAATTGGAATTGTAGAACACAAGGGCAATAAAAACAAATAAATCAGCTTTAAATGATCATATTTGTGACCCTCCAGAGAGCATTGTTGCAAGAAATCCTAGTCTCATCTCTTCCTGCCCACCCACATTCTTTCTAACAAGATCAAGAAGACACAGGCAGCTCCATGGCCCATTTGAGACCTATTCAGCTGCCCCAAGGAATGGGTCAATTTTTCACTCATTTCAACCCTTCCCTTGTCCTCCCTCCACTTTCCCCTCAAAACTCCAATAGCATAGTGATGAAAGCATCTGTCATGCAATGATACTGCATGAAATACGAAGATTTTTGCTTTCTAGGTGCATAGCTCTGGAGTGAGTTCTGGGATTGCAGATTTTGAGAATTATCATCATCAAGGCAATGTGAGATCTACCATTTACTCTAAATCCTAGAGAACTTCCCAGACATGTAAGGATCAACTATGTTTAACACTGAAAGAAGCCAAGATGCTGTTCACCTCTAAGTTCCTTTTTCATAGATGTTAATAAACTTGTATACAGGAATTAATAAAAGTAGGTAATATTAAATCATAGAATCATAGAGTGGTTTGAGTTGGAAGGGATCTTAAAGATCATCTAATTCCAAAACCCCTACCATGGGCAGGGACACCTCCCACTAGACCAGGCAGATCAAGGCCCCATACAACCAGGCCTTAAAAAGTTAAACACGGGGGTGGAGTATCCACAACTTCCCTGAGCAACTTGTTACAGTGCCTCACCACCTCAGCATGAAGAATTTCCTTGTAACATCTAGCCTAAATCTGCCCCTCTGCAATTTATAGCTGTTCCCCCTAGACCTATCACTACATGCCTTTGTAGAAAGTCTTTCTCCAGCTTTCTTTCATGTCCCCTTCAGTTACTGGAAGGTCACTATAAGGTCTTCTTGGAGCCTTCTCCTCTCCAGGATGAATAACTCTAACTTGCATGGGAGTTGCTCCAGCTCTCTGATCATCTTTGTAGCCCTCCTCTGGACCTGTTCCAACAGTTCCATATCTTTCTTATTTTGAGGATTCCAGAACTGGACACAAGATTCCAGGTGAGGTCTCACAAGAGAGAAATAGAGGGGTAGAATCACCTCCCTTGACCTGCTGGCTTGACTTCTTTTAATGCAGCCCAGGATATGGTTGGCCTTCTGGGCTGCAAGCGCACACTGCCAGCTCATGTTGAGCTTCTCATCAATCAGCACCCCCAAGTCCTTCACAGGGCTGCTCTCAATCACATCATCCCTCAGCCTTTATTGAAGCTGCAGATTGCCCCAACCCAGATATAGGGCTTGGCCTTGTTGAATCTTATGAGGCTCACACAGGCCCACTTCCCCAGCTTGTCCAGGTCCCTCTGGATGAAGGACTATCCCATCCTTGCAGTGTGGCAACTGCACCACTCAGCTTGGTGTCATCGCCAAGCTTGCTGAACGTTACTCAATCTCGCTTTCTGTATCATCGATGAAGGTATCAAACAGCAATGGTCCCTGTATGGACCCCTGAGGTACACCACTTTTCATGGATCTCCATCTGGACATTGAGTTGTTGACCACTACTCTCTGAATGCAACCATCCAACCAGTTTCCTATCCACCCAACAGTTGACCCATCAAATACGCATCTCTAATTTAGACAGAAGAATGTTGGGGGGGACCATGTCAAAGGCTTTACAGAAGTCCAGATAGATCATATCCATTGGTTTTCCCATGTCCACTGCTGTGGTTACCCCATCATGGAAAGCCACTAGGTTGGTTATACAGGACTTGCCCTTGGTGAAGTCATACTGGCTGCCACTAATCACCTCCCTGTCCTTCATGCACTTTAGCATAGCTTCTAGAGGGATCTGTTCCATGATCTTCCCAGGCACAGAAGTCAGGCTGACAGGTTGATAGTTCCCAGGGTCATCTTTTCTACCCTTTTTGAAAAATGGGGGCAATACCACACTTCTCCCAGTCACCAGGGACTTCTCCTGACTGCCATGACTTCTGAAATATCTTGGAGAGTGGCTTGGCATCCACATCAGCTAATTCTCTCAGGACTGTTGGATGCATCTTATCAGGTCCCATAGACCTGTATATGTTCAGGTTCCTCAGGTTGTCATGAACTTGACCCATCCCTACAGTGGGAGGGGCTTTATCCCCCTAGTCCCTGTCTTGTTGTCCATTGACCCAGGAGGGATGAGTAGAGTGGTTGTCAGTGAACACTGAGGCAAAAATGTTGTTTAGTACTTCAGCCTTCTCCTCATCTGTTGATACGAGGTCACCATTTTCATCCATCAGTGGGGGAACGTTCTCTTTGACCTTCCTTTTTTGATTTACATACTTGTAGAAGTCCTACTTGTTAGTCCCCACTTCCCTTGCCAAGTTCAGGTCCAGCTGCACCTTGGCCTTCCTTACCTTGTCCCTACACAACCAAGCAGAATCCGTATACTCTTCCCAGGCTCCCTTGTCCCTGCTTACACAACCTGTGCAGATCCCTCCTGCTCTTCAGTTTGACCAGCAAGTGTCAACTCAAACACATTGATCTCTTACCTTCCCTGCCTGATTTCTTACATATGGCGACTGAATGCTGTTCTGCTTTACGGAAAGCATGCTTGAATATTTGCCAGCTCTGTTCTACTCCCTTGTCCCTGAGGACCATATGCTGAGGAGTCCTATTGATTAAGTCCTTGAAGAGCTGGATGTTTGCATTCCTGAAATTTAGGGTCCTGATCATAACCTTGCCTGCCCCATATCCCTCAGGACCCTGCAGTCCACCAGTGCGTGATCACTGTAGCTCAGGCTGCCTCTGATCTTGACATTGCTGATGAGCTCACTTGTATAGGTGATCATCAGGTCCAGTACTGCATCCTCTCAGGCGGAGTTGTCTATTAGCTGGGTTAAGAAATTATCTTCAATACATTCCAGGAGTCTCCTGAATTGCTTACAGCTTGTCGTGTTACTTTTCCAGCATATGGCAGGGTGGTTGAAGTCCCCCAGTATGATGAGAGCTTGCAAGCATGAAACCTTCTGTAGATGGAGGAAGAAAGCTTCATCAGTAGGCTCTCCTTGACTGGGTGGCCTGTAGTATACACCAACCACAAGGTTCCTTTTGCTGCCCCAGTTTTTTATTCTGACCCACAAGCTTTCATCCTGCTCATGACTACTCTTCAAAAACAGTTTCTCACACTCTATATAGAGGGCAATGCCTCCACCTCTCCTTTCCGATCTGTCCCTTATGAACAGCCCATAGCCATCAATAGCCACACTCCAGTCATCCCACCAAGTTTAGATGATGGCAACCAGATCATAGCTTCCTAGTAGAGTAGTAGCTTCCAGCTCCTCCTGTTTGTTGACTAAGCTTTGTGCATTTGTACAGAGGCACTTCAGCTGGGCTGTTGGCCTCATTGCCTTCTTAGCAGAAGACCCCTTTTTTCCCTTAAGGTGTTCTGCAGAAGTTTCCTTGCTGGCACCTACTACCTCAGAAGCCTCTTGCTCATATCCACAGGACTCCAACTGTGCCATGGCATCACCAGCAGGTGAAGGGCCCATACCAACACCACATCCCTCCAATCATTAAATAAAAGTCTTTGGGAACAGTCAGGTTAAGATCATTCATTCCTCTGAAGCATTATCAGTTTATCCAACCTATTTACTAAACTTCTTTGACACAAAATACTTTGAAAAGCCTAACATGATTAGAGGTTATTCAACATTATATTGATTGCTAGCAGATACAACTGCTAATTTGCATATTATCAGATGGTGGATCAAACAAAGACTGAATGCCTAGAAGTCCAAGTAATTTAAGATAAATTTCTCACAGCATTATAAAAAAAAACCCACAACCAAATAGCCATGGTTCCAATTTAATCAAAGACAAGAAAGTGAGGAGAGTTTCAAACAGAGAGCAGAAAGTGTCTAAATTAATGTGTCTTTCTGGATACCACTTTGAAATCTGGTCTTTTTCAGTGTTTCTTCTTCCTTGGAAAATAATATTATAGAAAATCAAGGAGAAATCTTCCCCATTGCTAAAGTCCAGAACTGATTGATACTGTGTATTAAAAGTGAGAGAGAGAGATTCCTTCTAATTATAAATACTGCAATACCCACAATACTGCAATAGCCCACATTGTACATATGGCTTTGGAAATTATTATTCCGTCCAGTTGTTTCTTTCTCTTTACCCCCGGTATGTTGTTCTGCTAAGTCAAACACAGTATCTGGATTGGGTTGGAACTGCAAGCACTGAAGAAACCCTGTTCTTGTTTTACTCCATGACTTCAAATCAGGTCTTCTTAGCAACTTGTGGCTCATTTGATTTGAAATCTATTTTGCCAAAAGACAAAATTGTTTGGCAAAATCTTACCCCATCCACTAAAAGTCAGGGACAGTTCTGGTGATACTATGATCTAGTAAATTATAGTATCATCTATGTTTTTCTATGAGATTTATCTAAAATTAATCTAAACTTTTTTGTTTATGGAAATGACAGCTAAACAAATAGGAACAAAAAAAAATAGCCAGGATAATTAGAACAGGCTGTATCCAAGGGCAAAATCTGTGGGAAAGACTTCAAGTTCAAGCTCAAGTTTTGCAAAACAAATGTGACATTGAAGGGACAAATTCAATGTTGAGAATTAGAGATGATTTATTCACCGTGCCAAGAGGGAGACAAAAAAATGTAGCAGCTGTGTGCCGTACTTTAAGTGATTGTAAGTGAGCTGAAGGGTAAAATTAGCTTGAGAAAAGGGATTGTAGAAGTCTTACCTAGAGTAAAAAGACAAATTTACAAGTTGAAGTTTCTATGTAATTAGAGAGTAAAGAAAGATGCGGATGTGGCCTGCTCATCAAATGGAAAAAAAACCAGATTGCTTGCCAATGTGAGATTGCTGTATCCCACATTGTTAGGTCAGATAGGAGTGAAATATGATGCTCGGGCATGTTTTGCTGAGTTCTTCTCTCTGTATCAATATATACTGCAAACACAATATGTCAAGACCTCAGCACTGTAGTCTCCTTTATATCATTTCCAGATGTCCTTTCTGTTCTCTACTCCTTATAATTTTTCTCACTTTTTCTTTCTATTGCATTGCAAAAAGTATATGTAACTTAGATTTCTCATGAAATACAGAATTTACATGTTTTCAGTGCCACCAGTCGTACAGCAATTTCCTGCCACCACCACTGTAGAAACTCTTTCTATCTCTTTGATAATCAATTATGTTCTAAATCACTTACCAATGAAAAATATGTAATAACAAGCAGGGCTAACTTTAATGACAATAAGAAAGAATTGTGGTGCAGCCAAAAGAAAGAATTATTGTATACATCAGAAATAACTTAGAAATTACATGCACACAGAACTGGAACTGAAATGCTCACCAAGCTTCAAAATTATATTTTTAACCTTTATTCTGTGGGGTATCCTTCTCAAAAGGAAGTATAAGATACTTTATCTGCTTGGTGAAGTAGACATTTAAGAGAATCTCTTTTTCTTTCTCACTCTCATGTAGAGACACACATCTTTCATTGCAACAGGTTAATCTCTGAAGGTCCAGAAGTTTAATGCTTACCAAAACAAACCCAAGTTCCTGCTTTAAAGTTTCTGGCAATCCTATGGCTAAAAGTTGTCTTGAATAATTTAGTGTTTCACATTTTCCTTCTGAAGATAACAGCATTTACTTTCAGCTAAAACCAAAGCCAGAAAAAAATGGATGAATTTCTATGTGAAAACCATAAAAGTCATAGAGTTCAGCTAGGTGAGGTATTGGCTCTGGTGGCTTCCTGTGAGATATAGCATTCCCTCAGTGTAGTCAGTGGGAACCAAAGAACTTGAAGATAGTCAATTTGATTTTTAATTGCAACCATTGCAAATTAAAGAAGATAAAACTTGATTGCATCCAGTCAAACCCTTCTTTTGATTAAGTTACTGAAAGCTCCCATTTTGAACAAAAGATGAAATTGTATAATTTCTGTAATAAAACCAACAAATTCTGGGTAAAAAATACTCTTTTCTCACGAGCCTCACTTCTCAGCCTTCATGAAAGCAGTAAGTTTCATATATGAAAACTGCATGTAAGTACTCTTCATGGCAGTGGAAGGTACAGCACAATTTCTGAAGCTTCCTCTATCTTGTTAACTCAATAATTTTGTTTTGCGGCCACTAGTGGGAATTCTTTTCTCTAGTATCATTTCTATGGTGCACATTGAACTGTTGATTGACATTTAACAACTGTGGGCTTCTTTAGTACAGTTTTACAGAATCACAAGGGATCTTGGAATCAAAGTAAAAGGGATAAAAAGCAATATTCACATATCTGACTAGAAAGATCATCTGTGTCATGACTTAAAGCTAAAGGAGTCAGTTACCAAGATAAAACAAATTTCTAAACATAAAATTGGATAAATAACACAATTATTCAAAAAATATAACAAGGTATCCCCTAAAACTGAAAGTAAAATAAGAAGTGCAGATATCCATCAATAATCACCTCCATTTGGTGTTGAGTTCAAGTTTGCACTTGACTAATGCTGGGAGAAAAAGCTAGATATTCACCTGTGATTATGGATTGAAGATTCGAGCAAAGTATGAACATTGGCATAGGGAAATCGCTTCATTTATTTAGAGATCATTTTCTGGACAATACTTCTAGCTTCTAGCAGGAGTTCAATGTCCCAAAGCTCTGTTCATAGCCTGTATTCAATTTAATGCATTTCAAATTAATCTGCACCTTTTAACACCTATGTTATGTAAAGTATTTAGCTAAAATCCTTAAAGACTAGAAAACTCAGCTAGGCTAGACTGATTAACTCATGACATGTTTCTGAACAGGTTTTCCCCATACTTAAAACAGTATGCACAGTCTATACCTATTATTGGGAAATTGCTGGTCCTAATTTTGAATGTGTGCTTTTTTCTCTCTTTTTTTTTTCTTTGTTATTTTCAATACCTGATTACTCATACACAAGTGTGGTCTTTGATTGGATAGTAGAAACTTGAGTTCAGGCTATTTTCATTGCCCTACAGTTAAAACTCCATGAAGTAAAAGAGACAAGAGCTCATAAGTTAATCACAAACTGGTCGATTTTCCTTATACCTTGGCATCATGGTTTTAAGCATCTTTTTTTATTATTATTTTCCACCTTTAGATTTCATCTGTATTGTTTCCCATCATGTTGTTTGACCTCTTGCTATATTTATTCTTTCTGTGTAAGTTGAACCAAGCACCTTTCAGCCACAACAGCATATGGTTATTGCCAAAGAATTCCACTGAGGCTGAACTGATAGTCTCAAAGATTCCTTGATTATTCTTAAAGCATTTAGTTTATAACTAAGTTATTGAGTAAACTTAATAGCTGCAACATGGCCTGCAAGTTGTCATGCACTGATGTTATTCATTGTGTTTGACAGAGATTTCTGATGTCATCTCTGAATTAGAAGGTTTTTTGTGAGTTCTGTTCTAGTTCTCTCTAAAGATGGTGTTTGCTTACTAACTCATATATGAGATTTCTTAAGAAATTAAAACAATTGTTCAGATTTATCAAATTGTACCTGGGTATCACTTGCAGCTGCATTTAAGGATAGATACCCACTTAAAAAAAACTTCTATATTCTTGCTAGAAATTATAATTTATTTGTGCATTTTAAGTTAATGCTTAAATTGGGTAAGGTAAAATTTTGTTTCCAAGCCCATTTAGGCAGTTAATGGAGCTGTAGATGTTTAGAATATGACTGAAATGTAAGGAAAAGAATGTCAATAATGTAATTTTTATTATTGCTTATCAATGGGGCTTTTTTTAGGTTTGCTACAATTTAATCCTCTCCTGCCAAAGTTATTCTAGGTAGCTTCAAGCACGATATTAGATGAAGTGCATGTTAACAGTTTTGCAGAACTGTTTAAATAATTTAACATCACATTTAATATTTCATTTCAACAATTATTTGTCCAGAAAGACTTGAAGTTACTTTACATGTGAGTTTAAACCAGTCTTAGTCTGAGCATGGTGTGTCACAGCAAATCTATCACAGAAGCTGCATAGGTTCAAGGAAAAGTGAAAGTACCTTTCTTTTTTTTTTTTTGTGGACTGTTCCTAAAAGCTCCTTTTTAGTACTTTATCTTTTCTAACACTTGTCTTTCTCAGCTCAAATGCTTTTATGATCTATTTCATGCCCCTGATGTTTATCCCAAATGGAGTTGTCTGTGCAGTGCCAAGACTGAGAGACTCAGAAAAATATATGATTTCCTCTGCACCTTCTTCAAACTGAAATTGAACCCTGTGTCATCTTTTAGTGGAAAGTTTTTATTTTGAGTTTGTTTTTTCTTGCTCAGTTGACCACAGTGCACTCACCAGGTAATAAAACACCTTTTAAAAGAAACATATGAGGCTATACCCACTGAGCTCAACCACCATTAAATATTTATCGATACAATAGTGCACATTTCACTGTGAAATAAACATCAGACTCTGCAAATTTAATAGTTTCCAGTGTAGGGGAGGGAGAGGAAGAAAAAAAGAAAAGAAAGGAAAAAACCTCCCAGAGATTTTGCAGTCTGAAAAACTGGACTTAACAAATAAATAGTTCATGATGTGCCAAAACTGAATTGCCAAATGATTGACCACATCCTATATTGCACAAGGAAAAGGCTGCTGTTGTTTTTACAAGTGCATTTCATTCACCATTTGACTTCATTGTGTAAATATTATGGAGCTGACTTTTCAAAATTAACCTTTATTAGAGATTAGCTGCAGACAGTGTTGGAGAGGGAAGGAAGCAGGAAAATTAGGGGACAGGAGAACCCCAGAAAATCTTAATCCCATGTTTCCTGAACTGAAACTGCTAAGATATAAAAAAAACTTTCAAGGAGACTTGGGGGAAAAAAAAATGTGTTTTAAAAGTTGCTTGCTTTTACATCAGAAAAACAATGAGGAAAACACGTATATGTATTTTCAGACCTTAGGTGGAATTTCTGGGATTATAGGGAGATGAATAGTATGTTACTAGAATTCTACAGCTATGGATAATTTTTAGATTTGTATTTCCAATCAGAACTTTCAAAGGGCATTTAAGAGCTTTGAAAAAATATAAAAAAAAAATTATTAAATGGCTTAGAAACCACTTTGTGCTTCAGTGGAATTTCAGTTTCTAATGTTCTTCAGAGCACTGGAAAATTCCTTGTGAGTATATAAGCAGCAGAGTGGGAAACCTAGACAAAATAATTTAGCTTCCGTTCTGCATTTTGATGATACTTTCCTCCTGAGCCTCTTCCACAGAATATTAAACACTATAGGTTTCTCAGACAGAGGCATAGCCTTTCCTAAATCTATGGTTTGAAAGTGGAGAGAAAACTGAAAATAAAAAAAAAAAAAGAAGAAAGAAAAAAACCCTTATTCTGGGAGTTGTCATTAAACTTGGACCAGAAATATCAAAATAGCATACTATGTTCCTAAAATTCAAAAGCATTTCAAATACTTCATGTGTTCCAGATTCTTCCTGCTTTGGAAAGTGAGGGATATTGAATAGCAATAAATCTCAGTGCCAGAGAAAGTCATGGAAGAGGTGATCTTGAGTGCTATCATGAAGCACATGCAAGAGAACCAGGTGATCAGGCCCAGTCAACACGGGTTCACAAAAGGCAGGTCTTGCCAAACTAACCTGATCACCTTCTATGACAAAGTGACTCGGCTGCTGGACGAGGGAAAGGCTGTGGATGTATCTTCCTGGACTTCAGTAAAGCCTTTGATACAGTTTCTCACAACATTCTGCTTCGGAAACTGTCAGCCTCTGGCCTGGACAGGCCCACACTCTCCTGGGTGGAAAACTGGCTGGATGGCCGGGCCCAGAGAGTGGTGGGAAATGGTGTTAAATCCAGCTGGAGGCCAGTTACAAGTGGGGTTCCCCAGGGCTCAGTCCTGGGTCCAGTCCTGTTTAATGTCTTTATCAATGACCTGGATGAAGGCATCGAGTCCTCCCTTAGCAAGTTTGCAGACGACACTAAGCTGGGTGGAAGTGTGGATCTGCTGGAGGGTCGGGAGGTTCTGCAAAGGGATCTGAACAGGCTGGACCTCTGGGCAGAGTCCGATGGCATGAGGTTTAACAAGGCCAAATGCCGGGTCCTGCACTTGGGGCACAACAACCCTGTGCAGCGACAGACTAGGAGAAGTCTGACTGGAAAGGTGCCTGGAAGAGAGGGACCTGGGGGTGTTGGTTAACAGCCGACTGAACATGAGCCAGCAGAGTGCCCAGGTGGCCAAGAAGGCCAATGGCATCTTGGCTTGTATCCGAAACGAAGTGACCAGCAGGTCCGGGGAGGTTCTTCTCCCTCTGTACTCGGCACTGGTGAGACCGCACCTCGAATCCTGTGTTCAGTTCTGGGCCCCTCACCACAAGAAGGATGTTGAGGCTCTGGAGCGAGTCCAGAGAAGAGCAACAAAGCTGGTGAAGGGGCTGGAGAACAGGCCTTATGAGCAGCTGCTGAGAGAGCTGGGGATGTTTAGCCTTAAGAAGGGGAGGCTGAGAGGAGACCTCATTGCTCTCTACAACTACCTGAAAGGAGGTTGTAGAGAGGAGGGTGCTGGCCTCTTCTCCCACATGACCAGTGGGAATGGCCTTAAGCTCCACCAGAGGAGATTTAGACTGGACTTTAGGAAAAAAAATTTCACAGAAAGGGTCATTTGGTACTGGAACAGGCTGCCCAGGGAGGTGGTTGATTCACCTTCCCTGGAGGTGTTTAACCGATGGGTGGACGAGGTGCTAAGGGGCATGGTTTAGTGTTTGATAGGAATGGTTGGACTCAATGATCCGGTGGGTCTCTTCCAACGTGGTTATTCTATGATTCTATGATTCTAAATTCCTGTAGCAAACTCCTTTCCAGCCTTTTGTTTTTACAGTCTGCTCCAGCTAGAATGGATTTACAAGGTATAAGGAAGATGTGGACTGAGTTCCTTTCCTTCTTTACTAATAGTAAATGTGGCCTGGTTTTGGTCACAGATCATAGTCAGAGACCACAGCCATTCCTTTCTTCTCCTTTCCCTGATTCCAACAATTCAGAGTTGCAATCCAAGCCATTGTATTTCTTTTCTTTCCTAAGAAAACATGACCAAAACTTAGTAAAAGATGTAGAATTGGTTGGTTGAAATAGAAAGGGAATTGTCAGTTCAGGTAATTCCTTGGTTTAATATGGTATTAGTCACTAAAACGTTATTTGCCTTGCAGATTCCTTATCCTCCTTTTTCCTCAATCATATAACTAATAATAATAAGAATAAACTAATGACACTGCCTAATGTCATAGACTATGTACGAGTCTTAATTATTTAACACATGAAAACTGCTTATAGAACTCATTTAATAGAAATGAAAGAACCAGAGTTTGCTGTCGGTCACTTCTTGTATATACTTTTCAATATATGTATATACTCATTTACCTGGCTACTGGGAACTCCTTTAAGCAACATAAAGAAAATGAAATCATGTTTTATGCATGTGAATATCTTATTCAGCCAAATACATCATAAAGCCACAATCAGAATTCAGAATAAACCTAAAGGAGTGAAATTCTTCTTTGGCAATAGTAACAATTCCTTCAACCTGAAAGCAATCACGCTGTGTTGCTTGAAAAAAACCATGCTGCTAATGTTATACTCTACATAGGTTAACTATGTACAATAGTTCAGATCCCTTCTGAATTGAAAAGACTTTTCCTGTATGAGGGTTGGTTTTTTGCTTGCTTTTTGGTTGCTTTGAGATTGTTTTCAGTGTTTTAGTCATTACTTTGCAAGGCAAAGCTTTCATTTGTATAACATTGTTCTTTGAAAATGCAGAGCTACTATCAATTTTAGTAGCATATAACAACTTCCTCCCTGGGTTCAGCTGTGATTCAGTGATAAAAATTTGATGATAGAGAACTGCTGGAAAGTGTAAGTCATGTATGGCAAGTAGTGAATGTGTATTATTTCTGAATATAACCAAGGAGATGATAGGAAAACTAATACATTGAAAATGGGTGGAAATGGTAGCTAACTTATTGTATAAATTACAGAAACAGAAGATGAGGCTGCAGCCGAGGAATGTGTTAATAAGAAGTGGAGTTTAGTCTAGTGGTTTCTAAGATTGTAATCTATGGAGACAGCTTCAAATTCCAAAATTCAAATTCAAATGTTTGGCTAATTGATTGAAGATATTTTAATTTTGGACTTTAGGAACAAAGTGGTTTATATGTTCTTATTGTCATTTGTAATGCCTACATGAAATATTGTGAGTATAACTTGTTGCCAAACAAGCTGCACTGAAAATATGTCTGGTCAAAACTTTTCTGACAAGTGCATACATCAAATGAAAGATATGTTTTTATGACATTAAAACAAAGGGAATTGTTACTGGTGGTACTTTATGAAGGAGTGTGAAAAAATATTTATCCAGTTTTCAGAGATATTTTCATAGGAAAATAAAATCTGAAAAATTTTTATTTCAAAATTGATTTTCATGGGTTAGTTTTCTATCAATATTCCGACAGAAAAATGCTCCAACATGATCATCTTTTAGTTATATGGGTGTTTTTCACACAAATAACCCAAATTTTAGCAAATGAGGAATATAAATAAAATCTGCATGGTGCGTGTCTCTCACACTTTGGTTCAGGTTCCCTTGTCATCACTCAATAACAATGGTGTGTTTGCATTGTTCTCCATTTCCCTGCAACCCCTGCAGAATAGCTGCTCTTCTCTGATTTAGGTCAACATAGGAAATTATTGAATTCAAAGCAATAAGCAATGTCTCTAACACACCTTCTTATAATAACTTTACACACAGGAAAAGTAACAATTTGTCTAAGCCATATGAGTGTGCAGCACAGTAGTATTAAGAGGCATCTTTAAGTATGAAAATGACATTAGAAAAAATATTTATTCATCCTTTCTTTTTTTTCTACAATGTTCCCCCTTTCATGACAGAATGCAGTGTTTGCACAATCAAAGCCCTTTGGTGCAGTTCCTTTTGAAAAGGTAGCAGTCAAATTGACATGTTTTGGTAGCTGACAAAGGAGGTTTTTTTACTACTACACCTACGAGAAGAAAACATAAACTATCAAGGTATCTAGAGACTGTAGTCCAAAATAAAAGAAAATGGGGAGTGGGGAGGGTTAGGCAATAAGCAAAAGATTCAGTAATGTAAAGCCATGAACACTCATGTTTTCATTTGAAAGTACATGGACGAAAGTGTTTATTTTAGCCACTTAAAGCAACAGTAACTAAGTCAGGAAAAATCATTATACTGGAATTAAGGAAACTATACATTTATAAAAACAGTCTCTAATAACACAGTCCCTTATGGAGAAGGGGCTACCTTCTCTGCTGAATGGTAACAATCATTTTGTGCTAGCTAATTACTGGTAGCTTGAAATGGACAGAGTTAATAAAGTGCAATCCTATAAAGTTTTCATTGTTGGCAGTAGTGTTACTCTGTTCCTAAATGTATGATTTTCTTTCCTTGCCCTGCTGTTTCTTTCTGGGACACTTTTAAAAATCATTTCATTTTAGCTACTCTCAGCTTTCTATAGAAAATAAAAACAAGCCAGCAATGAAAACAACTGCCAATGCAGAACTGGAGCAAATCCCATAAATTAATGATAATCTTACAAAACCAAATCATGTTTACTAACCAAAAAAAACCCAACCAACCCAAACCCTTAATAAAGTAAGGAAAACACTGGCAAATAATGCATAAAGATTTTCAGTAAGAGTATAGCAAAAATCACCAAAAATTGATAAATGATGTACTATATAAATGAACATCATTAATAAGCAAACATTAGCCTTATTGAAATCTGTGCAAGGCCAAATGTTTTACAAAATTACAGATGAAGCTGGTTTTGAAATTCTTTCCCCACTATTAGCAAGCTATCTATATTTTTAGGAGGGAATATTACTATAAGAAATTAATTCCTCAATGCAATCATGAAATCGTACTGGATTTTCCATCACAAATACCTTAGCATTTCACTTTGGCCATCAGTCAGCAATATAACATATCAAACACAGTTATATCCCTTTGAAAATAAGAAGTTCATAAGTTTATGTTTTATGAATAAAGATTTAGTCAGGTACATGCTTAAAGTTAAAGGTATGTGTTGTTATTTGGCTGAATCACACTGAATTGAAAAGTTAGAAGTTAGATGTGGCCTTTCATTACTGGAGTGAAAGAGCACAAATTATATTGGTTGCTGGTTTTTACTTTTATACAAGGTATGTTTACTGGAGAGATTTTTTTTTCTCAGTGTTATTTCTGATATAATTACCTTACAGATATTTGGTACTATTGAAAACATGTTTGTTCTGGTTTGGTGCCTAAAAAGGAATTAAGGCTATTACCCAGAGGCACATATGTGTGAAAACAGCAACCTATATAATTTCCGCATTGTAAATGTACTTGTTTTCTCTGGGTTTGTAATAAATTCTGCAGTTCACATGTAAAAAGTGTTTCCCTGACTTTTAAGGAAATTTTAAACCTGCCACTTGAAAACATTTATTTGCTGCTAATAGTAAAAGCACTCAGAAAAAATTCCTTTGAATTTTTTTAATAATTCTACCCACAAAGTTCAGTAGATGTAAGATTGCGAATTGTTTTCTTGGGGATAATTTAGTAACAGGTAGGAGGTACTTGAAGAGCGCACACAGTATAGGGGTGCTTCCTGGGACTGTAACCCTTGCTGCTGTGGAGTCTGTCCTTGCTTGCACATTCAAAGAAGGTGACGGGTAACTCTGCTATGAGAAACTTCCCCTCACACTCTCAACACAAAAAACCACATAGATGAGTGCAGAGAAAAAAAAGCGCCCTCCTTTAAAAAAATTTTATAGTTATATTATAGATTTGTATTCATTTCATGTTGATATTAACCTTACCTTGAAGTCTAGACCCCTTCACCAGAAAGAGTCATCTCCATCCTCTTATAGTATAGCTCACTCTTTTGAAAGAATCTCTCTCTGCACCTTGAGTGGAGGAGTCTAGTAGATTACTGCTCCAAATATATGCATGCATTAGCCATTTTGATTTCATAATATTGGGCATTTATGTGCCTAAAGTTGAATGAAATTAATGTAACTTCATATCTACTTTCATATATAAGAACTACTTTAAATGAGTTGATAGTACAAACATAAAGCAATCCTCCAACTGAAGAACATGAAAGATCATAGAATCATAGAATCACTAGGTTGGAAAGGACACACTGGATCATTGAGTTCAACCATTCCCATCAATCACTAAACCATGTCCATCAGCACCTCATCCACCTGTCTCTTAAATACCTCCAGGGAAGGTGACTCAACCACATCCCTGCGCAGCCTGTTCCAGTGCACAATGACTATTTCCGTGAAATATTTTTTCCTGATGTCAAGCCTGAACCTCCCATGGTAGTGTTTGAGGCTATTCCCTCTTGTCCCGTCACTTGTCACCTGGGAGAAGAGGCCAGCTCCCTGCTCTCCACAGCCTCCTTTCAGGTAGTTGTAGAGAGCAATGAGATCTCCCCTCAGCATCCTCTTCTCAAGATGGCTTTACAGGTAAAGGATTGCATTCTCTGTTCTGCCAAGGGAGGTTCAAGTTCACAAAGTAAGCTCCTGCATAAGAGTTATAACTATTAACTTTTACTTTAGTGGTGACACCCAATTTTTTAGGATTACATACTTGTTCTCTGTGCCTTTTGTATATCAACTTTGTGTGTGGACAAGGGGAAGGACTGTACAATGCCATATTTTATAGCTTGAACATAAACCCACTGTTATCAAAGGAGAAATTTTCTTTTCACCTTGTTCAGTTTAGAACCTGTTCCTTGCAGTTATTTTCCTTCAGTCAAGGAATGTGGTCATTTCTTTAATTTCAGAAGCTGGTATATGTCTTGGGTGAGGACAAAGGGCTTTGTGAAGGCTTTTTGATATGATTTGTATCACATATCACTAGAGAGATGGTGTTTAAAAATGTCATCTCTCTTAATGCAACCTAGTAGTGACAAGTTTGAGTAAGCACAGTCCTAGTGTGCTCTGCTGTTTGGAGGCAGCACGCCCTCAGAACTTGCCGACACTGGATTTCTACTTAAGAATGATGAAGGTTTTAAAGATCCATGCAGCAGAGGTTTGCAAATTCATTGCAGTATGAAAAGAAGAATAAAAAAGGGTAGGGAAATGACCCCGGGAATGAAAGTTTTGAATTCTAGTGTTTGGTTTCTAAGTTGTGGTAGAAAGTTTGTTTCTAAAAATAGAAGCATTAAAAGAGAATTAAGCTTCTTTAACAAACATTTCATTTTTAGTACTTCCTTCTCATCAATTCATTCCTGTCTCCTTTGAAAAAGATAGTAGAAATCCACAAGTTTACAACAAATTTCACCTTTATTTGCAAGGCACAGAATATTCTCAAAAGCTATTCAGAGCTCAATGCTGCTTAGTATTTGGAAATACTATGGGTTATCTGAGGGTTTGAACCATGAATATTTTGCCTTTTCCTCTAAGCCACAAGAGAAAATTGAATATTAAAATGGACTCCTAAATGGAATGTTGGGGAAGTCTTGGTGAGAAAATAACACTCGATGGTGCATTTGTATTCCAAATGCATTTACTTTAATTGTTTGGATATAACTTTTTATTTGTTCAGTTTACAAAACTATACTGGCAAATGCATTCTAGCAGGAATAATACTCTTGAATAATACACTACACCACAAATGCTTGAAAGTTGCTCAACTAATCAACAAAAATGCAGATTCTGCCTTTAGAGTTCACTTTTCCTTTGGAGTATGCAAATCGAAGCACATTCTCCCTAACTGTTTAGGCATATAAGCAAGCAATTCAGGGAAAAGAAAGACTAGTATGTAACAGAAGTTGATAATCTTCATCCTTAATTGATCAATAAACAAATTTATTCTGCACCATAGTAACTATTACTACTCCTCTTCCTGAAATATTGCTTGTTGATGTTTAGCTTATTTCAGCCTCCTCACTTTCAGCATCGCTTCCAGCCATCTATCCTTTTCCAGATAATTTTGATTTTTTACATCCCCCTACTTCTTCTAAACACTTTATCACAAAACTATAGCACTGTAAGTTTTAACCAGACCTACCTATTACTGCTGATCTGAAACTTCTCTTCTTCTTGCTGACCTTGTATAACAGTAATATTCTATGTCCTAAGATCTGCAATACAGTCAAAGCTGTTCCTGTGACTTCTTTATAAAAATAATGGTTAAGCTTTGGACTTTTTCCAAATGTCACTGTTACCTCTTCATAAAATTTCATTTTAAAAAAATTATTAATTCTTTGTATTCTATGGGTGGCTGAGATCTGCACTGTGGTAGATAAATGCCCGCAAAATGCACGTGCAGAAGTGTCATTGATGGGGGCCTTGACATTTTACATGACCATGAGTGGGGCTGCCATTGTTACAGCTGGAGGCAGTAGTTTTTTTTGCAGTTTTATTGTTGGTCAACATTGTTGATCACAGGCTACTAAAGCCTTGCTCCACTAGGTTAAATGGTGTATAGAAACTGAACAAAAGTATAATCTCTGTCTTGAGAGTGCCTGCTCTGAGTTACAATGAAGGGGAGCCAAAGTATTTGCAGATATAAACAGGAAAGTATTTTCATTAGAGACATCTATGGTATAGTTTACAGTATATTCTTTTTGTAAGCAGCTGCCTGTACTTGTTGCCATCATTGTCAACGCAAATTAGACACTGTATCATCAATTGTTAATCACTTTCTGGCTAAAAGGTTGCTTGCTTGCACTATGATCCTGTCTTTCATACTTGCCAGAAAATTGTAAAAAAAAAAGTGCTCAAGTCTTTCTTTCTGTTCTATAGCATGAGAGATGGGTGTTTCGAGATGTGGGGTAATTTTCTCCATGGTTATGGATTACAGCACTCTTCAGGAGGAGACAAAAAAAAATTACTCACATACAAAACCTGCAAAACTTTTCCAGGCTTTATGATACTTGTTCAATTTTTTTAAATTTTTTTTTTTTAATAACCAGTACGTACATGTAAAGGCAGAGGGTTTTACACTCCCAGCTGCACTACATGTCTTAAGATGAACAGCTGAGGGGCCTATGGTCATTTAGCCTGGAGAAAAGGACTATGAGGGGAGACCTTATCAGATAGCCTACAACTATCTGAAAGGAGTTTGTAGTGAGGTGGGTGTTGGTCTCTTCATTCAAGTGATAGGTGGTAGGACAAGAAGGAATGGCCACAAGCTGTGCCAGGGAAGGTTTAATTTGTAAATTAGGAAAAGTTTCTTCACTGAAAGGGTGATCAGATACTCAAAAAGTCTGCCCAGGGTGGCCTTTAATTCATCATCCTTGGAGGTATTTACAAGACAGGTGGATGAACTGCTTAGGGTTATGATTTAGTAGTGGACAGGTACAGTTGGTCTTGATGATCTCAAAGGTTTTTTCCAACCTAGTGATTGTACGATTCCATGATCTCAGCTCAACTAGTCCACATGCTCTCTTAGGTGTCAAATATTGTTTTGAAACTGGTGCCACAGACCCTTTCTATTTTGTTCTAGTTTCTTCTTTTATTCTTTTATGGTGCACCTACTGTTATCATAGATTTTACTTGTTAGGTAATTCTAGAAAATTACAATATCCTCATCATCCCTTCTTCATTACTGAGCCAAGCTGCATGTATTCGCCTTATTTAAAGTATTCTCATAAAACATTACTTTAGCCCCTTTATATTCTTTGTCACTCTTCTCTGAGTTGCTTCTAGTTTGTTGAGTTGATTTGAATGAGATGCCTCAAGTTGAAAGCACTTATCCCAAGTACATCTCAGCAGTTCATATCTTGATTGGCAGCTATATTTTAAGCCTAGTATTCAGCTATATTAGACTTTCATATCTCCTGCACACATTTCTGGTAATTTATGACAGAAAAACAGACAGGGAAAAACCTAGTCCATAGCTGAGGATAAAAAGTGATTTTCACTAGTCCTGATGACCATTTGGGGTGGCAGCTGAGGCAAAATTGAGCAGCAGTACTTATGGGACATATCCTGTCATGTGTTGTGAGTTCAGATGAATTTTGCAGTGAATTGCAGTCATCTAGCTTGTTTATCTAATGTAGCTGGCTGGCAGTAAAAGCTCTCCTCTGTGTCAAACTGCATTAACATGATTGCCAATGTAAAATTAATTGACAAACCTGGCAACTGGCAGAGCTATCCCTTCAGGAGTTAGAGGTTGAACTTCTGTCTGAAGTGATGTTTCCTAAAAAGCTTTATGTAACTGCAGCAATATTTTGGGCAAGCACCTAATGTTTTGGCTGACGTAAGTCAGCAGTGAAGAAAAGACAAGACACAGACACTTGATGGGATGTGTTTGGTTATAGCATGCTGACAGCCTTGTCAATGTACCAAAAGGTTATAGTGCTCAGGACATACAGGCTTTTAAGCTATCTCCATGTCTGTATATTACCTCATTTTTTTCAAGGTGGTAGTGACCCAGCCAACTTGTAGTATTTTCTGCTGGATGACTTTTTATCCTGAAATGCTGATTTCTTACACATGAATAAAAAATGTTTGGTCAAACTCTAAATCAGAAGTTGATTGAAGAAGAATGGTAAGTAAGAGAAACTGAGAGTCTTAATTCCTTTGAAACTTCATTATCAACATTCTATAGGTGTGGCCCAAACATCTTAGCCACAAAGCAGTGATGATTTCTGCATCTGGATTGATCACTCTAAGATAAATTTAGTTTCATTCATTAAAAATAGATTTCTTTATGACGTGACCTATTTTATTTTGAGGAATTATAGAACTTACATATGCATATACATATACACATACACATACATATACGTAGTAAAACATAAATAATGTGTTTAGACTGATAATGCCTTGGAAGCTTTTGTCTCCCTTCACTAATTTTGTTTAAATTTATAATTAAGTGAGATAATAAGGAAAGCCTTTTATTCTCCTTAGTTTGGTGTGATGCTGCATTACAGATAAATCAGCTCTTATCTACTTTGACTTAGTAAAAATGTGTACTCTTTTCTGAAAGTTCATTAGTTCAGAAACCTTGGTAGGGACAAGGAATTTTACCTACCCTCAGAGTTCTGCTTTTCTACCAAATCCTGAAGACATTCAGATAATGCTTTGGTATTTGGTTCTGAACCCATGCAATATGTTTATTTAACAAGGTATGTGAAGCAGCAGCTCTGGTATACATTCTCACCCTTGCTCAAGTCAGAGAAAATGCACAGCAAAATAAAGACTGAGTCACAAATAATACACAAAATAACTTCTTGGTTTTTTTATATCAATACTATTTCAAATGTCAGAAATAATGTAAAAGTTTTGTGGTAACAAGGAGTCAGAATTTTTAAAGCATTTATTTGAATAATGTAGTAAATGTGATTCAAGTATTTTTAAGGATAAATAACTGAACTTGAGTACAGCAGGTTTCATATTTCTTACTTATATTTGCTTACATTTGTTACGTTTATGATGATTTCTCCATAAAAGATGACTCTGACTGTCCAAAGTCTCATACTTCTCTTTTTGAGTAAGTCTCATTCTACTTTTCCCAACTTTGGCTGTAGTCTTAAATGATTGGCACACATTCCTCATCTTTTCAACCATTGCATCTCATAGATCATTCAGCATCCCATCTTCCCTGAAGAATAGCTTATAGTGTGTATTCACATGGGATAAGAAAATATTGCCAACAATAGAACACATGCTTTTATAAAGTAAAAACATATCATGAATTTATGTCCAAACCTCCTTAGGTGAGGTGTCAACAGGAATGCACTGTAGTATATAATTAACAAAAAAATCAGTCTGATCATAAAGACTGTTGTATTTATTTATTTAATTAAATTCTCAGTGCAAGGACAAGCTCAATTAGAGTCAAGTAAGGTAAATAAAACCACAAAAAAAGTGGAAGTCATTGACATGAGATTATTATACATTTTTAAGCTACTGTTAGATTGGGGCTTAGTGTTTTTGCTAGTTCCCATGTTTACAAAGATATTTTAATTTTAAATCCTTGAGCACATTGGCAGTAGATAAGTGAAGAGCTGAAGCACAAAGTAGTGGTTACGCTGGGGAATGCAGTAAGAAATGTCAGCTTTGTGCATATGTTGGTTCCATTTATTTACATAAATTCACTATATATGTTTGTTAATTCTGAAGACATTGCTACAGATTACCAAAGCAACAGAGTAATTCTGCTCACAGTCTTAATTTTTATTTATTAAATATAAATAGTGCTTCCAATCCTCAGTACAATGAACAATTTCTAGGTGCCTATACCTCATATAAAATGCATAGTTTTAACATATGCTGTAGGGGAGATCTGAGCACCAGGAGCAGAAATTCACTGTAATTTACAATTCAATATCCTTACATGTAGGGCCATCTGAGCTGGCTAGCAGATGCCTGTACAAGAAAATCATTGAAAGGAATGAGTGTACACAGGAATGAGGGTGAGAAGGTGAGATACCCTACTCCAAGCTCAAAAAGAAAAACTGCCCATCACCTAGAACTTGTATCCTTCAATTTTTCTTATTAATATACTCCTTTCTAGAAAAAATCACAGAAGAATCCCCTTTGTCTTGGGCTGAGACTATTGAGAAAGCCACTGAAAGATGTGAGGCATACAGTTCAAAGCATATAATTACTATTCTTCGGTTATTAATTTTACTCCTATGGAGCAAAATTGGTTTTGAATTACCTTATTTTTGTTGGAATTGAAGAGGAAAGTAGAGTATTTTCATTTTACTTTTTCAAAATATAGATTTAAGAAATTTTCAGCAACAACTGTTATGCTGTCAAGTCACCAGCAAAATGCAGAACTGAGAATAGAGGCTGACCTGTTAAATGAAGCTTTGCCTTTGGAAACTTGGGAATCTCAATATCTAAATACTATTCTTTTAAAGAAACTTCCTGCCTCTGCAATATAAGGCTTGTTTTGTACAATCATAGAATCATAGAATAACCAGGTTGGAAAAGACCCACCAGATCATCGAGACCAACCATTCCTATCAAACACTAAACCATGCCCCTTAGCACCTCATCCACCCGTGCCTTAAACACCTCCAGGGAAGGTGAGTCAACCACCTCCCTGGGCAGCCTGTTCCAGTACCCAATGACACTTTCTGTGAAAAATTTTTTCCTAATGTCCAGCCTAAATCTCCCCTGGCGGAGTTTGTGGCCATTCCCTCTTGTCCTGTCCCCTGTCACTTGGGAGAAGAGGCCAGCACCCTCCTCTCTACGACCTCCTTTCAGGTAGTTGTAGAGAGTAATAAGGTCTCCCCTCAGCCTCCTCTTCTCCAGGCTAAACGACCCCAGCTGTCTCAGTCGCTCCTCATAAGATTTGTTCTCCAGCCCCTTCACCAGCTTTGTTGCTCTTCTCTGGACTCGCTCCAGAGCCTCAACATCCTTCTTGTGGTGAGGGGCCCAGAACTGAACACAGTACTCGAGGTGCGGTCTCACCAGTGCCGAGTACAGAGGGAGAAGAACCTCCCTGGACCTGCTGGTCACGCAGTTTCTGATACAAGCCAAGATGCCATTGGCCTTCTTGGCCACCTGGGCACACTGCTGGCTCATGTTCAGTCGGCTGTCAACCAACACCCTCAAGTCCTAAATGGCCTTTGTTGGTGATTTCTAGCCACTGAATGCATCAGACAGACTAGGAAAAAACTTCAGCTGTTAAAGAAGGTCAACATTTGAATACTGTCTATTTTGGAAACATCATTTGATGAGTGATAGGAGAACTTTTCAATGTTCGGAGGCTTGGAGCAGATAAACATAAAGATTGAAAGAGTGAAATTCTGGCTATAGCAGAGTAATTTGAATGTTCTGTGGCCTGTCTAAACAAACCAATCTCTTGGAGCTAAACTCAGACTTTGTATTTGTGGAAATAATCCCACTGTGTTCATTTGGCTGCTACTCATTTATAGCTCAGTTGAATTTAACCCTGTAGTGTTGTAAAGCTGGCTAGTGTCATACTTCTTTACACTTCTTTATTCTTACAAGAATAACTACCCCCATAGATCAGGTACATCATTCTCCTAAAAGAGGGCCTAAAAGAAAATGTAACAAAATATCATGGTATTTTTCTCCTCATTTATAATTCTTCATTGAGGTTAGAAGGAATAAGATTTTCAATAAAGACCAATAAAATTAATGTGTTCAGAATTTTTCCGTACAAATTTTCTTAAACAATTCTTACTATTTTAGAATCCATATCCTCACTTTTCTAGGCCATTTGCCATGATTTCATTTACTTCTTTGTGTATGTTCTTTGCATGTAGAAATGGAAAGCCTTTCTAACGGGTTATCTCTCTGGTTGCACATGTAGAACTTCAGAACACATCTCCATTATTATACAGAAAAAAACAAGAGACTTGCTCCTACAGAAAAGTTAGGGGAATTCCCACCTGGGGCTGCTTCCCTCCTCTGCCAGTCCTCCATGTTATCATGGCAGAAGAGTAGTTAATACAACTACCAAGGAAAACTAGGATAACTTTGCTGTAACCCTGCCATTTTAGACATCCAACTACCCAGAGCAGATCAACACCTTCAAGAAGAGCTGCAAACTCTCATTTTTTCTTTAAAAGGGTAAAAATAGAGTAATGATGTACCTACTGCATGTAAAGTGAAAGTCTAAAGCATATGTAAAACTCTTACTCTGGATCATGAGAGAAAAAAATATACAATACACAACTATAACTGCAGAGTTTGTACATGGTTTTGGCAGGGCTTATCTGGAGTTTATTGTCTGAATATTTCACACAGATGTGCTCACGCTTTTCAGAAAAACTTTATAGCTTATGTCTATTTCTGTTTATTTTAACTTTATTAACACAGTGTAATTAAAAGTCTTTATGCATATCTATGAAAGTATAAGATACACAAAAGACAAATATTTTCCTCAGTTGTACTGGAGATGAAAGTGAAATACTGGTGAATAGAGTAGTGTAGTGGAAAAAAGTCTGTGGGCTTTAGCACTGTGACTGCTAAATCATGGAGCTATGTGCAGCAGAAGTATACTTCTTTTGATAATTGAGTACAAGAATGTTTGTTGGGATTTCTTCTGAATAAACAGGGAAAGGAAAGCTGAAAGATAAAAAGCAGAAAGCAAGACAAGAAGGCCTGAAAAAGTAACATCTATATGGTCACTCAATTATAGTTTTAGGCCTGTGCTAATAATCTGATATATGACAAGGGATACTCAATCCCCTGTGCTTAATATGCAGGAAACTTTCAGAACATAGCACAGCTGAAGATTAAAAAAGGACAGAAGTACTTACTGGGTTATTTCACCTGTTTTTAATTCTGCGTCAGTATCCTTATCCTAAATGAAATATAGTCAAAGTATTCCCAAAATGCAAAACGTATTCCTTTCATTTGCATGTGCTAGTAGATTTTGGGTTCCTTGGTCTTACTCTGTCTTCTATTTCTCTATCAATGAGATCTTTTCACATGCTTTTGAGTGCCTTTGTTTTACAACCATCTTTGCCTTGGTGTAATTGTTTCAATGTGCTCACTATAGCTTTAATACTTCAAGCCATAAAGTTTAAAGACTTCAGAGAATTCACCTGAATGGAAAGAGTTGGTGATGGCTGAAAATGACGTACCCTACTGTTAATTTAAATTAATATGAATCAACTTGCAGAAAGGTTGTCCAGATGGTTTGTTTCTTTAGTGGAAATAACGGGGTGGGTCACTAACCCAGAGTTCATTAGGATTCAAAAAAATCCATTTGCTAAAGAGAAGTTGCAAAATCTGCCAATAAAAGCTTTTGCACGGCCACAAAAATACTGCTTTCAAACTTCTTCAATTTTTAATGCATTTGGAAGGGAGACAGGAGGATGAGAATTAACACAGATGTTTTCAAAGTGAGTTATTCCATCATTTTTTATGGACTCCAAAATGCTGACTCTGAAGCTTGTGCACCTATTGCAGAAACAATGCAGTTCTGTCTTTCATAGTTTGAACTGAGGTTTTTTTCATTGCCAAAGTTCTGAACACCAAACTGAAAAAAAATTTTACCTTGCTAAAATCTTCACTCAATGCCACAGAATACATGAATCTCCTATTTTTATTCATTTTTTTGTTTCTTTCTCTTATCATCACTTTTTGATGTTTACAGAGAACTCTTACTATATACTTAATACATTCTCTGACATGGAGACCATCCAGAAAATTACTCTTGTCAAATACATCTTCTTAAATACCAGCATACCTTTTTTCATTGTATTTCAGAAAGATATATGCAGCAACAGTTCATATAAGACTGGATGGCACAAATCTTGACACTACAGTCAACTACAAAAATTATGTTTACCTTTGTATTTCTACATTTTAATCAAGATTTAGTAGTGCAAGGATTTCTCCCTCTCATCCTAGCGCACTCACTTCATTTAGTGGTCTTCCTACCCTGTCGAATGAAGCATTCTTATTACACTGTTTTTGTTTTGTTTGGTTTTGTTTTGTTTTTACTGCAGCTAGAGCTCATTATAAACTTGTGTTCAATTTGTTTTACATATACATTATGGTCTGTTCTAGTATTATTGTTTTCCCAGGTACTTACATCATTAGGTATTATTCATTATTCAGTTCATCAAATGCCAGTTTCTGTACTGAGATGATTTTTTTCTAGGATTAGCCTCATTTAATAATGCTTTAGCCAATTAATCGTCTCTGTTCTTTTTTATTTGATGTATTGCTGCTTTTTCACTATCATGCACAAATTCTTTCAAGTTGTTATAATTTATAAATGTAACTGTTATATTTTAATTTCTTTTTCTAAACTATTTTTATACCCACTAAATTAGACAGACATTATTACTGATTACTGCAAATTGAAAACTTTGAAAACTTGCAGACAACTAAATTGTTTACAGGTTTGGTCAATCATATTCAAATTTGGTTCTTCCTACTGGAGTGAAAGCATTAGTTTATAATCTGACATGCGTAATATATTTTTATAGCTTCCTAAAATATTCTATCACTGCACACACACATACACACACACTTATGCATGTGTGGATTTATGATATAGTTTCCTTAGGGAAGTGCACTTGTGACAAGGAAGATGACAAAATAAAGAGATGTGATGTTCTGAGGTGTTGACTGTTGGCTGGTCAATTACACCTGAAAAATAAATAATCTGCTTTGTTAGACCGATGTGAAGTGCTCCTCATAACACATGCTCGTGGAATTATTTCTTTCATGCAAATCTGGTTTTGCATATACAAACAGATGCTTGTACATATTTGCTTAATTTAAGGTGGATCAGGGGAAATCTGACCTACCTATTCATTGATCTGTTCTTCTAATATAATGGCAAACATTTTGTTGCTTTTAAGAGAGAAATATAAAGATGGGTTTTCTAGACACGGGATAGATGAACAGGGCCTGTGCCACTATTACACTTTTCTATTCCTTTTTCTTCTTCCTCTAAGTCGTTATAAGCATTTTATTTTCTATTGCAATTTCAGTCTTGTTAGCCCCATTGGTCAAGATATTCCTGTTATGAGGCAAAATCACTAGGAAGGTTCAGCAGAGATAAAGCAGTTAAACACCTGGCTGTTGTAAGCATGCACACACCTTATTTTGTTTTGAACGTTGCTTTACATTGAGTATACCACTTCTCTTTCTCAGACAAATACAGTAACTTCTTTCTTAATCAAGTGATCTTCTAATAAGTGGTTCATTGAGGAATGGAAGTACTTGCTCCTTTGAAGTGTTACACAATAAATGTAAACATAAATGCAGATCCAAAAAATGTTACAAAATAAATAGGCTTTAAGCTCATTTTTAAGTGATTTTTGGTTCTTTTCTATTCTTTAGATTAAATAAATAGTATACAAATATCAAGCATAGGGTAAAAGGCTTTATTCCAACAGAGCTTAGAGTCAGTAAACACATATTTTTAAAAGGAGAACTGCATATTTAATATTACACTTTTATTCATGATACCAATAAGTGTAACTTTCATGTCTGTGTATCTGGTAACATGTATTTGCTTTCCTTACAGTATTTTCATATCAGGTGGATATTTCTGTGTGAAATATAAATATTTTCTCCTTTTGGTGAAGTTTAAATGATCTAATACCCTGAACTGAATAACTGAAATAATAAACTAACCTATAGGATTAAAATTAACATACATTGTTTTAATTCAAAACTGCACTGTTCCCAGCTCAGATTATTCTAATGTGCTAAATGCTTTGTATGTGTATATATGGAGAAATATATATATACAGCAGCTGTTATCTTAATCCTGAAATGTTCCCAGAGAGGATGTCCTGCAAACTGGAATTCCTGTTGGCTACTAATATTCATCGTTTCCTATTTCTCAAACCTGCTGGACATTTCAGGTGGTGAAACATTTTAACAGACTTGAACATACATAATAGCATTGACAGCTTTTTATCACACAAAGGTTAATTTGAGGATTTGTAATCCTGGGCAATCTGAGACAACGTTTTACCATTAAAATGTGCATAGTATGGTGTTAAAACAAATTTTTGCTCCACCTAAGATAGGCACAGTTCCTTTTACCATCTTTTAATTTGATGACTTTGTAACTTTTCATTTTCACTCTCTCTTCTGCTAATGGCTGGGATGTTTGTATAGCCCTTTATATAGGGATGTGGAGATTTTTTTAAGGTGCAGAAGAAAAGAAATTGGGGAAGGTATGCAGAGGATTTCAAATGACGAGATGATTATAACATTGCTTAATGCAAGCAGCCCAAAAATAAGATAAAATAACTTACAATAGAGTCACAGGAAGTGTTATTATCTTAATTATTTACTTTCCTATTAGAGGAAGAAGTGACAAGTAAATTCTAGTAAACAGTTGACTGAGAGAATATGTAATTCTCCCTGTGTGCTGCAGCTTTAACAGAAGGTTTGGCTGTTCTCCAGCTTGATGAAGCAGTACAAGCATCCATTCTTTGAGAGAGAAGATTGATAGACAATCCAAATATTTTCTCTGACACTGTCACTTAAAAGTTAGTAATTCATCATACTTACAGTATTGTAGGGAAACATACTGCAAACTCTCTTGAAGTATTTGAGTATCAAGTCAGTGAATATTAATGTTAATAATAAGCAGAGTTATAGGTAAAAAAATGAATGTTTCTGCAAGAACTTCCATGAAGAAAGATGTTGGGGGAATCAAGGCACAAATGGGAAAAATGGATCACCATGTTTCCTTTAATCTACATCCTACAGGTGTCCCAGTTTCGAACATTGTTCAGTTACTGACTTTGTCAGCTCAAAGTATCCATCTGCAAAAACTCAGACTTCTCTTTACCTTGCTATCTTTTGTCAAAATATTCTCTTTTTATCTGTAAACACTCACAGAACATCTACAGCATCAGCATCTGATCTTTATCATTTCTGTCTGTGACTGTAAACAAAAGAATAACAATATTTTTTATCACTGTTTAGGCAATGAAATGGGAAGTATACAGTAGAGATATACCCATTGATATATGGTAATCTTTTGCTGAATATTGACAAAGACTAACATTTTTAGTTAAAATTAGGAAATAAAATGCCTGATACAGAAGAATCTAAAGAGGTAAAATCAATTCCCTAAAAACTAAAAAAAGAAGAAGGTTAAAATAACAGTAAAAATTTTTAAAAACATTGATCTTCTTGAAAAGATCAAGTAATTAATTTTACAGAATTTTTGATTTTCTTTGGGTGCAGTTAGTTTTATATTGCTAAAGCACAGTTGTGAGTTAAGCTTTTATCTGTGTCTGATTCTGAACCAACATTATTAAAATGCTTCTACACAGGACTGAATTTGCACAGAATTCAAAATGTAAAAAAAAAAATATGTGCCAAATCACAAATATTATTATATATATGTATATATGTACACACACACGAAGTGAAATAATTTGGGTTGAATTTTAATAAAAGAACATGAAGTAACTATGGAAACTAGTTTTTGAAGACTATTTCAAGAGAATAATTTTCAGATAACAAATACAACTGAAAAAATTTAAATGAAATGACAATTTATGGTGTGCTTAATTCTGTCTGACATTGGTCGCACTGTTACACGCACACCTTCTTATCTCACCTTCTAGTCAAGATGGTGATTATCACTCCATGTGTTATTTAGGATGCTGGGGATGGCACAAACACTAGAAAGGGTTAATCACAGTGTGAGAATACTGCCCCAAAGGTCCCCAAAACTAATGAAGACTGAAACATAGACACAAATATATCCTATATCTAAAGATCCATAGAGCTGCACTATCCTTATAGGAAGCACCACCCCATAGTAAGAATATACCTATTCTCTGTACTTTAAGATTTTGGTAATACTAAGATACGACTAATACTTTAAAAAGTGTCTTTAACAATTTAATACCCCAGAATGAGAGGAAATATATAAGATTATATAGTCAGTCTTCCACTTTTTCTATAGTGATTTCTAAGAATGAATTCTATCATACGGGGAAGATTTCAACTTTCTTTTCCTCCACTAGGGATTAAAAAGAGGAAGTACTGAAACCTGAGGTGTTTTTTCTTGTTTAATTTGGAAAGATAGACATGTTTTGACATTCTTGAGCCACAATATTTATCTGTGATATTTAACATGATATTTAACTTCCCTTTAAGTAAGTAGGTTTGCTGCTGGACTATTTTTCTGGTGTTGTATTTCCATTTACTTCAGTTGCCATAGTGTAGTTAATAAGTGTTGATATTTTAAATTCTTGATATGTTTAAAAAACAATGATTTTTTAAAAAAATATTGATGACTTCAATACAATCTGTCCCATACAGGGCAGCTAACAAAGACAAAAATGAAACAAACCATATATAGACTGAATGTTATTACAGATAAACCTAAAAAACAGAGAGATTAGACAAAACCATATTGTCCAGATCAGCATCTCCAGTTATCAATAGCTGCAGAAACAGCAAGGACTTGTGAGGGTATTAGACAACAAAGAGGGAACTAAGAAATCCCAGATGGAGGAAAATGGCAGTTCTTGACAGTGTTTTCAAAGCCTGACAATGCGTTTGATACAGTAAGAGTTAAAGGCACCAAGTAAACTCTGGATATGCAGATGGAATTATCGTGTCTCTTTGCACTACTCAAAACTCATTTTGGAGCTTAAAATGTAAATTTTTTTGTGTGTTTCTTTCTAGAAGTTTAGCTAAGGTCCTTTCCCATAATTTTATGTAGTATTTCATGTTATTGTAGATGTTCTACAGCTCCAATATAATACCTTACATACAGCACTCAAGTCACAGAAATGGTTTAACAGTTTTGGCGTCCAGCAAGCATTAAGCTGCAATTAGTTGATTTAGCATTTTTTCTCATCAAGTGTAATTTCTATTTTGGAGCTTAACATGACCGTCTGCCCATTAATGAACTTTAGATAAGAAAAGGGAAGCTGCATTTTGAGAAGTGCATTTGTAGACACTTTTTAACTTTGACAATTTATGATTCCCAGTGACATAGGAGAGAAGCAACTGCTAGTTAGAGAGACTAATGAAAGTTATATTGATAGATGCATAGAAAACAGCAGAAAATTGTAATTTTCCAATCCATTTTCAGGGAAAAAATAATTTAAGTTCTATAAAGTAAAATGCAGAATTTGTCAATACTGGCCATTTTATAAAACACCTCACACATTCAAAGAATAATGCAGAAGGATGTCAGAAAATTAAAACCTCAGAATTTACTGGTGCAATTCCTGAGATTTTTGGATTTCAAGGCATGAAAGATTCAAACATTTAGACACAGCATTTTCAATTTTACCTGAACATCGGAAGACAACAGGTGCAGCAATATATAGTAAGGTTTATCTTCATATTTCATATAGTCTTGGTGAAAAGCCAGTTAGCTAATTTTATAGGCCTATCATCCATTTCTTAAGATGAAAAGTTTATGGGCTTACAAGACAGAGGTCACAGTAAAAGGAATTTCTATCTCTTTTATGTCATTTTGTTATGTTAATCTACATTTTTTAAATATGAATATATGAATTTCATGCTTTATCCCAAATTACTTTTTATAGAAATTCTCTTCCCAGAACTAGGAGAGCCATATTCAACTCACTATTTTCAAATACGTATTAAGAGTAGGAAAAGAAAAAAGAAACAGAAAATGTTCTAGATTTATCACGTGTTAAATAATTAATAAGGAGGAATTAAGTTATAAATGGAAAATTAACCAAAAGGAACCTATTAGTACCAACTTACAGAAACTCTGTATGTTAACTGTATTACCTTTCAGATATTTATTCAAGCTGAAATATGAAAAACACTAAAAGCAATGGAATTTAAGAGTAATCAATGTTATTTAATCATCCTCACATGAGTCTATTCTTCCAGCAGTTCTGAAACCTGGTCAAATTAAATACAGTTATGTCACTTTTACATTCCTTGACTGGTCAGTCACCTTCAGTGCTATTAAACAAGATCTTCCTGAATACTTGCATGCTTTTGTTTTCTTGACCGTCCTTTCCTGGTCACCTTTTTCGTATGTAATACAGTTAGTCTTTCAAAGAACAAGAAACATCCTTCTCTTCCTTCTCACCCTCCATTTCCAATAGCTTACTCCTTCTGTTCTTTCTGGGTCTTTTCCAACAGAAATTTAGTGCACAAGCAGAATACACGTGCAGACAAGCCTTTCATTGCTTATTGTTTAAGTGCAATTTTCTTATCTGACAAATGAAAATAGTTCTCACTACATCACCTCAGAGTAACAGTACCGGCAGAGGCTCTAGAGCTGAGTTGTTAATACAATGCCCTTTTTTTCATGATAGTGGCCTGTTTTAACTGCCATTTTTTCATCTTTGACTTAATTCTTTCTCTCCAGAGCATAATTGTCTTACAACGTGTTTAGGGTGTAGTTTCTTTAAAAACACACAGCTAAAACTTTGTCCAGATACTCATCTGCTATCTTTTAATTTAATGCAATGTTTTCTTTTTGATTTGACATCCACTGGTAAGTGCTGACCCACTTATACTCATCCACTATACTTTCTTCATTGCTTTTATATCCTCCCTTTTTAAATTCTACTGTCAACTACTTCATCTTCTCTTTACAATCAAGCATAATCCACTTCCTTTTATTTTCAAGGACCCTCAGGATCTTGAGACATGCTGCTATCATATCTTATTTATGATAAAATATCAGCTCATACCTCAGATGGAGTCACTACTGTTTGTTATATTTTCAAGTAAGCTTCATGCCACCTCTCAGGCATTGGAGGAGTTTCTCAGAAATATTTCAGAACAACTAACCTTTTACGGTAAGTCATTTCTCCTCTTAAAATTCTGCATCATGATGCTTATAACCAGTTCTTTCCAAGACTTGCCTTTATGAAAAATGTCGGTATCTATTTGGCCGCTGATGTGCCCATTCCTATTGTATATTGATTTAGTCAATATTTTCTCATGGTTTTTGAATTTATCTACCTCTTGCCACTGATTTTATGCACACGTTAATTGGACCAGGGATTGCCTTTTATCTTTCCGTTTGAAATGTTTTATTGCTTGGATTATGGGGACATGAATGTAAAAGCCAATTGTGCTTCTAGTATGACATAAGAAACTATCATCCTTCCATGATTGTATTAGAATTCTGATATTTTGGCCATATAAAAGTAGAAACTGAATTATTTTATGAAGAGCTGAATCTCAGCTTTGCTCACATTTTCAAAGCATTTGCTGGTGTTTTTTTAGTCATGCCATTTCTTCATAACTATAGCTGAACATTTTCACTGTCTTAAGACTGAAAATATGCATTCTTCCAGATCTTCTCTTCATTTAGAAAAAACCAGTTATGCCTACTTGTAAATTATTGGTTTATATTTTGAACAGAGATGACAGAGGTAATAAAAGCGTGACAAATACAAGCAGCTTGATGACTACATTTGAAGGCATAAAAGCTATACAGAGAACAACATATTCAAAATACTGATGAAACACTGATTTCTACAGTATGTTTATCCTATTGTTATCACATCCTTTATTATTTAAAACTACATCCTAGTATCATTTGATTTCTTGTAACTGCTGCTACAATATATACACATTTTCATCAAGCTTTATGCTATAAAAGATTGCACTAGGAAAAGGAAACGCAAGAAAAAATAAATAATGGATAAATAGCTTTAAAAACCTTTACAGGACTTATATTGCTCCCATCAACTGTGTCAGGCATTGTCAGGTGCTGTTGTTATGCCTAACATGAGTACAAGGTCTAAGAGGCTGTAGTAACACATTTGGCAAACAGACAAACTTCAGGAATATACAAGAACACATTGGCTACAGTCCGAGTGATCAAACAGCATCCAGTGAGACAGAATACCACATTTATGTGTGTCAGATCAAAATGTAAATGGAAACAATTTGAAAATATTTAATATAAATCTTTTTTCTCCAATCTGCTGATTGATGGTTCTTTCTATTTGCTGCTGCCCATCTGGCCAGCAGAGATACATGGCTTTAGTATTTCATATCTGGTTTTTTGGGTTTTTTTTCTATGTAAGTAAATGTGGATCCAAGAATGCTGGAGCCAAGGATCATAAAGAATGATGTAGTATTGATCATAGCATGCAGGGCCTTCTAGTCAGAGCAATCAGCTGTGTGGCAGTTGCTCTCAGTTTTCACCTTAATCCTGGGATTATTATTATAAAAGACAGATAAATGTAGAAAGTTTTCTTTCAGACCAGAAGTAAAGAAAAGTAAGGAAAAACAAATAGAATAATAGTGATAATTTGTATGAGAATAAATAAGAACAGAGTATAACCTGTAAAAGGTCTTCTATTACTTTCCTCTGAGACCTGCTTCCTAAAAAGCATAATTAAACCTTGAGGATGCAGACGACAGCAGCATATATACCCATAAATGTAGGTATTACTGGTACAACCAACCCACAGACACTACTAAGCTGGCATGCCCAACGTACCTTAGTGATTGTAGGGAAGAAACAGTTTTGAAGACAAATGTGTGTGCGTATGTGTCTGCATGAATACTAGCTCAGAAAATGAAGAAAATCTTTCCAGTTCAATGACAGATATAACTGGAATAATTGGAAACATATCAGGTAAGAACTGTAAGAGGCACTATGGTCACTTGAGAGGCTTCTTCTATTATTCTTGTTTGTTATTTAACACCTAACTTGTACATGTATATGCATGTACCTAGAAAACCAAATATTTGCAGGATATTTATTACATCATAGAAAGAAATAAAAATTGATTCTAGAATTACCATATGCAATCTGATGTTATCTTCATTAAATATGTAATAGCCCCTTTCCTATTTAATCCAATTTGTCTTTCCTGAAATCAGAATGACAACCTTTAACAGCAGGAAATCCTTTATTTCATGCTCTCAACTATTCAGTCTTTGATTTTTATCATGGATTCCTGTTTGAGCACTTAAGACACAAAATATTCTGCTAGACTTACAGAGCTACTGTGGCTTTTTATCCAGAATTCAGATCATGTTTACAGGAGTTGGAAATTATATGACAGTGTCATTTCTTCCAAAACACAAACATGTTTTGTTTTATTTGTTTTATCAGAGTAGAGGCAAAATACTTACTAGAGCACTTTTATTTCACTTTGCCTTTTTATGTGAAGAAAGCATTTCCACATTTTCAAGAACATGGTTAGCTCTCCTGGCCCATGTGTTATTCGAATATTAATTTTTTTTTTAAAAATACAACATCTAAACATCACATCTGGTTTCTTTCCCTGAAAAGACTTTTTTTATACTACAAGTGATTGACATTGTTTTATTAATTTCACTATTAATGTCACCCTACATTCGTTCATGACAAAGGATAGTGGTGTACTTTGTAGGCAGAGAAAACTTCCAAATTATCTGTGAGAGCTTAGGTGTGAGTCATCTCCACAGCAAATGCTCTAGGTCTTACAAATGAACTAAAAAAACTGGTAAAATGGTAAGAAAACAGTATAGCTGACAGAATAGGAGATTATTTTATTCCTTGAACATTGCTGGTGATGCTATCATGCAGTGAAAAGTACCACCTTAGAAACTCCATAAACATATTGTTTTCTGTAACTTGTGTGACAATAACATATTATACACAGTGAGTTGTTTGATCTTTTCTGTTAAATGGTTACTGCAACAGTAACAACAGTGAATGTAATGCTATTGCCATTTTTTAGATTATATCTAATGCCTCCTAATAAACACGTTCAGTTGAGATACTAGTCTAATAACAAAAAATAAAGGAAGAAGCAGAACAGCAATAAAACAAAATTCTTTTCATTCTGATATGAGTATAACATATGAAAGAAAATCATAGCCTCAGCTTCCTCATATGGGCCAGCATCCAAACACAAAGTAAAGTTTGTTTTGATAGATTCATTATTTACCCATTATTTATCCAGTGGTGCCCTTTAGGCATTACATTCTCTGTCTCTTTCTGTGAGAAAACTATCCATTTATGAGAGTTTATACTACCATCTAGTGTAATCTCCTTTTTAACAAAATATTGTCTTGCACATTAAAAAAAAAAATAAAGAAAGAAAATTATCAATTGGTGATATTACTGAATAAACTCTGTTGAAAATACGTCTATCAGTGTATTAGAAATAATAATCTTTCCTTGAGGTCAAATATTTAGATTATAATTTTGACTTGTCAGCATCAGAGACATTTTTTTATTCATTACAAAACCAAATTTATTGTAGTGAAATGGCTGTATTCCACAAGCCTTAATTCAGTTAGCGAAGAAATTGACTGCTTTTACCAAGGTAACAGAAGCTTAATTTGTACCCCTTCCTTCCTTCAGCATTTTATATTAAAATGTGGAAGACTAATGTCTACAAGGAAAGGATGCAGAAATCAAAAGTAAGATAAAGCAACAAGCTATGATTTAAATGCAGATACCTCCTATTTGGGGCTTAAATTCAGAATCTGTCAAGCATAGATTGGTGGTTTAATTTTCAGAAGGCAGAGAAAAGGAATATAGGTCACCCAAGATACTTAGCTAGTTCCAGTGGAACTATGAGGAGTTGAGTATTTGCCTGTGAGCCTAGGTAATATGCTTGAGCTTTGGCTGATTGCAGAAGCAGGAAAAAAATATTTTATGAGTATATAGTCTGTATAAGGTGGGTGGTTCTGTAAATCAGGATTTTATCTCACTAATTGATGTACATTCAGATTGGTCTACTATCATCCCATGAGAAATTCAAGTTAAATCAATGTGATATCTTCTGAAGTAAGATGTAAATAGAGCAATAAGCTGAGTTTACTTGCTGACTGATTCATTACTAACAGCTCATCCAAATCTAATAAATGCAATAGGAAATTTAATATGGGGCCTGATCCAAGGTCTAGTTAAGCTTTTATTCGGCTTGAAAGTAATTTGTGTCCAATATCACATACAATTAGATTGCTAGATACGTTTTGCCCAGAATCTGACTTCAAGGGCAAAGAGAGAAGGAGAGAAAGAAAGAAGGAATAAAGGAGAGGAAGGAAGGAAGGAAGGAAGGAAGGAAGGAAGGAAGGAAGGAAGGAAGGAAGGAAGGAAGGAAGGAAGGAAGGAAGGAAGGAAGGAAGGAAGGAAGGAAGGAAGGAAGGAAGGAAGGAAGGAAGGAAGGAAGGAAGGAAGGAAGGAAGGAAGGAAGATCCCCTCCAGCAAATTACCCTCTCTTCAAAACAAAGGGATAATGTGCTCCATCTTAAATTCCAAATGTCTTTCCCTTGCCATCATTTTAGGGCTAGCATTTTATCAAATGTATCATATCTAGTGATTTTATATTTCTAGTTATTTTAGAATTTGATAATGACAAAATTTTTCTAGAATGAACTTCTATCTCCTGATGATGAGGGGTGCTTGAGCCTCTTCAGCAATACCTACCTTCCCAATTCTAATGCTGTTTTTCCTTCTAGCTTTTGACAAAGCTTATTTTGCTGCTGCATGTGTTTGCTTGCACTCTGCTTGCTGTGTTACCGATTTGTGGAAATCTGGAAGGAAAATACAAAACCTGTTTCCATCAATAAGGCTTATCATGCTCCAAAATAATTTCAAGGCATGTTATGACATTATAAGAGCTGCTATTTCAAATTTTTTTCTATCTTTTATATAAATTCAGTGATTTAGGGGTTGATATTTGTGGCAGCTCTCAAAAGGAACTGAAAACTAACAGTGCAGTGTTTAAACTATATAAGATAAAATAATTTGTAAGTGTGTAACTGGTAAATTCAAAGGTTTCCATGAGTTCTGTTTTAGTTCATGCATGGCTCACTGTGGCAACTTTACAGTATTGAAAGGATGGAACCTGAAAAAATTGGAGAAGAAAAAAAATTACTAAAAAACTTAATTAACCTGGCCTTGTTAAAAGCTTTATTAAACTTTATTAATGGCATTGCTCTAAAATGCAGACTGAGTTTCCTGAAAGAAATTATATTTGTTGGCTTTACAGGACTGACATTTCAAAGTGCCAAAAAAATAGTACAGCAGTATTAAAATAGTCATAAGTTTAAATGCAGCATGATTACATTGTCTGTTATGGTAAATAATATAAAAGATAGTCAGATATAATGTATTTCAAATCATCACAAATAAAATTAAATTTGGAAATTCCTTCTTTTGGTTATATTCAACAGAATGTGGCCCTATTATATAATTTCTTTCCTTCAAAAGGTGTTCAAAAGAGTAGTTTAATGTCAGCAAGAGGGATGTTCTGTCTTGAAAAAGAATTAATTCTAACCTTTTAGTTATCAGAGATTATCTTTCATTTAGAAAAAACTAATTAATGTCAAGAATTTTCTTCACAGTAAAATTTTAATTGGAAATGATCTGAAATAAACAGAAATCACCCTTTAAAATATTTGCTATACTTTGGTGTAATGTTGATTCTGATTTTTATGCTTCCAGAGTAGGTTAACATTCTTTATCCTTACACTTTTTTTAACTTGCTCCTCCTCTTTGTGTCTTAGTAACACCTTTTATACTTCAAATTATGTCTATTTGTTTATAGATTTATTAACTTTAGTTAAATCTAGTATTCAATGTAAAACTCTTGATTTGTCACTGTAAATACCAGACTGATCATCAGTAAACCAGATCCCTTAGATGTGGTTCTGAATTTGCATGACAATGATTATTATTAAAAATCTACATATGCACATGAGATTTCTGTGAGACCTGATAGCATTTTGGCTCATTTCAGTATTATAGCAAAAAGCATAAATCTTGAATTAGTCTAACTGAATCAAGCTTAATTTTTTCAATCATGTTTTTATAGCTGTGCAGTATCATACAGGTTTAGTCTCCTAAGGTATTACACTAAACTGTTTACATGAAGTGATACATGTCAACGGATAATTTTAGGACTGTTATCACTACTTTCAAAATTGAAGAAATGATTTCTTAAATGAAAAAAAAATATCCATACAAACTGCTGTAGCATTTGTAATATAGTTTCAAGTAAATCCCATGCTGGTTATAAGTCCTTGGGAACAACAAATAAAAATACGCTACATATATTTCTTTTGTATTTGATGTCAAAAGTTTCATTGAAACTTATTTCCAGAAAATATGGATGTTGGAAATTTAAGTAATGAAGAAATGAGTGAAAGAAACAGTCATATGGTTTAGAGAGCTGTCTTAGGCGTTACCAAATTCCCTAGCTTGCAGTATAAGAACAGCAGGGCATAATAAAATTAAAAGAAATATTTTTCACTCAAAATGAGAGTCAGTTTTGTTACCTTTTCCCAGAGAAACACACAAATGTTATTACAGTGGGTTGAATGCTTATACAGGTATTGATTATATTCAGTTATCAGACTTAACCTCAATAAACACTGTATTGTTATGTTTAGACATAATCATTAATATTAGCTATACTTTGTTGTGCTCTGCTGAAGGATGCGATATTGGCCCTGTTAAATACACGAGAAGGGACAAGATGGATCTCTTTTAATTCCTAGGTCCTTGTGAAGTTCAGAGAAACATTTATTACCTGAAAATGGCATCACAGAAGTAAACCAAAGAGAAATCTTAATGCTCTGGAATGATATTTGTAGGAGGCAGGTGTTTACAAGAAGTGCAATATTACCATATTCTACCTTCCTTTCTTGTTCTAATTAAATATTTGAGACAAATTTTCTCTAAACCCTTCTATTTTATAATTTTTATCCCCTTCTGTCTTTCCTTTTCTCTACTAGTAATTATTAGTCCTGTATCACTTCAAATAACAGGAATACATTTTTTTTTTACTCTATCAATAAACAACAACGCCAAACAAGAGGTGATTTGTAAGTATTCAGTACTCTTTGGAGAAAACACAACTGGGTTGATACACTGGATGTGTCTTTAATTTGCAGGTTCAATAAGGAGCCAAGAAAACTCAGGTGAAGAACAGGAAGCTCTCTGTATGTTGACTGCTATGATATAGAACTGCATTATGCATGATGCTACTAAGTATTGGAGAGAAATTCTTGGTCAAATCAGATTTATTTAGTAACGTGCTCAATAGGTCTCTTGATCATTTGCTTCCATTAGAAGTTCATCTAAAGATGAAGTTCATCTAATCCATAGTCAGCTTTATGTATGAAGGTAGTGGAAAAGAGACAAAAACCCAAAAGTGTATGCTTCATATAAATCAGCTAAAGAGTAAGTCCACTGAGAGAAGGGATGGAGGAGAGTGCTTGTAGGCGTTCAATACTGAGATTCCGTAGAAAATGCATAAGATATATACTTTAATACTTAAGGCATCTCTTTGAATCATTTTCAAAATTTAAGCAGATCCAAGGGACCTAGTGGGAGAATTAAGAACTAATTACATTAAAACAGTGCAGACCAATGCATGTATGTTCGTAGCTTCACTTTATTGTTGTCTTAACTTGATGAAACCAAGCATAATGAGGAAGGATAACAAGGTATTTAACCCAATTCTTATTACAGAATCCTTGCTTTCAATGCCAGTAATGGTATTTCAGCATTTCCACAATAAACTTTATCTTAAGAATTTGCATATGTACAGTATGAATTGCCTGAGACTGGAATTAAGCATCCAGATTTTTCATATGTAGAATGGATCTCTTTGACCTATTTAAAGAAAGACAAAAATAATTACTCTAGAGACTTCTAAGCTACAGATTCAAAAATAGTAACAGTAGCATCCAGACAAGCACCAAAATATAAATCAAGGCTATGTATTTGTTTTAAATATAATTAAAATAAACCTATGGAAATTTTAAGTATTCTCCTTTTGATATTACACTAGATTTGACTTCTAATCAATAATCCTGTATAAATAGATTTCTCAGTTTATGCTAAAAATATCTTTGATTTGTCTTTGTACTTTTCAGTATTTGAAGTCAGAATGTTAACATTAAACAGTAAGTCAGACATTGTTTGGCGTAGCTGGAATCATTTCAGTGCTAATACTTTCAGTTTTGAATATATCTCTGTGCTAGTATATGTCTCCTGTCTGCATACCACTACGTATGTCCAAAGGAAATAGGAAACAGCAGTTGAGTTCTGGTCTAGCTTAGCTGTGGAACTGATCCATAGGTCCAAAAACCTGCATATATTTTGTCTGTCTCTCATAATGCAGAACTGTAGCAGAGTAAGACCACAGCCTGAAAATAAAATAATTTAAAAAGAAAACAAAACTAGCAGCAAACTAAACAAAGAAAATTGGTCAGCAGCAAGACTGCTGAAGTGGATTGTCCTTATAGCTCATGTATTTTTTCTTCAGCTAAATTTACATAACACTTCTTTACATCACATTAATGTACTTGTTATTTCTTTATACTTAAGTATATATCCTTGTAAGAAGATATAATATGTGCATGTTACATATGTAACAGGTACAACATGAAGTTTAATTAATTTCAGCAAATACTTTGGTATTTTCTAATCTCATGTAGATAGAGATTTGACAAACAGTACTGTAAATGTAATTACTTTTCATACAACTTTCAAGCGCATAAAAACTTCCGCAGTTTTCAGTAGAGTTGAAGCTGCTATTTGTACTATTGTGCAATAGCCTATCAATGTATAAACCTGTTCATGACAGATCTCCAGAGAAAAATAATGACTTTCAAATATTTTTAATGTTTACAACTTTATAAGAAGTAAATCCTACGAAGAATTTCAGACTTGCATTATAAAATTATAAAATAAAATTTATGTACATTAAAAATTTTATAAGATGGAAGAGAAAATGGACAAAAAATTGGCAAGAATCTCTTGGATCTTGGCTACCAGTTTGTATGAACTAATGTTTTACTCTTCCTTCCATATGGAGCTAGCCAGAATATTTCACCTAATTTTCTTTGACTGTTGCACACTGAAATTTAAGTCTGTAGTCCATACAATAAAACAGTTATTCTTCTTTAATTAAGCAGAATATAATCAAAATAAGAATCAAACAGAAGTTTAGAACTTGAAGAAGCATTTCATTTTCATGTCTTTAAGTGGAAGCAAGTAATTTTGGTTTGCTTAATATTTTTTTTCTTTGAAACATAAGCTAGATATTCTATTTTAATTCAAATGTTGATATTCCAAATCTGATGAAAAAAAATCAACAGAAAAGCATCCAAAACTTTTTTAAACCACAGTCTGTAAAATATTGTCAATACTAATTTATTTTCTTGACTGAAAGAGTGCAAGTATTTATATATCTATCTCAAATATTGACATCCTATAGAGATATTGTTCTTTCCAGACCATCATGCTCTGGTCACGTGTTCTGTATTTGTACCTTGCTTACATTTATTTTCTCTTAAGTCAGACCTATTGTACAAATATACTTATGCTTTTGCTACTTGCTCATAACTATAATTGTTCTGATTAGTTTCCAAATACGCTAACTTCTTTCCAAGACCATCCCACTGATCATCATTGTGGACAATGTGAAGATTAAATACAAAAAAATTACTGTATAAAACAATGAGCCTTTTGTTTCAAAATGTAAAAGAGCATTTTTTTGATTTTTCAGGACTTTGTCTTCCTAAGGAAGGCAACACTGATAGCAGTTAAGTTTCTTTGCAAGAACACCTAGAAAAAATCAGCTGGTATCCCTTCAAGCCTGAAAGGAATAGGCCATCATCTTTCATTTAATGACTTTTTAAGATTATGAAGAAATGGAAAAGTAAAGTATACAGCTTCCAGCTTATTTTTCATTTTATATTTCACTATTTTTCATTTTAAAATAATTTTATCAAAGAAAAGGAATGGTGCATTGCTATTTTTGACTTGTTAATAACTTCTAATAGACATACATATTGAAACAATATTTCAATGTGCAACATTTTTCATTTTATTATAATCCATGTTCTTCTTGATTTTAATAAATTTTAAAAATAAAAGAGGAATTTCCATTTCTGACACACATTATACAATACTAGCACACCAGGAGTAAACATTTGAAAACCTTATATAGAAATTCTAACAGTAACAGATTTTTCAGAGATACCACTTTCAGTCTTACTGATAGGTGATTTTTTCTTATGGAGCACTCATTAATGTCTATTTAAAATAAAATTGATGAGTAAACTTCATTCTTGATGATGTAAAAAAGTAATTTTTTGTGTTTAAATAATAAATAAATGGCATTTATACAATTCTTGTGTTTTATTCTGAATAAAACACATATGGTTATTATACAGACTGTAACATTTATATAGAGTAATCACCTTAGTATTGATTGAAATTAAGCCACATTCAGGGTGAAAACATTTATTTTTTTTAACCATGGTCTACTAAAAAATTGAGGAAGAGAAAAATCAAAACTGATTGAAGTTTCATTGAAATACCTACATGGATATAATCGGAATTTCAATTTTAAAAAAAGCTTTAAAGCTAGCTTTCAGGATAGGCTAACTATAACTTGATACTAGTGTGGCTAAGAGCAGCATGAACTTCAGAAGAAAAAAGAAAACAAAGCTGACTAATCTGATCACCTTTTCTCCCATGCTTGAATAGGATAGCTGATCTCTGTTGAGCATCTACTAAAAATTTCATGCAACTGCCAAAACCCATGTTTATTTGGCCAATGTGACCCAAAAAAAAAAAAAAATAGGAAACAGTGACATAATGGACATTAATAAAACCCTCAGACTAGATTTTCTTTAGGTTTCAAGTGGCATAAGTAGGAAGATGCCAAGAGACATCTCACTTTCCATCCTTGTTTTATGTTTCAGGGCCTGGGGAAACCTTCCCATCCCCACCCTTGCGATTTTCCACTGTGTGATTTAAGATCAGAGTGCCAGCCTTAATTCTGAATTTCCTGACTTTCATGGTTTAAGTCAATCCCTTAATGTTATCTAAATATACTTTTGTGATATTTAATATAAAGAAGCTTTCATTCTGAAATATAAAGGCTTTCATCTGCTGGGACTAGAAGGGTGACGCTGGAGAAATGGGGTGTGATTTCTATTATTTCTTAGCTCTTTCCCACTGTGCTACTTATGATATAATTTTCCTTGTTCTTTTTTTTTTCTTTTTTCTAAGCAGCTACTAAAGATTTACAGCAAGGACCACAAAGAACTCTGCCACATGAAGAATACAACTGGCTTTGCCAGACTGACTTTTTTTTGTTTCTTTATGTGTAAGTGAAAAGAGTGCATCTTCATAATTAGTGTGAAAACATTACATTTAAACATCTTTTAGCCTCCCTTTTTAAGTGTGGAGTTAAGTATGACTAGCTCTGCTTCCTTTTGTTCAGATTTTGGTTTAAAAGTACTCCTCCTGACACTACAATGATGTATATGTCAATATGGATGCCTAGACTAGTAGATATCAGATATGACGTTTCCATATGATACACCTAAATGATGCATAACTCAAGTTTGGAAATATCAAAGCAATCTCTAGAAGGCAGGCAGATAGTACCTGCTTGGAAGAAATCATTAATGTAGGTACACCACTGGTCAGAGGGAGACATAATTGTGTCTGAGTTGGGATATTTCTGCTGGGATGACAGGTGGGAAGTCATTTATGGTGCCCCTGACCCTATGAGGTTGAAAGGCCTGAAGTATCACTACTTCATGTCTTGGAAATATACAATAAAATGATCCAAGTGAGAGAAAATGAAGCCGGAATGTTCCATACAGAACTGCATAAAAAAATTACAAAATGTATTGTAAAGAGAGTCCTATAGGCTGTGTTTTAACTTCCTTCACTGAAAAGAACTTTTTGAACTCCATGGAAACATTGAAAAAGATAATTATCTGCCTTACTGATTGAGTGACATGAGAGGGATTAAAAAAAAAAGTCACTTATTTAGATGTCAAAACGTCCATCACGGCTGGTTGTTATGGGAACATGCTGCTTTTCTTTAGGAAATGAGAAAGTCTTAGGACAAAATATCTGTTCACTGACTACTTGGTGAATATGCGTTCACAGAAAAGTTACACTGAATTAAAGCAATGAGAAAATGGAATCCAGTTTACTGAACACCTCTCATTCTGTTGCCATAGATGGAAGGTCACCACAAAGGACTAGGAGAAAGATTCATGCGGGTTCATAACCATCAGAAAACAGGCCATAACTACTAGCCACAAAATGAGCAGAGGCTGCCAAAACTAGGAGAAAAATAAATAGGGTATGTAAGACTAAAATGCAACAAATATACCATATTAGGGCCATTAGAAGAATGATAAACTTCTTATGTAGAATGTTAGCAATGATTTAATGCTTGTAACAAAGAAATTTTCTTAAGTACCGTCTGAAAGCAAAAGTAAATATTGTTTTCATTTTGCCAGGCAGGAATGAAATATATGATTATATATAGCAATGTGCTTAATGATAAGGGCTCATCCATAAATAGCTGCCTTTGGTAAAGGTAGGATGTTAAACTTCTCTTTAAGGTTAACACCAATTTTATATGCAAACAGAAAGGCACCTTTTATTCTGTGAAAAATAAGTGTTCTTGCAAATTCTTAATAAGTAAGTTCTGAAGCAATATCTGGATTGATTAGACAATGACAAACATATTTCTCAGTTGATTATTAATGCCTCACAGAAATGAACTCCGAGTTAGAAATGTTTGATAGCTATGATCACACAGGAGGTCTTGATAAAATACAATAACAGGGAGACATTGACAAATTTTCAGTGTTTGCTGAATTATTTTTAATTGTGTAACGAACAAAACCACTTCCAGAAATCTAGATGTCTTTTTGAAGTACCTGCAGGGATGATGTTAAGCACAGCTCTAAATCTAGCCCCAGGATTCAACATAAAGATACTTAGTTCTCACTTTAGTCAGCAATATTTGTTCTGAGCATAGGGAAAGATACACTTGAATTCAAGTCTCACAGTCACAGCACTGAAAGTTTCAGAGTGAAACAATCACATTCTAAAAACAAAAGATCTCTAAAAGAAGTGTTTCAGGAAACAAAAAAAGTACTTTGACACTCACAAAGATGAATCACAGAATTTAACAGAAAGAATAGTCACAGATGTTCCCCCTTTTCCCCTAAACACGTACTAGATTTTGCGAGATGACTTTTGAACTGAAATCAGTTGCAGTCTGACACATAGCACAGTCACACTTCCACTGTTCTAAATTGCAGTAGGATCAAAATACAAAGCTTACTGTGCCATGTAAAAGAAGTAAAAAACCACTGTTATATTTTTGCAATGTACACGCTGAGGCATGTTTGCATTGTTAATCTGCTACAATACAATGTACTCCTGGCCTGACTATGTACTGTGTAAGAGTTCCCTCTACTGGCAGAGGTACTGGAGCTGATTTTCCTTCCACCAGGCAGCTTGCTGCCTGATTCGAAAGATTTCAGAGGCTGAGCTTAAAAATTTTTCTTGCAGTTTCTCTGAAACCCTTTAAGAATTACACTGAACTCCTGTGGAACTAAGGAGCCTTCATAAAAACAAGCTTTTGTATCCCACAAGTATAGAGCCTAAAAAAGCACAGAGTTAGTATGGTGGTGACAGTGTAGCCAAAGCTGATTGACAGAACTGGAATTCAATATGTAATTGAATATCCAGGTAATTGAAATAACAGGAACAATTTAAACAGCAGGATTCAGTGTACTAACTTAATTTTCCAGACCGTAAAAGGATCAAGTTACAAGACTTCTGTCATATAATACATTGCAGAGGTAGGCTTGTATTCAGACTTTCCCGAAAGATATTCTCATCAGTCTTTTTTATCCTACCATCTTCCAGGCGTGCAATAGGTGAAAGGATCTCAAATGAAGATATTACTTTATCAAAACTGATTTTTCTCTTTTCTTCTTTCAGGGTCCACTGATGAAATTCCAGGATACCCTTACTCACTAAAATTGATTATCCAATCCTTATTCACAAGGGGCATATGATGACTATATAAATATAGATGACTAATGAAAATTCTCGAATCCTCCCCAAGAAATATTTACATTTGCTTCACTTGAATTTTGAGGAAGCTGAGCAAATCCATCATGCCTATGCCATTTTTACCTTAAAGAGAATAAAACTTTCTTGACTCCTTAACAAAGGCAATTAGATTGACTCCTAAATTCTTCAGATTCTGGAATCTGTCAATGAAAGGAAGATAATGCGGTGGCATTACTAAGAGAGAAAAACAGGAGAAAAGCACTTTAAATATCAGGGAGAAAAGTAACAGAGTAGACTATCACAAGTCGATTGAAGACAGAAATTCTTCTAAAAGGAAATGTTATCCCTCACTTTTCAAGCTGTTGTGATCAGCAAAATGCTTAAATATTCTGATCATGAAATCAAATCCAGATATGGCCATAGGAACACAATACATTGGTGCAAGACCATGTACCTCATTTAGAGTGAAGTATATATAATATTCTTTTTTAGAGGAAAAAGATATTACTACATTACTTTTTTTCCCTATGCTTAGGCATTAGGAACTCCTTTCACACTGGAGAAAACTGAAGATGGTTTAACAACACAGAAGTTATGATTGCTCTGAGCTGTAACGTTTGTTCCAATTATACTAGTAGAACACTCCAAAATAATGAAGCTAGGAGTTTAAAAAATTTGAACACCAAAAAGAAAGTTTTTAACTCAGAGGTTTAGTCAGAATTCTACTGTAATTGCTAATTTTCTATTTTAAATTGAAAACAGATTCTCCAGAGCTGAAAACATCAGCCTTAATGATCAAGCTACAGAGCCTATGTTATAATCTGTCTTATTTCATTTTAAGGATATCTGTGCACCTAGTGAAAAACTAAGAATATACTTTTTTAATTTATGTACATAAAGCTGGTGGAAAAAAGAGTCCCACTTTTCAGATGGAGAACCTACAGGTGAGGAAGGTCAAATCATCTCATGTATTTCATCTCTAGATCAAGACACTGCCTTTCTGTCACATGAGTATGCAATGAAATGCATCCTTCTCTTGCATGGTGCTCATAGGGGAGCTTGAAACTGAAATTTCTACCTCAGAGGCAGTTTGCTCTTTCATTACAACTCAGTCTATACAACCTAGACAGCAAGAAATCTACACTGCAATAATCTCCCAGCTTTCACAGGACATTGGCTTAGTTGTACTTAATTATTGTTTCAAAGTAAAGTCAAGTCTGACTAAAATACAGCTTTCTTTCTTGAAAGGCAGTTAGACTAAAGCAAGAAGAAAACTCACTTGTATGTCCTACCTATTGGACCAAATATTGTATGGAAGGCTACAGCCAGAACACAGCTGATACAAAACACTGGGCTTTTTTGTAGAGTTTAGAAAAAACAATTGAGGCCAGCACAGGAGATGAAGTCAGATTTCTTAAGACATAGTTCATTAACCCTATCTCTTTATGGAAATAAGCTTTTGTGCTCAAATGCTTTTAGCTACATACCCAGACTCCGGTTCTGTTTTGACACCCCAAACTATAAACATCATTAAGCTTTGGCTGCAGCTGAAGTACTTTAAAAGACAAGAATACTATGAAGCCAGAAGACATTGTGCTTCTCTCCTGGCCCACCACCCATGTACATAGCCAAAAAATACTAGACTGCCTGAAGGCCACTCAATCCAGCTCAATTTCTGGAAGCACACCTAAGGGCATTGTGTGCACTGTGGTCTGGAGAAGCTGTTCCTGGGTGCACTTGAGGCAGGAATGGAAGTGGCTCTAGTTTGGCAGAGTTTGGAGATTCTCAACAGACCATATAGATGTACTAAAGAAAGTCCTAGGAGTTGCAATCTGAAAGCCTGCTGTGATCTGTGAAACTTTTTTTGTGATTTATTTTTTCTCTCTTCTTGATGGTTATATGGCTCATATTCAACAGAATGAATGCGTGGAATGGGTAATAGGGAAAAAAAGTTGAGATGAAAGTCAGCTACGATTAACAGTTAAACAAGAAAAAATATTGCAGAGCATTTCTTTGCTTGATATTACTCAGCCATCTGCAGCTCAGTCAAGTAATGAACACATTTTTCTTGTGAAAAAAAATCATCAGTTAGTGAGGAAAAAGCAGGAATAAAATAAACAATTCACAAATATTACATAGCCAGTTCAAGAGTAAAAAAGGAATCTCATGTTAAGGAAACATGCTGTCACTGAATACATTTTTATAAAAGAAAAAGAGCTCTTGGTTCAGATAATTAGAGAACTGTGCTTTGGAAATAGCTTTCACTCAACAAATACAAGTCCTTGACATCTTTATTGTCTCAATGAATTTGTGCAAATACTCACAACAAAACTACATGAAATATATTTATGAGAAATTAAAGAAAGGACAGGGTTAGAAACCTAAAACAGATGTTACTTCAAGCAAATGTATTCTAAAAGACTCTCCCCACTAAATTAATTAATCTGAGAGAATCAGTGATGGTAGCTGCTGATGTTAACCGCAGAAAATAGATACAAAACTGAAGAATATTTTTATCACTTTTTGACAGCAGCATCTGGATCCTTGGCAGGCTTTGTCAACTTTTTTATTAAATCTCCAGCCATGCCTCTACATCCATTAGTATGACAGGAAGCCACTACAGACTGACCAATTACAGTCATTATCCTTACAACTTCTTGGGTTTTGTGTTTTTTGTTTTTTTTTTTAATTTGATGAATTTGATCTTCTTTTTTAAAAAAAACAAAAACACAAAACAAAATATATTTCAGAGTAGCTAATTTATATTAAAAATACAAAGGAAGGAAACTTGTAGAAACCGTCTACCTCCATCCTTACATCATTTTCAGCAGAGCTTTCAAGAAGATGTGTAAATGTAAAAATCTGTGTTAGACTCTTAAACCCACATTTTAATAAAAATTTCGTTCTTGAGTGAATATGAATGCATTTAAAGATAAATCTGTGCACTTTGGTGAATAAAAGTCATTAACTGATGCTTGCTTAATGATAATATTTAGAGGGAAGGAGCTGAAAATTTTAAGTCATCAATGAATTTTCAAAGTATTTGTAATGTAAATATGATTTTCTCTGTCTCCAGACAGTAAATAAATAAACATCCTTTGCCAATCATGTATTTTTAATGAAAGAGTGCCCACTTTCAAGTGAAAATGCTTTCTCTCCAACGTACATTTTGCTTCAACAAGCAAGTTGAGGGCTTTCAATCCCAGGGAAGTTTCTTTGGGTGGTGTCTTGATCCAAGAGGAGAATCCTTGACTACAGACCCGCTGCTCTGAGGAGGACCAACTTAAATCAGCCTTTTGGCAAAGCCCCATTTATACCTAGTTGAGTTTGTTCTGTGCTCAATTCTAATTGTCTGGGGCTCCATCTTATGAGGGCTAGATATCTGGTAACAGTTACTATAAGCACATGGGAAAAAAAGCAAGGTAAGCACATGAAAAATGTATTGGTTTTCAACAGCTAGAAAGCCTCAGTGTCTGATCGGCCTTTACCAGGGTGGTTGTGTCTGTTACAAGGCTTTAGTCTTCTCCTTTATATACTAAGCTAGTACAATTCTATCAGCTTCTCCTCAGTTTTATGTTTATCCAGTTTATAAATTATAGCTTAAACCAAGGTAGCTAGTACTAGGCTTGAGCTGCACTAATTTTAAATAGAAGAGCATAACATGTTTCTGTGTTTCAGTGAGATCCACTTGAATAGCTTGAAATACTATTTGTTTCACAGTTATCTCAGCATCTACTATACCTCAATCATTTTCCTGCAGGGCTGTTGCCCAGCCAGCTATGTGCCAATTTTAAGTTGTAAATATTTGTTTTGGCCTTAAGAGCATCTAGGTGTCCACAGTTTATTCTCTGGAAAGTCTGTGGTATAGGCAAAATCTACAGACTTTTTGTTTGAAACCTTTAGTTGTACAGTTACGACAGTAAAATAGCGCCTCCTCAGGAGAAGGACTTGTTACAGTTTGGGAAAGACTAGGCATCCAAAATTAGGCAAAAGCAAAGCCTGCCTCACACCCTCAGGGGTGGGGAGAAAGCTTCCCAGCTGGCTCAGGACAGCCCCCAGATTCTCATCTAGCTCCTCTACAGGAGGCTCTGAATCAGCACACTTAGCTAAGTGTCACAAGCAGCCTCCAGAAAAACAAATCTGTCATGTAGGACTGTATTGCATGTAGATGCCAAGGTGCTAGAAGCAGGTGGGCTGTAAGAATAACACTCCAGGGGCTGCCCTGTACCAGAAAAAGCCAGTTCCAGCAAGCTCCAGCACACTCACCACATTACACCACTGGGTCTGTCAGCTAAGCTGGTGGCATCTCTTGGAAAATGTCTTTTAAAAAGGATATAAATGCTGGGCATGAAGAGAAGGAAGGGTAAAAAAAAATACTGAGAAAAAACAGAGGGAACATCAAGGCCAGAGGAAGAGAAGAAGTTGCTCCTTAGCAGATCAGATATTCCCAGAGGTTATCAGCCCATGGAGGACCTGTGATGGAGCAGAAAAAAGCAGAAGGAAAGGAAGGTAGAGAGAAACTGATGTACCCTGACTCCAACCTCTGCACTGCTTTTGTCAAGCAGAAGAGAGTGAGATCTCGGGGAGAACAAGGCAGGAGGAGAGGTGTTTGGGATGTAGCAGAGAGTACAAAGCTATTTGAAGTGAAGTGATACTGGGAGTGAAGTTGAGCTTGACAAAGGAAGGGAAAGATATTTTTTCCCTATATGTTTTAAAGTTTGTCTCTTTTGTTTGTTTCTCAATACCCAAAACACTAATTATGCATCTTAAATTCACTTAATTTCTCCAAATCAAGTCTGTTTAGCTCATGACAGCACTTGGTGTGTGAGTTCCCTGTCTTTAATTTAACATTTCACATTCTTGTTCTATTTTATCCACCATCCCATGAGAGAGAAAGGAGTGAGGGATCAAATGGTTGTGTGCTGGGCTGCCAGCCAGGGCCAACCTACCACAAAGGTTCCATGTCTGAACATGTATTGCCATGCCTAGAAGGCATATGAAGTACACATACATACGTTTAATGCTATTTCATCCCTTAGCAGCTAGAGAGGGACATCATCACCCTCACTCCCTGCCCATGGAAATGTACTATGTAAATTTCAGTAATGCACTGAAATGTAGCTACTCCATGATGCCTTAATTCCGATACATCTGGTGGCTACAGTCCAGCCACTTTGTTGTGGGTTTTATGCCTCAACAGAATTCTGGGAAAAAAAAGCATAGAGAACAATATCTCTCCGATTATGTTGACTACGGTATCAGCAATAACGTTGTGACACAAAGCAGCCATGTTGCCCTGCTAGATAACCCAGTTGCTGTCTTGGTGTGGGCATCGTGTCTGGATATCAAAACATTGTTCTGTTTCAAACCACTATGGTGAGCTGAGGGAAACAGCTTAAACTCTTCCTTTTTATCACATAAAAGCAGAAGCAATGGGAAAGAGATCTTCATATCAGATAGGTTGCCTGTGATAATGAATTACTTAGGAATAGAGTGTACGTTTATTCTGATCTCTGAAGTGCCTGTTGTACTTTGTGTTGTATATAAATACCACTGATAAAAGCATGTTGTCCTAGCGCATCCTATACTAAAACTAAGTACTGAACCTTAAATTGAATGTCTTGTTGTTGAGATCTAAATGTAGCCTAATGCCAATTTGCAAATGAACTGAAACCTTTCTGGATGGGCTGGCATGGAATCTAAGTGTGTATTGAATTTGCTTTGATAATTACAATGTAAGCATAGTGGCTTTTCATCATTTGCTTTCAAACTGAGAGTTACTCCCTCCAAACTTAGTGGCAGCACTGAATTATTTAAAGCCAAATATCTTGGACAGATTTTTAGACGTTTCATGAATGATTTAAAGATTACAAATAGAGACAGAATAATACTGTTTCTTCACCAAATCACTGATAACAAAATAGTGTAAGAATGGAGAACAGAAAATCTATCCTGAAGCAATCTAAGCTGGCTGATGATAAGCCTCAGGCTGTAGCTGGCAATGCATGCATGTGTATATTTGTGTCTTCACGTGTTTTCCCCCAAGGGGAAACAAAGAGTTTCACTCTGCAGTTCTCCCTAGACATTACTTCAAACGACTGTGATATATTCTTGGCAGGAAAATGTGAAATGGAAAAGAACAGACTGTTTACTAAAGGAAAGCAAACAGAAACAAGATACATTTATACAGAACTAAAAATGACATAGACTTGCTGATATATAAAGCCCTTGCTTTGTAAAAGTTCAAGGTAGCTTATGGTGTCATATCTTAATGAAGTGAACTGTGCAAATCAACAGTCAATTGAGTGGTAACCACAGGGCATGGTGTGGAAAGGTTAGACTTGACTGGAGGATACTGACTGATTAATAGGAATATAGAAATATTTCTGTGCAGAATGTCTAAGTAACTTTCCCCCAAAAATTAAGTTATTTTTCCCACATGCACAAATGCAATTTGTGGGCTTTTTTAAAAATAATATTAAGACTTGCAAGTACTCCTCTGGCCTCTGTGCAATCAGAGAAGGGCAAGGAGTCAAGGTGGTAGTAACTATCCGCCAGTGTGGTTCACGGTAGAGGAAATCAAAACCTGCTAGAGGATGGATGGCTCAAATACTTTTAATCTCTATAACAGATTCATAATTCCTACAAGGCCTACCTAATATGACCTAAGTAGTTTTCTTCCTTTAATACATGTCAGTCCTATTTTGCATATTGTAGCAAAATGCTGTATCAATCACATTCTGTGCTGATCTAGTTTAGATCATGATCTTAACTGTTTTACTCATTACCTTCTTTTCTCTGCTGTCCATCTGACAGTCAGACCCAGATGTTACTTGACATTACCTATTCATTCTTTAATGGCATAGTTACACTTCCTCAGGAGTAGTGTCTATGAGTCAAAGTCTAAATGTCTGCACTTCCACAAACAGGCCTTTGAATTAGTTTAGCGTAAGAATATAGGCTGTCTCTCCATATGTGCTTTTTACAGTAAGCAGCAGAAAAAATTTATCCTGTTAATTGGAATACTAACAATAAATACATGAGAAGTCTTTTTACCAATTTTAATGCATGATAATGTATCCAATTGAAAGGATTTAATGATGGGGATATTGGTAAGTCATTAGAGAAAAATTTGTCCCTGATTCAAAGATTCACAGAAGCTTTGTCAAGGCAGCAACAGTTGGAAGAATACATTAATATCTGAAAATTACAGAATAATTTAGGTTGGGAGGATATGCTGAAAAGCATTTGGACCAGATTCCACATCAAAGGAGGTATAATCTTGAACTTAAATTTTATTGCTTTCTTACACTTAAAATAATTGTGTGTACATACATAGAATCATAATGGTGTGAATCAGAAGGGACCTTAAAAATCATCTAATTCCAAGCCCCCTTCCATGGGCAGGGACACCCCCAATAGATCAGGCTTCTCAAGACCCCATCCAACATGAGCTTAAACACTTCCAGGGATGAGACTTCCACAGCTTCTCTTGGCAACCCGTTCCAGTGCCTCAAACATCCACATTGCAAAGAATTTCCTTCTAATGTCTAGTCTAAATCTCTCCCTCTCCAATTTATACCCACTGCCCCTCATCCTATCACTATAAGCCTTTATAAACAGTCCCTCTCCAGCTTTCTTGTAGGCACCCTTCAGGTACTGGAAGGTTGCTATAAGATCTCCTCAGAGCCTTCTGTTCTCCAGGCTGAACAACCCAAACTCTTTCAGCCTGTCCTCATAGCAGAGGTTCTCCAGCCCTCTGATCATCTTTGTAGTCTCCTCTGAACCCATCCCAACAGTCCTGTATGTTTCTTATAATAGAGAGTCCAGAAATGGAAACAATACTCCAGGTGGGATCTCACCAGAGCAGAATAGAAAGGCAGAATCACCTCCCCCGACTCACTGGCCACTCTTCTTTTGATGCAGCCCAGGATACAGTTGGCCTTCTGGAGTCCTCATCGTTGGCTCATATTGAGCTTCATATCAATTACAACAAGTTCTTCTCCGCAGAACTGCTCTCAATCACATCATCTCCCATCCTGTACTGAAATTGTGGATTGCCCCGACTCAGGTGTAGGACCTTGCACTTGGCCTTGTTGAACCTCATCAGAGTCACACAGGCTCACTTCTACAGCCTCTCCAAGTCCCTCTGGATGATACTCTGTCCTTCTGGTGTGGCAACTGCACCACTCAGCCTGGTGTCATCAATAAACTTGTTGAGGGTGCACTCAATCTTGCTGTCTATGTCATCAACAAAGACATTAAACAGCACTGATCCCAGTACAGACCCCCGAGGGACACTGCTTGTCACAGATCTCCATTGGTCCATTGAGCTGTTGACCACTGTTCTCTGAATATGACCATCAAAGCAGTTTCTTATCCACTAAACTGTCCACCCTTCAAATCCATATCCTTAGAGAGAAGGACGATGTGAGGGGCCATGTCAAAGACTTTACAGAAGTCCAGATAAACTACATGCATTGGTTTTTCCATGTCCACTGCTGTGGTTACCCCATCGTAGGAAGTTACTTGGTTGGTCAGGCAGGAATTGCCCTTGGTGAAGCCATGCTGGCTGCCATTAACCACCTCCCTGTCCTCCATGTGCTTTACCATAGCTTCTAGGAGGATCTATTCCATGGTCTTCCTAGGCACAGACATGAAGCTGACAGGTCAGTAGCTCCTAGGGTTGTCTTTTCTACTGTTTTGAAAAATGTGGACAGTGTTGCCCTTCTTCTAGTCATCAGGGACTTCTAACAGCCATAACTTTTGAAATATCATGGAGAACAGCTTGGCAATCACTTCAGCCACTTCTCTCGGGATGCTGGGATGCAACTCATTGGGTCCCATAGACTTAGAAATGTTCAGGTTCCTCAGGTGGTCATGAACATGTCTATGTGCAAAAAAAGATCCACAAACAGAAATAACAGTAATATGAAATTTTCTGGCAGTCTAGTGCACCAAGTAAAACAGACTGCTTAGACTGAAGTTAATCCTTTGGTGTGATCATTCTGGAGACTGGCTAAGTTACAATAATGAGGACAGCTGCTGTCTTTGTGACTTTACTGGAGGCAATTAAGTAATTCAATGTCTTCAATTGCTTAATAGGGCATTTTTACACATGAATAAAGTTACAACAAATATATAACTTCTAAAAATGCAGTAAAAATATAATAAGAATGAGGCATGAATCAGAAATAAATATTCTGGTTTTAATAGAAAAGCTTGGGAACTGTGCTGCAGCAAATAACTCAGATTTCTGTATTTATTGAGAAAATAATGGGGAACTCAAAAATAACAAGTATACATAATCTAGTCACAGCTGACTTATTCTGAAATATCAGTAGTAAAAAGTGTGAAAATTGGAGCAGACTAGCAAGAAATTAGAGACATTCACGAATGGAGCTCCATGCTGATACCTGCTGCTGTCTTAAAAAAGATATTACTATTTTAGCAGTGGCAAAATTATTTTTCTGTCATGTTTAAGGAAGAGGTTGTTGGACTGAGAAAGAATGCAACAAAGGTCAAGCTGAAAATATGGAAACCAAATTCAATTGTTTCTCCTCAGGCAAATCACAGTTTGGACTGACCAGTTAATTACCCTAACCTTGACCCAGGGAGGGGGGAAGTCTGACTTCTCAATAACTTACAGGTGATTCACTCTTTTCCACTAGCTGAGCTGTGCATTTCCCCTCCTGAAACTAAAGCAATCCATTTGGTTCAAATTATGCATGAAAATTCTGAGATGTAAGTTAAGAGACAAACACAAGCCAAGCTAAACCTATTTCCTTCTAGCAGCACAGACTGAAGTTTCACAGGTGAAAAGTTTATATCCCCTCTTTATTATTTTTTTCCTCCAAGATTAGCCTTTACATTTTTGTTTACACAGTTGCTAAGAATTAAGAGAAGTTGGGGTCACATATGTTTATTAGATGGAAGTGATGACATACAACATCCGTATAAATGCTGAGATACGAGATGTAATTCTGAACACCAAGCAGGTAGTAATTAGATACCTGGGTAAATTAACAAATATTAAAGAAAGCAGATCTAGGCATTCATCAAGAACACAAACTGCCCCTGGAATGGAAAATGTTCACTTAAATATTTTTTAGAATATCTACACTTGAGTAGCCTGCTCAGTTTCTACCTACAACATTATTGTGTGTTCCAAAATTAGGGAATCTCACTAAGGGAAGAATATTACAGATTAATTAGTTAGTGTGTTAGAATATGTAGGAAAGTTCGAAGACCACTGTCCAAAAAAGTAGACTATAGATACATCAGTTCTTCAAAGGACTCAGTAAAGCTTTTAATTTAATGAAAATCTTCTAAATATATATAGTGAACCTTGACATAAAAAGTAACATATCAACTGTGCTTTGTCCACTAAGTGTTTAGAAATAATTTATTTTCTTGAATTCCTGCTTAATCTGCAAAAGTTTCATGAAATCTATCTAAATATAGAAATTCTAATATCATATTGCAGAAAATAAGAAAGTATTTTGTCTGTATTTTTACAACAGCAGGCAATTAATCCTAATCTTAACACCTATCAATTTATGATTAGATGTTGGCAAAAACTGAACTAAGTGCACAATTGATCCACTCATTTAGACAAGTTCTGTTTTTTTACTAATTCTTGATAGGTGTTATCTTTTCCATCCAAGAAATTATGAAATTGATTTCTATTCTGTGGTGCAAGTGCAATGGTTGTTTTATAATTATACATTGCATTAAGTGAAACCATGATTAAAGGAAACAAATTACTATGATGTCCAGATGTATATGAAAATTTTAAATTACAAAGTAAAAGTTATGGATCCTTGGAACAAAACATTCCAAGAATAAGAATACTTTTTAAAGATGGAGTGAAAAACATAATGTCTATTTAGGCTTTTTTTGTTCTACCATCTGATCTTTGCACTGGCTTATAACAGTAAGTCTACAGATAGGCTATATCTAAACTATTCTACACACATTTACAGAAAAACATGGCAGCAACCATGAGAAACCACTAAAACATTCCTATTCCTTCATTATGATACAAGATTTTACACCCTGAGACACATTTATCAAAGAACAGGGAGATCTTTTCAATCATTTCAATGTAGAAGTATTGATGCAAGAAATAGTTAAAATTACAAAAAGTGGAATATTTATATTTAAGCTAAATTAGAGTTTCATTTAAGCAACTGCATTTTTTGTAAATTAGGCAGAATGTCCCTCTGATAGCATGTTTTCTTTAAAATGGTGTTTTTCCTGACACTGTTTATTCTTTGAAGATTATAATGTCTTGTGTGAAGTATGGTATGTGCTGAACAGATGTGTCTTTTCTAATCACCTGTTTGCATTATTTTCTATCTCAAAGACAAGGTCAAGCAGAGAGCTGGAGCCACCTCCAAATCAGCAAGAGTCTTGGCAGTTGTAAAGTTTCATAATAACATTAAAATTAGTCTGTGGAAAGTAATAGAATATGCATAAGATTTCTGGGAAAATTTATACATATCCATGTAAGTGGGAAATACATTCTTTAACCAGCTTTTGTCTCTTTGCAGGATTGATGGAGAACACTTCCACATGTTGCCCAGGCCCGATAAAGGATGATTGTTTTCTAAAACTCCAAAAAGAGTCTTAGAGAGTTTTATTTGCTGGCATTTTTGGTATTATTATGGTTAAGGCACAAATTCACGTTTTTCCAAGGGAAACATAGAATCTCAGTGCATCGTGAATTTCAGCAGAGAGGCTGGTTGCAAGACTGTCTCTCACCATTGAGTAAAAGTCAAGAAGAACATCCTCAATTACCTTCCTAAAATAAGATAGTGGTTACAGTATTCTGAATTTCCAGTTAGATGTCTTATTTAAATGATTAAACCAAAACCACAACTTGATGAAATCTTTGCTAATAAATAAGTATGAACTACTAAAACACACTGATGATCTTTGTTTTCTTCTTTTAGAATGAAACAGGTCAGGTAATGGAGCTTAGCACTGTCCTCTTGGAATATTTAAGATCCTATATTTTTCATTTTTGTTAAAATTGCCCTCCATCTTCTGTTTAGCAAAACAGAGTCTCTCTTGTGTTTTCATGAACCTCCCTAAGCCACTTAAATATTTCAACTGAGTGTGTGTTTCTTGAATGTTAAGCTACTGTAGACATTGCAACATTTAAGCATTTTGTCTTGTAGATTTAAAATGCAAGGAGGCATGGGGGTAGATTATAAATCTTTTGTGTTACTGTCAGCAGTACTTCCTAGGGATTAGGTAGCACTAAAAGTACAGGGATGGAAGTTGTTTTGCATAACTAGGAATCTAGATGGGGTTCTAAATCTGTTTACATTAAATAAAAGAAGATTCTGCGTCATAAGAAGAACAAGCTCATTTTTGGGTCAGAGTCTCAGTTTGTGTAGATTAACATAATGCCTAAGTGAATTGAACTACATTGATTTACCTAATCTGAGAAGATATTCCTTCATGAAAAGCTGTATCTTCTCATTAGAAAGGGTAAATCAATACAGACAAACCAAAATCAGATCTATCTGCAAATCAAGCCAAAAGCAAGTTTAAGTTACTGACACATAAAAAAACCCAACACTAATGTGACAGGAACAAAAAACTGTATACCCACTTGAAAACTACATTCAATATCTGAGAATTCTAGATTGTACTCAACATGCCAAAAGAATATCAGAAAGGATTCTCTTGCAGCTTTGATTCTTACCAAAAAACAGAACATCTGGAAATATCATGAGAAAACCTCAAGTAATAAAATAAATACAAGCACTGCTTATGTATCATCACAGATACGAGCAATTCTTTGTAGAAAATACGGAGATATTGTATACTTTAAAAAGACAGGAGTTTTTTAAGTTCAAGGGCTTTCACTACTCCTTTGTGGAAAAATAAATTTATAAATTCTAAAAATATGTAAGAGTAACAGACTCAGGTACCAAAAGGGGTATATGGCTCTGATCGTCATAACAGAATCAACAGTCTGACTGAATTACTTTGAGTCACAGATCAGCCTGGAGAAAATCAGGTATCTCAGAACAGGGTTCAATAATATAGAAGAGTTTACTCAGAGGGGAACTTCCTCAACTAGCTAACAAAGAAACCCAAAGAAGCAGTGGTAGTGCTAAATGGTGAACACTGTGTGACTGAGAAGCATTTCTGTTCATCATGTTTTCTTGCTGAACCAGGTATCTTACACCCCTTTTTCTAAATGGAACATGAGTCACTGCTTTTCGTACGAGACAACTGGAGGAGAATCTGTTACTGTGATCCTTTCATGTCACATTCAAGCAGAGACCTCATATAGGATGTGGGAGCCCAGGGCACCAAAATCTGCATCTCACCTCCCACAGGAGTAGCCAAATAAGCAGGCTGAAGATAAAGATGTGGTAAGGAGCCTTCTTACTCAAGCTACCTTTTTGGGAATTTGTTATACATTTTGTAAGAAAATTTAAGTTTCACAGTGGCCAGAAATGAGAGTCTACCTCTGTGGCTTGGGTTTAAGTACCACTCCTCCCAGTACCTCCCACGTATACCTCATTTCCTCTGAGAGAAGCTTGAATTTATTTTATAGGGAAACTTTCCTGTAGTTATTTCATCTCTGCAACAACGGCAATCAGCACTCAAGGCAGTGACTTTGACCCAGTGACTCCAGAGCCCTCTACAAGGATGGTGGATGATCCACTTTAACAGCTTAATAACTCACAGTTACAGTAACTAAAAGATCTCAAAAAAACTCGAAACTGAACCTAGCTGTATCAAATTGACACCTAACATTTGCAATGCCATGTGGAGAAGAGAGAAAAATATTTTTCTCTTCTATTCCTCTTTTATGTAGTAAATTTGCATACATAGTACAAGTCCATGCCATGACTTCTCTCCATATTATAAAACCCAATATTGTTTAAGCACAATGTCAGAAATGCATTATTTGGTATTGTCAGTCTTCCCTTGTGACATCATAAGGAAAATTTTAAACTTCCCCTGCTGTCTGAAAAAAATTTAACTACTGTCACCTGAATGTGTGCACTTGAAGAGCAGTGTAGAAGTTTAACTTCTAAGCCTTGCCACGATAAATGCCACTAGCTTTTTTTTTTTTTGTGTGATAGCTTTGAGCTCAAAAAGATTTGAGTATACTTTTTTTTCCTTTTTCTGTTTTCTACTTCATTCAGTGACTTCCTAAGCATCCTGCCCAGACTATATTAAATAAACTGCACATATAACTCTGCAAGGGTGCCTGTGAGCTCTGGCAAAAATGAAACACTGTGAACAAATGATGATCTTGTTAGAAAATAAGGAAGCAATAAGGTGCAGAAACTCTCTCCACAGCTATAAGACCCTAATGTACAAAGTACTCATGCCTAATAATATCTGTGTGTGTCTGCAATGAAACAGCGGCCTATGCTGTTAGATGTCAGTTTCTGCAGTGTACGAGGTAGTAGGAAATGAGCATTATCCACTCATTATGTGTAAGAAATCAGATTATTTGTTTAAGGAGTGGTAAAGACATTAAAAACTCGTTTCTTCACTCCCAAGAAAAAAGCAATTCTATCAACACAACTTGCAATTAATATCAGCTTGGAGAACTAGTCGTGTGCACAGAAATAACTGTCTCAGGGGCAGAAGATACATCAATGGCATTTTATCTGAAGCAGCTAGATTTTCTTCTCAGCAGCTCCTGTAACGTTGGCACATTTGGCTGGGAAAGACATATTCAAACATGTGAACATGAAATTTTGGTATTACATATATAAAAACGATATTTGGAACAATCAACTTTAAATAAATAGACAAACTTTACTTTAATACAATTAATAAATCTAAAGGATGCTTTGGTCTCTTTAAAAAGAGAGAAGAAAATTGCCAGTGATATTATCATTGCATGTAAAAGAGCAAACTACAGCCTTCAGTCAGGCAATGGGAAATTTCTCCCTAGATCTCAACCACTCCCCTGGTTCCTGGACTTACTTTTTCAGACACTCCAGGACCATACCTCTAAACAACTTGCACAGTCCTAGGAACGTTAAACCAGTCTCAATCCCAACAGAAATAATGATAAATTTAACTTAGGCTTGGTTTTGTAACATCTTTTCCTATTTCATCTGATTAACTCTCCATCTTTTTTCAAAGTGCAATTGCATATACAGCTAAAAAAGACTGATCCTGATTTTACACTAACTTTATTTCTTCAATCTTTGATTTCTCAGGAAGAGGAATTGGAAGTTATTAAAAATAGCATATGGTGGAATTATTTTTTATCTGTTGAAGAGTGGAAATTTAGAAATTAATGGGAAGAAATATATACATAATAAGAATAGTATGTACAAAAATTCTGACATGAATCAATTGTAAATTTTCAGGTATCTGCTCTCTTATCAACTGACTTCATTTTATGTACAGGAAATTAGGGTCATGTTTTTCATATGTTGATATAGGTAAAGCTGCAGGTGGATATATGGAACTTCAAGCCAAGGTACATATAAATGTATTACATGTTTTTCAAAAGACAACTATTCTTCTAGGCAAAAGGGAGCCATTGCCATTAGATTATCTTAGTTTGGAGCTACACGTCAAATTCTTGCTTGTTCTTCACCTTGCCTCCCTCATATATGTCAGCAAAACTGAGACCATAAGCACACAATTCCTCTAATGATTCAAAATTATCTAGACCAGAAATAACAATAAAAAATCATTAAGAAAGTGTTTAATAATGAAAGAAAAGGGGAGGAATTTCTTCATCTAGAATCGCCACCAACCTTATCACAAAATTCTTGCATTAGCCTGTCAGGGTGTTTTTGTAGCTAGATCATCTTTCTGGTACAAGTGGAACTCAATGCTTAGGATTCTGAAGAGCTAGGTAGGTTTTTCAGGCATTGTTAAAATGAAAGCTTACTGAAACAAAGGAAAATTCAAGCCAGGCTGGGCTGCATGAAGAAGCTTACTATTTCAATTAAAAATGGATTATTTCTCATATATCAGAATTTTATGAACACATTTACTTAAAAATGCTCAAAATTTTCTTGACAGAAGTTAGTAATGGTAGTAATAGTAATAGTAATAGTAATAGTAATAGTAATAGTAATAGTAATAGTAATAGTAATAGTAATAGTAATAGTAATAGTAATTAATAGTAATAGTAATAACAACAACAAAGAATTGTAGAGTTCTCTAGGCAAAAGAAACACTAAATGTGAATGCTAGATTAGAAAAACTTTTATTCAGTCATTTTAATGAAAAAGTATTTTTCCTATATTCTCACTTTAATATAACATTTTTAATATCATTAGTTAAATAAAATCATTAAATAAGCATTTATTTTATAAACAATAAATTATTTTCTGACAATATTAAGTAATTTGATCAAAGTAAAAGATGAAATCAGCATTACAAATAATGCAAATGATTTTGTTTCTGAGGCTTTTCTCACATTAACTAGAGGATCAAATCAAATGTAACTGAATTATCTATGATAAGTATGATGGCATATTTAATCTTGAAAAAAATCTTTTATATTCTTTCTAATGGATGTTTGTTTTTTTTTTTTTACAATGAAAATACATCAAGTGTAGAAAACTGAAAAACTTGTAGGCATTATACAGAATAGGACTGAATAATAATGGCTCGATGAAAAAAATACTTTCTGCAATAAAATGCAAAGAACTTAGATACAGTCTACATTTCTCCCAAACTATCTAGCTTCTGTTGAAACATCTAAACATAGCTTGCAAGTGTATGAATGTACACAAATGTGTTATGTTCAAAATCCTCTTTATGCATTAAAGAGGAAGCACACCTTATGTAGATATAAGTAAAGTCACACATTTATTGTTGGTATAATGTAACTCTTAAGCCTAATTATAGAACGAACCATTATACAAAGAATAATAATGTAGATAGAATGCTTTAGCTTCCTTTAGCTGACCTTCCCAGGTCAACGTTTGTACTAGGTCTGTATTTCTCTACAATCCTTTGTGTTAGGTCTAAATATCTCATTGTACCTGGAACAACTGCTTGTTACTGCTATCTATGTAAAATTGTATTTGTATCATAAAAAGATAACCAGACCTAAAACAAATTAGATCTGGACAACTAGTCAATTAGAAAAATTCTTATTACAGCTAAACCAACTAAAACAAAGCTACAAGCATTATGACCTGCAGAGCTACACAGTTGCCATGCAGTCCAGTAACAAGCTTGTCAAAGCAGCCAACATGGGTGGCTTCAGCATAAGGTGTAAAAAGTCTGAAATAGAATGACATGAGATAACTATATTGCCATTCCTGCAAAGGTATTATAGTATCCTTAAGTGATAATTCATGTTCCTTCTAAGACACGGCAACCTTTCATGTTAATATTAGGAACTGTCACATTTTAGCAGTGCCTCCTTTTCTGAAATCTTATGTGACTTTGACTCTTGCTAGTGTATGACATTTAAATGTAATTATGCTCTGATTGCTCTCAGTCACTTGACTGCGGTCAACTCCTGTATCAATTTGTTCCACTTCCACCTTGTGTCCTCTAAAATCCTATTTTAAAAATGCACCAAAATAAACTAAGCAAAGTTATATACATGCTACATATCTATATATAATGTGCTATATGCTTATATGTTATATAACCATCTCTACCTGGTTTCTGACATGATAGTAATTGTAGGAGATAGTGTCAATAGAAAATAATTCAGCTGATGTCATTTTATTTATATGCTTACTTAAAGAATGCAAGGATATTTACATACAATGAAGCAAATATATCTGACTTCCTAAAATCCACCCAAATAAAGTCAGTCAAGCATAATCACTGAAAGTGATGAAAGCAACAATTCAGGTATTAATGTATGAGATTCCTGGAGAAAAATACCTCAGTAAAGGATTTCTTGTAGTTAATGTATAGAAGGGGATTTTTTTAAATAAAATTTTCCCAGAAACCTCAAGCAGTTCTTAATCACTGACTTCTCTCTTGAGATTTTTTTTTTCTGGCATTTCTATGTTGATCTTAATATTTAACCTTAAATGTGTGTATTATTTCATGTTAAGATTCTTGGAAAGGTGAAATTGTTGCTATTTTTCTTCTTTATGTAAAAATTATACAACAGAGATACACATATTTTTATAAAAATAGCAAAGTATGATGTAACCTAGACTTTTGTGCAGCATGTGAATGAAGTAGTTTTAATTCCAGGTAAATGATAGAAAATCAATTTTATGATCTCAGCTGACTAGCAATATTCAGACTTCATAATATTGACAATTATAATAAAATTATTATACACAATTATAGGATTAAAGGAAATATATTTGCCTCCCTTCCTACAACTTGTATGGGAACAGGATGAGAAATGAAGTCACCCTTTAAAGAAAATTGTAAGGTTTTATCTTATATTAAGATGCACAAGCAGGTGAAGTTCATTTAGGGCTTCAAATGCAGCAGTTTTAAGGATGCAGTTTTGTGTTAGGCATGTGATGTGTATACTTCTAGCCTAAAATGGATTACCCAGATTTAGAATCTTCTTTCAATGAAGATTCTAAATGTCTGCCCTTGTGTGTGTAAACCAGTTACAAAATTTTATCTATTTTTTCTTTTCACTGCTTAAATATGAACCAATAGTTAAGTGGTAACACAAGGAAACTCCATTTGATTTGGTAAGCACCTCCTGGTCAGGTTTTTCATTCCACAAAACAGCTACACTAGGTTTTGATTCCTGACACAAATCTAAGCTCTGTAACATAATGACTTGGGACAGGTGCTACACTATCTCTAATTTGGTTACATATGTGATTTGAATTGTGTTAAATTAGTATTTTGGCTTATAGCAACTTGAGTTCTGTTTATTATGCCCGTGAAGCAAAATGTATACATAAGTACAATAGCTATTTCACTGCAATTAACTCAGGTCTGTTCTCAAAATGAAGTTTAAAGCAGAATCCAGTGAACACAGAACAACTGCTGAAAATAATTGCAGTAAAATGAAAACCATTTTATCACAGTATGAAAAACTGATGGACAGTTGCTTCATGAGTGTTCTTTTCATCAAGCTATTGAATTTGGCTTTGAGTCGTGCTGATTATTTCTGCATGTTAAAGCAGTTAAGTGAGAAGCAAATCTCTTAAACATATGGCAAGCCTGATTATCATATGAAAGCCAGGCATGACAAAGATTTGGAGAACACATTGCTCTAAGTAGATCTGAAAGTGAAAATTAAATGCCAGCTATAAAACCCCTACTGGAAGGTGATACACCATTCCTCAGGACGTATGCCAAAATTTAGGAATCAGGTAAACATTTTTTATTTTACATTTATTAAAAATAACAGGGGAAGGGAAGGGAAGGGAAGGGAAGGGAAGGGAAGGGAAGGGAAGGGAAGGGAAGGGAAGGGAAGGGAAGGGAAGGGAAGGGAAGGGAAGGGAAGGGAAGGGAAGGGAAGGGAAGGGAAGGGAAGGGAAGGGAAGGGAAGGGAAGGGAAGGGAAGGGAAGGGAAGGGAAGGGAAGGGAAGGGAAGGGAAGGGAAGGGAAGGGAAGGGAAGGGAAGGGAAGGGAAGGGAAGGGAAGGGAAGGGAAGGGAAGGGAAGGGAAGGGAAGGGAAGGGAAGGGAAGGGAAGGGAAGGGAAGGGAAGGGAAGGGAAGGGAAGGGAAGGGAAGGGAAGGGAAGGGAAGGGAAGGGATTCTTCATTGACATATCTATACTCTACGTCTTCACAATAATGAATAAATCCTTTCATTATTAGTGTTGAATTGTGAGATGATATGAATAGCTAAAAAGCCAGTAGGTGGAAAGTACTGGAATGGTATAAAAACACTGTGCCTTCCAGAACAGATATATAAGTTTGCCAGAAATGATATTTGGGCATACATACATTGAATGTTTTGCCTGGAAGATGAAGATGGAAAAAACTCCACCAGAATTTCTTGTGACAGAGATATGTGTACAGGGAACTGGGCTAGATGTAAAAATGTAGAAAAGAAATAACATTTTGACATAGTGCTGTAGGGAACTATTCCAAAAGTAGAATTAGGAACTTCAATTAATGGTAATATATGTAAAAAATTCCTCCTTTATATCTGAATATTACAAATAACCAGTACGAATACTGATCAGGAGTGGGATAACTAATCAGTGCAGGCAGTGGATATTTATCTGTTTACATAATTACATAGTACCATTAATACTTCAAACACTTGAGACTTTAAAGAGGAAAATCTATGCAAGAATTAAATCCTTCTCTTTGTGGTAGGTAAATGTCAAATTCAATCTTTGATATTAATCTTTATACTAGCTGCATCAGTTAAGAAGAATTCTCTAGTTTCCTTTTTTTTTGCTTTTAGTTGCTCTTGAAGTTATTCAAATCCAGATTTTTCTAGCATGACAGGTGCTGTGGATTTTTTTTTCCCAAAGTTTATTTCATATTGCTGAAGGCTCAAAAAGAGGCAGGTAGATCTGTTGTTCTAGAATTAATTATTATTGTTTAAGGCATTCATTCTACAGAAAGTATAATTTTTATGCTTTTAGAAAAAGAAACAATAATGTTCTGAAGACAGCATCATTAATATTTTGGAACAGGATGTAACAAATAATACATCTTACAAGAAAAACAGCAGGAGGATTTCAGGTAAGCAGAATGTAATTATCCATTTTGGAAGATGGCCAGCACATCAAATACAGAGCATGTGTTATGCAAATGACAATAACCTGTACTTTTCATTCAGTTAAGACAGATTTGAACCTGGTTTGCATTTCCTGAGTCATTTGATTTTTTTTTGGATGCTTTTTTTTTCTAAAAGAACAAGGCATATATTTCTGTAGAAATGTATCAAAATATGAAATCATGATTGTTTAGGGTTGGGTCTTTCATTCTTTTCAGCCTACTGAAATACTTTATTTTGGCATTTTTTCACCTTCTATTGTATCAAAGCAATATCTGGATTAAAAGGTAAGTGTTACAATCACAAGGTGCTGAAATGTTTCCTTTTTTAGATCATTAAAAATATTGCCAGAAGTGTTCAAATTTTGACATAAACCTGTGATTATTTTTCTAAAAAAAAAAGTTTGTTTGGAAAACCTTTGATTAATTTTTATGCATATAACTCTACTTGCAGTATTTTAGATTGCTCAAAATTACCAGGTAATGTAATGTCAAACGATTGCCGTTATCCACCTAGAGTGTCTCTGCTCCTAAATTACTGAATCATGTTGATTTAAAGGAAATAAGGTTTTCTGCTGCAGCACTAATCCCACTTTTTCATTGAAGATTCCTCTTCTAATCCTAAACTAGATAGATTACGAAGTTCCACCTGAAAAGGTGGTTACATGGTACTTGTTACCTTTTAGTCAAAGTAAGCAGACACTGTTACTGTTCACCTATACAAAAATGTCTTTCCCATGACTATGAAAATTCATTAATGAGCTCAGATGATGCTTTTTTTTCTTCCAGTAACTGCTAACACAAATTACTGAAGTCCATGACAACCTTGGGGTGGTCTGAGTCCTTAGGAGATTTGTCCCACTCTCATTTTGTCAGTGGTGAAGTCTATATGGACATAAGTCTGTGGTAACCAAGGTATCTCATTCAGCTGTAGAAACTACATGATACAGGAAGAAAATACTATAGTATCTTGAGTAGGATATCCACTAAACCTGAACCACACATTTTATAGTGCCTTCAAAGACAATTGGGAATATTGAGATAGGTTTATAATTATTTGGGCAAATCATATCACCTCTTTTGAAGACATAGATTTGCTTTAGCATGTAGCTAAATGTCAGGTCATAAAAGGAAAGCAGACTGAACATGATTATGGGTGTTTCAAAACTGTTTCAGAATAATAAAGCCTGAGTTTTGGAAACAGACAAATCTAATGGCAAGACCTGTGATGTTCTTGTATCCTTTGCTGTGGCTGAATCAATTATTGGTAATTCCTTCTTCCACTGTTAGCTTTACTCTACATTTCCTGCTGCTATCTAGTCATCCAACTTGCTTTTGAAGAAGAAAACAAGCAAGCAAACAAACAAACATAACAAAAATGTCACCTGGATTAACATCTTCCCAGTTATTATTTCACATAGGCAACCTGCTGGAAAGCACAGGATTTGGTGTACTATGAAGTTGTTCAATTGCCCTACAACATGCAGGGGCAATAATGTGTGAGCTGCCTTTATTTCCTATCCTTTCTAGGTTTCCTTTGCTTGTAGTCCATTCTGTGAACTGTAAAATATTTTGCAAGAAAATGTAGCTTTCTGATTCTGGAAAGATCAAAGACAGAAATTATAATAAGTTTTATTTGTGTCTGTTCAGTATAAAAATCTTCCTACTTATGTATATTTTAAATACTATTTTGCAACTTCTGTGATCATAAGTTTAAGTCTTATAAAGTGTTTCCTGCTGAAAAGTCATGCTGGCTAGAAATCAACAGCAAATAAATATTGCTGTCCTCACTAATTTGAAACAGTATGAGTTTTAAACCTTTAGCTGCAGGAGATTTATTAAGATTGCAGTTTTCATCACCATCATTTCAGTCTATCAAGATAGGTCAAACCTGCAGAAATAATATTTTTCAGAATTATTTCAGTTGTTACAAGTTACATTTCTTTAATTCCTGGTTTGTAGTATATGCACAAAAGCAAGAACCCTAAGCTAAAAATAAATGCATCAGCTATCCAGGAAAAGGTTTTAAGCTTTAAGTTAACTAACAGTTTTTTTGACTTTGTAATAAGCTGACAGATTCTGATGAAAAGATTTGCTTATTGAATTGAGATACCAATGCATTAGTATGAACATTTTCTTTTAAACTGCTCAACATTCTTTGGGTTATATTTAAAAGGTGTGTGTGCTTTAGCTGTGTACATGAAGATTTTTCTGCATAGAAAATGCACCTTACTGTTACTTCACAAATTTTAATTACTTTCTATCAACTCTATCTTTCTCCGATGTATTTACAACTTCTGTAGTATGTTCTAGGGCAGTAAAATATTAATCTGTGATGGAAGACATAAATTAACAAAATTATTACTTTGTTGCTAGAATTTTTCTGTACTCATTGTTAAACAGATTTATCACTATAACCTTATCTCTATCACACACACTTTTTTCCTGTTGAATAAGAACCTGCAAAGTGCCTACATGCCATCAATTTACTAAGGCTGTCTATAGATAGCTTGGTTCTAGGCAAACAAAACACTGAGATAAAACTGTAAATGTTACAAAGGAGAAGGTCAGTGAAAGAGTTCGAAGAACTTCATTGGAACCTTTTGTCACAAATGGAGGAACACTAGACAGATATTCTGAACCTTTGAAAAGTCATCACCCTCTAACTAAACGTTCAGGTTTAACTGGGTAACTGTAATAAGCATATCAGGCAACTTTCAACAGTAGAAGGATCTTCCTTCAACAACGTCTCAATGAAAGAGGAAGGGTGAATGGCTATATGTGAGTTTACATTAACCAGGATAGGACTGTACATTTACTCTTGAAATTCAGCTGTCAAAGACAAAGAAACCAGTTTACAATTATGTAATTCTGTAAGGTAAACACAGCTCTGTTTCTGTTTTCTCAGGTCGTTTATTTTGTGTCACTAATAATTTCAGCTTATCTCTTACATCATTACTGGTCCAAGACTATTTCAGATATCTCATAAATGCAGCGGCCAAGGTCTCCTGCTACTTGTCTCTTTATGTATAACATTTCGTTAAGTTGTTGTTTAACATTTTATACCATAAGATATAATTGTTGAAAATTGTTGATTCTGCATGACATTATGACAAAAAAAAAGTAATCTCTCGTAAAACTAGAAGTTAAATAGTTTTTAAATATGGAGGCAGGTAACAAAGTCGTCATAATTCTTAGCTAGAGCATGATCAACTGTCATGTAAAGGCATAATTTACCTTCCAGGTCTCTGTTCTGTCATTCATCATCAGGATGTAAGACAATAATTAAAACTTTATGTTAAGTAAATCATACTTTTGTTCTATTTGTCATGATATGTTGCCTCCTAAGAGCCAATTTCAGTAGTTCAGAGGCAGCTTTCCCAAGACACATTTCCTCTTAAGACCCACAGTATGCAAAACAGGATTCAAGGGAGATTTGTTGGTAACATTTCCCACACAGTTTTGAATATAGTTTTTCTTGAAACCATGTACTGATTTGCAATACAAAACATGCATACTGTTTCCCAGGTTTTTATTATATTGCTAATATTCATCTTTTCTTCATCTAAACAAACTTCTGCAGCACAATATAAAACCATTGTGTCCAGTTTAAATTTATTGTACTAGCAGAATAGTTTAAAAAGTATTCAGACCACATAAGGTTTCAGTTCCAATTAGAACTCTAACAGTGAAATTACATGGTTAGAAAATGGTCAGTAACATCTAGAAGTCATGTGTGATTTTTTTTTTAAATCTTGCCCTGAATATATCAAGAATATTTGAGTATTATCCTTTAAATGATAAACCTATTTAAAATAATTTCTATAAATCTACATACTTATATATATTTCTGTGCTTTAACAGATTTTTATATGTTTGTTCCATTTCAATAACAAGAATGTTTTTTGTACAAGATATAACCATTGTTAAAAGTGAGTAATATGTATCTTACATATCTGGCCTTTACTATGGGCATAAATATCCAACTAAAACTGGGAAATAATAAGAAAAAAATTGGAAGGGAAATTACAGAAGATCATAGACATATACATCCATTAATTTTGGGAAAATCGTGAATTTGAGCCTTTTAATAGAATATTTTAAATAAAATTATTCTCTCTTTTTTAACAGAAGATAATAGTCTTTCTTAAACTGAAATTAAATAGCCACAAATACTATGCAAAGTTTAAATTCTTGCCTAAAGTCTATTTTAATCAATTAAAATGCTCGGGAACTTCAGTGATTTTAGGCTTGATGTCTGCAAGGAAAATCTTTTAAAATCTGAATTTCAGGACTTCTACATTTTTTTCATATATTAAGGAAAATATTATTACACACCTTCTGTAAGAGGCCTACTGGGAAATGTGAAGAGAGTAACAGTATTAATAGGCCTACGTGAAATATTTTCACCAAAGCTAGTTTCCTTGAAAAGCCATGCTTTGTCTCTACAAAAACAAAGTCCTTGACTGAGAATTATTTGTGTCAAGCTTTCCTTTAAAAAGGCTACTATTTATGGACATGCCAGCTGATCTGCAATATGAAGAAATTTGAACTTGAGTATTTCTATAGAGACTGATGTGAATAAAAATGCTTTCCTGATTCAAGACTTAGAAGTGGGATTTCTTCCGCAGACATTATGTATCTACAGTGTTAGCCATCGACTTCTGACGTAAGATTTTGGATTTCCATTTTAGGAAATGAAAGTCAATACACGTAATGCAGTCTAATATATGTGTCTGCTTTAGAATAAGATGAATTCCTCTCTCAACTTCATCAACTGGATCACTGATCTCTTGTGATTAAAATGTGAATCTAGTTAGCTGCTCGATGGCAACCTGTGCCCTTTAAAGACCAGAGGTTCTGTTCAGCCCAGTCTATTTTGGAATGAGCTGAAGAGAGTTCTGTGCATCTGAGCTTACGTACCTGGTTCACATGCAAACATATAAATTTATGTATCTTAACTTCAAAATTGATTCCTTTTTAACAGAATTGATTAATTGCCACCACATACATGTGTAATTATATTTGAGGTGCACCAAAGCATTCAAATCCAAAAATCTGCATATAATTGGAAGACAAAAACTCAAGGGGACCCCTGCATCATTCTGTAAGATATGGCTAGAGGTCAGCAGTGACTATTTCAAATAGCACTACAAATCCATGTGTGGGCACCTATATTGAATCCTGTATGTCTAAATTAATAGATTATACACATCCTTGAACTTAGACAAATAGAGTCTCACAGTGCATTCAATATTTCCTAGATTTTAGTAAATTCTAGTAAGGCAACTGCAGAGAACTACGTGAACTGCCACCTCACACATCTTTTTTTTTTTTACAAGTGAATGGTAGACACAACATTTGTTTTAATGAAGAATGAAAGTAAATTTTGAAATATCAAAAGTGGTTTAGAAATAGATTTTTCTTTCTCTGTTCTGTTTTAGATATAAGGAGGAATTAGGCACAGCAAACACAGAAGGTGATTTTTGTGTGAAGAAAACAAGCAAGGTCTTTGAGGCCAGTGCTGCTAGCATTTATTTTAGTGCTGAAAGTTTCTATGGAATGAAGCTGCCAACCTTTTCTGCAAGCATTTATTTTACTCCCTTACTATATGAAAATTTGTCCTTGTTATTTACTCTGAATTATAGGTACAGAATTTGGATGAAGAAACACTGGGTAAAAAATACATGAAAAAAAAATGTGATTTCTGTTCTTAACAAGCCCTCCATTCTTTCAGTCTTTCCTAAAGTGATATTTCTTCCTGAGTTCTAGTGGTCAAAATAGTTCCTTTGGATTTTTAGACAATGTTGTATTACAAACAGTGGTTTTCTTCACATTTGCTCAGAAGTTTAACCTTTGCAATTGTACCACAGTGAACCACAGTATTTGATTTTCTGTAGCTAAAAAAAGGGAAATCAATACCAACCCCAAAATCCTATCAAGGACCTTTGGTTTATTTTTCACTAACGGAATGATTTAAAATCTATTTAACTAAATCTCTATCTATCCTTTAACTGTTTCCTAAAGGACAACCTTGGGTGAAGAAGAATCTGCTTTTGCCTGACAGCTATATTATTTATTTATTTATTTATTTCAGGTTTCAGGTGCTATTAATCAGAAGCTTTAATATTGCTACAATTGCATTTGAACTGCCCAGACACAGACACACCTTAAACAAACAAGCAGCAGTTTGGTACACGATGCAGAGGAGGGAAAGGCCTGTCCACAGCCAGGCTGAGAACTCCTCCGAGAAAACCACAAGGAGCAGAGTGACTGTGAACACTGCTAAGGAGCCTTACATGCAGTTTTGACTACTCAAACACTTTTAACCCATAAATATGACAGCCTAAGTGAACTTTCTTTGAGCTGTCCCTGCAAACCAGTGTGGCTACAGGGTGATAGTCTCCCATTGTGCTGGGATGCCTCTCACACGTGCTCCTCAAAGCAATGAGATCTTTTACCAATGACAGGTCACTGGTGGAGCCCCATCTGGATCGTCCTTGGACAACAACTGGACTGCACAACCAGGTAACTCTCCTTTTTAGCAGCAATTATTTGTTTAGCCTAAATAAGTAACATTTTAAGTGGCGTAAACCACTTAGAGTTATAATATTGTATGATTTAGTATGCCATTTGCTTGGCTTTCTTAACATGAATAGCCAGACTTGCTGGAGAACAAAGCCACAAGCTGTAAATTTCCACTTAAAATTTTCTCAACGTACACAATCTGGTTAGCCAAAACATGGCCTCCAGAGTCAACAAAAAACAGAAAATACTTGAAGGGCTTGAAGGATAGAGAACATGAACAACAGCTACAATGAAGACAAGAATGTAATCTGTCTGAAAGACAGCAAAGGTACCCAACAAGAAGCAAGAAGATCCCAGATGATGCACACAATCATGTGATGGGGGTGGGTAAGTAATCTGTAAGGGTATGAATACCCAGGGATTTTTTTGTTCATATTGCCCTGTCACTTTGAAGTGAACTCAGGCTGCATGCTCAGACGGGAATGTAAGTGAATAGGAGATAAACATTATGAAACTTGAAATCTTAGCTAAGTGACATCAAGAACTGTGTGTGCACATATAATCCTCCAGCTATAAGCACAGTTAATTCTTTAGCTAAAAACACATATAACCTGATTTTCCCATACATATTTCCTCTAACAGCATGACCTTCTCATCAAGCTCTGTTAAGTCATGCTCTTATTTAAATAAAAGTTTTATCTGAAAAAATCATTTATAACAGAAATATATCTTTGATATTTCTGTTTGAAATTTTGGCCATTTTAACATAGTGCAGAGTAGGAATATTCACAAAAAATGATCTCACTAACATCTGTCAGTTTGTTGATGATCACACTAGAGAGATGTCTGGACTTCTGAGTTTTTTATCCTTTGTTGTTTTACTTTTTCTTATTGATCTACTTCAGCGGAAAACAAAAGGGAAAAGATGTAAAAAGTGTTAACAGCAGGCCTGATTTTGATCTACTTTAGAGAAATATTTAATAAGTAGTATTCAAAAAAATGACATTTTAAATAAAATGTTGTAAAAAATGTGAATGAAACTAGAGTATTCTACTCAATCTGAAGGGAGTTTGGAGCATATATTTTTCCATCTGAGAATTTTGATCACTGCAGTATAAACTAAACTTAAGTTCCTTTGAAATACAAGTACTGGTGACTATTGGAGAGTTATGATTGAGGGTAAATATGATAATAAACTTCTCATTCATCTTTACCATGTATAGATGCAGCATTTTTAAAAACAACAGCAAAACAACAACCAGTTCAGTTCATATTTAAAGTGAAGTTCTGTACTGGCTTTGTAGAAAGTTTTAATCAGTTGTTCAAATGCAATGTACATCATTACATTTGCACATTTCAAGTCTATATTTTGGATCTGTTGTTTTATTCTCTTACTAGCCACTCTAAGCCATTTTCATCCCTCTGCCGCTCCCTCTGTTACCTTCAAGTGTCTATGTTTTGCTTCATTTTCTTTCTTGGTTAGGATTTCTACACATCTTCACTGTTCCTGTTCTTGGGATAAGACACAGTAGACATCATTAGCACTAGATCTTCTGTTCTGGCACAGTGCTTTAGCTGCTTCGTGATCTCAAGAATGCCTAAAAGCCAAGTATGATACAGGGGATTCCATACTCTTCTGGTATTTAGTGTTATGATTTCACATATTGAAAATAAAAGAATTTCCATTTACTATTTGAAGGATGTATACCTTCGCCTTCCTATTTGGAGAAATCTCCATGTGCATCACTTAGCAGCACAGAAAGTGTGATACAAGAACAGAATATAATATGATACAGTATCCTATGTCCAGAGCAATAAATACCACATAAGAAAGGGATAAACCCCCATAATGAGCTTAAATGAGACACCTGATATTGTTAAACAAATATCTTCTAGACTCAGTGATTTACTGGGTTTAAGAAAGTTTAAAACCGATGACCTCTGTCCTTTTATTTATAGCAATGACAGTGCTCCACATGAGCTCTCATGGAAAGAAAACTTTAATTATTGTCTCAAATTATATTCTAGTGCAATGAATATCAGGACTCAACACTTCTTAGATATAAGGCCGCTGCTTAATAATTTCCATAGTTGCAAAGTTTATCTTAACACTTAATCTGAATTCTTACTCCTACAATTAAAGGCTTGTGTGCTATTTTTTAGGGAGATATAAAATGTATTATTTATTTCTTCTTTGCACTATATTTATAGTTGTCTGAAGAGCACTACAAAAAAGTCCTCATTCTCTTTGCTGCCTTTTATATAAACCAAATGCTTAACATTTTTTGCTTTCTTGATTTCTGATCAGTGTCACTTCATTCCTACAGAATCTCCCCAAATGTCTGAAAACATTCTTGCAAAAATATTTATTATCCATCATATATTTCTTCAGCTGATTACAACTATTGGATGGAAATCTTACACCTCTTCAATGAATGTGCTCTTTTTTTTTTTTTCCTTTCTTAATTTTTTGGGGTTTTTTAAAATCAATTTGTAAGAATCCTTTACATTTGTGTCCTATCTCCAGTGTGCTTAAACACAGAGTTGCTGCTCCTCAGACTGTGAGTTTTCCCCCAGGAAACCGTTTGGGTAACCTATGCTTTGTGATGAAGTAATCATAGAATCATAGAATAACCAGGTTGGAAAAGACCCACCAGATCATCGAGTCCAAACATTCCTACCAAACACTAAACCATGCCCCTTAGCACCTCGTCCACCAATCCCTTAAACACCACCAGGGAAGATGAATCAACCACCACCCCTGGTAGCCTGTTCCAGTGCCCAATGACCCTTTCTGTGAAAATTTTTTCCTAATGTCCAGCCTAAATCTCCCCTGGCAGAGCTTGAGGCCATTCCCTCTCGTCCTGCCCTCTGTCACTTGGGAGAAGAGGCCAGCACCCTCCTCTCCACAACCTCCTTTCAGGCACTTATAGAGAGCAATGAGGTCTCCCCTCAGCCTCCTCTTCTCAAGGCTAAACAACCCCAGCTCTCTCAGCCGCTCCTCATAAGGCCTGTTCTCCAGCCCCTTCACCAGCTTTGTTGCTCTTCTCTGGACTCACTCCAGAGCCTCAAAATCCTTCTTGTGGTGAGGGGCCCAGAACTGAACACAGGATTCGAGGTGCGGTCTTACCAGTGCTGAGTACAGGGGGAGAATAACCTCCCTGGACTTGCTGGTCACTCCGTTTCTGATACAAGCCAAGATGCCATTGGCCTTCTTGGCCACCTGGGCACACTGCTGGCTCATGTTCAGTCGCTGTCAACCAACACCCCCAGGTCCCTCTCCTCCAGGCAGCTTTCCAGTCAGACTTCTCCTAGTCTGTAGCTCTGCTTAGGGTTGTTGTGCCCCAAGTGCAGGACCCGGCATTTGGCCATGTTAAACCTCATGCCATTGGTCTCAGCCTAGCGCTCCAGCCTGTTCAGATCCCTTTGCAGAGCCTCCCTACCCTGCAGCAGATCCACACTTCCACCCAGCTTAGTGTCGTCTGCAAACTTGCTAAGGGAGCACTCGATGCCTTCATCCAGGTCTTTGATAAAGACATTGAACAGGGCTGGACCCAGCACTGAGCCCTGGGGAACCCCACTTGTCACTGGCCTCCAGCTGGATTTAACTCCATTTCCCACCACTCTCTGGGCCCGGCCATCCAACCAGTTTTCCACCCAGGAGAGTGTGCGCCTGTCCAGGCCAGAGGCCGACACTTTCCGTAGCAGAATGCCGTGAGAAACTGTGTCAACGGTAATGAAGCTGGGCTAGAAGAAAATAGTACTGACTTCCCTCATACATCAAGATCTACAAACTCATTAATAGCTAGTTCAGACTGGTGGAACAGTCTTGATAACAAAGGTGAAATACGGCATTAAACAGCTCTCTTACAAGCCACACATTTTTCCCGCTTATTATTTGGTGAATGCTATTAGGATTTTTCAATGGAACATTATCTTTTCTTTCCAATTTGAATATTGTATGGGAACAATTTCAATTGTGTTGAATAACATTTCTCCTAAAGGAAGAAAGTGAATGAGAATCAAATTAGCTTTAAAAAGATCAAAACATTCCTTTTTCCTAATTAATTCATTATGTTTTGGGACTTTTACATTTATAGTGTTGGATTTTTTTTTTTTATGGTACACTCACCTATGACTATAAAGAGAGTTTTAGTCAAATCACCTGTTTTGAAGCAGGATATACCATTTATTAACAAACTAATAATAAAATGTGAATTAAAGTGTCTGACACAGTTGAATGTGTGTTTGTCTTCTGAAGAGAGACTCTTCATTAGTATTTGCATCCTTTATCATTCTGTGTAAACAGATTTTTCAGCCTGATCCATTTGAGAGACACTGAACTCCCAAAGCAACTCCCAGAGTCTTAGGTATTCGGACAAGCCAGAGTATTACAATTTCAGACTTCAGAAACATGAACTATACACTCACAAACAATCAACTGCCTGCCAAAATAACATAAAGGTGCATTTTTGTCTTAAATGCCTCTTCACTATACTGTTCAATAAAAGCAATTTGTGCTGTCCATGGTGACCTTTATGTGGTATTGCATGGTTTGCAGAGGAAGTGTATCTGATCAATAGTTAGTTCTTAGGGATGAGAGCACCTGAACTCTCGGGTTCTTCTCCTGCTGGAATATAATTGTAAAAATAGTAGATAAGGTAATGCTGTACTCTGTGCTGTGGGAATAAAATTTGCTGCATTTTAGTTGGTGATTTGTTTAGAAACTTGTCCTTATTGCTCTGAATACACTGTTATTCAGAATAACTTCTAAATTAACTAATTTTAGCCTATGATCTGGATGTTTTTACATTGACAGCAGTTATGATTGAACACCAAAACCATGTAACCACTTTCAGAGAATTATTGACTGTGAGAAAAACAAAAGAACAATGCAAGTGTCCATTCACAAGTATTTCTTCACTCTTTAAAGATTTCATGTTGTATAAATTTTGCTGTTCATGCTTAATTGGTTCAATTTAGTCTACTGGCTTTAATGAGATAAGGAGTACTACAATGTCAGTAATGTAAAGCCTATTTTGAATTCAACTCATAATTTTTTATAAAAGGTCTCTCACTTTCCCAAAAATTCCTTAACACAACTTTTTCCACAACGAGTTTACTAATGACAGATCCTAAAAATTGAGCATTAAAACTGACTTTGAGAAAAGTTCTTTTTCCAGTACAATAAACATAATCCCAGTCTTTACTTACCTCATTGAAGAATAAATCCATAATCACTTAACTCTTCTTTACTATAGCATTTGGGTTTATTGGCCAGAACGATTTAGGAGGTAAAGCAGAGATTTTTTTTTTTTTTAATGTAACAGGAAATATTTCAAAATTAAAACAAAAGTAAAAACACTGCTGTGAATAGTATTCCAATAATAATTCCTCCAGTTCCACCATCTGGTGAATTCTGGATTTCCTTGCATATGAGTATATGGGTTAATTTATCTATGTATACACTCTTACTCTACTAATTCACATATTCAGTGTCTTGGCGAAAAAGAAAATATTTCAGTTTGTTTCAAATGAGGAATTTTTTTGGAAGGGGAAGCACAACCCAGCTGTATACTGCAGGCTTTGGTGCTTCCTGTTTGCTTCCAATACCACTGGGACTTAAGCCACATTTACATCTAGCTATGCATTAGAAATCTAGTCATTCCATGTCACCTAAACAGTCTCTAACTATGTTCCTATGATGTTCAGCAATAAAATTAACTCCTTATTTGGATGCAGAAGAGGCATAAAAGCAGACAATAAATGGATTGATAGATTCATCTGAGGATTATATTAATTTAAAAATAAATCAATTTTACTCTCTCATACAGAACTTTGAGAAAATTTTCTTGTAATGCTGTATAAATTGTTCATTTCCATCTGACTGTAAGAAGAAAACTTTGGGAGTGACTTTGTAAATAAATTCCATTATAGAAATTAAAAAAAAAGCAAATCTTTTTTTTTTAAGAAAACCCAAACAAGCATAACGAACAAAAGAATTAATCTAAAAAAAATAAACATTGTAAGTAATTGTACTGTAAGACTTATGGTCGCATTGCTAAGTGGATGGAGAGGGAAAGGGATAGGAAAAAAAAGAATAATAAATACCTGGAAAAGTATTATCAAACACTTACTTCATCATTTCAGGGAGAACATAGGTCACTACAATCATTACTAAACAGCAAAGATTTGATCTTGAAAATTTCAAAAATCCTCCTTTATTAGAAGTATGTTTTCTTCTACATTGTATTATTCTTTTGGGAGAAATTTCAATGATAATAGAAAAGGATAAATGGGACTAAGAGAAAGGTAAAATGCATGATGTTCATATTTTCTTCATCCTTTATATTTCCGTACTTGTTTAAGCTTTAAATGAAGAGTATATTTCAAAATGTACTTACATGTAGCAGCAAACTGAGGAGCATCAGCTGTCCATAACATCCTTTCCATTCACTGATTCTTTTGGCTAATCAAATCAGAATCAGTCATTAATAATATAGCTGTAGATTTTATATACAGAATTTTTCAAGCATTTAAGCAATTCCAACCAACATTGCACAAGCATTTAAGGTAACTATCATGTTTCAGAAGACTTCACTGAAGCAAAGCAGAATGTCTGATCCTGTTTGATGATGTGGTAACAAGACAATTATTCTGATAAGATGGGAACGCCAGGCCTCCAGTCAAAATTACTCAGCCTTCATCTTTCAGGTTCCTCACACATATTCACCCTACATCATATTTTCATCTTGATATCAAATACCAGAGCAATTTATTTCTGTATTTTTCTTTCCTTTCAAAAACAATTACATGACAGCAAAAGCTTGAGAGCAAGCAGGAAGTATAAACTGGAAGTTGCATATGTATCTTCACTGATTAATAGACACATAAAACATTGAGGTGAAATCTTGATTTTTCACATTCAGTAAGAACTTTTTACTTCTCAACATTCCCATCTGAAAAAGAAGAATATTATGATGCCTCCGTTTTTTTTAAAATTCCTTTTTTTGTTTAGTGATTTGAAATGTACTGAAGAAAACTATCATTCTAAGCTCTCCAGAGTAACTTACATTATAAAATGCACAATAAAGAGCAGAAGGTTGGTTGACTGGAGTGTTTACTTGCTGAAACTTAGTGTGTATCTGTGTTAAATAATTTCTATTATTTGAGCACTGTAGTGTGCCTTAGGGAACCTCACTTCTTCAAGTTACTGTCCCTACTACAGTAAAGTTGCTGCCAAATCCACACGTTCTCCAAAATATCTCATCTTTTCTTTTATATAAGTCCTAATCTTCAGCTAAGCTGTACATGTAATATATATACTTATATTATCGTTTTATGTGAAGTCTGATATTTCAAGAGGATCCTTTAATGCTTTTCCTGGATTAAAATACCTTTTCTGATTGGATGAATTTTTTTTTACTTCCGTGACTTCTTTTTTTATGGACCTCATTTACACTTTCACATTGCAATTTTGGCTTTGCCAAGGAAGAAGCAATATATTATTCCCAATCTCCTGTGTATATATTTAACATAGAGAAGATATATGAGAGAAACAAAGTGCAGATCTTGACAAAAGACCAGTTTCAGCATAGTCCCAGCAAATCCAGTGCTGGGTGTTACTCTTCTTAAGAGGCTCCAATGTGCCTATAACATCTGAACAAGGTGAAGATTTTGTCACCACAGGGGGCCTACATACACTGTAGTGCAGTTTCCTGATCTCTGAGAGTCAATTTTTGTTCCCAGGCTGAAGTGAAATGTGCCATTACATTGTATTCTAAGCAAAGATATTGTAAAACTGCTAAATTTTGTGCCAGTTATGGAAGCAAAAGGAATTTACTCCACTGGGGCACTGTGGAAGAATAACTTACAGGTCTAAAGATTCACACTACTATATGTTTGGGTTGTTTTGTGGGTTTTTTTCTGAGCAAGCTGTCATCACCACAGTTGAAATATCAGCAAGGTACAGCTCTATCCACAAGAAGGCAATGGAATTGAATAATCTTTTGAATAACTTGTAGGCATTCCTCTAAAATTTATTAAGCCTGGTCAGAACAGAATAAAATGAAATAAAATAGAAGTACATTTAAATGTCATTGCAGTATAGAACTTGACATTTTTATTCTCTTCTTTTTGTCATAAGAAAGCTTGAATTCATGGGCAAAAAAAATATTATTATCAGCCAGGGCATATTCCCCAGCAGAACCAATAGTGTGACTGTGGTTTCCATACAAAAGGACCTTCACATATCTGGACTTTATAAAAGAATGCCAGCATTACTTCCTATACAGAAAATAGAGGTGTATTTATTCTACTTGGATTGCAGGTGCAATCATCCAAAGTGGATTCTTCTAGTGTGTTATATCATAAG